>JAWZYU010000011.1:87302500-88672500 GCA_038380435.1 Ryuthela nishihirai | reverse complement strand
GTTTTGACATTTCATGAATTTTGTACTTCGATATTTATAACTCTGAACCAACAATAACACAATTATTGATGCTATTTTTATATGTTTTCATTCGGAAATCATAATACATCATTTTTATTCTTAAAAAAGAAATCTAGAGAATGGAATAAATTAAAGTTTCGATTAGTATTATTAATCCGTTGAATAACATTTAAATTGCGATTCCTTCCTTTCCATCCCACTTGGGTTTCAGGTATCCTCAATCTTTATCATAATCCCCCTAATGTAATTCGTCCTTTTGGTTTACATCTCAGAGGCTACCTCGGAGACATCAACATCAGTCTCGATAGCCTTGCCCAATCGATAAAAGCGACACTTCCACCGTGGCTCGTTGTTTCCCCTTCCTGAGAGTTTTCCTTTTTGCAGAACGAGGAAGACCTTTACACCTTCCTGCGTGTTCTGGTAACACATTCAGAGCCACCGTGCTGAGCACACTGACTTCTTGCCTTTCTTCACAGATGGATCGAAATCCGGCACATCCGTAGTATCGGCCATGGTCTGCTGCTATACCACCACCATTCTCTTCTGTTCGGTGTCTGATTACCTCGTCATCAGGGACAATGACTAACAACTTTCCACTGGGATCACTTCCCGCAACCCTCCCTCAGCACCCGGGCCCTTGTGACCTAGCTATTTACCCCATTTGAGGCCAAAAAGTACTGCTCAGATGTGAAACAGCCCAAATCATAACTTGTGCAGGTGCAACAACTTACTACATGACCTTGACGTTCTGCTATCACCTGCCTACTAACAGCTGTCTAGTGGGTCCCGTTCTTCCAACTTTCTCTCAGCTATCGGTCTCGTTACACTGACATTTAGTCCATTACGTAAATTTTTGTTTTCCGTGACTTTCTATGTTTTTATGTTTCCACATGTGCAGAAACATATCCCGATCGGTTCTTTTGACCGTAAATGAAATTTAATATGATGGAAACACTAATACTTGTAATAATTTATTTAAACTTTCTGCAGGTAGCGTTATGAAAAATAAATATCTTAAATATACCAGAAATAAGAATCATAAATTTTACTGTATTATTTTCCATTTTATGGTAAATTAAAAAATGAAGCCTGTTTAAGCTGAAGCCAAGTTTAGGCTAAATTCTCTTGAATCGCAAAGAAAAATCTCATTTATCCTTACAGCCAAAAAATTGTGTATCTAGAAAAGGAAAGGCAGATAGACAACAAATTAAAATCAGTAACTGCTTTTTAAAATAAAGGTCTTATAAAAATTGAGCTTTAGTATAACATTCTCCCATTTAATAACATTAGTTTGCAATAGGCCTGGATGTAGGAAAAAAAAAAGGGATGGGGTTGGGGGGGTGAAGGCAAGAATCAATCGAGCGGGAAAAAAGGAAAAAAGGGAATTTGACAAAGAATCAAATAATCAAATCTTATTTCCATTATTTTAGACGCTAAATTTCCATTGCAGTATAACTTCTCCCCTTTTTCCTTTTACAAGTCTTTAAAAAATAAGAATTGAAATGTGCATCCAATAGCCAAAGGTTTATCAATTTTTTTCCTCTTTTACCGTTAATAGCATTCTCAAAGGGGCATGACAATCTTGCACCTCCTCCTTAAATCCGGTCATACTTATGGAATAATGCACATTAAGTGGTAAAAGTACGCAATTTATCATTTTTAATATTTGGAACGAAATCTTTATAAGGGGTCGTCCGTAAATTACCGAATTCTATTTTAGCAGAATTAACCATTCCCCCATCCAACTTCATCTTATATAACAATACGTAACTTATGACGGGAATTCCACCTCCCTTCCAGACAACTTTTATTATTGTTATGAATTTGTTAATAGAAAATCTTGAGCATGAATTCAGAAGAATATTTAGCAACAAAATTTTAAAAATGAATCAATTTATTACAAAAGTATAAAACCATATATATGTGAAGTAAATTCAACTAACACAAATCCTTTTCTTCATCAATATGAAGCTAAATCATCAAAAGAATATTTAATATCATCTAACAATACTTGAAATAGTCCTATTACAATTCTTACAGACTCTATTCAAAGCATAGAGCAAAACGTTTTAAATATTATTATTTATTATTATTTTTACTTTTTTATATCCATCTTTTGTATGACAGCTGTCCGGACCCGATGATCCGGGTCAAGGTCACCTTGATGCACCAAGCCTGGACAGCGGTTGAGCAAAAGGACGATATAATATGAATAATTATTCAAATATGAATAATTATTTTCAACTTCACTTCGCTTCAATTTTAACTAAAATTAATTTAGTTTCAAACAACGTAAAATGAATAAATTGTTTTTCACAACACTAGAATATTTCTGAATAACTTGAAAACTATTAAAATATGTTTTAAAATTGGTAACTACTAGTTGAATTTTAAGTAACATAATTTGATTAAATTAAATTAATAGAGAAAATAAATTATTTGGTTACTGCACTGTCCGTGCTAAAGGTGATGGAGTGTAATGTACTGGACAGATTATGGTAGTCATCCAGTGTGATTTTTAAGTGCAAAAGTACGGCTCTTTTTCCTAAGGGTTCGTGGCTACTGATAGAATCTTTGGCTTGATGGCGTGGTTGACAAATCTGAGGAAACAGTTAGGCAGCACAACAGCAGACAGCTGTACCAGATAGTTAATGTTTTATGTGGTAGAAAACGGACAGGCATACAAGGATTGAAGGATAAACAAGGTAAGGTTATAGAAGGGGAGGATTCTGTCATGGCTAGGTGGGCTGAGCATTTCAGTGGTGTTCTCAACAATGTGGTTAATTCTACTACACCCATTGTTTGTAATGATGATAGACGATGCATTGGTGGCTTTAATGTTGGCCCTATAACACAATCTGAAGTTATTTTGGCTATTTCTAAACTTAAACTTCATAAATCCCCAGGGGTACATGAAATTACTACAGAAATGCTTAGAGCTAGGAATGTTTCGGTTACCACTTGGATGACTGAAATTTTGAATAATTTTTATGATAAAGGCATGGTTCCTAAAGATTTTACTAGAGCTATTATTATCCTTATTTTCAAAAAAGGTGATCGCAGTTCTTGTGATAACTCTAGGGGTATCAGCCTACTCTCTGTTCCAGGTAAAGTTCTTTCCATGATTGTGCTTTATAGAATTAAGAATCTGGTTGACAGTCAATTGTGTGATGAGCAATGTGGATTCAGAAGTGGTAGGGGATGTGTGGATCAGATATTTTCACTTAGGCAGATTCTTGAGAAATGTTTAGAGTTTCAAAAACCTTTGGTTGCTAGCTTTGTTGAGTTTAAAAAGGCTTTCGACTCTGTTGATCGTCATAATTTGTGGTTGATTGTGAGATCATATGGTATACCTGACAAGTTAGTTAACATAATGAAAGCTCTCTATAATAACACTGAGTCGTGTGTGAGAGTTGGTAAGGCTTGTAGCGATTGGTTTAGCATTACTTCTGGTGTTCGACTAGGGTGCATTTTGTCTCCTTTTTTCTTTAGTTTGGTTATTGATTATGTTATGCGAAATTTACTTCAAGGAAAAGATTTTGGCCTTAAATGGGCTGGAGATACGAAAATATTTCTCACTTTGATTATGTTGATGATTTAGCCCTTTTGGCAAATGATGTTGATGAGATGAACTCTTTCATTCAAGCTGTTGATGAGACTGGTAGTAGAGTAGGTTTGGTTATAAACAGAGAGAAAACTAAAGTGATGAAAATTGGTCAGGCAGGCTGTGATTCAGTTAATCTGAATGGTTGCAGTCTTGAGCAGGTGTCACAGTTTAATTATCTTTGGTGCTATGTAACAGAAACTGGTGATGTGCGGCATGAGATTAACAGACGAATAGGGATTGCTGCCGGGACTTTTAAGAATCTATGAAGATTGTGAAGAAATAGGTAAGAGTCACGACCTATTTCTCCACATGACAAATTGTACGAGTCACGAAGTGTGACGAAACTGTGTAAATGCCCACCGTATGCTAAGTGAGTAGATTCCATGCTGCAGACAGGGGTGGAATATCAGTATTGCAGATTTGGTTACGGTTTTTATGGATCAATAATTTTTCCACATACAGTAACTGAAATTTTGTTTGTGGTGCGGTTAATGGTTTGTATTCAACACTATTTAATTCCAATTTGTTACTTATTACTGTTGGTGTCAGTGCAGTATTTTGTATTCTTTTCTTTATATCTTTATAATGCTCTTGCATTCGTGTTTTATATTGCCTGTAGGTTTTGCCAATGTGTTTGTCTTTACCTTGTAGTATCTGTTTTGGGTCTGGTATTGTAATTTCATAAACTCCTCCTGTTGGGGGTTATCTATCTCTATCATTTATGATTAGATCTTTGTTTGTATCGGTTATATTGCTGGGTCCTGTAATATTAAATTTTTTAAGAATATTTTGTATTGTTTGAGTAACATTTGTTATATATGGAAAACTTTTAGTATATGTTTTATTATCTAATCTTGGTTTGGAGGAGGTTATGAATTCTTGAATTCATTAAATTTTCAGTTTTTTTGCCATTTATTCAACATTTGATCTGAATAGCCTGCTTCTTTCGCTTTAGATTTGATATACTTCATTTCATTTCTTAAGGATGTTGTTTCAGAAAACAACGATAAGCTCTAAGAAAATGCGGATAGATGCTTGCCTGTTAATATTTCCAAGGATGAGCTCATTCTTTACGTATAAAATTGGGAATATTCATTCGTTTTCTATATACTGTAGTTTCGCAAAATTAACTTTTCCAATTTAGAAAAATATCTAAATAAAGTAATACAGAATTTTTTTCCGATTCATACGTAAATTTTATGAATGGCGTAACATTATTAAAAGTATTAATTTGCTCCGGAAGTAAGTCTTCAGAATGTGGCAAAAAATTAAAATGTCATCGACATAACGCATGTATTAATTTTTATAATTAAAATAATTATATATTAATCAATATATACATAATAATATAATTAATAATATATAATTCCCATAATATACAAAAGAATACCGTTCATAGGCAAAACAATCCAAAGTAAAAGAACAACTAGATGGCCACAATGTTACGATATCATCTGTATCTTAAGGGCTGTTTTGTGAGTTCCCTTACCCCAACCTTCTCTGAACCCTAAGGGTCCTTGTGACTTGGCCATTTAACTTATTGTATTCAAAAAGAAATTCCGTTCATAGGTAAAACAACTCAAAGTTAAAGAACAACCTGGATGGACTTGATGGTACCTATGATCTGTATCCTAACAGCTGTTCAGTGAGTTCTCTTACCCCGTCCTTCTCTGAACCTTCGGGGTCCTTGTGACTTGGCCATTTACCCTGTTGTATGCAAAAAAAAAATACCGTTCATAGATAAAACAACCCAAAGTAAAAGAACACACTGGATAGCCATAATGGGAGGTTATCATCTGTATCCTAACAGCTGTTTAGTGAGTTCCGTTACCCCAACTTTCTCTGAACCCTCAGGGTCCTTGTGACTTGACCATTTAGTCTATTGTATGAAAAAAAAAATGCCGTTCATAGGTAAAGCAACTCAACGTTAAAAAACACGCTGGATGAACATGATAGAAGGCTATCATCTGTCTCCTAATAGCTATTCAGTGAGTTCCCTTTCTCCAACTTTCTCTGAATCATCGGGGTCCTTGTGAATAGGCCATTTAGTCCATCGTATGAAAAAAAAACGTTCAGAGATAAAAAAAAAAAGTAAAAGAACACACTGGATGACCATAATGGTAGGCTATCATCTGTCTCATAACATCTGTTCAGTGAGTTCCCTTCCCCCAACCTTCTCTGAACACTCGGGGTTCTTGGAACTTTGCCATTTAGCGCATTGTATGCAAAAAAAAAAATCCGTTCATAGGTAAAACAACTCAATGTTAAACAACACGCTGGATGGCCATGATGGGAAGCTATCATCTGTATACTAACAGATGTTCAGTGAGGTGTTCAGTGTCCCTTGCCCAAAACGTCTGTCAACATTCGGGGTTTTTGTGACTTGGCCATTTAGCGCATTGTATGCAAAAAAACAAATGTCGTTCATAGGTAAAAAACTCAACGTTAAAGAACACGCTGGATGGCCATGATGGGAAGCTATCATTTGTGTCCTAAAAGCTGTTCAGTGAGTTCCCTTCTCCCAAACTTATTATAAAATTTGACCTCCGACGTGCTCTTAAAGGTCAGTTTAGAGGTGACATAGTGGTCAAACGATGATCTACCAGAGCTAGAAAGGTAAAAAAATGACTCGGGATGTTTACGGTTATAGATGTCAGAAACGTTACGAAATTTTAGATCCTAAGTGTCCTTCGAGGTCAAATGTGAAATTTAAATCTACCAGTGCTAGTGTGCTGAAAATTGATTCCTGGGAGTATTTTGAGGCGTAGGTTTCAGAAATGTTGTGACATTTGGGCTGCGTTGGGACCTTCGAAGTCATAAGTCAAATATATATTTACCAGAGTTATAGGACTAAGAATTGGTGTCTGGTGGTATTTTGAGTCTTAGATCTCAGAAAATATGCGAAAATTTGCGACTGATATGTCCTTCAAGATTACAGAACATACCCCGATATATTAGTCCTAAAAAGCGTTAACAATTGGGGAATAGGGCTATTTCCGGCAGAAGAACCCAGAAATGAGAGAGATTTTCAGATCCGGTGTTGAATTCGAGAGGAAACAGGTGTCGAATTCACTTTATTCTTATTTTCACTACATTAAGGTGCGTTTTGTAAGTAATAACTCCCCCCCCCCCCCCCCCCGACACTTTACCACAGGTCGAACACGAATAATATTGAAGAAAATTTCCGGTGTCTCTTTGGGTCGTTTCGCTCTTTCTCATAGCACATGGCTTAGTTTCTACCTAAACTATCGAGATATTTATTTCCGTTACGACATATTTTGCTGCCCTATGGCTTCCATGATACTTGACCGCATGGTCCAGTATTTGCTGAACGGCTTCTCTCGTGTACAGGGTGTTTTGTTTAAAAATCAGGTTCCTACTTGGACCATGATTTCGTTTCTACACAAATTGTCACAACTCGGAACTCATCTTTAACCTCCATATTCTATTTTCGTTGTACCCCCCCCCCCCCATCACTTTAGCACAGGTTATACACGAAGAATTTCCCGCTGTTGCAAAGGTCATTGCTGACAGCGCGCGCTCTCATAGCTCGGGGCTTCTTCGCAAACTATCAAGATTTTCATTTCGACAGATTTTGGTATTCTGTTATTTCCGACGTACCTGACCGAAAGGTCCCGAAATTCCTAGGCTCGTTGCCCCCTGCCTGATCAAGGTCATTTCGATATAACAGACCTGGACACCGCACTAATCGAAGACCTAATTTTTAAAAATACAAAAGTTCAAAATAGAAGGAATTTTCTTAAAATTCAACTGCAAGTTATTTATTTTTAACAATTTGTAAATTAATTTTGTAATATTTTCAAATATCTTAACAAAATCGAAACGAATAATTTTTTTCATTTTAACTACTTTTAAAATAAATGGCTTTAAATTAAATTCTACACCAAATACATCAACTAAATATTGATACAAAATTAATTTCCTGTTTTCTTCCCTCCTTTTGTTCAAGGCTATCCAGGCCTGATGCATCAAGGCGGCCTTAGTCTGATACCGTGTTGGGTTAAAAAAATCTGGTCCCTAGCTGAAATGAGGAGCCTTAAATTAATAATTCTTTTAGAAATGTGTAGAATCCGGCCACGGAGTAGATTTAAATGCTATTTTGACTCTTACGTTCAGAGATAGGAAGCAGTAAATGGCAACAACAAATTTGGTCAAAAATGGATTGATTACCGTTTCCCATAGCAATAGCATGGTAAAATATTATTGGATCTAGCAAGCGCCGCTTTTGGAATTTCGACATCATATTTCGTACTGCAACCCAGAACAAAACCAGAAACATTATCCAAAAATTCGAAGCGTCCACTATGATTCCAGGATGTGTTATGGTTGCTACAGACAAACAGACACACACCCAGACGGCTTTTCTCTTATCATTAGAGATATTTCTCAATTTTCACACGAGACGGATAAAAATTGTCTCTGATCGCCTGGTATAGACTAAAGACTGCCTTGAGCAGGGTGGGAACCGAACCCACGACCTCCTGGTGACATATCAGAGCACGTGAATTTATGTAATATCCGACGGTTACCAAAACCTACATTTATCTCTTAAAACAAAAGTTGAAAGTTCCTCTCTCACTGGAAGAAAAAAATCAAATTCCTAATGCAAATCTAAAATCTCTTCACCATAATTATTACCCACCTAAATTTTAAATTCCTACATTAAATAAATTATTCTGATGCCATGTTTAAACCTTAGCATTATTCTTATGACAAAAAGGATCTTTTTTGAATTGATCTACAGTAGTCCGGTTTCGAATATTACCTATTCACAGATTCAAGTGTAAAATTTCGAATTTTTATTATTTGGAACGAGGTGTTTGTAAAGGGTTGTCCGTAAATTAAACAGTTCTCTTCTAACGCAATATTTTTACCCCTTTCTCTTATGGAGCAATACTTAACCTATGGTTTCATCCCCCACCTAGCATTCCGTTGTGTTTGTCGTATCTTTTGAAAGGATGTACCCTTTCCTTGTTCCAGTCAGCTTAGAAAGTGAGTGTTGCCTTACCTATAGTTAGTTAGAAGTGGTGGCTGATTGGTCAGCGCACTTAGCTGCAGATCGATGCCAAAGGAACCAGATTCGATCCCGGATCAAAAGACCCAGGTTCGAGACACAGATGAAAGTACCCATGTTCGAGCTGTGGATTAAATGACCCATGTTCGAGTCGCTAATCAGAGGATCCGCTTTCGATCCCCGGATCAAATGGCCCAGTCCTTTGAATTTTGGATCGAAAGGCCATGTCATTAAAATGGCTATAGTGATTTTGTACACAGTCAGAAGATTCAGGTTCCAGCCTAGAATAAAGCACGAATATCTGTTTTCGGGGGTTGTCTTTCTCTGAGGTCTAGCCTTCTTCACAGATCTCTATGGCATAGTATACAAACAGGCTCCTGTCAGATATCTGTAGCAAGGAGCTGCTTCAGCGGTAACATTTATAATATAAATAGGTAGATTATTACCTTAAGAAACTGAAAACAAAATTAATTGCAAATGTAAAACAAAATTTTTAAAGAAGACATCTCTCTTAGTTTAATGTCAGTATCAATATAGAGGAAAAATTATCTTCAGCTGGGTGGGATTCGAACCCACGAGCTCCTGATATCATGCTAGTGATAGTGATACATTCCCTGACAGTTGATCAGAAATGTCGTGAAATGTCTTCATATTATCGAATAGCACACTCGTGACCTATTTCCCATCTGTGAGGCTGTTTGCGAGCAGCGAACACACTGCCTTTATAAGAGAGAGAAAATTGTGTAGACGTGTTCCTATCATCAAATGAAAGGGCATCTAGGTAGGTGGCCGACAGCTCAGTGGTCAGAGCACCTGACATTTTATCAGAAGGTCTTGGGTTCGTATCTCATTCATCTGAAGACAATGTTTGCTCTAAAACTGATATCGACGTTAAATTAAGAGTGATACCTTCCTTGGCAGTTGAACAAAAGTCGTCGAGAAAATTCTTCAATGCATATCATTTTCGAGTTACGGCAAAGCAACATCATGTAATGCAGTGCAACGCTGAAGGAATCCTATATCCTTTCATTTAAAGACACTGAAAAATTTGTCATAGAATTGAGATGGAAACCTATATTGCTCACAATCGCTGCTTTTTGAATTACTTGCGATCTCCGCATGCGCAGAAACCACTCTTGAACTCGTGTCGTTTTATCGAACGTTTATCGATTGAATGAATATAAATGTTCTCGTATTAATTGCACTAAACTTTGTGCAGGTAGCTTTAGTTACAAAAAAAAATATTAGTAACAGCACAAATAAGAATCGAGAATTTCGTATTTTTTAGAAATCTGGTCATGTTCTTTGTAATAGAATAAGTAACTGAATCACATGCATTCAAAAACATTAAATATAAAGAGATATTGAGACCGAAGAATTGTTCATTACATTGTTCTAATATTTACTACTTGCAAAGAAATATGTTCCATGTTCCGTTTTCTAAATATTTTTCAACTTCATGTTTTTCCTACAACTATATTTAAAATCATTTTTCCGTTTATCCTGTATCACCAAAACCAAATATTGACTTCTTAATTTTATTTAATAATTACGTACTAAGTACTTACAATGCAATAATAATTACACTAATAGTATTTGATTTTGATTCTTAAGAAAATGTTTGTGAGATAGAATAAATTGAATTTTGAGTTCGTATTGTTAACACTTACGTGAATCGATCAATTATTCTCGGTTTATTTCCCCTAACCTCCCCTTCTATAGCATATCATTTTTGTTATTACAAAAATGACCAGAAATCAATTTATCAGTAGTAACCTTACACCGGACATGACGAAGCATATCGAAATTTGAAATATTTGCGAAATGGTGACATGTGAAATCTCTTCAGTCTAAAGGCAAAAATATCGATATTTGTAGATATTGAGGCAGCACTCTTCATCCTCAGCTCGAGTGTGACAAATTTGTCATCCTCTGTGACTGCAAGTCAGCCTTGGAAGCTTTCCAGAAGTGAGACAGCAAGAGCTGCAACCCCTTCCTCATCCAGATCATGGAGACGTGCTGTCCAAAAACTTGAAAAATGAATGATATATAAATAAATTTAATATTTGTTGCATCTATTTCCCTTTCTAGCATTCTGAAAAGAGGGTCCAGGTATTCCCACCCTCTTTTTGCAGACGTTTCTGCAGAAGTAACAATGTTTGCCAAAGTGAGAATCTCTTCCAATACGACCCACGAAGAAAGAGTACTTATTATTCTGAGGAAAAGGTAGATCGATCATAAAAGTTATTCTTCTCTTCAGAAGGTTCAGTGTGGGAGAATCTGTGTTATAATGAGTTACTCCATGAATAAGTTCATGTTTTGAAGTCAAACATTATTCTTCTCTACTCCAAGGAATGTAAACAATGATATTTCAAAAACGAAAGGTAAAACTTTATTTCTTTAGCATACAGTTTTCGCAATTCACAATATTAGTTTGAAATATAAAGAAAGTTATATGGGGGAAAGAAACTCATTCAATCTGTAAAGAAGTGAATAGAGGGTGAGGTGGGGAAACCTAATTTTTAAAGATCAGAGATCAGAAAATTACAATACGGAGCACCGGGCAACATGTTGATGCCCAAAATCTCCTTCTTCGAACTCGTAGAGAACAAAATAGTGTCGCTAGAGCATTGACAAATGTGAAAAAAAAAAAAAGAACCATTTTAAAAGTTAAACAGTAAAGCGCTAGAGCCCGAAAGCTACAGTTATATCAAAATGGGTTTGGCCCTTTTGAATCTATATTCCTGATGACTTCGTACTTGATTAGGCCAGAAATAATAGGAAATGGATTATTTTCAAACTTTTCGAAGAGTTGGCTAGATAAAAATAAGTTTATTGATAAAATCTTTCACATATGGAATTTTAAGGTCGCAGTGCAATATTGAGTTGCGAACATAACTTGGTGCTGCAGCAGCAGCTGATTTGAGGTAGCGGTTTTGAAAAACTTATAATTTCGTGATCTTGTCCTCACTACAGTATCCCCATGTAGGTGCTGCGTACAGTAGGATAGGTCTAAAAATAAGTTTATTGAGAAGCGTTTTGTTTTCAATTGCCAGTGCAGATTTTCCACATAGCAGTGTTTAGTTGGTATTTAACCGACTGTGCTTTCGTGATGACTTCATTAATGTGGTTTGGCCAGTTTAGTGTTGTGCAAAACAATCCCAAGATATTTTGCAGAGTCGCACCAGTCAATATATGTAACAAATATTTCAATACGAGGGAGAATATGCACTCTTTTCCTGGGGAAAGAAAGGGCTGAGCTTTTGTTGGCGTTTAGTTTTATCTTCCATTCAGTAACCACATCTGAAAGAGTGTTAACATCTGTTGCAATCGGCGAATAGCAAAATGTACGTTCAATGTTGAGGCAATCGTAGCTGCATCATCCGCGTATAGAGCCAACTTCACATTACACGTGGTTGGGATGTCATATTGATAAATGTTAAAAAGTGTGGGTCCCAATATTGAGCCCTGAGGCACTCCAGCTGATATCTGTTTTGAAGTAGAAAATGATTCTCCAATCCTGACTTTGAAAGTTCTATTTCTGAGGTAGTCTGAAATGAGATGAATCGATGCATCTGCGAATTTTACGTCAATAAGTTTTTTAATGAGACCATATGTTCAGATCCCGTCAAATGCTTTGACAACATCTAAGAGCACAACAGCAGAGGATCCTTTTTCATTCAATGCTTCTGACACTATTTCTATATCATACGGAAGTGCGCTCACTACAGCTTCGCATTATGGTTGTTGCTAAGAAGTAAGGTGATGAAGTAGTCGGTGGTTCTGATATCATGTAGCTCCCAGAACAGAGCTTCTCTTTCAGCATTGTAGTGGGAGCAGTTGAACAGAACGTGGGATACAGTCTCAGGTATGCTGCAAGTGGCATAGTCTGGACTGTATGCTCTGCCAAGAGTGTGAAGCGTAGAGTTGCTGTAGATGACACCAATTCGGAGACGAAGGAGGGTCTCCTCAGATCTGAGATAACCGAAGTTAGGTGCAGTGAGAGAAGGTTCAACTAGGTACCTGAATGAGGAATAGCTGCTGTCCTTCTGCCACTGCGCAAGACGATAATGATGTGAGACAGAACCACATGATCGTCTGCCAGTGAGCAAAATGATCAGATGTGAGACAACTCTTGCAGTCGCTGAGAGAGAGAAGTTGATTAGTTACACACCTCTGACTCTTCAGCGCCTCCTTCTCGGTGTGGTCGGCGAGCTCATTGCCAGGTATCCCTACCTGGGAAGGGATCCACTGAAAATTAACCGTGATTTCGGCAGAAATGACCTTGGGGCAAGTTTCCATGATCTGCATGAGGAAGGGGTTGCAGCTCTTACTGTCTCACTTCTGGAAAGCTTCCAAGGCTGACTTGCAGTCACAGAGGATGAAAAATTTGTCACACTCGAGGCTGAGGATGAAGAGTGCTGCCTCGAGTATAGCATGAAGCTCTGCACAGGTGGAGAAGGTGAGATGCGGGAGACGGAAACCTCTGGCGATGCCAATATTGGGGAAGGCAGAGGCAGCACTTTGCCTCTCCCGGTCCACAGATCCACTAATGTAGACCTCAGTAGATCTCTCATATCATTCAGTGACATGGGAGGTGGAGAGAAGTCTGATGGTCAATGGATCAGAGTCGCTCTTCCGACCAAGATATGGGATAGTGACATTGATCATAAGATCACAGTTCCTCCAGGGTGGAAGGTCGGGGAAGAGAGTATTGCCGCATGCAGCATCTGTCCCTGCCAGCTCGAACGTCTGGAGCTGGCAGGACGAACGCGTTAATAGAAGTCCTTGGCGGACAGGGCGATGACAGAGAGACCTTTCTGAGAAGCTCATGGTTAGAGTGCAGGGAATGGAGCCTCAAGAAATGACACAGCATATCTCTCTTCCAGTGCAGGTGGAAAAGTATGTCATCAACTTCTGCAATGACAGACACATTAGATGTGTTAGGGCATCAGATATACCGCAGAGATATAGTGTGGCCAGTTGCCAACTTGCTGAGCAGTGTATCAGAGGCATTGCATAGAAGGTCACCACTCTAGTTGATGTGGGAGAGGATCAAGTGCCGGTACAAAACTTCCCCAGTGGGTACTAGCAAGAAAAGACAGTATATTTCTCTGTGCAGGGGCAGCTGTCTTAAGATGCTGGATGTGAGGCCCCCAGCTCAGCCTGTTGTCCAGGACCACACCAAGGAACTTATGCTGATGGACGGCCTTGATGTGATCTGGCCCAAGCAAGAGGTCAGGGAAGGTGGGTGGAAGGCGTCTCCTCGTGAAAACCATGGCCACAGTCTTATCAGTGGAAAGAGTGAGGCTTAGTTTGTCGGAGAACTTCACGACCATGTCCACAGCTCATTTCATCACGAGCTGAGCATGGTAGGGGTCCTGGCTAGGGAACCAGATGCAGATATTGTCTGAGTAAATGGAAATACCCACTCTCTCTTCGAGTCGAGAGGGTAGGCCTCACAGCAAGATGTTCAGTAACATCTGGCTGAGGACACCCCCTTGAGCAACCTTCATGCAAACAGTCCTGTTGGAGAGGTATGCTGCGATCCACTGGTTGATATTGCCTCTGAGGCCGAGATCATGGAGCCTGCAGAGAATATCCGAGTGGGACAGGGAATCGAAAGCCTTGTGGATGTCGAAGAAGACAGCAACAGTAGTCTCTCCCACGGACCGCACCTGATAAGCAGCAGAGGTGAAGTCGATGAGATTGTCAGATGTGCATCTACCTTTGCAGAAACCCGAGAGGCTGTCAGGGAGGAGGCCATTGGACTCTAGATACCATTCCAAGCGTCGAAGGACCAGTCTCTCTAGGATCTTGCAGAAGCAAGATGATAGAACAATAGGCCTGTAAAAAGACAACTCAGTGGCAGGTTTCCCCTGCCTCAAGATAGGTACGATGTGTGTTGCCTTCCATGACTCAGGTACTGCATAGGTGGTCCATGAGTGATTGAAGGCTTTAAGGAGCACAAGCAGAACCTCAGGTGACAGGTTAGCTAACTGAGCATATCTGACGCCATCAGGCCTGGGGCTGACGAGCGCTTTGTAGCCCCCAATAGCAGAGGTGAGTTCCTGTAAGGTGAAAGAATCATTATAGCAAGGCTTAGTCCCAGAGCAGGGCTGCTGAGCCATATCCTGATCACTCACTGGTGGAGCAGGAAGGGAAGAGGGGAGGTGCCACAAAAGTTACAATCTTGATGACATCCAGAAGTAGAGAGAGAATGGTGGGAAGGAGAACGTGTCCCTGTGGTCCTGTCATGTCTATGTAATTTTATTACATGGCCACGATTTATGGGCTTCAGGACGACATTAGATTAGGCTCCATTTTAATAGTGACATTTTCGACTGCCTCCATTTTTGTGTCCAGTTCAACGAAGAGAAACTCAGCTACAGGTCCCGAACTTTCCAGATTAAACCTGGAACCCCAGATGGCAAAGGAGCTACGTAACATGTCTGGTAAACTACGTTGGCTGGAGAGGAGCTGAGATTCGCACCTTGGCTACTCTGGCCAATCCCGTACAGCCATGCATGAGCATAGGCGACCTCCACAAGGGGGAACAGCGAAAAAGGAAGAAAGAATTTGGCGAAAACAAAAGTCTCTTCTTCTCGTCCGTGCTGTGTGGTCGACAGCAATGATCCTCTCCAGCTAGCAGAGCCCCAAAGTGTCAACAGTGTATGTGCGGGGGAAGCGCTAAGCAGTCTGGGCTCCCAGCAACTTCGAGCACAGCGGCCCAGTGATTGCCTTCCCGAGGGACTCCTGACTTGACGAGGTAAGGGGGAACTTTAATGAAACTGGCTCCGCTTTTCTTTTGCAATTGAATATATTTCTGTGAACGGCCGTCACGGTAACCAGAGTAGAACCGTCTTAATTGTTAAAGACTGTTAGAGTCATGAACGAGTAGCTCTTCATCATGAACTTTGATTAATAACTGGTGAATGCAAAGTTCAATTAATTGAAAAGGGCCATGCTAGAGGCATTGTTGAATCTGTCCCAAAAGTGGGAACTACATATGTGTAGAATGTTTGAAGGTAATTTTGTTAAAAAATGGGTATTTTATTGTTAACTGAAAAATTATCTCAGTTTTCATTATTGCAAATGTCTGTTAACTTGATTGTGTGTCCATGAAAGTTCCTAAAAGTTCTGCCGCCTTAAAAATAATCTAGGGCGGGGGGGGGGGGGGGGGGGGGTCATAACAGAACTGTAATTTTTTTGCATAGAATGGCTTCATGGCCAAATCACGAGAACCCCCGATGGTTCAAAGAATGTTGGGGGAAGGGAAGTACTGAACAGCTGTTAGGAGACAGATGATAGCCTTCCATCATGGCCTTCCAGCATGTTCTTTAACGTTGACTTGTTTTACCTATGAACTGCAATTTTTCTTGCATAGAATGGCTTCATGGCCAAGTCACAAGAACCCCGATATTTCAAAGAATGTTGGGGGAAGGAAACTCACTGAACAGCTGTTAGGAGACAGATGATAGCCTCCCATCATGGCTTCCAGCGTGTTCTTTAAAGTTGAGTTGTTTTACCTATGAACTGTATTTTTTATGACATAGAATGGATTCATGATCAAGTCACAAGAACCCGATGGTTCAAAGAATCTTGGGGAAGGGAACTCACTGAACAGCGGTTAGGAGACAGATGATAGCCTTCCATAATGGCCTTCCAGCGTGTTCTTTAAAGTTGAGTTGTTTTACCTATGAACTGCATTTTTACGACATAGAATGGATTCATGGTCAAGTCACAAGAACCCGATGGTACAAAGAACCTTGGGGGAAGGGAACTCACTGAACAGGCCTTCCATAATTGCCTTCCAGCGTGTTCTTTAACGTTGAGTTGTTTTACATATAAACTGCAATTTTTTTGACATAGAATGGATTCATTGTCAAGTCACAAGAACCCCGATGGTTCAAAGAATGTTGGGGGAAAGGAACTCACTGAACAGCTGTTAGGAAACAGATGATAGCCTGCCATCATGTCCATCCTGTTCTTTAACGTTGAGTTGTTTTACCTATGAACTGCAATTTTTTTGAATAGAAAGGCTTAATGGCCAAGTCAGAACAACCCCGATGGTTCAAAGAATTTTGGGGGAAGGGAACTCACTGAACAGCTGTTAGGAGACAGATGATAGCCTCCCATCATGGCTATGTGTATGGCTTCGTGTCACGTGACACGAAGGTTGCCAGATCACTAATTTCTAAAAAAAATCGTTGCCAGATATTTTTTGAATTCTGTAATCAACCATAGTGTTCAGATACTTTTTTGAGCGACTGTACAATGGGGCAGTGATTGAAATCTGATTGATATACACTGATTGACAAAATTATGGTAACAACAAAAAGTGTCCTAACCTTATTGTAGGATCTAATTAAGTGAAAATTTGCCAAATGTGTATTTTTAGTATAACGGGAAAAGCTGTAGAAAATGAGAGTTTTCATATCCTTGATGAACATATTACAAAACCATCCTTATAACAAGAAATATTGAGCATCGCAAAAGATGAATTCATATGCTTCAAAATATGCACATGTAAGATCAATATGCAGTATGATTCTCTCCCATTTCTAAACAGACCTGGCAGAGTAGCTCCAGGCTCGATGTAAGGTTTTTCAGAATGGCATCCCACAAGAACTTTCTTTATCTCATTGAGTGATAAAGGAGGTGGCTGACGATTTGCAATGCGCCTTGCTAAGGCATCCTACACTTGAAGTATGGAAATTAGTTCTGGCAACACAGCCGACCAGGTCAATCTTTGAATAAATTCCGTTTCTAAGTACTCCTGCAACAGGTGAGCTCTATGTCGAAGGACATTGTCTTCCATAAGCAGGAAATCAGCTCTAAACGCACTCGTAAAATTTAGACATAGGTTTCAAGATATCTTCTCCATATCGCTGAGCAATTGGGGAGCCTCCATCGAACACCTGAAGTATGGCCAGTGCAGAGCAGCACACCAATTCCACCACTTATCTCTGATATTGGAGAATGGTATTACTGTTATATATGGATTTAAAGAGTAACATTCACTAAAGCTTCTCGTAATTAGGTTTCATTTTTTCAATTTTGATTCCTTTATTAATAAGCCTGGGGTCTTAGGCTATCGATATTGTAAACTTTACGGACCTTACCGATACCTTATAATATTGATTTTATATAAAAAAAAGTATCCGTTGGATACTCTCTAGATTTGTATATAAAGTAGGCCGTATGTTACGAATTAAAACAAAAAATTTACTTATTAATTATTTCCGCTATAAAAAAGGAAAGAAATAACACATTAAATTACAAGAGATTCAAAATTATGCTCTATTGATTACATATGTTAATTATTTACTTTATATTTTATCACAACATTTAGAATTATTACAAAATTCCCATTCCAATATTTATAATCATTCAGTTGATGGATTTTGTTCCTATAGCACCACTAACAGAAAATATATAGAGAAAAAAGAATAGATCATATAGTAACAGAACTCTGTTGTGATAAACAGAAAGGATTTTCCAGAATGTTCCCATCTGTAATGAAGAACTTTTTTTGACACAACCTAATATCATAACCTTCCAAAAAAATGTAATTGGATATTGTTGTTTTCGTTGTCCAATGATCTTCACGTCGAAACATATCACTCAACCGATAAAGAAAACAGGCATGTGACCAAATCCTCTTATATCATACATAATCTAAACAGTGAAATAACAAAAAAATTAATTGTTTGGAATATAAATTTATGTATTAAACATTTTCTTTTAAACTTTAACTGGTAGATGTCAATTTTTAAAATACTGTAATTTATTTTAAAATATTCATAAATATTTCAAAAAACCAATAATGGATAAATCAATTTGTTTTACAGAATTTAAAAATTTGTAGATTTCAGTTATATTTTAGGTAAATTAAAATACCTAAACTCTTAGGCATATTTGATTTCTCTCCTTTCTTTCCTCCGTTTGGTCAAGGTGGTTTAGGCTTGGTGTATCAAGGTGACCTTGCTATGACTCCCACAATTTTGTGCTTCGATTCCAGAGAGATGTCGAATGTCACATAGTTCGTCTGTCGATTCCTGCAATTGTGGACAGCCTGCACCTTCGAAAGTCGACCTCAGGTGATGTTGTCATGAAATGGAAAAGTGGCGGTACCATCACGCTACAAAAATGCACAACGAAATTGACACTGTAATTGACACAGTTGAGGACCTAATGGACACAATTCACAACCCAACTGATACTGTAATTGACACAATTGGTAAACAATCCAGTTGACACTGCAACTTTGCAATTGACACAGATGAGGACCCAACTGACAACCCAACTAGACTGTAAATTGACACAATTGGCGGTCCAACACGGTACAACAATGCACAACCCAATTGGAACTGCAATTGACACAGTTGAGGACACAATTGATGACCAATTGAGACTGTAATTGACACCATTGGCGGTAGAATCACAATACAACAATGCACAACCAGTTGACGCTGCAGTTGACGCAGATGAGGACCCAATTGACAACCGAGCTCAGACTGTAAATTGACACAATTGGCGATACCATTACAGTACAACATTGCACAATCCAGTTGACACTGCAATTGACACAGATGAGATCCAATTGACAACGCAAATGAGACTAAGTTGACACAACTGGCGGTACCATCATGGTACAACATTGCAATGACACAATTGACGACCCAATTGGCAATCTAATTGAGACTGTAAATTGATACAATTGGCGGTATATCCCGGCACAACAATGCATGACCCAATTGACATAACTGACAACCCAATTGCGATTGTAATTGGCACAATTTTTAAAACACAGTTGAGGACCCAATTCATCATCCAGTTGAGACTGTAATTGACACAATTGACAATCCAATTGAGACTACAATTCACAACCCAATTGAAACTCTAATTGACACTGAAATTAACTCCTCAATTGACATTCTAATTGACAATGCAATTCACAACCCAATTGAAAATCCAATTGTAACTCTAATTTACACTACAATTAACAACTCAATTAACAGTTCAATTTAGATTGTAATTCACACTATTGACAATCCAATTCATACTGCCGTTGGAACAACTGATAACACAATTGGCAAAATTGCATTCTAATTGGCACTGCAAATGACACAATTAACAACTCAATTGACATCGTCAAATAATAATAATAAGTAAACTATCCTATCTTTTGCTATTCTAAATTAAATAGCTTCTGGTTAACTTTTAGACGAATTAAATCCCTTGAAATTTATGCATAATGAAGCTCTGTTTCTGCGAAGGACCAGGTTGTCACTAACTGTTAAATGATATCTTCGCCCAATCAACAGTGACACATTTTAAGTGCTTGAACAGATCAGAAAACTTTTGGTATGTTTCTGGAAAGGTGACATTTGCGTCACAAAAGGGTGTCATAACTCGGATCAGCAGAAAAGATTACAATCTGTATATATAGGACCACGGCTTAACGTCTCATTCGATGGACAGCGGATTTCCAAGCCTATCTGCTTCGCGCTTTTTACCGCCTTTTTGCACAAAATGGTCTAAATTGTCAGGTCACAAAGACCTCAAGAATTCAGAGAAAGTTTGTGTTAGCGAACCCACTGATAGATGGTAGGCTCCAGTCAAGGCCGTCCAGCATGTTCCTCAACATCCACATGGTATCACTCTCCCGCACGCAGTACCACGGTTCGATGGATGGCGACCTTTCAACCCCATTATTGTCCCCTACTGACCGAGGACAGGAAGATAAGTTTTGCGGAGAAATCTCAATGCTGGAGCAGCTGGGTCTCAAACCTGGGAACTGCAGATGACGAGCCTGGACAACACCTCCTACAAGAGAAGGCCGTAAAACTACGTCACAGAAAAATGACTATGTCTAGAGCCCCTATATACCACGCCAACCTATCCGCCATTCTTATGCCAACTGGTGACGTGACTTAGTGTTACAGTCAATGCAACCGCCATGTTCGCCGCAGTTTTTCCGATTCTTAGTATATGAAAAACAATTATTATCGGAAGATATTCAGTTGCGAATTGTCTAAACAGCTATAGGAACAATTGCAGAGTGTTAAAATTCCAGGCTGATCCAATTAAATTAATAAAAAAGTGGGTTGGAAGAATTCGACCGAGAACGTGCATTAGGCTTACAGCGTTCTATAATATATACTTCTGACTATTGCTTCTGTATTTTAATGTTAATTTATGTGATATATCGACTAGTAATATGTAGATGAATGATAGCTACATTTAGGTTAGTAGTCATTCATCGTTTACGATTAAGTTCAATTTGGTTAATATCATAAAATATGCATGCGGCAAACATCGATCGTGAGAGCCGTAACCCTCCGCTTCCCATGCGGGCATACCGAGATCGGCGACTACCCTAGTCGCTAAACGCCGATCGTCGCTGGTCGGCCTGTTATATAGGGGCTCTAGACGTGGTCAGTTTTCTGTGACGTAGTTGTGTGGCCTTCTCTTGTAGGAGGTGTTGGCCTGGCGCACGTGATCTGCCCAAAATCGGGAAAGTGGCCGTGTATCTATCTTACCCTGGTAGACATCCAACATTTTTCATTTTAAAGATAAATTAGAATTTTTTTTTTCGGTTTTCATAGATATTGATAAAATATTGCGATTGACGGTTTTCTACTGCCCTGCCCACGGTCAGTAGTTGACACCGATGGGCTTAGAAAGGCCGCCGTCCGTTGGATGGGATGTTAACTGTGGCATCGTACCTGTGAGAGTACATTAGACGTACATTAAAATTATCCTGTGCACGTTAAAGAACACGTTGGATGGACTTGATGGGATGGTACCATCTGTCTCCCAACAGCTGTTGCAGTGGGTCCTTATGACCTGGCCATTTAGCCCATGGGGTGCATAAAGAGTCGCTCAAAGGAAAAACAATCGAACCAAACACGTTTGAAAAAGTTTCAGTTGTACCCTCTAACGGAAGGGACATTTTAAACGAATATTGCAAATGATGTACTTATGTTAGAAAGTTTAAAATTTTTGTGCTGCAATGTGAAAGTCACGTATGGGGCTTGCATTTACAACAGTCAATCTTTCTCTAAGAGAAAAATTTCTAAAAATCTCTAAGAAAAAATTTTTGCATCACCCCAGGGGTGATGCAAAAATGCAACTTTGTCATTTTTAGAGATAAATTGCAAATTCGTTTTCCTTTAACCGGTATTGATGAAATAATATAATTCGCATTTTTGAAATCCTTATGAAGTATTAATTTACATTGTTAGAGAGCAGTAAATATGAAAAAAGGTGAAACTTTTAATAACGAATGGTGTAAATGAATTATTTATTGTAGAAATTTTAAAATTTCGGTGATATAGTCTCTCTCAATTTTTTTGTAAAAAGAGTTGGGAGAAAAGAAACCTTTAATTTGAAAAATAAAAGACAACTACGTTTTGGTTGGAAACGGAAATAATTTTTGCATTTTACTTTTGCATTTGCACATTTTTACGTTTGCTTTTGCAACTACGGAAATACTTTTTGCATTTTCACAATTATCCATTTCTTCGAATCAAACTTTTAAAGAGTGGAAAAGTAGGAAAACGAAATATTTCAATCTGTTTGAAAACGAGATTCACATATTCGCCAGAAGCGATATCTTTTTCTTCTAGTTTAAATGTAAGGGTAATAATATCTAAAATAAAGAATACTCTAAATAAAGAATACTCTAATCAATGTTGTAGTCAGCCATTTGACAACTGATTCATTCCCAACACTGAGAATTTCAACGTAATTTAATTTACTTCTTCCGACCATTATTTTTTAATTTACAGATTGCCAAAGAAATTTCACATTGTGAATTAGGGCCAGCATTGAAGCTGATGTAAAACATAGAACGTCCCTGGAAACAACGGGAGTGGTGTAAGGGTCGCTCAGCATGTAGCGTGCCAGGTTCGTAATTTGCAGTTCCCAGGTTCGAGTCTCAGCTGAGTCAGAGTTTAGATTTATCTCCGCAAATATGCCGGTCATTATGGGACACCGATGGGCTTGGAAAGGCCGGCGTATGTCGTATAGAACGTTAAGCCGTGGGCCAGTGTGCGCGAGACCAATACCCTATGAACGTTAAGGAACACGCTATAAATGTGATGGCCTTGATGATGGCCTTGATGGTAGTCTAGCATCTGTCTCTCAACAGCTGTTGAGTGCTCTCCCCCTAACCTTATCTGAGCCCTCGTGACCGGCCATTTAGCCCATTGTGTGCAAAAACATTCCGCTCAGAGGTAAGACAACCCAACAATGGGAGTTACTGAGGAATTTATTCAAAGATCCCCCCTTATTTTGATTCGAAGGCTTTAAAGAAATCAGGAATTTTCGAGGTGTAGTGAAAACTGCCTTTGCATTTATCATCAGTGGGAGCGTAACACTGGAGTTTTTTATCCTATAAAAACCAAGCAAAAGAAAAAATAACAAATCTTACATAAATCTATTAAATTTGATCCTTTCTAAATTCATTTGAGTTGTTTTATACACAAACGTCAAGAGATGAATGGACTATACGTTCAGGTGAAAAATTTCCTAATATATCATTCATTTTAACACGTATTCAGCTTTTATACAAAACCCTACAATAAATTCAAAACTTTACCGAATGAGTCCTTTCCCACACACACACACATTCAATAGAAGTTCAATATAGCATGCATATTAGTTAACAGAAACCAAAATTTCTGGAAATATTTCATTTTACCTTTATATTGTGCATTATACAGCATCAATACACATTTAGCGATAATTTTAAAGGTTTCAAAAACAATATTTTAAAGACTAGTTCTTTGCTTTAATGACAGCTTTACACTTATTTTCGCATGTAATGCCCTAATTTCCGAAGCAGATACCTAACAGCATAAAAAGAATATGTCAATTAGTTAACTCACACTTATTTGAAGGCCGGTTCTTGGAAATTTCGCAGCTAATTTTGTACCAGAAGTATTCCCCAGGGTTGAAAGACGGAGACTGCCCGCTCCAATTCATCTGTTTAATAGTGTTATCTCTTGGTCAGTACTGAACAATCTTTGCACCATAACAACGAACATCATCGTCCTGAAAACTCCAAAATTTGTTACCAAAAATGATCTATGGCTGTGGGCAACAATTTCGTTTTCATTATTTCGTTGTAGCAGGGGCAGGCTCTAAGCGGAGGACATGTACTCACTTCCTTTCAGAATGATGGTAAGCAAGACCGGATCTAGAAAGAAAAATCGAGGTGGGGGGGGGGGCTAGAGACTGGATTTCCAATGCAGTATAATATTTTCTCCTCCGTTTTACAAGTATTTAAAAACTTTCTTGCAAAATGTGTGAAATACAAATTAGTTAAATAATTATTTTGCATCTATTACCCTTACTACGATTCTGAAAGGGGAGGAAGCATGACTTCCTCCCTTCCTAGACCGGTCCTCATGGTAAGTTAAAGGAGGCAAAAGTTTACTAAACGTATGAATTATTTGGCATTTTTGAAAAAAATTTTGAAAGATTCCGAAAACGGAGGTTAAAATGTTGTACTAAAATAGAAATCCAGTTTCTCTCTCTCTCCTCCCTCACCGCCTCCTAATTTTATTCTTGGCCCGGGCCTGGCTTTCATTGGTCTTTCAGTATTCTGACAGGTCACATGGATGTTTCGTGGTAACTTAAAGCCACTAAAGGCTGAATTTCATATGAGGCCGTACTCTTACATGTCAGCATTCACGGACTGGTAAGGGGCGCCGAGGTATCGCGGGTTCCTGGCACCCCATTAGAGCATGTTTTTCTTTAATAATTACTGTTATTTTACAGAAATTCCACAGAATTAAAAAAAAACTATTTGAAGCTTTACGTATGAATTCTGAAAAGAATAAATATTGAAATTTTGCAAAAGAAACTGAATTTTTTACCGCAGCTCTCAAGCCCCCCTGCTACAGTTGCTTTCCTGAAAAAAGTGTCAGTCTGTCCCTGCCTATCAGCACTACCATTTTCAATTATCACTAAAAATTACATTTTCTAGTCCTTAAAAGTTGACTGCTTGTTTGCATTCATGTTTGTCCATTGTAGTTGTATCTTTCGCTGCAAATCTATCAACAAAGATTATGGAGCAGCTTTGTTTTAGGAGTTTTCCTCTTATAAGTTCTCGAGCAGACATTGATGCTTGGTGCTAATGTCCATTCTTTCAAAAGTTGAATTTTCTTTTGGAAAGTGCAATTTCATGCAGAAGCCTGGCAGCACAAAAAGCTATTTTTCTAAATTGGCCAGTTCTTTATCAACAACAGATTAAGTTTCGGATTGTCTTTTCACTATTCTCAAAAGAGATCTTTTTAGCAGCGATTTCACGCAAGAAAATATCATTCTTTTAGATGGATTATTATACGCATCTGATTATTAGGATGAAATTAAGACCTGCCCATTACTCTTTTTATTAACAGTGTACAAAGTGTTGATTGCAATACACAAGAGACCCAGGTCCATAAATTCAATTATAAAGTGCATTAAACATGCACGAAATCCAACATTGCAAAAATCTTATGGTTGTTGTGGGGAGAACTCATTTGGTAACGCGCCAGGCTCGTAAACTGCAATTCGTAGATTTCAGCCACGCCTGGGCCAGCATTGAGATTTTTCTCAGTAAAAAATTCCACCCAGCTATCGGCCAGAAGCTGACATCGATGGGCTTAGAAAAGCTGTCATCCGTCGGATGGGACGTTAACCCATTGCCCCGTGTGCGTGAGAGCCACACCCTGTTCACGTTGGTCGTGCCTGAGCTGCCGCTGCATTCAGACGCGTCTCTTAGCTCTCGCGAAGAACCTACAACTATCATTTCATTGGATATTAGCGGCGCTTTTGATAAAGTTTGGTGGCAAGAAAAAATTGTCTGGAAAATATGTACAGACTGATAGAGAGCTATTTTTCGGAGAGAAGCATTATATTTCAAACAAACACATTTGAGCACACGCAGAAGATCACAAGGCTCTTGTTTCGGTCCGTTATACTGGAATTTAATATTGGATCAAACTTTGTCATTGACAAATTCAGAGCAAGTCAAGGTACAAGCATACACAGACGGTCTATTTTTCTTTAATTTTAGATATATCGTAAAGATATATCGTATTTTTTCGATTCTAAGACGCACCCCGTTTTTAGAGACGTTTATATGGGAAAAAAGTGCATCTTAGAATTGAAGAAATACGGTATCTGTGATGTACTACGGCTTGACATCTACTACGGCTTCACTCTTACTGTTTGAAAAGATATTTATTTAAATTGAATTATAAATCGGGTGGTAGTTTTCCATAACAGCTTTAACATTTAATTTTCTACGGTTTTCGTTCATCATTTATTAGTTTTTGAGTTTATCTATATGTTTGTCAAAACGGTCCTTCTAAGATGTTGACCACTAGCAACATGCTACGTACCAAATAAAAGCCTGTTACATAGGAGGGTCGTGGATTTTAAAAAATTACCCAATTTAATTTGCCCATTTAAATAATAAATAAATAACCCTCAACCACCTGCTTGTCACAGAGATGTCAGGAACATGTCAGTTTATACCCTATAGCAGCGGTTTTCAACCAAAAATGCTTCACATACTCCCAGGAAATGTGTGTATGGCTATGTCCACACTTGTGTGCTTTCAAATTCAACTTCACTTTCAACTTTCAATTCCGCTTTTCAACACCGAGTAGTCTAGCGAATGTCTTAGATGGAATGCGTTGGACGCATGCCTTCAACTGTATACACCTGTGCATCAAATAGTTTTCAATTTTTCACCAGTGTAGAGGTGAAGTTGCAATGGACGTAACTGATGCTACTATGTTAGCGGGTATAAGAATTAATAAACATGAATTACTTTATGTCGGCTGAAGGTTCCATATCACGTCAAAACAAGTATTTGTAGAGTTATATAACATAAGTAGAATATATAGTAAAACATGCAGTAAAAATATTATAAATGAAGGTTTTATTTCTATTTTTTGCAATAATATTATTATTTTATTAATAATAATTTTATAACAAATAATTTATTTTGTATAGACGCATGAGACGCAGCGCATGCGTCTAGCGCACGTAAAACGCACAAATGTGGACATAGCCTATAATTGCCGTACCCCTTATATAGGTAGATAAAACTATAGTTATGGAATAATAATGCCAAATTAGCGACTTTGTTGCTAGATCTAGCGACTTTTGAGCTCTCACGGCGTACCCCAAAATATTTTACCACTTACCCCCAGGGGTACGCATACCCAGGTTGAGAACCCCTGCCCTATAGTAGGGGTTCTCAACTTGGGTACGCGGTAATTTTTTTGGGGGGATATGACGTGAGAGCTCAAAAGTCGCTAGATCTAGTAACAAAGTGAGTGTTTTATTTTATTCCCATTTTTAACTATAACTATAGTTTTATCTATCTATACAAGGGGTATGCCAGTTACTTACACATCTCCGGGGGGGAGACGTGAAGCATAAAAGTTTGAGAACCACTGCCCTATAATATAAGGTCTGTGAGGATGGTGGGACCTCAGTAGAAAGAAAACACGAAAACTTCGCTTTACTCTGTACTCGAACCCAGAGGTCCTTAAATCAGTAGACAAGCACATTATGCACTCGGCCACGAGACGGTCTCCAGGAAAAAAAGGAAAGAAATGTGGCCGAATAATGACCCTGGCTGGATACCTTTCCGTCGCCGACTTTGCCGCGACAGAGCCTGTTTCTCTGTCCCTTCGCTGTTCACGCTCACCGACGAAAGTCAAGGAGCACAAGTCTCGCTTCTTCTCTCGAGCACCTAGTCACGTGGAGTCCTTTGCCCACACAGGGAACAAAAGTGCTGGTCATTGTACCAGTCAAGGGAGCAGACTGATGACCCCCTTTGGACCCTCCCACATCCGGAAGCAATACATTTTGGTTTTTCCTGGGACTTCGAGGAGCTAAAGGTCATCTTCCCCTTACAAACACATTTTGGAAGGTCTTGTACCCTTGAAAAAGGCCTTCAAGGAAGTACTTTTTAAACATTTGGAAACAACCAAAAATCACATGATGCAAGAACTGGTGAATATGCAGGATGGGGGAATCAATGTCGGTGTAGTATTGGTCATTGAGAGTCGGGATTTTTTTTGATAAGGTGTCGATGGCTACCATTCTTGGGAATGGAAAAAACTTGTGAACATCCTCTTCCTTGAGCGAAAGTCTTGTTGGATGATTTGGGGATTCGGTTCATGCTTTGCAAACCCAAACATAATTGTCTATTTTTCTGGGAGTTGGGTAGTAATAAAACCACTTCTCATCACCTGTGAGAATGTCTGTTAACTGTTTGGAGTCACTAGGTTCAAACATTTCCAGCATACCCTTGCACGAGTTGACTCTCGCCCTGTTCTGCTATTCTGTCAGTTTGTGTAGTACCCATTTGTCATAGATCTTTCGTAGCTTTGAGTGATGACGAATAATTCTTTGAACACTGCCAATCAACACACTGACATCTAAACTTACCAATGAACGGTGGTGTGGAGATTTTCGTAATGAGTTCACGAACAGCGGTGATGGTTCTCTTTTTTGGTCTTTCTAAACTAGGTAGGTCTTTGAAGCTGTGTCGCCATGCTCTGAATTTGCGCAGCCATCCATATATTTCTGACAAATCGGCATGAATCGTTTTCGTGCGTCTCCAAGCTGCATCCTTGTGATTGCATGTAAACTCCATCTTCAACAGGCGACATAGCATTATTACAGTGAAGATGATTCCACCACATTATTTCACTGGAGCTGGTTTCTTTCCTTATTGGTCTCGATCCGATTCTTTCACGTTATTATACTGGATCCGATTCCTGCATATTATTACATTGGAGGAAATTGCTCCAACTATTACACTGCAACCGATCCACCACATTGCTACACTGCAGCCGATTCCTTCACGTTGTTAACTTCGAGCCGATTTCTCCATATTAATACACTGGAGACGATTCCTACACATTTCTACACTCCAGCCGATTCCTACACATTGCTGCACGTTAATCGATTCTAGTATATTATTATTACAATCGAGACGATTCATCCACATTATTACATTGGAACCTATTCGTCCACGTTGCTATAGTGGATTCGATTTCTCCACATTGTTACATTGGAGCCGATTCCTACACTTTGTACACTGAAGTCGATTACTGCACATTATTACAATGGAGCCGATTATTCCACGTTTTTACACTGGAGCTGATTCCTCCACGGTGTTTCACTGAAACCGGTCCCTCTGCTTATTTCTCTGGATCCGATTCCTTCACGTTATTACACTGGATTTGATTCCTGCACATTATTATATTGGAGGTGATTCCTTCAAATATTATACTGCAACCGACTCCACCACATTGCTACACTCCAGCGTATTCCTTCAGATTATTAAACTGGAGTTGATTTCTTTTCACATTATTACACTGATTCCTCCACATTGCTACACTGCAACCGATTCTTCCGCATTTGTACACTGCCAATCCCAATCCTCCACATTGCTACACTGCATCGCCAAATCCTCCACATTGCTACACTGCATCGCCAAATCCTCCACATTGCTACCCTGCATCGCCAAATCCTCCACATTGCTACCCTGCATCGCCAAATCCTTCACATTGCTACCCTGCATCGCCAAATCCTCCACATTTCTACACTGCAGCCGATTCCTCCACTTTATTAACTCTGCGCGTAAATCATGTGAATTAGAATAGGAGTCAACTTTCCAAATATGAGTCAACTTTTCAAAGAACAACTTGTCACTTCTGACAAAGCTGTTCTTAGAACTCAGATTTTTTTCTGTTTTCATTTTTGTTTTTCAAGCATGGATGCTTTGTACGCTTATTTGTCAATCAACTGGGCATATAGAAAAAAATATGTGAAAATACCCGTTCAAGCAGCTGCTTGCCACAGAGGTCTGATAGGAGCATATAATTTAATATGCCAAAAAGAAGAACTGTGAAAAAGGCGAGACCTCAGCAGAAAGACAACACGAATATTCATGCTTTAACCCGGGGATGGTCCCTTTGATTGGTAGCCAAGCAAAAATGCATTATTCTTGTTCTTGCTCTTTAATTCGGTGCAAGAAAAAAAGTCACATTTCTTTCAAAAGGAATATTCTGATTTTACTTCAAAATACTTTTTTTGCATCTTCCCTAATTCTATCGTAAGCATTGTTCTCTTTATGTCAAATTACTAATTAAAGTTGAGGTTGCATCGTTATCAAGTGTTAACAGCTTCTTTACAGATTAAGCCGTGGTACATTGTGTGTAGAAAACCCATAACCTGTGCACCTTAAAGAACACGCTGAAATGCCTTGACAAGAGGATACCATTTGTTTGCTAAATACTGTCCAGTGGGTCCCGTTTCTAACCTTCTCTGAGACCTCAAGGTCCTTGTGACCTGGCTATTTAACCCATTGTGTTAAACAAAGAAGCTCTCAGAGGTAAAACAACCCAACTCTTATATCGACAAAGCATTATGTTCTTAACTTATGAATTTTAATCTAATGCATAAATTTATGCTTATGACGCAACAGATATTTTTATCGGTTAGTTAACAGTTAAAGAATATTAACTAAACTCTCAATAGAGGAGTGATGAACAGAGTGTAATCAATATACAGTTGCACCCTTTTTTTACTGCAGACTATTTACTAGCAAAAATTTACAGGTGTAAAAATTATTTTTATAAAATTTTAATTTTGCCTTTCATGTTGGTTGTTTTCGCTTATACAGCAAAATTTAATAAGAATCGAATTTAGTTTTTCCTTTGTGCCTTAACAAATACAAATAGATTCGTATTTCTAGAGGATACCAGAATAGAATTTATTTCGCCACTATTATTTTAATATAAAGATTTTAATAATCAATTGACGCGTTTTAACTGGAGCTTAATATGTTTTCAACTATTAGGGGTTTCAAGTACGTATCTTAAGACTACATTAATCATGAATTTAATTGGGAAATACGAGAATTTAGTTTAATTGGGAAATTAGAAAATTAGTTAGAAAAATCGTTCCTGGGGAATAAGGGATGCCCGATTTCAAAGGGAACAAAGTTTTTTTTTTACCTTCTAACCGTGGAAACTGAAACTAGGGGATGACTGTGTAAATGCAAACAGTGATATTTCATTAATACCTGTAAAGTAGAAATTGCCATCCTCACAGACCTTCTACTGTGGAATATAAACTGACAGTCTCCTGTCAGAACTCTGTGACAAACAGCTGCTTGAGGGATATTTATTTATTTTATTTTTATTAAAAAAGTGGCATTTCCCACCCCTGCGACAAGAGGATAAAACATTTTTGGTTTAATAGTTCAAAAAAATTTTAATTAAATTTTTTTATTTAATTTTATTTTTTAGAAATAATAATAATTTTCATAGTTTACCATCAAAATTTGAAATTCAAATTTCAACTTCAAATTTCAATTCACCGTTTTTAATAGCTGTTGTAAATGCTAAAAAGGTAGGAATTTTGTACCTTCTCCCACCGTTAGAGAGACCTTTAAGGATACTGGAAGTTTAGGAAATTGGCAATAGTTTTATTTCTTCAATATCTATCCAATCTAAAACAAATTCATTTAAGTTGAAGAACAAAAATTTTAATATCAACAGAATTACAGACAGATGACAAAACAAAAATGTTTACCCCAAAAACAGTTAAAAGTGTAAAGATTATAGTAATTAAGCGGAGAAAGTGGAAATTAATCTGTTCATCCTTAATAATGTATTGAAGAAGCAGTCATCAGAAACATCAACGAAATGAGTCAAAATCATCCATAAATATGCCAGTGAAACGCCTGACATTTTATTTGAGTCATTTGTTTATTTGAGTCATTTGTTATATAAATTGTTACGATCATAATTACAGATTAATCAGCTAGCACAGAGAGACTTCCATATATAAGTATTGTAAGCACAAATCAATGCTAACGCTTTTGCCGAACAACAGTCCAATTTCCCTCCAAACGATTTTAATTTACAAATTTTATTTTAAAATTTTACATCTAGGCATTTTTAAAATATCAACGCTTAATTTTAGAATAATATAAATTAATCTGTAATATCTTTATATCATCTTAATAAAATATAAATCCCCCCTCAAGCAGCTGCTTGCCACAGAGGTCTGACAGGTACCTGTCAGTTTATACGTCATAGTAGAAGGTCTGAGAAGATGGCGGGACCACAACAGAAAAACGACACAAACATCCATGCGTTACCAAAGGCTCGAACACTAGCTAAACATCTTAGATCACCTAAACCCTTAGATCACTAGCTAAACACGTTAGCCACTCGGTAAATTGCAAATTGCAATGAGAAAGCAAACAAAAAATACAGAACTGTTAAGCATGACGTCCACATAGTTTGAAATTTAGTGGAAAAATGATAATTGCGGCAGTCTGATAAAGGTGGTGCTGCAAGCAATGGTATGGAGTCATCCATCTGTTCCATCTAGATAATTTGTGGATGAGCACAAACCTAAAAATTGCAGGTTGGAATAGAGTTACAAGAATACAATGGAGTAAACATTTATATACTTCCGGTTTTTTGAAAATGTTAAAATTTGTAGAATGGGGGACATTATTTATAGCCATTGACAGTCCACGCTTTACAGGCTTTCATTTGGACACAACACTTGACCATTGACCACAAGTCTGGTGAAATATGATGAAACGATTGTTTTGTCAAATACACAACTCACAAGTATATAGCAATAGATAGATATGAAATAATCGCATTAGCCAACTTTGGTCGTTACTTCAAACTTCCACAACTCTTTAACTACTGAAAGAATATTTTTTAAAATCAAAATTCAGACTTACACGCTAATTGGTATTCAAAATTTCCCACCCAGAAGAAATGGACAGAGTGTTGTGAAACTCGTGACAGAAACAGATGATCAGATGGGGATCACATGATTTCGTTTACAGATCATTTCAAGAAATTCAATGGACAGCACATCGAATATCTAGAGACGATTGTAAGGGGTTGACTGAAGGCTGTTAGGAGATCCCGCTAATTTAAAGTATGATGCAGAAATGGTGGAGCTATGAAAAGTTGTACCTAGTGGTAATCCAGGTGGTGTATCTCGATGCAACGGCAACATCTGACACCAAACGTGTCTTTTAAGATCAAATAGAAGTCACGTAGTGGTAAAACCTCGATCTACGAATGCTAAAAACGTAAAAATTGATGTCTTGGGGGTGTTTCAGAAAGATAGAAGACGTTATGATAAAGCTGAAGAAAGAGAAAGTGTGCGAAAGGACAAGAAGAGAGGAAGAAGTCCATTGATAAATATACACCAAAGAGGGAAATTATATAAAACTGATTTGTAGTTAATATGTATTGAATGATTTCATGATTTTTATGCTTAACTTTTACATCCTTGCGATATGTGCGCTAAAATGTAGGAAATAAAACTGAAATATACAGATGGTGCAATCAGTCAATCGTATTCGCTTTCAGATGAAGATAGTGTGCCGGAAATCTTGTTGTGTAGTAAATCGCCGCGCTAACTTCCTTTGGAGTACTACTTTTTAGAGTGCATTTCAGAAAATAGGTATTTTTTAAAATTTTTAATTAATTTATTTTTTTTAATTTGTTTACATTTTTTGTTTGTTACTAAAAACACCTATATTCAGAAACTTTCATTTGATATAACTCATGAGCATTGACCATATTTTTTCCTCCCCTTGCTTTTGGAATCGTGTTTAAGTTAGCCATGACATTGGGAACGTCACAAGCTTTATTTTGATATATATCTCGTTAAGTTCCATCCCTGCCGCGAAAATCTGCCCCCTTTTTAGGGGGGAGGGAGAATGGTGGGAGGCAAAATTCGAAATGTCTACGAGAGTTTTCGTATGAGCTTTCATTTGACACCTAACTCGTAATTGTTGGTCCTCGCATTCGGAAGATGCAGCGGAAAAATCGTTTCATATTTCCCCTTTTTAGGGGGGGAAGAAGGAAGAGGGTGGAATTCTTTTATTCTGTAACATTCTCCATGTCACAAAATTTTATTTGATGCATAGCTTGCGCCTTCGCTTTCCGAATAGCGGAACAATCGTTTTCACATTTCCTCTTTTTCAGGGAGGAAGAAACCATGGGTGGTCAATTTTGTATATTTATGACACTCTTGCATCAGACGCTTTCGTTTGACACATAGCTTACTACTTTCAATGCTCGCGTCGTGGAGATATAGAGGAAGAATCAATTTCATATTTCTCCCTTTTTTAGGGAGGAACTTTTTTTTAATAGCGTAAGACACTTGCCCCATCACAAGCTTTCATTTGACATAAGCTAGTTACTTCCGGCATTCGCGTTATGGAGAAAAAAGCGGATTTTTTTTTCATAATTTTCCTCTTTTAGGTGAAAAAAAGCTTCGGAAGCGGTAAATTTTTTAAATAGGCCTCTAACACTTACCTGGTTACAAGCTTTCCTTTAACGTAAAACATTAAGCATATCCATCCCGTTCGAAAGATATGGTGAAACAGTTGGTGAAAACAGTTGGTTTTGACACCAACTGTTCCACCATAACCTATGGGGTCCGATGGCAGCGATGTGATTAAAGCTTGTGCAGTTCAACAGGAAAAATCTAGCAATCCTCATTGAAAACACGGTAAGATGGGTTCCTTGATAACAAATTATTCCCCATATAACTAAAAACGAAATAAAGAATTTTTTTAAAAGTTACATAAAAAGATAGGTACTTTTGTTTATGTCGTAAAAAATAAAATGATCAAATGAATTTATATCAATTTTTCAAAAGGGGCTATAAGAATTTCTATAATTTTTTACATTTTAAGATGCCTAAGCATAATTATTTAAGTGATAAGGCAATTGAGCTTATTTCAGAAAGAAGGAACTGCAGGAATGTCCTTAATCAGTACCCTACTAGTCCTAATAGAAAAGATTACAGAGAGCTTAATAAACGTGTAAAGGATCAGTTAGCTACTGATAAAAATCTTTGGCTTGATAGATTGGCTGACAAAGCTGAGGAAGCAGTTAGGCAGCACAACAGCAGAGAGCTGTACGAGATAGTTAATGTTTTATGTGGTAGAAAACGGACAGGCATACTGGGATTGAAGGATAAACAAGGTAAGGTTATAGAAGGTGAGGATTCTGTCATGGCTAGGTGGGCTGAGCATTTCAGTGATGTTCTAAACAATGTGGGTAGTTCTACTCCCATTGTTTGCAATGATGATAGATGCATTGGCAGCTTTAATGTTGGCCCTATAACACAATCTGAAGTTAGTTTGACTATCTCTAAACTTAAACTTCATAAATCCCCAGGGGTAGATGAAATTACTACAGAAATGCTCAGAGCTGGGAATGTTTCGGTTACCACTTGGATGACTGAAATTTTGAATAACTTTTATGATAAAGGCATGGTTCCTAAAGATTTTACCAGAGCTATTATCATCCCTATTTTCAAAAAAGGTGATCGCAGGTCTTGTGATAACTATAAGTGTATCAGCCTACTCTCTGTTCCAGGTAAAGTTCTTTCCATGATTGTGCTTAATAGAATTAAGAATCTAGTTGACAGGCAATTGCGTGATGAGCAATGTGGATTCAGAAGTGGTAGGGGATGTGTAGATCAGATATTTTCACTTAGGCAGATTCTTGAGAAATGTTTAGAGTTTCAGAAACCTTTGGTTGCTAGCTTTGTCGATTTCAAAAAGGCTTTCGACTCTGTTGATCGTCATAATTTGTGGTTGATTATGAGATCATATGTTATACCAGACAAGTTAGTTAACATAATGAAAGCTCTCTATAATAACACTGAGTCATGTGTGAGAGTTGTAAGTCTTGTAGCAATTGGTTTAGCATTACGTCTGGTGTTCGACAAGGGTGCATTTTGTCTCCTTTTCTCTTTAGTTTGGTTATTGATTATGTTATGCGAAATTCGCTTCGAGGAAAAGATTTTGGCCTTAAATGGACTGGAGATACGAAAATTTCTGATTTAGATTATGCTGATGATTTAGCCCTTTTGGCAAATGATGTTGATGAGATGAACTCTTTCATTCGAGCTGTTGATGAGACTGGTAGTAGAGTAGGTTTGGTTATAAACAGAGAGAAAACTAAAGTGATGAAAATTGGTCAGGCAGGTTGTGATTCAGTTAATCTGAATGGTTGCAGTCTTGAGCAGGTGTCACAGTTTAATTACCTTGGGAGCTATGTAACTGAAACTGGTGATGTGCGGCATGAGATTAACAGACGAATAGGTATTGCTGCCGGGACTTTTAAGAATCTATGGAGATTGTGGAGAAATAGGCGTATACACCTAAAGACTAAAATTAGACTGTATAAAAGTTTGGTTCTTTCTAGGGTTAGTTATGGTAGTGAAACTTGGACGCTGTGTAAACAAGATAACAGGAAACTAGATGCTTTTGATTCTAGATGCTTACGCAGTGTCTTGGGTATTAGGTGGTTTAACTTTGTAACTAATGATGAGGTTAGACAAAGGAGTCTGCAACCTCCTTTAAGCAGCATATTGTGCAGAGAGAGACTCCGCTGGTTTGGCCATGTTGCCCGTATGGATAATTATAGATTGGCGAATAGGGTTATGAACAGTGTGCCTAGAGGCCTCAGAAGGAGGGGGAGACCTAGGATGCGGTGGGCAGACAATGTCAAACAGGACCTTGTTAGAATTGGTGTGCAGTGGCCGGATGCAGCAGATGTAGCTCAGGACAGATATGCTTGGAGAATTAAACTGCGTGGTCTGGTTGGACCTCCGTAGCCCATGGCTGCTTGAGGATGATGATGATGATGATGATAAGAAAGCTTTTTTAGTATCCAATAACGTTTTAGATTTACATGGCACTTTTCAGATCCACTAATGTAAATTTTGTAAGTAGTAATATCACTTTTTTAGCTGGTTACTAATGAAATGTAATTCTCATTTTCAAAGGCAGTTTTAATTTATATCGTTCGAGATCACTAAATATTGAAACTGCAAAATTTTTAACGAATGTTTCAAGTGATCTGTTTATGGTAGAAATTTCCGTATGTAGAGTTATGTTATGGTAGAATTCCACTGATAGCAATAATCTGCCCACTATTTTCAGAGGAACAAAAGAAAAGCAACTTTTTAAATTTAAGAACTAAAAGACAAACCCCATTTATGTTTTATAATTAATAATAATACACTACTATGTGCATTTCCCATATCATACATTAAAAAATAAATAATCCCTCAAGCAGCTGCTTATACAGAGGTCTGACTGGAATCTGTCAGTTTATACGCCATAGTAAAAGGTCCGTGAGGATGGCGGGAACTAAGCAGTAAAACAATAAAAACATCCAAAATAAAACTTTTAAGGAATGAAAAAGTAGGCAAAGGAAGAACTTCATTCTCTTTGAAAATGAGATTCCCATATGCGCCAGAGGCGATATGCGTTCTTTTAGTTATTTTACATTTTCAGTACCCTCTGACAGTGGAAATTCGAACTACTGTATAAATGAAAAAATAAACTATTAATATTTTATTAGTACCCGCAATGTGCAAAAAAAGTTTATCATTTATCTCTTAAAGCAGAAAAGTTGCATTTTACCAATGGGACAAATCATTGCTATTTAGGACCACTTGATCATTACACTCTGTGATCAAAAATTTAAGTTTCTAGCAAAAATAGTTCGTTTGCAATATTTACTTAAAGATTTGGTATTTTCCAGCTTTTTTCCGCCGTTAGAGGTCGTTTTCGAGATTTTATTTACCGCCTTTAGCACTCTCTAACACCTGTAATTCCAACTGATGGGGATTCGAAAAATGTAAATATTAATATTTTCTGTGGAAATTTTTTTTGCCGACAAACGGAATTCAAACCCGCATCTCTCCAGAAACATGCTAGAATATTCTAACATGTTGAACTAACGCCGGCTGTTTTCACAAGAAAGCATTTATTGATTTATAAACGTTTAAGCGTCTACAGGTAACGCTGAGAATATCAAATATTGTTTAAATCATTAATAACGCTAAATAGTATGATGTGACATCATTATTTATTTCCATCTCACTCAGAACACTAAAAAAGAAATAGGTGCCACCCTAGATCATAGATGACGCCAAAGGTGGGGCCCAAAATTCTGGGAAAGAGTGATAGTCGCTTTAGTAGAAAAAAGACAGACGGCATTAGTTGATCAGGTTCGAATACTCTCGAATCCCGTATGTCGGCGAAAATTTTTTCACAAAATCATTTATTGATTTATAAACGTTTCATCGTCTTCAGGTAACGCTGAGATTATCAAATATTGTTTAAATCATTAATATTTTGTTAGAAAAACGAAACAATATATATATATACACACACATATATTTTTACAATCAGTATATATTGTTTCGTTCATCTCTTAAAAAAAGTTTCATTTTCGCACCCCCTCTTGGATAAGACGGCAAAGCCTTGTTGCCATTGTGAACCTTCTGACCATAACATTCTGCTACCACAATTTCAGATTTCCAATGCAAATAGTTTGAAATTTTAGCATTTTTCATCTTTTCCCATTGCTAGAGGGCGCTATTAATGCTGTCAAAAATTTTAAAAATTGCGAATCCCAGTATTTGTTCGACACCTATTCAACCCAAAAAGAACGTTTCATTTAGCTCTAAGAGTAAAAAAACGATTGTCCAGTGTCTCGCAAACTATGTGCCGCGAGAGATTCCAAGTGTGCCGCGAGAGATTTTCAAATTGACACTAGATATTCCAAAGATTTCATTTTGACTTGACTTGTGTTATCGACGTGCTTTAATAAAAATCTTTCAGATTTTATCAACTGGGATCTTGTAAGTATTTATCAAGCTTTTTCCAAATTTTGGTATTAATTTTTGATTATTTGAAGCCATAGAATGGACAAATATTTAAAACAAACACCGAGTTATGAACGAGAGCAAATCTTCAAGTAAAACCAGGCTGATGACTTCAACAAAGCGCAGATATAATGACGATTATATAGAGTTTGCTTTTATTCTTTTTTAGGTGTGCCGCGGAAAAAAAATTATATTCAGTGTGCCGCGGAAAAGAAAATTAGATTCAGTGTGCCGCAGAGTTAAAACGTTTGCGAGACACTGCCATAGACGGACAGACAGGTGGAAAGTCAGATGGACAGACAACAGTTAACAGAGAGACGGACAGACAGACGAACAAATATTGGCATAGGCAGACGACAAAGTGGAAACATTAGCTCGTTTTTCAAACGAATCTTAGAAGAAATATTTTGCATGTTTTCAGTTAGCTCGTTTCATTTTCGCAGTCGATTGCCGTCTTTTGGTGAAGTTTCTCGGAAAAAAATATTCGTTCATTTATTTCTTTGAGTGAAATTTTTACACCCAAATGCAGCGCAGTGAGGCATTCATAAAATATGACAGCTTTTATAGACAAAAAAAGTGGTAGAAATATATAAAACTATAACAGCTGAGAAATTTTAACTTGGTGTATACATTAAGTCATAAGATTTCGTCTCACGGTATGACAAAACATGGCGCCAATAAACCACGTGACTCAATCAACCAATGGGCAGTCAATCACCGAGATGGCCAGCCTCTAACTATATAGGACCTCTAGTTACTAGTGGTTAACATCTTAGACGAACCGTTTTGAGAAACATAGATAAACTCAAAAGTCAATAAACGGTGAACTTTTAACTTTTAAAGGATTTGGGTAGAAGTTAAGAAATTTAAAATATTAAAGTTATTATCTTAAACTACCACCCGATTTATAAACTAATTTAATTGAACTAAATGGCTTTCGTTTAATTAATATCATTTCAATTTTATTGTAGGTCAATGTTATATTACAGATATATCTTAACGATATATCTAAAGTTAAAGTAAAGTAGATGATATTTGAAATGCATGAATGATACTTTCCTTCATTCCCTACTAAATGTACGATTGTATCATCACTGTGACTTCATGCAATAGATAGCTTTCATTTCTTCATTCCAGTTTCACTAATTTACCCTTGAAAGTTTAATTTTATATGATAGTGCATCGAAAGCACACGTTTTTGTCCACTAATTAACACTTTTCATGAAATAGTAATTGTTCGATTGAGATTCTGTAGCAAGGCAAATAAGACTATTTCCGAAATAGATTACAAATATTTCGGAACAATTTGTTAAAATGTGATCGTTTTAGTTGTCACACAAAGAATATATTTGTGTATTGTAATTTAAAACAAAACCAGTGGTTTAAACAGAGGTATTCGACATTTTATGTTCCTATGTAGTGTGAAACTTCGATCAACCCGTCTGAAATTATAAATACAAATTTAATTAAAAGAAGAGAACCTGGTAAAGATAAATAGGGGGAAAATCCAGTTATCAGCATACCCCGTTTACCAAAGGCCACCTGGAGAGAGCTCTCTGATGGGAGAGGATGGAAATATGTATAACAAATTAAGCAATTAAATATGGGTAATATTTCATTGAATTCCATTTGTTTTTAAACTACATAATAATGAAAAAATTACATTTAAATCCTTATGATTATTTTAAAATTGTTTAGGCAATTTTAAAAGAAAATAACAGCCGCCAGTCAAATTGAAGTTTGTTTCCAATATTAATCCTTCTGTTACTGTACCGACCAGGCCTGGTATGGCATAGGAAGCTTTGGTTTACAGTGGGAAGTGTGGTTAGAAAGGAAACCTAAAATTTATCGGTCGGTTAAAAATTTGTCCCTCTCTTTTAGAGAGGAAAGAAATGGACATAGTTCGAGGTACCCATAATTCTCCCCATGTCGGAAATTTCTAAGCAAAAAGGCAGTATTTCCTCGCTCAGAAAATCGAACTTTTCGTATCACTTCTTACCCAAATGAGTCCCTCGGATACAATTTGCCAGGCATATATTTCATTTCTTCATTCAAGTTTCACTAATTTACTCTTGAAAGTTTCATCTTATATGGTAGTACGTCGAAAGCACGTGTCTTTATCCAATAATTTACACTTTTCATAAAATAGTAATTGTTGGAATTAAATTCTGTAGCAAAGCAAAAAAGACTACATCCGAAAGGTTATAAATATTTCGGACCAATATGTTAAAATGGTATCGCACAAAGAGTTTCAAACCCGAGAAAAGCAGGGTAAATTGCGCCAGTCTCCAAGAATATTAACTGAATCAGTGTTATATTCAAGATCGTTGTAGCATATTCTCTATGGAGATGCTTTCTCAAAGTCGAAATATATTACCTACGGTCAACATATTTTTAGTCTCTATAGTGACGTAAAAAACATTACATACGAAATAGGTTACAAATATTTTGAAATCATCTGCTGATATGGAGATCGTTTTAGATGCAGCACAAAAAATGTTGTGTTTTATTCCTTTTATGGTATTATTTAAATAATAATCCAGATGATAAGCATGATTTTATAAATACATTTTATATTTTGAATTGGACAATAATGAAAGAAAGTTTCAATTAAGTAAGTAAAATTGTACTTTACGTGCTCGCAGTGCATGGCGCAATCGTAAACATTGCGAATTTAGCAGTGTTGGTAGACAATATGGGAGTTGCTGGCGTGAAGATGGTCCAGGTTCTGGCGCATACTATGAATCTAGGCCTGGTTGTGAAGCATCTTTCTTGAAGAAGGGATAAAAGGTTTATTGCCTTTTCTGAACTTATTCTCCTTGAGCATTTCTTTGTAGCAGGATATGGCATCGAGATTGGGTAATTATGTTCAGTGTAGTGCTGCAGTCAAAATCTGCGCCATTTTCACTGAAAAGATCCAGATCCATGGGTCAAAATCATTCACCAGAACACGAAGTATTGGTTGGGACAGTGCACACAGCGGAGTAAAGAGACCTGGCGAACACCACTCAAAGTGCGGCAAGTACAGCATGGCGGACTACCACTCAGTGGCCGAGAGTGTATAAGAGTACAGTTAAGTGGTAGCACTCATTGGCTCAGAGCATACGATAAAGAGAGGCCATGAGAAAAACGGCGACCATGAAACAATGTACATATATTAACTACACCGTTCAATACTGTAAGGATTTGAATATATATTTTAAACATAAAAATATTTCGAAGGTACATCTACAGAACGGCGCAATAAGGAATGAACGCCGTACAGGTAGTGATAAACGAACTGCCTGAGTAACATGCTTCTGCCGAATACGAAAATATAATATTCAAAGAGAATGAAGTTTTTTCATTTTCCAGGATCTGACAGTGGAAATTCGAAAGTGGAGGATTTGGCAAATGCAAATAGTAGTATTTTTTTTAATTCCTGTGAAACACCGGAAGAATTCTCATTTGTCTTTTAAGTTAAAAATGTTCACTTTTACTACCTTTGGTGTTAAGGGGGGAATTCAGTCTGTGATATCACCAATGGATCTTTAGGTCCAAAATCTCAGAGTTCTAGCATAAACAGATTGTTTACAATATTTGTTTAACGTTTTGTATTTTCCAATATTAATCACGTTCTAAAGATACATATTGAAATTTCTAGAAGGTGCAAAAATTCGAATCATAACATCCATTAATACATTTTCAATCGAAAAATATTTCATTTGATTCATAAGAAAAATTGTTTTCTCAAATCCCTTCTGGGGAAGGGGACAAATCTGTGCTATCAATTTAAATATGCTTCAAGAAACAACAACTCAGTTGATACACGGGGAATTTCAAATCCACTCATTTTATTCAATTGCTGAAGCAATGTGTGGAACAAAAGATCAGAATTTGGCCTCACCGTATCGTTTATTTCTCATGAGATTCTTCAAACGCCACTTCTTGGAGTGATCCAAATACAAAGCAAATGATAAGGAAGAAATTGTTCGATCCAGGGTTCATTATGGACAACGGGTGTTTCAAATGAATTCATAAATGTAAAGTAGAAATCCGAGCAGATGTGTGCAATAAAATGAGATGCAGGTTTTGAAATAAGTCATCTTGTTCGAATTCCTTCGATAAACAAATTTCTTAAAATATTCCATAACCGAAATTTTCAAGGACACTTAATGAGAAACACTTGCTTATTGCGATATCGGGAGTGAAAACATGTATCAACAGATTTTCATGAAATAGGAGGACGTGAAGGTACTCCAATTTATGCATAAATACCGTTTCAAAACAATACCGGATCTGCAAAAAAAAATTGAGAAAGGTGGGGGGGGGGTTGCAAATAGAGACGGAAAAAAAATGTTCAGCAGTCTGAATTTCCATTGTAGTAGTTGTGGTCGTCTCTCCTGGCTGCCAGACAGTGGCATATCAGTACACCGACACTTGAGTCTTTTCTTTACATTTTTAGCTACTTCATGTAATAAATCATTTCGTCCGGTTTTCTTCTTTGGACTTATGCATGAGGTGACGAAAGGTTAACCATATGCAGAAAACATATACTAACTATATTAAAAAAACTAACAAAGAAAATGGCTAAAATTGGGATAGAACTAGTATCATTCGCATAACATATTCGAAACACGGGATACAGTCTCGAACCCTCAAAACAGCTAAGCAATGGTGTATGATTCCAGGAATCTTCCGATCTGCATTTCATCCTCCTGTTCTGACATGTGAGAGTAACGTCCACTGACAAGCTTCTGAACAGCTATGGTTCATAAAGCTTACGCATAAAATCCATTTCCTGACTAATTTTGGTGAAAAACTCATTTAACCGAGCGAAATGCCTAAATCCAGAATACAAAAAAAAAAATTAGTTTTAGAACTATATTAACGAGAAAAAAAAGTCAAGGTTTAGGAGAACCAAGATACTTTTCGACTTTACAACAGCAAAATAAGAATGAATTGTATTCTTGTCCAGGAGCCCGACAGGTAACTTTTTTTTTGGTAAACAGGAAACGTTTTTCATCCCAACCTGCTGATTTCAGAGCGTGTTCAGCTTATGAGCAATTCCATGAGCAATTATGAAATAAACGTTGTTTCAAATAATCAAATCACTAATGCTAAATTTTATCTTTAAACAATATGATACTTCAAAAGTAATGAAATTTTCTGGTTCCATGCTGACAGGAAATACAAAATAGTAATCGTAAATTTCTTCCCATCTCCTTAGAGATTTTCGGTGTATAGGAATAAAGATTCTCTTTAAAGGGTTTTTCAATGTACAAGAACAAAAATTGACCTTAAATTTTAATTTTCGATTAAAGGGTCTCTTAAAATATAAATTAGTCAAAATATCTTGATCAAATAAATGAAAAGTGATTTGTACACTACTCTAAGAGAAGCAATAGAGATTATACAAATACGACATATTAATGGAGACATTCAGTGAACGCCAGAGAATATCATTAACGTATTTCGCGGAATTTTTTTTTTGTAAAACTTTGGACATGTCGCTAAGATATATCCGTGATATACAGTTATATCGAAATAAGTTACCCTTTGTGATTGAACGAAAGATATTTTATTAAAATACATTTCTTCTATAAATTTAATGGTGGTTAAGGCGAAAAGTTTGCTTTCATACTTTGTATACAGAACATTGTTTTTCATATATTCTTATACTCTGTACATGTTACAGCTAATGTCAGAAACTGATTTATATCAATATTAGCTTGTTCCTCTAGTTAACCTTGATATTAATCAATTTCCCTGACATCGTGTCCATTGAATTGACAAAGTCCATTATTGAATGCTAAATAATATTCCTAACCCATTGTGTTGCAGACTTTGGTATCAATCTTTACAATAACTCATTGTAATCACAGTTTTATACGAGATAATTAGAGAGGATAATTCTACAACAAATAAAATCTATGTGGATCACATCCCAAGTAAATAAATGCGATTTTATGGTAAGTTTGATCTTTGAATTTGAAGGACGATAACTGAGGTTTTAGAACACAATCATTATTTGGAAGTTAACGATAATACGAGAATATGGAGTGGCATAGTGGCAAAACATGACACATTTGGGAACAAGGATATCTCAAAGATTAGGCGAAATTCATTGAATATTTTTACATATCGAAATGTGAAGTGCAAAAGTTTTAGAAAAGGAAGTTTTTAGGAAAATTAGTGTCGACGAAAGATATTTGAAATCCCATTAGTTATTTAGAAAAATGAATTATGAGAAGAAAAAAAAACACTTAGACTTTTAGAACGGAAAATAATATGAAGTGCGACAGAGATTGTAGCTATTTATATTTTAACAATTTATTATTTAAAAAAAAAATCGGATCGCAGCTCTTGTGATAACTATAGGTGTATCAGCCTACTCTCTGCTCCAGGTCAAGTTCTTTCCATGATTATGCTTAACAGAATTAAGAATCTGGTTGACAGTCAATTGCGTGATGAGCAATGTGGATTCAGAAGTGGTAGGGAATGTGTGGATCAGATATTTTCACTTAGGCAGATTCTTGAGAAATGTTTAGAGTTTCAGAAACCTTTGGTTGCTAGCTTTGTTGATTTCAAAAAGGCTTTCGACTCTGTTGATCGTCATAATTTGTGGTTGATTTTGAGATCATATGGTATACCAGACAAGTCGGTTAACATAATGAAAGCTCTCTATAATAACACTGAGTCGTGTGTGAGAGTTGGTAAGGCTTGTAGCAATTGGTTTAGCATTACTTCTGGTGTTCGACAAGGGTGCATTTTGTCTCCTTTTCTTTTTAGATTGGTTATTGATTGTGGCCGAGTGGTTAGCGCGCTTGGCTACTGATCTACGGGACCTGGGTTCGAGGCATGGATGTTCATGTCGTTTTTCTGCTGAGGTCCTGCCATCTCTCAGACCTTCTACTCTGGCGTATAAACTGACAGGCTCCTGTCAGACCTCTGTGGCAAACAGATGCTTGAGGGGGTATTTATTATTTTTTATTTATTGATTACGTTATGTGAAATCCACTTCAAGGGAAAGATTTTGGACTTAAATGGACTGGAGATACGGAATTTTCTGATTTAGATTATGCCGATGATTTAGCCCTTTTGGCAAATGATGTTAATGAGATGAACTCTTTCATTCGAGCTCTTGATGAAATTGGTAGTAGAGTAGGTTTGGTTATAAACAGAGAGAAAACTAAAGTGATGAAAATTGGTCAGGCAGGCTGTGATTCAGTTAATCTGAATGGTTGCAGTCTTGAGCAGGTGTCACAGTTTAATTATCTTGGGAGCTATGTAACAGATAATGGTGATGTGCGGCATGAGATTAACAGACGAATAGGGATTGCTGCCGGGACTTTTAAGAATCTATGGAGAGTGTGGAGAAATAGGCGTATACACCTAAAGACTAAAATTAGACTGTATAATAGTTTGGTTCTTTCTAGGGTTAGTTATGGTAGTGAAACCTGGACACTTTGTAAACAAGATAACAGGAAACTAGATGCTTTTGATTCCAGATGCTTACGCATTATCTTGGGCATTAGGTGGTTCAACTTTGTAACTAATGATGAGGTTAGGCAAAGGAGTTTGCAACCACCTTTAAGCAGCATATTGTGCAGAGAGAGACTCCGTTGGTTGGCCATGTTGCCTGTATGAATAATTATAGATTGGCGAATAGGGTTATGAACAGTGTGCCTAAAGGCCTCAGAAAGAAGGGGAGACCTAGGATGCGGTGGGCAGACAATGTTAAACAGGACCTTGTTAGAATTGGTGTGCAGTGACCAGATGCAGTAGATGTAGCTCAGGATAGACTTGCTTGGACAACTAAATTGCACTGTCTGGTTGGACCTCCGTAGCCCATGGCTGCTTGATGATGATGATGATGATGACCAAATGGTATCCTTTTCAAATGAAGTAGACGACTGATTTCATTGATCATTTGGGTTGGGCTGGATTATTTCTGAGACCGTTGAAGAGCTGTTTAGAGGAAGACGGTAGCCTCCCCTCATGGCCATTTAAGATGTTCTTTAACGTACACAGGGAACAGCTCTCCTTCACACTGGTCCACGTTTAATGACTCATCCAAAGCACGGCATGACGGCATTTCCAAGCCCATCGTGTTCCCTTTCTAACCGTGGAAGGGCGATGTTTTAGTCACTGATTAGTAAAGTATTAAAGACGTACATATCCATTTTTCCTTCACTCTCACCAGCTTCTCTTATTCCGGTTTCATTAATGGATGATTTTATTATTGAAAACCAAAAATTCTCACTAATTGGTGTAAAACTGTTTTACAAAATGTCATATCAAATGTTTTACAAAATATCTAATTGTCACTTATGTAACCTTCTCTCGCGGCACTTGCAATGTTTCAAGTCATTAAATAGCAATACTTCATAATAAAATACGATTCCTCAATCTTGAACATCTTAGAGGAAATGCATTAGAGCTGTCGAATGAAGTGATTATTCTGTGAATCATTTACTACCACTTAGGAGCTAACTTTTCACTTGTAGAGGTAAGTTTGACTCAGTAAGAATTAAATTTCAAAATGTTATTGTAATTACGATAAAGGTTAATTCAAAATACTAAAGTTAATAATTTCTTTCCAATTTTTTACCATCACAGTGAGTGAGATGTTCGCTTGCTTGACTGCTGATCAAAGAGACTCGAGTTCTAGTATATTTTTATAATAATTCGGAAATATCAACTGTTTTAACTACGTTCCGATAGCTGATATTTCCTAATTATTATGGGTCTATGATAAGCTCATCATGGAGTTGATGTACTCAGAAATTTGGGGAACTCTGGTTTGAACGAAATTTCCTGAACACAATTGGTGGTGATGCTCATGCCGCAATGCAAAGTCCAGAGCACCAGTTACTTTGAATCAGTTGATGGCCAGCTAGCTTTGAAAATGAGCTAAATTTTATCTGGGTCTCGAACCCAAGTCCCTTTGACCAGTAAACAAGCACGCTAATCAACTGACCCCCAGGATCTCCTATATTTCTGCTGGGGTGTGCCATTCCTCTCAGATCTTCTTTCATATCAGTATTATGTCAGACTTCTGTGGCAATGCTGCTGTTCGAAGGACAATCTATTTTTTTTGCTTATTTTCCCGTTTGTTTGCATCACGATGGTCGCATCAAATAACATTTACTAATAAATTATAAGAAGAATGGGTAGGATACTCAGCAGTACTAGCTCTAATTCAGCGAAATACTGTAGGCGGAATGACCCACAGATGGTAATTATCTTCAGGTTGATAACCATTCTTACAGTAGTATCATACTAATGATAAGTCTGTGCATTACAAGTCGACTTTGGCCTAGTTCCACATTTTAGTTCCTGTTGTAGACGTTGAATACTAAAACTTTCACTGAATTTTGATTTTCCGATATATTATTTTGTAACAAATCACCCATAAAATTCGTCATTTCCTAGTGTTGCACTAATTGCTCTTTACTTTCTAGAGCAGTGGTTCTCAATCTTTTAGGCTTCATGTACCGCCTCGAAATGTGCCCCCTTGTATAGATAGATAAAACTATATGGAATTCTGTCAAGAAAGGAGATATTACCCTTGTTCTTGGTGACTTCAATGCCAAAGTTGGCACTGACTCTGACCTTTGGGGAGGAGTAATAGGCCCTTTTTGTATTGGTAGCTGCAATGGCAATGGGCAACGTCTCCTACAGGCAAGTAAACTCAATGGATTCAGAATAACTAACACTTATTACAAACACCGCGACATACATAAGTACACATGGGTTTTACCCAATGGGTTGCACAAGAATATGATTGATTATATATTAATTAACAACAAATGGGCTAGTTCTGTTAGGAATACTAGGTCATATAGGGGAGCTGAAATTGGATCTGACCATTATCTTGTTAAAAGTGTCTTGCAACTTAAACTTAAACGGTGTTGTGCTACGGTTAAAAAATTTACTTTTCATACTGAAGTTCTGAAAGACCCAGTTATACCTAAAGCTTACCATGATAGGTTACTTAGTCATTATGACAGTCATGGTATGCTTACTACTGAAGTTGAGGAAGAATGGGATCATTTTAAACAGGCTTTTTTGGACACTAACAATACTCTCGTAGGAAAAAAGGAGCAGAAGACACAGAATTATCTGAGTGATAAGGCACTTGAGTTTATTTCGGAAAGAAAGAACTGCAGGAATGTCCTTAATCAATACCCTACTAGTCCTAATAGAAAGCATTACAGAGAACTTAATAAACGTGTAAAAAAATCAGTTAGCTGCTGATAAGAATCTTTGGCTTGATGGTTTGGCTGACAAAGCCGAGGAAGTAGTTCGACAGCACAACAGCAGAGAGCTGTAGCAGATAGTTAATGTTTTGTGTGGTAGAAAACGGACAGGTATACAGGGATTGAAGAATAAACAAGGTAAGGTTATAGAAAGTGAGAATTCTGTCATGGCTAGGTGGGCTGAGCATTTCACTGATATTCTAAACAATGTGGTTAGTTCTACTTCCATTGTTTGCAATGATGATTTATTGGCGATGCATTGGTGGCTTTAATGTTGGTCCTATAACACAATATGAAGTTATTTTGGCTGTTTCTAAACTTAAACTTCATAAATCCCCAGGGTAGATGAAATTACTACGGAAATGCTTAGAGATGGGAATGTTTCGGTTACCACTTCGATGACTGAAATTCTGAATATCTTTTATGATAAAGGCATGATTCCTAAGGATTTTACCAGAGCTATTGTTATCCCTATTTTCGAAAAAGGTGATCGCAGTTCTTGTGATAACTATAGGGGTATCAGCCTACTCTCTGTTCCAGGTAAAGTTCTTTCCATGATTGTTCTTAATAGAATTAAGAATCTGGTTGACAGTCAATTGCGTGATGAGCAATGTGGATTCAGAAGTGGTAGGAGATGTGTGGATTAGATATTTTCACTTAGGCAGATTCTTGAGAAATGTTTAGAGTTTCCAAAACCTTTGTTTGCTAGCTTTGTTGATTTCAAAAAGGCTTTCGACTCTGTTGATCGTCATAATTTGTGGTTGATTGTGAGATCATATGGTATACCAGACAAGTTAGTTAACATAATGAAAGCTCTCTATAATAACACTGAGTCGTGTGTGAGAGTTGGTAAGGCTTGTAGCAATTGGTTTAGCATTACCTCTGGTGTTCGACAAGGGTGCATTTTGTCTCCTTTTCTCTTTAGCTTGGTTATTGATTATGTTATGCGAAATTCACTTCAAGGGAAAAATTTTGGCCTTAAATGGGCTGGAGATAGGAAAATTTCTGATTTAGATTATGCTGATGATTTAGCCCTTTTGGCAAATGATGTTGATGAGATGAACTCTTTCATTCGAGCTGTTGATGAGACTGGTAATAGAGTAGGTTTGGTTATAAACAGAGAGAAAACTAAAGTGATGAAAATTGGTCAGGCAGGCTGTGATTCAGTTAATCTGAATGGTTGCAGTCTTGAGCAGGTGTCACAGTTTAATTATCTTGGGAGCTGTGTAACAGATAATGGTGATGTGCGGCATGAGATTAACAGACGAATAGGGATTGCTGCCGGGACTTTTAAGAATCTAAGGAGAGTGTGGGGAAATAGGCGTATACAGCTAGACTAAAACTAGACTGTATAATAGTTTGGTTCTTTCTAGGGTTAGTTATGATAGTGAAACGTGGACACTTTGTAAACAAGATAACAGGAAACTAGATGCTTTTGATTCCAGATGCTTACGCAGTATCTTGGGCATTAGGTGGTTCAACTTTGTAACTAATGATGAGATTAGGCAAAGGAGTTTGCAACCTCTTTTAAGCGCAAATTGTGCAGAGAGAAACTCCCCTGGTTTGGCCATGTTGCCCGTATGGGTAATTATAGATTGGCGAATAGGGTTATGAACAGTGTGCCTAAAGGCCTCAGAAAGAAGGGGAGACCTAGGATGCGGTGGGCAGACAATGTCAAACAGGACCTTGTTAGAATTGGTGTGCAGCTCAGGATAGACTTGTTGGAGAACTAAATTGCACTGTCTGGTTGGACCTCCGTAGCCCGTGGCTGCTTGAGGATGATGAAGATGATGATAATTATATTACAACAATGGAAATAAAATAAAACATATATATATATATACATACATATTAAATTTTGTATTCATAAATTACATATATCGAGTTGGGTTGTTTTAACTCTGAGCGGGATTTTTTTACACACCAGGTCACATGGACCCCGAAGGCTCAGAGAAGGTTGGGGGAGGGGACCCACTGGAATAACTATTAGGAGACAGATGGCAGCCTCCCATCAAGGCCATCCAGCGTGTTCTTTAACGTGCACAGGGAGGAGAATTTCCATCTAGGTCAGCTAGGTCAGCCGAACAACATCTAATCCAGCTAGGTCAGCCGAGATAAATCTCAACGCTGACCTAGCTGGGACTCGAACCTGGGAACTACAGATTACGTGCCAGGCGGGCTACCTAGTAAGCCACCCCCGCCCCACATATATCGATAAACACAAAAAATGACATAAACAACTTAACAAATCTTATAAAATTATAAACATTTTACTGGGTAATCAGCGAAATGGCTGCGCTTGTTTACACTAGCACAGTTCATCAATGGTTGGGGTTATCTTGCTAAGATAGAGTCGCAAGTCATCTTGAACATCCAGCCTGTTCGTATATTTATTTTTAAAACACTTAAAGATGAAAAACCAGTTTCACATAAATAAGTTGTTGTAAAAGGTAACAAATATTTGACTGCAATTCTTGATAAAGTCGGATATTCCTTCTCCACTCCAACCCCGAAAACTAATCAATGACTTTTTAGAATGAATGCTTTTTAAACTATTGTCACAAGATATCTCAATCAACTCTTCTTTATTGGACAATGAAAGCTTACATTTTTCCAAATCAAATGTGAAATGGTCTCGAATCCATTCTTGCGTTTCATCAGGGGGTGGAAAATACTGCCTAATAAGAGTTTTAAGAGTGCTTAAGGAAACAGCTATTTGTTGTCTGATGTTTTAAAAGTCTGTAGTCGTTTGCTTATTTTCTTTAAGAAATGAATCTAGTCGATGAAACTGGCCACAGCTGCTCTTTTGAATTCCGTTTTCCCAGAGAGATTTTTTTTATCATTCCCTTTGTTTTCTTCTCAACATAGAACACATCAGCTTGTCTCCTTGCAATGAGAAGTTCAAAATATTCCTTTTTTCAAAAATATCAGCTAAATATGCTAACCGTAGAACCAATCTAAGTCTTGTAGTCTCAAATAAAGTCGAAACTCGTAATCCATGAAAAAAAGGCGTATTTCACTGTGGAGTTCAAAAAAAACGGCAAAAACCATTTCTTCGTGACAACCAACGTACTTCTGTATGAAGCAGCAATCTCTTATGCAGGCTACCCTTTCTTCACAGATAATTGATGAAATTAACCATTTGTATACTTTCATCCAGAAATCTTTTCAAATCATCAGGGAGAAATTTGGCTATCATAGGTTCACGATGAAGACAACAATGAGTGAACTACATTCTGGTGCAACTGGTTTTATACGACCTGCTAGTCGTGTGATATAATCACTCATTGCTTTTGCTCCGTCAGTACATAACAGAAACGCAATTTTTCCATTCAAGGTTGTTTTCGGCAAAAATGAATCAATCATATTGAAAATATTCTCACCCATAGTAGAAGTTTTGAGAGGCTTAAAAAATGAAATATCTTCAAATATTGCATCCTGGAATTTTCCATGCACAAAAACAAGTAATTGAGCCAGCTGCGTCTGTCGACTATTGTATGACAAACCACGGGCTACATTGAATAGCTTGAATGAGTTGATCCTTAATATTACAGGCCATATCTTTAATTCTCCTGGAAACTGTGTCGTTTGACAAAGGAATAGTTCTGACAAGGTTTGCCTCTTTTTTTAACCAAACATATAAGAAGTTATTTCTTCCTCTGCTGGAAGAATGAGTGACTCGCCTATTGTGTGAGCCTTTCCGGGTTTGACAATTTGAGGCTTACTTTGTAAGACGCTTTAAGTGCACTTTCATTTTCTTCTACACCAGAAAAATGCTTAATTACGGTTATTCTACTACTCAACTCTTCCAAAAGACGTTCAAAATAGTTTAAGGGCTTATTTTTAAATGCTCATATTTTGTTTCAAAATGTCGCCGTAAAAGATACGGTTTCATAGAATTTTGTGGCAGTACTTCAGAGCAAACAACGCACTGTGGATTTGGATCTACTAAATTTCCTGTCCATGTAAAGCCAAATTGTAAATATGATTCATGATATTTACCTTATTTAATTTTTTTTCACTTGATTGTTTAACATTTAACGTTATTTTAGTTACTGCTGAATCCACTCACATGGGATGATGACGTAGTCGTAGATGTAGAAGCAATCGGCTCCGGCTCCACCTTACTTTTCTTCTTAATTATCCATTTATCCATGTTTCAAGGCACTTTAGAAACACGTTCATTTAACTTCAGAGTAAACCGAAGACTAAAAACAACTTTAAGTACAGCAAGTGAAATAAATCACAACAAATGCATACAGCGGTAAGTAGGCACATTCACTCACTTAGAATGGATGTTTTGACTGGGCGATCAGCTGTTCGGGTAGGTTCGGATCTCAGGTAGGGAAGGGAGGATCGGCAAACGTTTCCAGACATGAACTACAGCGACGCGCTTCATCACTCAGTTCTCAGAAATTAATCAATAGCAGTGTTGCCAAATTTTCGACTTTGTTACTCGATCTAGAGACTTTTGAGCATTCATGGCATACCCCCAAAATTTTTACCGCGTACCCCATGTTGAAAACCCTTGTTTTAGACGATTCTTTTGGAAAAGGATCATATTGTTGCCCTTAGTTTGTTTAGCGAATCAGAGAATAATATCATTTAGCTGCATTTAACAAAAGTGTCTTAAAAAGATAACACAGAAATCAGGGTTCCATTCTGTGTCTATAATTATATTAATGCAGTCGTATCGTAGAAGAGCATCACTGGCGTGTCTCTGTTAAGAAGCAAACCGACACCTTCGAGATACTTTCTATCTTCCCTCCCTGAAAACAGAAATTTAAAGTTATTTTAAGTATCTCACCTTAACCTGTCCATCTGGGTTCCTGCAGGCCTAGAATATATGGGTTATAACGCTGGAATTCCTGCCTGTGGACATGAAGATAATAATCTCTATGTAACGTCCTCACTTCCATGTACCTATAGAGAGAAAATGACTATTTGGATTTTTTAAATTAACTAGGTTTATTGAAAAAGATAGGGCCAACAATATCAAAGAGCCCCTGATCGCAGGCGTGGGTCAAAGACCTGTTCCTCCACCGCTACAGGCTGAAAGTCATCCATGCTGATAGGAACTTCAAACACCACGTTTGACGTGGACCTTTTCAAGAGCAATAAGACCTGTCTGGGACACATTACTCCAGCTTACGATTAGCGATGCCCAACTAAGTGAGAGTTGAGGTAGCTGCGATGTCCTCTGATCAGGATTATCCACAACTGATATAAGGTATCCCGTGGCTCTGTTAACTTAGGGCTGGCAACCCACAAGCAAACAGAAAACACAGCGGCAGATTATCCCTCAACAGATCAGCAGCAACCACCACTGCAGCAAGTCCAGAATCCATAATCAAGCTCAAAGCCGTAAACCAGTCCAGTCTCGTAGCATAAATGGTTATCACCAGGACCCTACGAAGTTGACCACTTCTCAACAGGGCAGAAAAAAAAGGAAAAAATGGCAGTAGATGACCAAATCAGAAGGGCACACCGGTCTAAAAGCCCTTCACTTCTGTTTGCTTCGAAAAAAGAATATCTCTTTTGAAAGGTACTAACGGCATGCACCAAAGGAAGGCGGTGTCGGACATTATGTGCTAGACCCGGATGGTTCTATGCATCATCACTTGGGATTGGTACACAGCAATCCTTTCATTTTAATCCTGGCTAATATTTACAGACCAGAAGTATTAGTGGAGAAAATTTGCAATGCAGGCCAAAATGTGATCCGAACCTGGTAACATCAGAATCACATAAGGAGGATACTATCAGTAGCTGTAGTGATGATAATCCAACATTCGGCACTGAAAGCGTGAAAATATCATTGACTGGATTCCTTTTTTAAAACTTGGACGTTTCATTAAGATATATCCATGATATATTCTTCGCTGCCAAGAACTAGAGCTTATTCCATCGAACGAATGACAAATAATTCTATTAAATTAATATATATAAGGTGGTAGTTTAACTCTGAAAATTCCAACTAATGGATAATTCAGAAACGGAAATGTAATACAAGTAACTGTCATTTAATGCGGGAGATGAGTTCCAGGAAGACCACCGTTAAACGAATTTCAGCGTAAAACGAGGGGATTTTTAATTTGTTTGTATTTCTGTTTATCTTATTAATCTTTTTTCCTTTTCTTGGTTTTGTAATGGATGTTTTATTTCAACAAAAATAATTATAATTCACTATGATTTTTGAAAGATTACGTAAATGCGTAATTGTGTATATAAAAATGTACATATATGTGATCGATTAATTAATTTTACAGTTTGTTTCTTAATAAGGAAAGAAATTAGCTGATTTGCATTGTTTGGCTCTGTTTTGTGCGTAATATTTATTTTTAGTACTCCATTAACTGGTCACAACATCATCTTATGGCATCCAGTCAGGAAATATCAATATCATGCTCCTTCAACAAATCCATGTGTTTATTGCGCGGCGAAAGGGCTTCATATAAAAAATTAAATGCCAACTCTATTTCTGGTTCAGATTATTGCTGTTCTTCAAAAGCAGCGTTGAATTCTAGATCCTGAAGTTCATCGTTAGTGAGTGGCTCACTGTGTAGTTTAATGACTTCGTCCATCTTTCAAAGTTACTCCTTCGTATCCTGCTCCAGTTTGATATTTCGCTGTTCCAGTTTGATAATTCAAAAATCCAACTTAAATTCTTGTAAATAAAATATTTAGAGAAATAAATCCAAGATTTATTTACGTGAATTATGCAGTAGTGATTTGTAGAACTAAATTGCATAGTGTGGTTGGACCTCCGTAACCCATGGCTGCTTGATGATGATCGTGTTGTTGTTGACGGTGATTAATCAACTAAAAACATTGCAGTACTCTAGTAAGTACTCATTAAAGTTCCATTTAGAAATATTTGTAAGAGTATTTAGAAATATTTGTAGAAGTAATTTTCGGTAAAATGAACCAAGAAATGAAAGGAAAGAGAAAAAGTGTGTGAAGTGCCATAAAACGAGTTGTGAGAAAGGGCGATAAATGTATTCTATGTGCCACGGATAATGCAACTTATAATGTTATTGCTTCTGGAAATAATATGATTGAAATGTATGCAACATGAGAGGTATCCATTTCAGTTAGTTACAGGAGCTGTTGTCCCCTTTGAGAATGCCAGTAACCGGTACAGAATAGAAAAAAATATTGTTACGACAGAAGAATCTGGCAACCGAAAGCAAAGTTTCAGCCAACGAATAAGAACTTTGGGAGAATTTGGAGAAGAAGAGTGGAGCGTTAACGGTCGTTGTATTGTAACGGTCGTTGTGTATTGTAACGGTCGGTGAGTTCGAAAATGGACGGTGAGCTGTTCTGAGACAGTGCGCGTTAAGTATCAAGAAGTAACTTGATGTGTTGTGTATACGCGGAAGGATAAAAGTGGGATCTTTTATCGTTAAGTATCAAGAAGTAACTTGATGTGTTGTGTATACGCGGAAGTATAAAAGTGGGAACTTTTATGGCTAACTTCGAATGTCTACACGGACTGTCTTTTTGTTCGGCTAGTGTGTGAAAAGTTATTAGCACAGGACGAGAATTGGGTTACGAGTGAAGATCTTCGGGTGACCTGGTAAATCAAGTAAAAGGTAGTATTTAGTAAAATACACAGAGCTGATGTTGTGTGCTCTACGTGAAGATTGATGACTTGTGCATGTTAATAGTTGATTTGTTAATAAGTTACTTCATCCATATTTCCTTTGTAACAATTTACTTGTATTGAATTTGGTTTTGAAATATAGCTTTTAATACTCACGCTCAGTGGCTATCCATTTTTGTAATCCGCAACATTTGGTGTCAGAAGTGGGATTAATTAATTGAATGCCGTTAACTAGAAGTATGGATGAATTAGTAAAGTTGATAAATAGCTTCAAAGCCGATATGACTACGCTGATGACTGATATGAAAGCCGATATGGCTACACAGATGAATGACATTAAAAGTCAAAATAATGACTTGAAAGCCGATATGGCTAACAAAATAGGTGACCTGGCCGCACAAAAAACTGAGATTAAAGGTGATATAGCCGCCCAAAGCGATAAAATAGATGACTTGAAAGCCGAAATGGCCGCACAAAATACTGAGATGAGAGCTGAAGTGGCTTCTCGAGTTGGTAAGATTATTGATCACTTCAAGGATCATAAAACCGAACTCAATAGACAATGCAATAGTTTAAATGTTGAATTTGTCAGTGAAAAAGATGATCTTGATAGTGTTAAGTTAGATTGTAAACATGGAAAAGAAAAAGAGAAAGGCAACGCATATAAAAATGTGGATCTGCTACTGGAAATCAAGAATCGTAGAGATAGCGCAGATAATGCCTTTGACCACGCAACTACTGGTGATGCATGGCAGAGTGTCTATGTCGCTGGTGACATGTCTAGGAACTGTGAAGAACAATCACACAGATCAGAGAGCTGTGAGACTATACAGTACGCTTTGCACTTCAAAATACCTAGGTATACAAGTCTGGCACGATCTGAAGAGAGATCCACACGAAAGGTATTCTATTCCTCGCCGTCAGCAAAATGCGTCATGGACAATTATCGCAAAGGCAGAGTAACGAGTGGTAATGAGGGGGAACGAAACAGAGTTTACGTTTCGCAGAGTGGTCCGAGTAAAGAAGAGGCGTCCATTCATCATAGATACAAAGTGCCATTCGACGTTACTGGGGAAGTCGGAGAGATTTTTCCGAAACATATAGCCACACTCGAATCGTTTATAGAAAGTGGGGATTTAAGAAAGAAGAATTCCGAAGAATGGCTTAGAAGCGTAACAGGTGATGCTAGTAAAGGAGCTTCAGGCAGAGACAGTACTTCAAAGACTAACTTTCTGGATGAAACTAAGCCTCAGAGTTACGATCAGAGAGAAGTGAATCCCTCAGATAATTTCAACGTAGCCACACTGAATTTCTTTTCTGAACAGTCAATGTGCAGATTTGGACATTATAACCATTTAGATTATAAGGATATAGAAAAGTTTTATCACGACTACAAGAGCTCTAAAGTGGACAATATCATGTTACAAAACTCGTCGCTGATCTCCAGAATGAACAATTTGGCAATCATGACTGATGTTTCCCTGGCTAATTACAATGAGAGCTCCAAGAAAGTGAATTCCGAAGAAACAGCAACTATGACCTCCTCGGGTCATGTGTTTTGCTGGAGACCCGAGTGGCGCCATCGGATGGTTGATAAATACGGTACAGGAGGTGTCGGCGACAAAGTGAGTCTTGTCTTGGCTCCTGCACTTGCTGCTTTAGGTCTCAAGGTCCCTATGATCTCCGGTCGTGCTCTCCAATTGACGGGAGATACTCTGTACAAATTGGAATCCATCCTTGGCTTCACAGTCGACTGCACTAAAGATAAAATCGAGCAGATGATGGAAGACGTCGGATGCTGCATCGTAGGACAGACAGAGGAGCTGGTGCCAACAGATAAGGAGATTTACCGCTGCAAGGATCTGATGGCTACCATAGATAGCGTTCCTCTAATGATATGCTCAATTGTGTCCAAAAAGCTGGCTGAAGGAGTGTGTGCTTTGGTTTATGATGTTGAATTCGGAAAAGGAGCTATTGATCTCATCAGTACAGAAGATGTTGCTGTTGATTTAGTTAAGAAAGTGGTTGCAGCATCACAAGCTCGTGGAATGGAGAGTTTGAGTTGTTCAGCTGTTATCAGCAACATGGATTCACCTCTTGAAAACTCTGTTGACAACTCTCTGGAAGTGATGGAAGCTGTTCAGTGTTTCTTTGGTAACGGATCCTTGGAACTGCAAGAGCTCGTCGAAGAGTTAGGAGGAGAACTGCGTTTGGTGAACATTGTGGATAATAGGGTAGATGAAGCATCACGTGTCCGTAAGGTTCTGCATAACGGCAATGCTTTGAACAAGTTTCGTAACATGTTAATAGAACAAGGAGTATCTGAAGATGTTGCAAGCTGGCTATGTGAAGGTAAAACAGAAAAAATATTGCTAGCAGCCCGACACATCACTGATTTCACTTATACAGGAGAAACAGGTAAGGTTGTCGGATTAGAAGCTGCAGTTCTAGCAAGAGTATGGAAGGAGGAGATGGACCGAAGAGCTAAAAAGAATTATGGAGCTGATATTATATTTGTGAAGCACCTTGGGGATCAAATGGAATCAGGTGAAATATGGCTGAAGGTTCATCACGACAGTTCTGAATTAAGGGAAAGTCAACTGACAAAAGGGTCAGACTGGAGGATGAAACTTCTCCCTAGATTTTATGTCACTAATGACTTTCATTCCTTGTTACTCTTGATAGAAGTAAAAATCCAAAGAAGAAAACTTTTTACAGGTTTTGCACGAAAACTCTTAGTCGATTCTTCTCCCTGCAGAGACATAAACGTGTTCACAAGGGCTATAGGCCTTACACGTATTATGTTTGTGGACGAGGCTTCAGTCAGAAAAGAAATCTACGTCATAATGAGATTCGCTTTCATTTTGACACAGACGTGGTATATCGCATTCGTCGATGTCCAGCTACAAAGTGCAAGGTGGTTCACGTGGATCATTTGGCCCCGTTTCATCGAAGAACTGAAGAAGCTTTGGAATCCAGAATTGTTCGGGACGAACAAGACCTAGGAAGGGGGCAGTGTTACGACAGAAGAATCTGGCAACCGAAAGCAAAGTTTCAGCCAACGAATAAGAAATTTGGGAGAATTTGGAGAAGAAGAGTGGAGCGTTAACGGTCGTTGTATTGTAACGGTCGTTGTGTATTGTAACGGTCGTTGTGTATTGTAACGGTCGGTGAGTTCGAAAATGGACGGTGAGCTGTTCTGAGACAGTGCGCGTTAAGTATCAAGAAGTAACTTGATGTGTTGTGTATACGCGGAAGGATAAAAGTGGGATCTTTTATCGTTAAGTATCAAGAAGTAACTTGATGTGTTGTGTATACGCGGAAGTATAAAAGTGGGAACTTTTATGGCTAACTTCGAATGTCTACACGGACTGTCTTTTTGTTCGGCTAGTGTGTGAAAAGTTATTAGCACAGGACGAGAATTGGTTTACGAGTGAAGATCTTCGGGTGACCTGGTAAATCAAGTAAAAGGTAGTATTTAGTAAAATACACAGAGCTGATGTTGTGTGCTCTACGTGAAGATTGATGACTTGTGCATGTTAATAGTTGATTTGTTAATAAGTTACTTCATCCATATTTCCTTTGTAACAATTTACTTGTATTGAATTTGGTTTTGAAATATAGCTTTTAATACTCACGCTCAGTGGCTATCCATTTTTGTAATCCGCAACAATATCATAAACATATATTATACACTGAGATGCCAATTTGTTAGGTACACCACCCCTCGAACATATAAGGTTCATTCCAACCGGTAATAAGCCACGTGACTGCGGTGGGTCATATAAATCAAGCAGACCATCATTTCAAGCATCATTTAGGGTTGGAAAGAATTTTTGGAAGCAGGATGGTGCCATTCAGTGGTGAGCGCGTCGCCAGTACAACGTAAAGGAGCGGGGTAGAATGCAGTGCAGGGAGCTTCCCGAGTGAAGGCATCGACATACAGAACATTTTCCAGGAGAGCTAGAGCAAGTCCTTTCAACTTTAGGAACCGACAACTTTCCTCAGCAGACAATACTGGAGACCTTCATCTTGTTGAGATGATAGAAACTCTCACCCCAATGCAACTTCCCAACCAGCCAAGCTTGTGAGAGGGCTGTTCAGAATCGCCGTCATTATTGGGCCGACGTTAGATTGCCATCCTCTCTGACACTTGTGCTATATCAGAATTCCCCTCCCTAAATCTTTTTTTTGTACGTGTGAGCTTCCACAACCTAATAGATAGCATACTCAATACAGGAAGTGGGATAGCTTCTACGACTCGGAAACTCTATCTGTCCAAGTGGATAAAGTCCACTTCTTTTATTGAGTATGCTGAATTTATAAAACAACAAAAGCATAATTCGTACTTTGTCGTTCCTTAAAGTTAAAGCAGTTTGCAGCTCAATAATTTAGTGCCTAAGTTAGACCCCAGAAGGACTTGTTAGCCAGAGTCTAGTGAACTATCCATTATTGTAGTGAACAACCACGAGAATTATTCAGCATTTTCACCCCCTCAGCTGCACCAGGACAGTGATTCAAAGTGTACGTTAGTGTTCAAGTGAACCCCGACTCCTTGAGAGTGAGCAACCCTGCCGAAAGTGATATAGTCGGAGACCAATTTTGAAATCTCCCATATCTTGCTCACCACCTTTAAGTGGAGAATTAATGTAAGATAACAGTTTGGTTAACAGTTAGGATTAAGAGAAAATAGCTTACAAGTCAGCTAGAGATATTTTCAGCTTAGTCAGTAGTTGCTTTACGTGTATTTATTTTAGAGTGTTTTCTATTAGCAATGCCAGTTAATAGTAGGAGTGTAGTTTTATGTTTTCTCTTCGCCTGTAACATATAATTAATCAAAACTAGGGTGGCAACTATGAAACATTACAAATTTGACCATATTCAGTATTCAATTAATACCAGCATTCAGGGGTTTAACACTTTTCTTTTCAATGGTTAAATTCAGTTGTATTATGTTTAAACAAATTGCCAAACTTGCTTAGTAATTCTAAAGCATATTTCATTCACTTGCCCAGTGAAAGAAGTGTTTGCAGATCTAAGTGGCTGTTATCCAAAATTAGGGATGGAGAAGCCATAGTTTCCCTTGCATTGCCACTTACTATTGTCAGCTTCAGAAGCTCTAACGTTTTGGAGAGAAGGAGAGCCTTAAGGGAAAAGAGGGATTAGGCAGATGTCTCTATTCTTTCTGAGAGACAATCAAATAGTCCGCTTTTGCTATTCTCACCAGTTAGCTGGTATGCTCGTGGCTAACCGACTGTCCTTCAATTAGAAATTAGTATTTCAATCATATCAGATTTAGTACATACCCTTAGTACCACTCTTCATTGAATTATTTTATTTTATCATTGGTGTCCAGGTCAACTTGTGGGATATAATTGTGGACGGGAAGGGAGGTGCTTTAGCCAGTCTCCACAGTTACTTATTTTCAGCAGGTCCTTTGTGGTAACCATAATTCTTAACGCTCCATATAGAATAAACAGCATGAAAAACCATCGTCAATCGCATTCCGGTCAACAGAACGTCTATATCCTAACCTCTGGGATGTACACGGCAATAGCATGATACTTCCTCAAATGATCTTTAATGAAGTCTAGTAAGAAAACAGATCACATGATTTATCGAAGAGTTTCTATAAAATTGGGAAGTAGTAGTTGAAGCTGAAGATATTTGCAACCATTTATAGGATATCAGTTATTAGATTAGAGGGGGTTGAAAACAGAGCTCTTTTAAACATTAAAAAAAATGCTTTACACTCAGTTATGAGAATGAAAAGCCATATTCTGCCACACAGACACCATTTCTTTTATTTCTGCAGTGACTGGGTTCCTCTGAGCGTAGGCACAACGACGACTACTATTTTGTTTTCCATACCTCGTGGTCACAAAGAAAAATATCCTCATTTCAAACTCAGTATAACATTCACGTCTTAACTTCATATAGTGTTGTGGGGACAATTGCATGTCGATTTGTCACCATTTGGAACACAAAATTGCTTGAATTAACTAAGAATGAAGTGGACCTCATCTCTTCCAAAGAATGTCATCAGGCCATAGCATCGCGCTAAGAACTGTGGCTTCAAGGGAACACGTTTCTCCCTATCTGAATAGAGTGTGCTTGCTGAAATCTGTGATGGAACATTCGAAAGGGGTTCTGGACACCTTTAGGTTAAGGTGACGACTGACATAATGAGCACTTTCGACTCCTCTTGCATTTCTCTCAGACACCTTCATTATAGCCTGGTGGATTTCTGTTGCAGTAGAGATTGTCCATGGTCTGTCACAGGAGCAGCCTCATTCCTAATCAAATCTTGATGTGTGCATGGTTCACGACGAACCACATACAGATGACAAATTATCTTCAAGGCAGACTAAGCATTGCTGCAAGCAATGAGTACAGTAGAGTTTCATTAATTCAATTATCTTCTTCATGAGGAACAGGATCATACTTTTTTTTCTTAATTCTCTTGCCACATAGACATGTAAAAAAAAGATGTTCTTAGCTCCTTCGGGTTCACTGTTAATATCTTCCAATCCTTATTCATTTGTGGTAAATACTCTGTTAAAATTTAATTCTTTCTGACCTTCCTACACTGAGATTTTCAGTGGCAAAGTTTCTACGTTACGACCCTTTGTATTATACATAGGTATAACTACAACATGCTGGTTGAATTCAGAAACTTTATTAGAGTTTCTCTGCAAGGACCAAAGAATATTCTAAATTGAATGCAGTTTACAACCATTTGAAATTGTTTATTTCTAACTATCTGCTGCAGTACATACGTCCTTTGCCTAGATGTTCTATCAGAGTTAAGGTGGTGTCTCCAACAACATATAATCATATAATAGCTTGCACTAGAGCATTACACTAATGGTTCCCAATGCTTTTTGTTCCGTGAACTTCTTTCAACCAAAAAAAAAAATGTTACCATCCTCCAGGGATAAAAAAAGCTCGAAATTAAAATTTATCTTATAAAATTTTACTACCTATAATTAGGAAACCTCTAATATTTCGAGTCGAAATATAAAAATTCTAATTATAAAACAAATATAAACCTCTAAATATAAAATAATTTATGTGCAACACTTCATTTTAAATTTCTTTATTGCAAAAAATTTCTAGAAATTATTATTATGAAAGACCGTCTGAGAGGACGGTCTTTTTAATTTGTAAATTTAAAGATTTGGGTATACGCAACCTGCCTCAGTGATAAAGGGGACATCTTTGGTATTGGAAATAGATAGAGAGATAGATAGATATTTATTCCCATTGTATAGACAAGTTATACATTTCATATAGAGCATTTTGCTTAATATATTTTCTAAAATTATACATTCTACTTAAGGAATATTGAAAACATCCCCAGGAATTCAAGTAACTCGCATGTGGATTTATACAATTTGGTAAAATGTTTTTGAAATGGCAACAAATAAAAAATCTATAGATGTGATATCATTTGTATTCATTTAGTAATATAATATATTCTATTTTCAAAACAATGAAAGTCAGAAAATCAAAAATACAAGACGCAAATTTACCATAACAATGGATATGAACATTTTTAAAAAGGTTTTTCAATATCACTAATTCAAAAATCCAGATTTTATATTTCCGTTTATAAGAGAGAAGTTTGTTTCATCTTTAAGATTTCCCGGCAAAGTTTTTAATATAAATTGGAGCTATATATACATGTTTTTGCACAATATGTTTTTTAGAAAGAGGAAAGATAAGATTTACATGTTCAGCAATTCTTGTATTATAATTTATATGCCTACTATTACTTTCAATCCAGTGCTTTTTAAAATATACATTTAATGACATCGTATATGTATAATATTCTTAAAAAAAATATATATAATTCACTATAAAAATGTCTAACACTATCTTACCTTCTTTTCCTTAAAATGCATCTAATTATTATATTTCGAGTTCTAATTAATGGTTTAATATTTTTGTGACATATTCCACCCCAAGAAATTAATCCATATGTTAAATGAGATTTAATCCATGCATTATAAATTAGTTTTAAAAGTGTAATATTTGGAAAATCTCTGATATAAAAAATTGTGGTACTATTGTATTAAAATTATTTATTAAAAAAATCAATGTGTTTCTTCCAAGTTGATTTACTATTAATATATACTCCTATATATTTATATCACTCAACACTTTCTAGTGGCTTGCATGAATAAATATTACCAATCATTAAGACTATGTTAAAATAATTTCGTTTTCAAGTTCTCTTTGATTTTGTCTCAATCGGAAATATACATATTTCGTTTTCTCTACATTTAGAAACAACTTATTTTTCATAAACCGATTTCTGATATTCCGTAAATCTTCATTTATTTTTTCAATAAAAAATGTTTTCAGTAGCTTCTGTATATATCAGAAAGGTAGCATCAGCAAATGCTATTAATTCCCCTTTTGATTCCTGGTTACAAATATCATTTATAAAAATAGTAAATAATATCGGACCTTTTAGAGGCTCTTGTGGAAAAACCATATTTAATTTTCTTTTCATTACTTTAATTATTCCCTATTTTAACGTTTTGAGTTCTAATTTTAAATAAGTCTGAAACCATAATAAAACTGTCCCTCGAACTGCTCCCTCAAGATTTATATAATAATGTCATGTGAAACTGAGTCAAATGCTTACTTTATGTTCAAAAACATTACTGCTATTTTCAAATTTTTATTTATTGCACTGTATACTGAAGATGTTAATTTTAATATAGCATACTCTGCTCCAGTGTCTTTCCTAAATCCAAGCTGATTTTTGAAGAAAAATATTACTGTCTAGAAAATTTGATAATCTAATCTTAATTAGATTTTTGAAATATTTTTGAAAATACTAATAATAATTATTGGCTTCTAAAATATTCATGTCTAATACTCTCATTACTTCTTAAGTCAATATTAATATATCCTAATAATATAACATTATTATATTGATATTTATCATTTTCGTAAACAGGCACTATAGTTGAATTTTTAAAAATTGTTGGGAAATACCCAGAATAAAAAGATAAATTAATAATAAGATAACATAAAATAGCTGAAATATATATTTTTTTTTCTTTCTTTAATTATCTCCACAGATATAGAATCTGCTGCCATCGCCTTTCATATTTGCAAAGAAAAAATTATTTCATTAATTTCATATTCTGTTAAGTAATCTATGAAAATCGAATTCACTAATACGGATATCTTATCCTTCCTTTGTTCAGTGGATTCTGAAACTTCGGTTACAAATTTTCCAATTATTTCTGTAAAACAATTATTAAACCTTTCACCTTTTGGAATCGGATTTTCATTTAGAAGAATATATAGCATTATTTACTTCTATTTCTATTGGAATCATTTGCATATGTTTCTTCCTTCCACGTAATTTATTTATTATATTCCAGCGCTGGTTTCCACTGCCATATTGGTCTAATAATCTTTTGATGTAATGATTTATCTTTGCATCTCTTATCAATTTTAACAGTAAATTTCGATACTTTTTAAAATAATTATTGAAATCAGTATTAAAAGGCTGAATTTTTCGGTAATTTGTATAAATTAATATCGCTTATATCGCTTTTTAATAGATTGTATAAGTCCATTAGTCATCCAAGATTTCAATTTATTTTGTTTCCGTTTTAATTGCATAGCGTATTTTCATTTTTCAATTAATATTTGAAATTGTAATAAAAACGTTTCGAAAGATTTATTGATATCTTTTTCCATTTCAACTTCATTCTAATCTTTGTCTTTCAACAATTCTTTCAGTTTTGTAATATTTATCTTACGTACTTCTTTTAAAATTTCTATACTTTTGTTTATTTTAGACTGAATGTTTAAACCAATGAAATAATGATCAGTAATATGTAGCTTAATGATATAAGTGTTTACATTATTTACAGCGATACTTCTTATAAACACATGATCAAGACGTCTTTGATTCATCATAAGTAATCTCGTCATGACACTGCTTAAAACCATTAGAAAGAATTACTCTAAAATATTCATGTCTAATACTATCATTACCTATTAAATCAATATCAATATTCCCTTTTAATATAACATTACTATTATTATTTACAGTTTCTAATTTATTTTCTAGTTTCTTAATATAAGTTTGCTTAGTGTATGAATGTAATCTATAAAATGACATTAAAATAAATAATAAATTATTAAGTTTAAATTTAATTTTCGTTATATCAGTACTAGCAAAATTTGTATTAATTTCATATACTGTAAATAGTCTTTCAGAAAAATAATTGGCCCTCCAGATATCATTTGATTTTGACATTTATATGTTTTATAAACAGGTACTTATATAACTGCAATTTATATGCCACAGTAGAAGTCTTGATTATGCAGCAAATATTTTTTTTAATTCCCATGTATAAATACCAGCAATATTTAAAACTATTTTTGCTCTAAGGTTTAGAGAATTTAACGTAATATAAAATCACGAAGGAAAAGAGGAATTTCATTTTCAAATAGATTTATTTCGTAGACCTTTATGTTCATTACCGTTTCAGGTCCAAAAATTGTGATTTTTGTTGGAATGAAAAGTACAATGTGATTTGCAGAACTAAACGATTTTTACTTCGTTTTATTTTACTGAGATATTAATCGTTGTCAGCCTTACTTAGGTACAGTCGCTCAAAAAAGTCTCCGAACACTATGGTTGATTACAGAATTCAGGAAAAATAGCTGGGGATTTTTTTTTTAAAAATAGTGATCTGGCAAACTTCGTGTACAGTACACGAAGGTTGCTAGATCACTGTCTAAAAATTCGTTGCCAGATATTATTCCTGAATTCTGTAATCAACCATAGTGTTCGGATATTTTTTTGAGCGACTGTACTGTAGAGGAGTGGTCCCCACTGTTTGTTTCATTGTTACACCTATGGTTTGTAAAACAAAATAATTTATATAAATTATCATAAAAACGCATTATAATTTAAAGGAAGGTTCCCGTGGCCGAGTGGTTAGCGCGCTTGGCTACTGATCTACGGGACCTGGGTTCGAGCCCCGGGTAAGTCATGGATGTTCGTGTTATTTTCTGCTGAGGTCCTGCCATCCTCTCAGATCTTCTACTGTGGCATATAAACTGACAGGCTCCTGTCAGACCTCTGTGGCAAGCAGCTGCTTGAGGGGGTATTCATTTTTTATATTTAAATTAATTTTTAATTACAAGTTTGCTGAACACAACCATCATTACTGCCCTGACAGAGGTTATACGATAATTTAAACTTTTTTTTCTCATAAATTCGAGTTTCCAAACTATAACTATTAATTTTATTCTTCGAAAAAATATTTGTTTTTTTTATGGTATCGTGTAATAAATATAAAAAGAGGGGTGGGTTGTGTAAAAAGGGTAATAATACAATTGTTTAATTTGCTTAAATTATTTTCATTAAACATGAAATGCACTGTGCACACGTTTTTTATGTTTTTTTAAACATTTCTGACGATTGACACGAATAAATATAGGTTATGGGTTAAAATGTTTCCCTCTTCCATCTGCTAGTGTTGTAAAAATTTTATATATCATCTCGTTGGCCTATATATATATTAACGATTAGAATGTCTTAAAAATTCTTCTCGTTTTTATGGTATGTATAAAGCATTGACTTTCTATTCCAACGAAAGGAAAGAATCGTATCATATTATGCTATAAAGACCACCTTATATTGTTTTAAGTTTTTTTTTAATTTCAATGCAGAGTTCATGTTTTAATTTAGCCTTATACTAAATGTAATATACCTACACAGAAAACTAAGTCGTCCTGATTCTTGTATTATCATGGTAGTTTAACGATTGCACTTTAATTGAATACATATAAATGAGCTTTATTGTGTAATTTGCTTAACTAAGGTACCAATAGGATACTTTTCCAAAGGAAGAGCTTCGAGTTTGTCAAAAATCTGCTTTTCGATGAAGGGTGGGCGTCATTAAAACATGGTCATCATTGCCTTTTAACAGGATGCTGGTGACGTCAGACTTAGATATTTCTAGGTGTGTTATTTGCCAGATATGTTTGCTCGTAGTCTTTTTAAACGACCCATTACATATCAACTATTTTAGGTGAAAAGAGCTTACGCTTGTCTAACATACACAGTCGTATCAGAATAATATTAATACCCACAGAATCAAAATGTACCCACCCAGACGCGTCACAGATTGCACAAGACAAGGTCGACCACACCGAGATATAAGCGGCAGGCAAGAACAGACGAGTCATAGTGCGTAACGTGAGCACAATGGGCAGAGTTATTAATATGATGGACATTCAAAGAGTAATAATCTTCGGCTACTGCGCCAAGGGTGGAAGCATCTTGGAAAAAGAAGACTTCTTGGGCTGTTCGCGAGGTGCTGTAGTAAGGGTGTAGCAAGAATGGAAATCTGGCACACCGAGTACCTACACACTTCATAACTGTAGAGCCCCAAAGGCCATCAACCTCAGGTCGATGGCTTTTGAGATAACGTCGCTTCGTCAACTGAGAGGAGGAGAACGTCGCCTTCGTCAACTGGTAAAGGGCAATCGACCCGCAACAGTGCAGCAATTGACCACTCAGATGAGCGCTGGAGCACCCAGGCACATATCCCCGATAAGAGTCGAGTGAACCCTGTTACACGTATCTCTGGAGTCGATACTGTGTAAAGGCGCCTGTGTTGACCAAGGTGCATCGGCAATGACGCCTGCAGTTCGCACGGACTACCGTCATTGGACAGTGAAAGAATGGAAAAGGGTTGCCTTCTCTGACAAACCGAGGTTTCTACTCCACAGAAATGACGGGTGGTGGCGGATACAGCGTCAGACACGCTACTCAGTCAAGTAAAGGTTGGCGGTGGCAGTGTGCATGTCTGGAGGATGTTTTCCTGCTATGACCTGAGACAGCTGGTACCACTGAATTGGTCCCTGAACACCAATGGCTACCTGTCCATACTCGCTGACCACATGCATCCTTTCATGTTGGACGTTTACCCTGGTGGTGATGGTGTCTACCAAAAGGACAATATGCCCTGTTATGTCTCTAAGGTGGTACATGACTGGTTCCAGGAACACGATAGTGATGTCTCCGTTCTATCTTTGCCTGCAAAATCGCCCGACCTCAATTCCATAGAGCAATTGTGGGACCATTTGGATCGACAGGTTCGTGGTTTTTTTTGCCACACCATCATCCCCGGTACTTCCGTGCTCTGCTGGCGTTAGAATGGGCATGTGTGCCTTTGGCAATCTTCCAGGGCCTCATTGCGTCAATGCCAAACCATCCACCCGCTGTCATCTGGGCCAAGAGTGGTTGTTCCCATAATTAGGAAGGTGGTCATATTATTCTGATACGACTGTGTATATAGATTAGTCCCGTGGGCGAGTGGTCAGCGTGCTTAGCTACTGATCAGAGAGAGCTAGTCTTTCTGCAGGTGGGGATGACTCAGTTGGTAGCGTGCCAGGTTCGTAATCTTCAGTTTCCAGGCACGAGTCCCAACTAAGCCAGAGTTGAGGTTTATCTTTACTAAACCCCACACTGCCCTCTTGGTCAATAGGGGACACCGACAGGCTTGGAAAGACCACCACCAATCGGATAGGACGATTAGCAGAACCCCTTCTGAGTGGGAGAGACATAGCCTGTGAACGTTAAAGAACACACTGGATGGCTTAGAAGGGAGGCTACCATCTGTCTCCTAACATCTATCCGGTGGATTCCCTTCCCCGAACCTTCTCTGACCCCTCTGAGGTCTTGTGACCTGATCATTTATCCCACTGTGTGCAAAAGTGTACCGCTCCCAGGTAAAATGACAAAACGTTGTCTTTCTGCTGAGGTCTCATCTTCCTCAGAGTTCTTCTCTATGATGTATTAAACGGACAGTCTCCTGTCAGGCCTTTGTAGCAACTTCAGAGGAAACTTATTTATTATTTATCGCATTACCAAAGAAAGCAAATGTTTGTGTATTAAAGAGAATTACGATGAAGGAATTAACACAAAGGAATGAATCGAAAATGTTTTTTAATACTACAAAATGAGCTGCAGCTATTGTTTTGCCTTATATTTTGCAAAATCTCTGAAAAAAATGAACTTAACAAATTAATTAATAGCCACACTACAACTGATTCAGTCAAATGACTCTTAAGTACCGGATCTTGCAGATAATAACGAATCTTATAATCTATTTATAAAGAAAATTGTTAAACCTTTGATACTAATTTTGTACCGCATTTTCTCTCAGATTCTGAGATATGAAAAATCAATATAAAAAGTGATATGTGAGATTCTTCACATATAACAGATTGAAATATTTTAATAAACACATTTCAAACAATCATACTGTGAATGTAACACATTTCAAAATGCTTCTTCTCATGTTGATTCAAAAGATTCTTTCGGACAAATGATTTCTCAGTGTTTACACATGTATGGTTTTTGTAGCAAATGGATTCGACGGTGCCGAGTTAAATGGCCCTGATATCTGAAAGACTTGCTACAAAGATCGCAAGGAAATGGTCATTCTCCTGTGTGGATACGAAGATGAGCTTCGAGATGATTCTTCTGTTTGAAATTCTTTCCGCACTGGCAACACTTGTGAGGACGGTCTCTAGAATGGATCAGCATATGGCACTTGATGTTGGTTACCCATATGGAAGAGTAGGGACATAATGAACAAGGATATCTCCGATCTTTTCTTTCCCCTCGATGCCTTTTCTTGTGTTTGGTGAGGAATTGTAATGATGTAAACCTGCACTGGCAGATGTCGCACACATAAACATTCTTCCCTGTTTTAAAGAAAAAAAAAAGTTTTAATAAATGAAATGAATTATATTGAATGATGTGCATTAAGTCCAAAATATTTATTTTGCATTATTTTGTTGTTCGAAACAGAAATAATAAAATGTTCTCTTTAGATGATCAAAATTTACGATTAGTACAAATAAGTTAAAAATGCAATAAATAACAAGCAATATAAGGAAAATCAGGAAGAGTAGAAATGGTTGAGAAAACAGGAATCCTTAACGCTATTGAATTATTTACTAACCTCTTTGTTTCCTGCTTTGTAATACTTAAATAAAATACAACGAATTTATCAAAATTCAAATCACAAACTTTATGTTCCTTTAACGTAGAAAACCTTAAGTGCTCCATCTTGAACGCTCCTAATGATAAGGAAAATAATCGATCTAAATAAAGAAACAAAACTTGTGAAGGTAGTAATTCCTGTCAGAACATGAAAAAAATGAAAATTACAGTGGAAAATGATAACTGGCATTGTGAACATGCAAGGATCGTACCGGAAGTAATGCCTTAGGGCTGTAAATACATATAACAATAGGGGTTGGCTCAGTTGGTAGCATGTCAGGCTCGTATTCTGCAGTTTCGAGTCCCACCTGGAACAACATTGATATTTATCTCCTCACCCCCCCCCCCCTGAACAGTTAGTACCAATGGCCTTTGAAAGACTATTGGTATCCCCTACTAACTGTCCAGCTATCATCTGCCGGATGGTACGTAATGACATGGTTTTCTGTGCAGGACAGCAATACCCTGTGCATGTTAAAGAACGTGCAGGGACAGGAGGCTACCATCTGTCTCCTAATAGCTGACCAGTTGGTTCCCTTCCAAAGCTTCCGAGTCCTAGGGGTCCTTTTGACCTTGCAATCTAGCCCATTGTGTGCAAAAAAGTGCCGTTCGGAGGTAAGCCAACCAAACGTATAACAATAGCTTTGTGTTATTTAATTTGTCGGATGTAAATTACACCTTCTCATGTGTTTCGTATCATCTTTTCAACAGTTCAATGCTGATGAACCATGGATACGAAGATAAAAAATAATTCATGCCAGGATAACCAAACTGTAAAGGGAGCAGACAATCGACTTCAGCTAATTGGGTAAAAAAGTTAGCCAAAGGAGAAACAACCATTGTGGACAAACACGAAATTTGAGGCTTTCAACTGCGGCCACTGACGATAAACCAATTGGGATGTCAAAGGTTTCATCCTCATGGATTTCATGGAGCATGGTGCAAACAGTTTTCTAATAACAGCGCCAGTTACACTGTGTCACTGAAGAAGCTTCAGGAAGAAAATAAGAGGCTCCAAAATATCCCAAATTCATCTAACCACACCATGACAACGCTCGCTCCTTTGCCACAGATTCACACACCAGCTCTTCATCGCAAATGCAAAGATGAACTGGTCTCTCCCCTATTCTTCCCGATGAAAGAGCAGTGTCCGGGTACAAAGATTTGATGACGTGTTCCAAATGAAAATCGTTTTCAATACGTGGATCAGAAACTGTTAAACACATTTGCTAATCGGATTCCAGTGTTGGTTTCAGTGGTGGCGAAAATGCATTGCTCGTGCTGGAGATTGCTTTGAAGAGTTATTTTATGTAGCGGAACAAGAGATGTCCATACATATGTAACTGAAATCCTCTATTAATAAAAATCACATTTCCTTATAGGCATTACTTTTGGTACACCTTACGTATGAGAGACAGTTACGTTCAGGTTTAAAAGAGTTAAATTCAATAAGCAAACTGCAAAAAATGGTAGATATGAATTTTTAACATTTCGTTTCAAAAAATTTTATTTTTTAATGATTCGAAATGTTTCTTTTTGTGTCGATTTAATTCACTTTTCCAAACAAATGATATTTCACAGTGTTTACATATGAATTGCTCTTGCAGCAAGTGAATTCGTCTGTGCACAGTTAGATTGTTCTGTTGTCTGAAAGACTTGCTACAAAGATCACAAGGAAATGTTCGTTCTCCAGTATGGACACGAAAATGAACTTGAAGATCATTCCTGTTTCTTCTTCTCTCAGAATTCTTTCCAGAATCTTCTCAAAATTCTTCTCAGAATTCTTTCCGCACTGGCAACACTTGTGAGGACGATCTCCAGGACGGAGCAGCACATGGCGCTTGATGTGGGATAACATATCAGTAGAGTAGGGACATAATAAACAAGGATATCCCGACCTTTTCCTTCCCCTCGATGTCTCTTCTTGTGTTTGATCAGGTAACGTAACAATGTAAATCTACAATGGCAGACGTCACACTCATAAACACTTCCACCTGTTTTAGAGAACAAAAGACAATGCATTAAATCGTAATCATTTTCAACAGCAAATGAACTATTGAAATGTAAGCAATAGCACTAAGTTATGTTTCGAATATTTCACTATAAGTTGATAAATAGAATTAAAACAAAAGTATCAAAATAATACACTGAATTAATAATAATAAACTGAATTACTTTGTTTCGAATATTTTTAGTTATTAGCATGAGTTGTAAAGTGACATAGAAACATGATTTAAAATTCGTTAACAAAATTCAAATCTGTGTAATAAAACTAGTAGTTGAAACAGTCGCTAATCACATTTTAACAGAAAGCTTTGAAAAGTATACTATTTACAATAATACATTTTTTTGCATGAAATAGTTCGATTAATATTTATATACATCGATATATTAGAATAGTGCACTCATATTTTGAATATCCATAGCGTTGTTAGACAACGACAAATGCATAGGCCATTTTTTACCTTAATTACTATCCCTAATAAATTAATCGGATGAAATTAAAAAAAAAATTGAATTATGTCCTGATTTATCAAACTTCTAAAAAATAAAATATTTTTCTAATTATGTAGAAGTTTTCCGAAAGCATAATTCATGGTTCATATAAATAAAATAATCCCTCGCTTTACGTCCTTAATTCGTTCCTCCATAAACTGCTGGTAAGGCGAAAACTCGTAAAATTTAATTTCTCATTACTTCCTCATGTTATAGATTTTAATTAATTCCAGAGGTCAAACATTTATCCCCAAAGATACAAAGTTCACCTTAATACAAAACAGAACGGTACCTTAGTATGAAAAAAATGACACTAATGGTCAATTACTGTATTTCAATGATATTCGCAGTCATTAGCCTATGCATAAACAATAGTTACATCATTAAAGTTGATAAAGAAATGAATAAATATCAGGTACCATCCTTATTAGAACTACAAAGATCGTCCTAAATCAACTGAGAAAATATTAATGTAATAATTGGCAACACCGAATGATTAGAAGCCTCGCGAATGCACCCAATACGTAGTTAATCATTACTCTCTCGTAACCATGACAACCGTCGTTTAGTTTGTCGCCGTGTCCTGTTTCATATAGAAATCGTTTGGAGTGTGGCATCTTCGCATCCGCCTGTTACACGAATTTTTGTGATTTTTTTAGACTATGGATATCAAAACTGAACAGGCATTCTGCCATATAGATCTGTGATTTCTCACATCAATCATGTGACTTCTGATTATTTTCAGTTTTAAAAAACGAATTGAGAGGACGAAAATTCACCATGGATTCGTACGTGGTTTCAAAAACACAGGCGATTTCGAAGGCCGCTCCAAACAGCGAATTGCAGAAAGCGTTTATCAAATGGCGTTTATAACAAGGAACGCTAGAACCAGTTTTACAATAATCGTACAATTTCCGAAACATCTTTTACAAGTAGCACACAAAATTTTATCGCATAACGCTGTTTAGTTTTCATATCCATAGTATAAAAAAGCAATCACAAAAAATGCGTTTAACGCTTTTTTTTACGGTGGATACGAAGATACCTCATTTCAAACGATTTCTATGCGAAATTTAACACAGCGAGAAATTAAAGCGACGGTTGTCATGGTTACGACACAGTATGATTAACCAATGGGTACACTCGCGGGGATTCTAAACAATTTACAGGAAAAATATTTTGAATTGTTTTGACACGCTCTTTGCATGAATGCAACAGATACAAATTTATGCTCCCTTTTTCCGAAGCTGAATTTTCCTAAATAAATAGCGCATGAGTGCTATTTATTAGATCATGAAGAATTTCATTTTGGGTTTAGCTTACTGCTCAGACGATTACATTTCTTTTTTGTTCAAAGCAGCGGATTATTTTACTCTTTGAATATAATGCATCTTTTTATGTAAAGAACAACCTTTCCAGAGGAGACGGGAGTTGGCCTTAGCCTGTAGTGCGCCACGCTCGCGATCTGCACTTCCCACCTGGGCCAGCATTGAGAGTTATCTCCGCAAAACTCGCCCTGACCTCGGTGAGTAGGGGACACCGTTGGGTTTGGAAAGGTCGTCGTTCTTTGCATGGGACACAAAGCCGTGGTTCCGTGTGAGTGAGAGCCATATTCTGCGCACAATAATGAACTCCATAGAGGGCGTTGACGGGAGTTTACCGTGTCTCCTAACAGCTATCCAGTGAGTCCCATTCCCCCAACCTTCTCTGAGACTTTGGGGTCCTTTTAAACTCGCTATTTAATCCCACTTGGTGCAAAATCAGAGGTAAAATAAACGATCACAAACAATGGAGAGTTATTGACGAAATAACGAATGAAATCCCCATACTCGCAATGGCTCTTGTGGCGACTTAAAGGGGCTTAGGCCTAAGAAAACTGAGCGCAGTTCTGTAGCATTGGTGAATTAACATAGGAATTATTATTAATTAAGGACATCCTTAATTTCTGTTCTTGGCTCTATAAATGAGCAGCGATTTACCATTTAGCGGTTTAAAAGGATTCTGAATCCATTTGTGCTTTATTTTGTACAAAGATGAATCCGTTTAACTTTAGGATTAAAGAGACTAACAAGACTCAAAAGGGATGAAATTATAATATGAATATTAATGACTAATTTTAACTTGCTTTTCATTAGGTTCAGGGATGTATCATTTTTAATTAAAACTTTTTAATACACAGCAAACAACAACCATAAAAATTTCTTTCATTGTGGAAAAGTGAAAGTTGTTTTAGACTCGAACTCATATTGTATGATATATATAGACCTGAATATATGAGTTTCGTTAGAGCTGCTTATACGAAATGTTTGGAAGTAACGTTCATCAATCCCTTAAATGTTTCAGTCCCTCACTTAAACCCTTAATTTCTCCTGAAGCTGAATAAAAAGCTCAACAGCTTTGTAATTAATGTGGAATGAAAGAGTTGAACTCTTAATATTAATTTTTAACTTTTAAGCGTTTTTTCTTTATTGGGTTACCTCTGAGCGGCACTTTTCATGCACACAATGGGCTGTATGGCAAGGTCACAAAGACCCTGAAACGGTTGGGGGAAGGGAACACACAGGACGGCTGTTAGGAGACAGATTGTAGCCTGCCGTCAAGTCCATATAGCATGTTCTTTAATATGCACAAGGTATGGATCTCCCCCGGACATCGGACAAGGACTTAAGATCTCATCCAATGGAGGATGATCTTTCCTTGCCCATCGGTGTTCTCCTGTGTGGATACGAAGATGCGTTTCAAAATGAATCATCTGTATGAAACTCTTTCCACACTGGCACCACTTGTGAGGGCGTTCTTCAGAGTGGGTGAGCATATGCCGCTTCATATTAGACGATTTATTGGTAAAGACATAATTGAACAAGGATATCTCCTGCCTTTTCCTTCCTCTCGATGCCTTTTCTTGTGTTTGGTGAGGAATTGTAATGATATAATCCTGCAGTGGCAGATGTCACATTGATAAACACGTCCACCTGTTTTAGAGAAAAGCAAATGATCCATTAAATCACATTCATTTAATGTAATAAATGAACTGTAGAGATAGATAACTAATAGCAGATAACTTGCAGTGAATTTAACTGCTTTTTTATTAATTAGAACGGTAGTGATACATATTTATAGACATTAAAACTAGATTAGAAAAGGCGGGATTCAACTAGTTCACTATGATTTCTAGATGCAAGTGCCTGTTTATCAAGATGGCAAGATTTTGCACTGAACTCAAAACAGTGTATTGGAACAATATGTACTATAGTAAGGTGCAGCTAAAACGGTGGGTTGCAAATTTACTTTTCGGTTAACGCGGCGCCAGTCGTAATTGTGCGCCAATCTTCGTATCCAGTGAATCTGTCGTCCGCATTATAAAAAACGCCCCGATTGAGCGGAGGCCAAGTGAGAACGAATCAGTAAAGTGTTTTTATTCGAGGGTACCGTTTGAGAACCCTAGCTGCCATAGAAAGAGAGTAAAGGTCAAAAAACATATTGCAAAAGCCATCAAATATTAGATATCACTGGCATCTGTTAATTTCACTGAAATGGATTTGACAAGTAGTAAAGTGAAAAACTAGCATTCTAACTCGAATTGGACAACCTCGAATAAAAAACACTTTACTGATTCGTTCTCACTTGGCCTGCGCTCAATCGGGTCGTTTTTTGTAATGCGGACAACAGATTCACTGGATACGAAGATTGGCGCACAATTACGACTGGTAGGAACCGTTGCGATTAACCGAAAAATACCGTTGCAAATGTATAAGAATGGGTGAGAACATCGATTTTTTTTTATAAAATGGTTATTGTTTTCTTTAACTGACAACCTTCTAACCCGTATCAATTAACTTTTCAGAATATCTCACCTGACATCGATGCTAAATATTTCGTCTTTCGCAACTCTTTAAATACAGAATCAATATTGTGTCAAAATTTTGCTTCATATAGATTTGATTGATATTTAGTTGTTTGTTACATGAACAGCATATTTAAGAAGTTATTTACTTCTAATTTGACAAGGGACGGAGATGGCTAAGTCGGTGAAGCGCCAGGCTCGTGATCTGGACTTCCCAGGTTGGATTCCCACCCTGGGCCAGCGTTGATATTTATCTCTGCGAAACTTTCAGCCCTGTCCTCGGTTGGTAGGGGACACCGATGGTCTTAGAAGAACTGTCATCCAGCGAATATGACGTTACACCATGGCTCTGGATGTGAGAAAGAGCAAGTTAAAGAACAGGGTGAATGGCCTTGCCGGGAAGCTACCATTTGCCTCCTAACAACTGTCCATTGTATCCATTCCCCAATCTTCTTTGAGCCTTCGGGGTCTTTGTGACCTAGACATTTATCTTGGCCTAGACATTTCAGTTTCTATTGAGATAACCTGATGATGTTCGCCTTTGATATGCATTAGAAATATTACAAATATTATGTACTAATATATCGACTGCTACTTATTTTCCAAAGTTATTGAAGCAATGAACTGTAGAATAAACCAGCAAACGCCTACACGTTGACACAATTTCCGACATTAATTGCAAAGTTTATATTTGGTTTTCTGAATATCTAAGTTCGCCTTCAAAGAAAATGTTCTGTCGTAAAATTTGCATTTATAAGGCTGATGCAGAATGTAACTCTTCTGTTACATAAGATGGCTTCTTGGGTGGAATGACTTGTCAAACGTTGAAAACGTTTATGCTTTGGAAAGAACAGTTACTTCCTTCAAATATATGTTCTCTTTTTTTTCAGAAATAGGATCACTTTGTAAAGACTTTATCCAGCAAGGATAAGGACACGAGTCTCCAAGTTTCATACCAAGTCAGCAAAATACAGAGACATAATAGCAACTCTAAGGACTTCACAATGACATTCCTTCTAGTAAGGAATGTCTTCTAGTAAGAGTAATTTCATATATGAGTATTCCTCTGTAAGACTTTCACTCACAAAAATAAAGCTTCAATCTGAAGAGAATAAAACATATTTTAGTACTCATCACTGTAGCATAATATTTAAATTAAAATATATACATACACTTTCACTATGATATGGAAAAGCCCTGAAAACAGCTTTTCGTAAAATATGTTAATGATAGTAAGGTGGATGTGATGAGAAGACGTATGCCTTACCTTTATGTACACTACGCAACATGCAAATTGCCATAACAGGAATGAGAATTGACAAACCTTGGTTAATCACAAGAAGAATTGTGTTGGCTGACGTATGGAAATAATTAGAATTCCTCGGCTAATGGTTGTGTTGGAGATTGGTTGTATGGGTGGAAAGAACCTCGGCAAGACACTTCAGTTGTTGGATTTAGAGACGTTTCGCAGTACATATTCAACTGCAGGAAGAACATGACATACCTTGGGTATGAAAACGTTACACATTTCCCCAAGTGATGAATGCTGAATTACAATAGGATGGTAGTAGGAAAACAGTTCCCTGGCAGACTCCTAAGAAACACTGCTTTCCCCTATGATGCCCTGCACTACTCATCATCATCATCCTCAAGCAGCCATGGGCTGCGGGAGATCCAACTAGACAATTACCATATCCAATCCACAATTTAGTTCTCCAAGCATATCTGTTCTGAGCTATATCTCCTGCATTTGTCCACTGCACACCAATTCTAACTAGGTCCTGTTTCATATTGTCTGCCTACCACATGCCAGGTCTCCCCCTCTTTCTGAGACCTTCAGACACACTGTTCATAACCTTATTCGCCAATCTATAATTATTCATACAGTCAACATAGCCAAACCAACGGAGTCTCTCTGAACAATGTACTGCTTATAGGAGCCGACTCCTTTGCCTAACCTCATCATTAGTTACAAAATTGAACCACCTATTGCACAAGATACTGCGTAAGCATGTAGAATCTGTGACACCTGCTCAAGATTACAACCATTCAGATTAACTGAATCATAGCCTGCCTGAACAGTTTTCATCACCTTAGTTTTCTCTATGTTTATAGCCAAACCTCCTTGCAGTGATTTTCGCATAACATAATCAATAACCAAAGAGAAAAGGTAACAAATGCTCCCATGTCGAACATCAGAAGCAATGCTAAACCAATTGCTACAAGCCTTTCCAACTCTCATACACGACTTAGTGTTATTATAAAGAACTTTCATTATGTTAACTAACTTGTCTGTTATACCATATGTTCTAACAATCAACCACAAATTATGACGATCAACAATCAAATGCATTTGTGAAATCAGTAAAGCTAGTAATCAAAGGTTTTTGAAACTCTAAACATTTCTCACGAATCTGCCTGTGAAAATATGTGATCTACATATCCCCTACCACTTCTGAATCCACATTGCTCATCATTGCCTGTCAACCAGATTATTAATTATATTAAGCACAATCATGCAAAGAACTTTCCCTGGAACAGAGAGTAGGTTGATAAAACTATAGTTATCACAAGAACTGCGATCACCTTTTTCCAAAATAGGGATAATAATAGCTCTGATAAAACCCTTAGAGGCCGTGCCTTTATCATAAAAGATATTCAAAATTGCAGTCATCCAAGTAGTAACCGAAACATTCGCAGCTCTAAGCATTTCCGTAGTAATTTCATCTACCCATGTAGTTTAAGTTTAGAAACAGCCAAAATAAATTCAGATTGTGTTATAGGGCAACATTAAAGCCACCAATGCATCTATCATCATTGCAAATAATGGGAATAGAACTAACCACATTGTTTAGAATATCACTGACATGCTCAGCCCACCTAGCCATGACAGAATCCTCACCTTCTATAACCTTACCTTGTTTATCCTTCAATCCCTGTATACAGGAAGCAGTTAGACAGCACAACAGCTCTCTGCTGTTGTGCTGTCTAACTGCTTCCTCGGCTTTGTCAGCCAAGCCATCAAGCCAAAAATTCTTATTAGCAACTAAATGATCCTTTACACGTCTATTAAAAGTAATTGTTTTAATTTTGGTTACTTTTAATGCTGTCTTTCATTCATGTATGCGATTTCATTGGATCCCTACATAAACGTAATCGTATTGTATTTTCCATGTTGCTCAATATCAGAAAAAAATGGCCAACATTTAATTTTCTGAACAATTATCAAAAGTTCTAACGTTTATTGTAATTAAAAATCATGGAAAATTATAAAAGTTTCGAGAACTAATTGGCATAAATTACAATTCTAATACTGTGTATAATTTTTCCGAATACATAAAATACTAATATCCGTAAATTTCAATCAACATGAAACATCAAGATTACGAAACTAAGCTACATTAATATTTGTATCTCAACCAATCCTTAAAAGAGAATTTCAGCAATAATTGTCAGCACATCAGACAGCAAGTCTGTAACGATTTGTAACACTTTAATACTTAAACTACATATATCTCAAAAACCGAATAATAGGCATACATTAGCAGAGGGGGAAAGAAAACGATAATATATTTTCCTATTTTAATACAGTTACTTACTTTTAAGCAGAATCACGTTCGAAACTTTTTCGTATTATCTTTATATCAAACATTAATGGCGACAAAGTTTTGTTGCCAGATTATATATAGTTTTAGATTTCAATTATACATATTTCTTTCGAACTGAAACGTGGCTGAGAGTAAATTTGAACTCGAAGTTAAAACATTGTTATTTGTGCAAAAGTTAAAACATTTACTTTTGTTTTAAAACAATCAGAATTTAATTGATACCAAACTCTAGCACTCCATAGACACTACAACCGAAGTATATTAAATTTTTTAAATTTCAAATTGTATTAATTAGTTTAGAGAATCTGGCATTAGCTGCCTTTGGCACAATATTTCTTTTGTGTTAAACCTAAATGTGTTAAAACAAATAAATCTAAATTTATATTCCCGTTAGTTTTGGGAGAGGTAAGTTGAAGATTTTCTACCTAAGATCGTTACCTTATAAATAAGATATTTTGATAAATGTGTTTGTACTGATATGTGCTGAAGTATATGACTTTGCTAGCTGCTATTACTCGCCTTTCCGAAAGAACGCTATATAATTAAATACGTTTTAATCTCAAATATATTTATGTCACGAATCAAGTCCATATCTAGAAAAGAATAAAGGCGGGAAGGGAGCAAGAGGCTGAATTTCCACTGGAGTAAGAATAGTATTTAGAGTACGGTTCTTACGCCACCATACTGCTTTTTTTTCCCTACAAAAGTAGTGCGTAAAACTAGTTCTTTTTTTTCTTATACTTTCAAAATTAAAGCATTATAATCACCTGCATCAGTAGTAAACATAATAATGAATTTTATAATTATTATGTAATAGTCAGTTTTAAAATTACGAATTTTCACGTCATATGAATCCGTTGGCATTGTTATAAAAATCCATCAAAATAAAGATCACAGAGGGACTTATATATTTGTAAAATTTCACTATTAATGCACAGGCAAGCTGAAGCTATGATAAGAGTTTTTTTTTTTGGGGGGGGGGGAAGAAAATGATAATATTTTTTCTTATTTTAATACAGTTATTTACTTGAAAGCACTGAAGGTCGGAAACGTTTTCACATTAATGTCAAACAATGGCGACAAAATTTTTTGCCAGTTCTGGTTTTATCTTTGCCTATATTTTGCAATATCTAGGAAAGTCGTGAAAAATATATTGTGCTTAAAGTGCATATTGTTTGCCAGATCTTAATGAAATATCCAGAAAGTAAGATAATATATTCAATGAAAAGAGATATTCACATTTAAGTCTCTTTAGAACTGAATCGTTAATAAAGAATTGATTTTTTCAGTTATCAAGTTTTATATGCACTAGGTATGATATTAATTAAAATTTCTTATTTCTTCTCTAAGCTGATCTTAATGGTTACGAGTGCAGCATCTGCAAGAAAGTGTTTCATCAATTCAATGGAGCGACACAGCAGACTTCATAATCAGGAAGGACCTGTTAGTAACCGGCACTTCTTGCCCAGTTTGTCCTTATTCTTCAGCCAAAGCAAGACTCACATTAGCTAGAAATGTTTAGGAGTGTTCGCATTGCAGGAGGAGATTTACACGAATATATCATTTAATGTCCGACGAGTTTATTCACACAGGATATCATCCATTCTCTTGGAATGTTTATCAGAAATGTACAACGAAACCTTCTTAATAGACACAAAAGAAAAATCGCTCCCAGAAGAAAGATGAATTTCCTTGTTAACATAAAAATTTTGTTTATATATATCTTAACATTTTTACCTTTATTTTACAGAATAATAAAAACTCTGTGTTAAGATATTATTTACATATAAAATGCATATTGATTAAATATACAGTGAATTTATAGAAAATAGGAAACATACTCATCTCAAGCCAATGGACAATCAAATTCTAGGCTTTATAATTGATTCAATTTTTATGGAAACATGAGTGAAGAAAAATATAAGATTGAACTATCTAAATTTCAATTTTGAAAAATATTCATTCAGTATTTAAAGAGTTATAAAAGTTTGGTTATTGAATAGCATATATTTCAATCATTAGTATTCACCTCAGAAGTTAATTTAAACTTTAAAAAAATGTTATTTCAAACCATTTAATAAAATAAGTGTCTGTTTCAGAATTTTGTGCAAATGGTTATTTCAATAGTTGTTAGTTTTTTTTTTTTACTATTTCTTAAGTCTGACTAGGGCTGTTAAATATTGGAGCTTCCATTGCTCTTTAAATACCCAACGTTTATTGTTGAATATCGAGATTTAATCAACAACATTTGAATAATATTTAAACATTTGAATGATATTTAAATTTATCTAGTCCTATAAAAAGCTTATTGTAGAAATAATGGATCTTCGAAAATCCATTTTCATTGACTTCGATATGTTTCCATTTTTCTGTCCAATATATGTATTTTGTAATAATTTCAAAATATTCAAAAAAATTATCAATATCCATAAATGATTGCACTCGTCTGTCTAATGAATTCTTATCTGAGTGTTTAAGTAGACAAATTTAATGTCTTATCTTTCCATGCCTCTAATGATTAGTTTCATTTTTAATGCCATACCTAAGAAAAATATGAAATATGTTTTCGAGTTATGAGGAATGATCAAAAAATAAAGTTCCCTAGACTGTGGCCTGTTTATGTGTTATGCGAATGATATTAACCTTTTTATGATAGTACTGTTGATAGTGAATGCTGTAACAACATGAAAGGAAATGTTTGTTTTGAATTTCCTTATTATAAGTATTGACTCTGAATCTTTAATGATTTGAATCTTTCTTCTGTTGATTATAATGCTTCTATAATAATAGCTATCATTTTCTGTTATGAAGAATTTCGGTGTTATAGAAAACTACAAATCTTCACAACTTTTGTAACCCTCTTCATTTCGTTTATTTTTATGATTAATGTTATTTGTCTTTAAGATCCGGCACTTTAGTATTTTTGGATCAAGCAACTATATAATGTGTGACCTGAGGTATTGTTAAACTTTCAATATATTTTATATAGATATTAATGCAAATATCGTCGTAGTGCTGATGATTCCCATTTTTGCTTTCGAAATGTTTCTCCCGAGTAATAATTTGTCATATAAATTTTCATTCTAGCATTTTTAAATTATTTGGTGCCTTTGAAATATCTGACCTAGAGAATACGTTGAATAATTCCAAACTCTAAGGCAAAACTATTGCAGAAAACAATTATATTCGATATGATTAAGTAATCACATATTGTTTTTTTAAAAGCACTTGATTGAATTCATTCTTTTCTTCCTTTAAAAACAGATGCAGGTGTTTATGAGTGTGATATCTGCCAATGCAGGATTACATCATTATCAGTCTTCATCAAACACAAGAAGCGGCATCGAGGTGAAAGAAAGCGCAGGAGATATCCTTGTTCATTATGTCCTTACTCTACTGATGAATCAGGCAATATCAAGCGACTTATGCGCATCCACTCTGGAGATCGTCCCTACAAGTGTTCTTGCTGTGTAAAGAATTTTAAAGAAAATGATCAACTTAAAGTGCATCTCCGTATCCACACAGGAGAAAAACCATTTTCTTGCGATCTTTGTAGGAAGTCTTTCACACACTAGGACACACTAACTAAACACAGACGAAATCACTTACAGCAGCGGCCATTTATGGTAAATTCTGTAACAAGACCTTTGTCCGGAAGTCTGATTTAAATCAACATGAAAAAACATATTTTTGAATCCATTGTATTCATATGTTCCATTGTTTTTAATATGCTAATTTTCCTTGTTAATTCTTTAAATCTTTAGCATCCTTTAGATTATATGTTCACAATATCATCACATTTTGTTGTAATTTTCATTGCTTTCACGTTCTAGGATCATAAACTTTGTTACCGGCTTTAAATATATTATTTTACTATTTATCATCGCCATGTTTTTAAGATCTGGCATTTAGTTGTTTTTTTGGATGAATTAATTGTAATTTGTGACCTGAAAAATTAAAATTTAATTGTGTTAACCTTTTCATTTTATTGAGATATTTCGCAATATAAAGTAAAACAAAATGAAGATCTAATGTACTGAAATAAGGAATGTTATTTTCACAATGTATATCTGCTGAGCGATAATTATTTCCTCCTATAAAGTCTTAGTTTCATTTGGACTTATTTCTGTCAGTTGAAAATATGGTGATGGAATAAAGTAAATGTTTTTTTTCTATTCCAGTGTCTGATACTAAAACTCTTCGACAAAAAAAGAAGGTTTCAAAAATAAGCAGGTTGAAAGACGTTTAACAAAGCACATTTTTGTCTTCCTTTAAAAACGTTTTATAAACGTGGTATCTGCAGCGGCAAGTTTATTTGCTTACAATTTGTCGTTAGAAAGATTAACACTGAATAGGAAGAAAATGCCAGAAATTCATATTTTTATTATCTTTACTTCGGTGATAAATAATCTTATATCGGGAATCATATACTCTCTCTATCTTGAAATATTCTCGCACATGTTCCTGCTGTGGAAAGAGCTTAAAAATCTTCGTATCCACACGTGGATACGAAGGTGGATCACAATTTCCTTGTGGTCTTTGTTGCAAATTTTTCAAACAGCAATGCGCTTTAATTCAGCGTAGGCCAATCCATCTATAAAATATTTTCATATGCAAATGCTGTAAAAAGTCATTTCTTCAGAACAATCAATGAAATCAACACAGAAAAATTCATTTTTAAATCTGTTGTGTTCATATAATATCATATATAACGATTTAAACTCTTTAACAACCTTTTCAATTTGGAGTTCGCAATTGCATTTATCGGTTTCTGTTCTGATTTTCATTTCTTCATGCCTTCAGAGAGTTGAGTCACTCTGGAGATCGTCATCACATATTTTCTCACCGAAGAAAACGTTTTTGACTTAAGAATCATCTTGAAACGATCTTAGTATCGATATAAGAGAGAGACCATTTCCTTGTGATCTTTGTATCAATATTGTAAAGAACGAAACAGTTTATTCATAAGAATGGATTTCATATAAAAACCGTATGTTGTCACTGCGAGACACAGAGAGACATTTGCCAAGAGGTAGAATTTAAATCGACAAACATTTTTGAAATTGTATTCTTTTATTATCCTCGCTTTGAGTTTCCTTATTTTAGCCTTGACTCTGAATGTTTAATTCTTCATTTTGTAGATTATAATACTTTTCGGAGAACTTTTATCAATTGCTGTTATGAGGTTCACAGCTTTCACGCCTAGAAAAGTCTAAGTGTTATAGAAAATTATGAAGTTTCACGAGTATTGTAGTCCGCTTCATCTCATGATTTTATTTATGTTTAATGTTACGTGTGTGCAAGATCTTCCACTTGAATGTTTTTGGATAACGAATCCACTTGAAGCACAGACAGATGCATTTGCAAAAACCATTACGTGTAAACGCTGTTAAAAACCATTTATATGGAAGAGCCAATGAAATTAAAATGAAAAGAAGAATTTGTAAATATTTCGTGCTTTCTAATAATTTAAAGTTTTTAACATCCGTTTCGATATATAATTTCACAATTCCATTTAAATATCTCATAAAAAAGAAAGTGTTACCATACGTGTTGTTTCCCGTTTGGTGTGCTTCAATTTTTATATTATCTGCTATTTGTTTCAAAGAACTTGCACTTTAGTATTTTTATACTCATTAAATGAAGGATGTGACTTCAGCTATTGTAATTTACTCTAATGAGTGCATTTCATTTCACTGAGATATCAATGTAAAAAAAACTGATTTTCGAACATACTTTTATTATAGAATAAACCAATAATAAATACCCCCTCAACCAGCTGCTTGCAACAGAGGTCTGACATGAGCCTGTCAGTTTATACCCCCTAGAGAAGATCTGTGAGGAAGACGAGACCTCAGCAGAAAGACATTCACAAAAACATCCGTGCCTTACCCGGGGCTCGAACGCGAAGCGCGTTTAACCACTCGGCTACCTGGTTACGATTATAAAATTAAAAAGTTTTCATTTTATGCGTTTTTTAAAATATATTTTCTCATTTATGGTGTGTGTGTGTGTGTTATATCTAGTCCCGTAGGTAGAAAAAAATAAGAAAAAGCCGGAAGTATAGCAGCCCCCCCCCCCCCCACTGTTTAAGTGTTAGAAGTATTTCAAAAAAGTTTGAAATATGCGTGAAATAAGCACAATGTTTATTAATTTTTTTTACTAGTATTTATTCTTCCTAGTATTAACTCATCTCTTTTTAATTCTTTAACAGCGGCTGCAAATGCAGTAATGTGTGCTACACATCTGGGAAGGAGATTAATAATTTTGTCCTCCAATCTTAATGTCCAGATCGCCGACCTTGCTAATTCATGATCAGGAATAGCATTCATAATGAAGGCTAGATGGGCTAATTCAAATTACAAATGTGATTATTTCATAAATTGCAGATAATTTTTAAACTATGCAGGTCACCTGCAATGATGATTTCTATTATGACCAAAGAATAATAATTTAAAAAAATTGAATACTCTATTGGCTAATTCAAAATGAAGTCTAGATTCAAACATTATTTTGAACATTACTCAAAATACCGCATAGGCGTTAAGAGTCAATATTGCAATGTGTACATCAATACATTGTTAATACGGAATATTTTCACCCATTCCCTGACTTTCGTGTTTGCTCTGTAAATAGTAATAACGAAAAGGATAAGATATTTGCATGAACACCACTTAGGATCAACAGACCCTTTAATCCATCCTTGGCTGTTTCTTTACAATTCGGACTCATGTCTTTGATGCAATCTTAATAGCGAAAATATGTAATGTGATATATTCAGTACTGACTTAAAACAATCCTTAAGATATGTTGGAATCATGTGTGATATTAAAATGTGATAATTTGTACAAAGAATTTAAACTTTCTGTTACATATGCTGCTTGCTATTCATTCAAACTTTATCGCAAAAAGTCTGCTTATTATGCATTTTCCTTTCGGAATTTCAATTAGTACAGTTTGCACTCGTTTTTACTTAATAGCATTATGTTGAAATAGAGAAAATTATCTGTACTTACAAAATAAAATTTCCACAACATATTAGTATTTTTAAGTAAAAAACACTGAATTATTTCTTTCTACTGTCTAATATAGGTCAAAGAATTTATGAGCGTGACATCTGCCAGTGCAGGTTTACATTGTTACATTACCTGATGAAACATAAGAAGAGGCATCGAGGGGAAGGAAAAGGCCGAAGATATCCTTGTTCATTATGTCCTTACTCTACTGATAAATCGTCCTATATCAAACATCATATGCTCACCCACTCTGGAGAGCATCCTCACAAGTGTTCCCACTGTGAAAAGAGTTTCAGAGAGAGGAGTCATTTTGAAACGCATCTTCGTATCCACACAGGAGAATTACCATTTCCTTGTGAACTTTGTGGCAAGTCTTTCAGACAGCGCTACAGTTTATTCACAGATGAATCCACTTGCTAGAAAAGCCATTCTTGTGCAGACATTGTGAAAAGTCATTTGTTCAGAAGAGCCATTTAAATCGACATGAAAAGAATCATACTTAAATCGTTTCGCTTTTTTTAATCCATTATTAAAATTTTTAATGTTCTAAATCTTCAAAATTTAATGTCGTTTATAAGTTCAAAATTCCATTTATCGGTTGCTGTTATGATATTCATTTTCTCGTGTCTTTAGAGAGTTCGTTTGAAACAAAATAGTGTTACGAGTTTCTTTATGCCTTTTGTGTACTTTTCATTTTATATTAACAGATGTATTTGTGAAAGATCTTGCATTTTAGTATATTGGTAAGGATTAAATGAAAAGTTCGCTTCAGTTCAGTGAGATATTAAACAATATAAAACAATTCAAACAGGTGAAAAGAATGAAACAGAGAAAAATAATCCTCTTTCAGGTGTAATTGTATTTCGGTTTTAAAATTAAAAAATTTCACTACTTTCATTTGTTACGAAGATTATGTTTTGTGATGTATGATCACGAATATTTAACCTCGTCAGTATGCTTTGTATAAAGCTGTTGAATTTCCATTCATCGAAAACTGTATAAAGACTGTAATCAGTTAACAGAAATCTTTTTATAATACAAGAACATGGAGAAATGTTTTGGTATCATAATGTAACGTGATCTTGTATCCACATTGTAGAACAACCATTACGATTTTTGTATAGTCTTTTCTGGAATCCACCCTCTATAAAACCCATTCATGTGTAAACACTGTAACGTTAGCCTTCGTTATACTTCGTAGGTTGCAAATAGGTTTCTTTGCATTTTACTGTGTAAGGTTAATGACAGGTATACTTTAAACACTTCATAGCTCAATTTCTGTGTTGCCTTAATAGATATTTTTCTATAATTTTCTTAATTCTCAATTTTTTTTAATTTTATCAAAAATGAATGATCTTTAACTTGTCATTTGCTGAACAGAAAAAGGCACAATTGTGGGAATCTTCAGCAATCTCATTTGGAAAACTGGCATAAGGTCTAAATATGCTAGTTTTCCAACGGATGTTATTTTGAAATTTGAATTTCAAAATTGAAATTGATGTTCATGTAACCCCTGGCTGTCAGCAGGAATTGCTTCAGGTTGGGGGGCGAAAACACCATTAATGAGTCATTCTATTTAAGTCATCATTCTATCACCCTGTTAACAATAAGGTTCACTGATTTCGGAAGTTTTACAAATAAAAGCTAACAAAAAATAAATTATGTTTGTTTCTTTAAAGCAACTTTAAATGACAGGCTTTCAGAAAAGCCTGAAAATTTTCTTTGCGCTTTTCGCAGGTTCATTCATTTCAATTTAGTATCAAAATATGCAACGTTTATGCTAAGGCGTCGCTGCTTACCATTTATCCATGTTTTGGACAATGTACGGTTTCACTGGATGGAGACTAAGATTTATGAAATTAGTTTGCTCATAGAATTAATGAGACGGAAATCCGCGATGTGAATAAGACGTAAACTAATAAATTGAGGAATATAGTCGAGAGCTAGGATGGTATTCATGCATCATTAATCTGTTCCTGGCTGTTAATAATATTCATATAGATACAAATATCTTGAATTTGCCAACATATAATGTTTTTAGAGAATTTCGTTATCAGTTTTTCTAAATCAATACAAAGGTACTGGAGACAACGAATGTAAACGGTCCCAAGTCATCTCAGTGGAAAATCACATTCAGAGCTCAATAACTTCTTCAATATGATTTTTAAAAGAAATTGTGTGTAAAGATAAATTAATGATCTCAGTCAAATCCATCTGAATTATCGATATTTAACAATATATGTTCAATATTCAAAGATTTATGAGCGCTTAACTATTTGATAGGCTACAAAAAATTGACTCTTGTAGAATACCGAGTGCTATGCAACCTGTACTCTAGTAGAGTTAACTATGGTCTCTTATCTTTTAACCTGTTTCAGTTAAATTTTGGGAGCAATTTCTTGTAGCTTTTCAAATATTGCAGAGTTCATAAGTCTTTGAATATTGAACAAATATTTTTCTTTTTAAATCTACATTTATATAGATTTGATGGAGATCTCTTTCTTTAATTATCTTTAACTTATCCTTATAACTATTTTTCAATAAGAATCATATTGAAGAAGTTATTGAGCTGTGAATGTGATTTCTTTTTCCATTTTTCTGTCCAGTACCTATCCGTTCCAACTTTTCTATAAAATATAATGAAGTATACAAAGAATTAAAAATTATTTTGTGTATACTACTATTAACTCGCACTTTATTAATAAACGTTTAACTACAATTAATATTTTCGTCCTTCAAATTTCAATTATTATAGTTTTGACTCATTTTACTTTGTAAAGTTGTGTACCAATGAAACAAATGCTCTCTAATTCCGAAATCCTATGCTTACATCCTTAGAGAGAAGAAAAAAAATGTACGACATACAAAGTAATAAAATAACATGTATTGCTAAGTAAGTAATGCTGACTGAATTTATTTTTTCTTTTCTCTAATGCAGATCAAACAGTTTATGAGTGTGACATCTGCCAGAGCAGGTTTACATCATTACAATTCCTCACCAAACACAAGAGGAAGCATCGAGGGGAAGGAAAAGGCAAGAAATATCCTTGTTCATTATGTCCTTATTCTGCTGATAAATCATCCCATATCACACGTCATATGCTCACCCACTCTGGAGATCGTCCTCACAAGTGTTCCCACTGTGAAAAGAGTTTCAAACTGAAGATTCATCTTGAACAGCATCTTCGTATCCATACGGGAGAACGTCCATTTCCTTGTGATTTTTGTAGCAAGTCTTTCAGACAGCAGATCCATCTATCAACGCACAGACGAATCCACTTACTACAAAAGCCATTCATGTGTAAACACTGTAAAAAGTCGTTTGTACAGAAGAACAGTTTAGATTTGCACGAAAAGAAGCATTTTTAAATCTCTTTTATTCATATAACACCCTTGTTTGTTATTTTTTAATTACGATCCTTTAACTGCTTATTAATAATTGAGCGTTTAAGATAGTTGAACTTTGTTAATAATTGGTAATTTTAGTTTCATATTTGACTGATATATCACAACGATTAATATGATACACGATTAAGAAACGTTATTATCAGTTTGTTTAAGAATTTTCCATGGAATTCATTTTGTTGTATTTTAATTTTCTTTATATTTCATTAGTTAGTTGAACAGTTAATAAAAATCGATTTCAAATATTCATTTTTTCCCATTTATTGTTCATAAATAGAGTCAGAGCTCAGGAACTTCTGAAGTAAAAAACTGCGGTTGATAGTAATTTAAATATCCTCTTGAAATCTAAATCCTTATTTTTTTAAATTTATTTATTCATTGCATAAATAATCGTGGGAATTGAAATATTTAGCAGAAGTTTGTTCGTGGCGGTGAGTGGCTCAGTCGTAATCTGCAGTTCCCAGGTTCCAGTCCCAGCTGGGCCAGCGTTCAGAATTATTCCCCCAATAACTGCTCATCCTACCTTCGGTCAGTAGTGAACACCGACGGTCATGGAAAGTGCCACAGCCGGCCGTTGGATGGAACATTAGGCCGTTGTTCCGTGTGCGGGAGAGCAATATCCTATACACGTAAAAGAACACGCTGGATGCCATTTGCAGTAGGCTACCATCTATATCCTAACAGCTCTAAAGTGGGTCCCCTTCCCCCAAAATTTCTCTGAGACTTCGGGGTCCTTGTGATCTGGTCATTTAGCTCATTGTGTGGGAAAAAAAGTGTCCCTCAGAGATAAAACAGCGCAACCGATTGAGGAAGGACGAGTGTGTAGCCATTACCTTTAAATTTCAGGCAAAGGCTATAAAAGGTGATCTCGCATTGTGAAGGGAAAAGTTAATCCCGACTCTAAAGCTGAGAGAAGTTCTCAGAAAGGAGATTTGCATCTTAATATCTCATCCTAATGACAATGAATCTTAGAAGATATTGGTGAAATAAGAGTTATCCCTAGAGGAGCCTCCATGGGATCACAATGCAACGGAATCAGAGACCAAGTCTAATAAACATTGTTTTTGGAGGGAGAGCCAAAATATTGGATTTCCAATACATCATGTAAAAACATGAACTAAAAATGTCGTGAAATAAAAATAAGTTTAATAATTATTTGCCTCTATTACTCTTACTAGCATTGTGAAAGGGGGTTGGGAAAATCCTCTAGATCCGATCTTTGTCTTGTTAATAACCACCCGAGTATGTATGTATTGTGCCCAGCCACATCCTAATTATTAAAAAAAATAATTGGTCTCATTCTCCAGGACACAAAGATGAAGAAATCTTAACCTGTTTTGTTTCAATTTGGGTTAGCTTGTTATCTGGATAAAGATCATGATCATTTTACTATCAATGTTCAATGTGAATGTCATTAATTTCTTTTTTAAATATTTAAATATCAGATTTCAATGTCAGTATTACATTCATTATATGTCAATGTCATACGATAATAATGTCACATCAAATGAAACAGGACTAAACATTTGATTCTAGATGGCTAAGTAGAATCTTGGGCATTAGCTGGTTCAACTTTGTAACTAATGATGAGGTTAGGCAAAGGAGTCGGCTACCTCCTTTGAGCAGTACATTATGCAGAGAGAGACTCCGTTGGTTTGGCCATGTTGCCCGTATGGATAATTTTAGATTGGTTAATAGGGTTATGAACAGTATGCCTAAAGGCCTCATAAAGAGGGGGAGACCTAGGATGAGGTGGGCAGACAATGTCGAACAGGACCTTGTTAGAATTGGTTGCAGTGGCAACAAGGGACAGATATGCTTCGAGAACTAAATTGCACTGTCCTGTTGGACCTCCATGGCCCATGGCTGCTTCAGGATGATGATGATAAAGTTGGAACAAATTATAATTGTGATTATTTTATATCCTGCAGATATGCTTTAAGCTTTGCGAGTCACCTGCAACGAGAAAATTTACTTCTACTGTGATCAAAGAATAAAAAAATACGATATACTGTTAAAAAAATGTAGATTCTATCTTTGCATTCGCCTAGTTAATCACTACAGCAGCATAGTTTTTTCCACTGTTTGATGAATAAAATTAATGTCATTTTTATGACTCAGTATTTCAATAAATGTTCGTCTTTAACAAATAAAGAGTAATATTCTTTAAACATCCCACTAACCATTTTTTCTCCATAGGTAGTTGGAATGAGAGGAGAAAAATCTTCCGCTGCTTTTTGTTTGTTTGTGGGTTGACGACCCCAAGTGAATATATTCACAGGATATGTTTATCAGATGGTGGATCTATATGTCCTGAGCAGAGGTCATCGCAGGCACCTGAACTCTTTGCTTATACTAGCATCGTCAAATTCTACATTGGAGGAAGTCTTCCAGTGTAGATGGCTTCAGTCTTTAGTGATGGGGTAACGGGTCTTTGCCCCATGTCTGCGAATAGGGGGCTGTTTGATATTGTCGGCATTCCCTCTCTCAATAAACATAGTTTCTTTAAATGTCCCACTAACCATTTTCTCTCCATAGGTAGTTGGAATGTGAGGACTCTGTACAGAGCTTTTTCTCTCGATGTCCTCACACAAGAATTCCACAATTACAATTTAGATATTTTAGGCTTGCAAGAGACCAGATGGACAGATAAAAGTCAGATTCTTAAAAATAATCTGAAATTTCTCTTTTCAGGGAGGGACGACAATAAACATCAACAAGGCGTGGGTCTGCTTCTTAGCAGACACGCTAGTGATGCTCTTCTAGGATATGAGTGCATTAATGAAAGGTTTCTTACAGCAAAATTTCAGACAAGCGTTAAAGACTTGAATGTTTTCTGATGTTATGCCCCCACTGAGGATGCGTATGAGGATGAATAGGATAGGTATTATGGACAACTTCAGGATAATTTGAATTCTGTCAAGAAAGGAGATATTACCTTTGTTCTTGGTGACTTCAATGCCAAAGTTGGCACTGACTCTGCCCTTTGGGGAGGAGAAAGGTCCTTTTGGTATTGGTAGATGCAATGACAATGGGCAACGTCTCCTACAGGTAAGTAATCTCAATGGATTCAGAATAACTGACACTTATTACAAACACCACGACATACATAAGTACACATGGGTTTCACCTGATGGGCTGCATAAAAATATGATTGATGATATATTAATTAACAGCAAATGGGCTAGTTCTTTTAGGAATACCAGGTCATATAGGGGAGCTGAAATTGGATCTGACCATTACCTTGTTAAAAGTGACTTGCAAATTAAACTTAAAAAGTGTTTTGCTAGGGTTAAAAATTTTGCTTTTAATACTGAAGCTCTGAAAGACCCAGTTATAACCAAAGCTTACCATGATAGGTTACTTGGTCATTATGACAGTCATGGTATGCTTACTACTGAAGTTGAGGAAGAATGGGAAAATTTTAAATAGGCTTTTTTGGACACTAACAGTACTCTTTTAGGAAAAAAGGAGCAGAAGAGACAGAATTATCTGAGTGATAAGGCACTTGAGATTATTTCGGAAAGAAAGAACTGCAGGAATGTCCTTAATCAATACCCTACTAGTCCTAATAAAAAGCATTACAGAGAACTTAATAAACGTATAAAAGATCAGTTAGCTGCTGATAAGAATCTTTGGCTTGATGGCTTGGCTGACAAAGCCGAGGAAGCAGTTAGACAGCACAACAGCAGAGAGCTGTACCAGACACTTAATGTTTTATATGGTAGAAAACAGATAGGTATACAGGGATTGAAGGATAAACAAGGTAAGGTTGTAGAAGGTGAGGATTCTGTCATGGCTAGGTGGGCTGAGCATTTCAGTGATATTCTAAACAATGTGGTTAGTTCTATTCCCATTGCTTGCAATGATGATAGAGGCATTGGTGGTTTTAATGTTGGCCCTATTAAACAATCTGAAGTTATTTTGGCTGTTTCTAAACTTAAACTTCATAAATCCCCAGGGGTAGATGAAATTACTACAGAAATGCTTAGAGCTGGGAATATTTCGGTTACCACTTCGCTGACTGAAATTCTGAATATCTTTTATGATAAAGGCATGGTTCCTAAGGATTTTACCAGAGCTATTGTTATCCCTATTTTCAAAAAAGGTGATCGCAGTTCTTGTGATAACTAATAGGGGTATCAGCCTACTCTCTGTTCCAGGTTAAGTTCTTTCCATGATTATGCTTAATAGAATTAAGAATCTGGTTGACAATTGCGTGATGAGCAATGTGGATTCAGAAGTGGTAGGGGATGTGTGGATCAAATATTTTCACTTTGGCAGATTCTTGAGAAATGTTTAGAGTTTCAGAAACCTTTGTTTGCTAGCTTTGTTGATTTCGAAAAGGCTTTCGACTTTGTTGATCGTCATAATTTGTGGTTGATTGTGAGATCATACGGTATACCAGACAAGTTAGTTAACATAATGATAGCTCTCTATAATAGCACTGATTCATATGTGAGAGTTGGTAAGGCTTGTAGCAATTGGTTTAGCATTACTTTTGGTGTTCGATAAGGGTGCATTTTGTCTCCTTTTTTCTTTAGCTTGGTTATTGATTACGTTATCCGAAATTCACTTAAAGGGAAAGATTTTGGCCTTAAATGGACTGGAGATACGAAAATTTCTGATTTAGATTATGCTGATGATTGAGCCTTTTTGGCAAATGATGTTGATAAGATGAACTCTTTCATTCGAGCTGTTGATGAAACTGGTAGTAGAGTAGGTTTGGTTATAAACAGAGAAAACTAAAGTGATGAAAATTGGTCAGGCAGGTTGTAATTCAGTTAATCTGAATGGTTGCAGTCTTGAGCAGGTGTCACAGTTTAATTTTCTTGGGAGCTATGAATATTTTTGTCTTGGGAGCTTTTTTTATCTTTTTTATCTTGGGAGCATTATAACAGATAATGGTGATGTGCGTCATGAGATTAACAGACGAATAGGGTTTGCTGCCGGGACTTTTAAAAACCTATGGGGAGTGTGGAGAAATAGGCGTATACACCTAAAGACTAAAATTAGACTGTATAATAGTTTGGTTAGTTATGGTAGTGAAACTTGGACACTTTGTAAACAAGATAACAGGAAACTAGAGGCTTTTGATTCCAGATGCTTACGCAGTATCTTGGGCATTAGGTGGTTCAACTTTGTAACTAATGATGAGATTAGGCAAAGGAGTTTGCAACCTCCTTTAAGCAGCATATTGTGCAGAGAGAGACTCCGTTGGTTTGGCCATGTTGCCCGTATGAATAATTATAGATTGGCTAATAGAGTTATGAACAGTGTGCCTAAAGGCCTCAGAAAGAAGGGGAGACCTAGGATGCGGTGGGCAGACAATGTCAAACAGGACCTTGTTAGAATTGGTGTGCAGCGGCCAGATGCAGTAGATGTAGCTCAGGATAGACTTGCTTGGAGAACTAAATTGCACTGTCTGGTTGGACCTCCGTAGCCCATGGCTGCTTGAGGAGGAGGAGGAGGAGGATGAATGTTAAGTATATAGGAAGCCCATGACATTTGAGACGTCACAAGTTTTTATTTGAGATATGACTCTTTAAAGTCGAACCCCGCGAAAATCACTTAGCGCATTTTATCAGGGGAGGAGAGAATAGTGGGGACAAAATTCGAAATCGTTTACGACGGTTATTATATTAGCATTCATTTGACACCTAACTCGTAATTGTAGGACCTCGAGTTCAGAAGATATAGTAGAACGAATTTCATACTTTCCCCTTTTTTTAGGGAGGAAGAAAAAATGAGGAGTAATTTTTTATAGTTTGTAACACCCCCCGCGTCACAAGGTTTCATTTGATGTATAGCTCGTTCCTTTCGGTTTTCGCGTATAGGAGATAAAGCGGAAGAATATTTTTCATATTCCCCTATTTTATGGGAAAAGAAAGCATTGAGGTCAATTTTATTATAGCTGACATTCCCTATGTCGCAAGATTGTCATTCATCATTTATATGTCGCAAGATTCATTTTTTCATAAATTATTAAGAGTCTCCATCGCGTTCGAATGCTATGGTGGAAGAACAGTTTTGAGAAATCAACAAAACGCAAAGCAATAGGGAAATTGGTAAAATATGTTAGAGATATTCACAGTCACCTTCAATGAAACGAAATTTTAAAAAATCCTTTCCTTCTAAAAGAAACAATCGGAAATCAATCGAATCTATCCCAGGAAATCAAAACAGCTGAGAATGACAATTTTTCTCGCTAATCCGACTTACTTTAAAACAACTACAGGAAAAGAAAATGCATAAGGCTACTAGTATTCTCAATAATCCGTCATTCACTGAAACGAATACTTTAGAGATACTTTACTTCTGAAAGGAACAACCGGAAATCAATCAAATGTACTACAAGAAATCAAAACAACCGCTATTGTCTTATTAATAGATTTCTATTCTATTCTGTACGTTCTAGGTCATGCATTCTCAAATAAATGTAACGACTACAGGAAACGAAAATGTATAAGGCTACTAGTATTCTCAATAACCCGTCCACAATGAAACGGATGTTATGAAGATCTTTTATTTCCAAAAGAAACAATCGGAAACAAATCAGTTGTATGATGAGAAATCAAAACAGAGGGTATGGACTATTATTTTCGCTAATCCGACTTTCGGTACAACGGAATTTTGTATTTCTGTTCCATTCCATTCGTTCCATGTAAAACGAAAATACGCGCTATACAAAATGAAACTATATAAGACTATTAGTATTTTCATTAAATAAAAGTATATTTTGAAGGTTCTTTTCTTCTGAGAGACACAGTCGGAAATAGAAAACGTAGAAGCGAACGGTAACAGGTACCAATATATATATATATATTTATTCCTGCTAATAAATCTTTTCTCAATATTAAAGCCATAAAATAATCATTAAATGAATAAACTGTTACAATTATTAACTGAGGATAGATGCAGTAATGCATCTATCCTCAGTTAATAATTGCATCTATTAGTAAATAATAGATGCAGTAATGCATCTATCCTCGTTACAAACAATGGAAGTACAAATAATAACATTGTTTATAACATCTTTAAAATGCTCAGCTCACCTAGTCATCAGAGAATCCTCACCTTCACCCACTTTACCATGTTTCTCCCTCAGTCTCTATGCTTATATACTGTTTTTCCCCACACAAAACATTAACAATCTGTTACAATACCCTGCTGATGTGCTGTCCAACAGCTTCCTCTGCTTTATCAGCCGAGCTATCAAGCCAAAGATTCTTATTAGTTGTTAGAAATCTTTATATGATTATTAAGCTTGTTGTAATGTCGTCTGTTACTACTAGTAGGGTGTTGATTCAGATTAATCCTACACTTCCTTCTTTCAAAAATAAGTTCAATAGCCTTATCACTAAAATTATTTTGTTTCCTCTGTTCCCTTTTATCTAAAAGAGTACTGTTAGTTTTTTTTTTTTAAAGCCTGTTTAAACTGATCCCATTTATTCTAAACTTCAGCCTTAAGCAATGATAAATGATTAATGACCACGTAGCTGGTATGCTTTAGCTACAACTGGATCTTTCAGACCTTCAGTGTTAGAAGTAATTTTCTTAACCTTAGCACAACATTTCTTAAGCGTCAGTTACAAGACACTTTTTTTTACCAGGTAACGGTCAGACCCAATTTCGGCTCCTCTGTATGATCTGGTATTAATCGAAAAGCCCATTTGCCCTTAATTAAAATATAATCTATCATATTCCTGTGCAACACATCAGGTAAAACCTATATTTATAAATGTCCCGTTGATTATAGTATGTGTTAGTTATTCGCAACCATTAAGTTCATTTACCTGTAGGAGACGTTCCCCATTGTCATTGGAGCTAAAAATGCCAGTCCTAAAATTCCTGCGCAAAGGTCAGAGTCAGCATCAACTTTAGCACTGAAGTCACCTAGCACAAGAGAAATATCTCCTTTCTTCACAAAATTCAAAATCTCCTGTAGTCTTTAAAATATCCTTTTCTTTCTCATCAGAGTCCTTCGTGTGGTCGTAACAACAATGGCATTCAAGATTTTAATTTTTGTTTTAAATTTTGCTCTATAAATTCTTTTATTAATGCGGTCATATCCTAGAAGAGCATCACTGGCGTGTCGCTGCTAAGAAGCAAACTAACACCTTGCAGATACTTTCTATCCTCCCTCCCTGAAAAGAGAAATTTAAAGTTATTCTTAATTACCTCAGTGGTGAGCGCGCTTGGCTACTGATCTAAGGGCCCTGGTTTCGAGCACCGGATAAGGCATGTATGTATGTGTCGTTTTCCTGCTGAGGTCCTGCCATCTTCACAAACCTTCTACTATGGTATAAAAACTAACAGGCTCCTCTCAGACCTATGTGGCAAGCAACTGCTTGAGGGGATATTTATTTTTTTATACCCTGTCCATCTGGTCTCTTGGAAGCCTAGAATATACAGGTTATAACCCTGGAATTCTTGGGTGAGGACATCAAGAGAATAATCTCTACGTAACGTCCTGACATTCCATATACCTGCAGAGAGAGAATGATTAGTTCTTTTTCTAGTTATTTTTTGAAGAAAGTAGTTTATTGATAAACGTAGGGCCAACAATATCAAACAGCCCCCTGATCACAGGCATGGGACAAAGACCTGTTCCTCCACCGTTACAGGGGGAAATCATCCATGCTGGTAGGAACTTCAAGCACCATCGTTTTTAAGTGGACCTTTTCAAGAGCCATAAGACCTACCTGTGACACATTTCACCAGTTTTAGGATTAGAAATACCCAACTAGCTAAGTGAGGGTTCAGATAGCTGCGATGGCCTATGAGTGGTATTATCCATCAGCTGATATAAGGTATCCTGTGCCTCTGTTCACTTAGGGCTGGCAACCAACAAGCAAACATAAAACACAGCAGCAGATTCTCCCTCAATAGATGCTCACCACTGCAGCAAGTCCAGAATCCAGAATCAAGCTCAAAACCGTAAACCAATCCATCTCGTAGGCATAAATAAATGGTCATCACCAGGACCCTGCGAATTTGACCACTCCTCAACAGGCAAAAAGAAAAATGTGGCCATAGATGACCAGATCAGTAGGGCACACCGGTCTGGCAGCTCTTCACTTCTGTTCCCTTTGAAAATAGAATATTTTTTTGAAAGGTACTAACGGCATGTACCACAGGAGGGTGGGGTCGGATATTATGTGCTAAACCCGGACGGTTCTATGCATCATCACTGGGGATTGGTACACAGCTCTACTTCCAGTTTATGCCTAACTAACATTTACAGACCAGAAGCATTAGTGGAGAAAATCTGCAATGCAGGCCAATTTGTGACTCGAACCTTGTAAGATCAGTATCACATTGGGAGGATACTATCACTTGCTGTAGTAATGATAATCCAACATTCGGTACTGAAAGCGCATCGTTGATGAAAATCCGTTTTTCTTAAACCTTGGACGTATTATTAAGATACATCAGTGATATATTCTTCAGCCGTTGGTATCAGACAGTATTTAATGAACGAAAGACAAATAATTCTTTTAAATTACTGTATATATTTGGTGGTAGTTTAACTCCGAAAATTCCAACTAATGGATAATTCAGAAACGGAACAGTAATACAGGAAATCCTGATTTAATGCGAGAGATGAGTTCTGGGAAGACCATCGTTAAACGAATTTCCGCGTAAAACGAGGGGATTTTTAATTTGTTTGTATTTTTGTCTATCTTATTGATCTTGTTTCCTTTCCTTGGTTTTTTAATGAATGTTTTATTTCAACAAAAATGATTATAATTCACAATATTTATTGAAAGATTATATAAATGCATTATTATGCATGTAAATATGTACATATATGTGATCGATTAATTAATTTTATAGTTTATTTCTTAATAAGGAACGAAACTAGCTGGTTTGCATTACTTGGCTCTGCTTTGTGCGTAATATTTATTTGTAGTATTTCATTAACTGGTCACAACATCGTCTTATGGCATCCAGTCACGAAATATTAATATCATGCTCTTTCAACAAATCCATGCATTTATTGCACAGTGAAAGGACTTCATCTAAAATTTAAATGCCAACACTATTTCTAGTTCAGATTCTTGTTGTTCTTCAAAAGCAGCGTTGATTTCTAAATCCTGAAGTTCATCGTTATAGTTTGATATTTCGCTGATGTTAATTAAAAAATTCAACTTAAATTCTTGTAAATAAAGTATTTTCATGGATAAATCCAAGCATGATTTATGCGAATTATGCAGTAGTGATTTGGAGAACTAAATTGCGCCATAAATTCTTGTCGCACCATCTAGGATAAACACAACTCAAAACCACCGTCAATCGCATTCCGGCCAACAGAACGTCCGTATCCTAACCTATGAGATGTACACGGCAACAGCATAATAGTTCCTCAAATGATCTTTTATGAAGTCTAGGAAGGAAACAGATAACATGATTTATCGTAGAATTTCCATAAAATTGTGCAGGAGTAGTTGAAGCTGAAGATATTTGCAACCATTTAGTAGGATATCAGTTTTTAGATTACAGGGGGTTGAAAACAGGATTGGTTTACACATTAAAAAAATGCGCCACACTCCATTACGATAATGAAAAGCCATATTCTGCCACACAGACACCGTTTCTTTTATTTTTGCAGTGATTGGGTTCCTCTGAGAGTAGGCACAACGGCGGCTACTATTTTTTTCCACGAAGTAAAATATCCCCATTTCAAACTCAGTATTGCATTCACGCCTTAGCTTCATATAGCGATGTGGGGACAATTGCATGTGGATTTGTCTCCATTTCAAACACAAAATTGCTTGCATTATCTGAGAGTGAAGTGTACCTCATCTTTTCCAAAGAATCATCAGGCCATAGCATCGCGCTAATAACTGTGGCTTCAAGGGAGCACGTTTCTCACTATCTGAATAGAGTGTGCTTGCTGAAATGGGTGCTGGAACATTCGAAATGTGTTCTGGACACCTTTAGGTTAAAATTGACCATTTGGTTAAAAACCATTAGGTTGAAATTAAACCATTAGTTTGAAATGCTCATTATGCCAGTTGTCACTTTTAAGTTAAGGTGACAACTGTCATAATGAGCATATTCGACTCCTCTTGCATTTTCTATAGACTCCTCCACTGTAGCCTGATGGATTTCTGTTACAGAAGAGATTGAACTAATGGTCTGCCAGTCCGTGGTCTGTCACAAGTGCAGCCTCATTCCTAATCAAATCTTGATGTGGGCATGGTTCAAGACGAACCACGTACAGTCGCTCAAAAAAATATCCGAACATTATGGTTGATTACAGAATTCAGAAAAAATATCTGGCAACGATTTTTTTTTTTTTTTTTTGAAACTAGTGATCTGTCAACCTTCATGTACAGAAATCCTTTCAACCAAAAATATGTTACGATTCCCCAGGGAAATAATGACTAAAAAACTCCAGATTAAAATTTACATTATAAAATTTTACTACCCATAATTAGGAAACCTCTAAAATTCCGGGTATAAATGTAAAAACTCTAATTGTAAAGCAAAAATAAAACTCTATTTATAAAACAATTTATCTGCAACACTTCATTTTAAATTTGTTTATAGCACAAATATTGTTGAATATATTATATTCAATATCAGTAACATTTCTAATGAAATAATTTACAATCTGGAAAATGTTTAGCATAATATAATAATCACATATAAACTTAATTTCGATATTAGAGTCTTTTATTTGAACAAATATATTTGAAACATAATTGGACAATTCTTTACTGCTTAAGGCGCCATTACAGATTTTTTAGCGCAAACCCCTTGGACCATGGTCGCGAACCACCAATTAGGAACTACTGCACTAGGGCATTTCACTTGGCTTTGAAATTACGTACAATATCGACTTCACTAGATAGGGCTATCACTACACCAGACAGGGAACTAGTTATGTAATTTCTTAGTAGATTTTAACCGATATTAAACACTATGAATTTCTAGACATCGCCATTTCTACTCTTAAGAAAAATTTAGTGTAAAATTAGACAAGATTGAATAGCAAATACAATAGGACAATTAATCAAAAAAAGTGAAATTCATATATGAAGCTCGAAAGCAATTGTATAAGAGCAAAATATATAGTTACACATTGTAAAGAGAGTATGTATGGGGGCAGTTTTGGGAGTTCAAACCTTCTCTGTCAGAAATTTACAGATATACTTGTAAAAAAAACTTCATTTTCATTTTTCAGCATGCGAAATTTTCAACTGCCTCGCTCACTTTTCTGCAACTAATCGTCGCCTGGTACAAGAGAACCTCCCCCGTTTCAAATTCCCAGTTACACTTCTGTTTAGATGTGACACTGTACACGGTAAAAGAAATTAGGTGTTTTATAGGACACGTTTGTAGTCAAATGTTGGATTTGCATCGCGATATGACACATGGATTTTCACTAGGGGCAATTTTTCAGAGCTCTACCATTTCTGCATCATACATTATGCATCTGCATTATAAATTAGCGGGATCCCCTAACAACATTCAGTCAATCACTTACAATCGTCTCTAATATTAGAAGTGCCGTCCATTGAATTCATTAATATAAACGAAATCATGTCATCCCCATCTGATCGTCTGTTTCTGTCATGAGTTTCACAATACTCCGTCCATTCGTTCTGTGTGGGAAAATTTGAATATCAATCAGCGTGTAAGTCTGACAGACAGACAGACAGAAAACATCGCTGAAATTGGGATTTCCATCTTCAGGCTTTCCCCCTTTTTGATCTTATGAAAATATAAAATTTTTTCAACGAATTTTGATTTAAAAAAATATTTTTTTCAGTAGTTAAAAAAAAGTTGTGGAAGTAACTACCAAAGTTGGCTAGAGCAATTATTTTCTTATCTATCTATTGCTATATACTTGTGAGTTGTGTATTTGACAAAACAATCATTTTATCATATTTCACCAGACTTGTGACTAATGGTCTACAGTTGTGTACCAAATGAAAGCCTGTAAAGCGTGGACTGTCAATGGTTTTAAATAATGTCCCCCATTCTACAAATTTTAACATTCCCAAAAAACCGGAAGTATATAAATGTTTACTCCATTGTATTCTTGTAACTCTATTCCAACCTGCAACTGTTAGGTTTGTGCTCATCCACAAATTATCTAGATGGAACAGATGGATGACACCATTCCATTGCTTGCAGCACCACCTTTATCAGACTGCCGCAATTATCATTTTCCCACTAAATTTTAAACTATGTGGACGTCATGCTTTAGAGTTGTGTATTTATTATTTGCTTTTTTATTGCAATTTGCAATGTACGGAGTGGTTAGCGCGTTTAGCTATTGATCTAAGGGACCTGGGTTCGAGCCCCGGGTAAGAAATGGATGTTTGTGTCGTTTTTCTGCTGAGATCCCACCATCCTCTCAGACCTTCTATGGCGCATCAACTGACAGACTCCTGTCAGACCTCTGTGGCAAGCACTTTGCTTGAGGAGTTATTTATTTTTTATTAAGATAATATAAAAATATTACAGAATAATTTAGATTATTCTAAAATTAGGCGTTGATATTTTAAAAATACCTAGCTGTTAATTTTTAAAATAAAATTTGCATATTAAAATCATTTGGAGGGAAATTGGGCAGTTGTTCGGCAAAAGCGTTAGTATCGATTTGTGCTTACAATACTTATATATATATGGAAGTCTCTCTGTGCTAGCTGATTAATCTGTGGTTCCGATCGTAAAAATTGATGTAGCAAATGATTCATGTAAAATGCCAGGCGTTTCACTCGCATATTTCTGGATGATTTTGACTCATTTCGTTGATGTTTCTGATGACTGCTTCTTCAATGCATTACTAAGGATGAACAGATTAATTGTCACTTTCTCCGCTTAATTACTATACACTTTTAACTGTTTTTTGCTTTGTCGTCTGTCTGTAATGATGTTGATATTGGAATTTTTGTTCTTCACTAAAAAGATTTTTTTTAGATTGGATAGATATTGAAGAAATAGGACTATTGTCAATTTATGAAACTTCCAGTACCTTAAAGGTCTCTCTAATGGTGAGAAAAGGTAGAAAATTCCTACCTTTTTCGGATTTACAAAAGGTGCATTCAAGAAAGAAATTTTAAATTTTGGTGGTGAACTCTGAGAGAGAAGATATTCACATTGCCAAAAAACGTTTTATCCTCTTGTCGCAGGGAGTGAGAATTGTAACTCTTTTTAACATATTAAAGAAATATGCTATTTCTGTTTTATAGGTATTAATGAAATATTACTATTTGCATTTACACAATCATCCACTAGTTTCAGTTTCCACTATTAGAGGGTGCTAAAGACAGAAAATAAAAACTTCGTTCCCTTTGAAATCGCTCAGCCCTTATTCTCCAGGAACGATTAAATTTTCGTATTTCCCAATTAAATTCATGATTAATGTATCCTTAAGATACGTTACTTAAACACCAAATAGTTGAATACATATTAAACTCCAATTAAAAACGTGTCAAATGATTATTAAACTCTTTACATTAAAATAACAGTGGTGAAACAAATTATATTCTGAAGTCCTCTAGAAATACAAATATGCTTGCATAGGTTAAGGCACAAATAAAAAACTAAATTATATAAACGACAGAAATTAACGTGAAATTAACTCCAATATAATAATGTGGGGGAATGGGCTCGATTGTAATAATACACCTTAATCGATTGACGTGTAACAATGTGTAGAAATCGGCTGGAATGTAACAATGTGTAGGAATCGGCTGGAATGTACCAATGTGTAGGAATCGGCTGGAATGTAACAATGTGTAGGAATCGGCTGGAATGTAACAATGTGTAGGAATCGGCTCCAGTGTAGTAATGTGGAGAAATCGAATCCACTGTAGCAACGTGGAGGAATCGGCTCCAATGTAATAATGTGGGGGAATGGGCTCGATTGTAATAATATACCGGAATCGATTGACGTGTAGGAATCGGCTCCAATGTAGTAATGTGGAGGAATCGATTCCACTGTAGCAACGTGGAGGAATCAGCTCCAATGTAATAATGTGGGGGAATGGGCTCGATTGTAATAATATACCGGAATCGGTTGACGTGTAGCAATGTGTAGGAATCGGCAGGAGTGTAGTAATGTGTAGGAATTGTCTCCAGTTTAGTAATGTGGAGGAATCAATTCCACTGTAGCAAGGTGGAGGAATCGATTCCAATGTAATAATGTGGGGGAATGGGCTCGATTGTAATAACGTTCACTAATTGACTGGAGTGTAGCAATATGTAGGAATAGACTCCAACCTAGTAATGTGGGGGAATCGAATCCACTGTAGCAACGTGGAGGAATCGGCTCCAATGTAATAATGTGGAGGAATCGGCTCTATTGTGATAATATACTGGAATCGATTGGCGTGTAGGAATGTGTAGGAATCAGCTGGAGTGTAGCAATGTGTAGGAATCGTCTCCAGTGTAGTAATGTGGAGGAATCGATTCCACTGTAGCAATTGGTGAGTTCCAATTGCTGTGAATTTGTTCTTGGTTGTGCTATTATGTTAGTGTATCATGTACTACTACAATACATGATTAAGAGCGAAAAACGGTACTCCGTCGGATCATAGTGCAGACAGTTCACTACAAACGCTCCACGAACGAGACCTGGAGGTAGTTTTTGGAGTAGAAAGAGTAGGGGAAGCCGAAGATAGGCAGTCGCCTGAGAGTGGAACAGCCGGTTGCTCTGAAAGAGCAGCGCGATTCGAACCCTTGACAATTTGGAGACAATGTGCATGAAAGTGCAGCTAAGCGAAATTGATGCGGAGTAAAAGAAACATTTGCGCGGAATTGAAGCTGATGAACAGCATTAAATTCGTGAAGCTTATGAGAGGTGCGAAATTCGAATTTCGAAAAATGCAGATTGCAGGCAGAGGCGGGTGGATTGCGTGGTGAGCCGTACGACAGACCTGGCTCATCCAGATTCCTTCCGCACGGACATGATACCGTTTGCAGGTGCGGCGAAGAGTTGTCTAGGTGGGCGTCCCTTCTGTGGCCAGTTATTGGCAATCCGCAAAAGAGCCTCTACGAAATGCCATTAATTTTCAAAATTATAGGCAGCATTTAGAGCGCAAGGGGTACCACGTTATCTACAGGGTGCACTACTTCTGCCTTTGTTGCGGGAAAAACTTGGCAGGTTGCTGGTTAACTTGCCCGTAGATGATGCTGAGCATTATTATCGACTCAAGAGCTATATAGCAGACAGGTGCAAGGTGTCGGCTATTGAACATAAGAAAAGGCTTAATAGGGTCCGAAAATTGCAGTCTGATACCTGGGGTCAGTTTGGGGAACATATTCGTGATTTCTGGAATCGTTATATAGATAGCCGCAAAGTGACAGACTACGAAGGATTAAAAGACCTTATGATACCGGATAGGTTTAAATCCGAGGCGACCCTGGCAACGCAAGAATATATTGTTTTGCAGGAGAGGACCGATTGGCTGATGCCCAGAGAATTGGTGGAGTGCATAGATCATCATTTGTCTAGCACACGGCCAGGCCTGAATCGGATCAGAAGGCGATGAGATATGATCCATTACTCAAAAGTGATCTCAGACAGATGCTATTTTGATGCCGGTAAAACCAATCCGGAACTTCTCTTTTGGAAAGGAAGAATCGAAAGGCACTTTTCGTAACGTGGCAATCGTTACTCTCGTCCTTCGTGTTTCTCAAATATTGTGACAAAACGCTTTTCATATTTCTTTCCTTTTTTTTCCAGAAGACCGTCTCGTGGCCGAGTGGTTAGCGCGATTGGCTACTGATTTAAGGGCATCTGGGTTCGATACCAGGGTAAAGCATAGTTGTTCGTGTTTTCTTTCTACTGAGGTCCCGCCATCCTCAGAGACCTTCTACTCTGGGGTATAAACTGACATGTTCCTGACACCTTTCTGGAAAGCAGCTGCTTGAGGGATATTTATTTATTATTTAAATGGGCAAATTAAATTGGACATTTTTTTTTAATTCACGAACCTCCTATATAATAGGCTTTTATTTGGAACATAGCATGTTGCTAGTGGTCAACACGTTAAAAGAACCGTTTTGATAAACATTTTGATAAACTCAAAAACGAACAAATGAACACAGAAAACAGTAAGAAAATTTAAATGTGAAAGCTATTAAGGCAACAGATTTCTAATTGAATTTAATTGAAAAATAAGCGTTTCGTTCAATTAAAAACCGGTTTTTCTGTATACAGTAGTAGTACATTACAGATATATCTTTATTATATATCTAAAGTAAGCAAAATAGATTTTGTTTGAAATGTATTAATGATACTTTCCTACATTCTCTAATGAATGCACGATGATATCATCACTATGGCTTCATATAATAGATAGCTTTCATTTCTTCATTCAAGTTTCACTAATTTACCTTTAAAGTTTCATCTTATATAGTAATACGTGGAATGATCTTGTTTTTGTTCGCTAATTAAGACTTTCCAAAAATAGCAATTTTTTTATTTCGATTCTCTGAAAGGCAAATAAAATTGCATCTGAAATAGATTTCAAATGTGATCGTTTTATTGCAACCAAAGACTATATTTATGTATTATAATTTCATACAAAACTAGTCGTTTAAAGAGGTATTCGCCATTTTCTGCTGCTATGAGTTTGAGGTGGGCTGATTTACCTCTGAGCGGCACTTTTTTGCACACCATGGGCTAAATGGTCATATCACACGAACCCCAAAGGCTCAGAGAAGGTTGGGGGAGCGGAGCCACTGGATCAGCTGTTAGGATACAGATCCTTTCGTCAAGGCCATCCAATGTGTTCTTTAACGTGCATAGAGTATGGCTCTCCCGCATACTGGGTCATGGCTTAATGTCCCATCCGACGGACGGCGGCCTTTCCAAGTCCTTCGATGTCCCCTACTGACCGCGGGCAGGGCGGGGAGTTTTGCGGAAATCAAACCTGCTGTTATGAAGGGGGAAACTTCGATCAACCAGTTTAAAATTGGAAATGCAAATCTAATTAACAGAAGAAAATCTGGTAACAAGAAATAGCGGAAAACTCCAGTTATAAGCATACCTCGTTTACCAAAGGACACCTATAGATCCGTTGAGCAAATGGAGAGAAAAATACATAAAAATTTAATCGATTAAATATGGATAATATTTAATTGAATTCCATTTATTTTTATAATACATAATATGAAGCAATTTATTTATTACGGCGAAACTGTATTTAAATTTGTATGATTACTTTAAACTGGTTAGCAAATTTTGAAAAAATTTACAGCCACCAGTCGAATTATAAGAATTGACGTTTGTTTCTAAAAATCAATCCTTCTGTTACAGCACTGACCAGGCCTCTTATGATATAAGAAGCTTTGTTTTAGAGCGGGAAGTGTGGTTAGAGTGGAGGTGAGGTAAACTTCCCACACAATTGAATTTTCCACAATAGTATAGTCTATTCTGACTCATTCAGGTCATGTTAGATCAATATTAAAAGAAGAGAAAAAAATTAAATAAATAAGAGATGTAAGAATTTATGAGAGTGAGAAGGCATATATAAAGTTTTATTTAAGATAAGTGTATATGTTATATTTCTTCATGTTGTTGTGAATGTATTTTCTTTTCCTTAAATATATGTCTTTTGATATTTAATCTTCATGTTGTATATGTTGTATGTTTGAAATAAGTTATATATTTTATTTATTTTTATAATGAGAGAGTATTCTTCATGTTTGAGTTGTTGTTTTGAAGTTAGATATTTAGATTTTAATGAATAACTCACATTCTTTTAAAAAGTTTATAAGAAGTTTTAAAATTTTCTTGTTAATAAGTTGATTATTGTGTTGTAAGATGGATGAAAAATTATTGGGTAAAATATTATGTTTTAATAATTTATCAAAGTAGGATTTTCTTTGTGTTATGAATTTTTGACATTGGAAGATTATGTGTTCTAATGTTTGAGGAGTGTTACATGAATTACAGTTTGGAGAGGATATCCTTTTATATGTGTATAAAGTTGTGTTTGTTAAAGCCCAATTTGTTTTGATTTTTGAAATTAGACTGATCTCATCTTTTTTGAGGCCAAAATCATTGAATTTTTGAATTTTATTGCATATAAGAAATCTATGAGAGTCTGTTGCTTTTGTTTGAAAGTACTGTTGAGTTTCATCAAATAGAAGTGTTTTATTTTTCTGTTTATGTGTGTGTATGAAAAAAGGAGTTTGTATTGTATTTATATTATTTTGTGCTTGCTTAGCTAATAAGTCAGCTTCATCATTTCCGGTTATGCCAGTATGAGAAGGTATCCATTGAATGTAAATAAAGTTATTTTGTGAAATATGTTCAAATATTAAAATGTGAATATCATTTGAAAAGATAGGGTATTTTGATTTATAAGGATTAGTATATAGAAGTTCTATTGCAGATTTGCAATCAGAGAAGAAGTTAGAGTGGAAATCTGTGAGGTAACTGAATCAGTACTATATTCAAGATCGTTACAGCATATTCTCTATGGAGATGCATTGCCAATCGACGGCATTGCCAAAGTCGAAATTTATTACCTTCGATCAACATATTTTTAGATTCTGTAGCGACGGAAATAAGATTACGTCCGAAATAGATTGCAAATATTTCGAAATCATCTGGTAATATGGAGATCGATTGAATGCCTCGCAAAAAATTGCTCTCGCCATTGCATGGCGCAATCGCTCATTGGCAATGTTGGTAGACAAGATGGAAGTTACTGGCAAGAAGATGGTCCAGTTCTGGCACGAAGATGGTCCAGTTCTGGCAAGAAGATGGTCCAGTTCTGGCAAGAAGATGGTCCAGTTCTGGCACATCCTCTGTATCTGGGCCAGATGAAGAAACATTCTTCTTGAAGAGTTTATGGAGAGTTTATTGCCTTTTCCTGAACATATTCTCTTAGAGCACTACTTTTTAGCATGAGATGGCATCGAGAATGGGTAATTCGGTTCAGTGTAGTGCTGCAGTTCAAATCGGCGTCATTTTCACTGAAGAGAACCAGATCCATGCGTCAAAATTCTTCACCAGAACACAAAGTATTCGGAGAAACAGAGCACACAGCGGACCAAACAAACTGGCAAATACCACTCAAACTGTGGAAAGCACAGTATGGCGGACTAGCACAGTGGCAGAAAATGTACAGTACAGTTAGGCGCTAGCTCTCATTAGCTCAGAGCATACGATATGGAATTGAATATATACATATATATTTTTTAACATAAAAATATTTTTGAGACACATCTACAGAACAGAGCTATAACGAATCTGCACCGTAAAGGGTAATGTTAAAAGACTCTGGCCTGTATAGCATACCTCTGTCAGATGTGGGATGATAGTTTGCAAAGAGAAAAAGAAATATCTTTTTCCAATTTCCAGTATCTGACAGTATACTTTCGAAATTGGAGGATTTTAGAAAATGCAACTAGTAAATGCCACAGAAGTAGTTTTTTAATTCCTTTGAAATAGAAAAAGAGTTTCTCATTTATCTTCTAGTATAAAACTGTTCATTTTTACCACCTATTGGTGTTAAGGGGGCAAATCGATCAGTACAAACCCACTGATCGTTTTTCTTTGCCTCCAAACCTTCAAAGTTCTAGCATAAGCAGATTGTTTGCAATATTCCTTTAAAGTTTTGTCTTTTCCAACATTAAGCACGTTCTAACAATAGATAATGAAATTTCTAGAGGGTTAGAAAAATCTGAATCACAATATTCATTTGTAAATTTTAAGGTAAAAGTTTTTCATTTGATTCTAAGTTATTTTCTCAACCTACTCTTCACCGAAGAAAGGGAAAAATCGGCGTTATCATTTTAAATATGCTTCAATAAAGAACAACTCAGTGGTTACACGGTAATTTCAAATCCACAGCTGCTGCATTTGGCAACTCTAGGCCAATTCTAGCAAGGTCCTCTTTGATATCGTTTGCCCATTGCATCCTTGGTCTCCCCCTTTTTCTGAAACCCTTAGGCACACTGTTCATAATCATGTTTACTAATTTGCAGCTATTCATGCGGGCAACAAGGACAAACCAACGTAGTGTTTCTCTCTGCAAAATATACATCTCAAAGAAGGTTTATGATTCCTTCTTCTAACCTCATCATTACTAACGAATTCGAACCACCTAATGCGCAAGATACTGCGTAAGTATCTAGAATCAAAGACATCAATTTCCTTATTATCTTCCTTACAAAGGGTTCATGTTTCTCTACCATAACTAACTTTAGAAAGAACCAAACTATTTTACAGCTTAATTTCAGTCTTTAGATGTACACGCCTATTTTTCCACACTCTCCATAGATTCTTAAAAGTCCCAGCAACAATCCCTATTCTTCAATTTATCTCATGCCACATATCACCAGTATCTGTTACATAGTTCCCAAGATGATTAAACTGAGACACTTTCTCAAGAGTGCAGCCACTCAAAGCAACTGAAGTATCATCCGCCAGACCAATTTTCATCACTTCAGTTTTTTTTTCTGTTTATCACCAAACCTACTCTACTACCAGTCTCACGAACAACCCTAATGAGAGAATTCTTCTCATCAACATCATTAGTCAACAGGGCCAAGTCATCGGCATAATCTGAATCAGAAATTGTAAAATCTCTAGACCATTTTGGACCAAAATCTTTCTCTTGCGAAGGCTTTCACATAACATAATCGATAATCAAACAAAAGAGAAAAGTAGACAAAATGCACCCTTCTTTAACTCCACCAGAAAGGCTAAACCAATCGCTGCATGACGTACCAATTCACACACACTATTCAGTGCTAATATAGAGAGCTTTCATTACATTAACTAACTTATCAGGTGTTCCATATGATCCAACGATCAACCCCAAATTGTGTCTATCATCAGAGTCAAAAATATTTTTAAAATCTATAAAGCTAGTAACTACAGATTTCTGAAACTCTAAACATTTCTCAAGAATCTGTCTAAGTGAAAATATTTGATCAATACATCCCCTACCACTTCTGAATCAACACTGCTCATCACGCAATTGTCCATCAACCAAATTCTTAATTGTATTTATATTTTTTGCAAACTCAATACTAACAGAGGCCGATTGAAGCTTCTCTTATCAGCTTATTTTGTACTTATATCGATTGCGTGGGATTAATTCAGACAGAAACACTCCAGGCTCGTAATATTCATTTCTTAAAAAAAAAACCACTTAGTGCCAGCTTTGAGATTTATCTCTGTTAATCCCAACCCTTTCCTCTATGAGAAAAGTGATACCATTGGATAATGGAAATGCTACTATACGTCAGATGTACTGTGTGAAGGAGAGCCATATCCTGTACATATTAAAGAAAAAGTTTGATGTCTTTGACGTGAGGCTACCATGTGTCTTCTAACGACTATTCTGTAGATACACTCCCCTTAACCTCTTTGGGTCTTCATGGCCTGGCCATTTAAGTCATTGTATGGAAAATTGCCGCTCCAAAGTGAAACAATGCAACTTCCAAATACGTTATAATGTTACAGATCCCTCCCTGATCGTTATGTAAATCAACATTAATTAAATTTTTTTTATTTCGATATATATTTTTTTGTTATTATTACTTATCACTAAGCAATGTGTTGGCACATATTTTCCAATTGACATTATTTAACTAGTCTCGCACTCTGTTTTTCTCTTACACAAAATATTATAGAAACATCTCTTTTTTTATCTTTGTATTTGTGCAATTATTCGGTTCTCCGATTGCTGTGTCATTGGTTTTTACCATAATAGACTGGTTAGAACACAAGATCAAGAAGGAAAAGAAAGGGCAGTTTCTGTTATCACATGGCTAAATGAAATTTGAATAACTTTTATAATAAATGCATGGTTCGTAAGGATTTTGTCAGAATTATTATTATCCATATTTTTTAAAAAAAAAAACGTTGTTCGCAGTCCTTTTAATCACTCTAAGGGTATCAGCCTACTTTCTCTTCCAGGTAACGTTTTCGTATGATATTGTTTAACAGAATTAAGAAACTGGTTTATGGACAATTGTGTTATAAGCACTGTGGAATCAGAAGTGGTAGGAGATATGTTGATCAGAATTTTCGCTCAGGCTGATTTTTCGGAACTGTTTAGACTTTGAGAAACCTTTGGATACTAGCTTCGTAGATCTCAAAACGATTTTGACTCTGCTAACCTTTGGAATCTGTGGTAGATCGTGAGATAATATGACATACCTTACAAGTTAGTTAACATGAAGAAAACTCTCTAAAATAACACTTAGTGTGTGAGAGTTGGCAAATCTTGTAGCAATTGATTCTGGTGGTTGACAAACAGTGCGAACAACATTGTTTGCGAACAACATTGTTTGCGAACAACATAGTCAACAAACATTGTATCTGGTGGGCGACAACGGTGCAATTTGTCCCCTTTTCTCTTTGGTTATTGAACAGCTTATGCAGAATTCACTGCAGGGGGAAGATTTTGTGCTAAATGGTCTAGAGATCTGAAAATTTCTGATTTAGATTATGCTGATGATTTGGTTGTTTGACAAATGATGTTGATGAAATGAACTCTCTCGTTGGAGCCGTTCATGAGACGCAGTGGAATAGGTTTATTGATATTTAAAGAAAAAAACAAAGTGATGAAAATTGGTGAGACAGTTTGGTTTCAGTTAATCTCAATGGCTGCATCCATGAGCAATTATCTCAGTTTAATTATCTTGCGAGCTGTGTAGCAGATACCGGTAATCTGCGACATGACATAAACAGAAGATAGGAATTGCTGCCGAAACGTTTAACAATCTATGGAGAGTAAGGAGAAATAGGCATATAAACCTAAAAATTAAAATTAGACTGTGCAATAGTTTGGTTATGTATAGGGTTAGTTATTGTAGTGAAAAGTACTACGGAGGTCCAACCAGATTATGCAATTTAGTTCTCCAAACACATCTGTCCTGAGCTATATCTGCTGCACTGACCACTGCACAACAATTCTAAGCTTAGCAAATGAATGCATTTCAAGCTCACTAACTGAATGGAGCTATTATATCATCTCTAACTGAATGGTGCTATTAGCTGCAGCGATTATAAATTTCAAAAACACAAATTAGACACCCACGTAAGCATCTAAGATTTTAGATGCTTGCGTGGTATCTTGGGCAGTAGATGTCTCAACTATGTAACTAATAATGAGGTTAGGCAAAGGAGTCTGCAACCTCCTTTAAGCAGCATATTGTGCAGAGAGAGACTCCGTTGGTGTGGCCATGTTGCCCGTATGCATAATTATAGATTGGCGAATAGGGTTATGAACAGTGTATGCCTAAAGGCCTCATAAAGAGTGGGAGACCTAGGATGCGGTGGGCAGACAATGTCAAACAGGACCTTGTTAGAATTGGTGTGCAGTGGTCAGTGCAGCAGAAATAGGTCAGGACAGATGTGTTTGGAGAACTAATCTGGTTGGACCTCCGTAGTACACCACTACTTGATGATAACGATAAGACGATGATGATCTAAGAGTTTGAAAGTATTTTTATTTTTGGACTTGATAAAAAATATAACACCAGGAAATCCGTGCACCTATTAGGTAGGTACCTAAGCAAGTGCCTAACGCAATGGTGAGGAAACGCCTCCGAGGATGAGCCTTAGTAGTAAACTCCTGAGGTTCATTACTGCTTCTGGGTGATGATGATTTCAGTTTTATTTAAAATGAATGGTGCTTCATTATTCCACTGTTATCAAGAATCTTCGAGCTGCAGAACTTTCTGAATGAGAAACATTTCAGTTGCACTTTCTTACTATATTCGAGATTAGTGTTCATTGTCATTTGAGCATTTTGAGGAATGCCATTTCTAACTGAATGGTGCTATGAGCTGCAGTGATTAAAATATTCAAAAACACAATTATTTCCAAATTATGAGATGTCTTAACATTCTTGCTAAGATCACTGTATGACATTACTTCACATTACTTTCAATATTCAAATTTGATTTAAGATAAATATTTTAAGTAAGTTTATTTATGCATGCGCCAATAAATATTAACCATTGCGGTGAAATATCAATATAACGAAAATGGAAATAACAAAATATTTAGTTAAACGAATTTCTTCTCCCCGCAAATTGACTCTGTGTAAAGATGTTTCATTTTAATAATTACCAGCATAACGAAAATATCAATTTAACGAAATGAAAATTATTCCCATACAAAAAATATGGTCATTATAACGAAATTTATAAATATGAACTTATTAAAAAATATGTATAATGTACCTTTTTTCATGTTTACGTGGTTTGATTTTTAGCATCTGGCAACGACATTTTAGAATGACAGGAGAAGATATGCCGGACAATGTGGTGTGGGAGTTGCGAAATCATCGGAGAATTCTCAGAGAGATTCTTGTTGGTTCAAGTAGTTAAAAAATTACCGACTTTTTAAGAAGTAAACTCTAATTAACAGTATATTTCTTTCATCATGATTTTTTTGTAATATGTAATCATCATAGCACTTTATTATTGCATTTCAGTATAACGAATATATTGCTATCACCCTCTCGATTTCTTTATACTGATAATTTCGCTGTATATGTGTTTCTCTAAGATAGAGTAATTCCTACCCTTCAGCAACGTGGGTATTCGCAGAACTTTAACTCAATACAAGATGAGATTCGTACACTCTTTCTATGATAATCTTTTGATGGATGTCTTCACCGCTGACAAAATGTTTCCCATTAAGTGTCCTCAGTCATCCGTGGACAATCCGAGGGATTTTAGCTGTAGAGATATTTCATGAATCATATCCCTTCTATGGATTCGAATACACTTATATATCTGAAACTCTGCATCTCGAACTATATTGAACATATTGTATCTGCTCGAAGATGGTCGGTCGGGTTGATGCAAATCTGTTTGAATGATTAGTTGTTCGTGGAGGATATTGTATGAAGTTTTGTTTTGTAGTGGACTGATTATGAACTATTTGTTTCAGAAATGATCTGAACTTTTAAATTTCAAGTTCATCAAATATCACTTGAATCCACTCGGTTGTTGTTTCAACAAGAGTGCCTGAGTATTACCAATTTAATATCGGACTAATGATACAAGCAACATTAACAATGACATGATTTTGAGCAATATCCGTAATTAAAGTAATGGAAAGTAATGGAGATTTTTATTATTTTACTTTGCACAAACTTTAAGTCAGATTTTTCTCTTAAGTAGTAAAATACGTTTATTTCTTTTAAATATTTTATGGAAAGGAAATTAACAGGAGAGGGAAAAAACTACCAGTATAAATTTTGCTATCTGTTAAAGTAGTTTAAAATATCTGTTTAATCAATAGCTGTATTGCTACAGACTCGGCCAAATAGCTAAATCCGTGGCTTGCAAAGTAAGCCACTGATAATGTCAGAGTATTCAATAAATTAAATGCATACAATGTGCCATTGTATTCAGGAATAAAAAAAAGGTGCATTTTCCTAATATACCGTATTTCTTCGATTCTAAGACGCACTTTTTTCCCATATAAACGTCTCTAAAAACGGGGTGCGTCTTAGAATTGATGGCGTCTTTGAATCGCAATTGTTTTTTTTTTCCCCCTAATTTTCCTGCGCTTTGCACACGGCATCACACGTTTTGTTTTTACGCGGAAACTCCTCCTCCAAGTTTCCCCGTTATCGCATTCTCCAATTCCATTGCAGAAATAAAGTGGCGGTGTTTTCCCGCGCTTTTCCAATGTGAAGCCACCGTTATTTCATTATAGTGGAGCTCACTCAGCGGCAACTAGGAAGTTGGGACCTGGCTGTTCACTGAGAAACCTTCCGCTGACACCTTTCGGAAAAATTAAGAAAGCGCCGGCATCAAAATTGGCGGAATGGCTATCAACAGCTTGGACGTTAATCCCAGAAAGAATAGTGCAGCATTCAGTTAAAAAATGTTGCATCACCAACGCCCTCGATGGCTTAGAAGACGATATATTGTGGGATAAAGAAGATAAATACGTCTAAGAAGAATCAGACTCTAACGTTTATTCAGAAGGACGTGATGAGTAACATACCTTTGATAAATAGGTACTATTGTTGTTACTAAATTGAAATCTATTAAAATAAATATATTTGTTAGATATATTTTATCGTTTTATTTTATTTCATTTTTTTTCTTAGAATCAAAGCTTTTTTTTTCTGTTGGTGGTACTGAAATTAAGGTGCGTCGATTTCGTCTTAGAATCGAAGAAATACGTAGTACTATGAAGTTTCTATGGGGTAAATAATATACTATGAACAGAAAGATCAGGTGACTTGAAAGAAGCTATAGAAAATCTACCAAATTTATATCTGTCAATAATTCATAACGCTAAAGTTTCTAATAATTATCATAATTGCAATAATTTATTAATTTTTAATACATTGCACATTATTTTTCACAGTGCCGGATTAAGGTTTCTCGCAGTTTAAACTAATATAACGAATATGATCCTCACCTTTTGCCATAACATTTAATGAATGCCAGTATATCTACTACATCAGTGTGTTATATGCATTATATAAATCCATTATTTAAGAAGTTGAAAGTGACATTGTTCTTGGTGTTGAATATGTGTGCTAAGAGGCTAGAGGGGATGGAGAGAAGGGTACTCACAATACTAACCATTACGGCAGTGAATATATTAATGTACAAATTGAAAGTAAGACCTGGCAGCAACCAGTGTTATTCAGCTAGTAATAAAAATGTTTGTCTGTGTGTCTGTCTGTGAGAGCCATATTGGGAAATCATGAATTATTGATGCTTCTAAACTTCACAGAGTGTTCCTGGTGAGAATTTCAGTGCCGAATTTAAAGTCGATATTCTGAAAGGAAACAAAATAATATATTCTGAACGGAAAACATAATATATTCTAAAGCAAAAATACTTACCATGACATTCCCAGGGGAAATTGAAATCATTCCCAAAGCCGTTGCTGCTATATACTGCCCCCTAAAATACACTTATGTTGATATTCCCATTACGCTGTATAATACTTTGGTTCTCTTTAGAGTTAGTTACGGTAGTGAATCGTGGACCCTTTATAAACAAAACAGAAAACTTGATACTTTTGATTCTAGATGTTTACGCAGAGCCTTGGGCATTAGTTAGTTTGACTTTGTAAGTAATGATGAGGTTAGGTAAAGGAACTGGCAAACTCATTTGAGCAGCATATTGTGCAGAGAGAGACTCCGATGGTTTGGCCATGTTGTCCGTATGTATAATTGTAGATTAGTGAATAGAGTTATAAACAGTGTGCCTAAAAGCTGCAGAAAGAGGCGTAGACCTCGAATACTGTGGGCAGACAATGTCAAACAGGACCTTCTTAACATTCGACTACAGTTGTCAGGTGCAGCAGATGAAACTCAGGACAGAGGTGTTGGGAGAACTAAATTGCACAATCTAGTTGGACCTCCGTAGCCCGTGGCGGCTTGAAGATGATGATGATGAAATATGAACATAAGATTCATAACAACGCTTAATTTGCTACCGTTACCAGACAACGCTTAATTTTGTTAATATGGCCCATTGCAGGTAGGAATATTGATCTTTAACCCAACACATGGACACACAGGGGGAATCCACACATGAAATTTGGACGTTTCTCTCAAGTACATCGTTAACCACAGGATACCAAAATCTTTCGATTCTGAAATAAAATCTTGAGAGTTTACGTAAAAATGAAGCCACGGGTTATGAGAGCAACCACCTGAGCAACGCAGGGAAATTCTTCGTGTTGAATCTGTGCTAATGATTCGGGGTTTAGGCTGTGTTGTTTTACCACTGGGCGGCACTTTTTTGCAATCCATGGGCTAAATGGCCAGGTCACAAGGACCCCGAAGCCTCAGAGAAGGTTGGGGGAGGGGACCCACTGGAACAGCTGTTGGGAGACAGATGGTAGCCTCCCGTCAAAGCCATCCAGTGTGTTCTTTAAAGTGCACAGGGTATGGCTCTCGCGCACACGGGGCCACGGCGTTACGTCCCATGCGACGGACGGCGGTCTTTCCAAGCCCATCGGTGTCCCCTACTGACCGTGGGCAGGCGGGGGAGTTTTGCGGAGATAAGTCTCAACGCTGACCCAGCTGGGACTCGAACCTGGGAACTGCATATTACGAGCCTGGCTCGCTACCGACTGAGCCACCCCCACCCCAATGGTTCGGCGATGCGGAGGGGAAGGGGAAAGTACTCAAGGAACTAACCTATAGTGTGGAGAAAAACAATATGTGCAGATTAAAAGTGAGACCCAGGAGCTCTAGGTTACCATTAGGTAATATTGTTTCCTCCTTCATGGTTGGATTTTCGTAGCAGTGGCTGAATGGAGGGTGGCCAACAGTGCCCGATGTTCTTTTACCACATGCTGATGTAAATTTTCTAGGGTTACCATATGTCGTCCGAAAGGAGGACATGACCGCCTTTTTTTATCTCGTGTCCTCCAGGAATTTTTAAAAAGACATGAAATGTCCTCCTTTTTGTATAAACTCAAAACATGTTTTATATTAATTTTAAGGCACTTTTTTTGTATTTTTCATTTTTAAATTTTTGAACCCATGACTAGAATTACTGTTAACCGTGAAATAATAAATTGTAAACGCAAATCGTGAATTCTAAATAATAATGTTATTGTAGAAGTTACTATTTTCTGTATTCTCGAAATATGTAATGTACATGCCAGATTGAAAAAAATATGCTCTTTAGAAAATTGAATGAAATTTTGCTTCAGGCCACCGATAGTTGGAGCTATGAAAGTTGACAGCAGTTTTCGTTTTCTATCTGCAACATATAAAAGGAGAGGAAAGGAAGCTAACCGCCTCGGTGGCTCAGTGGTATCGCGGTGACACTGCAAATGCCGGGGTCCAGATATGGTGTGGTCGTTTGTACTATCACATATCTTGTGATTATCCCTCAGTAAAACAACTGTTCAGCTCTAAATATGTCATAAAAGTTATGTTCTTGCATTAGGATATAAAACGATCATATTCTATAAATCCGATCAACCAAATTACAAAAAATAACCTGCTCCTTGTTTGTACAAACCGTCATTGCTGAACATTCACTAGCTGATCAGTCACTGCTGAACACTACCTCAGTTATAGATATACGTAAGGTTTGCCTCCTGTGACAGCAGATAATCACTATGTCACTTAAGGCCAAATGCCAAATACCCTTGATTCCTTATCAAGTATAAATAAAAATCGTCACGACATATAATTTGAATTGTACTAAATATTAAGCATTATGCGTTTTTCTGATTATTAGTCAGTATATATAATAATTAGTCGGTAATCAAAATAAAACTTGGCACAAAAAAACGTTTCATAAATTGAAAACATGTCCTCTATTTCAACCTTTCTTGTCCTCCTTTTAGAACAATGACATCTGGTAACATCAACTTTTCGCAGCTCTCCAGTACGCAATGGCTTCGAACATTGTCGGTGACAGCTTGATTATTAAACAAACTGTTGGAACATATTTACCCTTTTTTAGCAGAATTCGACCCTTGTAATACAAGTGGTCAAGTATAGAACTTGCATTCAAATACTTTACCACTTGTCCTAAAATTTCGTACAAGGGGTTATCTTTTTAATCCCGTGTTAAATTAAAATTGTTTAAAAAGCCTGAAGCAAAATAAGATTTATATCCAAGCATCTTTTTTACCCCATTTGAATATTTCGTTGATTAACAAATTTCATTTGCTCTTTTACGAACCCTGTGGCTAAACAGAGACATGACTGCCCCCCTTAAATCCCCTGTGCCACCCCATATTGCATTATAACAATTGAGCTTCTATCATAAAATCCGAGTTTAAGACAGATTCTGCAATCAAGAACGCGTTGTACTTCAACGGAAGAGATCCCAGTATATATCCAATCCTGAGAGTCATTGAAGAAGTGAATATGCCAAATTTAAATGAATGAAACATACATTTATTTCAAAATATCGTATTGTACAGCACTATTACACTTAATAAGATGTCGATATAAGTTCGAAGAGGATTTCGTTTCCTTCAAATGTGGAAACTGCAGAAGTTTCACATGAAATTGAGTGTGCAAACAAATGGTACATAGAGGTAGGTCAGTCAGAAATGTTGAATTGTCTTTTTAGCCTCAGGACACGAAAGGATCTCTTCAAAGATGTAGAAAAGGCTTCTTTCCTTTTATTTTCTAGCTTCATTGTGACTTCATTGTTGCCGATGAAATAAAGATCCAGGTCAGAAGACTGCAATGCTCAGAAAAGAATATTTAAACGGAAAAAATTACATTGAAATTGAATATGCATGTATAATTTATTAAACTACGTTAGACATTATTAAAAAAAAATACCCCTTCAAGCAGCTGCTTGCCACAGAGGTTTGACAGGAGCCTGTCAGTTTATATGCCACAGTAGAAGATCTGAGAGGATGGCAGGACCTCAGCAGAAAAACAACACGAACATCCATGCCTTACCCGGGGCTCGAACCCAGGTCCCGTAGATCAGTAGCCAAGCGCGCTAACCACTCGGCCAGTAATCTCTATTAAGTGTAAACTCTATTGAGCAGATAGGAAAGAATAAGAAAAATTTTATGATAACAGTGCTGGGAATGAAGAAGAGTCTACTTTGTCGCATATGCTTTAGAGTTAGAATATGTTGAAGAACGATAATTCATTTGATGTGGAAACGTAATAGACGTTATCAATAAAATTTAAAGCGAAGCTTACAGTTACAGAGCAAACTACAAACAAGGGAATTTAGCATTGAAGAACTTGCATCAAAGAATGTGAAATGCTACGATGAAGAGCTGTGCAAGTATTTTTAGAGTAAAGCGAACATTTACTGTACGATGAAATACTTTACATCTTGATATTATTTTGTAAGGAGTGGTCTCTTCAAAGACGTAAAAAGACTTCATTGTATGTGGATTTAATAATAGATCCTTTACCTGTTCAACACATTAATAATTTGATGTTGAAAACTTTATTTTTTTAATAATATTATACATATGCATTCATTATAAAGAAGCCTTTATAATGAATGCATATGTATAATATTATAAAAATAACACATGAAAATAATTATATTATTACATATAATAATAGGTATACTTTTATTAAAAAATATATAGAAATTTATTTTCGATTTTTTTTACACTTGAATCAAATAAGACCTACCGGCCAAATGATAAGAGTTTAATATAGTATAACATTCCCTTTAATTTAATACGTCTTCAGTGTAAGAGATATTTGCATTTTGAGATACAATTACAACTTCAAGAAAATTCTCGTATTAAACGTTTAGCCTCTTTCTTGTTATTTTTATGTGATGCAACAATTCCATAATATTTATTTTAATGAAACAAAATCTGCCTTATTCAAGACAATCAGAGAGAAAGGTTTGGTGGCCTCACTGCAGCCATGCCATTCATTTTACTGGGCAAGTTCTCAAATTAAATTTTGTAGTTTTATTATTATGAATCATAATGCATAGAAAAATAAATATTCCTTCAAGCAGCTGTTTGCCACAGAGGTCTAACAGGGGAATGTTAGTTTAATACAACGTAGTAGAAGGTTTCTGAGAATGACAGGACCTCAGCAGAAAGACGTCGTTGCGTTACTTAGGGCTCGAACCCAGGTCCCTTTGATCATTAGCCAAGCGCTAAGCTACGGGACGGCTAAGCCAAGCGCTAACCACTCAGCTATGGGACGGCCTCATATTGCATATTGTTCTTAATATCTGTATTATAATTATAATGCATAATGTCCATATCTGAATCATAATGCATATTTTCTATACATGGATCATAATGCATATATTTCTATACTTGAATCATAATACATACTTTCAATATTTGGATCATGATTCATATTGTTATTAACACCTAACAATTATTTCCTTTTTTTTTGGAGATAATAAAATTCATAAATAAACCCAAAGATATATATAGTGATCAAAATCCATATCAAAGACTACTAGATAGAAAAAGTATATATGTATTAAAGGATACTAAAAGGATAGTATTACATAGCAGTTAAGAGTAGTTTCTAAAGGCAATTAACAAATAAGATGAAATTATCATGTTGATGAGTTTAAATTTTCCTCTGTGTATTAAGAAATGATTACTGATACAGGTTGTATCTAAAGCTCAGGAAATGTATGAATTATTAACCTTTGAATTCGGCTACAATTTCTTAATAAGTTCAGATTGCCGACCAGAGAGTAAATGATTGAATTCATTATGATCAGAAAAAAAAAGATTCATTCTGCATCCGCATTTCTATTGTAAACATTGAAAATATTCTCCGGTACTCTAAATTATTTTTAATTGATAATAACATAATCGACTTTGACAATAAAATAAATATAGAAATATATAGAGCTAAGGAATTGGACAAAACAATACTTTAAACTTGAAGCACCAGAAGCAATAAATATTATGTTAAAAAGAGTTTAGAATATTCGTAGGGAAAAATATATTGCAAAAGACGATACAAAAATGCTTTTTTTTAGTTCAGTTTGTTAAAACCGTGAAGCCAGATTATTGTAAAAGGTTTTAGTTCATTTTAAAATATTTTTAAAATGCTGAACAGCTATTGTCAAATACTGCATTTATTTATCAAATTTAAAGAAGTATATGAAAATAATTTTCGATTTCGCCTTTATTGATCATTTTTATAACGCAGACAAATGATTAGCTCCGTTTAGTAAAATATAGAAATCTGTGTTAATAACCATAATTCTATGGTCACAAAGAAATATTCTTCATAAAAAATTTAACCTCAAGCGAAAACTAAATTTTTAAATTTGAAGTTAACTTTAAACTTAATTACCAGAGATCAGTAATATTAAGGAGCAAAAATTTTCGATTTTACTTTAAGTTTGTCGTACATTTTAAAAACACTTCATATTCTCTACCTTTTAGCTGCTGTAAATTGCACATGAATTTCCATTGATATACATCACATCGCTCTGCGGGAGAACGTATTCGTACTCTTTCGCGTTAACGACACCGTGTTAGCCCAAACATCAAAAATCCGAATTTGTTGAAGACGATATTTAATTGTTTCTTAGTGTTTCTAATTTACTGCAATACCTAGATATTATATTTTAATCATATACGTAAAAAGATACGATAATGATATGTAACTCGAAACATGAAAATGAAATTTGATAGCATTGGCTCAAGTTACAATAGATTGAGACTGCTGATCCACGTAAACGGTGAACTCTAGAGCAGATTTTCCGTTTCACCCTGGTGGGAAAAATGAAAAGGAGGCGAAGTTTCATTTCATGTGCTTTTCTTCTCAATTTCAAATAAAGTTCTATTGGTTTGAAAAGGCGTGTTAATAGGGGAAAATCATTGAAAATCTAGAAGAATTTTTATCTTCACGTAGAAAACTATTTTGATTTTTTTTGCAAATATATAAAATTTATCAAAATATACCGTGCAAAACAAACTTTATCATGACTTTGAATTATTATCGTTTTAAATTTCATTAAGGATATTGTTCTATTTTATTCTCTATTTTCATTATTCTGTTGCATCTTTTTAGCTGTCCCATGGCCGAATGGTTAACGCGCTTGGTTACTGATCTAATGGACCTGGGATCGAGCTTCGGGTAGAGAAGCATGGATGATCTTGTTTCTCTGATGAGGGCCTGCCATCCTCACAGACCTTCCACTATGGAATATAAACTGACAGACTCCTGTCAGTCCTCTGTGGCAAGCAGCTGCTTGAGGGGGTATTCATTTTTTTTTATCGCGCTGTTTATTCCAGAGGTGTTTGGCAATCCTACTCTAATGTAACAAATCCATTAAGATTATGTTCATTTGTACTTAGTTTACTCTTGGGTTCTTATACATATAAACATATACACTGTCTATTATCATGATAGCGTCAACCCTTCCCTGGACAAAGTCTCTTCTTTCATAATAACATTATTAATGTAATTAGAAAAGGATACAACCTTCTTGTTCAGTGAATGAGGAATACAGGGCTCTACTGCTTGGGGGAAGCGTAGGGAGTGCTCCGTGAAATCGTTATAGAAGTATTTTCAAATGTCTGCTATCTTATAGCACTCTTTCCAACCAGTTCATTCCACAGCCACTTCAACATTCTGCACTGAATTCCTTTGATTTTTCACATGTGCCGAGGTTATATTATTTAAATGTGATACCACAAAACATAGCCGCAGTGGAAGAGCTCGTGCAAGAATATCGTAATATTATCGTTAAAGAATTTTCTTCTGCTTTGATTACCTGTTTCCGATCAGTGTAGAATGTCCTTAGCGAGGTATTGCTGTTTCGATGAGTATGTTGTCATTGCATTCCTCGGCATTTAATGAATGAACTGAAGGCATTGCCACCTTCGAACGCGTAGCTCCACGTTCAACCACAAAACTTCTCTCAAAGAAATCATTCATTACTTAATCGTTGGAGAAATTCTATCGATTGTAATTAAGACTACATAAACTATGACACAACTACATCTACTATCAACTGCATCAACTGCGATATGATTTATATCTACTATCAAATTCATCAACTATCATGATCTACGATTCTTCGTTCATGAAAAGTATAACAGATGCATGAGTGTTCTAAAATAGGTTTTTACTTTATCTGATTGTCAATTGTAAAAGCGTTTTTCTCCATCTTGGTTAAAAAAAATGTTAATATCATAGGTGTTATGTTATTTGAAAGAGATAAGGGCATCAGCGCGGTAATATGGCATGTCAATGCCATATTACCGCGCTGAATGAAATCTACATTGTAGACTCTGTCCTTCACATTTTCGTTTTCGTTTAATTAAGTAACACAGCTTTGATTTATTTATTGCGGTTTTAATATGAGATACTTTTGCAACTCCATCCTAGCAGTAATGTAAAATATATTTTGTACTCAAGATTACTTCCTAAGAAACAATATATGTATAAAAGTGTGATATTTTCATATTTTTCCGTCATAACAAAAATTGTTGAACTTCATAAAGAGAGTGTATTATATAATAGCTACCAGTTCTAAAGTAATATAGCGATTTAAAAGTTTATTTTTTCGCTTCATTCACACTCTTAGTATCATATTATAGACGAGAACAGTTGTTCCTATAAAAAGGAACTACTAAATAATAAATAGAATAAGGACGCAGGATCTGGGGGAGGTCAACAGGAACATGCCCATCCCCACAGTGAAAATGCTAATAAGAGGTAATAGAAGCAAAAATTTATAAACTTAAGTATATGTCATGAAATTTTCAATATTTTGTTTAAATGCATCTAAAATGGAGTGTCAAATGTTATACACTGTAATAGAAATCTAGTTTCTCCCTATCTCCCGCTTACGTTTCTCTGGCTCGATTGGATCTCTTGCTTCCCCCCCCCCCCACTTTGTTTTTTAGACCCGGGCTTCTATGGAATATACCCATTCCCCGACTAATACGATAAATGTTTTCTTAGAAATATTGTAGAATGAAATTTTGTTAGTTGGATATGATTATTTCAAAGAAATAATCTAACAAGGGAGGATGTGTTACAGAATCCTAACTTAAGTGACATATTTTTTTACTCCTTTGTTATAGCAATGCTTTGATTAATGCTTTTTGCTTTTTATTTGTATTTGCATATTGACATATGTAACTTAACTTCTCAGAATAAACGATAAAGGTAGGAAGAAAAACAGCAAAATACAGTTTCCAAACCTTTTAGCCGAATCACCCGTTTTATCACGAATTATTTTCTAACTCAGATAGAGACGCGATCTGTATTTCAATTTCTGAATACTGAAGGAATAAAACCAGTAGAAACTTATAGAACAATTTTTGATCAATACGATAGATGATGAATGAGCCAATGAGAAGTATATGAATGGGTGGATAAATTGACGAACGGTGCCGAATGTGTTGAAAATGTTTTGCGACTCGTGCAATCGCAACGTGTTGTTACACCACAAAATATTGCTTCATGGAAATAAAACTTATTTTATTATGAAACTAGTTGAAAACTAGATGGCGGTAGCGCCCTCTTTATCAGCTTGACAAATCAAATACTCTCACAAATTTCAAAAATTCATAGCTGTCGCTCCCCAGTTGGCAACCCAATATAGATGAATGTCGAATAACGAAGATTGAAAATAGAAAAATTGATTGTTGTTGAAAAATAAAGATGACTAGCGGTACGTTTACAAGGATTGCTACTCTGTGTCTACTTATAATCTTTAAGCAATCAGGGAGAATTTTTACACCCGTAAATAAAAATGCTCTGTGTTGTTCACAAATATATTTTCTGTAACAGCTGTTTAGACATATTCATTTGTATAGGTAAATATCAGAAATCTTTTCCGAAGTGCTGAAATTATGAACAAGGAGAGATTGGATGGCTGAGACAAGGAAAACATCCAAGATGCATTCTTATCCTAATATAAACGATTGAGAGAAGTAGTAGATAAATCGGGGGTAAAAGAACTATTCATGTTAGTGTAACACCAGACTTACTATAAAAACCGTGTTTGTCGTACTTTAAGACCGTGTCGGTCTACAGCCATCGGTATTTTAAAAACCGTGTAGGTAGAAACCAGCCCTTCTTTAAAAATAATGTTAAACCGAATTCGAGCTGGTATAATTCACGTTAGTCTGCGACTTGTAGGGGGAGGAGAGCTTCAAATGTAATAATTGGGTGATATGTCTTCATTATCAGGAAGGTCAGATTTAGGTCATCCATTAGAATATTCAAACAGATCTTTTTTAAAAAACAAAATGCAAAGTAAGGAGATTTTGACCTAGGTAGAAGTTAATGTTCTGTATATATAGTGTATACCACCTGCTAAAGTCGGTCTTTAATTCATCTCTGGGGCGGGAACTCAGTAGGTGGCACTCCAGACTGGTAATTTGCAGTTCCCAGGTTCGAGTCCCAACTTCGAGGTCTGGGGTTGGTATTTATCACCGAAAAACTTCCCAGAGTGCCCTCGGTCAGTGCGGTATTGGTCAGTAGTACCGATGGGATTGGAACGACCGCCGTTCGTCGGATGACACGTTAAGACGTGGTTCCGTGTATGAGAGAACTATACCCTGTACACGTTAAAGAACACACTGGATAGCCTTGATGGGAGGCTACCATATGTCTCCTAACAGCTGTCCAATGGGTCCCCTCCCCCAATCATCTCTGAGCCTTCGGCGTCTTTGTAATCTGACCATTTAGTTGCTGCTGCTTGGCCCATCTTGCTACTTGAGTTCCACCCCCACCACCCACCACCATGAGTCAACCAGAAACACCCGTCTTTCCCGCTACACAAACCTAATATCCACACATCAGCTGCCCAGATATTGCTCCTTTCAACGTAGTGATCGGTACAGCAAGTGAAAATTAATTTCTCCTCTTCGCCTCTTGTTTCTAACCCACAAATGTATCCAGATGATCTTCCCAACGCACTGAAGATCAGAGCTACACACTGATATTTGCTCCAGTAGAAGAATCCAACCTACATCCGCTGCAGGATTTTATTCAGCTGGAATTGTTTTCAAGAAAAAGGTATTGCTTACATCTATTTAACATTACACAATAGATTCGTTTCCCCTTGTAACTGGATGTTGACTGCTGAGTAGTTGAAAGAGCTAGGCTTCTACAATCATGTAAATAACGCAATACTGTGCCTAACACGTATACATAGGTGAATAAATCTAACTGATAAAAAAGGGCTATTATCTCTGATAAGTTCTAAAAACAAGTCGCCTTTACTTCGACACTGTAACCAGGTTATCAGCATTTGAAACAGTCAGTAACATAGTTCAATTAAGAGCTCCTTAGAATAAGATAGTGTGTATAAATATTTAATAACACTTAAAGTAAATGAGCCTTATTGAAGGGAGGAGTGCATATGTATGTTTCTTAGAGAAGGTTTTCTGGATCATTTGCGAAACGAAAGTGATTTTAATATTTTGTGCATTTTATATACTGTATTTCTGTGTCGCTTGAGATGAATCCACTATCTAAAGTTAGAGTAGAAAACTCCGGTAGATCCAAGGAGTAATTGCGTTCGATGTGAAGTTAGTAAGTGGTCGATTAGGGAACCTTTTATTATAACTAATTCGTATATTTATGCAAACTGTATTTCTGTGTGCAGCGTGCCTGTACTTTTGGAAGTACAATTAAAAAGACATACACAAACCAACACTATAGCACTAGGGGATTTGTGGGGCAAAAGATGGAAACAAAGGATTTAGATACCCCCACCTGGGAACCGAACCTACTGGGAATCTGTATTAGCGGGTTTTGCAAACTTCATTAAAGAGTCTAGAGAAGACGGCAATGGCTTGAAAAAGTAAAGGCAACGCCTGCTGTACGACCACCACTTTTCCGAACAGTTAGAAAGCATCGCCTGTTGAAAGGAGCAATATCAGTTTATCAAAACCCCAACCGAGTGAGATGGCGATCATCGCCTGCTTGAAGCTCAGAGGTGTGCAGCTGAATTTATAAATTCTTCACAGAAACTACACATGGAGTACAGCAATGAAATATTTAAAAGGGCAGTCATTGATAGGTTTGATCAGAGTAGCCAGTCGTTCAACTAATCCCATCTGATTGAACAAGGGAATGGCGATCAGTCAGAAACTTTGGACCCGGATTGGATCCGAACTCCTCGTGAAGAGGTTAAGAAGTCCTCATTGCCACTGCATTAGCTGATTTTCAGCTGTACCATCTTGAGACCAGAAAACAAGGAAAACTAGGGGAGTTATTGATGTGAAATAAACATATTTTTGTTAGTTAAAGCGAGTTTTGAGTAGAGTAGTTTTGAGTAAAGTTAGTTTGAGTGAGTTAACAAGAATGACGACAATATACCATGAGATACATTTTAGAAATAGGCGACTGTTTCTCCATTGAGATTTATTGCAGCTACTGGGCACCTTAAGCTGAATGGTAATTGCGGTCCCTATGGATAGCACAACGCAATTTCTCCCTGTCCTCCTTTGCTTTCTCCTGATGTCTACCACTCCAGTCAACCGTAGTTGGATGCGACAGGAAGCATCTGCGATATCTTCTTATATGATAAATACAGTAATAGAAACGATCGCAGAAAAGAAGAGGATCAATAGGGTTAAATGGAACAGTCATTGTTGTTAGTCAAAACCCAGTCTACTTCAATGATTTATATTTTGAAGTAATTTTGAGGGCATACAGCCTATTCACATGCAAATGTTGTTTACAAATTATCATTGTCGGTAACTAAAATTTACCTTGAAATTAATTCTATACATTTTTTTACAATTTCAGATATTTTGATTTATACATCATTAGTTACCAGTTAAATATTTAAACGAATTCCCTAAAATATTTTAGATTTGTTTAATTAAGTAGTTTCTATTATCGTCCATTCACAGAGTCCAGCATTTGTTTCTGTCTTCAGCAGAAGCTAAAATCAAAACCCAGTCTACTTCAAAAGTCGTGCTGACAGATTTTTATTTTGAAGTAATTTTGAGGGCATACAGCCTATTCACATGCAAATGTTGTTTACAAATTATCGTTGTCGGTAACTAAAATTTATCTTGAAATTAATTCTATACATTTTTCTAAAATTTCAGATATTTTGATTTATGCATCATTAGTTACCAGTTAAATATTTAAACGAATTCCCTAAAATATTTTAGATTTGTTTAATAAAGTAGTTTTTATTATCGTCCATTCACAGAGTCCAGCATTTGTTTCTGCCTTCAGCAGAAGCTAAAAATAATTGAAATTGAAAGCAATGCCAATTAAAACACCCATCAATCATTTTCAACTATAGTAGATTATTTTGCATTCTCTTATGTGGGATATTATAGTTATAGCCCTGAGCTGATGCGAATATCCGTAGATTTATCAGCCGATATCCGCACTCGAACGCACTTAGCAGATGATCCATTACTTTTGACGCGGATAGCAGATAATACCTCGGGTAAGATTTGATGTAAACGTCATCAACCTTTTTGTTGACAAAACCAGAATTTAAGTTCAAAATATTACTCGAGTGTTGGTAGAAAACAGGTATTAAATGTGAAAAAAATTCAGTTGTATAAATTGCGAATATTCTCCTAGGGAAATGTATATAGAAAGCTGAACTTAATCCTTAAAAAAGCATATCATATTATCACGTATTTTAGTCTATGATGCTAGGAAAAATATATAAAATGTGTACACAAAGCTATAACTTAGACTAGTAAGAAATATCAGCGTCTGTAAGTGAGCTCTTATTAGGTAATTATGTCTTTATTGCATTTTATGTAAAAGTATCTTATTTTACCTAATTTTTAGGTCCTTAAAGGAAACCTGGACTTTTGAAACACTGAGTGATCAAACCTTTTATCTCAACATTCGAAGTCTAATATGAAAGACAGTATTATGCGCAGAATAACTGGCACAGATGAGCAACTTAATAATCAACGTTTTCAGCGCCACCTTTAACAGCCGGTCGGAAGTCTCATTTTCTCGCTAATTTTCAAACTATGTGAATATATTGCTTTGTAGTTCGCTATTACTTGTTTTTCTTATATAGTCTTTTACCAAAAGGTGAAAAATACAAAAATATATTTATTACGATTATATAAGAATATTATAAAAAAATACCTAAAATTAACGGTTGACTTAAAAATAACTACTTGTTTAATTTTAGAATAATCTGCATGTATATATTGATATATGGAATGAAATTAATTATGCCGGTTCTCCGTAGCGTTCTAGCATCAATTTTGTGCTCCAATGAATGACTTAACCATATATCGACGTCATCTATCGGACTACTTAATCTGTGGGGTTATGAACTCTTTTTATTGATATAAATGAAAGTAAATCGACACATTTTATTTAAAATTACATTGTCTTATATCGTATTACAAATAATCATTTGTAAATAAAAAATGCAAAACTGATACAATAAGGAAAACGACAACAGGATTGTTTTTTAAACAGCAAAATTAAAAGATTCAGTGGGAGGAGAAGTTAAATTAACCATTAGTTTGATACACAAAATAAATATTTAGAGCAATTTTAATATAAAATGAGAGATCTAGTATTGTATTTTTAACAGGAAATTTTACATCGAAATATGATTAATAATAATTAAATGACATGAAACTAAGATTACTGTAATTGCTAAAGAACTTTACACATTTTGATGAATATGTAACTTAACCCGTTATTCCACCACATATTGTTTACACTAAAATGTATACTAAAGGTCATTTTTAAATATGTTTCCACCTAATTTTTACACCTTCCCTGCAGATTTGGATGCCTATCTTTCGTTTTCCACCTTGTGTCCGTAAATATATTTTCTCGCAGTAAGCAAAATGAACAAAGGGAAACGTAAGAAAAAAAAATTCAAATTTCTAATGTTTCTATATTACATCACAAATATTCAATAGTTACGCAACAACTATCTGTTGATAACACGTAATTTGCAAAAAATGTTGAAATGCGTCATGAACTACTGTTGCTCTGAATGCAGTAATTGAAAAATTAATTTGATATTAATAAAAAAAATCATTCAAATGTTAAATGGAATTTTTTTTTCAGAATCATTGCCCTTGCGTTTATACAAAGTCACAATTTCAGGGCAGATAAGGTCCACCTCCAGTTGAATGGAGAAAGCACTAGAAAGAGATAGAGAAGTTTCACTTGTAACGAAAAAGAATGAAATTCGCAGCTGAAACCATTCATTTTACAAACATACTCTAAAGGACAAAGTTTTTTTTAGTTATAACCTTTGCTATGAGATGAACTGCGTTATTTCTCTATTTCAATATATGCTATTAGGTTTTGCGTGATCCTGAGAGGTTAGTGATTAAATTTCACATTCTTATTTTCATGTAAGTGATGAATGTTGTATAAACTGAGTTGTTGTTAAGTTCCTTCGCGTCGGCATCTACTCCTGATGACTCTAAGTACAAATGCTCTCCATTTCTTTCTGTCATTCGCTACTTCTCGTAGTTGTTCCAAGCACATCTCTTTAGCTTTTTTTTACATTGTTCATCCGTCTTGTTCGCTGTCTTCCTCTCCCTCTTTCTCCCTTCACCATTCCAAGCATGACTGCTTTCTCCACTGAATTTCCTGCTCGCATCACGTGTCCAAAATGAGTTAATTTAAGTTTCAGCATCGTGGCCTCAAGCGAACAAGTAGGCCTTATCTGCTCCAAAATGCTTTTATCGGTTCTCTTTGCAGTCTATGGAATCCTTAGCAATCTTTTCCACCACCACAGCTCAAAAGCATCAATATTTCTACTTTCGCTCTTTCACGAGTTCAGCTTTCACAGCTATATGTCACCACAGGGAACACTATTGCTATAATTATCCTTATTTTAGTTGTCATACAAATGTGCTTTATCTTTCATTATTTTAAATAGGCCCATCATTGCTGATCTGCACAGAATTAATCTTCGTTTTACATCTTCTGTACACCATCCATTGCTATCTAAAGTTGATCCCAAGAACACAAATCTCTTCACCTCCTCTATTTGTTCATTATCAATCTTAAAATCCATCATATTCCCCGTTGATTGTTTGTTTTCTTGATTTTTAGCCTCAGGCCTGATTTTAAACTTGCCTGACCAATGCATCCCTGTCTCACTCCGTTGCCAATATTAAACCATTCTCTATTTCCAAATTCAGTCTTTACTGTATCATCTTGTCCCATGTAAATTATTTTCATAAAAACAAGCAGGTGTTCAGGTTAATCCATTGTTCTCAGTACATTCCAGAGTCTTTTATGATCTACGCAGTCCAAAGCTTTATTGTAATCAGTAAAGCACAGAAAAATGTCGTTTTGAAATTCTCTTCATCTTTCCGTAACCCTCACATATTTGCTATGTGATCCCGTGTTCCAATTCCCTTTCGAAATCCAGCTTGCACTTTCGACAATTCCCTTTTCATCGAGGGTTCAAGTATTCTCTGCGAGTTCTTAAGTAAACCTTTGCTGGCGTGTGGGAACAAAGCAATCATTAAATTATTGGCACATTCTCTAGAGCAGCGTTTCCCCAAACTATGTGTTTCGTGAAAAATTATCAAAATTAACCTTTTACAACGACATATTGATGCAGGCAGGATTTTCAGATTACGCTGCAACCAAATCAAAATCCAGGAACAGACTCGACGCTACACCAGACAAGAAAATTCAACTTTCTAATATTGTGCCTGATATCAAAAGAATTTGTAATTCAAAGACACAAAATCATCGAAGTTATTAAGAATGTAATTTTACAATATATATACGGTAGTTCATTTTACTATTTTATGTGTTTTTTTTAATAATTACAATTGGAGAATAAATGTTTTTTTTTCTTAACGCTTAGATTTACTCATTTATTTTATTTATTATTTATATCTACCTACCCTACAAAATAACCAAGTGTTCCGTTAAAATTTCAGGATTTGTTAAGTGTTCCGTCGTAGGAAAAGTTGGGAAATGCTGTTCTAGAGTTTTTCTTTTGTTGGAATTGGAATGTAAATCTACCCTTTTCAGGTAATATTCCATATATTTTCCATAATGCTTTCCACACATTACTACAAACTGCCTACAGGATCTTGGTGGTCTCATCTCATGTTTCTTAAACGTTTCTATTGGCATTCCATCAATGCCAAGCGCCTTTCCTATTGCCATTACTCTCACTGCCTACCTCATTTCACTCTCTGTCACCATCGGTTCTTCGCTGTACCCTTTTCCCTCAAATGTGTCTGTCCTGCTGCTGCCTTTTATAAAAGGATTTTCTGTAACTCTCTCCATCTTCTTATAATCTCACCTTGTCCCATTAGGTCTTTTCCATGAATATTTTTAATCACCCCAATTTGTAATTTCCCTAATCTTCTTAAAACGATCTCTTGTGTTCCCTTCATTATTATCTTCTTCTATATGTCGACACTCCATGTTGAGATATACACATCTCTTTGTCCTTTCTTAATTGATGTTGGAAAGCAGCATTCAGTTGCCTGGATCTTTCCGTATCACCCTTAGCTTTTGACTTGCGTCTATTTTCTGCTATCTTAAGAGCTTGTTCTGATATCCAATTTGTTTCCTTTTTCCTTTTAATCTTTGGTATTTGTCTTTGGCATCTTCCTTTACAATATCTCTCATTCGCACCACAGTCCATAAGTATGTCTAGCCGTTAGTTCTACAACTTTGAAACTATTTTTACCTCTATTTTAAATTCCTCTGGAATTTTCTGCCATGTAACATCTGTTTGCATATTAACCTTTGACGCTTTCAGGTCGATACGGATTTCTGCCACCAATAGTTCATGATTAGTTTCACAATCTGCTCCCGGGTATATCTTCGCTGAAAGCAAAGCACTTCACTTTCTTTTGCAAAGTATATTGTCTATATGATTTTGGTGTTGTCCATTTGGAGAGGTTCACGTGTACAACCTGCAATTATGTTATTTGAAACAAAATTATGTTTTTTGAAACAAAATTATGTTTTTTTTTCCCGCAGAAGTCTAATAGCTTTTATTCTTTGTCCTATGGCCATATTTCCCGGAGATTCCACTTTCCTCCACATCTCCAACTTTTGCGTTCCAGTCGCCCATAATAAACACAACATCTTTATATATATATATACATGTCATCAAGAACCTTTTGCCTTCCATAAAATTCCTCGATGTCCTCATATTCTGCATCTGTAGTAGGAACTTATGCTTGAATCACAGTAATGTTAAGTGGTTTTCCTTAGATTCTTAAAGTTGGAAGTCCATAAAAAACTGAGTTATCACACACTGGGAAATATTCTTTTTGAGGATCATTGAAACTCCATTTTGCCATCAGTTTAGAACACTTTGAAATCATCGGATTGAATTAACCATTCCCTGTCCATTTGAGCTCATTTATTCCCAATATCTCTGTGTTAGTTCTCTCCATCTCTTTTTTAACAATGTCTAGATTTTCCTGATTCATGCTTCTAATATTCCATGTCTACCCAATGATGTGTTTCTTTATTAAGCTAGAGATTGATCTTTCAACCATGCTGGTGGTTCAACATCGGTGGTTGAACTTCCTTTTGATTTTGATGCATCCACGTCATTATTACTCAAATAGTTACCAGATTTACTCGAATCAGTTTGTAGCTGTACCCTAGTAGCCATAGGCGTGCTTTCCGACTGGGGGTCTCATCCTCCAGCGCAATAACTGGATGTTCTATCGAACCCGTATACAGTCGCTCAAAACAATATCCGAACACTATGGTTGATTACAGAATTCAGGAAAAATTCCTGACAACGAATATTTTAGAAATTTGGCAACCTTCGTGTACAGCATACTAAGCTTGTCAGATCACTAATATATTTTTTCTGAATTCTGTAATCAACTATAGTGTTCGGATATTGTTTTGAGCGACTGTACATAGTTTTCTTGGCATCGATACAAAAGTGGGTTGCCGTTGCCTTCTTCTGCCCAGTACTAGCTATCTTCGGAATCATCCAACTACTTAGGACAAGTTACCTTCACCGTTGTCACCTGAGAGATCTTCCCCGCTGGCGGCACCATCCACCAATGCTGCTGACCAGTGGCTTTATATCCAGGGGTCCTCTCAGGGTGCTACTAACTTGGCCAACTGAATACAGGTTTTTTTTCATGAGATCAATACTCCTCTCCTCCGTCTTTCTCATCAGAGCTAGGGACTGTCAATGGCGGATTACTGAGCCTGGTAGGGGCGGGGGTGGCTCAGTCGGTAGCGCGCCAGGCTCGTAATCTGTAGTTCCCAGGTTCGAGTCCCAGCTGGGTAAGCGTTGAGATTTATCTCCGCAAAATTCCCCGCCCTGCCCACGGTCAGTAGGGGACACCGATGGGCTTGGAAAGGCCGCCGTCCGTCGGATGGGACGTTAAGCCGTGGCCCCGTGTGCGGGAGAGCCATACCCTGTGCACGTTAAAGAACACGCTGGATAGCCTTGACGGGAGGATACCATCTATCTCCCAACAGCTGTTCCAGTGGGTCCCTTCCCCCAACCTTCTCTGAGCCTTCGGGGTCCACGTGACCTGGCCATTTAGCCCATGGTGTGCAAAAAAGTGCCGCTCAGAGGTAAAACAACCCAACCCAACCCAACTGAGCCTGGTAATGGTTATTATATACCTTTTCGTCAGTCAGAAAACTTGAAATGGATCAATGGTCTGACCAATCAAACTTTAATTCTTAGTTTAAACCAGTGGTTCTTTTTTTTTGCTAATGGCCCCTTTCTGACCCTAATTTATTTTGGTAATAACCCTTATAGCTGTTATTAGTGAAAAGACATATTTTATAATTTTGTAACATTTTTACTATTTTGTAACATATTTTACTATTTTATAGAATGTTTGGTGAAGAAGTTTTAAGAGCTAAAGATTTTAATACTAATTATTAAAAAATTGTGACTACGTTTTTTATTTGATTAAATTTTAAAATTTATTTCATTTAAAAAAAGAATTTCTGAAGAAAAAGAAATTATCTAAAACTTTTTGTTATTGAAAGACATTTTTAAATATATAATTTTTTGCGAGATATCGTGTATGCTAATTTGTCATTTAAAATTGAGAATGACCATTTCTTGTGTGTAAGGACTACCAAAAAATCAAATTTAATGAAGTGTACTTTATTTGCAAAAAAGAAAAAACTTAAAAACTAAAATATATAGAACAAAAAATATTTTTTATGATTGACATTTTTTTTGGTTGTGATCCTTATGGCTGATGCAAACTCGCAAGTTTTTCAAAATCTGGCTGTAGCGTTGATCACCTATCTTTGTAATATCAAGGCAGTTACGAGCTTTTGATAATAGGTGAGGCACTCTGCTAAAACCAGACTCAACAAGATAAGATATGGGGAAAGCAATAATATATAACTTTACTTTCTCCCAGAGTAGTGGATATTATCTGGGAATTTCATTACTTTTCCATAAACTATTTTTTTCGATATTTGAATCTAGCTTGAGCTGTTTGATCACTCTGTAACTCAATGAGGTTTTCTTGTAATGCAATATTAACATCAGCTGTATATATTACAAACGGATTCACCACCCAACCTGGAATGCTAATATCTAGAAGGTCTCTGAACCGAACTTCCATATCATTGTACAAATTCTTGAAATATTCAACGTAAATAAAGATTTCGTCATCTTGTAGCTCGGTGTTAATGGTGGTCAAGGAGGGAAACTGCTCCATCGTGCGACATCCCATATTAATTCCAAGGAAAGCAGTGATAGCCACTTTGCAAGATATGAGATTACAATTTTCTCCTTGTAACTGTTTATTCAGCAAATTCAGTTTTACGAATATATCGGATAGGTAAAATATATCACATCTGACTGCAATTTTATACGAAAGAATGGTGGTGTTTTACACGATACCACTGAACTCATAATTAAAACATAAAGCAGTGTTTTATAAACAGTTTGGCCCCAAGATTCTAAAAAATTATGCAGTCCCGTTGAATAGCACATAAAAATTATTCGACCCTCTAGAATGGAGCATCAAATTATTATTCTCCTTCCCTCTTGCCTACAATTCAGGACGTACATCTGATAATTTCATTTACGTAGGATAAAATTAATAAAATTATCTTCTTGCATTTTAAGCAATAAATTTGTTACAAAACACTATTAAAATATTGTTTAAAATGTTCACTAAATATACCAGTAAATATAAACTACCTGAGCTTTGCGACCCTTTCCAAGCTGTTTGAGCGTTGCGACCCACAGTTTGAGAACCATTAACATTAAATATAGAGCAGTGCTGTATTCCCCCGCACCCCTAGGACTCAGCGATCGTAGGAAATGAGAGGAGATAGGCGTACTGGTTTCAAAATATTAAAAATTTTAATGGGAAAAGCACAATTTAAACGATTATATAACACATTAATTTTTATTGCTTTTTGCTGGAATTATGCTATTTCAGTATGGCAACACTGGTTATCTCATACTGAACACAAGATGAAATTCGCTGTTCGTCATATAAAAATTTCTGGAGCGTTTGAATTTCTACACCCACGTTTTCAGATTCAAATCGTAAAGTGACCATAAATGAACCACAGATAAAGAACTATAGATGTATATCGTCCTTTACTTTTTAGGAGTCCACCTTGCGGAAACATTTATTTTAGTTAAAATATACCAATCAGTGATGAGAAGAGAATTTTCAGGAAAGACTAGATTTGATAGGGAGTTGGGAGAAAGAATGGGAATTGGAAGGTTGGCGTGGTAAAGATTGGGAATCATAGTAACCAATTGTATCTATACCCATGCTCCTACGGTCGCAAAAACACTTTCGCTTCGATCGTTTAGAATTTCAAGACAGCTTTTATTGATAAATGCGACTAAAATGGTAACTGAAATTTATATTTTGCATGAAGTTAATAATTTAGAAATGATTCAACATGCTAGATAAAAAACTCATGATTAGGCTGTAACTGGAGGAAAGTGTTATTCTTCTTTAATAAGCATGGTGAATCTTAAATACACCAGATGCTGTGCATATTATTTGATCGATCCACTACTCGTCATGCTAACGATGTTCAATTTTTCAGACCACTGGATCGCAAAGAAATTTCCTTAGCTTTCGAATATACAAGTCAATTTTCTTAAACTATAACTTGTATTTAACCATTAATTACTTGAAGCGACAGTAATTGCTCATTTACAATTCGTTGTAGGTGCTTCAATTAGTTTCTGCTTCAATTTAGTTTTCTGTTAATCTAACCTAATCTGCATAAAACATGGAGTATTTGAGAAATTTAAACACGTTCTTTGGATTGTAAGAAAACCTACTTAAGAATGAAGATCCAACATTCATATTGAAGATACAGTATTATATTAAATGCTGTGCCTTCATTTAATGCAGCCTCCAGTACCAAGTTCTTATTATCCTACTCTATACAATCTGTTTTTTGTTAGTAACGCCTTTTTCCGTTTTGACAAGATAAATGCATTAAGCTAAAACTGGATTTAAACTATTATATTATTTATTCGCGAGCCGTCCCGTGGCGAGTGGTTAGCGCGCTTGGTTACTTATCTAAGGGACCTGGGTTCGAGCTCCGGATAAGGCATGGAGGTTAGTGTCGTTTTTCTGCTCAGGTCCTGCCATTCTCACAGATCTTCTACTATGGCATATAAACTGACAGGCTCCTGTCAGACCTCTGTGGCAAGCAGCTGCTTGAGGAGGTATTTATTTATACTTTTTTTCCTTTTTAAAGTTATGAGCGTACGTCACATTGCCTTGTTAAAAAATGTGAAATACTGATATAACGCAACTCGTTTAAGACACATTTTGCTGCACAATAAACTAACCGAAATTTAAATATATTTGCGGAAGGGAATCGACCGGACAGTTTCAAATGATATAGAGAAGCCTCCCATCAAGGACACTTTCTGATTTTTTACTGTAAGAAGCGGATGGCTATTCTTGCACATAGAACTTTGTCTTAAGATTTCATCACGTAAAGGTAGGGGAACAAAATTAAACAATTCATAATGAAATGCGTTTCTTTTCCACAAAGTGTATACCTATATGATTTCTTGAAATATATATCAAAATACTCGTATACGTACCAATCCCCAGTGATGATGCACAGAACCGGCCAGGTCTAGCACCTAATGTCCGACCCCGTCTTCTCGTCGTGCAGGCCGTTAGTACCTTTCAAAAGAGATATTCTCTTTTGGAAGGGAACGGAAGGGGAGGGCTGCCAGTTCAGTATGGCCTGCTGATCTGGTCATCTATGGCCATTTTTTTCTTTTTTTTCAACCCTGCTGAGGAGTGGTCAACTTCACAGGGTCCTGGTGCTGACCATTTATACCTACTAGACTGGACTTGTTTATGGATTTGAGCTTGATTATTGATCCTGGACTTGCTGCACTGGTGGGCCTCTGTTGAGGAAGAGTCTGCCGCTGTGTTTTCTGTTTGCTTCTGGGTTGCCAGCTCTAAGTGAACAGAGGCATGGGATACCTTATATCAGCTGGTGGATAATCCTAATCAGAGGCCATCGCAGGTACCTGAACCTTACGTAGCTAGTTGGGCATCGTCAAGCCTAAACTGGAGTAATGCGTCTCAGGCAGGCCATGTGGCTCTTGAAAAAGTCCACTTGAAAAGGTGGTGCCTGAAGTTCCTACCAGCATCGGTGACTTCAGCCTTTAGCGGAGGAGGAACGGGTCTTTGCCCCATGCCTGCGATCAGGGGGCTGTTTGATATTGTTGGCCCTACCAATCTCAATAAACCTAATTTCTTTAAAAATCCTACTAATCATTTTCTCTCTGCAGGAACGTGGAACGTGAGGACATTACATAGAGATTATTCTCTTGATGTCCTCATGCAGGAATTCCAGCGCTATAACCTAGATATTCTAGGCTTGCAAGAGACCAGATGGACAGGTAAAGGTGAGATACTTAAAAATAACTTTAAATTTCTCTTTACAGGGAGGGAGGATGGAAAGCATCACCAAGGCGTGGGTCTGCTGCTCAGCAGACATGCTAGTGATGCTCTTCTAGGATATGAGTGCATTAATGAAAGGTTTCTTTCAGCAAAATTTCAGACAAGCATTAAAGACTTGAATGTTATCTGCTGTTATGCCCCCACTGAGGATTCTGATGAGGATGAGAAGGAAAGGTTTTACGGACAACTACAGGATATTTTGAAATCAGTCAAGAAAGGAGATATTACCCTTGTTCTAGGTGACTTCAATGCCAAAGTTGGTACTGACTCTGATCTTTGGGGAGGGGTGATAGGCCCTTTTGGTATTGGTAGCTGCAATGGTAATGGGCAACGTCTCCTACAGGTAAGTAAACTCAATGGTTTCAGAATAACTAACACATATTACAAACACCGCGACATACATAAATACACGTGGGTTTCACCTGATGGGCTGCATAGGAATACGATTGATTATATATTAATTAACAGCAAATGGGCTAGTTCTGTTAAATACCAGGGCATATAGGGGAGCTGAAATTGGATCTGACCATTACCTTGTTAAAAGTGTCTTGCAACTTAAACTTAAAAAGTGTTGTGCTAGGGTTAAAAAATTTACCTTTAATACTGATGCTCTGAAAGACCCAGTTATAGCTAGAGCTTACCATGATAGGTTACTTAGTCATTATGACAATCATGGTATGCTTACTACTGAAGTTGAGGAAGAATGGGGCCATTTTAAACAGGCTTTTTTGGAAACTAACAGTACTCTTTTAGGGAAAAAGGAGCAGAGGAGGCAGAATTATTTAAGTGATAAGGCACTTGAGCTTATTTCAGAAAGAAGGAACTGCAGGAATGTCCTTAATCAGTACCCTACTAGTCCTAATAGAAAGCATTACAAAGAACTTAATAAACGTGTAAAGGATCAGTTAGCTACTGATAAGAATCTTTGGCTTGATGGCCTTGCTGACAAAGCTGAGGAAGCTGTTAGACAGCACAACAGCAGAGAGCTATACCAGATAGTTAATGTTTTGTGTGGTAGAAAACGAACAGGTATACAGGGATTGAAGGATAAACAAGGCAAGGTTATAGAAGGTGAGGATTCTGTCATGGCTAGGTGGGCTGAGCATTTCAGTGATGTTCTAAACAATGTGGTTAGTTCTACTCCCATTGTTTGCAATGATGATAGATGCATTGTTGGCTTTAATGTTCGCCCTATAACACAATCTGAAGTTAGTTTGGCTATTTCTAAACTTAAACTTCATAAATCCCCAGGGGTGGATGAAATTACTACGGAAATGCTTAGAGCTGGGAATGTTTCAGTTACCATTTGGATGACTGAAATTTTGAATAACTTTTATGATAAAGGCATGGTTCCTAAAGATTTTACCAGAGCTATTATTATCCCTATTTTCAAAAAAGGTGATCGCAGTTCTTGTGATAACTATAGGGGTATCAGCCTATTCTCCGTTCCAGGTAAAGTTCTTTCCAAGATTGTGCTTAATAGAATTAAGAATCTGGTTGACAGGCAATTGCGTGATGAGCAATGTGGATTCAGAAGTGGTAGGGGATGTGTAGATCAGATATTTTCACTTAGGCAGATTCTAGAGAAATGTTTAGAGTTTCAGAAACCTTTGGTTGCTAGCTTTGTTGATTTCAAAAAGGCTTTCGACTCTGTTGATCGTCATAATTTGTGGTTGATTGTGAGATCATATGGTATACCAGACAAGTTAGTTAACATAATGAAAGCTCTCTATAATAACACTGAGTCATGTGTGAGAGTTGGTAAGTCTTGTAGCACTTGGTTTAGCATTACTTCTGGTGTTCGACAAGGGTGCAATTTGTCTCCTTTTCTCTTTAGTTTGGTTGTTGATTATGTTATGCGAAATTCACTTCAAGGGAAAGCTTTTGACCTTAAATGGGCTGGAGATACGAAAATTTCTGATTTAGATTATGCTGATGATTTAGCCCTTTTGGCAAATGATGTTGATGAGATGAACTCTTTCATTCGAACTGTTGATGAGACTGATAGTACAGTAGGTTTGGTTATAAACAGAGAGAAAACTAAAGTGATTAAAATTGGTCAGGCAGGTTGTGATTCAGTTAATCTGAATGGTTGCAGTCTTGAGCAGGTGTCACAGTTTAATTACCTTGGGAGCTGCGTAACTGATACTGGTGATGTGCGGCATGAGATTAACATACGAATAGGTATTGCTGCCGGGACTTTTAAGAATCTATGGAGATTGTGGAGAAATAGGCGTATACACCTAAAGACTAAAATTAGACTGTATAATAGTTTGGTTCTTTCTAGGGTTAGTTATGGTAGTGAAACTTGGACGCTGTGTAAGCAAGATAACAGGAAACTAGATGCTTTTGATTCTAGATGCTTACGCAGTATCTTGGGTATTAGGTGATTTAACTTTGTAACTAATGATGAGGTTAGGCAAAGGAGTCTGCAACCTCCTTTAAGCAGCATATTGTGCAGAGAGAGACTCCGCTGGTTTGGCCATGTTGCCCGTATGGATAATCATAGATTGGCGAATAGGGTTATGAACAGTGTGCCTAGAGGCCTCAGAAGGAGGGGGAGACCTAGGATGCGGTGGGCAGACAATGTCAAACAGGACCTTGTTAGAATTGGTGTACAGTGGCCGGATGCAGGAGATGTAGCTCAGGACAGATATGCTTGGAGAATTAAACTGCGCGGTCTGGTTGGACCTCCGTAGCCCATGGCTGCTTGATGATGATGATGATGATGATGATGATGATGATGATGATGATGATGATGATGATGATGATGATGATGATGATGATGATGATGATGATGATGATGATATATCGAAACATTTCTTAAGAATTCTACCTAGTTGGGTAAATATTGCATTTAAATAAGGTAATTTCTTTACACATATATAAAACAGAATATAGATTTTCATGAAAGCAGAATAGTGATTTTCAAGACAGGAACTTTTTTTCCCTTTGTCTTCTGTCCATCTGTAGTTATTCAAATTCTGTTCTAAAACATAATTACAAATAATTTTCAGTTTAAATAATTACTAACAAAGTAATGCGATTGCAAATTTTCGAATTTTCTGTTACTTTTAATTTGGTTATGCTAGCGCGCTTGGCTACTGATCTAAGGGACCTGGGTTCGAGCCCCGGGTATAAGGCATGGATGTTTGTGTCGTTTTTCTGCTGAGGGCCTGCCATCCTCACAGACCTTCTACTATGGCATATAAACTGACAGCCTCCTGTCAGACCTCTGTGGCAAGCAGCTGCTTGAGGAGGTATTTATATTTTTTATTTTATTTAAAGACAATGTCACTGTAATTCAGGTTTAAATATTCAGTATAATTTGCGATTAAAAATTGAAATATTGATACCGCAGTGGGTAATCAAGAAGTAACATAGAGAGCTCCAATTTGAATTCTATGGTTTGCAGGCGTGTAAAAATACAACGGTTACTTTTACGAAGTAATAAAATATAAATATTTATTTGGAAAAGCACTAATTAAACATTGTTGCATATTCTGAATCTCTCACTACTTCGAATTCGTACCTTCAGAGACATAATAAATTTTGAAGGTAAAACAAAGTTACATAGAAATTATGAACTGTTAAATATCCGAGTTTTAATTTTTTACAAAACGAAAACTTTTTATTAATCAGAACTATGAAATCAACCGCGCATAGGTCTCGAAAATGTATAAACACTTGCGTACAAAAAAGTATTTTTCTGATTAATCAAATATAGCTATATGGAGCAAAACGACATGGTATTTAGAATATGAGTCTTACTATTAAATTCATGTGAATATTTCAATGCAATGGATAAAATTTCACCTACCTCTGCTGTCTTGCCTGTGTGCTTAGATATCCCCGCACAATGAATATTCTTCCATTTCAGCTCTCTCACCGGAACCGACAGGACCTTCTGCTTCACTTGATAAGGGACATGGCAAAAATGAAAATAGTAGAAGGGAAACTCTTATGTTTCATCAAAGAGGATTCAGTTGTTGACACAATAATATTCCATTTGCAATATTGTGTTGCGAAATAATGAATGCTCGACCTCGTTAACCAGTCTATTTTACATTCATTTACAAATGCCATAGCTAAAAGAATAAATTTTCTATTTTACTGAAAAATAAATCACTTTTCTGAACCTCTTACGAAATTGAAAAGGAAATTTTTTCTTACCATAAGAAATATTCGACAACAAATATAAGATATATTCGGAACAAATTCTGGACTAAGGCAACGAAAACAAAGGCCTGTAAACTGCAATTCATTCACGATTATGTTATACTTTAAGTTCTGTCGGTTCCATTGCAAATTTGACATGCTAATATTGAGGAATGGGAATATAATATGTGATAGTTTACCCGGAATAAATGTTAATGATTTGAGAATAAAAACCTCATAAAGAGCTTCGCCAACTAGCATTACACATTAATACTACAACTACACATTAAATGAAATATAGAGAAATGATTACATATAAGTCAACAAATTGATGGCCAGATGCCTATTCCGGTAATATGCAATCATATTTAATTCTCTTCATACTCAATATCTTGAAAATTAAAACTATTCATAAAATATAGTATTTTCCAGAGCACTCAATTTTATTCATCCAATAGGAACAACTATTTATAGTGAAAGTATAATGAAATCGAAAGGTGACCAAAATATATTCCTTATACTGAAATACCGACACAAAAAGCGCAGTGATAGTTGCACACTACAAAATAATCATTTTGAAAGAAATTTACTGTGTATTACAGTTTACTTCTTAAAAAAGTGGGCAATTTTTAACTGTCTGTTCCAACAAGCATCTGTGATTAAATTCTTAATACCTACATGCATAAAAAATCCTCATGCAGACATCAGCTGTGGAGGTCCAACCAGATTGCGTAATTTTCCTCTCCAGACGTGTCTCTTTTGAGCTACAACTGCTGCGATTGGCCATTCTAGACCAATTCTAGCAAGGTCCTGTTTGAAATTGTCTGGCCATCGCATCCTGGGTCTTCCCCTTTTACTGAAACACTTAGGCACACTGTTCATAATCTTCTTTGCCAATCTGCAGATATGCATACGGGCAACATGGCCAAACCAACGCAGTCTCTCTCTGCACAATATGCTGCTCAATAGAGGTTGATGACTCCTTCTTCTAACCTCATCATTACTTACAAAGTCAAACCACCTAATGCGCAAGACACTGTGTAAGCATCTAAAATCAAAGGCATCAAGTTTCTTGTTATCCTGCTTACAAAGGGTCCATGTTTTGCTACCATACTAATCTTAGAAAGAACCAAATTTTTATGCAACCTAATTTTAGTCTTTAGGTGTATACGCCTATTTTTTAATACTCTACATAGATTCTTAAAAGTCCCAACGGCAATCCCTATTCTTCTATTTATCTCATGCTGCACCTCACCAATATCTGTTACATAGCTCCCAAGATAATTAAACTGAGACACTTGCTCAATAGTACAGCCATTAAACGCAACTGAAGCACCATCTGCCTGACCAATTTTCATCATTTTAGTTTTTCTCTGTTTATCGCCAAACCTACTCTATTACCAGTCTCATTAAAAGTCTTAATGAACGAATTCATCTCATAAATATCAGTAGCCAGTAGGACCAAATCATCTGCATAATCTAAATCAGAAATTTTAAAATTTCTAGACTATTTAGCCAAAATCTTTCCTTTGTAAAGAATTTCGCATTACATAATCAATAACCAAACTAAAGACAAAAGGAGGAAAAATGCACCCTTGTCTAACTCCACTAGCAATGCTAAACCAATCGCTGCAAGACATATCAACTCTCATACACGACTCAGTGTTATTATAGAGAGCTCTAATTACACTAATTAACTTATCAGGTATTCCATATGATCTAACAATCATTCACAAATTATGTTGAACAAGAGAGTCAAAAGAAATCTTCTTGAATCTTTTTGAAATCTATAAAGCTAGCAACCACATGTTTCTGAAACTCTAAACCTTTCTCAAGAATCTGCCTAAGTGGAAATATTTGATCAATACATCCCCTACCACTTCTGAATCCACACTGTTCATCACGCAGTTGTCCATCAACCAAATTCTTAATTCTATTTATAATCATGCGAAGAACTTTACGTGGAACTGAAAGTAAACTAATTCCCCTATAATTCTCACAAGAACTGCGATCACCTTTTTTAAAAATTGGAACAATGATAGTTCTAGTAAAATACTTAGGAACATGACCTTTATCATAAAAAATATTCTGAATTTTGAAATTCTGAACCCAACTAGCCATCACAGAATCCTCACCTTCAACCACCTTGCCATATTTATCCCTCATTCCCTGTGTACCTGTCGGTTTCTTCTAACATAAAACATTAACAATCTGGTACAACTCCCTGCTGTTGTTCTGTCTAACTGCTTCCTCTGCTTTTATCATTCAAGCTATAAAGCCAAGGATTCTTATCAGATGTTAACTGATCCTTTACACGTTTATTAAGCTCGTTGTAATGCCTTCTGTTAGGACTAGTAGGGTGTTGATTCATGTTAATCCTGCACTTTCTGCTTTCAGAAATAAATTTTATAGCCTTATCTCTCAAATATTTTATTTCGTCTGTTCCTTTTTACCCAAAGGAGTACTGTTGGTTTCAAGAAAAGCCTATTTAAACTGATCCCATTCTTTCTCAACTTCAGCCATAAGCAAACTACGATTGTCATAATGACTAAATAGCCTATCATGGTATGCTTTGGCTATATCTGAATCTTTCAGACCTTCAGTGTTGCAGGTAATTTTCTTAACTTTAGCGCATTTCTTAAGCTTCAGCTGCAAGGCACTTTTGACCAGGTAATGGGCAGAACAAATTTCAGCTCTCCTGTATGATCTGGTATTCTTAATTGAACTAGCCCATTTGCTGTTAATAAAATATAACCTATCATTTTCCTGTGCAAGCCAGCAAGTAAAACCCAGGTATATTTATAAATGTCCCGGTGCTTGTAGTATGTGTTAGTTATTCGTAAACCATTAAGCTTACTTACCTGTAGGAGACGTTCCCCATTACCATTGGAACCATCAATGCCAAAGGGACATAAAATCCTGCCCAAAGGTCAGAGTAGTACCAACTTTACCATTGAAGTCACCTAGCACAAGAGAAATGTTTCCTTTCTTCACAGAATTCAAAATATCCTGAAGCTGGCTGTAAAGCGTATCCTCCTCATCGTCATCAGAGTTGTCTGTGGGGGCATACTAACAGATGAAATTTAAGTTTTTAAATTTGCTTTAAGAAATCTTTCATTAATGTAGTCATATCCTAGAAGAGTATCACTGGAGTGTCTGCTGAGAAGCAAACCTACACCTTGCAGATGCTTTCCATCCTCCCTACCTGAAAAGATAAATTTAAAGTTATTTTTAAGTATCTGACCTTTACCTGTCCATCTGGTCTCTTGCAAGTCTAGAATATCTAGGTTATAACGCTGGAATTCATGCGTGAGGACATCAAGAGAATAATGTCTATGTAACGTCCTCACGTTCCACGTTCCTGCAGAGAGAAAATGATTAGTAGGATTTTTAACGAAACTAAGTTCATTGAGAGAGGTAGGGCCAACATGACAAACAGCCCCCTGATCACAGGCATGGCACAAAGACCTGTTCCTCCTCCGCTAAAGGCTAAAGTCACCGATGCTGGTAGGAACTTCAGGCACCACTTTTTGAAGTGGACTTTTTCAAGAGCCGTATGTCCTGCCTACACATTACTCCAGTTTAGGATTGACGATGCTCAACTAGCTAAGTGAGGTTCAGGTACCTGCGATGGCTTCTGATCAGGATTATGCACCAGCTAATATAAGATATCTCGTGTCGCTGTTCACTTAGTGCTGGCAACCCACAAGCAAACAGAAAACACAGCGGCATATTCTACCTCGACAGAGGCCCATCAGTGCAGCAAATCCATGACCCATAATCAAGCTCAAATCTATAAATCAGTCCAGTCTAGTAGGCGTAAATAGTCAGCACCAAGGACCCTGTGAAATTGACTACTTCTCAGCAGGGTTGAAAAAAAAAAAGAAAAAAGTGGTCATAGAAGACTATACTGAACTGGCAGCCCTCCACTTCCGTTCCTTTCCAAAAGAGTATATTTCTTTTGAAAGGTACTAACGGCCTGCACCACAAGAAGGCGGGGTCGGACATTAGACGCTAGACCTGGTCGGTTCTGTGCATCATCACTGGGGATTGGTATACAACTCTCCTTCCAGTTTATGCCTAGCTACCATTTACTTAAACGATTTCGCAATTTTGTAACATTGTTCAGAATATCGTTTCATGTCGTTACAAAACTGTGAAGACTTTGCAATCTATTGGCTGCGAATAACGAAATCCCAAAAAAAATTGCCTGGTAAAAACGAAAGGAATTAACGAATTTAGGTAAAACAGTAATAACCAACTTGGATTGGAATCGCTTTGAAAGAACTTTTCTCTGACGCAACCATTACTTACATTGAAATACAAGAAGAATCGCTTAGAAATCCAGGTTCGAAAATCCTTTTTTATGCTAGGATAACGTATTAACGCCTTTTAAAGCATTATGCTGGCACATGCAGCGAGCATCGACGCTACGCAGTGAGATTACAAAAGTGCGTGCTACGAAGTTCACTATGTCGTCTCGCATGAATATCTTATTCATGAAGCCTTCTCTAAATCGTTTCCTCGAAACTCTCCGTCCACGAGTTGCAGCGAGCTCAACAATGAGCTCTTTTCCTGACATGTGTCTTTTACGACTCGCTGTTAGTGCCAAAGAGGTCATCCTGGTCGGATCACCCTGCACATTTAGATGACAAACATTTCCTGCAAGGAGTTGGTGCTCCCGAAGGAGTTCTTAATCGAAGGAGTTCTTAATCATCACTTTCGAAGAAGTTCTTAATCAGACAGACAAATGCTTTCTGAAACCCGTAATAGATTTCGCTAATGTTAAATCTGATTCATATTTAAGTGATAATTTTAAACGAATGCTAAAGAAAAATTTTTCAAAGACTGTTATCTGGTGTAATGTGTTCCATGTGATCCGCGAGAGAGGGTCTCTAAAGAATTGAGCAAATTGTCGAATCCGCGAACTGCAATCGGCTAGAATCATTTTTGAAAAAATATAGAGGAAGTACGCTCTGATTCATTTCCGCTGCAATTCAATAACTTGTTCTCTTAACAATCAATTGTTACGAAAAGAAATTTAAACAATTTCATCATTCGATCACAGAAAGAGTATTTGGAAGAATAAAAATGATTGTTAGAAGCGATTCGTAAACAAATGCACGCATTGTTAGGAGTTTGATTTAAATCACGAAAACCTCAGGATAGGTTGGAGGGAACCCACTGGACAGCCGTTAGGACACAGAGAGAAGTCTCCCATCTCCAATCAAGGTCATCCAGCATATTCCCGTCAAGCGCGTTTAGGATACGGCCGACTTCATCCACGACTTTCTCTCCATTTTCCCGACTAGCAAGCCGACATTTAAGAGATTCGGACCTAGGGACTACAGTGACAAGCCTGGAAAGCTACTGACGAAGCCCCCCCCCCCCACCTCTTGGGAATTAGGTAAGTTCATTAAAGAATGAGGTAAGTGAAATTAATTGTTTTGAATTTTTTTGGCGCAAATAAGTAGGGTATTAAGTTTTGTGTATAGGAAACTTTGCAATCCTTATAGTCATAAGGGAAAATTGATCTCTCATTTAGCTGGAGTGATAACAAGGTGGGACTCGTGCTAGAGGGCATCACATCCATTAAAAATTTTAAAATTAAATTTTTCTAAACTTTAAGAATTTCTTGTTAGTTTTATTCGTTAAGGTTAAGGCATATGTTATTACATTCTAAATTTAATTCATAGAAGAACTGGATTTAGATGCTAGAAAATGGCGCCTTAATATTGTTGCTCATTATTCATGCCCTTATCTTCAGCGCTAGCACTTGTGTCCGAGGCTAGTCGTAAATAGTCGTAAAAGTGCTTTTAGACTTGTCAGCATGTGCAGTCAGCCAGCTCAACCATGAAAACAACAGCTCATGAGTCACATCCCCACAACAGCACACTTCCAAAAATACACTACATACAGATATGCATCTACAACAACAAAAATACGACAAAAACACAAAAATAAATAAAAGTAAATAAATTGGAGAGACATGACAGCATTGGGAAAGATGAAAGGACTATTAGACTCAGAAAAGTTGGGAATCACTATCCTAGGCAAACAATGTAATAGGAGTCGTCACTCCCAATTCCCAAAGACAGATTCAGGCTGAGGTGTTTAGTAAATTGGGAAACATTTTGACCCATTTTACCTTTTAATATATTTAAGCAGTGGTGTAGCAAGGTGACGCAGGTCCCTGGGATGAGGTTTCTTTTACTGGGCACTGGGACGTGATTTCTTTACTGGGCTCTGGGATGAGATTTCTCTATTGGCCTCTGGGACGAGATTTCTTTACTGGGCACTATCCTTAAAATATTATGTTAGGAAAAAGATTATACGTTAAACACTCAACAAAGCTTTGAGTTCAGAATTTCTTTGTTTCATTTGTATTTTCTTAAAAATTTCAGTTTATTTATTTTAAACTTTATTATTCTAGAATTTTGCGCCCCATTTAACTTAGCGCTACAGGCGACCACCAAGTTCGCTTATATGAACCTCCCTCTCATAACGACCAGTGATCTGCTAGGCTCCTAATTCGCAGTTCCGAGTTTTGCTCGCGTTCCAATACCTTTCCCTACATTTGAACATAATAACCTCTGGGGCACTTCTCATATTCATAAATGTTTATAAAATTATATAATCCGTGTGCTAGAATTGTTAACTTCATAAATGAATGTGAAAACAAAATTTGTTTACTCATATGCCGGGTGTATATTGCAAGTTGTGTATCCAAGCATTTTTAGGTCAATTTGACTTTATATAAATATTAGAAACACACTAGAGATTCATATGTCTAATCAATATCTATCTCTCAACATACGCATTTCGGTAAATCCAAACTTGAAACCCAATTTCACAAAGACATATTTATTACCAAGTGATCGATCCTTTTAGAAGGTATAGTTATTTTTATAGTCATGTTCGAAAAAGGGGGGGATTTTTCGGTTAAGACTTCGATCCTAAACCTAGATCCAACAAAAGATACATCAGTTTCCTCAGAGTTGAAACCAATAGTAAACTTTTTTATCAAAGATACAGTATTATGTAGACAACACACGTCATTTAGTAACCTTTCCATACATTTGAACATGAGAACCCCTTGGGTGCTTCTCCCATTCATATGTATTTATAAAATTATATAATTCGTGTGCTAGAATTGTTAACCTCATAACCAAAGAGAAAACAAAAATGATTTTTTTCGTATGCAGGATGTATATTGCACGTTGTGTATCCAAGCACTTTTAGGTCAATTTGATCTTATACAATTATTAGAAACACTGTATAGATTGATATATCTATAGATTGATATATCTCTCACATATTACTCATGTCGTGAAATCAAAACTTGAAACCCAATTTCACAAAGCCTTATTTATTACCAAGTGACCGAACCTTTCAAAAATTATAGTTATTTTTATAGTCATGTTCGTAAAAGGGAGAGGAGGGGATTTTTCGATTAAGACTTCGATCCTAAACGTGAATCAAGCAAGAGAAACATCAATTTCCTTAGAGGTGAAAATAATAATAAACTATTTCTCAAAGATACAGTATTATGTAGACAACACACCTGATTTAATAACCTTTCCATACATTTGAACGTAAGAACCCCTGGGGTGCTTCTCACATTCATATGTATTTATAAAATTATATAATTCGAGTGCTAGAATAGTTAACCACATAATTGAAAGTGAAAACAAAAGTGGCTTTCTCATACGCAGGGTGCATATTTCAAACTGTGTATCCATGCGCGATTAGGTCAATTTTATCATATAAAAGCTTTAGAAACACTGTAGAGGTTGACATATCTAATCAATAGCTATCGCTCAACATACGTATGTTGTTAAATCGGAACTTCAAACACAATTTCCCAAAGCCTTACTTATTATCAACTGAAAGATTCCTTTAGAAAATATAGTTATTTGTACAATCGTATTCAAAAAAGGGGAAGGAGTGGATTTATAGATGAAGATTTCGATCCTGGAAATTGATTAAGGAAATAATACGTCAATTTTGTTAGAGTTGAAAGGAATAATATACGTTTTTCAAAGAGACGCAGTATTATGTAGAGAAGTCACATTATCTAGTAACCTTTCAATACATTTGAACGTGAAATCATCTGGGGAGATTTTCATATTACCATGTATTTTTAAAATTATATAATTCGAGTGTAGGATTGTTCACCTCGTAAATCAACGTGGAAATGACAAAGGTTTTTATATTCAAGTGTATGTTTCAAATAATGAATTGAACCACTTTTTAGGAAAATTCCATTACAAAAAAAGATTTCAAAGAAAAGAAGGAATTTGTTTTGCATTGTGCAATTAACAATCTACTCGGAAGAGAGTAGAAATATCATCATCGTCATCATCCTCAAGCAGCCATGGGCTACGGAGGTCCGATCAGACCGTGCAATTTAGTTCTCCAAGCATATTTGTCTTGAGCTACATCTCTGCATCTAGCCACTGCACACCAATTCTAACAAGGTCCTGTTTGACATTGTCTGCCCACCGCATCCTAGGTCTCCCCTTCTTTCTGAGGCCTTTAGGCACACTGTTCATAACCCTATTCGCCAGCCTATAATAATTCATACGGGCAACATGGCCACACCAACGGAGTCTCTCTCTGCACAATATGCTGCTTAAAGGAGGTTGCAAACTCCTTTGCCTAACTTCATCATTACTTAAAAAGTTGAACCAAAATGCCAAAGATACTGCAAAAGCATCTAGAATCAAAAGCATCTAGTTTCCTGTTATCTTGTTTACAGAAGGTCCACCTTTCACTACCATAGCTAATCCTAGACAGAACCAAACTATTATACAGTCTACTTTTAGTCTTTAGGTGTTTATACGTCTATATCTTCATACTCTCCACGTATTCTTAAAATTCCCAGAAGCAATCCCTATTCGTCTGTTAATCTCATGCCGCACATCACCATTATCTGTTACATAGCTCCCAAGGTAATTAAACTGTGACACCTGCTCAAGACTGCAACCATTCAGATTAACTGAATCACAGCCTGCCTGACCAATATTCATCACTTTAGTTTTCTCTCTGTTTATAACCAAACCTACTCTATTACCAGTCTCATCAATAGCTCGAATGAAAGAGTTCATCTCATCGACATCATTTGTCAAAAGGACTAAATCATCAACATAATCTAAATCCAAGAAAAGCTGCATCAGGTGCCCGTTACTCTTATTTCATGCAGTACTCTTGTGATTTTTTTTCTTATTACCTAAGTCGAAATCTAAGCAGACAGAGAGAGGAGAAGAACCTCTAGAAAAGATTACTTATAAATTATACAATAGGATCCCAATAAAGAACAATAATTTTGAATCACAACGCACCCCCCGAATTTGGTTGTACCCCCCCATTTTATAATGTATAATTTTAATGTTGCTTTTTTGAGTACGTCAGATAGTGAACCTAGTTCCTCTATTCTTTATGTATTTTGTCCAAAAAACATCAAGGTTTCTCCAATTATTTCGTAAGAAATGTTTTAATTACGAAACGTTTGTAAGTCATTAAGGGCGAGGTTCAAAATACGCTAATATCACATTATATAACATACGTTCATATTCAGCTATAAGTTTCTTTCTTGGAAATCCTGGATTGAACACCCCAATAACACCCTCGCCATATTTCTTTAAATCGAGGCCTCTCACTTCCATAAAACGGACCATCTGTTTCTTTAAGCGAGAGGAAGATTGTTCAGTGGCTGTCCAAAATCCTAAAAACCGTTGCTCAATTCTAATTGACGAGAATTTTCATTAGGGAAGAGCGAACGTTTTACATGACCAAAATTAAACTTATTTTAATTCTGTTTGAAGTATCTTCTGTTGTGTTAATAAAAATAAATGGTTACTGTAGAAATCATTACAAAGGGGTCGAGACACGTTCTCAGTCCAATTCGACTAATATTAAACTAATCATTTCCGTTCCAAAAAAAATTCTCGAAAATCAATCCGAACCCTCTGAACGTGCTCTAGGGCACTATCCCGGTCAAATTCAACCATCGAATATTTCATTATTCGCCTCCTCTTCACTGGATGTTAGAGAACTAACATTAGATTCCAAAGTGTAAAAATATTCAAAAATTTTGTCATCTTTCAAAAATCGTCGATGATTAATAAGACGAACTCATAATTTAAATCTTATGCCAATTATGAAGTATAAGAAACAGATTTAAAAGGGTTTTTAAAAGTTATTAAGTAGAAAAAAATTTTTAACCAGCTTCTGAAATTGGACGAACTTACAAGAGTTTTATAAACAGCTGAAGGACAGGAATTGAAAATGAAAGATCAAAAGGGCTTCGCATCTAGCTTTCAAAGGATGCTTACGACTTCACGTTAGACAACTGACTGCAAATTGTATTACTTTCAGAACCTGAGGCGGGATTGGCTTAGGCATTAGCTCGCCAGGTTCCTAATCTGCAGCTGCCAGGTTCGAGTCACAGCTGGGTCAGCGTTGAGATTTATCACTGCAAACTCCCCTCTTTGCTCACGATTAGTAGGGGACACCGATTGGCTTGGAAAGACCACCGTCCGTCAGATGGGACGTTAAGCTGTTGCCCCATATGCAGGAGAGTCATACCCGGTGCACGTTAAAGAACATGCTGGATGTCCTTGACGGGAGGCTACCATCTGTCTCCCAACAGCGTTTCAGTGGATCCCCTCCCCTAACCTTCTCTTAGTCTTCTTGATCCTTGTGACCTGGCCGTTTAGCCCATGTGTGCAAAAAAGTGCCGCTCAGAGCTAAAACAACCAAACCTTCAGAACCTCGTGCCCCGAAGCTATGAGGGAACGGGGTGAGGGAGCAAGGAGGAAACAAGGATATATATACGACGTCATGACGAACATGACGTCGTGTATATATCCTTGCGCCTTCCCTTACCGTCGTTCTCTTGGTCGAGAAATTCCATAACTATTACAATCAATTATTAAAATAACCATAAGCTACACCATTTTGAAAAAGAAATCGAAAAAACCGCTGAAAATACATTCTACCTTTCAGTAAAAAACCAGAAAGATTAAAGCTAATAACATGGAGAAAAAAAAATCTCGAAAAACGTGCCACTGCTTGCACTCAAATATTGAGTGGCTGACATTCAAGGGCACAAACTTTCTCCACTCGTGTTGAGTTTTTGGCACGAAACAGGTTAAAAGCACGAACGCATCTCAGGTCCAGGGTAACATTAACCAAGATGATTCCACAGCGCGGGGGGGGGGGGGGGGACACAACAACGGCCGTCATTTTGTTAAAATGCCGCTCAGTATTTAACACTGCTCACAATAGATAATTTCCTTATTAAGAAATAAATTGTATAATTAACAAATTGTTCACAAATGTGCCCATTTAAGTAATTTTTTTAAAATGATATCTGAGTATAATAAATTTGTTGAAATACAACATGCAAAGAAGCTAATAAAAATAATTTCCGTTTAACGTGGAAATTCGGACAATGCATCTTTCGTACTAAACAGGGGTTACCTGTATATACACAGTCGTATCGGAATGATATGATCACCTACCATACATATACTATGGTAGGTGGTCATATTATTCTGATACGACTGTGTATATTTCTGGTGTTAAACTAGGTAGGTGTACAAATATACGGGCATCTCAGTGTATACTGCCTGGCAATTATGTATCATCGTGTATGAAATGCCATGAAACATGCGAATGTGCAGAGAATTTCTTACTGACGTAAGTATTCTGCGTCACTATGGAGTCCTATAAAAGCCGTAAACGCATAGTGAAAAGCAAAGTCATGTGCGACGTAGGTAAAGAAACTGATCTGACTGGCTTCGTAAGGAGACTCCTCATTGGAGTGCGATGGGTAGGAGCAGCTGTTAACAGAGGTGATGGCTCTGAATGGAAAATCACGATACAGTATTCAATGTGGGTGGAGAATCGCATTGGTCTCAAAAACGTCTGCCAATCTTGGCAAATGCGAATGAAAAAATGTCTCTCAGAGACAGGGACAGAAATTTGTGGGCACGAACTCTACGGCAAAACAACTGCTACAGTTCATCAGATGAGAGAGACAATCGCTAGAAATACTTCCAAACTCATTTCAACGAGTACTATGCAGAGAGAATTGAAACATTTGCTACCACGATACATATGATGAAGTATTAGGTATATAAATATATATTAATTTGACCAGGCAGTGTACACTAGAGAGATCCTATTTGCTTAAGTAGATGGACTCATTGCGGCTTATGGCACTGTTGGTACAATGGTCTGTAGTATATATAGAACTCTGCGAACAGATAACCTATTCGATCTTCACTTTTGCCTATCAATGCTCATGCCACTCTTATGGGTTTCTACAAAAATCAGTAATAATGCATTTGGCGTTCAAAAACTTTATTGTATAAAATGTACATTTCATTGTAATTCACCTGAATGGCTGCTGCACCCTACAAATTACAATACGAACAATACTAAATATCACATGGCAATATTACACGAACAGATATTGTGGCAAGTGAACAACTAACACATGCTTGGACTTGGAAATAATATCACATGTAAAATCAATACCGTATTCTGAAGTGTGGTAAAATCCTTTTCTGAAAAGTGTAAATGTGCAGGTAAAATATTTCTGAATAATATTAATGGGCTGTATTTGAATAAATGCAACAGGTTCACGACGTTAAATGCTATACAAACCACAGATTTTTTAACTCCAGTAGTTGGAAAAAAGGGGAACAAAACTGGGACAGAATTTAGCTTCAGCGTCACCGGATCCCAAAGATGTTGTCCTGGACAGAGGTCTCTTTATTCTCGTTTAACTTCGCGCACTTACTAAAACCGAATTTTTAAAAATTATATTTAATCGAATGGCGAGTTACTCTAACCACAAACCGTAACTTTGGCATAGAATAATGTCTTATCGTTCTAGCTTCCACCTCTATAAATCTATAATAGATTTACCCGGCGTTGCCTGGTCTGAAACTTTATGAATGTAGAGTAGAAAGCCCCTACTACTTCACAAACTCTCATTTGGCATAAATACCATTATACTCCATTCTGCTCTCCCCTCCGGGAAGTGGGGGTTGCTCAGTTGGTAGCGCCTCAGCCACGTAATCTGTAATTCCCAGGTTCGAGTCCCAGCTGGTTCAGCGTTGAGATTTACCTCCGCAAAACTCCCCTCTCTGCCCACAGTCACTAGCGGACACCGATGGGCTGCCACCATATCACATGGAACGTTAATCAGTGGCTCCGTGTGCGGGAGAGCCATATCCTGTGCATTTTAACTCTTTAACGTCCAGAAATTTTCAGAAAAGGATTGAGGGTATTAAAGATTATGGAATAACACTATTGGCACGACTTCGTTTCAAAATGTCGGACGTTTTGGGCCGTTATGGGCATTAAAGGGTTAAATAACCCACTGGATGGCCATGATGGTAGACTACTATCTGTCTCCCAACAGCTGTTCCAATGGCGCCCCTCCCCCAACCTTCTCTAAGCCTACAGGGGCCTTGTGACCTGCCCATTTATCCCATTGTGTGAAAAAAAAGTGCAGCTCAAAGGAAACAACCCAATCTCTCCCTCCGGTTAAAATTTCCTCCCTCTCTTTTAGGGGAGAAAAGAAATGGACATAGTTCGAGGTACCCATAATCTACCCCACGTTAGAAGTTTCTAAACCAAACACCGGAATTCCCTCACTCAGATAATCGAACTTTTCCAAATCACTTCGTATCCACCAGAGTTCCTCGGATACAATTTTTCAGGCATATGCAACTTTATAACAAAAGAATATTACGTGTGATATGAGGTGCATTAAAAATGTATACGTTCAAAAATACTTTTATTAAACAAAATTATTTGTTATCTTAATATTTAAAACATTTATTAATTAGATAGATAAGATAGATAAGATAATTTTTATTTCAGATAATGTTTTACTCCTATACAAAACTTTTGAGGTCTCACAAGTTATGAGATCTCCATACAAAAACAATTTCAATTTAAAACATCAGTCGTCACATTGAATATAACACAAAAAACAAAAACAACTCAAAACAAAAAAATACTAAAATTCAGAAGTGAGAAAGTCAGAAAGGAAGAAACATTTAATATCTATGTTACATAAACAGTTCTAGTAGTGTAATGCAAAAACGTTTCCACATCATCCAGTTTCAAAATGTAGTTCTTGAGAACTTTAGAAAACAAAAGAAAATTCGTGATATTTTTCATGCTGACCGGGAGAGAGGAAAGGAATTTCGGTGCTAAATACAAATAATAGTGACTAAAGATTTCCTTATGTAATGCAGGAATTTCATAATTTATGTTTTTATCTCGTCGTAATTGGTAATTATTCGTATCAGTTTTAATGCTATCGTTTCTAAATTAAACGTATTTAATAATTTCGAAAAAATAATCATAGCGTAAAGGCAAAATCCCTGCTTCTTGAAACAAAGGTAATGAAGGTTGCGTTTTGGGGCTTTTAGTTAATAAGCGAATAAATCTCTTTTGCAGCACTAAAAGTTGTTTAAAATTATTGAAATACACGAATCCCCAAGATTTTATACCATATGCTAATTGAGAATGGATTAATGCATAATATAGTGTACACATAAATTTAAATGAAACTAAATGTCTTACGAGATATAAGTGGGCCAGGTTACGGATGACCTTCTTTTTAACCGATGTTACATGTACTTTCCAAGTTAGGCCTGCATCAATCCAAATACCTAAATATTTCACTGACGGCACAAAAGGAATTTGACGACAGTTACAGTGACTTTTCGATCAACAGTTTGTATCATGATATTTCAATTTATTGCGGTGCAAAATATCTGTAACAGAACTATTTTTCTTTAAGTAGAAATAAACTGCATTTGTCTTTGTCAAAAAAATACTCGTGGTCCAGTCTCTAATTAATTCTAGATCACTATTTCATCATCATCATCATCATCCTCAAGCAGCAATGTGCTACGGAGGTCCAACCAGACCGTGCAATTTAGTTCTCCAAGCAAGTCTATCCTGAGCTACATCTACTGCATCTGGCCACTGCACACCAAATCCAACAAGGTCCTGTTTGATATTGTCTGCCCACCGCATCCTAGGTCTCCCCTTCTTTCTGAGGCCTTTAGGCACACTGTTCATAACCTTATTCGCCAATCTCTAATTATTCATACGGGCAACATGAGCGGCGCTTTTTTGCACACATGGGCTAAACGGCCAGGTCACAAGGACCAAGAAGACTAAGAGAAGGTTGGGGGAGGGGATCCACTGAAACGCTGTTGGGAGACAGATGGTAGCCTCCCGTCAATATGCTGCTTAAAGAATATTGCAAACTCCTTTACCTAACCTAATCATTAGTTACAAAGTTGAACCATAGATCTCCATAGATTCTTAAAAGTCCCGGCAGCAATCCCTATTCGTCTGTTAATCTCACGCTGCACATCACCAGTATCTGTTACGTAGCTCCCAAGGTAATTAAACTGTGACACCTGCTCAAGATTGCAACCATTCAGATGAACTGAATCACAACCTGCCTGACCAATTTTCATCACTTTAGTTTTCTCTCTGTTTATAACCAAACCTACTTACTACCAGTCTCATCAACAGCTCGAATGAAAGAGTTCATCTCATCAACATCATTTGCCAAAAGAGCTAAATCATCAGCATAATCTAAATCAGAAATTTTCGTATCTCAAGTCCATTTAAGGCCAAAATCTTTCCCTTGAAGTGGATTTCGCATAACATAATCAATAACCAAGTTAAAGAGAAAAGGAGACAAAATGCACCCTTATCGAACACCAGAAGTAATGCTAAACCAATTGCTACAAGCCTTACCAACTCTCACACACGACTCAGTGTTATTATAGAGAGCTTTCATTATGTTAACTAACGTGTCAGGTATACCATATGATCACACAATAAACCACAAATTATGAAGATCAACAGAGTCGAAAGCCGTTTTGAAATCAACCAAGCTAGCAAACAAAGGTTTCTGAAACTCTAAACATTTCTCAAGAATCTGCCTAAGTGAAAATATCTGATCCACACATCCCCTACCACTTCTGAATCCACATTGCTCATCACGCAATTGACTGTCAACCAGATTCTTAATTCTATTAAGCACAATCATGGAAAGAACTTTACTTGGAACAGAGAGTAGGTTGATACCCCTATAGTTATCACAAGAACTGCGATCACCTTTTTTGAAAATAGGGATAACAATAGCTCTGGTAAAATCCTTAGGAACCATGCCTTTATCATAAAGGATATTCAGAATTTCAGTCATCCAAGTGGTAACCGAAACCTTCCCAGCTCTAAGCATTTCCGCAGTAATTTCATCTACCCCTGGGGATTTACGAAGTTTAAGTTTAGAAACAGCGAAGATAACTTCAGATTGTGTTATATGGCCAACATTAAAGCCACCAATGAATCTATCATTATTGCAAACAATGGGAATAGAACAAAACGCATTGTTTAGAATATCACTGAAATGCTCAGCAGACCTAGCCATGACAGAATCCTCACCTTCTATAACCTTACCTTGTTTATCCTTCAATCCCTGTATACCGGTCCGTTTTCTACCACATAAAATATTAACTATCTGGTACAGCTCTCTGCTGTTGTGCTGTCAACTGCTTCCTCGGCTTTGTCAGCCAAACCATCAAGCCAAAGATTCTTATCAGCAGCTAACTGATCTTTTACACGTTTATTACGTTCTCTGTAATGCTTTCTATTAGAGACTAGTAGGGTATTGATTAAGGATATTCCTTCAGTTCTTTCTTTCCAAAATAAGCTCAAGTGCCTTATCACTCAGATAATTCTGTATCTTCTGCTCCTTTTTTCCTAAAAGAGTACTGTTAGTGTCCAAAAAAGCCTGTTTAAAATGATCCCATTCTTTCTCACCTATCATGGTAAGCTTTGGCTATACCTGGATCTTTCAGAGCTTCAGTATTAAAAGTAATTTTTTTAACCCTAGCACAACACTTTTTAAGTTTAAGTTGCAAGACACTTTTAACAAGATAATGGTCATATCGAATTTCAGCTCCCCTATATGACCTGGTATTCCTAACAGAACTAGTCCATTTGCTGTTAATTAATATATAATCAATCATATTCTTATGCAGCCCATCGGGTGAAACCCATGTGTACTTATGTATGTCGCGGTGTTTGTAATAAGTGTGAGTTATTCTGAATCCATTGAGTTTACTTACCTGTAGGAGACGTTACCCATTGCCTTTGCAGCTACAAATACCAAAAGGGCTTATTACTCCTCCCCAAAGGTCAGAGTCAGTACCAACTTTGGCATTGAAGTCACCTAGAACAAGGGTAATATCTCCTTTCTTGACAGAATCCAAAATATATTGAAGTTGTCCGTAAAACCTATCCTTCTCATCCTCATCGGCATCCTCAGTGGGGGTCATAACAGCAGTTAGCATTCAAGTCTTTAACGCTGACTGAAATTTTGCTGTAAGAAACCTTTCATTAATGCACTCATATCCTAGAAGAGCATCACTAGCGTGTCTGCTGAGAAACAGACCCACGCCTTGGTGATGCTTATTGTCGTCCCTCCCTGAAAAGAGAAATTTAAGAATATTTTTAAGAATCTGACACTTATCTGTCCGTCTGGTCTCTCGCAAGCCGAGAATATCTAAATTATAATGGTGGAATTCTTGTGTGAGGACATAAAGAGAAAAATCTCTGTGCAGAGTCCTCACATTCCAACTACCTATGGAGAAAAAATGGTTAGTGGGATGTTTAAAGAAACTACGTTTATTGAGAGAGGGAATGCCGACAATATCAAACAGCCCCCTAATCGCAGACATGGGGCAAAGACCCGTTCCCCCACCACTAAAGGCTGAAGCCATCTACACTGGAAGACTTCCTCCAATGTAGAATTTGACGATGCCAATAGAAGCAAAGAGTTCAGGTGCCTGCAGAGACATCTGCTCAGGATTATTCACCAGCTGATAAACATATCCTGTGAATCTATTCACTTGGGGCTGTCAACCCACAAACAAACAGAAAACATAGCGGAAGATTTTCCCTCCACAAAAGCCCATCAGTGCAGCAAAATCAGGATCAAGCTCAGAGCCAAAAGTCCGTTCAGGTTGGTATATATGGTCAGCATCAGGACTCTGTGTGGTTGACCACTATCTGTAGGATAGAATAAAAAGAAAAGTAGCCATAGTTGTCCAGATCAGTAGGCCACACTGATCTGGCAGCCCTCCCCTTCCGTTCACTTCCACAAGAGAGTATCTGTTTTGAAATGTACTAACGGTCTGCACCACAAGAAGGCGGAGTCGGACATTAGGTGCTAGGCCTGGGCGGTTCAGTGCATCATCACAGGGGATTGGTGCATAGCTCTCCTTCCAGTGACTACCTAGCTACCATTTACAGACCAGATCACTATTTGCTTGTTTAAAAATAATCGAAGAATCAGAACCAGTATATGTCAGGCAAGTGACATCAGCAAAAATAGTTAATTTACCTGTTAGTTATCAATAAAAAATAAATAATAATAAATACCCCCTCAAGCAGCTGCTTTCTACAGAGATCTGACAGGAGCCTGTCAGTTTATATGCCAGAGTAGAATGTCTGAGAGGATGGCAGGACCTCAGCAGAAAAACGACACATACATCCATGCCTTACCCGGGGCTCGAACCCAGGCCCTTTAGATCAGTAGCCAAGCGTGCTAACCACTCCACCTAAATCATAAATGTAAATAATAAATAATAAGGGACCTACAACAGATCCCTGGGGCACTCCTTATTCAATTTTAGTCCAAACACTGTATGTATCTTTTATTTTTACTCTTTGCATTCTGTTAGCTAAATAACTGCGAAACCAATTAAATGCCACTCCTCTAACTCCAGCAGCTTGTAATTTTTGCATTAATTTTTGATGATTTACCATATCGAATGCTTTTTAATGTCCAGAAAGATTGTTAATGCATGATAAGTGTTGTTCATAGCTGTTTAAATCGTATTTGTTACCTGCAATAATGCATCATCCGTACCCATTTTTTCTCTAAACCAAAACTGATTGCTTCTGAGAAAACATTTCTTTTCCAGATATTCATATAATTTACTTTTCACTATATTTTCAAACATTTTAGATATTACAGAGAGTAGGCAATAGGTCTATAATTCCCTAATTCTTTTGGGTCACCGTCTTTAAAAATAAGAACAATGGTAGCGTTTTTCAAAAAATCAGGAAAAATTCCTTGCTCAATGGATAGATTAAATAGATTTACAAGTATTTATATTAATTTCTCTCCCAACAGATGAATTATTTCTGCGGTTAAGCCATCAAAATCTGGAGATTTATTTTTTGGTAGAAGTATAATTTGAGTCCTAATATCTTTAGCTATTACTGGCGTTAAGAAGAAAGAACTAACCGCAGTTTGTTTTCCGTCTCCCTCCCAATCAGCATTTGTTTGAACCAAATCTTGGTTCAAATTTCATGCAATTCCAGCAAAATAATCATTGAACAAATTTGCAAATTTACAAGGGTCTTCATCATATTTAATTAATTCGTTTTTACTTTTAATTGTACGGGGATAGTTTTCTTTCTCTTTAAAATTACTACATATTTCATTTATTACATTCCACTGCTTTTTCTGGTTTTACCTGCTTTGGAATGTTTATTAATAAAGTATTTTGTTTTTGTTTCCCTTATGGCACTAGTAACAAAATTTCTGTATCGGGAAAATGATTTGTGTATACTTTTATTAGCTTTTGCATATTTTGCAAATTAAGTTAATGATTTTAACTTCCGATACAAATTTAATTTTTGAATCTCGTGTTCTGCTCGTGCTTAATTAGAATGACTTCAATACCCATAGACGCTCGCGCTCTTGACCCAGCAAACTGAACAATGAGTTTATCACGCGAAATTAGAAATAAATTACTCTGATGCATTCATCATTTCAAATTTATTGGTGGCAACAATTATTTTGAATTTAGCGCAACGCCGAGTAAATCTGCTAGCTCATCCAGTGGGTTCTTTAACATTCACATGGTATGCTTAACATTCCATCCGATATGGCGGAAGCCCATCGGTGTCCCCTAGTGACTGTGGGCAGGGCGGGGAGTAAATCTCAACGCTTAACCAGCTGGGACTCGAAACTGGAAAATACAGATTGCATGACTGGGGCGCTACCGACTGGGCGCAACGCCGGGTAAATCTGCTAGTTCTTCATAAAGTTATATGCATTCAAAATGTAAAATAAAACTGAATTACTAGGAAATACTTCTGATCTATTCTATAAAGAAATAAATTGAAGGTTTACAAAGTTTAATACAAGTAGTACGACATAAAAAAAGATGTCTGCCGGATGGTTTAGTGAAAAGCTCTGACGCCACGTCAAGGCACCATCCATGTCAGAGTGTTTTGCTCTAACCTGGAGAAAACCCTTCCACACATAGGCAGTTAGTGTGGAAGAAAAAAGAGGGATCAACTCCCAGTCAGGGGTCGAAATATCAGGAAAGTTACTCGCAAGTAAGGGAATCCATTAGTCTTAAGTTTTTAACGTATAATACACTACCCATTCTAAGACAGCCATGAATACATTATTACCATAAAACTTTTATTAAAGCCTCAATCAGAATTTATTTGCTGTTGAGTAAATTTAATAGAAATATTTTATGGTATCTTGGGCAACATCTAATTAAAAATGGTTATGGTTACTGATCTAAGGGACCTGGGTTCGAGCCCCGGGTAAGGCATGGATGTGTGTGTTGTTTTTCTGCTGAGGTCCTGCCATCCTCACAGACCTTCTACTATGGCATATGAACTGACAGACTCCTGTCAGACCTCTGTGGCAAGCAGCTGCTTGAGGGGGTATTTATTTTTATTTATACTTCAGTCGGAGTAACCTTCGCTTCTCGACAAGCGAATCTCCACTAGAGCTTTCGCCATTAATGGCTGGTGATCAGGAAAGTCTGCTGACTCACAAGAATAAATGGTCCCGAAGTGAACACTTGTTCTCTTTAAAAAAAAACGAAAAACTTGAACCTCAACCCTTTACCACGAATTAGCAGGTGCCAGTTGATGTAGGAGACAATCTACACCTTCACTTTCTCAGTCATCTAACCCAGGTGACCCCTTAACACTGTAAATCATACCTCCCAGCAATCCAACGACACTCAGTAAGCATATCCTTAAACAATCATTATATTCTTATTCTCGATCATTTTCGTTTCTTTAGATAGACGTTGTGATTGCTCAGTCCCAGAGAGCCATTTTGTGGTAACTTTATTTGAGCAGCAAACGAAGAGTGTGGATTACTGATTTCCCACTTGATGCACTGAAATAACACTCTCCAAACACTTAACTGATATTTAAGTACAGCAAACTCTCGATTATCCGTGCGCAGATTATCCATGCCCTGCTTTTCTTTTTTGGCGCTGCAGTATTTTTAATACGTGTGAACCGAACGTTCAATTTGACTGCGGACGTTGCGCATCATCATCAACTCCCCGTGACCAACTTATCTTTGCTGAGTGCAGTTTTATTATACTGTAGTCTGTAGTATCAGAATCTCTGCCTCAATTTGACCCGTGTCATAGAAAGAGATCCTTTTCATAACGCGATTTGTGGCGACAACAGTAAGTCATGGCAGAAAAGCGGAAGAAATTGCCTCTGAACTTAAAACAAAAGCTAGAATTAATTGAAAGGTTCGAAAAAAGAGAATCAGCAAAGAAATTAGCGAGTGATTATATAATTTTTGTTCAGAAAATTAGAGACATTAAAAAAACAAAGAGAAACTTGTGGAATTTACTAGAAATTGCAGTAGTGAAGAGGGTCTCTCAAAACGAAAATGTATTAAAAAATCAACATACGAGAACTTGGATGCAACATTGCTACAATGGTTTCATCAAAAGCGATCAGAAGGTGCTATTGTGATGAGAAGGCAAAATTATTCCACAAAGCCTTAGACTTGGAAGGTTAGTTTTGTTCATCGTCAGGTTGGTTTGCTAGGTTTCATGTCTACCAATTATCTGGCATAGCTATCATTGACCAACTGGAACAAGAAACATTCAGAGGTTTTTGTCAACCTGTGGCATATGGGAATACGGGAAATTGCCGTGCAAGGCGAGCGTCTAAATGCTGTTACAGCGATATGCGACGGTGACAAAATAGACAATGATGTGAGAATGGCGACAGAATAGACAGTGATGTGATAATGGTGACAGAATAGACAGTGATGTGAGAATGGCGACAGAATAGATGGTGATGCGAGGATGGTGACAGAATAGACGATGATGTGAGAATGGTGACAGAATAGACAGTGATGTGAGAATGGCGACAGAATAGATGGTGATGCGAGGATGGTGACAGAATAGACGATGATGTGAGAATGGTGACAGAATAGACGATGATGTGAGAATGGTGACAGAATAGACGATGATGTGAGAATGGTGACAGAATAGACGGTGATGTGCGAATGGTGACAGAATAGACAGTGGTTTGCGATGGTGAGAGAATAGATAGTGGTGTGCGAATGAAAACACAGAGCGAGAAAAGCTAGCAAAGTTATTGATGTGAAATAAAGATTTTTTTGGATAGAAAAGTGAGCGAGTTAACAGGAACAATAGCGGATTTACATGAAATACATCTTACGGTTACGAAACGAGTGAGAATTATGGGGCCTTTCGCATTGCAGGGAGAATTTAGACTGACAGATAGAAGAATTACTCGATAATGGTGTCATACATGAGAGCATTTCTCCCTTTGCTTCACCCATTTTGCTGTTGAAGAAGAAGGATTCGACATACAGGTTTCTGTTGATTACAGGGCGCTTAATCCAAATGCAAAAGCCATTAATTCAACAACCATCAATGCAAAAACCAAGCCTCTACCTCTGAAAAACAAAATTATCGACCAGCTGGTGCATGCCAAGTTTTTTATTTCCCCATACATGGTGACAGGTTTTTGGCAAGTCCCTCTGCACCTTCACGATATCGAGATATCGGCCTCCATCAGTAGGAATTAAAAAAACCTCCTCAAGCAGCTGCTTTCCGCAGAGGTCTCACAGGAACATATCAGCTTAATAAGCCACAGTAAAAGGATCTGTGAGGATGGAGGGTCATCAGCAGATTTTTTGCCAACTGCACGCAGTGTTCCCAGATGGTCACCCTCCCAGATATTGACCGCGTCCAAAGCTGCTTGGCAATTTTAATTCAACATCTTCCATTTGGCTTACGCAATAGTCTCACCATTTTTCAGCACTTATTACATAATGCACTCATGGGCATGTTTCAGGAGCAAGTATTGGTGTTTTTTGGACGACATTATGGTCGCCTCCCAGACTTCCCCCAGCCCACCGAGAGGCTGCAAAACGCTTTCGATTGTCTACGAGTTAACCTTAAATCGAAACCTAAGTAACAAATCTTAAGTTGAAGCCATCAAAATGTTAGTTTCTTAAATAATCACTGTACTATCTGGATCAGGGGAAGTGCAATGCGATCCCGGAAACTTGGAGGCCATCGAGAAATATCCCAGCTTCCGATCCGTACAGAACGTCAGAGCCTTCCTGAGATTGACTGGATATTATTGGCGGTTCATAGATCGCCATGCCGATCTGACTGTCCCTCTGGTACCCTGATCAAGAAGGACACTAAACTCACATGGACTCCCAACGCTATTCAAGAGCTCAAATGCAAACTTATAACTGAGTACATCCTTTTATACCTCGACTTTGGAAAGACGTTTTCATGTCTACCAATGTATCTGGCATAGCTATTATTGACCAACTGGAACAAGAAACATTCAGAGGTTTTTGTCAACCTGTGGCATATGCCTGGAGCTTCACAGAGTGTTCTTCGAGACCATGAAGAGTTCTTTAACAAGTCACCGAGGTAAATTACAAGTTATTATTGATCATGAACCCTGAAAAGATATAGATTAACCATGTTGGTCCACTCAGGAAGCTTCAAATACTCAGAACTCACTTGCTGGTAGAGCCAGAACAACTTGAAGGTCAGGCCCAGTCGCCTGTACTCTGAAACACCTGACAATGAATTCAATAGTCGCATTCCCGTGTTAATAGGAATGCGACTATTGAATTGAAGTATTAATATAACTATATTAATTTGAAGTAATTTTCAGGGTATATATTACATTAAAAAACAAATGTTTAGAAATTATCGTTGTGAGTCACTGACACAACTTGAAATTGTGTCTGATTAATTTTACATTTTAGAGTTTTGACTTATACACTCTTAGCTTCCAGTTAAATAATTAGACGTAAATGCTGAATAATTTATTATCTGATTTAACTCAACACTCCTTCACCTTCAGAACCAAAAAGTCCAGCTGTTGTTTCTGCCTTCTGCAAGAACTAAAAATATTTAAATTCGAAACACGGCCAATTGTAATCAAACAACAATTATTTTCAACTTTAGTAGATTATTTTTCACTCCTTTAAGTATATATTATAGTTAAAGCCCGCACCTGATGCTAACGGATATATCATGGATTTATCAGCCGATATCCACACTCAAATGCACTTGGCAGATAAATGATTACTGATGATGCAGATAGCTGATAATACTGCGGGTAAGAAATTCATTTTAACGCACATTGGATCTGCAGCAACGTGAACACATATAACATTATTATTTATGGCTTCCACGAATAAAAAATTACTTTAGACAGGAAAGAAAAGAATTATTTGAAAATTCAATGAGGATATTCAATTTAAAAATATATTAACTTATAATGCCACAAATGAAAAACGTAATTTATTTTATAGGAAAGGAGCGACTTTTTTTGACAAAGCAGAATTTAAGTTCAAAATATTATTTGAGTGGGTAGGAAACAGGTATTAAATGTGCGGAACTTTCAGTCGTATATATTACGAAGTTCTCGTAGGGAGATGTAGGAGTTACAATGTAATAAAATGGAGTATCTTTCCATAATTGCGGATAACTTTATTTAAAATAGAAAAATGTATTCAGGATATTTTTTAAAATTACATCTTGCTAAATTTTATGAAATATTTAGTAAGGCTTATTTTACAGAATAGAGAGTGATGTGCGAATGCTGACAGAATAGACAGCGATGAGCGAATTGTCAAGTTGTCATAGTTGAAATTGTCATAGTTGTCCAGATCAGTAGGCCTCACTGATCTGGCAGCCCTCCAATTCCGTTCACTTCCACAAGAGATTATCTCTTTTGAAAGGTACAAACGGTCTGCACCACGAGAAGGTGGGCTCGACATTAGGTGCTAGGCCTGGCCGGTTCTATGCATCGTCACAGGGGATTGGTGCATAGCTCTCCTTCCAATGACTATCTAGCTACCATTTATAGACCTTCAATAAAAAATACTAGTTAAACCCAGTGCGTAATATAATTCTATTCATAACGTTTCCAATCAACATCGTATTATACTCCATTCATAACTCTCCATCGATAACGTACTATTCCATTCATATGGTAGACGACGACAGCACCCGCACAAATTTCTGAAACTTTCTGAGGGATCACTCCCGACCCACGGCAGATACTGAGCCGATATTTAACTCCAACAGAGATAGAACTAAGTAGGACCATCACAGAAAAATTGGAAGCGATCGCTCAAGTAATCGCTGAACCACAGGCGAACGAACATTTCTGCTACCTATGGCATCACACCGCAGCGTAGAAGAAACGCATGTCCGTCCGTTTAGAATTACGCCTATTATATCCAGGCACTGGACAACAGGATATGGAAACATTTCCAAGCTATGTCAACAGAAAATCACATTTAGATCTTCATAATCACTTCAATATGATTCTTAATGAAAAACATGTCTACAGATAAAGATCTCAATGAAATCTAAATCTCGATTTTAAACAATTTTTGTTCGTTATTCAGAGTTGTGAACGCTGGAATATTAAAAGGATGCAAAAATTGACCCCCAAATTTAATTAAACCGTTAAAACAAGTTAAGAGATCGTATTTGACTGTAGTAAAGTGCGTGATGCAATGCAATGTTTTAATAAAATTTTGGCGTTAAATTTTTATTGCTTGTTAAATATTCCATCGTTCCTAACTCTTTAAATACTGAACAAATATTGTTTAAAATAGAAATTAATTGGGATCTTTAATTAATATTCAGAGATATTTTGCATTAAATATCATATTGAAGAAGTTATTGATTTCTGAATGGGATTTTCTATTGAGATAACATGGAACTGTTCCCATTTTTTTGTCCAGTAACTGTAATAAGGGAATTAAACTGTCAACTCTTATTTTGTGTGAGATTTTTAAATTACCTTCATGGATATTTTTCAGTAAAAAAGTTTATTTTCAAATTTCAGCACCGTTTCGTACGGTTGATTTTCTATTGAACAAACGGTTGATTTTCTATTGAACAGAATATGAATACCATTGTATTATTAAGAGCATCGTTATTTTAATGTCAGGAAAAAAGTAAACTGCTTTTGATTTTGAATGTGAAATGTAGGTTGAATTTGGATTTAGTGACTAAAGTGAATGGCAGTTATATTAGTATTTTAATATTCCAGGTTAAATTAATTATGCCTATTTTTGCATATATCAATTGGCAACTTTTCCATAAGATGTAATTTGCGAGAAATATGCATTTTCCATAGTTGTTAGAACCACACCCAGATCTAGACAACAATAAGGGCGGATGAGGGGGCGCAAGAGAGTGGATTTCCGTTGCATTGTAACCTTTTACCCTTTCGTTTTAGAGGATTTTAAAACAATTCATTATATATGCACAAGATTAATAATTATTTGCCCCTATTACCTTACTAGGATTCTCAAAGGGTCCTACGATTTCCGATCCGGTTAGGTTAGAACCATTTAATATTTACCTTAGCTTTTCTGACTTTGAATGCTGCAAAAATGGCCGCAATTGCTGGTAACATAGAAATGACAGTGCGAGTTCTTTTCTGTGATAGTTCATTGAATATGTTGGTAGTTTCTTGAAAGCAAAATATTTACGTCAGCTATTCCAGTAAATGTGACAGCTTCCTTTGACAATTTATAATAATGATTCATGTTTGATCACAAAACGTTTTTAAGCAAGAGTTGTTTTGATGTTAAATTTAAATCAGCTTATCTTAACTCGATATTTATTTATAATATTGAAGAAACTACAAATTATTAAAATGCACATTGTTAAATCGATACTACATTCAGAAATGTCTTTCTTTTTTGTGCAACAGGGGGAAATGTTTATGTGTGTGACATCTGTCAGTGTTGGTTTACATCATTGCAATTCCTCACCAAACACAAGAGGACTAATCGAGGGGAAGGATAATGCCGGAGTTATCCTTGTTCATTATGTCCTTACTCTACCAATTTGGTAACCAACGTCAAGTGCCATATGCTCACCCACTCCGGAGATTGTCCCCACAAGTGTTGCCAGTGTGGAAAGAGATTCAAACAGAAGAATGATATTAAAGTTCGTCTTCGTACCCACACCGGAGAAGAACCATTTCCTTGTGATCTTTGTAGCAAGTCTTTCAGACAACAGGGCGATCTGTCCAGGCATAGGCTAAGCCACTTACTGCAACCGCCGTATATGGGCAAACACTGTAGAAACATCTTAACCAAGAAATCTACTTTGAATACACATGAAAAGAAGCATTTTTAAAATTTTTATTCATGTATTAGCATTATTTGTTAACATGATACTCATATTTCTCAACTTACGTTTAATATGTATTATTCTACTTTGGTAATAATTGATAATGTTTTTTTTTATTTGATTATTTTTATCATGATGACTAATTTGATACGTTTATAAAAATAACGAACATAAAATTATCAATTTTATTTGTTTCTATGTGAGTTTACAAGGACCCGAAAGTTTCAGAAGGTTGCGGGGAAGGGGACTCGCTGGATAGCTGTTACGGGACAGGTGGTGACCTCCCGTTGAGACCATCGATGGTGTTCCATCGATTGTCTCGAAGGGATATATATATAATATTTATAATTACATATTAAAATATATAAAATATTTTTAAAATTCTAAGTTAGCCTGTAGTTCACGATGACAACGTGACGGCTCGGTGGTTTTTGCAGAATTGAACGGCCAAAAAATTTTATCAATAAACTATGGTAAAAATTGCTGTCTCCGTTAAAATTGTCAAAGGTTGTAAATGAAAACTTATTTTTGTAATATGTGTGAATTGCTTTAGTTTAATATATATATATATTTATTTAAAGCCATTAATTTGAAAAGTATAACGACTAACTATTTCGAAATAAAATGCTAACTATTTAAACATGAACAATATGAAAATTCAAGTATTTATCACTAACGAAATAGGCAACTCATATGTCGTTGATCTATTTTGCTAGCACATATAAAATTGAACTCATTCACTAGCTGATAGTAGCTAATTTAATGTTATATTTAAAGTATGCCTTTTACAAGGTTTTCAATTCATTAATTTATTACAATCAGGCCCGAATCTAGAAAAAAATCGAGATGGGGGGGGGGGCAAGAAACGCAATCCAAATAGAAAAATGTAAAAACGGGGGGAGGGGGACAGACTGGATTTTCACCAGAGTAAATATTTCCCTCGTTTCACAGATCGTTAAAATATTGCTTAAAAATTACATTAAAATATATATATTTGATAATTTTATTTCCTCTGTTATCCTTACTGGCATTCTGAAAGAACGGACATGTCTCCTTTGCCTCCCTCTCCTGGATATAGCCATGATTTCAATAATGTAGCATACATTATGTTTTAGTATTACTATTCTCACCCAAGACCATCTATCAAATGATCAAGTTCATCTAATCGTATAGGTGAGATATACATGATGATGTAGGTGATGATATACTGATACACATGAGATAATTAAAGAACATAATTTCGGCAACATTGACACTCAACTTTACATGATGAAAAGAATATATACAATGCAATAAGACAAATTCTAAAAATAACTGTAGAGAAGGAAGTGAATAGTCAAGAAACGATTTCACTGCATCATTATTAATTTATAAAAAATAATAACACTTTTTTTGGTCGATTAGGTTTATTCACTCATGTTTAATAATGGTTTAGGCACTGAAATGTGCTATTTACATGATTGTAGAAGTCCAGATTGTGTGTGATTGTAGAAGTCCAGATTGTGTGTGATTGTAGAAGTCCATGTGTGAATCAGATATTTTCACTTGAGCAGATTCTTGAGAAATGTTTAGAGTTTCAGAAACTTTTGGTTGCTAGTTTTGTTGATTTCAAAAAGGCTTTCGACTCTGTTGATCGTCATAATTTGTGTTTCATTGTGAGATCGTATGGCATACCGGACAAGTTAGTTAACATAATGAAAGCTGTCTCTAATAACACTGAGTCTTGTGTGAGAGTTGGTAAGGCTTGTAGAAATTGGTTTAGCATTATTTCTGACGTTCGACAAGGGTGCATTTTGTCTCCTTTTCCATTTAATTTGTTTATTGATTATGTTATGGGAAATTCACTGCAATGAAAAGATTTTTGGATTAAATAGTCTGGAGATACGAAAATTTCTGATTTATATTATGCTGATGATTTAGCCCTTTTGGCAAATGATGTTGATAAGATGAACTCTTTCATTCAAGCTGTTGATTAATCTGGTAGTAGATTAGGTTTGGTTATAAACAGAGAGAAAACTAAAGTGACGAAAATTGGTCAGGCAGGCAGGCAGGCTGTGATTCAGTTAATCTGAATGGTTGCAGTCTTGAGCAGGTATCCAGTTTAATTATTTTGGGAACTATGTAACAGATAATGGTGATGTGCGGCATAAGATTAACAGACGAATAGGGATTACTGCCGAGACTTTTAAGAATCAATGGAGAGTGTTGAGAAATAGGCGTATACATCTAAAGACTAAAATCAAACTATATAATTGTTTGGTTCTTTCTAGGGTTAGTTATGATAGTGAAACGTGGACGCTGTGTAAACGAGGTAACAGGAAACTAGATGTTTTTGATTCTAGATATTTACGCAGTATCTTAGGCATTAGGTGGTTCAACTTTATAACTGATGATGAGTTTAGGCAAAGGAGTCGCAACCTCCTTTAAGCATCATATTGTGCAGAGAGAGACTCCGTTGGTATGGCCATGTTGCCCACATGCATAATTATAGATTGGCGAATAGGGTTATGAACAGTGTGCCCAAAGGCCTCAGAGAGAGGGGGTGACCAAGAATGCGATGGGGATACAATATCAAACAGTACTTTGTTCGAATTGGTGTGCGTTGTCCAGATGCAGCAGATGTAGCTCAAGACAAATATGCTTGGAGAACTAAATTGCACGGTCTGATCGGACCTCCGTAGCCCATAGCTGCTTGAGGATGATGATGATGATGTAAAGATATTGAATAACTCTTAAAATAAATGAGCTTTATTGACATGAGGCGTGCATATCTATGTTTCTTAGAGAAGATTTTCTGGATCATTTGCGAAAAGAAAGTTATTTTAATATTTTATGCATTTCATGTACTGTATTTCCCTGTCGCTTGAGATGAAACCACCATCTAAAGTGGGAGTAAGGAACTAGAGTAAATCCAAGGAGTAATTGCGTTCGATGTGAAGTTAGTAAGCGGTCGATTAGGGAACCTTATATTATAGCTGATTCGTGTGTTTATGTAAACTATATTTCTGTGTGCAGCCTGCTTGCCTGCACTTTTGAAAGTGCAATTAAAAAGAGAGACAAAAACCAACAGTATAGCAGTAGGGGATTTGTGGGGCAAAAGGTGGAAGAAAACAAAAGATTTAGATACCCCCACCTGCTAACTGAACCTAGTGGGAATCTCTGTTAGCGGGTTTTGCAAACTTCATTAACCTAGAGAAGACGGCAATGGCTTGCCAAAGTAAAGGCAACGACTGCTGTATGACCACCTTTTTCGAACAGTTAGAGAGCATCGCCTCTTTCTCAAAATCGCAACCGAATGACATGGCGGTCATCGCCTGCTTGAAGCTCAGAGGTGTGGCAGCTGAATGTCTAAATGCTTCACAGAAACTAAGCATATAGTAAGGCTATGAAGTATTTAAGAGGGCAGTCATTGATAGGTTCGATAAGAGTAGCCAATCCTTCAACTAACTCCATCTCTGAACAAAGGAATGACGATCACTCAGACACTTTGGACCCGGATTGGATCCGAATTCCTTGTGAAGAGGTCCTCATTACCACTGAGTTTAGCTAATTTCCAGCTATGCTATCTTGAGCCGAGAAAACAAGGAAATCTAGGAGAGTTACTGATGTGAAATAAACATGTTTTTGCTAGAGAAGTGAGCGAGTTAACAAGAACGACGAAATATACCATGAGATACATTTTACAGATAGGAAGCCAGTGAGACAGACAGCTAGGTCTGGAAAGTAAACGGTTCCAGTCATATTAGTACTTTTTGCAACCCTTATGAGGAGGTGAATTAGATACAAGCTTTATATTTGTTTTGATCTTTTCCTACTCAAAAGTCGTAGAGTGGACTTCAAAAATCGTGTTAGCCACGGACTAACACGATTTTTGACAATTTCTCCTTGTCCACATTTTGAATTGCTAGCTCCTGATGTGAACCACTACAATCAACCGTAGTTGGGTACGACAGGAAGCATTCTCGATATCTTCTTACATGATAAATAAGTAAGAGAAACGATCGCAGAAACGAAGAGGATAAATTGGGTTAATTGAAATCATTGTTGTTAGTCGAAAACCAGTCCTACCTCAAAAATCGTGTTGGCAGATTTACATTTGGAAATAATTTTGAGGGCATAATCCCTATTTAAATGCAAAAGTGCATAAATTTTCGTTGTCCGTAACTAAAATGTATCTTGAAATTGATTACATACGATTTTTTTTTAATTTCCGATATTTTTTTTTATATATTGTTAGTTACCAGTTAAATAATTAGACCTAGTCCATAAAGAATTTGAGATCTGCTTTTTTTTTGTCACTTCTCTTTTTCATCGAAAAAAAATCTCTAGTATTTGTTTCTGCCTTCTGCAGGAACTAAAAAATATTCCAAATTCAAAGAACTGCCAATTATATCACACATTAATCATTTTCAACTTTAGTAGAATATTTTTTATTCTCTTACGTGTGATATTATAGTTAGGGCCCTGAGTTGATGCGGATATTTGTGGATTTACCAGCCGATATCCGCACTCAAATCCTCTTAGCATATAAGCAATTACTGATAAACCAGTGTAACGTGGTGAATATGTTGATTTCAATAAATTAAGGTAAATCCCTGTGTTGAATCAATGGGAAGCTAACGTCAAAGCTCTATAACTTCTATAGTAGGTTTTCTTGTTTTGAGAAATGTAATTGCAGATAAACATCTCATTCAAATAAATCAATATCTCGATTTTCGTCAAGATTCTTTCAGTATTTAATGAGTTATGGAAATTTGAATATTTAGTGATAACAATGCCAGCCCCAAAAAATGACTTCAGAACTTGATTAAAACATAATAATAAATATTGTATCAAAGTGTTTAATAAAATAAACTGGTAATTTAGAACTTTGTGTAAAGAATTCTTTTACTATTCTTCACTTTTATATAAGTTTCTTAAGAATAGCATTGCTGCTATTAAATATGTCGGGTATTCAGTAGGTAAATGTCGGGTATTCAGTTGTCTTTCATCGGATAAAAATAATTCTGTAAAGAGTCTGTACACGCTTGAGTTTTATAGAAAGTAAGCAATTGCTAAAAGTAAAAAACAATTCATACGTTGTAGGTATCTTTGCGTTTTCGCTTGCGTTGCGTAAAATATCTATCTTTAATTCTAATCCAAGAACAATATTAACTTCGTTCGTTAATGGAGATCTGATGAATTTTTTTCCTATTATCGCAAACGGTTGGATCCGCGATGGATTGCCGCATCCACAAGCATGGACGTGCAATGGACCAATTACGTCACAGACCAGTGGATTTTGTGCTTAATTTTCATAGTCGCCCCCCCCCCCCCCCCAATAATGCCTTTTCACAATCTCAGTGACATCTCATTGGTTCGCACTGGTGAGGGACGGAGTCGTTTGCTCTGACATATATGTTGCGATCGGACCTCAGTAAAAGAATTCTGCACTTATAGATATGTCACAAAATATCGATATTCTCACATGGAGAGTACATTGGATATAAGTGACATACAAAAAAATAATTTCTTTACAAACTAAGAATCACTCGGAGTGAAACATCTCAAGTCCAGAATTTTATCGTTGAATTTTATCTTCCTCAAAGATCTTTTCAACCCTAATGGCGAAGTGAAATAATTATTCACTTTCAACAATGACGAAATTTAGCTACGAATCGGTTTGCTGGGTAGGTCGACGGAAAGTTCCGTATGCTGTCATCTTATCTTTGGGGGGATCTTTTCGGCTTAACGACGCATTTCAACAGTTTACTGCTTGCAAAAGCTCCAAGCAGTCAGCTAATTTTAAAATGTCCTCTGACACTGTTCATCACAATTAAAAAGTATGTAGTAGTTACCGAGAGAATATGGTTTATCGCATCAGAAAAGGAAATAAAGTACATTAGAAAGGGAAAATCACTGTTAGAAGGAACCCCGACTGAAAACTGTTAATATCATAAGAAATGTGTGAATGATGCATGTTTTCGAAAACGGTGCCGATGTAACAAAAAAAAATCAATAATAAATTCAAATAAAAATAAAATTCAGTAAAAATAGAAAAACAAACAAAAAAAAAGTATCGTTTAATACGAGTTTCACAGAATAATAGAATGTGTTACAGTTTCAATCCCGGTGTGATATCAAATAGAAGTAATGCGAAAAGAAATCTGCAGCAGCATAAATGTTAATCCCCACGTCATTTGTTAGGTGGTGATAGCGTTAACATGCACCAACATCCACGGATTTTCAAATGACACTCAGCGTGAATCATTTCCATCACTTAAATTTCATCTTTTTTATTTTTTCCATCCAATAACATTCCAACCCCGAATGACGCACAGTTTCTGCGGGACAGTCCCTTTCCGGGGGTGACTTCTATGCAAAAATGGCGCAGTGGACGCTCTTTCTCACAGTAGCGATATGACCATGCACTTTGCTAAAAAGCAAACCTAGTCAATGAACGATGCAGTTTTCATAGACAGAGTGCAATTAAGATTTAAACTAAAATGTCATGGATGAAATTAGGAGTGTGTGGAATATTTCCATGCATGAACATGTAAAGTGTAAACGTGTGTTGAAACGGTAGATTTGCACTAAATAAAAATAAATAAATACCCCCTCAAGCAGCTGCTTGCCACAGAGGTCTGACAGGAGCCTGTCAGTTTATATGCCACAGTAGAAGATCTGAGAGGATGGCAGGACCTCAGCAGAAAACAACACGAACATCCATGCCTTACCCGGGGCTCGAACCCAGGAGGATGTCTATATTTTCGGACCCATTCTCATGCTCTTTTCAGGGTTCCGTTTGCATTTCCACAGTTATTTTCCCTGCTACAAGAGTATTAAAAGGAAAAAGGTTAAAAAGTACCTGTCTTTCTATATGCTTCTTAGAAAGTAGAAAATAAACTTAAAATATACCGATGGCGAAATCAATCACCAAATTCGTATTCCCTTCGAGAGGAAGAATGGGTCTCCGATTTACTTACTCAACGAGATTGCCGGCGCTCTATCTTCCTTTGAAGGAAAATAGGGGATTTCCAATTGCAGTTGAAACTACTGAAAAATATTAAGAATGCGAACTACTGAGAAATATTAATGTACTATATGCTTGTTCCGCCGCATTTAAATCTAGTAAACGCATTCTTAATATTTCTCAGTAGTTTCAACTGCAATTGGGAATTCTCCATGGAATATACAATTGACTCATAATTGGTTTTCATTACAACATCAATCTTGTACCAAATATTAATTAATGGAACAAAATTATTTCTAGCGCTAAATCATCACATTTGATTTGCACAATGTAAACTCTTTCATGAACAGCAATTATGCTACAAGTCGAATTCCTAAAACACTAGATCAAAAATGCGATTAGGACATTTAATCAAATTATTTCTTTCTTAGGACATTTAATCAAATTCAAACTTAAATGAGATTGTGCTTAACTAAAGCACCTCCTACTACTCAAGTTACGCATAGAACAAAATTGTTCTTAATATTAAATTATCACATTACATTGGCATAATTACAGAAACAGCGACTATATAGCATAGTCGCTGTTCCTGTAATTATGCCATTGTAATGTGATAACCCACTTAGGTTAATTATATAATGCTCAAGGGAGAACCTAAACTTAAGACAATGAAATTTAAACATAGACGAGGTTGTACTTGAGGATGATCGAAATCAAATAACTTACTTATCTTTTGGTATGCAGCATGCTCAACCCGGCAGCCCAAGGGATGAGGCCTCCATCTCGGCAAGGTTTCCTGGTGACTAAAGAATTTTGTGAATATGACGAAGGTTAAACAGACGGGGAAGACATTGTGACGATTTCGTTCTTATTGTTACTAAACGATGAAATTTTGTTAGAGGAAAGAATGAACCAATCTCATTGTTCCATTATCCGTTCTGACGTTCATTGTGTATTTCGGTAATATTTGGTTTTAAAATGTATCGGAATAAAACAGATCATTCTTTTGTAACTTAAGCTGATGAAGCGAATTCTGTTATTCTAATATTAACATAGATTGAATTAAAGGTGCTTTTACAGACATAAAAATATATAGATGTTAGCGAAAAATTAATTTAACATCACCATGCAACAATCAAATAGTTAAACACCTGCATGTATGAAATTAAAAGTTTCGAAGAAGCAGAAGCATTTGTTTTATTCAAAAGGTGTTATTGCAAAATATTACACCACTGATTTCAACTTGAATACTCATATTTCGCTAGGTGTAAGGATTTTTCTTCAACTCGTTTGAATATTTTTGAGCACGACCGTCATACGTTACGTTTTACGTAAGATGTCTCGTAACGAACAAAACGTATGCTTTTGTTAATACATAAGATGATATGAGAGTGGTTAGGTTTAAGAACCTGGAAAGAAACAGCCCATAACGGAGCTTTGTTCAGAGCACGAAATACGATAGAAACTAGCGACAGCTCGAGAATTTTCAAACTTAGAAAACCCAAAATCTTGTAGTGGGCACGAAATGTGTTAAGAACGCGGCGGGGGGATGGTAAAAGGTGAATCATGACCTGAAACGGGTTAAATCCTTGTTGCTTCGCGCAAAGGGTGAATTGGTGATAAAACGTAATATCCATGAAAAGGGACAAAATCCTTGTGCCACAAAAGGGTCGCTCAGTCCTCTTTTTTGAAACAACTAGATTTTCCTTTTCAGATTATTACATGTTTTTTCATACGATATCTTCTGTGATGGTCTGAAACAAAGGGGGTTGAAGTGGGGGTGAAAATGCGGGTTTGGCCAGAAGGGTCTTTCTATGTACTGTCTACGGGTGAAGTCATCCGACGTCTCTGGACAGAGAAATTTCGAGATGGGTCCGAAAAGAGCGGTCAAGGGTGTGATGGAGATAAACTTTTCCAAAACATGTTGCAACACATCACGTCTGATACGGAAGCAAAGGGGGTCGACAGCGTGATGGGTGACATCACCCAAGATGACCTCGGTGGGAATTTCGAGAAGAGTTGACCATTCAAGATGGCTGTTCGGGGGGGTGAGGAAATAGAACTTTTGCTAAGAGTTTTAATTAATGAGGGTTTTTTAACAAAGGGGAATTGAGAGGACTCTTTGAATATAGTTATTAATATTAATAAGGGGGCGTGGTCGATGACGTCATAGGGAGAAAGCACTGTATGGGGGGTATTCTGTGATAATACTACTGATTTGCTTATCAAAAATTTCCAAATTCCGAACTTGGTGTATAACTAGGGGGGTGAGGGGGTGGAACTTTTGTGTATAACGATTATGGCAACACTTTTATTAGCATTTATATTTGTCCTCCAATTTGCACACAACGTTTCAAAGTGTTTAGGCATCATTTGCACTCTACGTAAAGCAAATTCATGTGAAATAGAGGAAACCAGAATCGCAGTTTTATCTGCGTACATGGCATTCAACATTTTACATAATGCTGAGAACTACTACCCATAAAACCCACAGCGACCAATTTTTAGATCTCCAGCACCGATTGATTTAAATTTGGTCTTTGACATCGAAGGGCCCCTCGGATCTAACATTTCTGTGATCTACAACCCGAAACACCCACAGACACCAATTTTAACTTTTGTAGATGTGACAAACCTACCATTGCTAAATCAAGGTTTGACCTACGGCTATGTGACCTTGAAATACACGTCGGAGGTCAAATTTTTGATTTTTCCCAAGATCTAGTATCCCAGTTTCCCGAGCTACCAATTTTCACAGCTCTTCCATTTCTACATTATAGTTAGAATGAGCGGGATCTCCTGTCAGCCAATCACTCACAATCGTCTATCTGAGATGTCAGTTCATTATGTATACCTACCTAGTAATGTGTTGTGCTTCCTTTGGCCTTCAGAACAGCCCGTATTCATCAGGACATGGAACTTAGAAGATGGTGGATGCGTTGTGCAGGAATGTTGTATCACACTGAAATAATCGTGTCTTCAAGTTGCTGGAAATTGCATGGTGGCACAGTCTCACTGCGAACTTTTCCACCTCATCCAAAAGATGATCAGTAGGGTTGAGATCTGGGAATTGTGCAGGCCAATTAAGCAAGGAAGACTCATCGGCATGTTCGTGGAACCATTCGGTAACGATACGTGTCTTGCGAGCAGATGCATAATCATGTCGAACGTGTCCATTTTAGTGAGGATAAACTGTAGCCATGAAGAGATGAACTTGGTCAGCAACGATGTTGAAATACGTCGTGGCCTTCAGATGTCCTTCGATGAGTATCAAACGGCCTAATGTGAGCCAGGAAAACATTTCCCACACCGCCATCACCGGCCTTTACTTTTGGGTTGCTTGGGTTGTTTTACCTCTGAGCGGCACTTTTTTGCACATTATGGGCTAAATGGCCAGGTCACATGGACCCCGAAGGCTCAGAGAAGGTTGGGGGAGGGAACCCACTGGAACAGCTGTTGGGAGACAGATGGTAGCCTCCCGTCAAGGCCATCCAGCGTGTTCTTTAACGTGCACAGGTTATGTCTCTCCCGCACACGGCTTAACGTCCCATCCGACGGACGGTGGCCTTTCCAAGCCCATCGGTGTCCCCTACTGACCGTGGGCAGGGAGGGGAATTGTGCGGACCGGCTTTTACTGATGACATTAGACAAGATGACTCCATGGCCTCAGGTTGCTGGTGCCAAATTCGAATTCATCAGCATGATGCAAAAGGAACCTAGTCGTCTGATTTATTTTTTTTTTATTTTTAAAGGATATTGGTTCAAATATCAGATTGCTCAAACACGATAACACCTGATTGTGAACATCTCTCAAAGAATTATTTATGAGCAGTTGCATTACATTACGTGATTTTAGTCACTTCCAGGAGCGAAAGTTTTTCCTGCATTTTTGAATATACAAATAAAATCTTTCAAATGAAAAGTTAATTCCGTTTTGTTCTTATGACCAATTATGTCATTGTAACTGCAGTATCCTGAACTTTTAGTAATTACTAATACACACTCGTCACATTTTAATTTTGGGAGAAAAGTGAATTTCTACTATTGGTAGAAAGGGGTAAATTTGTAAACATATAAATAAAAAATTAAATACCCCCTCAAGCAGCTGCTTGCCACAGAGGTCTGACAGGAGCCTGTCAGTTTATATGCCACAGTAGAAGGTCTGAGAGGATGGCAGGACCTCAGCAGAAAAACGACACAAACAGCCATGCCTTACCCGGGGCTCGAACCTAGGTCCCGTAGATCAGTAGCCAAGCGCGCTAACCACTCGGCCACGGGACGGACATATGCGGCGAAAAAAAATATTTGAAGTCCCATTAATGAAATACAACAGCATTACTTTACTCCATGATAAAACTTATTTAAAAACATTTACACGGAATTCCTCACCCTATTACACAGAAATAAAAATTCAGTCCCAAAAAATACACGACAGAAAAATGAAAGATATTTGACAAAAGTATCCAATGATTAAGAAACCATATTATATTATTTTCATCGTGATAAAATAATTCAGTAATCAATATTTTAAAGTTTTTTGGAATCTGCAACCATGTTAAAAGTAACGTTAAATGCGATTAATGGAAAACATCTTTACGATTTTATTTCAAATAAGGAATTAAACAATACTAGTCATAAATAATTTTCATAACCCTCTAAATTAAAATATATTTATTCATCTGTGAAATGTAATTGCTCCTCTTTTGTTATTTATATCATCTCGCAACAATATAATCTTTTATATCAGCAAAATGATCTTTTATGTTTTATATCATCTCGCAGCAAGCAAATGCACAACATGACAAAGCCATTCTCAAAGGTTTCGTTCCCACTGTCACGTGATACGGCAGCTTTATTAAACTCTATCTATCGGTGATCTAAGGTTAAAACTTCCTTAATGATTAACTTAGACCATAAATAGAGTAGACGGAGTTTCCATGTAGTAACGCCGGGAGCCGCAGCTAGAGGCCCTATTTAGGTAGAGGTTGGCCATCTCAAAATTGGAGGCCAAGTTTTGTCGTCGTTCAGATTGTTTGGCATGCAAAGCTGAATGGTGCTGTACGGATACTTATGGATTCCGGAAAAAGGAAGGCTAATATTTGATACAGATTTCAGTGCTCACGATTGGAAGAACTTTAGAAAACGGCTAAAAGGGAAAAGAAAAATTTTAGGGGAAAATTTCATTTTAAAAGGAAGATAATTTCGCTTTGTTGTCTGTCTGTCTGTAGACATCGAACTTTTTTGTTTATGCAAATAAATAAAAAATTCCTTTTGTGTTGGATAGGTATTTATCAAATATTACAATTTGTATTCTTCGAATCTCCCAAAAGTAATAACTACGCCCTGTAACGGTGGAAAAAGTTGAAAATTCCAAAATATCAAACGAATATTTAAAACGATGTAGTTACGTTAAAAGTTTGAGATTTTGGTGTTGAAATGTGAAGGCTACGAAGTTACCATTGCCTACAATCACTTGACCTTTAGACCCATAGGGGGTGGGGGTGAATGCAACTTTTTTAACAGAAAATTTTGTGTTTTTAGAGATAAAATTTTTTTTAGGTTGGACAGTCATTGATGAAAGAATAAAATTTGCATCTTCCTAATATCCGAAATGCTATAATTGCGCCCTCTAACGGTGAAAAAAATTAAGAAATTCCAAAATTTAAAACGAATATTACGGTGGGTAATTATGCTAGAAATTTCAAATTTTGTCCGTGGAATGTGACAGTCTTGAAGATTCCATTGACAACATGATTTGATCCCTATGCACGAGGTAGGTAGGAAACAGAGTGGTTTTGTTTTAAGAGGTAATTGAAAATCTCTTTTTTTAGTTGTACCGCAGTTTCAGTGGTAGTTTTAATTTATATCATTAGAGATCACTAAATATCCAAATCGCAAAACTTTAATGAATGTTCCAAGCGATCTCTTTATGGTAGAAATTTCGGCTGTAGCGTTTCTGTTTTGATAGAAATTCCACTGACAGCAATGATCTGCCCACTATTTTCAGAGGAGGGAGAGAAAAGCAACTTTTTAAATTTAAGAACTAAAAGACAAATACTTTTTATGTTTTATAATTACTCATGAAATAATACTATGTGCATTTCCCTCATCATACATTAAAAATTAAATAAAAACCCTCAAGTAGCTGCTTGTACAGAGGTTTGACAGGAGTCTGTTAGTTTATACGCCATAGTAGAAGGTCCATGAGGAAGGTGGAACTTCAGAAGAAGAACAACACGAATATCCATAAATAAAACTTTTAAGGAGTGAAAAATTAGGCAAAGGAAAAATTTCATTCTCTTTGAAAACGAGATTCCCATATGCGCCAGAGGCGATAAGCGTTCCTCTAGTTATTTTACATATAGAGTTATTTAATATATATTTTATATATAAGTACTCTCTGACAGTGGAAATTCGAACTACTGCATAATTAGTAAAATAAACTATTAATATTTTATTAGTACCTGTACAACACAAAACAGTTTTTAATTTATCTCTTAAAGCAGAAAAGTTGCATTTTACCTTCATCCCCTTGCTATAACGGGGCAATTCATTACTCTTAGTGTAAAGCACTTGATCATTATTTATTCTATGACCAAAAATGTAACTTCCTATAATAAATAGATCGTTTGAAACATTCGTTTAAAGATTTGGTATTTCTAGCTTTTTTCAGCCGCTAGAAGCTGCCTTTCGAATTTTTATTTTCTGCCTGTAGCACTAACAGTGGAAAACTGATGGAGACTCGAAAAATGTAAATATTAATATTTTGTTAGTACCTGTAAAATATTAAAAAAATCGTTTCTTTTATCTCTTAAAAAAAGGTTAATTTTCGCACACCCTTTTGGCTAAAACGGTAATGCTTTGTTGCCATTGTAAACTTTCTGACCATAACACTCCAGTACCAAAATTTCATATTTCTAATGTAAATAGTTTGTTTGCAATATTCTTTTGAAATTTTAGCAGTTTCCATCATATTCCACCGCAAGAGGGCGCTACTAAAGCAATTGGAAGATTTCGAAACTGCAAATCGCAATGTTTCTTCGAAATCTATCCAGTCCAAAAAGAATTTTTCATTTATCTCAAAAAGTAAAAAAGTTGATTGTCTATAAACGTACAGACAGGTGGAAAGACAGACGTACAGACAACAGTTAACAGAGAGAAGAACAAATATTGGCATAAGCAGACAACAAAGTGAAAATATTAAACATTAGCTCGTTTTTCAAACGAGCCTTTAATTTTTTTTGGGGGGGAGGGGGTTCAGGTAGTTCCTTTCATTTTTGCAGCCGATTGCTGTCTTCTGGCGGAGTTCGGAAAAAATATTCATTAATTTATTTCTATGAGTGGAATTTTTACATCCAACGACAGCTCAGTAAGGCATTGATAAAATATGGAAGTTTTTATAGGCAAAAAAAACGGTTGAAATGTATAAAATTGTAAAAACTGAGAAGTTTTAACTAGGTACACACACTAACTCATTGGCTTTCGTCTCACGATACGACAAAACATGGCGCCCATAAACCATGTGACTTAATCAACCAATGACAGTCAATCACCGAGATGGCCAGCCTCTGATCCGCACCCACTGCCCTTTATGCGTATGGACCTGATGATAAGGGGGCCGAGACCCCTTTACAAATAGGTCCAGCTTAGAAAGAAGGATGTATAAGAAGAAGAAGAAGGCCAGCCTCTAACTATACAGGACCTCTAGCCGCAGCATGCCGATATCGGAGACCCGTGGGGACGGGGGTGGCTCAGTCGGTAGCGCGCCAGGCTCGTAATCTGTAGTTCCCAGGTTCGAGTCCCAGCTGGGTCAGCGTTGAGATTTATCTCCGCAAAATTCCCCGCCCAGCCCACGGTCAGTAGGGGACACCGATGGGCTTGGAAAGGCCGCCGTCCGTCGGATGGGACGTTAAGCCGTGGCCCTGTGTGCGGGAGAGCCTTACCCTGTGCACGTTAAAAAACACGCTGGATGGCCTTGACGGGAGGCTACCATCTGTCTCCCAACAGCTGTTCCAGTGGGTCCCCTCCCCCAACCTTCTCTGAGCCTTCGGGGTCCATGTGACCTGGCCATTTAGCCCATGGTGTGCAAAAAAGTGCCGCTCAGAGGTAAAACAACCCAACCCAACCCAACTCGGAGACTCGTTTGTCACATGACAGATGGCGAGAGGTAATCTCCACATAACTTATTGCAAAGGGTTTGACTTTTGTTTTTCGATTTCCAATACCAAATTATTATGATAAGTGTTACGATATGAACTTATTGGTAAATAAAATGCAAACAACATATCGGATTAAATCATCATTCAAAATGCAATGCAAGTAATAACCTCTTTGCAACATTTACAATAAATGGTCATTGAATTCAGTTCATGCCATATGAATAGGAAATAAATTCTGAATTGCTTTAAGTTCTAAAAAACGCTTTTTATGAAAAAATGTGATTGAAGATAATTTAAAAATCTCAGTCAAATCTATTTAAATTTAAATTTTTTAACAAACATGTGTTTAATATTTAAAGAGTTATGAAAGCAGAAACATTTGGCAAGTTATTCTTTCTGCCAAAAAATTACGTAATAAATTACGTGCAGCGGTTATTGTTCTTGTTTCTAATAATTTATCAGAGAAATTTAATTGATATCGTTGCTGTTAAACATTCCAAGTCCACGCCTTGGTGATGAGATCCACGCTTTGGATCCACGCCTTGGTGACCAGATCCACGCTTTGGTGATGCTTATTGTCGTCCCTCCCTGAAAAGAGAAATTTAAGATTATTTTTAAGAATCTGACCTTTATCTGTCCATCTGCTCTCTTGCAAGCAGAAAATATCTAAATTATAATGGTGGAATTCTTGTATGAGGACATAAAGAGAAAAAGTTCTGTGCAGAGTCCTCACATTCCAACTACCTATGGAGAGAAAATGGTTAGTGGGATGTTTAAAGAAACTATGTTTATTGAGAGAGGGAATGCCGACAATATCAAACAGCCCCCTAATCGCAGACATGGAGCAAAGACCCGTTCCCCCACCACTAAAGGCTGAAGCCATCTACACTGGAAGACTTCTTCCAATGTAGAATTTGACGATGCCAATAGAAGCAAAGAGTTCAGGTGCCTGCCATGACCTCTGCTCAGGATTATCGACCAACTGATAAACATATCCTGTGAATCTATTCACTTGGGGCTGTCAACCCACAAACAAACAGAAAACACAGCGGAAGATTTTCTCTCCACAAAAGCCCATCAGTGCAGCAAAATCAGGATCCATAATCAAGCTCAGAGCCATAATTCCGTTCAGGTTGGTATATATGGTCAGCACCAGGACTCTGTGTGGTTGTCCACTACTCAGTAGGGTAGAAAAAAAGAAAAGTAGCCATAGATGTCCAGATCAGTAGGCCACACTGATCTGGCAGCTCTCCCCTTCCGTTCACTTCTACAAGAGAGTATCTCTTTTGAAATGTACCAACGGTCTACACCACGAGAAGGCGGGGTCGGACATTAGTGCTAGACCTGGCCGGTTCTATGCATCATCACAGGGGATTGGTGCAGAGCTATCCTTCAAGTGACTACCTAATATTTAAAATCGGGATGATTCTAACGCTAAGATCTTTCCCAAATATAAACGTTTATCATCTACTATGCATTTATCCATATCGTTTCCTAAAAAAAACTCTCATCCAAAAACACTACGTTTATCTGGCACCAAAACTTTTTAATGCTCTGCCGGCTAACATTAGAAATGAAAGAAACATTTATGCTTTTAAAAGATTAATATGGGATTGGTTAGTGGATTGTGATGATGTAGAGAAATATCTATAGAGATAATACTTTAGCTCCAATATTTAATTTTTATAACACTGTTGCAACTAAATCTGTAAACGTTATATTCGTGAACTTCTCCACGCACGAACTCGGATTCAAGTGGAGTTCCCTTATTTATTTATTTATTTCTTTCATATTGTTCAGTTTGTTTGTTTAAAAAAACTACCTATAAAATAGATTATAATTTATACTTTACAATATAATTTGTGTTAATCAGTTCATGTGTATGAACTTTTGAACTTGAAAAATTTAGATAAAATACGTTTTTTGTTGCTGATTTTTGTTTTGAACTGTACTGGTGTTGAGAGCAGTGAATAAAAATCTATCTATCTATCTATCTATTGTCCAAAAATGAGGCGTCAGAATGCAATGGACAAAGCTTTTAATAAGAAGTGTTCACCCCTTACAGCAACGCAGGCACGACAGCGATGTTCCATGCTGTTTATGATGTGAATCAGCTCAGTAGCGAGTAAGACCATTATTCCTTTAAAGTAGTAATAAGCTCTCCCTTTGTTTCAGATGGAGGATTGAGGGCATCAAGACGTCTCCCTAGAGCATCATACACATGCTCAATCGGATTTAGGTCGGATGATCGAGCTGGCCACTCCACGCGCATAATGGTCTCCTCTTGAAGATATTGTTCCACTAGTTGAGCTCTGTGTGGACGAGCGTTATCATCTTGTAAGACGAATGGTTCATCTATTGCACCAGCGTAAGGACGTTAGGACGATGTTATCTCTATACCTTTGAGCATTGAGGTTCCCACTCGTCAACACATAGAGGTCTCTGCGTCCACCTAAGGAAATGCCACCCCAAACACACACACTGCCTCCGACGTAACTGTTCCTTTGACGGATGTTACTGGGATAATAGCCGGTGTCTTATTCTCTCCGTATCAAACAATGTCCGGAATCACTCTGCAAGCAATATCTGGACTCATCTGTGAAGCGTACAGACCTCCATTGCTCTTCTGTCCAGTTAACATGCGTGCATGCCCAATTCAACAGCTCTCTCCTTTGATGTGACGTGAGTGGTAAACAAATCACTGTCCTTCTAGCATACAGACCTCCCACATGAAGCCTTCTACGCATAGCAGAAGCTGATACACCCTCCCAGTGGCTGCTGAAAGAGAAGATCGTAGCTGAGAGGGAGTAGACGTCCTGCTCCTTCGTGCTGTTAATCGCAGATATCGGTCTTGTACAGCGGTAGTAACTTTAGCCCTTCCTCGGCTAAACCTCCGAGTCGAGGAATCCGTGCTAAGAAATTGATTCCACAGTCTATGAGCAAGAAAAGGACTCACATTCAGCCGTCGTGCCGCGTCTGGCAGACTTTAGCCTGCTTCGAGCCTGCCAATAGTTCTCCATCGCAGTTCATTTAGCAAATGCTGTCTCGAGATCATTCCTACAAAATGGCTATTTCGAATTTCTTTACTCACATTTACAACACAAAATTACGATCCACTCCAAAACACCCGTTTTTATGCCGCTATCCGATTGCGCACATTGACGCAACATAGACTAATTTGCATACGATATGCTCACTCGGCATTACTTTACTGGTTACATGGACAGGTGTAGTGAGTATCGCACAATTTGTTGGCGAATTATCGCATTTTTTCTCATTTTTTTTTAATATGTGGAAACCAATGTATTATTTGAAACTCGAAACTCGATAAATTTAAGTGAAATATTCAATTTATCTTCAGGAACATTTTCTTTTTAGTAAAAACCACTTTTTAAGTTTAGGAAGTTTTGAATGTGACTTTCCATTTGAATAACATGGAAATGTACGGAACCTTTTGGTAGTAGAACGTATATTTGATATAAAAAATACCTCTTCAAGTAGCTGCTTGCCACAGAGGTCTGACAGGAACCTGTCAGTTTATATTATCAGTTATACAAAGAGTAGATTCCGATATAAATGAGAAATATTTACCTAATAGATAAAAAAATATATATAAAATATATTATTCTTATCATGTTTCAACTGTGTTAATTAGAAAAAGGAACTACATAAAGACAATTTTTTTCTTTGAATAATAATTAGGAGTTTGAAGAATGGGATTAACTATATTCGTATCGTAGTTTTGATTTTATTGGTGGTGGACGTATTCGCGAATTTCAGTTATGAGTTAAGAACACTAGAGCTCATATGGTGTAATGAACTGTCGTGAGTACTTCAATTTCTCATTACTTTGTGTTGCTATTTTTACCTTACTTACAAATCTGCCAGAATTTCTAAATAAATCACACAGCAGAAATTAATATGAAGTGCAGTGGAACAAATTTTGTTTATTGTTCATTAGCAGTTATTTGTAGCTGGAACAATTGTCATTCCATTTCTGATCTAAAAAGCGGCTTTAATTCATCTTCCAATTGGAGGCGTATTTCTATTCAGAGATATTTTGCTTTTCACAATGAGAGTGATTTATTATGTGATTGGAAAGTGAGGGAAGAACCAAATAACCTACAACAAACAAAGGTGAAATAGTAAAATATCCAACACACTCAGTAAGCTGCGTTTCCTCCTCATGAATTATTGGAGGACAAGCAATTGTTGAAACGTTCTTTAACCATACACTCCTACAAAGAATCTATGTTGGACATCCGAAGGTAACTTTAATTACCGATATCGGGATATTTATTATTTTGGCACAAACTGAACACAAGCTATGAGAATAGACCTACCTAGGCTGCTTTGTTGGCCTTTCGTATAAACATCATTCTAAGCAGCAATAATAGCCTTCAGCAACGTTCTTTACCAGCAATATGTTTTCCGTAATAGAAGCAACATTTGTACTAGAACCTTCCTCTTCACACCGCCGAACAATAAAGCAGAAATCACAGATAAGCACGGTTGGTTCCACGATGATTCTAACAGATGGTTGGCAGATATTCATTTGCGATGCAGTTTTCATGAATCGAGAGCAAGTAGCTTTTATCTACGATGTCCTGAATGAATTAAGAAATTTCGTACCGTTATTTCCATAAGAAAAAGATTAAAATATTTGCAATTGACTATAATTCGGTGCCATGCAAAAATGTTCAACATGATACAGAGTCACTTTTATGGTTGTAGGTTGCAGTTCCATATTCTAGAGCGTTCATTCCATTCCATTCCTCTTCATCCACGATGTGGCATGTATAGGTCGCTTGCCTCATGATAAGGAGGAGGAGGTGATCCAAGTGATCTGTAAATCTTCTCCTGTACAGTTTATTCAATTTTCTGCTCAAACTTTTGAGTTCGACCCACCGTTGTCCGAACTATATATTTCGTTAATTCCTGAGCCTAAACTAACTCAGAGGAAATATATTCTGATATAACATAAAACAAATGCAGAGACATTTGATTCGAAATGAGTTTTAAATTCTTCAATGTTATAGGCTGTTCTAAATATTAAAACAATTCCAATCAATTGGGGACAAATTAAAATATCAAAGTTATTTGGAATTAGAATATTAACAATCATTTGTAGAAACTAAATAATTATTGCGTAGAATCATTTTAAAAGCAAGGGGCGACTTCTTAATGATAAAAAAGGATTACCTGATAGAAATGGAAATATAAATAATAGAGAATAATTTCAAGTATTAAACCTTTATTAAACGTTTGAAACCATAGCCAAAAATTATTTAATTTAAATTTTTACTTTTTTACGCTATTTTATACTGCAAGACTGGAAATTTAATTTATGACGGCGACCTAATCCGAAATAATTAGCGATATTTGAAGCTTCGACTAAGGACCTTGCTAAACGACCCAGCTTTAAATCATTTATACTATAAAACTTTCATAGGATACTTGTATCATATTTCTTAGGATACTTGGGCATACACTTGCATCAGATGATCCAACACATCGGAATAACATCCCTGAGTCGATGCGTCAACCAGCAGACTCCTATACCTGCTGCTCATGCGATCCACTGACAGTGAATGCTTTCACCATACACAAAGCATCCGCAGTGTAAGCAGAAATGTGACTCATCAAAGCAGCAATCTTTTTCCCGATCATCCGTGGTACATACTTGACCTTTTCCTACTTCCTCCATTACAAATGACAGCATTTTCAAATGCTCCTGATGCAAACGAACATCTGATGTGATGAACATTATCCGCTGCTTTTGTTTATTATAAGGCCTCACAGGGGGATACTGTAAATTGTTTTCAAAGCATCTGTTACCAGTGTTACTCTAAGTCGGAAAAGTAAGTTCTTAACTGACCGTTTTGTATGTAGTTAATGTGGTATCTCGTAAATAATGTTTATACCTCCAGCTCATAAAATGAACTGAAACAGCATTTTCAATTTTGTTAATTATTTCAAGAACTCGGTACATTCGACCATAAAATAAGTGGCAATAAATAAATTTAAAAAGATTGTTGCCCTCATTGCGGCGAATATGTGAGAGTCTTGAGGTTACGAAGCCACGGTTTAAACCTCATTTTGAACAATTATCTAAAAATATCTAGTCTCAATAATTTCATTAAATGGTGTGCTTTGTTCAGTAAATGTTATTGTGTATTGCACTTAATAAAACTTTCAAATATTTTAAATTTTTGGTATATCATTATATTTATTTATTGGCCTTAATGTTGAAATGCAATGATCCCTTTAAGGTGGAAATTTTTCAAAGTGAGTATTTAAAAGTAAAGGGAAGGTATTTTTTTAAAGGAAGTCTTTTTTTATAATTTTATGATTTTAATATTTTATATTTTTTTATATTTTTTAAAATTTATATATTTTTATATTTTTTTATAATTTTAATAAATTTAAAAAAATCACTGACATTGATTTATTGCATATAAAAGTATTGGAAATTTGGATTATGTTTTATATAACCTTAAAAAAAAGGTAACATGAAAATAGAGACAACCTTTTACATTTAACAAGATACGGAAAATATAATACATAAATTTTTCTCGAATCATTCAATATGGCCTGCAAAACAAATCTAATTTTGAAAGTTGCCCTTATATGGGAAAAGGTTGGATACCACTGGTATATAAGAAGCACCACAAAATATACTGGTAATGGGCAGAATAATTGAAACATTAAGTTTGCTGAAGACTTTCTGTTTATGTTAAACAGCGGCGTCTACGTGTCACTGACGAAGGCATGAAACAAGCGAATGACATTCCAGCATTCTCAGCGTCATGTCTATAAAGGCAAATCCGGCGTAACCACACGTAATTATTGGTACTATGTCATCGAGAGAATACCTTAGCGATTTCGAAAGGGGATTGATCGTTGGAGCGCATTTGGTCGGTGCTTCGTTTAATAAGGGACCTGAACTCGCTAATGTTTCACGAGAAACATTTTCCAAGATAATGTCTTCCCGGGAATCTAAAGGGAAGACGTCAACTGCGAATGGCAACAGTGGGCGAAAGCTCATACTCCGAATCGAGCTGATCAAGTGTGCACAGATTTCAGCGATAGGACACGAGATGCCAATTTTTTGTTTTTAAAACGATACATCGATAACTCCATAGAGTTGAATATCACGGTCGAACTGCACTTTAAAAGTCCTTCATCAGATCTGTCAACTCACGTCATCATGTCCAGTGATGCATAGGGCACAAACAGTGAAGACTTGAACAGTGAAGGAGTGTGATATGGTCTGACATACTTGGTATGATTCATACAAACTACGCTTGTTTCCGGCAAATGAACGAGTGTAGATGTGGCGACAACCAAAAACTGATTGATTGCTTCCTACTGCTGAGAGTTCTTGCGTGTATGTAATGGTGTGGAATGCTTTCTTGTGGCTTGGTTTGGTTGCACTCATGCCGTTAGAAGGCAAGATTAATGACAATCGCTATTTGACAGTCTTTTGTGATCATCTTCATCCAATGGAACAGCTATTTCTTTCAAGAAGGAAGAGCTGTCTTAGTGACCGAAGCTCGAGCCGAAGGCGCTCCAACAATGATGCCCATCCATAGAGCACATGTGGTTTGAGGAGCGTGAGACTGGACTTTTTTCATATATCATGACCACTGCAGTTTCCAGATATAAACTAATTTGAAAATCTACGGAAACTTCTGGAACAATGTCTCAGGCAGGGTTTTGAAGCTCCATCGAACAAGCAGTAATTGGTCATGGTTCTTGTGGACGAATGGCATTGTATGCCTGCTGCTGACTTTCAGACACTGGTAGACTTTATGACACCCAATAAACAGGCTGTACTGAAATCCCATGGCAGTCCAACACCGTATTACTGATATTAAGTTTTTGTTTCAATTTTTCTGTACATTACCTGTATATGATATAACAAAATTTACCTTCCTGTTTCACCAGGTGGCGCTCTTCATTAACCCTACGTAGATCGCATTGGGCCTCACAGATCCAGATATTTTATACCTTGAATTTCTTTAACCGACGCTAGTAGGACCCAACCCAACTCAGTACCTTTCAGCGCTTTCCTTTTGCTATACCTTGATGTAATTTCGCGTAGATCATCTCGTTCGTTGCTTGATAGGACACATAATTATAACGAATGCGTCTCCCATACGTTTAACTATTTCGGGATATCAGATGTATTTCAAAGTCTCTCATTAAGAAAAACGAAAAGAAAATGAAATATTTGTTTCTAAAAGTAGATGAAAAGTTTAAAAAAAAGAGTTAAAACAGGGAAGTGACAGTTCACTGAAGAAACAGAAATTTCCTATATCTTTCTCTTTATTGCATTTAAAATTTTAGCATTGAAATTTTTCCGTACGCACCAGTATTGGTGAAAAACTGGAAAATTCGTAAAACAATTAAGCCACCAGTATTCTTATAAAAATATTTAATACAAGTAATGTAACTTCCGTTTAATTACAACCCTCAATGCATGGTATATCAAACCTATCGTGAGTGGATGAACCTTTCTGGAAGCATCCGAAAATATTAAAAAACAAAGATATGTAGTAAGAGCTTAAGACGTCCCGTGGGTGAGTGGTTAGCGCGCTTGGCTTATTGATCTAAGGGACCTGGGTTCGAGCCTCGGGTAAGGGCATGAAGGTTCGTGCTGTTTTTCTGCTGAGTTCCTGCCATCCTCAGGTAGGTCATATAAATTTACAGGCTCCTGTCAGACCTCTGTGGTCAAGCAGCTGCTTGAGGGGGAGAATTATTATTATTGAGTGCTTAAATGCCATTTCTTTCCTCTAAGACAAAAAAGGCAACTTTTCCATAAATAGTTGTCAAATAATGGATTTCTGCATCTAAATATATACTCACATGTGTCATTGTTTGCTTACTTCACTTATATTTTTGGTCATACCCACCTGTCATATCCACTGACGTTAGAAGACAATAGAAAGGTCGTATGGCATCTGCATGTAATCGTAGACACTGCTAAAAGGGAAACTATAACTCCAAATTGTCCAATCATCAAGAAAGCAAGATAAGAAAAAACTATTTCCTTTCGAAAATTTTACATTTAAAAAAAATTCCAATTTTGAATTCTAAAGAGAATACATGAAAGCAAAATAAATTATTATTTTTTCTTTTCCTTATCTGAAGTTCATTTTACCCCTATTTACTTTCTTAAAAAAAAAAAACTCTTGTTTCACTTTGCCCCTGTTGAGATTTCCTTTGCTAACAAATCGCTCTACTCTCTATTCGATTCGTGTACATAAAAGCCACAGCCTATACATCTTAAAAACAATCAGGATAATCTTGACAAAAGACTTTAATCCGTCTCTTAACTGCTGTCCAGTGAGCCCCTTTCATTTCCTAAAAAGTTTTCTTTGAAAACCATTTCAGTAGTTAGGTTCTGGTATCCGCCTTATGCATGTAACAGTTTATATATTTCCAATAGTACAGAAAGGTTTAAGGCAATTAATTATTGATAATAAATTTTCTAACGCTAAACAAACAAAAAATAATTTGAAAGAACAAATAATTCATGTGGAATATTTTTTTTCTTCTAAATTATGTTTTAGAACCTGGGTTCCCAGGTGGGTCAGCGTTGAGATTTATCTCTGCAAAATTCCCCGCCCTGCCCACGGTCACAAGGTGACACCGATGGGCTTGGAAAGGCAGCCGTCCGTCGGATGGGACGTTAAGCCGTGGCCCCGTGTGCGAGAGATTCATATCCTGTGCATGTTAAAGAACATACTGGATGGACTTGACGGGAGGCTACCATCTGTCCCCCAACAGCTGTTCCAGTGGGTCCATTCCCCCAACATTCTCTGAGCCTTCGGGGTCCATGTGACTTGGCCATTTAGCCCATGGTGTGCAAAAAAGTGCCGCTCAGAGATAAAACAACCCAACCCAACTTACAACCTGGTTCCGATTTTGTTTCAGCATGCCAGACGGTCGTTTGTCTGCATGGCGTCGGTGTCGTCAACGACCTGAGGAATCTTCTTCCATTAGCCAAAACATAGCTCCCTATCGTGGTACAATTGTATGGGGGGGGGGGCATTACACATGGCAGCTGAACACCTCTGATCCCTGTTTCTGGCGCAATAATGGGAGACGTTGCGTCGATGCCATCATTAATCCTTTGGCATGACCCTACCTTACCACCATGCCTGGACTGATTCTGCAGCAGGACAACGCCATCCCACACACTGCACGTACAAGCCCTCTGTTGTGAGGTGGGTTGTCTCGAAGGACCCAACCCCCTGGGAAATTATCGTGCTCTAGGGAAATCTTCGTTCTGAGAACACTACACGTGGTGAGAGGATCAAAGTGAAAGTAAGAGTCAAAAGAAGTCTCAGAAGACTTAAAGTAGAAGTCAAGAGGTTGTCTCAGATGAGACCAGTAGGAACCTGGAGTATGGGTGGAGTTAAAGGGGTTGCAGATAGCAGCCCGGCTAGAAGAATACGGAAGATAAGTAGAAGAGCAAAAGCAGCTTCGATCACAAAGTAGGAAGTCCGGGAGCCAGCAAATGAGTCAGCTCAGATCCCTCAAGTTTGACCTAACTTGGGCATTCCCACTGGATACTGTGGTCGGCCCGCCTGCTCCCTCTCTGATTGCCTGACTTTTCTGAGTTCGTTAGCGAACCTTTCTGTTATCGGGCATTGGAGGATGTAGTGCCCGACATCTGCATCTGGAGCCCCACAGCCGCAGCAACTATGGGCAAAGATTTTAAAACGCTCCAGATATGCTGGGATGTTCCCATGTCTTGTCAGTACCTGTGTAAAGTGATGGTCAGAGGACACTAAGGATGAACCGACTGTGGATGAATGTCTTCGTTTGAAGACCATTCTCATCGTGTCCCAAAATCTCTTCCACTATATTGTCACCTCCTTGCCTAATATAGGCTTCAAAGTATTTGTTGAAGTCTTAACCGCAATTTCAGACTGAGTGTCAGTGCCTGCTGAGCGTGCCAGTTGGTCTGCCTGCTCATTTCCATCATGACCTGCATGCATCTTGATCCAGGAGAGATAAATATTAGATCTGTTATTGCCACCCAAGAACTGTTTTATCTCGTTTACCGTGTGATGCTTGTTTGTCTGCATCTTCAAGCGCTTTCAGAGTTGCTCGATTGTCATAATACAGCCTTATGTCATTATACTGACTGCCGTCATTGAGGACCCACTTAAGGGCCTCTCTGATGGCAAGCAGCTCTGCTTGGACGGTCGAGCTGTTATTAGATACACTTAGGATCCTTGATTGTAGGCAGTGTAGGCCAGGCTCACACCATCTGCATCCTCGCTCTTGGAACGGTCAGTGTAGACTTCCACTCCTCTGCCTGATGGTCCATAGACCATGGGACACGAAGTCTCTTAGTGGAGTGTGTATCTCATTTTGCAGTTTCAGTTTCATAGTACGCAGGGTCATATTGGACTCCGAGAAATGTTGCCTTCTCCCAATGCATGTAAAAATGGTCGCTTCTTTTCCTACTCTCAAATAAAAAAGTGGAATCCCCGCGATCACCAAGAGCGCTTCTGCAGATGTAGTTCTATAAACGCTGCTAATACGCAGTAAAGCTGATTTCTGAGCTGCGAGCAGCTTTCTGCACATCATGGAGTGGGTAATTGGGCGCCAACAGGCGCTTGCTTCGTATGTTAGGATCCTCTTTGTTCCTCTCCAATAAATTTCTTTTAGGACCTCTCCTCGGAGGCCACATGAGAGGCGAGTCATTCGTCCCAGTTTGCACATCACCTTGGTGTATTTTATCTTCAAGTCCTGCAACTGTGGGATCCAGCTCATCCTCTCATCCAGCATGATCACCAAACACTTCAATGTCATCTTATGGCTAAAAGTATTGCCATTCATTTTAATGATTGAGTACCTTTAGTTAAGGACACCCTCCTTAGCTACATCATTGATGTTTTCTTCCTACAGCTGAACCCTAGCTTGTACCGAAGACTCCATCCTTCGAGGACCGACAATGCTGCATTGCCAGCAATCTCCAGTCTTTCTCTGGAGGAGAGCAATATGACAAGCAGCATGTCGTCTGCATAAACCTGTAGAGACAGAGAAGAGAGACTGAGAGTAGAGTTGACACTGCCCTAGGGTATCTAGAGTGTGACACAATAATTCCGTTCTGGTTTTGATAAAGTTTTGCTAAAATTTGCAATTCTTTCTTTTCCGTCTTATAGTTATAAAAGTATAGCACCAACTCCCGTGTTACTTGCGGCAGTATCTAGTATGAACTGCTTATCAGCTTGTGGATAAGCCAACACTGGTGCCGTGGAAAGAGCTTGCTTCGACTGTTGGAAGGCCACTTCACATTCAGTGGTCCACGTGAACCTCTGGCTCTCCTCGGTCAGATGATGTAATGGCCTTGCGATATTGGCGAAACCCTTGACAAATCTTCTATAGTATGTGAAAGTGCAATAAAGCTACGAAGTTGATGAACATCCTGTGGTGGAGGACAGTCTCTTACAGCTTCTATCTCTATCAGAATATCTATCAGAATCTATATTTTCAGTCTTAATTCCTGTAGAATACCATGACAAGGTAATGGATTTCTTATTGGAACAGTTTACATTTAGTCGATCTCATTTTTATCTTGGCTGCCATACGTTTTTGAAACACTTGACGAAAAAAATGTTTCTCAAAAGTCTTTCCAAGAACGATGATGTCATCCAAGTACACCATGCAGACTTCCCCAGACAAACCTTTCAGCAGCGATGGAGTCGGTGCTCAGAGATGATTTTCCATGAGTTTTCAACTTGTTCGTTTGGAAGAAGCGAAATTTAAAATCTTTGCTGCATTGAGATCCGGATAAGATAGGAAAATATAAGTGTGTTGGCTCTTCTTTACACCCTTCAATGAATTGGCTTGATTTTCGACTGATTAACACGACTATTAAAATATCTTAACTATTATCAAGAAAGGGTAACTTGAATAGGCTTTAGATTCATCGGATTAATTATTTTTCAGTTTGGATAATTCAGATCCTTATGCAAATAAATCTAAAACATTGTTCAGTTTGTCAAATTTTCTTGAATGATTTGGCCATGGCTTTCCAAATCCAAACACAAAACAACATTTCCATGTTCTCAAAATATAAATGAATTGCTAATTTCATTTCTTTCTTGAATATAGTAAATATCCTATGTAGGTATTTAACAAGTTGGATGTTTTTCGTATTCATTTTAGCGGCTTAAGTTGTAAGCCACTGATCTAGTTTGAAACCTTGTGAATTATATCGATTAAAAGACAGTTCAAAACTGTAATGAACGATATCGCATTTCATAGCGGTAATTATCTCTGTTTATTATTTAGCTTCCTTTTCATAAATAAATACATATAAAAGAATTGGTAATTAAATATATCGTCGAACTGAAATATTTACGATATATAGAGTTTAAGAAAAATTTATGAAATTCTCTGACTGCTTTCAAAATTTAATAAAATGTCTTTTCATAAACACATTTGGATGTTAATTTTTAGTATCCTGTGATCGGAATTATGATGGCAATACTTGAATATTATTTTAGAAACAACTCATTTGAAACGCACGATATTTGAAATTTACGTCTTTCAGATCATTAGTAAAAGCAACATATGAAGCAAACGATAGTTCAGAATTTATGAAAGAGGTGTTTATTTCTCATGACAATCGACTTTACCACTTTTTGGAATGATCCATAGACAAAACAAAAGATCAACGGGTTCGATGTTACAACAGGTTTTAAAAGGAAGGAATTAAAGTAAAAGTAAGGTTAACTATCATACAATTATAATGGTTATGACCAAGGGCATCATAAATTAGAGATCCAGCTTCACCAACCTTTCTGTAATATAATTTTAAGTCAATTTCAAATTTTATCTTAATTCAAACCTGAATAGAGTTAAATATGAAATATGTTCAATTTCTTCCGTTTTGTTTGCAATTCATATCCATCGTATATTCGTATAACAGGCTCCAATCTAGAAAAAGGAATTGGGGAAGTGACGAATTAAGATGGGGTGAGGGGAATACTGGATATCGTTTGCAGTATAATATTGCCTCTCCATTTCAGATATTTTAAAAAAATTATCTTGAAAAATGGATGAATATGCAAATGTTTAATATTTTTGGCTTCCATTTTCCTTGTTAAAGTTCTCAAAGGGGGCAGAATCCTCTACCACCCACCATCAGATCCGGTCCTGTACGGCCATTTTGTAAACTGTTGTAATAAACTACCGCTAAAATTTTCGAAAATGATTAACATTGTCTAAATATGATGGAACTTTACACAAAATTTCTCTTAGAAGCATTAAAGCAATTATTGGCTAAATTCTAATGTAAAAATAGGTTTGGAGCTCATATACAATACTATTTTGATTAATATTTTTATTAGTATACAATATTAGTTAATCTGCTAAAAATACGGTTTATAAAAAAAATGATAATTTCTTAAAATCGTTTACTGCCATTTTGAATGGCTTTAGGTAAGAACTGTAATAAATAGGTGTATATCAGAACGGTATGCCGTCTCATGGCCGAGTGGTTTGCGCGCTTGGCTACTGATCTAAGGGACCTGGGTTCGAGCCCCTGGTTATGGTATGGATGTTTGTGTTGTTTTTCTGCTGAGGTCCCACCATCCTCTCAGACTTTCTTACTCTGGCGTATAAACTGACAGGCTCCTGTTAGACATATGTGGCTAGCAGCTGCTTGAGGGGGTATTTGTTGTTTATTTATTGTATTATATCAGAAGGTTAAACGTGGATAAAAACTTGTAGTGAATTAGAATTTTTGTTAACGGAGTTGCTGTCGAACTTGAAGTCAATCGGTCTGCTTGTTTCGCGAAAGTGAGTTGGTGTAAGTCCATGGATATGGTTTGAACAGGACGCATAGTGATACAGTTGGAAATTAGCTAATGGTATTCTGTAAGTTTTGATTGGTTGTCTGTAGTGACTTACAAGAGTATTTATTAATTACAACACTTTGTACCAGGGTTGGGTTGTTTTACCTCTGAGCGGCACTTTTTTGCACACCATGGGCTAAATGGCCAGGTCACATGGACCCCGAAGGCTCAGAGAAGGTTGGGGGAGGGGACCCACTGGGACAGCTGTTGGGAGACAGATGGTAGCCTCCCGTCAAGGCCATCCAGCGTGTTCTTTAACGTGCACAGGTTATGGCTCTCCCGCATGCGGCGTCACGGCTTAACGTCCCATCCGACGGACGGCGGCCTTTCCAAACCCATCGGTGTCCCCTACTGACCGTGGGCAGAGCGGGGAATTTTGCGGAGATAAATCTCAACGCTGACCCAGCTGGGACTCGAACCTGGGAACTACAGATTACGAGCCTGGCGCGCTACCGACTGAGCCATTCCCGCCCCTTTGTACCAGAAAAAAAAATTAATAAGTGCTATTGATTCCATTATTCACTCTTCGTGTTTTTATAAGTATGGACTGGAAGTGACTTGTTCAAGATTTGCATTGTTCAGACAAGGTGTCTCTGATTGGGTTATTTAGTTTGAGTGTTTTTTTAAGTGGGAAGCTAAGCTGCGTAGCGATATCATAGCAGAATAATGCAATCAGAGACAACTAGTCAGGTAACTAACATGACAATGATTGATTTCTAGAAATATGTACTGTATATAAATCTTACGAAGCTCATCGGTGTTTCTTTTCTTGCCAAATTCAGAGTGGCAGTTAAGAGCGAAAATATCCATGCAAGTACAGTTGGGACTTCAACCTTAGAACAAGGGAATATTGCTCTGGATTGGAGGGAGGGGGGAGGGGAGGCAGGCAGTTGATCACGCACCAGGCTCGGAATCTACAGTTAACATGTTCAAGTCCAGCTGGGCCAGCGTTGAGATTTAACTTCGCAAAACACCCACCCTGCTCTCGGTCAGTAGTGGACACCAATGGGCTTAGAAAGACCACCGACTTTCGGATGTGACGTTAAGCCTTGGCTCCGCATGCGGGAGTGATCCGAACCTTATGCACGTTAAAGAACATACTGGATGGACTTAATAGGATATTACTATCTATCTCCTAACAGTTGTCCAGTGGGTTCCCCCCCCCTCCAACCTTCTCTGAGACCTCGGAGTCTTTGTGATCTGGGCATTTAACTCATTTTAGTGGACACAAAGAGCCACGACACCGGAACTGAAGGCTCGTGCATTATTGGTTAAGCTCTATTTCCAAAACAGTAACAAAATCAGGAATGCTATAGCCGAATATCGCTTACTGAAGAGATGGAGATGCCTTTGAGGAAAATGAGTTACGAAACAGGACTCAGAATTTTGAAGAAACGGTTTTTAATCGTTATGCCATTGCAGAGAAAGTCTATCGGTTTTTGAACACATTGTAGATGGCTAGTGCAGTAGTCTTCTCTTAGAGCCAGGGCCGATGTAACACATCTGAATTTTGCATGATCGGCTGTCTCCAAGGTCCTACGAAGTGTATTGCGCTGGTTCCGGTATAAACTGGTATTTTCAAGGCTTAGGGCTGGATAGGATGGAGATGGACAACAATTGAACATAGACTTCTACAGAGTGAGGAGGCACAATTCCAGCTGAATGGTAATGTCAACACTCAGTATTGTTGGGTAAGGGAATCGTCACATCCTCTGGCGTTGATCAGATTTCACAGCATTCTCCACCTGTTACTGTGATGTGCTTTCACTTCTACTATCATCTAGGAACCCATCTTCTTCGAGGAGGTCCAAGCCATGATCTCCTAACAAGTATAACACAAATAAAGCATGTCTAGAGCGCAATGCTCTATTTGGGGCAGTTTCCTGTTATCTCAATAATAACTCAGATACATAACTTAGTAACATCTTAAATAAGCTTTACACGAAAATCATCTCAATCAAATCTATTTCAGTGTCGATTTTCAACAAAATTCGTTCACTATTTTCACGGTTGCGCAAATTGTAATATTTAACAGCTAAAATGACAGTTGAAATAATTGTTTTAATAAGTTAATAAAAACTAGTTAAAAAGTAAGCAAAACCGTCATACTGAAATTTACTAACCCATATAGAGTGTTTTTAGCAGTTCTTATAATAATTATGTTAATTACCACTAATTATAAATGACGTTTTGCATACCAAGCTAACTTGTTAAATGTTTCAGCTTCCACAACACTTTAAACACTAAATGAATATTTTTTAAAAATTTGTTGCCTTTGAAAAATATATTTTGATTTAAATAGATTTGACTGAGATTTATAAATTAGGAAGCATTTTTTATAAAACTCTTATATAAGGAATTTATTGAATTCTGTAACTGACTTACTATTGACATAACGTAGAACTGCACTTAACGGTAGAACCGCTTAGTGTACATGTACTCTGTAGGGACTCATCTGTAAATAATGAAACGATTTGAGGGTGTGATGGGATGTTATAATGTGGTTACTATTAACGTTCTTATTAAACAAGCCACCGACCTAATAACACGACGACATTAAAATGCTATATTTATTTTTGCGATTAGTTTTTGCGATTTCAAAAATCATATTTTTTTATGTAATATCACTTTAATTAAATACTAGTAAATTCATGTATATGTGAAGATTTCTACACAAAATACGGAGATCCTGCTATATACAGCGGGTGGGGTGAAGTGTTAAATCCTTCTGATACGTTATATATATTATAAACGACCTCTTGTAAATTAACAGGTCGTACATTATTATTGTTAATTTTTAGCGACTAGTTCAGGCATGGCCAACATACGGCCCGCGTAATGAATTTATGTGGCCCGCGAACAATTTTTCAATATTAACATTTAACTTCTAGTAATTAATCGAATGAATTCTCGATACTTCTGTATTTTTTAAAAAAGATTCCGTTATAAAGAATTAAAACTTTTATACTCATCTGCACTCGATGTTCAAGCGACGTTGCCAGCAGGCGAGTAAAATATTTTTGCATAGTGCAAAAATATTTTAAAAATCGATCATGTTACAAATGTAGTTGTGAAATTAGTGAATTTCCTACGATCAAAAGGATTAAATCACAGGCAATTTATTGATCTCCTTGAAGAACTAAATACCAGTCATTTAGATGTACTATATCACAATAAAATCCGTTGGTTAAGTTTGGGAAAAGTTTTAAGACGTGTGTGGGACCTTCAAGAGGATATAAAAATATTTTTAATGCTTAAAGAAAATGAGGATTTTCCTGAATTATTAGATCCAAATTGGATTTGTGATTTAGCATTTTCTTTGGATATTCTCACACATTTGAACGAATTTAACACATGTATACAAGGAAAAAATTTATTTGCTCATGATTTAATACAGAAATTAAGAGCTTTTAAAATGAAGCTTAGCCTTTTTTCTACAATTCTGGCTGAATGTAAATTTGATCATTTTCCAACGTTACTGACCATATCTTTAAATATTTTAAAAGAAAAGGTTAAAACATTTAATAAAAACATCCTTGCACTAATGACAGATTTCGAGCAGAGATTCGATTGCTTCAAAAAAATTGATAAAATTTTATCTATTATCCGAAATCCATTTTCTGTACAAGTTGATGACGTTCCTGTTGATATACAATTAGAAATAATTAATTTATAATGTGATGAATTATTACATGAGAAATATCGAGAAGAGCAAGAAAATTTGTGTAATTTTTATAAGCAATTGAATACTGAAAAATATGAAAATTTAAAAAAACTTGCCAAGACGTATTTAGTAATCTTTAGCTCAACTTATATTTGTGAACAAACCTTTTCTTTAATGAATCTAAATAAAAGTACAACAAGATCAAGATTGAATGATTTACATTTGGAGGCTGTGTTAAGAATAGCTACTACAAGTATAGAACCAGATATTAAAAAAATAATAAGCGATGCAAACCGCCTCAACACGTCGCATTAGTTATTATGTTAATTTGTTGTATTGATTTACTTACAATTATTCATAAACAAATTTCATAATAAAATTTTGTTTACTTAAAGAAATAAGTGTTTTGCTTAACATTTTTCAATTTTAATATTTCGTCCGGCCCGTGAAAATATTTTTTTTTCCAATCCGGCCCGGGGGCAAAAACAGTTGGCCATGCCTGGACTAGTTGGAAGCCACTGAACTGGAATATGTTCTATGATCGAGCAAGATTTTGCGATTAAACGATTACACAAAGCTACACTAAATGATACTTTAATTTACAGTGGTAGCTGATTTCACCCTCCTTTAATTACTTTTACCTAGCAAATTGAATACGATAAAAAAATATGATTTAAGGTTTCTTTGAAATATTATCTGCATTATTACCCTGACTGTTTTCGGAATGAAATAACTATAATTTCGGAATGTCTAACTTTAGCCACTGATCCATAATCCAATACAACCCAAAGTTATACTGTACTGCTCACAAAAATTAGGGGATATTTCAAAATGAATATGAAGCGATAAAAATATCCCCTAATTAATGTGAGCAGTATATTTTGATGCTTACATGTTGAGGAATGACGGTAGGAAAATACTAAAAGTCTTCATTTTGCGTAATTAAACTATTATGTTTTTATAGGAGCAGAAAATTTTATATGTAAAGACAAAACAATGCTAATCATAAAATACAATAGTCTCGAATCCGAGCCGAGATGTTTCTGGCAGCATCGTTGACGTTGCGTGGTGTGACGGCATGCGCAGTTCAAAGTGCGCACGTTGTGTGTTTAAGCACAAGACTGTAGTAAAGTCGCGCTGCCAGAGAAACACCTCGGATTCATTACGCATTTCATTTTGAAATAATTTTTGGTCGTTGCGAGTTCATAAACCTTTTACTGTTGCCAAATTTTTCGCGACCCCCACATTCAGTTACGCGACCCCATATTCGGTCTCGACCCATAGTTTAAGAAGCTATGATCTAAGGGACCTGGGTTTGAGCCCCGGGTAAGGCATTGATGTGTGTGTCGTTTTTCTGCTGGTGTCCTGCCATCCTCTCAGACCCTCTACTATGGCATATAAACTAACAGGCTCCTGTAAGATCTATGTGGCAAGCATCTGCTTGAAGGGACATTTATTTAATTATTTATTTTTTATTTTTTATAAATTAACTTACTAATTTTTTTATTCCTTATAAATTAACCTATGAATTTATATTCCTTGCAAATTAACCTACGAATAATATATTTCTTATAAATTAACCTACCAATTTTTTTATTTCCGGTACTTATTTTTTATAAATTAACACGAGAATAAATTATATTTATTTGCAAATTAACATATGAATGTTTCATTTCCTGTATTTATTTTTTTATAAATTAACTTACACATATTTTATTCCTGTAAATTAACCTCCGAATTTTTTATTTCCTGCATTTATTTTTTTATAAAGTAAATTACGAATTTTTTTATTTCTTATAAATTAACCTACAAATGTTTATTCTTTGCAAATTAACCTACGAATTTTTTTATTTCATATAAATTAACCAACGATTTTTTTTATTTCATGTATTTATTTTTTATAAATTAACTTACAATTTTTTTTATTCCTTATGAATTAACCTCCATATTTTATTTCTTATAATTTAATTTGAGAATAAATTATATTTTTTGTAAATCACATTTAACTTGAGAAGATTTATAAATGATTTTTTTTTCTTAGTAATTAACTTACGAATAAATCATATTTATATTTCATGTATTTATTTTTTATTCCTTATTAATTAAACACTTATCAAAAGTGAGGGCCCCTTTATTATTATGCGTCCCTCCTTAATTAAAACGCTTATAAAAAGTTCAACCCCCTCATTAAAAAACCCTTATTAATATGTGCCTCCCCCCTTTATTAAAAACTTCTCAAAGGTTCCGCCACCTCGCCTTTGGCAGGCATATTCGATGGCCAACCTGTAATCTCCTTATTCTTTAAAAAGCCACCCTTTATCAAAAGTTCCACCCCCCTTGGACGGCCAACACTTCTCGAAATTTCTCTAAGTCCCACGACAGCCATCTTGACTTCTGACGTCATCGCACTTCCCACAAAGCCTCCAAAAAACTTGCGAAACTTGTATCCTATGATGTAATAGAACCTTCTAGACAGATCTAGAAAATGTTGCACATTATAGCCAAGTCCCAGAAAATGGTGCAATTATGGAATGTACGATGTAATGACCATGTCCAGACTTGTAAACCCTTAAATAATTCCACCCTCCTCCAGATGCTATCATGGATGATGTAATCCTCAAAATAATTGCAAAGTCCAACTAAACATTCGATGGCAAAGTTCAGTGCACCACCTATCAGAATGGATGATGCAATGCTCAAAATAATTGCAAAGTCCAACTAAACTTTAGGTGCAATATTCAGGGCATCCCCCTCATCCCTTTGGCGGCCATTTTCCATGGCCAACCTATAAACTCTTATTCATCAAAAAGTCCTCCCTATCCCCTTTATTAAAACGCTTACCCCTGACCCCTGAGCGGCCATCTTGAATGGTCAACCCTTCTCGAAATTTCCATCGATGGTCATCTTGGATGACGTCACCCACCACGTTGTCGATCCCCGTTGCATCCGTATCAGGCGTGATGTGTTACAACATGTTTTAGAAAAGTTCATCCCCCTCGCACCCTTGACCGCTGCTTTCAGTCTGAAAACAGACGTCGGATGACGTCACCCGTTGACAGTAAACAGCCCTTCTGGCCAAACCCGCATTCTCACCCCCACTTCAACCCCCTTTGTTTCAGGCCATCACAGAAGATAGGGTATGGAAACAATGTTTTGGAAATAATCTTCATCCTCATATCGAAACCTATTAACCCATCTCCCCTTTATGATAGACCAACTATTTTGCAAATAAACAAAGTGTCCCATTGGAAGAAGACAATCCATTTTGAAATTTCCCTTGGTACCTCCGAACCTCCAAGTGTTGTGCCTCTCTTATTAAAATTAGTCTCCATCTGGTTGAAGGATAATTCCGTCAGATATTTCAGTTCAGACATATTCAGCAGCACATTTTTTGGGTCCCTTACGGCGTTAGGAATTGTTTTGGAAAGATGAAGTGATTTTATGTTAAATTCTTATTCTGCCATGTCTCAATTCATTACTCTCCGTATTTTCATATTAATATTAAACCATTTCGAAAACTTCACCCCACGAATCAGAGGTAAAAAAATTATTTTTTCCTTACAAATTTCAATCCCCTCCAAATTTATTAACTTATTTTCCCTTTTTAATACTAAGTCGTTTCAAAGGCTCATGATTGCAGCAGCATCAAAATCACAGATAAAAAATAAAACTCACCTTCCTATTTTTATTTCAATAGTTTATTACTCAACCGGCTCAATGATAAAAGTGATGCTTTTAAAAATAGCTATAAAAATTAAGAAATATAGTTAATATTCAGATTAGAAATCAGAAATAACATTATTATAGAAATAACCGTATAATAAAGAAAATGATATGAAGGCTACCTGGAAATTAATATATGAAAAATTAGAAGGAAAACAGAAAAAAATCAGCGGACGATGTAATAATTGACAATATGTCCAAAAATAAATTATCTTTGGAAGAAATAGCAGATAATTGCAATGATATTTATAATACACTAATTTTACAGATAAGATATACAAATCACCAAGACAATATAAATTATGCTCCAAACATGATACAAATAGTTTTGAACTCTATTTACATACATGAAATTACTGAAAAACAAACTGATGAAATAATTACTACATTAGACACCAATAAGTCACCTGGCTACAATAATGTTTAAATTAAACATATATAGTTTAATAAAGAAATACTACTAAATATTATATCGAAAATTATAAATCAGATTATATTTACTGGGAACATACCTACTAAATTCAAAACAGGTATTTTAAGACGTATTTTTAAAGGTGGTATTAAGGAGGACTTTTCTAACTATCGATCAATAAGAATTCTACCTATATTTTAAAAAATAATGGAAAAACCTATTTATAACACTGTTCATAACTTTTACTTAAGCACAACATAATTAATGAAAATCAATTTGGCTTTCATAAAGGAAAAAACACACTTCAGCTGATTTCTAAAATTGCAAATAATATTAATAAATCATTGAATAATAGGGAAAAAAATTGTACCTATGTTCTTAGATTTAAAGAAAGCCTTCGGTACAATAGATAATAACATTTTACTAAATAAATTGGAAAATTATGGTATTCGCGGTATAAGGTCAGATTGGTTTCAAAATTATTTATCAGACAGATACACAATTACTAAAATAAAAACCTGTTACAGCAGAAAAGTAATTATACGAAATGGAATTCCCCAAGGTTTTAAGCCCTTTGTTGTTCCTGGTATACATAAATGATTTGTTCAATACAAAATTAGAAAGTGCTATTTATCTATATGCTGATGACATTGTTTTAATAAACAGTCACAAATATTTAAATTACAGCATTTCAGAGATTCAAACAGATTACAATAATAGAATTCGATGATTAAATCATAATAAACTGTACTTAAATGAGAAAAAAGCAAAATTGATGATTATTCATTCACCAGGATTTCATATTCATCAAAACCTTTTTATTAAAACACATAAAATAAATTGCAAAAAAAATGATGCTTCAAATTGTGAATCATTATGTAGTTGCCCACTTGTTGAGCAAGTAAATCAAATAATATACTTAGGAATAATTTTTGATGAATATTTTAGGTGGAATTTCCCAGATATCCCACATGTGGGAAAGCTTGAGAATATCAGCGATAAAAATTCAAAAATTGAAATACGTAATAAATATGGAAACCTGTGTATTATTTTATAAAGCAACATGCGAATCTATTTTAAAATAGGGAATAATTGTGCATGGAACAACTTACTTAACTAACATAAATAAAATTTAAAAACTGCTCTTTAATAGCTTGAAATATTATTCCGTTTCATTTGCAAAAATATTATAAAACTTCCACCGATAGATTAAAATTTTTAGACCTTTTATCCTACAGTAATTTATATAAATACAATTTAATAATTAAAAATATTTTGACGAAACTTACAAACTAAAAATTCAACACAATACAAATACAAGACTTCAAAACCAAGGGTATTAGAAAATGCCAAATTTGCGAAATAATTACCGAAAACATACCTCCGAATATCAAGTACCACTTATATTTAATGCTATCCCAAAAGAAATTCTAAATATAGATTCGTTTAGAAGACTGACAATCGAATTGAAAAAATATTTGGGAATTTCTAATTAGCTGATTTTTATGTGTTGTGTGTTGAATTTATTTGATGCACACCATTTTTGTGGCTGAATGATCTATGTTCTATTTAATTTATTCATTTCCTGCAGATAAGCTATTTAGCTTTGCGGGTCAAATGGTTAATGTATTTGCATTCTTTACTCTTATAAATAAAAATTATATTCTTAAAAAATGAAAAAAAATTAAACTCTCGTTTCCCAGATTTCCGAAACAGATGGCGCCATTAGCAAATCAAGAAAATAAGCGGAAATGTATACATGTTATATTATTTTTAAAAAATGGTCAGTCTGTGACCAGTCTCAGTAAGTGAGAAATATTACTTCCATCATATGAAGCAGCTTGGTTACCTGTTAAGGAAATAAATGACCCACGAATGAATAAAAAAAATATGCTGGAATGACTATATGTCACATTGTTGAGCAGAAAGGTTAGTCTCTGATGGCGTAATGGTTATCAAACCTGACATAATTCTGGGAGTATTGGTTTCGAATCCCATTCAGGAAAAAATCAAAGTTTTTTCACCTAATTATTTCAAGTGTTATAATAATGGTGAAAAAAATTTTCTTCCTAAATAAGGTAAATTTTGGAGTATGAAATTAATACAAAAGGAGATCAGTAACAGTTAGAGAAATAAAGATTGACATAGATTACAGGAGTATATTCAGTGACCTGAAAAGTTGGTTGATCATTCTAAGAATAGGTTGCAGGAAAAATGCTTTAAAATATCGGTTTAAGATTATTTCAGGTCGCTTCAAGTCATGCCACACAAAGGAATAAAACAAAAATTAGTTACAATAATCAAACATGCATTCCATTAAGAGTTTTACTACTTTTTTTATTTTTAATTATTGTCATAAGATTAATATATTTCATATTTTATTCCTTATTATATAGTACATGCTGCAACTATCAGTCATAATACTACGATAATATAAAAAGGTTTCCCTCAATAGCTGATGTCATTCAAATGCTATCGTGGCATAAACCATCGAGCTAGCCTTGGCTGTTTCCTTATGTGTGACCCCGTATTGGGTAAAATAATCAGGCTCTTGTCAGCAATGGGGACATTTTGACATGATAATATCTTGAGGAATGTGAATGATCTAGCAACGGTTAGCAGTTCTATGAATCAGAAATGCGATATTTGGAAAATATCGGTTTCTAACTACCTTTTGAGCCTATGGTGTTAACATTTTGCACTACACATGCACACGGAATTCTTCATCGTCTTCCAAAATTTCCGGTTTCTAGGGCCTCTATATGAAGAGCTATGGCGTTCCCAAACAAGCACATACTGAGAGAGAGATATTTTATTATTATAGAAGTAAATCACATTCCATAGAACAGTGATTCTCAAACTTTTATGTTTCACCTATCCCCTAGAAATGTGTATGTAACTGGCGTAATGTGTATGTAACCCTTGTACATATAAAACTATAGTTATGTTATAACAATGGAAATAAAATAAAACACTGACTTTGTTACTAGATCTATCGACTTTTGAGTTCTCACGGCGTACCCCAAAACATTTTACCGCGTACCCCATGTTGAGAACCCCTACCATAGAAGTTCCCCAACGAGTTGAGGATTGATACATTTTCTGGTGTAGGATCTCCCTTTTAATTGGCTTTCGTGTTAAGCGTTATAAGCCACGACTAACACTTTGAGGGAGACTTGCCACTCCCTTTATGGGAAACAGAGCATAGGTACAACGTCGCTGAATTTCTGTTTTGACATTAAAATAAAAATATTTTTTTTTGGGTTGCTGGGACTCAGAGCTGATATTCGCTCTATGTCGCAATATAAGAACAGGTTTTTGCTGACATGTCGATAAGTTCTTTTTTCTTTTGAGAGACAACGGCAACACATATTACAGACGAAACAACCATCCCATACCGGGATTAGAACCCGGACCACAACAGTCTCAGTGTTACCGCGAGCGAAAGCGACACCATAGAGGTAGAAAAATAAATATTATATTAATATTTCCTATTTTATTTTTACAATGTATCTATGCATATGAGAAATAATATTTAATAAACAGATGAAAACATTTCTTTTCTTTTTTTTTTTCATTTCACGTCCTTTCTCAACTCTTGGCCCAGTGTAAATGTAATATATTTCAATTACGTCCGATACCAAAAACTTTTGTGCACCACTATAATATAGGGCAAACTTCTAATTGGTACTGAATGAGTCAATTTTTTTCTTTATATCGTATTTACGCTTTATTCGTTCTGGAATATTCAATTTTGTGGGACGTTTCATTATCATCATCTAATTGGTTATCTAATGCACCAAAGTGCTCGCTGGAAAATCGTTTATCTTATTCAAATTTCGTTTCAAAGCATATCTATTTTCATATATAAAAATTTACACAATAAAATGAGTGGAACTACAAAAATTATAGCGAAATTTGCCACGTTCGATTATTTATGCACAATTTAACATTATTTTTATACATCTAGAAGTCGTAGAGAATAGTGTAGTAATCCAATATTACTGTTGACTAAAGATAATTTTCAAAATGTGATATATTCATATCGATAAAATGGCGGGCTATAACAGAGAGCGAAAATTTCATGTTCTATTGTACTTCTTACAGTTCTACGAGGAGCGACTGTTTACGTACCAGTCTTCCATCCTCAGACAAACCCGTTTATGCCACCAGGAAGTTTTATCAGCAGCGACTACTATTGATCTTGAATTAACGAATGCAATTCACGTTTACGGAAATGAGTTCTCTGCATTTCAATAAAGAAAGAAGTATATAGACGTTAAAATTAAATGGTGTTAAATGTAATTGAAATTTGTAAAGAGATAAAACAAGAAAACATTTTTTTTCGAATTAGTAGGACATTGTTTTCTGTGATAAAAAAATTGATTCATAATTAAATAGGGGGTATAAATATTGAAATATGGCAAATAACGGAAAAATTTTCTCTTTTACCAAATTTTGTAGTCCTTAAAAATATTAATTAAAAATAATTGACGATGGGGAAAATGAAAAAAAGTTATCTTTGTATTTATGCAATGTAAAATGCATCTGCCTGTTATTCTTTGAAATTAAAACGTTGCTTTACTCACTCTCCTCTGATAAAATGGAATGGATTATAAAGTCAATGTAGTATCTTTTAATACTGATATCTTAAATTTCTATCCTCAGCATATCACTATCATTTTTCGTTAAAAACATTTTTTTTCCATATTTTGTGACCTCTAACGATGTAAATTGAAACTAACAAAGGATTTGAAAAATTCCAATAATAATGTTTCAGTAGTAACAATCCAACTAAAAATAATTTCTAATTCATAAATCAAAAAAATTACATTTCCCAACCTGCCTTGGGATAACGACGAACTCATTGTTTCCAATGCAAACCTCAGCCTTCATATTCCTTCAGCAAAATTTAAAGTTTCTAGTAAATACATCGTTTGCAATATTCGTTCAAAATTTTGCCATTTCCAAATTTTTTCATCGTTAGAGGACGCAATTTAAACTTTTGGAAGGTATAAGTTGTAATATTTCATAATACCCATGCGACACGAAAAGAAATTTTATTTCTTAAAATATTTTGTTATATGCACAAAAGAGCGAAAAAGCAATAGGAAGATCGGTAGCAAGCTAGTCGAAGCGAATTAATGAGCAGCGTGTTTGCACTCGTCATTTTTGTTTACGGCGTTTTGTATAGGTGGAGTTTTGATTCCCGTGTTTTGCACAGATGGCGTTTTGATTCATGGCATTTTGTACAGGCGGTGTTTTCATTCAGGGCGTTTTGCATAGACAGTATTTTGTTGTACGGCCATTTTACTAGCGGCAATTTTGTATGAAGCGTTTTATCGGCAGTGTTATATAGAATCGGCGTTCTTGTAACGGCTATTGCACAAGTGGCGTTTTTTATTTGCCGTTTTGTCGGCGCTGTTTACGTATTCGGCTCGGCGTTCTGTCATGGAACCCAAAGCAACGGAAGGGGGCTTTATAACTCTTTGGAATTTATAACAAACTGGTCCTAGAATTTTTATATAAATAGCTAATGGAAATACCAACCTACAGCAAAATATAAGCCATATCAATGTTTTGCATCAGCATCCCCAAATGAAATTGAATCCTTGCAAATTATCAAAATTTCAAACATTCGAAAACACTGTAATGCTCGCTAGAGGGGGCTCATGTACTTCTCGGGAGGACAGAGACAACTCCTCTTATAACAGAAGGCTAATGCATAATGTACTTATATTACTACAGATAACTAAACAGAGATTATTACATGGATATTTCTTAAACTTTTATTTGTATTATTATAACTGGTAGGTTTTCTCTAGCATGTGTTAGAATCTCCCTGACGGCATAATTAGGAAGCTATCAAAATACTGCTCTCCATTATATAGAGTTTGTCAGTTATCAAATAACGAAAATAATAATTAAGAATTGCGTGGATCATAGGACTACTCAAGGTGATGTCACGAACTGATCTAGCTGGCTTCTATTACAAGAAGTATTCGTCCAACGCACCAAAAAATTTGCGACTGATCAGTCAGTTATGCAGTCTGTGGTTTCAAAGAAAATTGATCCTCAATGATTGCTCCCAGATATTTTATGGAATCATCAGCGTGGACGTAAACTAACGCATCCCTTCGGAATACGTCAGGAAACTTGTATTTTGAGTCATTTACTATTTGTTAAGGTTCGGGTAAAGCAAGGATTTAGTTCGTTAAAAGTTTTAACCTACCTTTCTGCGAATGAGCATTATTCCTTAATCGATCAGCCCTCGTGGAACCATTACGCTTATCCAGCTTTCTTTTTGGACATTATTTGAACGTACACGGGAATGCATTCTGGAATACAGACATTTTGCGATAAATTTCACAACTAAACGAATGATTTTATTTTTATGAAAGATTGGTGGAAAATTAGAGTGGTTTTATACATAAATAAAAGTAGTATTTGACAAACTTCCTGATATTTTACATTTCATTTTCTTTCTATTTCTAGAAGCGGCGTTGAGTACTCTTCTGTTCCAATATCATTGTGAAAATATCTGCAGAATCAATTGTTCCAAAGTCAATTAATGGCAAGTTGTAAAGAACGCACATTACAAGACCGGTCATACAGTGAAATGTAAATATAACGTAATGGAACGGATGATCAAAATATATTCGGTGCACTGAAATGCAGTGTAAAGGTACTTTGAAAGTTACATGCTACAAAACGATCAGTTGTCCAGGTGCTTCCTCACCTTTGTCAACCAAGCCATCTAGCCAAAGATTCTCATCAGCTGCTAACTTATTCTTTACACATTTATTAAGCTCTTTGTAACGCTTTCTGTTTGTACTAGTAGGGTATTGATTAAGGACATTCCTGCAGTTCTTTCTTTCCAAACTAGGCTCCATCACCTTATCACTCAGATAGGTTTGTCTTACCTGCTCCTTTTTTACCCAGAAGAGTACTATTAGTGTCAAGTTTACCCAAACGAAACAAAATATTACAAAATATTTTTACTCAAAATTGTAGTCTAGTGCCTGTTTAAAAATGCCATGCAATTTTTATGGCAAACAAACCAATGACTGTCATAATGACTAAGTAAGTTATCACTGTAAGCTTTAGCTACAACAGGGTCTTTCAGAATTTCATCGTTAAAGGCTACTTTTTAAACCTTATCCGAACACTTCGTAATTCTTGATGCATGCAGCGATTTAAAATTAATACAGACTACGTTTGTATTAATGATAACATAAATGATAAAAATCTTTATGTAGTTTTTAGCTAGATTCAAATAACAATCACCAAGTTGCAAGAGGTTTCAAGAAGGTAATGTTCATATCATTCAGCTCTCCTAAAAGACCAGGTATTCCTAACAGAACTAGCCCTTTTCTCTTAATAGATATATAATGAATCATATTCTTATGCTGCTCACCTTGCGAATACTCATGTGCACTTATGTATGTCACTGCAGGGTCGCTTTTCGACATTTTGGGGTCCTATGCACAAATTCAAAGACGGGGCCACCTGCAGCCTAGGTTACCTTGTAGGTATAAAGATATATATATATATTGATTAAGGACATTCCTGCAGTTCTTTCTTTCCAAACTAGGCTCCATCACCTTATCACTCAGATGACATTTAGGACCACTAATTGCAGAAATAAAAATTTCCATAAAACATTATAGTATTTTAATGTCAAAATACTGTTGTGAAATTTAAAACTTATTTTACATAATTATTATCTTTTCTTCCCAATATTAGACTCAATAAAATCGTTAATTAAATCATCGTAATTTAATTTTCACATTCTATATTATTTTATATGTGCAAAATTACCAGGGCATTGAATTTTTCCTCTACGAGTCTACTTCGGAAAAAAATTTAACAAATTTTAACTACGGAAAATAACAGCTCCTCGGCTTTTCTCATTGGCATAAGTGAAAAATAATGTTAGAAAGATTTCAACATTTCGTGATGAAGACATAATTTTATTGTCATGAATATGTTCAAATTTCTATGAAATAATTCATAAACATTTAACCATCAAGTTGTTCAATATCTGTTTCCAAATCTTAAAAATTTTAACTCACCATTCTAGGATTATGTAAAATTTTTAATATACTTGAAAAATGCATAAAACTTCTTATATACGTACTTAAAATCTTGGCTCCTGCCGATATTGAAATTTATTTTATCACGCAAGGTAATTTCACAAAGCAAATATTTCATCATCATCATCAGCATTATCGTCATCCTCAAGCAGCAATGGGCTACGGAGGTCCAACCAGACCGTGCAATTTAGTTCTCCAAGCAAGTCTGTCCTAAGCTACATCTACTGCATCTGGCCACTGCACACCAATTCTAACAAGGTCCTGTTTGACATTGTCTGCCCACCGCATTTTAGGTCTCCTCCTCTTTCTGAGGCATTTAGGCACACTGTTCATAACCCTATTCGCCAATCTATAATTATTCATAAGCAACATGGCCAAACTAATGGAGTCTCTCTCTGCACAATATGCTGCTTAAAGGAGGTTGCAAACTCCTTTGCCTAACCTCATCATTAGTTACAAAGTTGAACCACCTAATGCCCAAGATACAGCGTAAGCATCTGGAATCAAAAGCATCTAGTTTCCTGTTATCTTGTTCAAAAAGTGTCCACGTTTCACTACCATAACTAACCCTAGAAAGAACCAAACTATTATACAGTCTAATTTTAGTCTTTAGGTGTATACGCCTATTTCTCTACAGTCTCCATAGATTCTTAAAAGTCCCGGCAGCAATCCATATTCGTCTTTTAATCTCATGCTGTATATCACCAGTATCTGTTACATAGCTCCCATGATAATTAAACTGTGACACCTGCTCAAGACTGCAACCATTCAGATTAGCTAAATCAGAGCATGCCCGACCAATTTTCATCACTTTAGTTTTCTCTCTGTTTATAACCAAACCTACTCTACTACCAGTTTCATCAACAGCTCGAATGAAAGAGTTCATCTCATCAACATCATTTGCCAAAAGGGCTAAATCATCAGCATAATCTAAATCAGAAATTTTCGTATCTCTAGCCCATTTAAGGCCAAAATCTTTCGCTTGAAGTGAATTTCGCATAACATAATCAATAACCAAACTAAAGAGAAAAGGAGGCAAAATGCACCCTTGTCGAACACCAGAAGTAATGCTAAACCAATTGCTACAAGCCTTAACAAATCTCACAGACGACTCAGTGTTATTATAGAGAGCTTTCATTAAGTTAACTAACTTGTCTGGTGTACCGTATAATCTCACAATCAACCACGAATTATAACGATCAACAGAGTTGAAAGCTTTTTCGAAATCAACAAAGCTAGCAACCGAAGGTTTCTGAAACTCTAAACATTTCTCAAGAAAAATGAAAATATCTGATCCACACATCCCTTAACAAATCTGAATCCACATTGCTCATCACGCAATTGACTGTCAACCAGATTCTTAATTATATTAAGCAAAATCATGGAAAGAACTTTACCTGGAACAGAGAGTAGGCTAATACCCCTATAGTTATCACAAGCACTGCGATCATCTTTTTTGAAAATAGGGATAACAATAGCTCTAGTAAAATCCTTAGGAACCATGCCTTTATCATAAAGATACTCAGAATTTCAGTCATCCAAGTGGTAACAGAAACATTCCCATCTCTGAACATTTCCGTAGCAATTTCATCTATCCCTGGGGAATGATGAAGTTTAAGTTTAGAAATAGTCAAAATAACTTCCGACTGTGTTATAGGGCCAACATTAAAGCCGTCAATGCATCTATCATCATTACAAACAATGGGGGTAGAACTAACCACATTCTTTAGAACATCACTGAAATGCTGAGCCCACCAACCATGACAGAATCCTCACCTTCTATAACCTTACCTTGTTTATCTTTCAATCCCTGTATACCTGTTCGTTTTCTACCACACAAAACATTAACTATCTGGTACAGCTCTCTGCTGTTGTGCTCTCTAACTGCTCTATTAGGACTAGTAGGGTACTGATTAAGGACATTCCTGCAGTTTCTTCTTTCTGAAATAGGCACAAGTGCCTTATCATTCAAATAATTCTGCCCCCTCTGCTCCTTTTTTCCTAAAAGGGTACTGTTAGTTTCCAAAAAAGCCTGTTTAAAAACGGCCCCATTCTTCCTCAACTTCAGTAGTAAGCAAACCATGACTGTCATGATGGCTAAGTAACATATCATGGTAAACTGTACCTATAACTGGGTCTTTCAGTGCTTCAGTATTAAAGGTAAATTTTTTAACTTTAGCACAACACTTTTTAAGTTTAAGTTGCAAAACCATTTTTAACAAGGTAATGGTTAGATCCAATTTCAGCTCCCCTATATGCCCTGGTATTCCTAACAGAACTAGCCCATTTGCTGTTAATTAATATATAATCAATCATATTCTTATGCAGCCCGTCAGATGCAACCCATGTGTACTTATGTATATCGCGGTGTTTGTAACAAGTGTTAGTTATTTTGAATCCATTGAGTTTACTTACCTGTAGGAGACGTTGCCCATTGCCATTGCAGCTACCAATACAAAAGGGCCTATTACTCCTCCCCAAAGGTCAGAGTCAGTACCAACTTTGGTATTGAAGTCACCTAGAACAAGGGTAATATCTCCTTTCTTGACAGAATTCAAAATATCCTGAAGTTGTCCGTAAAACCTATCCTTTTCATCTTCATCTGCATCCTCAGTGGGGGCATAACAGCAAATAACATTGAAATCTTTAACGCTTGTCTGAAATTTTGCTGAAAGAAATCTTTTATTAATTCACTCATATCCTAGAAGAGCATCACTAGCGTGTCTGCTGAGAAGCAGACCCACGCATTGGTGATGCTTATTGTCGGCCCTCCCTGAAAAGAGAAATTTAAGATAATTTTTAAGAATCTGATCTTTATCTGTCCATCTGGTCTCTTGCAAGCCGAGAATATCTAAATTATAACTGTGGAATTCTTGTGTGAGGACATCAAGAGTAAAAGCTCTGTACAGAGTCCTCACTTTCCAACTACCTACGGTGAGAAAATGGTCAGTGGGATGTTTAAAGAAACTATGTTTATTGAAAGAGGGAATGCCGACAATGTCAAACAGCCCCCTAATTGCACACATGCGATAAGACCCGTTCCTCTACCACTAAAGGCTGAAGCCATCTACACTGGAAGACTTCCTCAAAAGTTGAATTTGACGATGCCAATAGAAGCAAAGAGTTCAGGTGCCTGCGATGACCTGTGCTCAGGATTATCCACCAGCTGATAAACATATCCTGTGAATCTGTTCACTTGGGGCTGTCAACCCACAAACAAACAGAAAACACAGCGGAAGATTTTCCCTCCATAGAAGCCCTCCAGTGCAGCAAAATCAGGATCCATAAGCAAGCTGTCATAATTCCATTCAGGTTGATATATATGATCAGAACCAGGACCCTGTGTGGTTGACCACTACTCAGCAGGGTAGAAAAGAAAAAAAAAAGTAGCCATAGTTGTCCAGATCAGTAGCCCACACTGATCTGGCAGTCCTCCCCTTCCGTTCAGTTCCACAAGAGAGTATCTCTTTTGAAAGGTACTAACGGTCTACACCACGAGAAGGAGGGGTCGGACTCTAGGTGCCTGGCCGGTTTTATGCATCATCACAGGGGATTGGTGCATAGCATTCCTTCTAGTGACTACCTAGCTACCATACTTTCGAAAATTTCTTTATTTTTCTAATTTTACATCATTCACCAATTTTTAATAAAACATTTTCTTTCTGGTGATTCGTTTCTTTGATTTAATTTTATACATCTCATTTGATATAATTTTTCCAGCTTAGCTTTCAGTATCATCGAAGTTTTCATGAATATTTTGAATAAGCACAAATGCAAAAATTGCAAAAAAACATAAAGAATGATAGAGCTGTTGATAACGATTTAGACCAGTGGTGTTGGGTTGGGTTGTTTTACCTCTGAGCGGCACTTTTTTGCACACCATGGGCTAAATGGCCAGGTCACATGGACCCCGAAGGCTCAGAGAAGGTTGGGGAGGGGACCCACTGGAACAGCTGTTGGGAGACAGATGGTAGCCTCCCGTCAAGGCCATCCAGCGTGTTCTTTAACGTGCACAGGGTATGGCTCTCCCGCACACGGGGCCACGGCTTAACGTCCCATCCGACGGACGGCGGCCTTTCCAAGCCCATCGGTGTCCCCTACTGACCGTGGGCAGGGCGGGGAATTTTGCGGAGATAAATCTCAACGCTGACCCAGCTGGGACTCGAACCTGGGAACTACAGATTACGAGCCTGGCGCGCTACCGACTGAGCCACCCCCGCCCCAGACCAATGGTGTGAGAACATTTATATATTTTTTTTTGTTTTTGAGGCAGTAGGGATTGCAGTGTTATTTAGACGGGCCATAATTTAGGTTCCTTACCGAAAAACTGCAATAGAATAAAACAAAAATTGCCTTTTTGTTATTTTAATCACACTGAACATGCAGCGATTTAAAATTAATAAAGACTAAGTTTGTATTAACGATAACATAAATGATAAAAATCTTTACATAGTTTTTCGCTAGATTCACAAATACTTTGCTGTCACGATTGAATGCTCTTCTTGCAGTATTTCGTCTGTAACTGCTATAGCAAATTGCAAAGATTTCTTCACAGCATTTACTAAACATAATTTTATTTCAAGTACACATTAACTAAACAAATTCAAAGTCGTTAATTTTTTTCCTACAGTCTTGCGGCTTCTTACTCAACCTTCCAACTTCTGCGAATGATTTGATGATAGTGAATTTAAAGTTTTTAATCTCCCATAATTTTTTTAATGTATCAAAGCGTTTCAGAAACTGAACATTTGGCAGTGATTTTATAGTGAAATGTATGAAAATCTTTACATCCAATAATTTGAAATTTCGAACATAACACAGAATATACTGTGATACTTACTTGATAGACTTTTAGTAGACTAAGCAAAAGAATACAACAATTTCATGCTCCCTTCTACCTCTGTACGAAAAGTGACAATTAATATAAAAATTATAGTTTAAAAAACAATCGAGAAGAAAGATTTGATTCAAAATCATTTTGAGAAAATCACATTACTCCGCAGCCATGAGTGAGAGGACTGTAAAAAAATATTAGGATTGATAAGCGATATCGATCAAATAAACGTTTTTTCATTTTTTCGATGGATATGAAACATCCCCCCCCCAAAAAAAAAAAACAATACATTATGAGCTGCCATTAACATCATGACGCAGCGTGCCGAAGTCAAATAATTTTATATTTGTTTTCAGCTTGTCTGCTATAGCACATATGTCTAGTATTTAGAGAGTACAGAGAGACATTAGATATTTCGTGCTCGGATCTAGAAAAAAATCATAGGAGGGAGGGGATTAGACACACAAACTACCGAAAAATGTGACACATGGGATGGTTTTTTAGGTTCTTGATTTCTAATGCAGTATAACATTTCCCCCTGTGTTTTAAAGGTATCTAAAAAACTATTGAAAAATGGATGAAGTATGAACAAGTTTAATAATTTCCCCTCTATTACCCTTTTTAGCATTCTCAAAGAGGGAGCATGTCCTCCCACCCCCGTAGATCCGAACTTGAGTATACGATAATGGGACCTGAAACGGTTCCCGCATACCTATTTTCTACATTCATCACAATTCTATATTTATTTGTCATAGAAAATAAAATCTATTTTTATTTTTCGAGACATTCCGAGCCTATTCCGGTCCACTCAGATTTACGGGCCCTAGGTACGTGCATAAAGTACCTTGGCGAAGACACAACTCCTAAGTCTCGGTGTTGGTAATAACTGTTACTTATTCTCAAATCATTCAGTTTTCTTACCTGCTGGAGACATTTACATTGCAGTTACCAATACGAAAGAAACGTAACAAGGCATATAATTTATGTATATTAACTACTTTTTTTCTCTACAGTTCTGTTTATTATAATTGTGAAAAATAGAATTGATATAATCACTTTCCATCCTATAGTAAACATTATACATTGTTTTTTAAGCTGTCGGATGAATGATCCACTATCGTTAGATTCTTTTTTAATAAAATCGTCCTTTTTAAGATATTACTTCGTATTCTAAAACTCTTCTAGAATTTTAGGTGCTTCTTATATTCTTAGCTCGTTTTCAGAAGAAAAAAAAAGGAGCATATATTCCGACTTTTTTCGTCTGTCCGTCCGTCTGTAGATATTTTATTTTTAAAGATAAAAAAGTACTTCATTTGTTTAATAAGTATTGATAAACTATTATGATTAGCACTTTTAGAACCTCCAAAAAGCTTCAATTGCTCCTTCTGATAGTGGAAAATTTCAACATTTTAAACGAAATATTGCAAACGGTTAATGTGAGGTAAAAATTTTCTTTTAATGGTGTAGTGTGATGATCAAGAGGTTTATATGTTTAGCAATAATTTGTCCTTCACCCCCACAGTGGGAGGGTGGGGCTAGGAATCAACATCTGTCGAAATGGGTAGGGCTCGAAATATATTGAACCCGAATACATCTCTAGTAGGAACTGGTAGCAGCTGATCTACATGGCTCATATGACCTCATTTGTACTGACCTCACTTGTACTACCTCACTTGTACTGACCACTGCCAAAAACAGGTGTTCCAATCATGACGTCACTAATTAAACCATCTCTAAAGCCATTGCTGCACCCAAGGGACCAAAGAAGGGAAAACGTATCATAATGGATCCTTTCCCCCGGATTAATTCGTTAACTAAGAGTAGAGAAAATAAATTTAACTCAGTTGCACCGCAGCACTACCTAACCGAAATTGCTCATTTACTTACCCTACCACAATTACTGAGTCTTTTGTGCACTTTACCTGTGCACGAAAAAGTTACCATTATGACGTCACTTGGGTGCAGCACTGGCCAGCTTCAATTCCAAGGCTACTGCTGCACCATGGGAGTGGAAAGCTTACGGAGTTTACGATGTTAACGGATTAACCCTCCTCCGGATTAATCCGTTAACAAAGGGTACAGATAAGAAACTTAATTGAATTTAAAGGCCTAACCAAAATCTTCTCTAATTACTCATATTATTTTCTGCAATTCATCTGTGCAAGAACATGTGTTCCTATCATGACGTCACTTGGGTTCTACACTGCCCCGTTTGAATTCCAAGGTCACTGCTGCAACGAAGGTAACGAACGAGGGGGAAATTTACAGTGATGGATAATCCCCCTCCCTCCTCCGGATTAATCCGATAACAAAGAGTACAGATAAGAAATTTAATTGACTTGACAAGCACCACCACTTAACCAAAATTCTGCCCAAATTACTCATATTCGTTTGTGCATTTTATCTGTACACTCGTGGTTCTCCGAGCTCTCCGCGATTTGAGATCCTATCGTGTTAGCATACTAGCACTTTTTCGTGTGTGTGGAAATTGAAGCCCAGTTTCGTCAAATTGAAGACGTTGTATAGTGATAAGCAGAGTAAATTTCATTTTACAAGAATGGCTTTACCCTTGATGCAATCCGTTGAAGAATCCGAAGAATTTAATATGGTTAATTTAATCCAATTAGGAGGTAGGCTATTTTTCTATTATCAAAACTTTTTTATTCAAATTAAACATGCTTTTATTTAATAGTATTGCAAGTGTTATAGATAGCTTTGTGTCTGACATGACATCTATCGGAAATCCCGACAGAATATTTTCAGAGTTCAGGACAAAAATGGATTCAGGGTGAAGGCAAGAAAACACAAAAGTGTTTCAAGATCGGAATATTTTGGTCGAGCCGATATTCATTAATGCGAATGTATTTATTCATGAAATATCTTTTTTTTTTTTTCAGGGAGACCAACATTCCCTGTTACTTTTACCGTTGCCCATGATTTCAGCAGATTTACGTGAAACATTGTACAGCTTTTAAATAATGGACTTGCAAATTTAGGCCTGTCGCACTTTCGGAATGGCCCAAACCTTGAAATTGCGGTATCTAAAGAGTGGAAATTTTTCAAATCTCCAATCAAATATTGAGAACGATGTATTTTTGTTAAAAATTTGACATTTTGGTGATATAATGTGTAGGTTATGAGGTTCGCATTGACATAAGTCAGTTGACAGAGAAATTCCCCAGGTTGGTGAGAAAATGCAACTTTTTGTTTGAAGAAATAATTGTTTGTTTGTCGAAAACAATTAAAACTTATTTTTGTTTTGGATAAATATCGATGAAGTATTATGATCCGCAGTTTCCGAAACTCCCAAAAGATGTAATTCGGCCCTCTAACAGTGGAAACTTTTTAAAATTCCAAAAATAAATAAAAAAAATTCAAATGATGCATTTATGACAATAATTTCAAATTTTTATGTTATAATGTGAAGAACATAAGATTAGTATTGTCAACAATCGGTTCTTGGCCCCTTACCTCTAGGGTGGGTGGGAAAATGCAACTTATTCGCTTTAAGAAATAATTGCTCGTTTAGAGATAAATAAATTTTTCTTTTTTTTTTGCACTTTCAGAATTTACCAAACGTTAAAACTATTTCATTAACGGCAGAGAAAATTTGAAACTTTTCAAGAAATGTTGCAAACGATGAATTTATGCTAGATATTTTGAAGGTAGAATGTGAATGTCATGATGTTTGAACCCAGGGGGTGGGAAATTCAACTGTTTTGTTTTACGATATATTTGGACAATTCTTTTTTAGTTGGATTGATATTAATGAAATATTATAAGTCGCGTTTTTCAAATTTTTATGTGATTTTAATTTACATCGTTTGAGATACTTGAATACTGCAAAAGTGAAACTTTTAACCAATATTGCAAGCAATCTGTTTATGGTAGAAAATTGAAATTTCGATGGAATTGTGAAGATATATTCTACTGACAGCAATATTCTGCCCCTTTTTCTCAGATGGGTTTGAGAAAAGCCGCTTTCTAAATTTATGGAATAAAAGACAAATACTTTTTTATATTGCATAAGTGCTAATCAGATACAACTGTTTGCACTTCCCCAATCACCCAGTAGTTCGAATTAAAACGGTATTCCCATGTTCACTAGAGGCGATATGCATTCTCCTAGTTCAGGAAAAACTTTGTATTATATAACAATATGAATGTTTTTTTTTTTTTGAGAGAGAGCTTTGAGGAGAAAAATTTGAAATCTGTGAGAAGCAATTTTCTGCTCTTTCCTTTGATTTTTATTGGAAATTGATCGCTAATTATGAATTTAATATTTCAATTTCTTATTTTAATTCATTTATATTTTACGATTTTTTAAGGTAATAGTAAAAAGGCTAATAAAATGCTTGAACTTATTAGAATAAAGAAGAATTCATGGAATCGAAAGCATAACCAGCAATGATGAACAAGGAACCACTGACACGAAATCAATGAAATTAAAAAAAAATTAATATATAGCTGATTTTAAACTTTCCGCACATTTCTTCGTCAGCATTTACTGTTATGGTACTATACTTTCTGCAATGGCTACTATATTCATGGGATAATTGTTTCCTTACATAGCCGACTGCCGCTTGGCATCATTATTCACAGCGACGGTTGACACGAGTGGTAAAGAGGTGTCTGGCACTATTATACATTACCACTTGGTCCCAAACCACTTAAAATAAACAATCAGCAGGTTTGATCAGCTAATTTCCAATTCCAGCATTTTTTCCAAATAATATTAAATAATTTTCATACGTAATTTCGTCCCCCACTTCTGTCTACCGATTATTTTATCCTGAAATGCTATGAAAAAGTTTCACCAAGAAATAAATATTATGCAGATATTTACGAGTATATAACGAGTTTTGAAGATTTTAAAGGTTTAATAATATATTGATTGCGAAATAAATTATTACATTCAGTATTTAAATAGTACCTCACTCGATTCAATGCAACAATACGATTTCAGTTTCGTTTTTCAGTTGGATAACCAGCTGATCACTCTGTGTTTCATAAAGGTGATTATAACATAAGCTTCTTTTTAAGCCTTACCCTGGAATTCATAACTAGCGATCTGAATCTGCTAAGAAAATCATAAATTAATTAGGAGTTCACACAGGTATTATTATAAGATGGAATGGTGGGGGATTAATAGTTAGAAAAGAGAGCAAATTTCAAAAAGGTGAAAAGAAAATGACGTAGTTCAAACAGGACATATCCGTTGGGAATGAAAAATGCTTCTAATAACTTGATCTACTTAGATTTTCCATTTTTCACTTTTACTTTTGACGTTGTAAGCCTTTCATAGCCTACAGAGCATGTCTCAACATCCCACGGATGGATGGCTGCCACTAGAAGTCAGTCGGTGTGTCCATTTTATTTCAGGACAGACTGGATTATAGCAGAGATAAATTTCAACGCTGGCAGAGATCTCACGAAATTGAAAACATTAGTTTACGCGCTATCGACTGAACCCAATCGTTTCTCAGATCTAAGGGGTAAAAAATAATCTGGCATCCTGAACAAAAGGCAAAGTGGAAACAACAGCTCGATTTTCAAAAGCGAGATAAAAGCCAGATATAAAACATTATTAACTTGGAAATTTTAAATACATTTATTCGCAAAGCTGGAGCATATATTTCGAGGAGGACTTCAAGGGCCTGCAACGGGTCCGTCATCTATTGCACCGCAATAATCACCAGCTTAATCCCATATTCATTGAACCAAACCTATTGTCTCTAAATCTCGTGATTTACCTTATGGACCGGTTGTTGTTTTTGGCGGCGAGACCCCTATCATTTATCTTTCTGACTCTCATTATTTGACCTCTTGATCATCCAACTTTTTTTCCTCTAGGCACTAAAATCAATATAAAAAATTTTAACCACCACATTGGAGCTTGGTATTCTCTTCAACAACCGAAGTTTTTTAGAAATCTATGAACAACGTCTAGAACTTGGGGGCATAAGCTGATTCGATTGTTTCGAGGGCAAATTCTATATGAGGAGATGATCGTATATATATGGATATATGAGGACAGAGACCAGTAATAGAGGTAGACAGGGCAGCTGAAGAACGCCATGCAAGCCACTGAAGGCGCCATGTATCATGTGACCGGAGGCGTGATGCGGGCCACAAAGTTCATTTGGCGTTAGTTTCTTTCCTAAAGAGAGCTTAGAAAAGCCCCGTTATTACTCTTTCTTTTTTGCCAATTTTTAACTTTTTTGCATTTTTTAATTTTTTTACACTATTTTTTCGAATGCTAAGTGAAAATGGTTAATTTATTTTCGTCTGTTTTCTATAAATCAGTTAACAGTTACACCCTATTCAAGCTTCTTTTCAAAGATTTTGAAAGTTAACTTCAAACATTCATAAGTTTTGCATATATATATAAAGTTGTTATATAATGATTTTTGATAGAACGCTGAAAAGAGCTTAATAGGGAAATCATACACATATTAGAAAAAAATATTCCTGGATTACAATGAAATTTAAGTTGCAAAGCAGCCAATTTTATTTAACTTTATAAACTATTATTGCAGTCAGCATACAGCAATTCTAATATTTTATTCTATCATAATTGTCAGAAACAAATTTCAAATACTAAATTTTAAGGAATTTAAAACTTGTTAAAAATATTTAATTTTATGCTCCAAAGGAGCGAGGGTTGCTTATTCGGTAGTGCGGCTGGCTCGTAATCTGCAGTTCCCAGCTTGGCCAGCGTTGAGATTGATCTGTGCAAAACTTCCTGCCTTCAGTCAGTAGAGGACAGAGATGGGATTGGAAAGGCAGTCACCCCCCAGATCGGATGTTAATCCGTGGTCATGTGTACGTGAGACATTACGCTGTGCACGTTAAAGGACAAGCAAGATGTATGGCATTGACGGGATTCTACCATCTGTCTCCCACAGCTGTGCAGTGGGTCCCCTCCCCTCAATATTCTCCAAGTCCTTGTGACCTGGCCATTTAGCCCATTGTGTGCAAAAAAAGTTCCGCGCAGAGGTAAAGCAACCCACGTGATTACCCAAAAATTATTTTGTAATGGAAAACTCTTACACTGGACTGTGATTTTCTCTTGGGAGGAACATACTGCTCTAGAAAAAAAACAAAAAAACATGATCTTCACATATATTTTTCAACTATTTTTTCAAGCATCTGATATTTTTGTAAACGTTTTGTGTCGTAATGTATCTACATCTATAGAATATTACTAAGCATTATATTTCAGAATTTGTAATGTAAATTGCTAAGTGAAATATATCTGTTAGGTTGAAGATGTTAAAAATCTCCCATCACTGAATCTAATTTAGACTATTGTTACATTTTGATAGTGAATAAATATTTTTTTCATAAATATATTATCTTATATATTTACATCAAACAATAGCTTTTATTAAGTATTGACAATATAAGACTAACTGGAATATTTTTATTGGATGAGAAACCTTTTTGAAACACATTAATATGGAAAATGCGAAAATAAATATGAACAGCGCTAGTTTTAGAAACAAACTAAAAAAAAGCAAATGGGGGGGGGGGTCCTAAATTCAGTTGAGCTGGGAAAAAATATAAAGGAGATGGGCAAGAGACTGGGTTTCCTTTACAGTACAATGTTTCTCCCTCCATTTAGATCTCCAAAATTTTGTTAAGTTTAACAGTTTTTTTTGCCTTTAATACCCGCTCTGAAATGTGTTTGTGGGAGGGGGCGCGGCTCCTAGATCCGGCGTGATTGAAACAATTCCATATTACAGAGATGATGTTCATTAAAGTTAGTGCTTATACTGTAAACTTCTGAAACTTCACCTTTCAATTTAGAAGCAAAGGCTAGTGCAATTAATTTTTCCCGTATGTACATAAGTAGTTTAGTCACACCATACCGTTTCCCCTTTGCACAGTGCTTTCCCCCCCTATGTCGCAATCGTCCACGTTGCCTTCTTGACTTGGACACCCTATGTGGCAATCGACCGGAAATTGACCTGTGCTGGGCCACGTTGCCTTCTGAACTTTGACCCCTATGTTGCAATCAACAGGAAATTGACCCTGGCGTAGCAACTGTCGTGGTATTAATAATTCATAATTAAAAATTCCTCCCCCCTTTTAAACCCTTGTGCTATCTAGTTTTTAACTCTAATTTTAAGTCCTCCTTCTCGAATAGTCTCGATTTTTCTTTATTTCAGACTCACCTTTTATTTTAAAACCTCGATTTTGCAAACCCCCATGGTTGAGCTCTATTTTAAGTCCTCCTTCTCGAATAGTCTCGATTTTTCTTTATTTCAGACTAACCTTTTATTTTAAAACCTCGATTTTGCAAACCCCCTGGTTGACCCACCTATATTTTAAGCCCTGGATTTTGCATACCTGCTGGTTGACATATATTTTAAGCCCTGGATTTTGCAGACCCTCCTGGTTGACCTATATTTTAAGCTCCCTCCTTCCCACGGATTTCAAGTCTCAGAATAATTCCGCAGAAAAGGATGACACAAGTCTCAATTGTAAAAATCAACTCTCAAAGTTGTATTCTTATTAATTAAAACCCTTTCTATTAAAAGTTACCTCTATTAAAAATCTTTTGGTGTTCATTTTGCCAGGACTTCTAAACGATTCCCTTTTATTAAATTTCAATTCTTTGGGATTCATTTTTTCCAATCCTGTTAATCGATCCCCTAGTAAATAAAAACTCTCACTCACCTTTATTAAAATCATCCAGCGCTCGTAATAAATCGGTTTACTCTACATGGGTTTAATCGGAAAAAAAATCATTCCACGTTAATTTCGGGAAAAAGCCTCATCGGATCCAAGGTTCACGTATTTTACTAGAAGAATGACACAGTGACTGTTCCACAGAAAAATTAATAAAATTTGGTTTAAATTATTCGTAGGACTTGTATATAAGATCTACCTTGCAATAGACGTTCAACAGGCTAAAAGTTTTCCAAGTCCGTTATCAGATCGAATAGTTTCGATTTTTCTTTATTTCAGACTCGCCTTTTATTTTAAAACCTCGATTTTGTAAACCCCCTGGTTGAGCTATATTTTAAGCCCTCCTTCTCGAATAGTCTCGATTTTTCTTTATTTCAGACTCACCTTTTATTTTAAAACCTCGATTTTGCAAACCCCCATGGTTGAGCTATATTTTAAGCCCCCCTTCTCGAATAGTCTCGATTTTTCTTTATTTCAGACTCACCTTCTATTTTAAAACCTCGATTTTGCAAACCACCTGGTTGACCTATATTTTAAGCCCTACCTATATTTTAAGTCATGGATTTTGCAAACCACATGGTTGACCTATATTTGAGACTCACCTTTTATTTTAAAACCTCGATTTTGCAAACTACCTGGTTGACACACCTATATTTTAAGCTCTCCTTCTCGAATAGTCTCGATTTTTCTTTATTTCAGACTCACCTATATTTTAAACCCTGGATTTTGCAGACCCTCCTGGTTGACCTATATTTTAAACCCTACCTATATTTTAAGCCCCCTCCTTCCCTCGGATTACAAGTCTCAGAATAATTCCGCAGTAAAGGATGACACAAGTCTCAATTGTGAAAATCAACTCTCAAAGTTGTATTCTTATTAATTAAAACCCTTTCTATTAAAAGTTACCTCTATTAAAAATCTTTCGGTGTTCATTTTACCAGGACTGTTAAACGATTCCCTTTTATTAAAACTACTTCGGTATTTATTTTTTCCAAACCCGTTAATCGATCCCCTAGTAAATAAAAACTCTCACTCACCTTTATTAAAATCATCCAGCGCTCGTAATAAATCAGTTTAATCGGGAAAAAAAAAATCATTCCATCGCTAGCGTACCTCCACGTTAATTTCGGGAAAAAGCCTCATCGGATCCAAGGTCCACGTATTTTACTAGAAGAATGACACAGTAACTGTTTCACAGAAAAATTAATAAAATTTGGTTTAAATTATTCGTAGGACTTGTATATAAGATCTACCTTGCAATAGACGTTCAACAGGCTAAAAGTTTTCCCAAGTCCGTTATCAGTATATCGGAAATCGTACGTTTCCTGTAGACATCCTTCAGATCGTTTATCCGTGGGTAGCAACAACACTTTCGCCACATCACACGATATGGTGCAATCCTTTATAAGCTGGAAGGTCAAAAGGTCAAATGTCCAGCGCTTCACTGTGTCTGCATTTGACACTGATAAGGTTTAAAAATAGATGTTTCCTAGAATCCACATTGCCTTCTCAGATTGGACTTTGACCCCTATGTCGCAACCGACCATATTTTAAGTCCTCTTCATAGACCCCATGGTTGACCTATATTTTAAGTCCCCTTCTCGAATTTTCTTGTTTTTCCCCTGTTTAACTCATATTTTAAGCCCTCCCCTCTTCATAGACCCACCTATTGATCCACCTATATTTTAAGCCCTCCCCTCTTTAAACCAAATCAGTTTTTGCGCATTTAATCGGTGTCATCCAACGTCAATACTATATTTAGTACGTCTCCTGTATTTAAAAAAAAAAAAAAATAAATAAAAAATATTGGCTTTCGTCGCCGTATTTGAACGCGCTACCTCAGTGCCGATAGCTGAAGCGTCATCGCCAGGGCGCGGATTTTTGCGGAGATAAATCTCAACTCTGGCCCTGCTATCCGCTCGACAATATTTGCTACTGGTAAAACGATTTCCTTCATTAAAAATAAAAACTAATTAAATAATGGGGTATCACTGGGAAAATACTGGGAAGAACCCAAACTGATTTCGTGCTAAAACATCTCCAGATTTCAGCTTACTTGAAAAACTATTGTTAGAAATGAACCAGTGACTTGAATCACTCAACTTCCATAAGAATACACAATTATGGTACAGTGTCGGGAAGAAATATGTTTCAACGAAATTCAATTGCATGTATTACGATCAGAAAAATAATTTAGTGGACAAAGTTTAAAATAGTTATTAAATGGTACCTTACAGTGCAAGGCGAAAAGCCTCCCCTTCGAACACTGCACCCCGTTTTTCCGAAGTAACTGTGTCACAAGTCTTCCTACATCATCCCTAAACAGAGAATCGGATTCAATGTGCAAGAAGATCAAGACCTCATTTGAAGGAGAACATAGTGGATACTGTACTCCATAGTGAAATGAACATTGGCCTCTTGCGGGACCTAGTTACATCCCTACTCCTAGAGAATTACTAATGAAAACGTGCTATTGTTAATGTATGTAATTCCGACAAAAAATGTTTTGTCTGTTTTAGCCACTTTGTATCCTGCAATAGGAAACACTGAACACCTTAACAAGTATATACATTTAGAAGAAAACACATCAGGTCTAATTTTCCCTTTAACAATCTGGATACGAGAAAGAGATGTTTCCACTCTACATCACACCATTCAGATTTAAAGCGCACGCAAATCTCCTACTGTTGTCAGACGATGAAAAGCAGCATTATTGTTCCATTAAGAATTTGTTTCTATGAAATTCAAAGGGAGAATGCTGTTTTCCATATTAGAGGGAATGCAATTAATACATTCCTTGCAGATGGATGTCCTTTAGGTTATGAAATAATCTTATTAGAACGCTTAAAATTGAGATGACACACATTAGCTCCTCCGAGAAGCGCTAGGGGGTAGAAGAATATACCCGTGTAATGAAAATATTCATTCGACACAAAAACCTACGCCAATATCGCGTACACTGACGTGCTCCTCTTAGCTGATGTGTTTGGTGGCAGATACTGACCCCTGCTATGTTTACGCAGCTCCTGCCTTCATACCTGAAGATGACAAATACTAGAGTTGATAACCTACAATGTACCTTTTTGGAAGGCATACGAGGAGGAATTTCGGTGATATGCAGACAACGAGCATTTAGAATGAAAAACTGATTGCAAGTTTCCTTTACTGGCATACAAACCTGAAAAGAGATGAAATACTTTACCCATGATACACCCTGTGACTAGGTCGTTAAATCAAATTACATGCATAAACGAAAATTAGAAAAACAACGAAATGGTTGGTAAATTCAATGAGAATCACTAAAATGTAAAGAGTGTTGGAATATCTGTAAATGCACACACATTTCAGTGGATAGGTGAATATTTTCACAATTCTTTGGAAGTGGAAGGCACAATAACTGTAAAACATACTGTGACGAGAGAGAAAGTATAAAAATGTAGTGGAATGGTTGTAAAAAATCGCTTCAAAACAGAAAATTACAACGCAAATACTGAAAGTTAGAAAAAAACGACTATTCGACGGTTATTCCAAGCTGCTATCTCACGCTCTTTTCAGATTTCCTGGTTCTATAGTTCCCTGGTACGTAGCGCATAAGTGTGGGTGTAGTTGGCTATTTTTCGTTGCAAACGCAAGTTGTTTTCACTATTAGTTATTTTTCCTGCATGAGAATACACATTTCTATACTACATTGCGTACACACGGATGGACGAATATCACAAATTACTTTCCATATAGAAAACATCAGCAAAGAACCACAGAAGTTTGGAAATTTAAAATCTGAAAACTCAGTGTTTATAAGAAAACAACAATATTTTCAGTATTTCCATGAAAAGTTGAGTCCCAGAATCGATCCGCTAGACCTGACTTTGCATTCTCTGACTTCAACCACCAATAAAACGTAATGTAAGCTCTCTCGTCGGTTATCCCAAGCCGCTATCTCTTTTCAGAGTTTCTGGTCCCCTCGCTACGTTTGAATAAGCGCATACGTGTGGGTGAAGATGGCTATTTTTCGCTGCAAACACAAGTTTTTCGACAAAGATAGGGTGTTTCACTACAATCTAACACGGGATTTCATATGTGTTTAGTTATTTTTCCTGCATGAGAATATTTCTAATCTATCTCATAGACAGCAGGTTAGTTACTTCTGATCTAACAAAGCCAAGGTCTGAGATCCATAGTAAGACATGAACGTTTGTGTTGTTTTCCTACCAAGGTCCCGACATCCTCTCACATGAAATATTACTGTACTAGGAGATTTCATACAAAGAGACACGCACTCTATGCTTCACATTTAAATCTATAGAGATAACGACCACTACCCATGGAACACATCTGTGAAAAAACACGCTATGATAGGGTTTGAGAAAGATTTTTAGCCCATGGGGGTGCTGCACTGCAGGAAAGCACATTATCTTTGATATCAGAACCTATATGAAAGTTATACTGTTTCGGTTTGAGAAGGATTCTTTAGTTCACAGGGCACCGCATGAATAAGCGCATAAGTGTGGGTGAAGATGGCTATTTTTCGCTGCAAACACAAGTTTTTCGACAAAGATAGGGTGTTTCACTGCAATCTAACACGGGATTTCATATTTGTTTAGTTATTTTTCCTGCATGAGAATATTTCTAATCTATCTCATAGACAGCAGGTTAGTTACTTCTGATCTAACAAAGCCAAGGTCTGAGATCCATAGTAAGACATGAATGTTTGTGTTGTTTTCTTACCAAGGTCCCGACATCCTCTCACATGAAATATTACTGTACTAGGATCTAGAAAAATCACTATCCAATACATTAATTTTTTTTATTACATTCATGTATTTCACCCCATTTTCTTGTCAAGAGCTAAAATTATTTGATGAATGAACGACAAAATATCTTCAAATGCAGTGGACGCATGACAGAATAACTTCAAAATAAGTTCCAATAGCTGAAAAAGCAACTGTAAAAAATTAGATAAATACACACCGGGAAAGACAGAATTGCTTTCAAAACATTAAAATACCCTAAATGTGTGGCTGAATCACCTCCAAATATCTCCAGCACACTTTTAAAGGAAATATTGTCTCATTATAAGCGATTTCATACAAAGAGATACACACTCTATGCTTCACATTTAAATCTATAGAGATAACGATCACTGCCCATGGAACACATCTGTGAAAAAACACGCTGCGATTGGGTTTGAGAAAGATTTTTAGCCCATGGGGGGTGCTGCACTGCAAGAAGGCACATTATCTTTGATATCAGAACCTATGTGAAAGTTATACTGTTTGGGTTTGAGAAAGATTCTTTAGTTCACAGGGCACCGCATTACACTAAAGCACACTGTCTTGTACGTATGTCTGTATGTTTGTTTCTCTCTCTGTGTGTGTGTGTTTGTGTCTATGTGTAAATATGTATGTTACTACGAAATGTGTGTACGTGTAGATGTGTGCATATATGTCAAGATGTAACTGTGTCTGCATGTTTGTTTCTCTCTAGGTGTGTGTGTGTTTCAGTGAATCGTGTATGTGTGCGTATATGAGTGTGTGTATGTTCATGTATGTTAATATGTTTATATGTATATGTTTTCGTGCGTATGTGTTAAGATGTCTGTGTGCACATAGTCGTTTCTCTGTATGTGTATACGTCTTCATGTTTGTCTCTCTCTGTGTGTGTGTGTGTGTGTTAAAGTGTCTGTATGTGTTTCATCTTTATGTGTGTATGTTATCGTATGTGTGTGTGTGTGTTTGTTCACATGCAAGAATAAACATATTGTCTTACGGATTACATATACATATAAACATATTAACATACATGAACATACACACACTCATATACGCACACATACACGATTCACTGAAGCACACACACACCTAGAGAGAAACAAACATGCAGACACAGTTACATCTTGACATATATGCACACATCTACACGTACACACATTTCGTAGTAACATACATATTTACACATAGACACAAACACACACACACAGAGAGAGAAACAAACATACAGACATACGTACAAGACAGTGTGCTTTAGTGTAATGCGGTGCCCTGTGAACTAAAGAATCTTTCTCAAACCCAAACAGTATAACTTTCACATAGGTTCTGATATCAAAGATAATGTGCCTTCTTGCAGTGCAGCACCCCCCATGGGCTAAAAACCTTTCTCAAACCCAATCGTAGCGTGTTTTTTCACAGATGTGTTCCATGGGCAGTGATCGTTATCTCTATAGATTTAAATGTGAAGCATAGAGTGCGTATCTCTTTGTATGAAATCGCTTATAATGAGACAATATTTCCTTTAAAAGTGTGCTGGAGATATTTGGAGGTGATTCAGCCACACATTTAGGGTATTTTAATGTTTTGAAAGCAATTCTGTCTTTCCCGGTGTGTATTTATCTAATTTTTTACAGTTGCTTTTTCAGCTATTGGAACTTATTTTGAAGTTATTCTGTCATGCGTCCACTGCATTTGAAGATATTTTGTCGTTCATTCATCAAATAATTTTAGCTCTTGACAAGAAAATGGGGTGAAATACATGAATGTAATAAAAAAAATTAATGTAATGGATAGTGATTTTTCTAGATCCTAGTACAGTAATATTTCATGTGAGAGGATGTCGGGACCTTGGTAAGAAAACAGCACAAACATTCATGTCTTACTATGGATCTCAGACCTTGGCTTTGTTAGATCAGAAGTAACTAACCTGCTGTCTATGAGATAGATTAGAAATATTCTCATGCAGGAAAAATAACTAAACAAATATGAAATCCCGTGTTAGATTGCAGTGAAACACCCTATCTTTGTCGAAAAACTTGTGTTTGCAGCGAAAAATAGCCATCTTCACCCACACTTATGCGCTTATTCATGCGGTGCCCTGTGAACTAAAGAATCCTTCTCAAACCGAAACAGTATAACTTTCATATAGGTTCTGATATCAAAGATAATGTGCTTTCCTGCAGTGCAGCACCCCCATGGGCTAAAAATCTTTCTCAAACCCTATCATAGCGTGTTTTTTCACAGATGTGTTCCATGGGTAGTGGTCGTTATCTCTATAGATTTAAATGTGAAGCATAGAGTGCGTGTCTCTTTGTATGAAATCTCCTAGTACAGTAATATTTCATGTGAGAGGATGTCGGGACCTTGGTAGGAAAACAACACAAACGTTCATGTCTTACTATGGATCTCAGACCTTGGCTTTGTTAGATCAGAAGTAACTAACCTGCTGTCTATGAGATAGATTAGAAATATTCTCATGCAGGAAAAATAACTAAACACATATGAAATCCCGTGTTAGATTGTAGTGAAACACCCTATCTTTGTCGAAAAACATGTGTTTGCAGCGAAAAATAGCCATCTTCACCCACACTTATGCGCTTATTCAAACGTAGCGAGGGGACCAGAAACTCTGAAAAGAGATAGCGGCTTGGGATAACCGACGAGAGAGCTTACATTACGTTTTATTGGTGGTTGAAGTCAGAGAATGCAAAGTCAGGTCTAGCGGATCGATTCTGGGACTCAACTTTTCATGGAAATACTGAAAATATTGTTGTTTTCTTATAAACACTGAGTTTTCAGATTTTAAATTTCCAAACTTCTGTGGTTCTTTGCTGATGTTTTCTATATGCAAAGTAATTTGTGATATTCGTCCATCCGTGTGTACGCAATGTAGTATAGAAATGTGCATTCTCAAGCAGGAAAAATAACTAATAGTGAAAACAACTTGCGTTTGCAACGAAAAATAGCCAACTACACCCACACTTATGAGCTACGTACCAGGGAACTATAGAACCAGGAAATCTGAAAAGAGCGTGAGATAGCAGCTTGGAATAACCGTCGAATAGTCGTTTTTTTCTAACTTTCAGTATTTGCGTTGTAATTTTCTGTTTTGAAGCGATTTTTTACAACCATTCCACTACATTTTTATACTTTCTCTCTCGTCATAGTATGTTTTACAGTTATTGTGCCTTCCACTTCCAAAGAATTGTGAAAATATTCACCTATCCACTGAAATGTGTGTGCATTTACAGATATTCCAACACTCTTTACATTTTAGTGATTCTCATTGAATTTACCAACCATTTCGTTGTTTTTCTAATTTTCGTTTATGCATGTAATTTGATTTAACGACCTAGTCACAGGGTGTATCATGGGTAAAGTATTACCCATTTCATCTCTTTTCAGGTTTGTATGCCAGTAAAGGAAACTTGCAATCAGTTTTTCATTCTAAATGCTCGTTGTCTGCATATCACCGAAATTCCTCCTCGTATGCCTTCCAAAAAGGTACATTGTAGGTTATCAACTCTAGTATTTGTCATCTTCAGGTATGAAGGCAGGAGCTGCGTAAACATAGCAGGGGTCAGTATCTGCCACCAAACACATCAGCTAAGAGGAGCACGTCAGTGTACGCGATATTGGCGTAGGTTTTTTTTTTTTATGTCGAATGAATATTTTCATTACACGGGTATATTCTTCTACCCCCTAGCGCTTCTCGGAGGAGCTAATGTGTGTCATCTCAATTTTAAGCGTTCTAATAAGATTATTTCATAACCTAAAGGACATCCATCTGCAAGGAATGTATTAATTGCATTCCCTCTAATATGGAAAACAGCATTCTCCCTTTGAATTTCATAGAAACAAATTCTTAATGGAACAATAATGCTGCTTTTCATCGTCTGACAACAGTAGGAGATTTGCGTGCGCTTTAAATCTGAATGGTGTGATGTAGAGTGGGAACATCTCTTTCTCGTATCCAGATTGTTAAAGGGAAAATTAGACCTGATGTGTTTTCTTCTAAATGTATATAGTTGTTAAGGTGTTCAGTGTTTCCTATTGCAGGATACAAAGTGGCTAAAACAGACAAAACATTTTTTGTCGGAATTACATACATTAACAATAGCACGTTTTCATTAGTAATTCTCTAGGAGTAGGGATGTAACTAGGTCCCGCAAGAGGCCAATGTTCATTTCACTATGGAGTACAGTATCCACTATGTTCTCCTTCAAATGAGGTCTTGATCTTCTTGCACATTGGATCCGATTCTCTGTTTAGGGATGATGTAGGAAGACTTGTGACACAGTTACTTCGGAAAAACGGGGTGCAGTGTTCGAAGGGGAGGCTTTTCGCCTTGCACTGTAAGGTACCATTTAATAACTATTTTAAACTTTGTCCACTAAATTATTTTTCTGATCGTAATACATGCAATTGAATTTCGTTGAAACATATTTCTTCCCGACACTGTACCATAATTGTGTATTCTTATGGAAGTTGAGTGATTCAAGTCACTGGTTCATTTCTAACAATAGTTTTTCAAGTAAGCTGAAATCTGGAGATGTTTTAGCACGAAATCAGTTTGGGTTCTTCCCAGTATTTTCCCAGTGATACCCCATTATTTAATTAGTTTTTATTTTTAATGAAGGAAATCGTTTTACCAGTAGCAAATATTGTCGAGCGGATAGCAGGGCCAGAGTTGAGATTTATCTCCGCAAAAATCCGCGCCCTGGCGATGACGCTTCAGCTATCGGCACTGAGGTAGCGCGTTCAAATACGGCGACGAAAGCCAATATTTTTTTTTTTTTTTTTTTTTTTTTAAATACAGGAGACGTACTAAATATAGTATGGACGTTGGATGACACCGATTAAATGCGCAAAAACTGATTTGGTTTAAAGAGGGGAGGGCTTAAAATATAGGTGGATCAATAGGTGGGTCTATGAAGAGGGGAGGGCTTAAAATATGAGTTAAACAGGGGAAAAACAAGAAAATTCGAGAAGGGGACTTAAAATATAGGTCAACCATGGGGTCTATGAAGAGGACTTAAAATATGGTCGGTTGCGACATAGGGGTCAAAGTCCAATCTGAGAAGGCAATGTGGATTCTAGGAAACATCTATTTTTAAACCTTATCAGTGTCAAATGCAGACACAGTGAAGCGCTGGACATTTGACCTTTTGACCTTCCAGCTTATAAAGGATTGCACCATATCGTGTGATGTGGCGAAAGTGTTGTTGCTACCCACGGATAAACGATCTGAAGGATGTCTACAGGAAACGTACGATTTCCGATATACTGATAACGGACTTGGGAAAACTTTTAGCCTGTTGAACGTCTATTGCAAGGTAGATCTTATATACAAGTCCTACGAATAATTTAAACCAAATTTTATTAATTTTTCTGTGAAACAGTTACTGTGTCATTCTTCTAGTAAAATACGTGGACCTTGGATCCGATGAGGCTTTTTCCCGAAATTAACGTGGAGGTACGCTAGCGATGGAATGATTTTTTTTTTCCCGATTAAACTGATTTATTACGAGCGCTGGATGATTTTAATAAAGGTGAGTGAGAGTTTTTATTTACTAGGGGATCGATTAACGGGTTTGGAAAAAATAAATACCGAAGTAGTTTTAATAAAAGGGAACCGTTTAACAGTCCTGGTAAAATGAACACCGAAAGATTTTTAATAGAGGTAACTTTTAATAGAAAGGGTTTTAATTAATAAGAATACAACTTTGAGAGTTGATTTTCACAATTGAGACTTGTGTCATCCTTTACTGCGGAATTATTCTGAGACTTGTAATCCGAGGGAAGGAGGGGGCTTAAAATATAGGTAGGGTTTAAAATATAGGTCAACCAGGAGGGTCTGCAAAATCCAGGGTTTAAAATATAGGTGAGTCTGAAATAAAGAAAAATCGAGACTATTCGAGAAGGAGAGCTTAAAATATAGGTGTGTCAACCAGGTAGTTTGCAAAATCGAGGTTTTAAAATAAAAGGTGAGTCTGAAATATAGGTCAACCATGTGGTTTGCAAAATCCATGACTTAAAATATAGGTAGGGCTTAAAATATAGGTCAACCAGGTGGTTTGCAAAATCGAGGTTTTAAAATAAAAGGTGAGTCTGAAATAAAGAAAAATCGAGACTATTCGAGAAGGGGGGCTTAAAATATAGCTCAACCATGGGGGTTTGCAAAATCGAGGTTTTAAAATAAAAGGTGAGTCTGAAATAAAGAAAAATCGAGACTATTCGAGAAGGAGGGCTTAAAATATAGCTCAACCAGGGGGTTTACAAAATCGAGGTTTTAAAATAAAAGGCGAGTCTGAAATAAAGAAAAATCGAAACTATTCGATCTGATATTGGACTTGGAAAACTTTTAGCCTGTTGAACGTCTATTGCAAGGTAGATCTTATATACAAGTCCTACGAATAATTTAAACCAAATTTTATTAATTTTTCTGTGGAACAGTCACTGTGTCATTCTTCTAGTAAAATACGTGAACCTTGGATCCGATGAGGCTTTTTCCCGAAATTAACGTGGAATGATTTTTTTTCCGATTAAACCCATGTAGAGTAAACCGATTTATTACGAGCGCTGGATGATTTTAATAAAGGTGAGTGAGAGTTTTTATTTACTAGGGGATCGATTAACAGGATTGGAAAAAATGAATCCCAAAGAATTGAAATTTAATAAAAGGGAATCGTTTAGAAGTCCTGGCAAAATGAACACCAAAAGATTTTTAATAGAGGTAACTTTTAATAGAAAGGGTTTTAATTAATAAGAATACAACTTTGAGAGTTGATTTTTACAATTGAGACTTGTGTCATCCTTTTCTGCGGAATTATTCTGAGACTTGAAATCCGTGGGAAGGAGGGAGCTTAAAATATAGGTCAACCAGGAGGGTCTGCAAAATCCAGGGCTTAAAATATATGTCAACCAGCAGGTATGCAAAATCCAGGGCTTAAAATATAGGTGGGTCAACCAGGGGGTTTGCAAAATCGAGGTTTTAAAATAAAAGGTTAATCTGAAATAAAGAAAAATCGAGACTATTCGAGAAGGGGAGCTTAAAATATAGCTCAACCATGGGGGTTTGCAAAATCGAGGTTTTAAAATAAAAGGTAAGTCTGAAATAACGAAAAATCGAGACTATTCGAGAAGGAGGGCTTAAAATAGAACTCAACCATGGGGGTTTGCAAAATCGAGGTTTTAAAATAAAAGGTGAGTCTGAAATAAAGAAAAATCGAGACTATTCGAGAAGGAGGACTTAAAATTAGAGTTAAAAACTAGATAGCACAAGGGTTTAAAAGGGGGTAGGAATTTTTAATTATGAATTATTAATTATGAATTATTAATACCACGACAGTTGCTACGCCAGGGTCAATTTCCTGTTGATTGCAACATAGGGGTCAAAGTTCAGAAGGCAACGTGGCCCAGCACAGGTCAATTTCCGGTCGATTGCGACATAGGGGGTCCAAGTCAAGAAGGCAACGTGAACGATTGCGACATAGGGGGGAAAGCACTGTGCAAAGGGGATACGGTATGGTGTGACTAAACTACTTACATATGTAACAATGATCTGTATATTTAGTAATCTAAGGACATTAGTCATTTCTAACTTGCTAATGATGTGCCTTAGGCAACATAACATTCAATGCAACGAGTTGCCCATTTTCGAGAAAACACGAATATTTCCCACCAAAAAAAATATAATTTAATTTCGCAGTTTATTCCAAGTATTTCTGTTTGTTTACGTCCCTGAATTACCACACCATTCTTTGCTAATAAATAAAAAGAATATAAATGAAAACATTTACATGCGATACGATATTCCTTTTTCATTCTGGAATCGCTCAATGCAGATGTAGGCAGAAAATGGGGGCGGGGGTGCTTCATTGGTATCGCGCCAGGCTCGTAATCTGTACTTCCCAGGTTCAAGTCCCAGCTGGGTCAGCGTTGAGATTTACCTGCGTAAACCTCCCGCCCTGCCCACGATCAGTAGGTGACACCGATGGGCTTGGAAAGGCCGCTGTCCATCGGATGCGACGTTAAGCCTGGGTTCGTGTACGGAAGAGCCATATCCTTTAGTTGCACATTAAATAAGACACTGAATGACATTGACGAGAGGATACTATCTGTTTAGCAACAGCAGTTTCAGTGAGTCTCCTCCCAGAACTTTCTCTGAGACTTTGAGGTCCTTCTGACCTGGGCATTCAGCTCATTGTGTGCCAAAAAAAAGTGCGGCTCATACGTAAAACTAGCCAAACGCAGAAAATATATGAAATTTTTTCTATCTAAATATAATTCTAAAACTTTGTTTTAGAGGTATGAAAAATACAATCCGTACATTCAGTAATAGAAATGTGCTGGGATGCGATAGGACGGCGTTCCACTACTTTCGTAGATGAAAAAAAACTAGTTGTTGAAACACTAAAGATGAAAGAAGAAAAAAACAGCGGAAGCAAGTTATTGTACACTTCGAGTACTATTTCGGATATTCCACATTTATTATTATTATATATATATATATACATATATATATTTTTTTTGGGGGGGGGGAAACGATGACTAATGAATTTTGCCGTACTCGTAGTTAAAAAATCCCATTTACAGCACTGCGTATAATACTTTTCAAATACCGTTAAAAGCTTGCTAGACCTCAGTCACGTGAAGTTTCAGTACTTTACGTTTCGGCAGTAGGACGCAATGATTTCGAAGTTCAGGAGTATTAAAAGTTCAATTGTTAGGATTTGTGGTTGTATTTAACTACTTCAATTTTTCTGTTTTTGAGTCTGCATATCATGAGACGAATGTTACTATACACATTCAAATAAATTGAAACATTTTGTAGTTTTAATAATATTATTTTTCATATTAATTGTTTCATATAATATTTTTAATTTCAGTTAGTTAATTAAAGACCTTTTGGAAATAGCACAATTTTATAAAAAAAAAAAGGTTTAAAAACCTCTTTGGTAGCTTCTAAAAGAACATGCCACTGAAGATGGATATAGAAGTGTAGGGAATGCGGCCTTCCAGTTAGCACAGAAAAAATTGGATAGAGAGAGCAAATACACAAAATGCAAGAGGGTGAGAAAGAGGTTAGAGGGAAGGACTATTGAAAAATAAAGATTTATTTAAAATGCAGAGGCACTAATATTAAAAAAAAACAGAAATGTCAACATGTAATAGTAAAAAGCAGGGGATTATTAAGGAAGAATTCGTGTAAATCATAAGCAATAACTAGAAGAGAAGGAAAATGTTTTTAACTACTCCTCGATTTATGCGATACTCACTTTTCTAAACTGTATTTTATAGACCATTTAAAACCGTGTTTCATCCAATATTTAGCAGCAAATCTAACTTTGTAAACTATTACATTGGAGAAATACCACTGATTCGCAAGTACACCTTTTCGTAAATGTAATACAAATACTAATTTTACAAACATAAATCCCTTTGTATTGGTACAATTCTTAATTTCTAGTTATGTTTAGTTCGCCATTTCGAATTTTCCGGTTTCGCAGACAAATTAACGAACTTCTCTCTTATAATTATATTAATGCTTATTATTGCTGCTGAACTGATATTTGAGATAACATGTATTAATAAAACTTTCAACATACGCTTTACTCAAAACAAGGATTGTTTTCGGAACCTAATTCCCTTTTTCCCCATAAGGGATTTCTCTGAACCTATCTACTATATAAAATGAAAGATGGGTGTATAAATAATTTTGATCAATAAAAAAAACTGGGAAAAATATATATATATATGCATCGAAACCCCAGTTTGAATTTAAAAACATTTGTTAAATTCAAACATGTTTCACCCATTCTCCCCTCTCCCATAGTTTTAACTTTCTGAATATGCAACTGTTCCCTGACCACATTACAAGGGCACGGTTTTATGCTCAACATAAATATAACCTATAAATTATTAATCTTTAGAAATAAAATTTAAATTGAACTTTCGATTTCTTTCACCACTTTTTGAGTTATCGGCAGCAACTGAAGAGCTGCCAGGAGTTATGTGGAATATCGACGAACTTTCTAATACATAAGTTTGTTAATTTCTCCACGAAACAGGAAAATTTAAATGGCGAAATAAGCATAAGGGTTTTTGAATCATATTCTGTTATAGGCAGCTACTGGAAATTTTGTACCAAATGATTGTCTTTTGAAATTAAACTTTTTCTCCACCCTTTAATTGGAGGAAAAGTTTAATTTCGAAAGAACATAAATTGGTGCCCTTGTAATGTGGTCAGGGAACAGTTGCATATTCAGAAAGTTAAAACTATGGGAGAGGGTGCTTTGATCTCTGAATTTTGGGAACTGATGTAAAATATATATATTATAAAAGGTACATCAATCCCATAAATATATGTGTAGTAGCGAAGTACTCCATAATACCTCATTTGGTATGCAACTGTCAAAACATGTTTTATAAGTAACCACAGCCGGATTTGGGAGGGGAGAGGGGACATTGGGGTCTTTATTTCCCCCTCTCCTCGAAAATTCTTGTAAGGATAATGTAAGCAAAAAATCACTAAACTTAGATATATTTCATGCATTTTTCGAGATTAAAAAAATGTTTAAAACGGAAGAGAAAATGTTAAATTTTTATGACATTTCACTCGCTTGTTCACCTTCCCCACCATTTTTTCCCGACTTAGTGGATGCACTTCCCCCCTAATTTATTTCTGAGGCTGTAATAAGCATATTTCCCTGTATATCTAGCATCTTTCACCACTATAGATATTCGCACAAATTGTGTTTAAATATATGGAAAATATGCAATCTGCTAAAGGTGATTTGGTGTGGTTGCTATAAAGCTGGCATTGCACAGACCCATGAATCATGAAGCCAGCCAGCCCCGGATTTCACATTAGACACTAGCCTAAAAGCGCCAACCTTTAAATATTATGATTTGCTTAATTAATTAAGAGCAAAATTATGTGTTGTTTAATTTTAACTAGTTTGAAGTATAAAACTAGTTAAAATATTTTCGTGATTATTCTCTTTCCAAAGTTCTCTCTCTCCTGCCAACTGAAAACGAACTTTAAAATAATATGATGGATCCTGAGCAAATACACAAATACAATTAGTGGGATAATTGCATGTTAAGTGAATGAAAAACTAGATTCAAAACTTCTGAACTCTGAAATTAAAATTTTTAGAGAAAAAATGTTGCAGGAGTTAAATTACGGACATCAATAAAATTCTCCAATTTTGATTTTAGAAAATATTAGTTTAATATTTAAAGAGTTATTGAAGGTGAAATATTTGACAGCAGATGTTGCTGTGTTGCTTCTCCTAAACACTGTTTCAAACGATATAAAGTGAAAATATTGCTCAAAATTCTAAAATTACATTTATTTTAGTAAACGATTTGTTATAGTTTAATGTTAGTTTTTACAAGTAACAAAAATTTAATATTCAATATTTCGGTTTTCAGAATTCTTTAAATAGTAAATAGGTTTGGCTCAAAATCCAGATTTGTAGGATGTTTTGGACTTTCCATTTCTTATGACATTTTGTCACAAAATCATCAGTTAGGAAACTTTTAATACTGTTTTTCAATCACACAATGTGAAAATATTGCAATGCTTTTGTTAATTTACTGCAATTTGTTTATTTCCAAAGAAAAGAAATCGAGGAATTAAAAGGTTTAAATTTCTTTAATTTGAGTACTGAATATTACAATGCTGTATGATGTGTATAATGTTAATTTATTGCATTAATTTTACTGTTTATTAAAAAATAGCATAGCATATCATTAAATTCCATTAAATTACATTGCTTTTTCTCGTAAATACTGCACTTACGTGCGGAATTCCGCTTCCTGTGCCCACGGTCAGTAGGGGACACCGATGGGCTTGGAAAGGCCGCCGTCCGTCGGATGGGACGTTAAGCCGTGGCCCCGTGTGCGGGAGAGCCATACCCTGTGCACGTTAAAGAACACGCTGGATGGCCTTGACGGGAGGCTACCATCTGTCTCCCAACAGCTGTTCCAGTGGGTCCCCTCCCCCAACCTTCTCTGAGCCTTCGGGTCCATGTGACCTGGCCATTTAGCCCATGGTGTGCAAAAAAGTGCCGCTCAGAGGTAAAACAACCCAACCCAACCCGCTTCCTGTGTCTAGGGAGGTATTGCGTGAATCATAAAATTTTCCATGTATTCTACTTCGATGATGCCACATATTTATTAACAAATGATTTATTTTATATAGGTTATGCAAGAGTTCATAAAGTGAAAAAAGTACAAAGCGATGATGCAGATTCATTGTATGCAATGAAAATAATTGACATCTATGATGAAGATGACAGAAGAATAACCGGTATCATCAGTGCAGGAGTAGAAAAGGATGTGTGTTCATTGGTATATGGAGTACCTTTCCTTGCTCAACTCCGATATTTCCATGAGGCTCCAGATCAGATCCAATTACTATTTGGTAAGTAACACTCCCTGTGCAGTAAAAGAAATTAGAACTGTAAAAAATGTACAAAATTTACTATTATAATAATTATTACAAAATAAGACTAGTAAATTAGTGTTCCATCCAAACCTATTGATTAACCAGCTTGGCTACTGAACAAATGACTTGGGTTCGAGCCCCGGGTAAGGAATATACGTTTTTCTGGTGAGGTTCCATCGTTTTTATAGAACTACTATGACATGTTAAATGACAAGCTCAGACCTCTGTGACAAGCAGCTACCCCAGAGGATATTTATTATCTCGTTCTCAAAGAAAACGAGAAAATAGTTTCGCTCGTCATTCACTTGACTCCTATTTAATTTCTGGTTCTGATTTGGCTAGTGTTTGTGATGTTCGTTAAAAACCCATTTCTCTATCTGTGATGTTCGCTCAAAACCCATTGTAAAATAAACAAAGCTTTCCACTTGGTTAATTTAATTGTGGCAATGAATTCTACACATGCGTTAGTGGAGTTGCTTAATGTTTTTGTACAAAACTTCTTAAGTTTAAATTGCAAAACACATTTAAGAAGGTAATGGTCAGATCGAATTTTAACTTACCTGTTTGATTTGGTATTCCTAACAGAGTTAACCCATTTGCTTTTAATTAATATATAATAAAACATATTTCTATGCAACCATCAGGTGAAACCCATGTTTATTTATAAGTATATGTTACAATGTTTGTAATGAGTGTTAGTTATTCTCGAACCATTAAACGCAAATAAATAATACTGCAAGAAGAGGAATTTAATTTTATCCTTCACTAATCCATTAACAAGTAATTGTAGTATTATTTCAGTTGAAGTAATTCTTACTTCCATTGAAACAAAACAAAATATGTAGTGGGGGGAACATCAGTTGTTTGTATTGCGCTGCCGAAACTTTTCCCCCCTTTTGTCTCTGATAAATGACTTCATTATATCTATTTCTCCTATGTACTTTAGTACTCTAATAAAGGTAGGTTCATTATTAATTTTCGAAATCAGCATTTCTTATTTTTCTGTATACGATACCAGGATTCATATATGAGCATAAGTTACACAGGGAAGACCATTCCCCAAAAATCAGAGTCAAGATGTCAACCTGTATTAGATTCAAGCATGTTAAACTTTTCTCCTCCCCACAATTGGAAATTTCTCGTTACGACACTAATGGTAAATTGCACTTCAAGAAATTTATTGACCACTCTTATTTTTTTAATGAAAAATCTGGTTAACTTCAAATTATGGCATGAATTATTTTCTTAAAATTCTGATTATTTTTGCATACAGATAGTTATTTAGCATTAATTACAATTCTATTTTTTAGATTTTGCCCCTGGTGGAGACCTCGGAAATCTTTTAGACAAGACGTTACGTTTAGATGAAGAAGTTGCAACATTTATATCTGCAGAATTAGTTCTAGCTCTGCAGTATTTGCATAACGTAAGTAACCCCATTTTCAATTCCATAAATAAATTATATAGAGGTAAAAGTAAAAAAAAAACACTGCTTCTTTTTTTTAAGAATATATCTCTTAAGCATCGAATTTCTTATTCATTCAGTGAGGGCTGATTCACAAAAATAATTCTCTTTTATATTGGCTGTTAACCATCACTAAGACATCTAGATTTTTTACTTTAATTGGTGTTGCTAACTCATTTCACCGAGTTTCATAATATATATAAAAAAGAGAGCTCTATGATCTTTCCATGATTAATTTCTAAAATAGCTGATTTTCACAAGTTTGTGCAGTTCATCTGGGATTTATCATAACAACATCAAATATTACTTTTTTAGAATAGAACTTTGACAATGTTCTGTTTGTTCTGTTTGACAATTTTAACAATGTTCTCTTTGGCATTGTCCAACAGCTGCCACTGGATCTCATGTCACAAACTTTTCAGCGTCTGAGGTCCTTGAGATGTAGCTCATTGTGTGCACACTAATGCCTGTCGCTAATCATTTATTCTGATATCATTATTTTAATCATTTTGTGGCAAAATTAAAATATTAATGCTATTTGGAGCAAAATATATTAAAAATACTAATAGAAACCTAAAGTTTCGGGTAACATCATTATGGAAATAAAGTGGCATTCATTTATTAGAGATAGAAAATACTTCAAAAATTCAAAATATCTGTTGTAATTAATTTATTTTAATTGCCAAAGACTGATTCAAAGGTTGAAATTATAATCAAAGAATGTTTTTAATAATACAAAGTCGCTGCTATTTTGAGTCGGGGGGGGGGGGGGATTACAAGTAAAATGGTTGGTTCAGTTGGTAGTCCTGTTTTACATTTCATAAAAAGCTGAAATATTTCTTTTTTCTATCAGTTTTATGTTTGCAGTAAAATACATATCATTTTCAAATGTGATTAGATGTTTGAATTTCATATAATAACTAATAAACTGTTTGCATTTCTTTTGAACAGAAACGAGTTATACATAGAGACCTAAAGCCAGAGAATATACTTTTAGATGCAGAAGGACATATTCTGTTGACAGATTTTGGGCTGGCCAAAATATTTTCAAATGATGAATTCTCTGTGAAAGGATTTTGTGGTACAAGGAAATACATAGCTCCAGAAATATTGAAAAATCAAAGCTATTCCTTTGTAAGTATTTTTTATTTAGTTTGAAGTGTTTTTTAGTATGAATTTTATTGCATAATCGTTATGTGGAGAAAAATGATTTCCTTTATTATTATCTTTGGTTTTTGAAATCATTTATTTTATTAATATTATATTTTTTTTACATTTGTCTTTAATAAATAGATTCCTCCTTCTACTATGGCATGTAAACTGACAGGCTCCTGTCAGACCTCTGTGGCAAGCAGCTGCTTGAGGTTTTTTTTATTTATTTTGTTGCTTTGCATTTAGACATCCTTAGTTGCATTTGTAGTATGATGTATGCATGGTTGCTATATTCAAAATTGCCCTCATTAATGAAGGGTTCAGAATAATTATTTTTGTATGGAAATACATATAGAATCCTCTCTCTGAAAAAATTCCTAATGATGATCCAATTAATTTCCACTATTTTAATCGAACACTATGGTTAACGTGCAAACAATATTCGTTTCAGTTCTTCAAAAAACTGAATTAGAAATATTATTTCTTATCCGATAACATTGAGATCAGGTTTGCATTATATACCAGCTTTAGAGGTGGAGAAGTGCTAAGAATAGTGCCACGGAAGCCAATGATTTGACATATAATGTGGGTCAGGTTGCTCATTAACTTCAAAAACAGAGCCAGTACATATTTTTATGGGGACAATGACAGTTTTTCAGCACAGGACCTCCTTTTCGTGAGAAAGCATAAAACGTTAGGAAATAAATCTGCCATAAACGTATAATTTTCTTATTTATTTAAATAAATTCAAGTGATATTCAAAAGTGGTAGTACTCATCTATCTTGTTTGTTTTAACCATGAAAAAAGTTCACTGGAATGAAGATTGGCTGGAACACCTTCAGCATTTCTAGTTTTATGCTGTATAAGGGTAGGAAGATACTTTGACATAGGTTTCCATTCAAGCACTTGATCTCTCTGAATATGAAGCTGGATTTAGATCGAGTACCCGGAAGGTCTCATTTTAATAGAATGCAAATTTCTGTGTTTGAATCTTTTTATTCTTTTCCATGAAAGAAGTGTTCTCCCTTTAACTACTTAGAAACAGTTTGCTTCCTAAAAAATTGATACAAATATGTCTTGATGTCGTAAAAAAAACACTGAATGAATCTTAAACAGAATTCCTGAAGACTGACTGGTATAAAAACTGTCAAATTCAAATGCATTGGATTTTATTTCCTTATGTGCCATATGGTCAAAACATTCATTTCAAACATTGAATTTCATCGGTAACATATATAATTGAAATCAGTGAAATATAAAATAGTTGAATATTTGTTTTTATCCATTTAGGAGCGTAACAGCCATTTTAATGGTGCATAATATGAATCAGTTGTTTTCTTTTTGACTAAATTAAAAAAATATTAAAATAACTTTCCTAAAGTTACTTTTTTGGTGAGCACAGATATAATGTTTTAATCTTTATATTCCAGAAATAGCCACCCATATATTTATTGGAGCAATTAATACTTGATAAACAATTGCTGAAGGAATATTAATCTCATGAAAATAATATAATTCCTTCTTTTTCAAGCATTATTTCCAACAAAATGATTTTGTATTCAAAAATACGATTTGGTATTTTGTCAGAATCTGGTTGTTAATCTATCGATGCAAGAAACATTTTAGAAAATGAAATTTATATTCCATATTTTACAAAATAGGCTGAAAAAGAAAAAATTCTTATTATTCTGTTTAACTAAAAGATAAAAAATATATACAGATTTATCAATTTTCACCAATCAAGTTATACAGCAAAAAAGCAACAAATTATTACAATATTTTAAGTGGATAAAAAATGGAAAAGTCATGCTACTCATCATCATCATCCTCAAGCAGCATGGGCTACGGAGGTCCAACCAGACCGTGCAATTTAGTTCTCCAAGCAAGTCTATCCTGAGCTACATCTACTGCATCTGGCCACTGCACACCAATTCTAACAAGGTCTTGTTTGACATTGTCTGCCCACCGCATCCTAGGTCTCCCCTTCTTTCTGAAGCCTTTAGGCACACTGTTCATAACCCTATTCGCCAATCTATAATTATTCATACGGGCAACATGGCCAAACCAACGGAGTCTCTCTCTGCACAATATGCTGCTTAAAGGAGGTTGCAAACTCCTTTGCCTAATCTCATCATTAGTTACAAAGTTGAACCATCTAATGCACAAGATACTGCGTAAGCATCTGGAATCAAAAGCATCTAGTTCCCTGTTATCTTGTTTACAAAGTGTCCAAGTTTCACTACCATAACTAACCCTAGAAAGAACCAAACTATTATACAGTCTAATTTTAGTGTTTAGGTGTATACGCCTATTTCTCCACACTCTCCATATATTGAAAAGAATGGTATTCTTTTAGTTTTCCTAACTGCAGCCTTTGTTTACTTCCAGCAGGATATTTATTTCTTCTTTTATTAGAAACTCGAGCAAAGTTTAAAATAATTGAATACCAACATTTTAAGTTTTGTTTTGTGTTCAAGTATATATGCTAAAGAATGTTGACAGAAACAATTTAATGTATGTTCATTTTAATACATAAAATTTTCTTTTTTAATATTAATTAGGAGGTTGATTATTGGAGCCTGGGATGTGTCATATACGAAATGCTGATTGGCACCACACCTTTCTATGATGGAAATATTAAGCGTGTTACAAGGTAAGAAATTATACTTTTTCTTGGTGTAATTTTTCTCTGTATGAATTATTAAACTTTTAATATTTTCTTACATTAGTTATAATAGTAGTCGTTCTGATAACCAAATGCTAGAACTGTAGATAAGCTACAGGTGTGTAAGCTATTAAGGTCTTGCTTATTTCACAAGCCTTATTCTGTGGTAAAATATGATGACTGTTTCACTTCAGGCCTTATCCCTATTATTAAATATCCCTCAAGAGGTGTGACAGTCCCTGTCGATTTATATGCCATAGTAGAAGGTCTGTGAGGCCTTCAGCATATAAATAACACGCAAATCCATGCCTTACCCGGGTCTCGAACCTTGTTCCCTTAAATCTGTTGTCAAGAACTCTAACCATTCTGCCACGGGACGGCCTTAATACCTTTCTTAATATATGCATTCACACAAAATTGTCAGTCACCCATGGACTACAGAGTTCAACCAGACTAATTGAATTGGATATCTAAACATACATATGTGTCTTGTAACAATCAATGCATTTGTTTACTACAGATCAGTTTAAGTAAGATCTTGTTCAGTATTGTACACACCCACATCATTATAAGTTTGCTTCATTTTTGTCCCTAATGCTTTTCTTAATATACGCATTCACACAAAATTATCAGTCACCTATGGATTACCTTTCTATGGGCAAAATGATCAATGTATGGCTGCATAAGATTCATGACTAATTTCACCATTGTTGACTTAATAAAAAACTGCCAAAAACAAATTAATGCATGAGAATATGAAATTGAAACTCTCAGTCTTTCTGATTCTTGCTTACAAAGGGTTAAAATTGAATACAAAGCAGTTTAAGAGAAAATTAAAGTGTTATGTAGCATTTAATTTTTAAGTCTATCCTATTTTTTTCAGTTACAGATTCTTAAAAACTGCCTGTAAAGCCGGATTTTCCATTTATTTTATTTCGTAAATTGCTAGCATTTGTGATAATCTCCTGTTTTAATTAAAAGAGAAATATGTTTCTAAAAAATAACTCTTCAATGGAATAGAAGCATTTCCCTATGTATGCTTATTATGAGGAGCATACAAAACTTGGCATGCATCTGTAGAATAAAAACCATTGGACTTAATCAAAATTTTACTGTCCTTCAAAGTATTCCTCTCCAGCATCTATGCAAAGTGGCAGACGTCTAAGAGAATTCCGTGATGCTTGGTTGTACTCCATAACCCTGAAGCACGCATTTTGCAAGGTCTTGCTTGCCAGGTTTTGTGAGCTTTGGCATTGTCATGAAGAAGGAGAACCATTGAAACACTTCTTGTTGGACGCTGCTCTTTCATCTCCTTAACCATTTTGGGCAAAATAATTTTGTTATATTATTGGTCATTTATATATTCATTTATATATTTATATATCATATATTCCTTTTTTTAAGGTAAGGTGTCCATAGCTACCAATGCTTTGGAATGGAAGAAAAATTGTAAACATCCTCTTCCTTGAGCGAAAGTCTTGTTAGAGGATTTGGGGATGCTGTTCATCTTCTGCAACCCAAAAGTATTTGTCGATCTTTCTGGAGTTTTAACCCACGTCTCGTCATCTGTGGCAATCTCTGTTAACCGTTTGCTTTCACTATGTTCAAATATTACCAGTATCTTCTTGCACGAGTTGACTCTAGTCTTCTTACCTATCTCCGTATTGTTTTTCGCTTGACATTTACCGGTTTGTGTGTTTCTCAAAATAGTTCATTCCAACAAATCGAGAAACTTAATGATTTATGTTCCAAATGAAAAGTTGTACTTTTCAGTACCATAGTCTATAAAAAATTATCCCCGCACTTTCCTCCCCCCTAAAAAGGGAAATATCTAAATTATTGTTCCTCTACATCTCCAGAATGTGTGCCGAAAGTAATATGCTTTGAATTAGGTGTGTCACCAGAAAGGTTGCTTCTCTTTCAACACACTCTTGGAAATGTAAAAGCTGAAAATTTGCCTGACATTGTTATGCTGCATTAATTGACAGCAACCTATGCAATCTGTACTCATTACGTTTAAGTTATTCCTTATCTTACCTTCTGCGAATTGTCCATCATGCATATTGCACAATTGTATAAGTTCGTTAGCTAAATTTTCTCTGGGATTGCACTTCGGAGATGCTTCAAATGAACCCCCATCCTGCCATCGATCAGAAAAGGCACATTTCAAGTGTATTAACGGAGCTGAGGCAAGAATAATCAACACTGGGAAAAACTAATAGCTTTTAAGCATTGAAGGTACTTAAAGCTGTGTTATTTATTTAGATTCAAAGCTTACTTAACCTGTTTCTCTTCTGGGTGAACACATTCCCAGAATCAAGAGGTTTGCAGAGATTACAGTTTTCTGAACCCACTGTATTCCTATATTTCTACCTAATGCATAATAATGATGTTTTAGAATCAAACTAAGAAAACTTGAAGCCAAGAAAATTAGTAGGTTTGTTTTGTCTTTGCATCTGTCCTGTTTGAATTTACTTAAATTATAAAGAGAAACTTTTTCGAACTGATATATGAACAAATTATTCAAAGGCATTTTATTTTTTATTTTAAATATATTCCTTCAGTATAACGAATAAATGAACATATACTTTAATATTTCATTATGTAGCACCCATACTGAATTTAAGACAAAAAGATTTCAGATTTTTTTTTTTAATTTTAAACATTGACTCTTTAGGATTGACCTGACCTTGACGTTTGTTTTTATTGAATCAAGAGTGCTCGAGAAAAACATTCATGAATGTTAATGCTTATTTGTTGTGACTGCAAACTGGGGCTTGAATCTTTCATCCTTGTGTAAGCAGCAACAGTTTCTTGGTGTAGTTTCACAATACTTCATTCAGAGTCGCTTGAATGTACGATATTATTAAACTGTTTATAATAGATAATTCCTTACATATATATCCATATTAATAAAATTCCACAACTTGTATATTATGTGATATCTTTTAGCAAGATATTTTTGTTTCAAAGGCTTTCAATATTCTAATGACTGTTTACTGGATATAGTTTTGGAATGAAGTAGTTTCTTATAATTCTAATGTACTAAAGCAATGTTAAAAGCGATGCAGTGTCGACATATCCTGTTTTCGCAATGAACAATTTATCATAGATATTTTTTTCAGATACTAGTCTGTCCAATTGCAAAGTAATTTAAATTTTATCTGTTGTCTTTGTAAAAATTGCATGATGATAATTATCTAATTTTATATTATTTCCTTTCCAGTAATACTTTGGGGTGGAAAGTGGAAACACCTCCATTTGTATCAGGTGAAGCCTCGTCAATCATCAAGATGCTTCTACAGAAAAATCCCCAAAAGAGACTTGGGGCAGATGAAATTAGACAGCATCCTTTCTTTAAAGTAAGTCGTAAATCTTCAAATTATATAAAATGCTAGCAAATTTCAGTTCTAGAATATTGGGTTCTATTAGGTTGAGTCTTAAATTTTTAACATACTACCAAATTGCACGATTGACGATTGAAAAGTGCAAAATTTGCGATTTGATGGTTAAGTATTTGGAAAATTATAGAGTGTCCAAATCTGATTAAAACTTCTCAACATTTAATGAAACTGTTCATGTCTGGGCAATATCTGTATTGCTGCAGATATTGCACAGGAAGTGGACAGCTGAATTGCCAGTATTATTCATTTTAGATTGTTTTGAATAATGTCATTGTGGCATAAAAACCAAAACTGAGTTGTTTTTTTTTTCATTCCCTCCATCAGATATTAAGAGATGCTATTTATATTTCATGTAATTTAAAAAGAGATTGTTATGTTATTTAGCATTGTCTCTCTTCCTTTGGTAACGCTTCAAATCTCAAACCCAAAATTTCTCATTTATGCTCTAGTCTCAATTATACTCATTAAAACCTGGTGTCCTATTAATCCTTTAGTAGCACTATGCTTTAAAAGCCAAAAGTTAAAATATTTTTCATCAGTGCATTTCTGTATGAAAGCAGTTAAGATGTATCTGATATTAAATTAGCCACTACAGTTTGATCTTTTAGAGCAGGGATGAACAACATACAGTCCAGAGACGTGGCCTTGGGTAAAATGACTGCCAGTCATTCCTAGATTTCAAATATTTAAATTTATTAAAACATAATTTTAAAGAGTTTAAAATAACAATTTCGATACGTTTATTTATGAAAATCTAGCTTATTAAAACAGTATTCGCAGGATATACGAAATTGCTATTTTGCTGAAATCAACAGTCTTGAAATTTCCAGAGTGACATACAGATTTGGCATTACTGAAGAGTGTTTCGGGTATCACCTAATGGAATGCATGACAAACTACATATTCCATCTCTGCTTTTACCCTTGTTTTAAACTTGTAGGTAAAAGATATTTTTGTACTGAATCAAACGAGTGTCGCATTTGTACGTTTTTCAGTTGCATTGCACTGATAGCTTGATTCAGGTGAAAAGACATGAGTACACCATGAGATTTAAAATAGGTTAAAAATCTAAAATATTCAATCTGTAATCCTCAGTTTTTTAAAATTAAAATTTGCTGATAAATATATATTCAATTTGTATTTGAAAAAGAATTAAAAAGATAGTTTTATTCCATCAGATTCAAGATCCATTTTCAGTGGGAGACGGTTCGCTCTGTAGTGTGCCAGTTTTATAATCTGTAGTTTCTGGTTCGAGCCCCAACTGGGCTTACAATTGTGATTAATTTCTACTCACTTCTCCCTGTTCTCAGTCAGAAAGAGGACACTGATGGGCTTCGAAAACCTACCTTCTCTCAGATGGGATGTGAAGCTGTGACTCTGTATGTACTACATAGAGAGCGTAGAGCATAAGCTGTGTGCGTTAAAGAACACACTCAATGGAAGGCTTCCATCTGCCCCCTAATAGTTGTCTTGTGGGTCTCCTTCAACTAACTAACTCTGAGCTTTGGAGTTTTTCTGACCGGATTATTTAGTCCATTGCGTGCACAAATGTGCTTCTCAACAGCAACCCCCCCCCCCATATTATCAGTGTGTTATTCAACAGTCCCATCATTTTCAACATTACTCATAGATGTTTTAATATTGCTGCGTTCAACTTTGTAACTAATGATGAAGTTAGGCAAAGGAATCGACAACCTCCTTTAAGCAGCATATTTTGCAGAGAGAGACTCCGTTGGTTTGGCCATGTTGCCCGTATAGATAATTATAGATTGGCGAATAGGGTTATCAACAGTGTGCCTAAAAATCTCCGAAAAGAAAGGGAGACCCAGAGTGGGCAGACAAAGTCAAACAGGACCTTGTTAGAATTGGTGTGCAGTGGTCAGATGCAGCAGATGTAGCTCAGGATAGACTTGCTTGGAGAACTAAATTGCACTGTCTGGTTGGACCTCCGTAGCCCATGGTTGCTTGAGGATGATGATGATGTAAGAAGATCTAGTCATGATTTTTTTAACCAACTTCTAGAATATTATTATTGTGAGATTACAAAAGATGGATATTTTATGTGGTGAATAGAACACAATTTCTAATTGAAAGCGAACATCCTCACTGCAGAATTTTAATAACAAAAATATATGTGAAGAAATAGTAATGTATATAATATACATATTTTTCAAGGATAATTTTTAAAACATCCCTAAAACAGACAGCAAAAACCTAATTTATTATGTCAAGGAATTAATATCTAGAAGAACGAATCTGAAACAAAATTCTCTTTTCCTCCCACCCCCATTTCCCATCACACAACTTTGGCTTGCTTCACCATATTACAAATTACTCTCGCTTGTTGCATTCTGCTGGAAGTCTATTCTGGCCCACATATACATTTGGGTTGTGCCCCCTTGTTTAGAATAACTTATTAGCAGGATAGCTTTCATTTTGTCATAAAAGCTTTTAATATTTCTGGATGAACTGATAAATAACAAAATTAAAGCAATAATTCTTCTGCAAAACAAGCTCAAACTAATTCAGTTATTAGTGAATAGGACTCCTAAGACTATGGGTGTGTCATTTAAAATTTTGTTATTTGTGTAAGGAACACGACAAGCATAAATATACCTGAGTTTCTTTTGTATAAGCGGAGCACGCATTCTTTAACAAATTTAGCATTAAGAAAATTAAAAAATTGTAAATTGCTGATGTACATAATTAGTGATAAAATAACATATCCGTGACAATAGTTTGAATCTTGGATTCAAGGTGGGGTCGAAATCAGTTACAGGGTCAGCCTCATAGAACAGCCTTTCCCAAACTTTAACTAAGGGAACACTTTTTTTTTAATTTGAATACATTGACGGAACATGGACTATTAAAAATTATTTTACACTGGGAAATATCAGCATAAAATGATCGAAACTTCATTTCTCTTTCTATATATATATATATCCTCTTATTTAACATCTCCTAGAACATGTTTTGCGAAACAATGTCATAGAATAAAAATTACGGTGAGAGACTGAGCCTGACATTGTCATTGATCTTACCTCTTGATAATAAATATAAAATAAGCATTTTAAATATAACGACATAAAATTTTAGCTAAATATATTTAAAATAATTCCGAATCTTAGTTATTAGAATTACAAATGCAAAGTAAAAAATTGAATGGATGTTATTTTCAAATAATACTGTTATTACAACATTGTGTTGCCTTTTTTAAATATTTGAATACAAATTTTATTTTATATCTTTTTAGGATGTTAACTGGGATAGAGTCTCCGGAAAATGTGATCCATCACCCATAGTGATGAACCTAACAGAGTAAAGGTAAATAATTTCGCATTTATTTCCATTGATTAGTTATCGATAATATGTGGCAAGGATGACCAGCTTCTATATTCTTTAGGGTAAAGAGCCATATCTAAATTATTGAGAACTACAGATCAATCAATAGCCACTGCAATACGTTTTGAATGCGTAACCAACTGGTAACTTTTAATCTGCTTAGAGTCACTCTCATGTCCTGTTTTTCGGACTTAGTAATTTAGTTTTTCTTTACCACTAGAATGAAGACATTTGTTAAGAATAATAATGCTAGTTGTAATTATTTAATCTTGGATAATTAATGATCACGATTTTTAGTATCCATTGTTCACTATTAGCTGAGCAAAGTCTATAATCCTTAATATGATTTAAATGAATTTATTATAGTATACACTCTCGAGTGAGTAATGAAATTTAAGTAATTGGTAAAAATTACTTATTGTGTGCAAATTTCAAAGTGTTGATAGCATTATTTTATTTAAGCTATTCGGGGAAATAATTCATTATAATCAATCTGCTTTTAAGACTGAAATATATTGGCCTTCTATAGAATGGTCATCATATCTTTTCCTTCAGAAAAATTAATCAGTAGACACCTGGTCGAAATTAGACTAATGAAAATAATCACACCATGGAATAATCAGTCACCCCCACCATAGATTGTAGTGTTGACCTGATAGAACTGGTAGACATCATGCCAATAGTAATGCAGCACTATACAGAGCAGGGATGGGGAAACTCCTGCCTCCAGGCCCAGAGCCGGCATAAAGATGGTGCGAATGGTGCGAATCGTTCAGAGGGCCTGGCGCGGTTGCTCCCTTCGCATTTATGTACTGGAAAGATCACTTATGTCAAACTAGCAATTAACTGTCCTTTATAGCACATACTACGATGAAATTTAATGTTGCTAAATCACTGGTGTTATCAAAATAAGAAGAAGAGTGGACGGGAAAATAAAAACGTAACAAGCAGTGACGTATCTTCCATGAAGGCAAACATTCCCTATTCAAGTTATTAAATACGATCAGTTAGTTTTTAATAATTACAACCAAATAATTTATTTCAAAATTAATAAATACGTTTTATTTACCGCTGATTAAATACAACTAATATTATTTAAATAAGTACTATTATTAAAATAATAATTTTAATTGTGTATTATATTTCAATAAATTATATTACAAAATAAAAATATATTAGCATTATTTAGGCTGTAAGCTGTGACGCAGCCTGCAGTTAAGGTGACCATTACCCATAACGATGAACGTAAAAGAGTAAGAGTATTAAAGTTTTTTATTTATGGTTAATGGACAGCAAATAATTTGATATTTACTTCCGTTGATTTGTTTTAAATATTAAGTGATTAATCACCTGTTTGACCTGTTACATTAAAATATAAAATCTGTTTGCCTTTTAAAACCTGTTAATAAATTAATAGAAAGTCTGCTGAAATTTCGACTTGTGATAATATTTCAACTGTGCAAGAAGTTACAAATATTGAGTTAGAAGCTTTTTCGGTTCTGGCACTGATTATACCAGAAATATTTCTGTTATCACTGATGTCAATTAATTTCATTGCTAACAAAGTCTTCTTATTCTCATCTTCTACATTTCTTTCTACTTTACATATTTTCTCAAAATCTAAATTAAAACAATTATAACAAGTATGTGGCATCATCAAAATATATATTAGATTTAAAAATTACATTCCTTGACTCGACTACGACCTATTTTTTATAGATCATATTCAATTGCTTTCAAAGACAACATTAAATATTGCTATTTTAATTATCTTGGCTACTGATCTAAGGGACCTGGGTTCGAGCCCTGGGTAAGGCACGGATGTGTGTGTGTCGTTTTTCTGCTGAGGTCCTGACATCCTCACAGACCTTCTACTTTGGCGTATAAACTGACAGACTCCTGTGAGAACTTTGTGGAAAGCAGCTGCTTGAGTAGGTATTTATTTTTTTAATTTTTAATCATTAATATCTGAGATCAAACTTGGAGAAATGAGCGGCAGAGTTTATGTTCGCACCAGGCGGCAAAATAGCTCTCGCCAGTCCCCATATATTAGATGTACTCGTTTTGTAAAGTTGGTATTTACTTTTCTATATTTAAACCTTAATTTTCATTCAGAATATTTTTTTTGATTTCTGTAAATTATCGATCTTTTGATCGGTTGATATATCTATTGAATTTTCAGTTATGCTATATGGGATGGCAAATTTACAACTTGTTTGTATGGATATTATATTTAACATCTCATTAAGTTACATATTAATTTTTATTTTATTTCTTCCTTTTCCAGTAAAAAAAATGGGTTGCTTATCGTTTCCTGATATTCCAGAAAATGAATTAGATCTTGCAAATGAGAACAAATGGTACTTCCATTAATGGATAACAGTCCTGTGGGACATTAAATATGGCATAGCTCTCCCCCCCCACTACGCTCACTATGGACGTTTTACACCCCTTCCCTACAGTCAAAATCTCATTAAAACAACTACGAGTTTTTAAGTTTATATTGTACACTTTTAAAATATTTATTTGGTTTAGTTGGCCATTTCTTTTTTGATGAGACATTTTTCTGGTCCTGTATACCTCAACATGTTGCAGACATGAATTGAGCCTGCAATTCAGCAGTTATTTGGAGATATGGATGCATACTTTCAACAAGATGGAGTGTTCCGTATTAGCATCGTCATATCAAGTGCTGCCTCGAAGAAACGTTTCCATATCAATGGATCGTGCAAAGAGGAAGTGCCGAGTATTCAGAGCTCAACAAACTTGACTTCACTTGACTTTTACTTGTGAGGATACCTGAAGAATGAAGTCTGTCGTAAAAAAGCTGCAACACTTGAACACTTAAGGGAGGAAATTGAAGAAATTGAAGAGATATATATCATCCCAGCATCCACGTTAGTGCAAGTTTTGCGAAATAGTCGAAGCGTTCACAGATGCATAGTTGTCAATGGTGAATAGCTGGAACACTTGGGTGTATTACTAACATCTTATTAAAACTTTTTCTACTGTAAACCACATATTTTATATGTTTGAATTAAAGTATGATAAATACGATATAAAATGCTCATGCATTTTTTGAAACACTCTGTTTTAGCCGTATGTGAAACCTATGTATATAAGTTACATTATTTTGTTAGTTAATATGTTTAATTCGTATAATACACCTATTACTCTAATCAATAATATTCTCTGATCAAGGTTTTTATTCATAGGATTAAAACGACGAGGGAAAGTGAACATTTAAGCATCTCTTGACCCAGGATGATAGCTCATCAGTAGAAGAAATTAAAGCAGGACGTCATTGGAGACAGTGGGATAGAAGATGACAGTCAAGGAAACCAGTCAGGATGCAAATTCTAACTGATGGAAATACAGGGTGTTTTATAACTGGTCTAGTCAAGGTGTCACTTGAACATTAAGCAGACATGTAGCATGTGCTCTGCACTCTGATAGGTGAAACAGCAGAGCATCCTATGTAGAATGACTGAATAAAAATATTAATTTGATTTAAAACTTAATGACTTAATTGATTTTTTGTATTAAAATGTGTATGAAACTTCTTAATAAGGAAACACAATAATAGAAAAACACTCTGGAACTGAAGGTGGACTGATTCCCCTACATTTATAAAAAAAAACTTCAATTATTCGTTTTAAAAATAGGGCTAATAATAGATCTAGTAGAATCCTTGGGAACAACACTTTTATCATACAAAATATTCAGCATTTCAGCTTTTTAACTTCATCCTTCCTAATAACTTCAAACTTCCTGTTGGTTCCAATATGTTTATTTTCTCATTCCTGGCATTAAATAAGGGATTGCCCGATGGCTCTTGTCCTGTTATAAGCAAAAAAAATACTAATAATAATAAATTAAATTTTGTCGACGGACAATTACCACTGGTGAAGTTTTAAAGTGAGTTTATTTTAAAATAAACATCGAAACTAAATTAAATATTTTTGATATGTGAGAAAAACCGTATGATAATGCCTCTAATATCCAAAGAAAGCTTAACGGCTTACAAAAGAAAGTTTTTTAATCGCAGTAAGGTGCGTCTTTTGAAATTCTGTTCAGAACACAGTTTGAATCTTCTTAATGATTATGCAAGTGTTTGACATGAAACAGGCATTTTTTGCGATTTAGTACAAGAATTACGTGTATTATTTTTTCTGCTCTGATGCAAAAATTTCTATAATTGAAAAATATTAGAACGAAATTTAAAATCTCTCAGTGATATATGTGATCTAAAAATAGTATAAAAAAGAATACACACGAAACAAAATAGATGCTATAAGGCCATTATGATATATTTTCAGGCTCAGATTTCAGATAGGCATTTCTGAGCCTAATTCGCCTGTATAATTAATCTGGTAAAATAAATCGACCCTGATGTGGTGGCTGATATACATCGAATTATCGTATATTTGAGACGAAATGAGAATAATTAAGAAGGGTTGGGAAAAACTGATATTGTATATTAATTGCGAAAAACGAAATACTAACAAAAAATATTTCAATAAGGCATAGTGACAAATATACAGAGAACATTACTCCGCACAGTGAATAATACGACTTATTTTAAACAAATGTTCACTTCTTATAAAACAAAGATTTCCGCTTCGAATAATCCACATAATTTTTCCGTCCATCCTGAAAGCTTTTAAAAATTTTTTTGGGTATATTACTCAGGGGAAAAGAAAAAAGGCGCCATTGGATCTCTAAATATGTTAATTTAAATATTTACTGAAAAACGTAACGCCAAAATTGGAAACTTTAGTGGCTATAAAGCACTGTTATTCCTCTAGGAAGTTTTTAACATTATGTTGAAAGTGTGAGGGTGTACAAGGAATTGTCCAACAGACTTGGCCAGAGTTAAAAATAATCTGATGAACGAAGGTCGGTTGATAAAGGTCGCATTGTTTCTCAATAATCTGTGCCCCCATCCCCGCCAAGAAACATTTCGCGCTATGCCTATGATGCGTAGTGTTCTTTATTAATAATGTTACTTAAGGAGAAGAGAAATCTGTAGCAACCTCTCCAACTCTCAAGATATAGGTATAAAAATACACCTTAGCAGGAAAACACAATTAACAGAGCGTGGTCTCGATCCACGGATCCAGCACGCTTCCACTGCGTCACTCTTTTATATATCGAATTACACTTTATCTGGGTAGTGTCCTTTTTTCACAACGCGATGAAATGATAAGAGAAATAAGCAGCATCCTCCCCCGCTCTCAAGATAGTTATAAAAATAAGCATTAGTGGAAGAAAAACATTAGCACAGCATAGTTTCGATCCATAGGCCTCTGGATTATGGGTCAGCACGTTTCCACTGCGCTACTTTGCTACATGCAAAAAAGAATTAGCGGTGCGTGGTTAGTTTTGTACCAGATATTTGGAAATTTAAACATTCCTTGCTAGTTCTTTGTTTTTCCTTTGTTCTACGTATACAATTATACCATTACGTACCAAAGTGTTTCAGGTTTTTATATTTTATTTCTTCAGTTATGGAAGGAATTTCTTTCTGATGTTTATTCAACTGTTCCCCATCATCCAAAAACTCTTCCCCTTCTTATATGGAGGAAATATGTGATAATCGATTTTCTAAAAGGTATAATTTATTCAAACACATACGGAATGTACATGAAACATACGACATGAAAATACATGATAAAATTAGTTTCTCCCCCCCCCAACTTTGTCAGACAGAAGTAACATCAGAATAAGCAAAACATTACTGCTTCAAGTCCCATTTAACACATGGGGTCACAGCTTAGCATACCATCTAACACACGTTTGCAAAGATTAACGTCCCATATAATGCACGGTGGCATAGCTCACCACATCTTCACACACGGCGAGGCAGAGCTTAAAATTCCATCTCACATATGGTTGCAGAGCTTAACGTCTTATCTAACACACAGGATTAGAGCTCACCACATCTCTAAAGTATGGAGGCAGAGCTTAACATCTCATCTAATACACGGTTCAATAGTTTAATCTACCATCTAATGCATGGAGGCAGAGCTCACAACGTCTTCTATCACACGAAGACAGAGTTTAATATCCCATCTAACACACAGTTGCAGAGCTTAATGTCCCATCTAACGCATGGGGCAGAACTCACAATATCTTCTAACATATGGAAGCAGAGCTTAACATCCCATCTAATACACGGTTTAAGAGCTTAATATTCCATCCAATACACGGGTGCACAGCTTAACGTCCCATCTAACGCACTGAGGCAGATCTCACCATATCTTCTAACACACGAAGGCAGAATTTATCATCTTATCTAATATACAGTTGCAGAGCTTAATGTCCCATCTAACGCATGGGGAGATCTCACCACATTTTCTAACACACAGTTGCAGAGCTTAATATCCCATCTAACTCATTGGGACAGAGCTCACCACATCTTCTAACACACAAAGGCATAGCTTATCATCCCATTCATTACACGGTTGCAGGGTTTAATGTCCCATCTAACGCATGGGGTTAGAGCTCACTACATCTGAAACACAGAAGCACAGCTTAACATCCTATCAAACGGACGGAGGCAGAGCTTAACATCCGATCTAGTACAAGGTTGCAGAGCTTAACGTCTCACCCAACACATGGGAGCAGAGCTCACCACATCTTCTAACATACAGGGCAGAGCTTAACATTATATCTAATAGAAGGTTTCAGAGCTTTAAAGTTCCATCTAAAGCACAGAGACAGGGCTCACCTCGCATTCTAGCACATGGAGACAGAGCCTAACATCCCATGTAATACATTGAGGCAGACTTTAACATCCCATCTAATATACGGTTGCAGAGCTTAATGTCCCATCTATCTCACGGTGCAGACCTCACCACATATTCTAGCACAAGGAAGCAGTGATTACTATCCCATCTAATACACGGTTGCAGAGATTAGCGTCCCATCTAACGCACGGGCGGGGCTTCCAGATCTTCTAACTCATGGTAGCAGAGCTTAATATCCCATCTATTACAAGGTTAAATAGATTAACATGCCATCTAATACACAGGGGTAGAGCTTTCCATATCTTCAAAAGCAGAGTTCACCACATCTTATGAGACGTGGAGTGAGAGCTTAACATCCCATCTAATTCTCGGTTGCGGAGCATAACATCCCATCTAATGGACTGGGCAGACTTCAATACATATTCTAATACACGGAGGCCGAGATTACTATTCCATCTAAAATATGGTTGCAGCGCTTAACGTCCCGTCTAAAGCATAGGGAAAGAGCTCACCACATCTTCTAAAACACGGAGTCAGAGCATCCCATTTAATACATCGTTTCAGAGCTTAACATCCCATCTAGTACACGGTTGAAGAGCCTAACGTACCATCCAAAACAAGCGGGAAGAGCATCACCACATCTTCTAACACACAGAGGCAGAGCTTACCATCCCATCTAACGCACAAGGGCAGAGCCCACCACATCTTCTAACACACAGAGGCAGAGCTTAACATCCCATCTAACACACGGTTGCAGAGATTAACGTCCCAACTAACGCACGAGGGCAGAGCTCACCACTTCTTCTACCACATGGTGCAGAATTTAATATCCCATCTAATACACAGTTCCGGAGCTTAACGTAGTCACAGCCAATGAACGGGGACAGAGATCGCCTCATCATCCAACACACGAAAGCAGAGTTCAATATCTCATCAATCACATGATTGCAGAGCTTAGCGTCGTGTCTAAAGCACGGGTGCAGAGCTTAGCGTCCTGTCTAAAGCACGGGTGCAGAGCTTAGCGTCCTGTCTAAAGCACGGGTGCAGAGCTCACCACATCTTCTAACACACGGAAGCAGATCTTAAAATTCCATCGAATACACATTCGTAGAGCTTAAAATCTCACTTAATACACAGTTGCAGAGCTTAACATCCCATCTAACGTACGAGGCCAAAGCTCATCACATCTTCTAACACACGGAGGAAATGCTTAATATCCAATCTAATACATGGTCGCAGAGCTTAACGTCGCATCTAACGGATGGGCATAGCTCACCATATCTTCTAACACACGGAGGCAGAGCTAACATCCCATTTAACATGTGGTTACAGAGCTTAACGTCCCATCTAATGCAAAGGGACAGAGCTCACCACTTCTACCACACGGTGCAGAGTTTAATGTCCCATCTGAAACACGGTTCCGGAGCTTAACATACAGCCAAGACACGAGAGAAGAGATCGCCTCATCGTCTAACACTCGAAGGCAGAGTTTAATATCACACCTATCACATGTTTGCAGAGCTTAACGTTCCGTCTAAAGCACGGGTGCAGAGCTCACCACATCCTCTAACACACTGAAGCAGATCTTAACATCTCATCTAATACACAGTTGCAGAACTTTAAACCTCAACTAATACACAGTTACAGAGCTTAACATCCCATCTAATGCACCGTTTCTGAGCGTAATGTACCATCCAATGCATGGGGGCAGAGACGACCAGATTTTATACCACACGGAGGCAGAACTTAACATCCCATCTAATACACGGATGTAGAGCTTAATGTCCGATCTAACGCATGGGGGCAGACCTCACAACAGACTTTAACATCCCATCTAGTAACCTCCATCTAGTAACCCCATCTAGTAGACCTCACAACAGACTTTAACATCCCATGGAGGCAGACCTTGCACACATGGAGGCAGACCTTGTTATCCCAACTAACACATGGAGGCAGACCTTGTTATCCCAACTAAGAGACAGTTGCAGATTTTAAAATCCCATATAACGCACGGAACCAGAGCTCATCACATTTTCTAAACATGTGGTGGCAGAGCTTAACATCACACCTAATACACCGTTGCAGAGCTTAACATTCCGTCTAGGGGCGGGGTGGCTCAGTCGGTAGCGCGCCAGGCTCGTAATCTGTAGTTCCCAGGTTCGAGTCCCAGCTGGGTCAGCGTTGAGATTTATCTCCGCAAAAATTTCCCGCCCTGCCCATGGTCAGTAGGGGACACCGATGGGCTTGGAAAGGCCGCCATCCGTCGGATGGGACGTTAAGCTGTGGCCCCGTGTGCAGGAGAGCCATACTCTGTGCACGTTAAAGAACACGCTGGATGGCCTTGACGGGAGGTTACCATCTGTCTCCCAACAGCTGTTCCAGTGGGTTCCCTCCCCCAACCTTCTCTGAGCCTTCGGGGTCCATGTGACCTGGCTATTTAGCCCACGGTGTGCAAAAAAGTGCCGCTCAGAGGTAAAACAACCCAAACAACAACAACATCCCATCTAGTACGCGGTTGCAGAAACTAACGTACCATCCAACACAAGAGGGCAGAGCGTAATATCCCATCTAACACACACGTTGCAAAGCTTAACGTCTCATTCAATGCAAAGGGGATAGGGCTCACCACATCTAACACATGTAGGCAGAGCTGAACCTCCCATCTAATACAGGGTTGCAGAGCTTAACGTCCCATCTAACACACAGTGCAAACCACAACAGTAGCTCTAATGATGGAAGCAGAGCTTAACATCCCGTCTGACACACGATTGCAAAGCTTAACACCCCATCTATCGTATGGGGCCAGAGCTCACCACATCTTCTGACACACGGTAGCAGAGCTTAACATACCATCTAATACAGGGTGGCCTTTTCAAGTTCATCAGTGTTCACTTACCTGTCTAGGGCATCGTGGGGGTTAGCGGAAGTAAAACTCAATTCAGGCGCAGTTGGGACTCGAACCCGAGAACTCCATATTAAAAACCTGTCCCACTACTGTCTGATACCATTTCCGCTCCCTAAATAGGAAGAAACAATGGGTTAAGGGACTAGAATATATTATCTACACGTGTGTACGTTGTGTTTTCTTCATCAGTTCTGTTTATCACAGAGAGAAAAGTAACTTTATTAAGGAATTGACTTTTCTTTAAAAAGTTATTTTTGTATTCGAATTTTAGATTATTTTGAGAAATAATTCGAAAAAATATTTTTTATTTTTCTTTTTTTAATTATTGTTAACATTACTTTCTATACACAAAATATGTCAAGATCAGTTTTTACCTACCAGAATTTATATTAGATAAGTAATTACAAATAGAGCATCAGTCGTTCAGAGAACAAAATAATATCACATACATGAAAATACCAGACACAATTCTGTTGATGCGGAACTATAATATACGTGATTTAAATAAAACTGTAGAGACAACCCTCTCCCTAACACTTGGGGGTTCATGTGATCTGGCCACTTAGTCCATTGTCTGCAAAAAAGTGCCTCTCAGAAGTAAAACAATCCCACCCGTTACTCTTTATTCCGGATATAATTTTTATACAAATCCGAAGAGGATAAATGCCCTAAGTTTAGAAAAGAAGTTGTAAGATGCGGAACAGAAATTTTAAAGAGAAGTTGTAACATTCTGAAACACAATGCTTATAACAATACTGAAACGTAATTCTTATAACGATACTGAAACGTAATTCTTATAACAATACTGAAACATAATTCTTATAACAATACTGAAACGTAATTCTTATAACAATACTGAAACCCATCTAATACAGGGTTGCAGAGCTTAACGTCCCATCCAATGCACGGGGCCAGAGCTCCCCACTTCTTCTAACACACGGAGACAGAGCTTTACATCCCATCTAACACACAGGTTGCAGACCCTAACGTCCCATCTAACGCATGGGGGATGGTTTTCCAATAACACGGTTTCAGATAATCAAACTTTTCAAATCATTTTTTATCCACCAGAATTCCTCGGATACGGTGTGCGAAGAATATTTAATTTTATAGAAAAAGATGGTTTGAGTTGTCCACGAAGAGTTTAGGTACTACGAGCAATTCATTATTTTTATTGGGAAACATTATATGTTACTTAACATATTAAAATGTTTATTAATTGACATATGAGGTATACGTTTATTAAATGTTCCATATTTTCTTTTCAAAATAAATTAATGAATTTAATTTCCAATGCGAATTTTTAGCTTTTGAAGCTTTTATTTCAACGAAGAATCTCGTGTTCCGCTCGTGCTTAATTCGAATGCTTGAAACATAATTCTTATAACAATACTGAAAAGTAATGCACATGACAATACTGAAACATTATGTTTATAACAATATCTAATATCAATTATATCTTATATCATCTTTTTGCACAGAGTGGACTAAATAGCCTGATCACAAGACCCCGATGGGTCAGAGGATGTCGGGGGAAGGGGACCCACTGGAATATCTGTTGGGAGACAGATGGTAACCTCACTTCAAGGCCATCCATCGTGTTCTTTAACGTGCAGAGAGTATGGCTGTCCCACCTACGGAACCACGGTTTACCGCCATCCGACGGACGGCGGACTTTACAAGTCCATTGGTGTCTGTTACCGACCCTGGACCATGTGGAGAGTTTTTAGAAGATAAATTTCAACGCTGACCCAACTGAGACTCGAACCTGGCGGACTGTGCACATTCCAAGCCCAACGGAGGAGATATGGTAAAACTACAGTTTTAATAAACATAAAAGCAAACCGAGAAACAAATTAACAAACTGGCCAATGACGAATGAAAAAGCAATACACAGATAGTTAAAAAAGGAGTAAATATTCTCTGGTTTAATTTTTATATTTCTCTTTCAAGGAAGGAAAGAAATGAGCATATTTTGCAGTACAGTATATCCCTCCCCAATTCAGAAGTTTTTAAACCAAAAAACGAAATTGCCTCGCTCAGATAATCAAACTTTTCAAACAATTTTGTACCCAGAAGAGTTCGTCGGATACAATGTTCCAAGAATATTTAACTTTATAGGAAAAATATATCATTTGAGTTGCCCACAAAGTGTTTAGGCACTACGAAAAATTTATTATTATTATTATTGGAAAACATTATTTCTAACTTAACATTTTAAAACGTTTATTGTTTAACGTATGAGGTATAAGTTTGTTAAATTTTACATATTTGTTTGAAAATAAATTAATGAATTTAATTTCCGATACGAATTTTTAGATTTTGAAGCTTTTATTTCAACAAAGATTCTCGTATTAGGCTGGTGCTTAATTCGAATGTCTTCAATATTCCCAGGCGTTAGTGATCTTGATTCAAAAAATGAACAATGACTTTATCACGCAAAATCAAAAAGATGTTAGTTTTATGCATTCATTCTTTCAACTTTATTGGTGGCAACAGTTATTTTGAATAACTTTCAACCGTTAATGTTAAGTCTATGGGGATTTTGAGAAATTCAATCTCCTCACCCCCACCCAAATTTTGGTTGTCACCAGTGGGTTCGTACATAGCCTACGTTCTTCCACTGTCTGAAGTAAACCTTCATGGAAAGTTTGAAACACTTAGCTCTTCTGGAGGCCCAGTGCATAGGCAGAAAGACAAAACAAACTTTCTTCTTTATACTAGGTAAACTTTTTGATGTGTTCAGTTCTTTTATAATAGCACTCTCTATAGCAGCTTGCAAAATGCAAAGTTTCGATTCGTCTCTCTGAATAGCACATTTAGTTTGCTGTTATTTACTTTTTTATTTATTATTTATTTTATTAGAGGGCCATTTTCATATGCTACCAATACTTTTATTTATTCTATTAATGTCTTAAAGTCAAGACAAACGTAAAATGGCAGTACTTAGAGCTCAGACGTGAAAGAAAGCGGACATGATTTTGCTTAGTTCCAAGAAGTGAAATTATTTTAGCTAAACCTTTACTTAAATTGTCTCTTAGCATTGGGCGAGATCGTATATCCATCCAAGGTATAGCCCTTGGTCGGCAGGATAGGTTAGATGTAGCCTAATAATTTATTTAAACTTTAGCGTATATTTAGAATTTTACGGATTTCAAGTTGAAATCTTTACATATTTTATGAATTGCAGTCTTTGGACTGCATATTTTATTGTTCGCTGTTAATATCTCTTGAAGATTAATCAGATTTACAACCTCTTAAACTTCCGTTGAAGTTTTTTTTTTTGGAAGTTATACTTTTCCGGGTCTGTAAATGGTAGCTAGGTCAATGAAGGTCTAAGGAGAAGAAGGCTAGCTTCGCAGAAGCGTAAGTGGCGCCATTCTGCGGAATTTTTCCGAAGCTGAACGTGGCAAATTGATGTGCAGGCACAAAAACAACTGTAAGGGGCGATCTGCGCATGCGCAGTGTAATCATTTTTAGCCCACTGCAGCTATGGTTTGTCTTACTATTGGTATATAATATATATTGCGATTTAACCAGTGTTTCCAAATGTCTAACAGCCATGGATGTTTGGCACAATGGTAGCTGACTATAAAGTTATTCAATGAGTGTTTTATCCAGTTCAGGATTGCATTTTACGATACCTGGAAAAACCGCTGTATGTTTATTTTGTGTAATTTTGCATAATTTTTTAAATTAATATGTAAATTAATACATTTAATCATCTTGCAAATATATATAAGTCAATGTATGTTGCAGGTTTGTGTTCCTTGGAACATATCGATGTACATTGGCTTCTGCACTTTGCTCTAACAGTGTAATTATTTCTTTATGGTTGATACGGGAAGTACCTGCTGCCATCTGTTGAACGTTTATACAAGTAAAAACTCGATATGATATTTATTGAAAATATCAGCAATTGTATAAAATATAATTATACAGATCATGTTATCGTGCATTGACACATAAATCACAATTTATTATAATATACTAAATGCTATAGGTTGTTCAAAATATTAAATTTTGTTCTTTAGCATAGCTACTACCAGTTTTACAAAATTGGATTTTATTAAAGAAAATGATTTCAATACTTTTTGAAATTTTCTCACTGAACGAAAAGCAAATTATGAGTGTACCTCATGGAGAAAAATGAACATTTTTCAGAGTTAAAGTGTATGTAAAATTAATCAGTTGGTGTAAGCAATTGAAAATTTTTGCTCGGCGGTGGAAAAATAATGCAAGGAACTCGATCTTCTCCCTGGATAGGTGGCTTCACTGCAATGCACGAATTTGCCATGTTTAGAGGGCGCTGCAATCGAAAAGTTTACATTACGTCTATGGAAGCTAGCTCTCTTCTCCCTTAGACACTCCTTGGCTAGGTAGTCACTGGAAGGAGAGCTATGCACCAACCCCCTGTGATGAAGTATAGAACCAGCCAGGCCTAGCACCTAATGTCCGACCCCGCCTTCTCGTGGTGCAGACCGTTAGTACCTTTCAAAAGCGATGCCAAAGAAGGTCTAAGGAGAAGAAGGCTAGCTTCGCACAAGCGTAAGTGGCGCCGTTCTGCGGAATTTTACCGAAGCTGAACGTGGCAAATTGATGTGCGTGCACAAAAACAACTGTAAGGGGCGATCTGCGCATGCGCAGTGCAATCATTTTTAGTCCACTGCAGCTGTGGTTTGTCTTACTCTTGGTATATTTATTGCGATTTAATCAGTGTTTCAACCTGTCTAACACTCATGACTGTTTGGCATAGTGATAGCTGACCCTGAAGTTATTCAGTGAGTATTTTATTCCGTTCAGGAGTATATTTTACGATACCTGGAAAAGCCGTTGTATGTTTATTTTGAGTAATTTTCCAGAATTTTTGAAATTAATATGTAAATTAATACATTTAATCATCTTGCGAACATGTAAGTCAATGTATGTTGCAGTTTTGTGTTCCCTGGAGCATAACGACATATATAGGTGTCTGCAGTTTGTTCTAATAGTAATTTTTTTATGGTTGATACGAGAAGTGCCTGCTGCCATCTATTGACAGTTTATACAAATAAGAAACTCGATGTGACTTTAATTGAAAATATCCTAAATTCTATAAAATATAATTAAACAAAACATGTTGTCTCGCATTAAGCCATAAATTTCAATTTATTATAATATATTAAATGTAGTAGAATGTTCAAAATATTAAAATTTTAATGGTGAGCATAGCTACTACTTGTTTTACAAAATGGGATTTTATTAAGGAAAATAATTTTAACTAATCGTTGTGAAAAGAAAATCATGATGGTAAAATTTAAGAAATGAACACTTTGAACAGAGTCAAAGTGTATGTAAAATTAGTCACGTGGTGTAAGCCATTGAAAACCCTGCTGGGCGGTGGAAAAATAATGCAAGGAACTGGCTCCTCTCCCTGGCTAGGTGGCTTCATTGTAATACACGAATTTGCCATGTTTAGAGGGCGCTGCAATCGAAAAGTTTACATTACGTCTATGGAAGCTAGCTCCCTTCTCCCTTAGACACTCCTTGGCGATACCCTCTTGTGGAAGTGAACGGAAGGGGAGGGCTGCCAGATTAGTGTAGCCTACTGTTCTGGACAACTATGGCTACTTTTCTTCTTTTTTCTACCCTGCTGAGGAGTGGTCAACCACACAGGGCCCTCGTGCTGACCATATAAATCCACTTGACTGGACAGATATATGGCTCTGAGCTTGACTATGGATCCTGATTTTGCTGCACTGGTGGGCTTCTGTGGAAGGAAAATTTTTGTTTTCTGTTTGTTTGTGGGTTGACAGCCCCAAGTGAATAGATTCACAGGATATGTTTATCAGCTGGTGGATAATCCTGAACAGAGGTCATCGCAGGCACCTGAACTCTTTGCTTCTATTGGCATCGTCAAATTCAACATTTGAGGAAGTCTTCCAGTGTAGATGGCTTCAGCCTTTTGTGGTGGGGAAACGGGCCTTTGCCCCATGTCTGCGATTAGGGGGCTGTTTGATATTGTCGGCAATCCCTCTCTCATTAAACATAGTTTCTTTAAACATCCCACTAACCATTTTCTCTCTATAGGTAGTCGGAATGTGAGGACTCTGCACAGAGCTTTTACTCTTGATGTCCTCACACAAGAATTCCACCATTATAATTTAAATATTCTCGGCTTGCAAGAGACCAGATGGACAGATAAAGGTCAGATTCTTAAAAATAATCTTAAGTTTCTCCTTTCAGGGAGGAACAATAATAAACATCACCAAGGCGTGGGTCTGCTTCTCAGCAGACACGCTAGTGATGATCTTCTAGGATGTGAGTGCATTAATGAAAGGTTTCTTACAGAAAATTTTCAGACAAGAGTTAAAGACCTGAATGTTATCTGCTTTTATGCCCTCACTGAGGATGCCGATGAGGATGAGAAGGATAGGTTTTATGGACAACTTCAGGATATTTTGAATTCTGTCAAGAAAGGAGATTTTTGTTCTTGGTGACTTCAATATGATCCTTGTTCTTGGTGACTTCAATACCAAAGTTGGTACTGACTCTGACCTTTGGTGAGGAGTAATAGGCCCTTTCGGTATTGGTAGCTGCAATGGCAATGGGCAACGTCTCCTACAGGTAAGTAAACTCAATGGATTCAGAATAACTAACATTTATTACAAACACCGCGACATACATAAGTACACATGGGGTTCACCTTATGGGTTGCATAAGAATATGATTGATTACATATTAATTAACAGCAAATGCGCTAGTTCTGTTAGGAATACCACGGCATATAGGGGAGCTGAAATTGGATCTGACCATTACCTTGTTAAAAGTGTCTTGCAACTTAAACTTAAAAAGTGTTGTGCTAGGATTAAAAAATTTACTTTTAAAACTGAAGCTCTGTAAGATCCAGTTATAGCCAAAGCTTACCACGATAGGTTACTTAGTCATTATGACAGTCATGGTATGCTTATTACTGAAGTTGAGGAAGAATGGGATCATTTTAAACAGACTTTTTTGGATACTAACAGTAACTCTTTTAGGAAAAAAGGAGCAGAAGAAACAGAATTATCTGAGTGATAAGGCACCTGAGCTTATTTCGGAAAGAAAGAACTGCAGGAATGTCCTTAATCAATACCCTACTAGTCCTAATAGAAAGCATTACAGAGAACTTAATAAACCTGTAAAGTCTCGTTTTCTTTGAAAACGAGATAATAGTTTGCTTTGTTGTCTGTCTGTCCGTCTGTAGACATCGACGTTTTTTATTTACAGAGAAAAATTTAAACTTCCTTTTGTGTTGGATAGGTATTGATGAAATATTACGATATTCGCTTTCCAAATAACTTTAAAACTATAATTACGCCCTCTAGCTGTGGAAAAAATTTTAAATTCCAAAATTTCAAACGAATATTGCAAAAAATGTGTTTATACTAGAAATACGAAATTTTGGTGTTGGAATGTCAAGGTCAACAAGATTCCATTGCCAATAATCAGTTGAGCTCTTAGACCCAGAAGGGGTGAAAAAACATAACTATTTTGTTTTAGCAGATAATTGCTTGTTTTTAAAAAAAAATTAAAAATGCTTTTTCTGGTTAGATAGGAATTGATGAAATATTATGGTTAGCTGTTTCGAAATCTTCCGAAAATTATGATTGCACTCTCTAAATTTGGGACAATTCTAAAATTCTAAAATTTCAAACGAATACTGCAAACGATGTATTTATACTAGAAGTTTGAGAGTTTGGTAGTGGAATGTGAAGGTCACGCCTTAGACCTTGGAAAGGCAGCCGTCCATCGGATGGGACGTTAAGCCATGGTTCGTGTTCGGGAGAGCCATATCTTGTGCACGTTAAAGAACACACTGGATGGCCTTGACGGAAGGATACCATCTGTCTTCCTGCAGCTGTTCCAGTGGGTCCCCTCACCCAACCTTCTCTGAGCCTTCGGGGTCCATGTGACCTGGTCATTTAGCCCACGATGTGCAATAAAGTTCAACTCAGAGGTAAAACAACCCAACCTTTGAGCCCCTATTTTCTTGTGTACAATTGAATGGTCAAGTCACAAGAACCCCAAGGACTCAAAGAAGGTTAGGGGAACGTCACGCATTGGACAGCTGTCAAGAGAGAGGTCAACATGATACATCAGGCCTGGACAGCTTTTGAGCGAAAGAAGGAGGGAAATTAAATATGCATAAAAATTAATTCATTTCATTTGTCTAAAAATTTAAGTAAAATCTATATAGTTTTAAACTACATAAAATAAAATAATCAATTCGTAAGACTGTAATAAAATATTTATGGATATTTTAAAATTAGTTATCAGATATTAAAAATTAACAGCTGGAAGTTTAAGAAATAGAAATTATTAAAATAGCTCTGTACTAAGTACTTTTAGTAATTATTTCTTCTGTCACTGCACTGTCCAGGCTTGGTGTGATATAATAGGCCTTGACTAAGATTAAGACCTTGACTAAGACCTTACGTGCTTCAGAGAAATTGTGGCAAACACGATGTCGGCGATAAAAATAAAAACTGACCAGAAAGGACTGGTGCAAGAAAGCCATGACAGTTATTTTCTCCAAAGCGTTAAATTACGCCTAGTGAGATCTGCACCAGAACAATTCAACAAATCACCTAATTGGGCTGAACTAAGAGGATCTTGAGCGATAGAGCGGGAGTGGCTCGGTCGGTAGTGCGCCAGGCCTCGTAATCTGCAGTTTCTAGTTTGAATCCCATCTGAGCCAGTTTTGAGATTTATCTCCGCAAAACTTCCCGACCTTCCCTAGGTCAGTAGGGGATACCGATGAGCTTGGAAAACATACTCTCCATGGAATGGGACGTTAAGCCATGTCCCCGTGTGGGAGAGCCATATCCTCTGTACGTTAAACAACACGCTTGATGGCGTTGATGACAGGTTACCATCTGTATCCTAAAAGCTGTCCAATTGGCCTTGTGGTCATCGTGACCTGGCCATGTAGCCCATTCTGTTAAAAAAAGTGCCGCTCAGAGGTAAAGCAACTCAACTCTTGAGTAAAAGAAGTTGCGTTACAGCACTTTTTTTTTCACAGTTGGCTAAATGACCAGGTCAGAAAGTCCCCGAAGGCTCAGAGAAGGTTTGGAGAGGGGACCCACTGGAACAGATATTGGGAGACAGATAGTAGCCTCCCGTCAAGACCATCAAGCGTATTCTTTAACAGGCGGATGATATAGCTGTCCATCTGCACGTTAAAGAGCACCCACATACGGGGCCACGATTTAAAGTTCCATCCGACGGACGGCGACCTTTCCAAGCACATCGGTGTCCCCTACTGACCGTGGGCAGGACGGGGAATTTTGCGGAGAAAAATCTCAGTGCGGACACAGCTGGGACTCGAACCTGGGAATTACAGATTATAAGCCTGGCGCGCTACTCAACCACCTCAGTAAAAGAATTAAACTTATTATCGTGTTTTTCAAATGGAAAGATTCCCACTGCTACAGTTATGATAGGTCAATGGTTGAATGTCAGGCGATTGATAGCTCATTGGCCTACGAACAATGAGACTATCGAAGTCTCATTGTCACCTGTGCAGACTCATTGTCTTCCCAAGGTCTCTCCAGATGCTAGAGACAATTCTGATTGATGCTCTCAGATTCTTATGAGGCCTCCGTGGAAAGCAAACTAATAAAGGTGTAATTCATTTTTAATCTTATCAGTAGCTAAGTCGTTATCGTGATTACCAATAGGACCAGTGGACCTGAACTCAAATCTTAAGATACGCTATTTTCTTCTCTTATGTATCTCTAATTGAGTCTTACCATTCTCATAAATATTTTATTTTGCGTGTTGCACCAATAGACTCGTATCAAAATTTTTGCGTGTTTTACGAGCAATTTATTTACACAAACTCCATAAATATCTTAGAAATATCTCTAGCTCAGCCAAAGCTATTAACATTTGGAAAACTTTAATGCCACCCTTCAGGTTTTTAGTAAGGAGGATCATTAGTGGAACACTTAGAGAATGGCTTGTGCACTAGACGCATGGGCAAAGGCATGTCTCAAATCAGTTGAACAGCGCCGTTTTCAGTGACGCACGCAGTAGCGCACATGATTCCACCAGCAGTGGATTTTTGTTCAACATTCCGTGCAACTTCGTAGTTTGTCTGAATGGTTTCGTTCTGTTTTGCAATTATTGAGCTTGTGTTTTTCGTTCACCATGTCGTCAGAAGAAACATTGGCCTTTACAAATTATTATTAATAAATATATTCGTTATAGAACAAAATAAATTATTCGTTATAAAATTATTATTAATAAAATAATAATATTATTACAAAAATAAAAATAAAACCTTCATTTATAACATTTTCACCAAATGTTTCACTATATATTCTACTTATGTTATATAACTCTACAACTATTTGTTTTGATGTGATATGGAACCTTCAGCCGACATAAAATAATTCATGTTAATTCATTCTTATAGTCGCTAACATAGCAGCATCAGTTATGTCCATTGCAACTTCACCTCTACACTGGTGAAAAATTGAAAACTATTTGACGCACAGTGTAGACAGTTGAAGGCATGCGTCCAACGCATTCCATCTAAGGCATGCGCTAGACTACTCTGTGTTGAAAAGCGGAATTGGAGATGAAAGCGCACAAGTGTGGACATAGCCAATCAAGACTGCACCCACGCTACCCACTTAGCAGCACTTATTGGAATAGAAACACTCTTGCGTCAAAATGTATATTACTCGGTTAATATGAACATGATTCTTGCTGTATCGATATCAGAATTATCTTAAGCTCGGTAGGATCTGAACCCGCAACCTTCTCATAACATGTCAGGTGCTGTGACACCCGAGCTACCGGCCGCTGATCAATATATTCTATAATGGTGACGTTATGCCATTACACTATCGGGTCAATCACTGTCTTAGAGTACATTTGAACAACATATTTCTTCAGAGTCATCCTAAGCAAGGTAAAATTCAATCCATCTCAAAAAATGTTTTCCTCTGCATCTATCTTTGTCATGTTAATTCAACAGCATAACAGTTATTAATACTTAGAAAATCAATGATAAGCAGTGGATTCATTTGTGCAAATACAAGGTACTAGTGATCATACTAGAAGTATACTAGAAGCGGCTTTGTTCACAAAGAAATAATCAGTTAGAACGCCCTTAGAAGATCTTGGTGGTGTGCACATGCCTGGATGGCTCGGAAGAAGTAGAGTCCCAAAATGCACTAAAAGACAATGATTGACCAGATGGCGTATAGCATAACATCAGAATCGAGAAGTAGAGGAGAGATTGATTAGTGATCAGAGCACCTGACATGTCATCAGGAGGTTGTGTGTTCAGATCCAACCTGGCTGAAGACAATGTTCCCGCTACGCCCATCTTCATCCTATTGCTTAAGCAGCTTAATAGTGATTAAATACTTAGTATGCAAAGGAAGAGCTCTGGATTCACGTGTCTATCTTCCATATCTTCAGCCATATATCCTCCTGAGCAGATGCTTCATAACACTCCGTATTAATGTAATGTAATACTGCTTGTGATGCACAGACGAATGCCATTTTCTACTACATTCCACAAATTTTTAAATGAGGTTGATTCAGCAATTAGGATCGCCAGGGAAAAGAACTAAATTTTAAACATGGTCTTAAATCACTCACAGGCAAATTTCGGATGTTAGACTGCTGGATTATGATCCTGAAATTGTGAACATCCATCATGGAAGAAATGAAGTGTATCACGAAGGCATGTTGTTAAAATATGAAGTTCCGTTTTCTCGATCCTTCAGGAATATTAGTGGACTCACTCTGTGTCATGTGATCCTCCTCACACCGTGATTCCCCTTGCAGAAGTTTATAAAATTACGTGATACGTGACGGATTTATCGCATCATGTGGTTGGTGCCATACTCTGACTATGTCATCTTACGTAAGTGGGTATATACGTAAGTGACCCCATAACCTTTTCTAGTCTTGTACAGTCCACTCACGCTTCTTTCGACACCATTAAAGACTCGCTTTCCAGTTTTTGGACGAGACTAAAGTTTTAAGGATGGAACACCGACTATCACGTCAGAAATATCATTTTTTTTGTTCATTGTTTGAATTAATATCGGTTGATCTCAGTAAGTGTTGAAAGCAATTGTATTTGGGGTAGCATGACGTCACACGCCTCAGTAACGTTCCGTGGTTTCTCTCCTTTAGTATCAGACATCTAACACAATTACTTCTTTCAAACGCTGAGACCTGTTAACGATGCTACACACTGTAGGGATGGTAGCTTTGAATATTCCTCTGATTGCCATAATCCTGGGCACAGTTGCACCAACCCGTCGAGTATGAACAATAATTCTCTTTTTGGAAATCGGTTATATCTCACATCTTTTCCATCTTATGGTTCAGTGTCGGACTTTGTTTGTTTGGTTTGTTTTACCTTTGAGCGGCACTTTTTTGAACATACTAGGCTAAATGCCCAGGTCACAAGGACCCCGAAGGCTCAGAGATGGTTGGGGGAGGGAACCCACTGGAACAGCTGTTGGGAGACAGATGGTAACCTCCCGTCAAGGCCATCGAGTGTGTTCTTTAACGTGCACAGGGTATGGATCTCGCGTACACTGAGCCACGGCTTAACGTCCCATCCGACGGACGGCCAAGCCCATCGGTGTCCCCTACTGATAATTGGCAAAGCGGGGAGTTTTGCAGAGGTAAATCTCAAAGCTGACCAACTGGGACTCGAAACTGATAGCTGCAGATTATGAGCCTTGCACGCTACCGACTGATTCGCCCCCACCCCCTCAGTTTGGAAGTAGTCTACAGTTTGTTTCTAAGACCTTAGGGACCACACCTAAGTAAACTTAGGGATCATGTGATCGTGACGTGATTTGCTTTACATGTATATATTTTGCATCGTATGTATCAAATAGAGCACAATTTCTAATTCTTTCCGACATAGAGTATAAGTGTTTTTTAAGGAAGGAGACATACAATATAACTGTTTTGCTTAAAGAATGACAAAGCCTTATGGACGCTGTGATATTGGTGGAATGAGGTAAAAAAAATTATAGACTACTGATATAAATAAAATATTGAAGTCCAATTACCTAAAACTTATCTTGAATATCATGTTTCCAAAAAGTACCAGACAAATGGACTAAGAAGAAATTCTTAAAAATATTTAATTAATCTACTAAGTAGTAGGTTCACAATTTCCTGAATTATGCAATAGTTATAAAATGCGATATAATTTAACGTGAGTTTCCTCTAACACATAGTTTTAAAAACCTTTCTGCCGCTACTCATAAGATATTGCCAACAGCCTTTCATGACAAAGAAATAGGGCTATGGAAACTTTCGCACTTTACTTCTTTCATTTGTAGCATCTCCCTTTCAACTTTCTTCATACAATAAAACGTTAATGTCAGTTACAATGAAACAACTATTTTAGACTTTTGAAGGAGCCACCTTAAAATGAACATAAACGAGCGAAAGGTGTAAAATCAGAAAAATGAAAATTTCGCAACCTAAACAGATGTGGGTCGCCTTGTAAAAAAGCTTTGAAAAGTCATTTGAAATATACATTTTTGAACCTAATAAAAATATCAATGTAAGTGTGATAATGTTACAAATTAAATGGCAGAGTACTGAGCGTGGGTTCAAGTAAATATTACAATGATATTTACAAAACAATGCAATTTATTGCAAAAGAATGGATGAAATTATTTATACAACTTAGTCAACCGGCACGAAAATCTATATCAATATAAAAATAAACTTTCAAAAGAATCCATTATCTCAAATCTATTCATTCCCAAATTACAAAACAACGCTAATGTAATTCAATGAACAATAAAATCATGTTGGTAAATAAATATTCAATTTCACGAGAATATACTTACCAATTCTTTAACAAACTAAATAACTATACCCTAAATGACTTCTTTCTAAGGTTTTAGTCATCGTGTACTCCAAAACTGCGGCTAAGTGCACTGATTTCTCACAACCAATTCTTTTCAGACGTTGATCAGCACCCACAAGACGATAAATTCTCCTTTTCCTTCACTAGTTTACTAACACAATCCACACTAATAAACTAATTAACCATCCGCGCACTCACCACATAAAATACTTATCTTTTTAATCATTTCAACGTGTATAAACTGACACTAATTACATCTTCTTTCACATATCAATAACTCGAACATAACAATTCTATCTTTCCTGTTTTTCAAATCGGTTCTGTTTTCCAATTCGCTGTTTACGTAATTCTCAGGTAGAAGCATACGCGAGCGTTCATAACACGTTTATCATAAATTCAATGTAGCACGTTCATCTGTCGTAACAATAAATACCTATTTATTTCTTTAACCAGTCAATAAGGTCCGTCTCTTTTTTTTCTAGAATTGTCAGTGTGTATAGTTCATTTTTACTTTTGTTGAGCATTACAATAATATTGTCCTCCGTATCGAATTGGAACTTCTTTCTGCTTTCAATTCTATCCGTGCACTGGGAAATGTAGTTTTATCTTTTTCAACTTCCTTGGTCAGCACTCTGGACCTCACACACCTGTGGAGTAGTATCCTACATTGTGAAGTCCTCAAACTCTACTCCAAGCGCTTGTAAACTTTGCCAGTCATCATCTTTATCATCACTGCAGTCATCAAATCTTTCAATATTTTGGTGGTAACCCAAGTATTTGTATTAGATTCTTATTTTAAAGACAGTCCTTTGATATTCTTGAAACAATGTGGACATTTACATTTTATAATTATAAAGTGATGATAGTTAATCGCCATCACCAATGCATTCAAGGAGCACAGTAAACCGTTATTTAGATTTTATATTATCTTGACAAAAATATGTTCTAAAAGTGAAGATTTTACTTGGTTGAAGATTGAAAAACTGGCTGTCTTAATAGAGAATTAATCCGTCCGAATGTCCGGCAAACCATTTATGTACAAACAAGTTCAATGGCATGTTATATGTCTTGTTGGAAAGTGCATTAACCATTTTCGTTTCAGTTCCTGATTAGGTCACAAGGCTACTATAACTTATTTTCAGGTTATGACACAAAAATATGACTATGCTACGTCAGGATTGGAACCCGAACCCCGGTAGTTGCAACTTCACGATGAAGCAAAGCGATACCACTGTCCCACCGAATCACGATGGGAACAAAATTAACATTGAAAGGTTAACTTTATCCACACAATGTACTACCAATATGAACTGTTTGGTAAATTAATATGTCATACATTGCTTCATGCTGCTTTCGACATATGAGCAGCCATACATCTTCACGGTGCGAAAGAAAATACGTTGCAGCGTGTCAGAAGAAAGTTTTCTACATAGTTACCTATATTTCACCCTTGAATATCCACGCACTTTCAGCGTTCAATTCGCAAGTAAATGCTACAATTGTTGCCTGCCCTTGGAGAAGACATTGGACCAGTCTTCAAATCCTTTTGTTTCCTGTCACAATTCTAATGATGACTGATTGTTTCCTTCTGTATTTCAATTACCGCAGAGCTTTACTCTGGCTGCTCTGTGGCAAAAAACAGGCTTTCTATTTCTGAGATACAGTGACGTATATACCTGGCAAGTTCTGAAACATTAAAAAAAGAAGAAAATATTATGAATTTAATTTATCTTTCATTTTGTGTCAATATATTTCAGAATTTAAAAAGCTGTAACTATTAGCATCTGACCATATTAAGTAGGTCGTTTAAATTTTATTCTAATACTGATAAGTCCTGGGAATCATTTTATTTCATAACTATCCCATCCACTTTAGTTACACCTTGCAGCTCTTATAAACTCATCTCATCTCGATTTACTCAGTCTCCATTAACTAATCCTTTCTGCCCACTCAGTTGTACTTAAAGCCTCTTGGGGATGCTTTCGAGTGTTACTTTAGTATCGAGCTTGTAACGTTTGGGGGCAAGGAACGCACTTTGATTTAAAAAGGCATTCTTACGGAATATTTGAAAAATTTGTTTTCCAACTTTCTTGACGATTATGTACAATAAGCTCAAGACGTGATGTGAAGTGTTTCAAAATTTTAAAGACAAGTTTTATTGGGAGGAAGAAAAAGGAATGCACAGTAGGGTCGGCCGAAAAAATTCAAAATATTTTTTTCAAGTCGTAATACCGCGGAAAAGTTGCGAATTGGGAAGACTAAACAGGGGTTAAAAAAGAAATAAAATCGGTTTATATCTTCCGGTCGCGCATGTGCTCTAAATTTTGCCGAAATTTGGAAAAATTCACATTTTTACGATAATTTTTAACATTTTTAAATTAGCCTCTTCCCAAATGTAATAGCTCACATAATTATGTATTAGAACCACAGAAAATAATGTTTAAATATTATTTAAATCCATCAACATCTTCCGGTCGCGCATTGCCTTCAAAATTAATGAAATTTTGAAAAAAATTTACAAATAAAGGTAGATGACAGTTCAAGGAAAAAAAACACTAACAACTTACATGTTCTTTATATTTGTTCTTTATTGAATACAAGTTTAAATGTTTAAAAACAAATTATTTTAGACCATTAGTAATATTTATAAACAGATTTTTTTATTGAAAAAACTAAGTTTTTGTATGAAGAGTCGTAAGTCCAAGAAACTCATGTTGAACAATTGAACATCTCCGTTTTCACTCATTCTTAGCTGAAGGTACTTTGAAATCTGATTTATGGGCGAAGTTAGGCATGGTTGACCTTGACAGCAGAGTCGTTCTGATAAAACCATCCCTAGACTCAGCTCCGCAAACTTTTCCTGAGGCTTCTCTCACGAGTTTCACACATCGTTCAACTGTCTGTGTGTGAACTGGGAATGTCTTGAATGTTATATCCCAATTAGGGACTGAGTCACTTTGAATATGTGATTTAATCTCATCGTCACTGATATCTTGTAATAATGGGGGAGAAGATAAATCACAGTCCATCCAGTTAATTATTTCCGAGTAGTCTTGAGCCTTGAAATTGAGTTTTGGCGTCATGAATGTTCTGATAGTTGTTCTCTTTTGATCTAACTGTCTCGCCTTTAGAATTCGTCGAAGTCCGAGCTGTCTTATGTGTTTTGTATTATCTTGTGTCATGGCTAACATTAAATGTTCTGGAGAGCGAAAAAGCCATTTCGTTCGATCACAGGGTCGACAACATTACGTAAATCTTCAGGCAGGTACCTTGAAGATTGTATTGATTGGTACACAAGTTTTGGTCCCTCTGTAAAGTATTTACTTGTTTTAATACTAAACCGCATTGGCATGTATGACTTTCTGATACAAACCAATTATTTTGTTAGCTATTGTACTGGCAACTTGTGAAAAACTGACGCTTTTATTATTACCTTTAAGCGGCAAGTGGTATCTCTCCTGTGAACAACACCGAATCACGTCCTCAGCAGTAGGAAGCTTGTTTGATGAAAAATCTTTAGGTGTACCAAATATAGGGCAATCAAATACCTGTCTTGTGATGATTTTCTTTGGTACAGCCTAGTATATCACCGTTAAGTCACAAAGTTACAAAAAATGTCATAACACAAAACCAACATTGAAATAAATGCAAATGCCAAAATAATAACTGGAAGAGCGAACGAAACACACATCAAACATGAGGAATAAGTGCAGACTGACAGAACAATGACGTGGCGCGGTGGCGAGAGTGGTAGGTGGGGGGAGCGTCGTGGTCATTGACCCGAGCAAGTTACGACGAGCGCGAGAATTTGTTAGAATTGATAGCTGTTGCGCGAGCGGAAGACCTTAACCGATTTGAATCATTCTTTTTCCTAAATCATTATCGGTTCGAGTAAAAGTCGACTAGAGCTATTACATTTAAATATTGATAAGTTAAGTAAGATAAAAAAATCATCGTAAAAATATAAATTTTTCCAAATTTCGGCAAACTTTGGAGCACATGCGCGACCGGACGATATAAACCGATTTTATTTAATTTTTACCCCCTTTTTATTCTTCCCAATTCGCAACTTTTCCGCCGTATTACGACTCGAAAAAAAAAATTCAATTTTTTCGGCCCACCCTAATGCACAGTGTCTGCTGCCCTTAACATTCTATAATTTCTTCAATACTACTTCTTTGTCTACGTTTCATGTATTAGATTCGGCACAAGCAGAAGCATTATAAATCTCCTCATTCAGTTATTCAAGGAATAATAAAACTGATTTAAATCAAAATTATTACAATTCGTTTAATTGATATTTTTAGAGTAAAAGAATACATTCTGAATTAGGCATAATCACAAACCAGCTATTTTTTTTAGCTTAAATGGAAGTAAAGAATATATTTTTATTCATCTGGGTAAATGCGAATTTGAGAAACACACTGAAATAATGAAATGATGTGAAGGAGAAATCCAAAACAATTTATCTGAAACCAACTAATTCATTTCATCTAAAATGATAATGAAAAATGTAGTATAGACATTTACAGTATTTTTTTAGTGACTCCCCTTCTGCAACCTTCTCTGAGACCTTATGACCTCGCAACGTAAACCGTTGAGGGGAAATAGTGCCACTCAAAGGTTAGCACAATTGTTCATATTTGTGTAGAATATACTGTTATTTGCATGTAATATAGTCGTGCTGGTAGTAAAAAATCTCAAGATTAAATCTGTGGCAGTCACTATGAAAACAAAATATTTATTCATGCTGTAAATAAATATTGTTGCTCATAGGGTTGTTAGGACCCTGTTTGTTAGGACCATAATGCCACCTTTTAAATATTAAGTTCTTTTACGTGCTCGAAGATGCGTTTTAAAAGCATGCCAAGCAAAACTGATCATCGCCCAAAATTAAGTACTGTATTTCCCCGGATACAAACTGTGTCAAAACAAAAACGAATGAGGCAAGACCGTCCAATCCAAACGTAGTTTTGTTACTACATTCTTAGACAGCTGCCAGAAAAATTCTCTACCTAAAATCAAAAATACAGTTCTAATAAGTAATAAATAAGAAAAAAATATATTTTTTTTCTTATTTCTAATAAATAATAAATAAGAAAAAATATATATATATTTTTAAGGAACTAAATATCTTGATTAAAAAACAAAAATATATGTTTCTAACGAGTGCCCAGAATTGGCAAATTCATTTGCTTAATCATTTAAAAAGATTCGGTAAAAATTGGTAGAACTGAGCGAGATTTTGTATATTATTTATTTGAAGCCGCTGTTTCGACGAAGGGTATAAAAAGAGCGATAGTTATATTTTTTTAGTTGTTCTATGGCTTCCACTGGAAACCACGGACCTAGAGTTTTCCAATGTTAAAAAGATTACGATATAGGATTAAACGGAAACCATTATTTTAATTTGTGGTATCTTATTCGTAGTGGTAGTTTCTCTTCAGATTTTCTTGATAATGATGATTTGATAAATTCATACTAATAACAAATATATATATAATTTTTTCCTCATATATTTACTTAAAAGCCTAGTAACGTTTATGGTTCAAGAAGTCATTAAGATCTTCCAGCGGGTTATTTATTATTTATTTAATTAAAACTTGCCTAAAAATTAACTACTGACGTATAACGCGGAAGAAACTCACATAATATTATTACTTGTTAGTACTGAGGGACCGTAATTAAAGTGATTGTAATAAGACATATGCACTGGCTGGCCAAAAAATTAGAAACTCTGCGTTTTTTCCCATAACTGTGATGCAAATTTAAGCAAAGTACAAGGTCACGTGACATGTGACTTTGTACCTTTCTTACATTTGCATCACTGTTATGCGAATTCAGCTGTCTTAAATCACAACCACTTACAAACACATGACCAAGGAATAGGAAAGTCAAAATATATAGCCGACTACAAAAAGGTGTTAATTTTGACACTCTCTGGATTGATGCAACCATAGTTAAAAATGTGGAAATCACCAGGCTGTCTTTTGTTGTCATCTTTAAACAATGCACAACATTGTTAGCAATCGGAGTCTCGGTGTTTGACGGGAGTAATGTTGTCAGACTTATGACATATGTAGGAGTTGTTGGGTGTTTCACCTTTGAGTGGCTCTTTTTGTGCACAATGGACTATATGGCCAGGTCACAAGGACAACAAGGGCAAGAAAAGGAACCCACTGGACAACTGTTTGGTTTTCGATTGTACCCTCCCATTTAAAATATCAAGCGTGTTATTTAACGTGCACAGGGTATGGTTCTCTCGCACACGGTGTCGCGGCCTAACGTCCCATACGACGGACGTCGACCTTTCCGAGTCCATCGGTGTCCCCTACTGACGATGGGCAGGGCGGTTAGTTTTGCACAGATATATCTCAATGCTGGCCCAGCTGGGATTCGAACCTGGCAACTGCAGATTACGAACTTAGCTTGCTACAGACTGAGCGACCCCTGCACCATTTAAAAAAAAGCTGCAGAATTTTATTCTATATGGAATATCATATATCATTTTAATCTTTCCTGTATGGTGGAATATTTTAATAATTGGGAAGCACCCATGATTAAGAGATCATAATATATTACTTCCAGTCTGAGAAAATAATTAAGTAGTCAACATTTCCATGTTTACTGAAATCTGTATCCATGTTAAGAGTAACGTTGAATGGTTGGATGCGAGTAAAGCAAAACGTTTTATTAATTTTATTTTAAGTAAATAATTTAACCATAACAGTCATAAATAATTGACATAACGATCTGAATTAGTACAGACTAGTACTTTAACAGTACTCTTTTAGGAAAAAAGGAGCAGAAGAGACAGAATTTTCTGAGTGATAACGCACTTGAGCTTATTTCGAAAAGAAATAACTGCAGGAATGTCCTTAATCAATACCCTACTAGTCCTAATAGAAAGCATTACAGAGAACTTAATAAACGTGTAAAAGATCAGTTAGCTGCTGATAAGAATCTTTGGCTTGATGGTTTGGCTGACATAGCCGAGGAAGCAGTTAGACAGCACAACAGCAGAGAGCTGTACCAGATAGTTAATGTTTTGTGTGGTAGAAAACAGTCAGGTATACTGGAATTGAAGGATAAACAAAGTAAGGTTATAGAAGGTGAGGATTCTGTCATGGCTAGGTGGGCTGAGCATTTCAGTGATATTCTAAACAATGCGGTTAGTTCTATTCCCATTGTTTGCAATGATGATAGATGCATTGCTGGCTTTAATGTTGGCCCTATAACACAATCTGAAGTTATTTTGGCTGTTTCTGAACTTAAACTTCATAAATCCCCAGGGGTAGATGAAATTACTACAGAAATGCTTAGAGCTGGGAATATTTCGGTTACCACTTGGATGACTGAAATTCTCAATATCTTTTATGATAAAGGCATGGTTCCTAAGGATTTTACCAGAGCTATTGTTATCCCTATTTTCAAAAAAGGTGATCGCAGTTCTTGTGATAATTATAGGGGTATCAGCCTACTCTCTGTTCCAGGTGAAGTTCTTTCCATGATTGTGCTTAATAGAATTAAGAATCTGGTTGACAGTCAATTATGTGATGAGCAATGTGGATTCAGAAGTGGTAGGGGATGTGTGGATCAGATATTTTCACTTTGGCAGATTCTTGAGAAATGTTTAGAGTTTCAGAAACCTTTGGTTGCTAGCTTTGTTGATTTCAAAAAGGATTTCGACTCTCTTGATCGTCATAATTTGTGGTTGATTGTGAAATCATATGGTATACCAGACAAGTTAGTTAACATAATGAAAGCTCTCTGTAATAACACTGAGTCGTGTGTGAGAGTTGGTAAGACTTGTAGCAATTGGTTTAGCATTACTTCTGGTGTTCGACAAGGGTGCATTTTGTCTCCTTTTCTCTGTAGCTTGGTTATTGATTATGTTATGCGAAATTCACTTCAAGGGAAAGATTTTGGCCTTAAATGGGCTGGAGATACGAATATTTCTGATTTAGATTATGCTGATGATTTAGCCCTTTTGGCAAATGATGTTGATGAGATGAACTCTTTTATTCGAGCTGTTGATGAAACTGGTAATAGAGTAGGTTTGGTTATAAACAGAGAGAAAACTAAAGTGATGAAAATTGGTCAGGCGGGCTGTGGTTCAGTTAATCTGAATGGTTGCACCATTGAGCAGGTGTCACAGTTTAATTATCTTGGGAGCTATGTAACAGATAATGGTGATGTGCGGCATGAGATTAACAGACGAATAGGGATTGCTGCCGGGACTTTTAAGAATCTAGGGAGAGTGTGGAGAAATAGGCGTATACACCTAAAGACTAAAATTAGACTGTATAATAGTTTGGTTCTTTCTAGGGTTAGTTATGGTAGTGAAACGTGGACACTTTGTAAACAAGATAACAGGAAACTAGATGCTTTTGATTCCAGATGCTTACGCAGTATCTTGGGCATTAGGTGGTTCAACTTTGTAACTAATGATGAGGTTAGGCAAAGGAGTTTGCAACCTCCTTTAAGCAGCATATTGTTCAGAGAGAGACTCCGTTGGTTTGGCCATGTTGCCCGTATGAATAATTATACATTGGTGAACAGGGTTATGAACAGTGTGCCTAAAGGCCTCCGAAAGAAGGGGAGACCTAGGATGCGGTGGGCAGACAATGTCAAACAGGACCTTGTTAGAAATGGTGTGCAGTGTCCAGATGCAGTAGATGTAGCTCAGGATAGACTTGCTTGGAGACTAAATTGCACGATCTGGTTGGACCTCCGTAGCCCATGGCTGCTTGATGACGACGACGACGACGACGACGACGACGACGACGACGACGACGACGACGACGATGATGATGATGAAAACGATTTGGAAAAATATTACAATGCAATGTAATGCTCGACATCGAGGCTTGGTTATAACCCATTATTGAAAATGCATTTTTCTTGCATTGCTATATGCAAAATAGGTATAATGAATTTAGCTATTATTAAGAGAATTATTCTAAGACAGATAGAGATTTACGGAATATTAAGATAGCAAAGATTGTCATAAATATTAGTCATTATAATACAAATTCAACTTAGTTATTAAATTTAAAAAATAGAAACATTTTACATTTTCTGACGTAAAAATAAAGATGTTTTTAATAATACAATGAATTTATATTCTGTCCAATATAAAATCAATTGTTTTGTACAACGGGAAGAAGATGTTGGCAACATGCTTTAAATTGCCAAACGGTGTTAAACTTTATAAATAACCTTTTAACTGGGTTGGGTCGTGTTACCTCTGAGCGGCACTTTTTTGCACACCATGGGCTAAATGACCAGGTCGCACATGACCCCGAAGGTTCAGAGAAGGTTGGGGGAGGGGACCCACTGGAACAGCTGTTGGGAGATGGATGGCAGCCTCCAGTCAAGGCCATCCAGCTTATTCTTTAATGTGCACAAGGTATAGCTCTCCTGCACACGGGGCCATGGATTAACGTCCTATCCAACGGATGGCGGTCTTTTCAAGCCCTCGGTGTCCCTTACTGACCGTGGGCAGTAGGGGACACCGTAGGGTGTGGAGTTTTGTCGAGATAAATCTCAACGATGACCCAGCTGGGACTCGAACCTGGGAACTGTAGGTTACGAGCCTGGCGTGCTACCGACTGAGCCACCCGCACCCCTGATTTCAGTGAGATCTTCCAAAAAATCTTCAGTAATATTAATTCCTAAAGAGTTCATTTTCAAAATCAAATAATATGGTTGTGTCCGAGAATTTTCGGTACTAAATCTGCAGAACATGTACCCAAAATATAGAAGGGCAAACACCGTAAATCTGAAAATACACTCTCTGTAAAATATAGTAAGTTTTAGTTTCTTTTAAAACTATAATATAAATGGGAAATTGTTTTTTCCAGGTTTGTAACATGAATTTCTTTCAACAATGTCATATTGTTGAATATGTAAGTCAAACGAAACAAATTCTTAACAATAAAGCGATTCAGGCCACTTCATTTAATTAATCGCTCAAAAAGAGAAGACCTGAGAAAAGTCGAAACGTTTCGACACAGAACTTCAGAAAAAAAATATATGTTAAAATACCATATACACTTCGTATTTTTGTGCCACACTCAAATCTTTTACGACGTATAGCAAAGAAAATCGTAACAGAATAAATGATGTTGCGAAAAAAATTGGATAACAATTAGAAAATGAAAACAGATTTATAAATGTTTCTTTTCATGGCGATGTAAATCACTTTTCTGAAGAAATAACTTATCACAAAGTTTACACATAAATGGTTTTTGTAGCAAGTCGGTTACTCTGTGAATAGATAAGCTGAATTGCTGTCTGAAAGACTTGCTAAAAAGATTGCAAGGAAATGGTTGCTCATCCGTGTGGATACGAAGATGAGCTTCGAGATGATTCTTCAGTTTGAAACTCTTTTCACAGTAGTAACACTTGTGAGGACGATCTCCAGAGTGAGTGAGCATATGACACTTGATGTTGGTTAACCAATCGGTAGAGTAAGAACATGATGAACAAGGTTATCTCCTGCCGTTTCCTCCCCTCGATGACTCTTCTTGTGTTTAGTGAAGAATTGTAATGACGTAATCCTGCACTGGCAGATGTCACAGTCATATACACGTTCACCTGTTTCAGAAAAAAGGATATTATCCATTAAATCAAATTCATTTAATGTAATAACTGTAATATATATATACCAAATAGACGCTAAACGTTTTATTTCTTACAGTGAATTATGAGTTGAAACACACAATTTGAACTGATATAAGAAACTCCAATGTATAGTAAAATATATCCCTAAATGTTTCTTTTAATTAGAACTGTGGTGATACATATTTATAAAGATTTCATTTATATCAATCAGTCTAAATATGTAACAAAGTTGTCGCATAAACATTTACATTAGCCAATCACATATTCATGTACAATTTTCCAAAACTAAGATCAAATATTCAAATTTCCTTTTCTGCTCATTTGCATTAATTTACTTGTTTTTCATATGATGTGGCATTTCATTTACATATTCAAACAGGCTGCTATCTATAAAGAGAAAGATACCTTACATATAAATCTATATTTACTTTTTTTAAAACATGTATTTCAGATACCACTTCTGAAGGTTTGACTTTCCATAAGCAACTGGTCCATTATTTCTTTTTATAAGAAAACATAATGCAATACGCGTTGGTAATTCAAAGGCAAATAGATATTTTCATTTTCTGTCGCTTTCGTCAAAGGAACTGCATACTTAATATGTATCTCAAATATCACTGCCCTTTAATATATATATAAAACCCCTCGCAAAAAATTTCAAACTTCGTTATATACACATTTAGGACCAATTTATTAGATACAGCTCCATATAAACAGACACTCAGTTTGGAAAATCAGCAGCCTCCACAGTGACATCGCGTTGACACACCCATTGTCGGGGCGGCGAGTTCGAGACCTGAATATGTCATGGTTGTTCTGTCCTATTTGTTGTGATTGACCCTCAGTAAAAAATACAAGTGTTCATTATCAACATATTAATAAAATATGTGGTCTTACAATGGGACATAAAGCTATTATGATTACATACCGAAATGTAGTTTCTATCTTCTTACTACACAATAGCCGTAATTCTGGAATGAACGGGCGGACACACGTTTTTTGCACGTCCCGAGTGTTATGTCATTAATGGCAGAATTTGTCTGTTTCCCTCTGGTTCCTCTGGCGTTTGAGCGATCGGTCCCAAATTTAGTGTGGTAGTCCTACTTATTTTCAGCCCCGTTGGGATAACAGATCGGGTCTCTAGAGACCGTGTGTCGCGAGCGATGCCTTTGAAAGTGTCCGAAATTTGTGGGGCCGCTACCGTCGTTTTCTTTGAGAACAGAGTAGTGTTATCGTCAAGTTTTGATTTGAACTGTACCTTTTGATTTGAACTGTACCTTAACGGTGGAAACCTCTGAATGAGGTGGCAAATTATCGATGGGAAAAGTTGTGAATATGACACATGTTTTGACCCAAACGTTTGACGGGTTTAACCACTTCACTGGTACTTCTAAATGTAAGTGTCTCTCTTTGAAGAACACAACGATTTACCACTGAACACAACAATGTATTGCAACAATACGTACTACAGTAGGGTGCAGCTAAAACGGTGGATTGCAAATGTATGCAAATGGGTGAAAACATCAATTTTGTGACATAAGGAAAATTAAACAACTGTTTAGTGAGCGACAATCACAACATATAGGACACATAGACGAACATGTCACCCAGGGACTGAAATCGCCGGACTACGGCATTTTCAGTGTCAACGCGATAGCACTGCGCCACCGAGAAGGCTCTCATTTATTTAAACCTTGATTTGTAAGAATATCGATTCCGCATTTCAAAGTGTCACGAAGCTGAAACGTTTTAACAAAAGAATGAATGATGATGGGATGATCCCATTCCGCTCAAGACAATGTTTCCCCTAAAGGCAGTATTAGCAGAAATACAACAGCGAAGAGATTGACTTCAAATAAAAATAACGATCGCTGTGATTGCAAAGGAAGACAAATGCATGAACTCTTTGTGAAAACGAAAATTACTCATATTGATACAAACAGGTTTGTGTAAAATAATAAAGTCAAAAAAAATATTCATTGTTTTCATTTTGAAATCGCTTCAGTTAACTTTTCAGAATATCTCAACTACTAAATATTTTGTCTATCACAACTCTTTAAATACAAAATCAATATTTTTCAAAATTTAGTTTCATGTAGATTTGATTGATCTTTACTTAAAAATGAGAATGAAAAGCATTTTAAGAAGTTATATTCTTCCAATGTGACTTTATATTGGCATAGCAGTTCAATTTCATTCTATTATATTGTTAGAGGTACCAGATATTTGTGCATTAGAAATATCACAAATATTATGCACTAATTATATCGATTGCTACTTCTTTTCCGAACGTATTGAAAAAAATGAACAATAAAATAAATCAGCAAACGCCTACACAATTTCCTACATTCATTACAAAGTTTACATTTGGTTTTCCCGAATATCTAAGTTCGCCTTCAAAGTAAATATCCTGCTGTAAAATTTACATTTATTCGGCTGATGCAGAATGTAGATTCTTCTGCGTTGCTTATGATTGCTTCTTGGGACGAATGACTTGCCACATGCTGATAACAGTTTATGCTTTGAGAAAAAGAGTTTCTTCCTTCAAAATACGTCTTTCTTTTTTAGCATAAGGATCATTTTGTAAGGGCCTTATTCACAAAAGCTCAGGACATGAGACTCCAAGTTTCATACCAAGTCAGCAAAAATACAGAGACATATTAGCAACTGTAAGGACTTCCTGATGACATTTCTTCTATCTTGTAAGAAGAGTAATTCCACATATGAGTATACCTCTGCAGAACTTTCACTCACAAAGACAAAGCTCCATTCTGAAGGGAATAAAGCATAATTTAGTACTCATTAGTGTAAAAAAATATTTAAATAAATACATTTATACACTTTCACTATGATACAAAAAAGAGATAAACTTTAGTTTTTCTTAATTAATGATAGTATACAGGGTTGGAAATGAAAGAAAGTTGTTGGATGTCGTTGCCCTATGCCCAGTGTTTTTTTTTATCCCGTATATTTAACGTTACGAAATAGGTCCACTGTATGTATATCCAGTCTTTTCTAATAATTTTTGTTCATAATTCCTTGGCTTTTAAACAGATTTTTTATATATTGCCTAACGTCATTATGTCAACTACGGGGTTTTTTTCAATTCATTTTGGAGCGTCCACCTAGTTCTGAAAACCCATTTCCATCCCTGATAGTAAAGTTGCTACGCAACATGCAAATTTCCATACCAGGAATGAGGATAGATAGAGCCATGATAATCACCAGAAGAATTGTGTTGGCTGACATATGGAAAGGATTACAATCCCTCAGCAAATGATTGTGTTGGAGACTGGTTATGTGGATGGAAAGAACGTCGGCAAGGTACATCACCTGTTAGATTAATTGACGCTTTTTCAGTGCATTAGGAGATACCTCGAATATGAAAACGTCACACATTTCCCCAGGTAACGACTGCAGAATTGCAGTAAGTAGGATGCCAGTAAGAGGTAAATGGAGAGGTGAAGGAAATAGGAGAGCCATGCTTTATGGGTTGGTGATTCAGTTCTCTTGTTGTTATTGGGTTAGAGCATAACCAAAGCACACGTACAGCCTAATTTTGCCTATCTAAATGATCCAATGATGTTTACACAAACCCAATTACTGCATGTAGTACACTCTAATGTCTGATAACAATAAGCACCAGTTGACTGGAACGGAAAGCAATGATTATAAGTTCTGTTCACTCATAAATCCGTTTCGTTTCGGGTTAAATGAAATGGTCTAAAACATGCGGAAAATTGAATCGTCCATTGACATGCTGGACCCAGTCATCATCAAAACATCAGGGAGTTATTATGCCGGGAAGGCAGAAGGCTGTTTTTTCGAAACATAACGGTAACGAGAGTATGAGAGAGGTTATGATTCCATACTCTACTGATTCTCACCCTCTGTGACCTCATATCTTTTGGAGTTTTTTACAAAGCGGCCAGAGGATTCATTTGAAACGAGAATTCCTATCTAATTTTGAATATTTATCATATAAAAATTGCAAAAATTTATTAATATTCTTGCTCGTCCTGGCTACCAATGGTCTCAATTTTTAGCTGTGGTTGTGGACAATGGTGATTTGGAATATACATTGTAATGCCCATAATTTAATACTACATTTTGTTTAATTGAACAATCATCTTTTAGCAGAATAAAGCCTGCTCACACACTGTAAAATTTACGACATCCTATACGGTGTGGATACCCTGCCATGGTCTTCACAATCGCCTGACCAGTCTCCCGTCGATAAGATCTGGGACAATATTGAAGAAAAATTCCATAGGAAATGTCCTATGGAATTTTTGGATTTTTTAATGAATTATGATTTTTTTTATGAATGTCCTGTGGCATTTTATGGATCTATTTATGAGAGAAACCTACATTTTGGTCATAGAGTGTAATGGTCAAGTGGTGTACAGTAATAGTAATTATTTGTCCCGTTATAGTAAGGGGATATAGGTAAAATGTAACTTTTTTGCTTAGATAAATGAAAGACTTTATAAAAGCTGTAAGGGACAATATTGAAGGAAAACTTCACAGGACACTGTTGCCCCCACCTTACAAGAGCTGTAAGCAGAGGTCAATGCTGATTGGTTGGATGCATTTCCCACATACATGATTGGAAGCCTATATCGCAGCTGGCAGGTCATACTACTTAAAAAATAAATTCTAATATTCGTTTCAGTATCGAAATTAATCATTAGTTTTTAATGATGCTTTTGCGATTTCAATGGATTCCGATATTAACTGCATGTTATTGCAATTTCCATGTTGAGTGTGTACGTTTTGAGATAAAAAAAAATGGCCATTTGGTTTTCGGGACAATTTCCAAAAGTTCTAAGGTGTATTGATATTTTTATAATTATTTTAAATCAAGTTATGGAAAATCATGAAAGTTTCGAGAATTACTGGCATAAATTATGATTTTAATAGTGTGTATATTTTTCCGTATATAACACTAATGTCTGTAAATGTCATTCAACATGAAACATCAGAATATACATCAAGATTACTAAACTGCATTAATATCTTTATCTCAATAAATCTTCTGAAAGGACTTCGGCAATCATCGCCAGCACATCAGACTTTGAGTTACTGTAACGATTTGTAAAAGTTTAACACTAAAGTTAGATATATCGCACAAACCGAATTAGAGACACATTAGTAGAGAGAAAAATAAATGATAATATTGTACATCTTTTAATATAGTTACTTACTTGAAACCAGAGTCATGCTCGGAAACAGTTTCGTATTGTCTTAATATGAAAGTTTAATGGCATCAAAATTTTGTTGCATGATCTTTTACAGTTTCAGACTCCAATTAAACATATTTTTCGAACTAAGATAGGTTTGAGTGCAAAACCGATTTCGAATTCAAAATATTCTTATCTGTAAAAATTTTAAAACATTTACTTTTGTTCGGTAAGAATTAGTTTAATTAATACCAAACTATAGGCCCTCATAAAAAGTACAACTAAAGGATTAAATCTCATATATTTCAAATTACATTAACTAGTATGGCGAATCTGGCATCATTTGTTTGCTTCATTATTTCGTTTGTGTTAAGCCTAAAAGTGACAACGCAATAAATCTGAATTTATTTTCCCATTCAATTTGAGAGAGGTAAGTTGAAAGTTTTCTACTGAAGATCGTTACCTCGTAATTACAATATGTTGTTATACTGAATTCTAATAGAGTATATGACTTTACTGGTTGTAATTATTATGCATTAGTGTTTGCTAAGAAGCCTTTCTGAAAGAACGCTATATAATTGCATGCAATTTTAATCTCAGATATATTGTTACAAATGAAGGCCGGATCTAGAAATTAATAAAGGAGGGAGAGAGTAAAAGACTGAATTTTTATTGCAGTGTAACATCTTCCTCTCTGTTTTAGAGATCTTTAAATATTTCTTGGTAAATGTGTTGAAATATGCACCACTGTATTAATGTACTATTTTGCTACCTTTACCACCACTAACATTCTCAAGGGAGGTGGGAACCATGCACTACCTAGATGCGACCCTATTGCAAATCATATTTAACATTAAATATAAAAAATACGGTCTGCCTAATCTCAGTAGCTGGAGTAAAATTGTTATTAACATTTTATAAAATCAAATGTGATACAACAAAAATTACCCTTCAAACAGCTCCTTGCCACAGAGGTCTGATAGTCTCGGTTTAATGCATCTTATAGTTATGTAAAGAATGTGAGAAAGAAAAGATACATCCAAGTCTTTTACGGTGTCCCTTTCAGCAACAGCGAAACTTATTTTTTGTGACAGGGGCCTCGCTTCAAAGCAGGTATAATGCGAAAATATAAATTTAAGTGCACGGTAGAGCAAGTTCACATTCAAATGTGATGACAACTTGCAAACAGAATGCAAACGGCGCAATCTGAAGAAAAGGGATAGCAAAACTTTACTGTAGCATTCCGCATCTGCTCACTAGTTCACACTGATTAATAAATTTGATAAAGTGTAAAAATATGTCGAACAGAGGAGTTCATTTCCTTACTAGTATGATCTAGACTCTGAGGTATGTTAAATATAGGGTTACCAGATACCAATGTTCCAAAAGGAGGACAAAAAAATATAATGGCGAATCAAAGAAGGAGAGGAGAAAAAGATGGAGAGTGAAAGGAGAAGATTTTTCAATTTGCGAAATAAATTGGTAAATGATTTTCATTACCTTTTTTCAAGTACGGATTAACAGTTCAGTCAGAAAAAGGTATAATACTTATTCAGTGCACTTTAAAATATATGATGTGATGATTTTTTATTAATACTTGATAAGCAATCAAGATTTATTGGCCTTAACTGATATAGTGGTTAGTGAGCTAGCTACTGTCACAGCAAGTAAATTTGGGTTATTTCTAATTGAGCTAATGGTAAGCAGCGATTTCGGTTCCTTTTATGAGAAGGCCTGTACACATTAGCAGTAATTTCCAAGATCTTACACCGTCCTTTATGTTGAAAATGAAATATATTTCCACAACCTTTCATAGCGCCATATATCCATGGGCAAGATGGCTTTTAAGTGGAAGGTGGCAAGATTTCAGATTGATTATTTTAAATTACACTTTTTTTTTAATCTGTCATGTATATTACTGGTATTGAATTTTGCAGAAAAATATTAACTTTAGAACATTACTAGAATGACTTTCCTTTTCAGGAGTTGCATTTGCACCGAATTAAATCGTATTTCGCAGTTAACAGTAAATTATATGACAGTCACCAGGTACAAGAGACTTAAAAAGAAAATACGAAAAATGCGTATTTTAATTTTAGTATAAAACACTTTCTTTTGAGTTTGTACGAAAAGAAAGATTTTCTTAAGATGCCGGAAGTAGATAAATTTTGAGATAAAAAAGGACATATCCTTCTTTTGGGTGACGTATGGTAACTTTAATTAAGAGGAATACACTACATATGTTGTAATTCTTAAATTTATTCTAGAGATCTATAGATTCAGTGTCGTCATAAAAATCCCTTTCTTTTGAAAAATCATTAAAATTCGCATTGTTCAAAGTATTTAGAATTATCTCATACTCTTTCTTACACATATTGCCTTCACATACATACACGCAAAGTACTCATGAAGCCATGGGCTACGGAGATCCAATCAGAATGTGTAATTTTGTTCTTCAGACATCTGTCCTGAGCTACGGCTGCTGCATCTGACCACTGTAGACCAATTCTAACGAGGTCCTATTTGGCATTCTCTGCCCACCACATCATAGGTCTCCCCTTCTTTTAGAGGTTTTTAGGCACACAGTTCATAACCCTATTCGCCAATCTGCAGCTATGCATACGGGCAACATGGCCAAACCAGTCTTTCTCTGCACAGTATTAAAACTAAACCAAAGATGGTTGCCGACACCTTTGTCTAACCTCATCATTACTTACAAAGATCAAAACACTAAGGCCCAAGATACTGCGTAAGATAATCTAGAATCAAATGTTCTTAAAAAGGGTTCAAGTTTCACTACGATAACTAACCATAGAAAGAACCAAACTATTACACAGCCTAATTTTATTCTCTTGGTGTATGCGCCTATTTCTCCATACACTCCAAAGATTCTTAACATTGGAATGAAAATATTTTGTTATTTGATTTGATAGTACACTGAAATGTTTTGATGCAAATATATGAAATGAACATGTATTTCGCTTTAAAACAAGGAAATCGGGGAGAAGAGAACAACATTTCAGAAATATTTAATTGGTTGTTTGAGATTTTATGGAGTATTTACTGATGCTATAATTTCTATACATTGCTGAAACTAGGCCATTATTTCCTGAATTAATAAAGTAATTAATGGTGTTTTGTAACTACAGAAATGGCATTGATTGTAATCATAAACTTCGAAAAATAACGGAAAGTTACCCGAATAATTGAAGCACAGGCAAACTGAAGCCATGATGAGAGTTTGTGGGGAGTTGTAAGAGTAGTTGTTGTGAATGTAGCGTAGAAAGAGAATTGTATACAGCAATTGTTCTGTAGTGGGTTAATCCTGTAGAAAGTCGAAAGTACTTCAAATGTGATATTTGTAAGGTTTTAGTTGTTGAAAGGGGATTATAGCAAATTTTGGTAGCATTGATAATGATGTTTGCCAACTATTTCATTCTACGTTAGATTTGAATGCGAACTTCTTGCGTATTCTTCGTTATTTAACTTTGTAATAAATCCGAAGTGTTACCGTTTGCTATTTCGTAAAAATATTTATAAATATAGTTATCTCAGCTTCTTTTATAGTTTTAACAATGATATAATTTTTTTAATTAAATTATTGCTCTAAAATTCAAAAGATTTGTTATTTAGTGTTTTTCTTTCATTTTTAAAGTGAAAAACATGATGAACCATTTTTATTGATTATGTTCAATATACAAATTCAAATGTTTTACAAATAGATTTCCAAATACACAATATATATAAAACACTATATCAATAAATACACAGTGTGAATGAAATAACTGATTTTAATTTGTCTGAAACCCAAAACATTTCTGAAATCAATTTGGTTATTTTTAATCAGGTTTAATAGTTTTACATTAGGTAATATACGAATGAAATAAAATGTACATAACAACCTTAGAGAAAATTATAATTTATGTTATAGCAGCTATTCCGTTTAGAGCATTCACAAAAATATTAATAATATCCACATAACACATAAACAGTTACAACCTGGGGAACCTTTATACACTTCATATTTTGCTTCCCTATGACACTAAAAAAAACTAATTATTTATAGGGAATGAAAGTTAAGACATAATTTTTTCTATTTAATCACTCAGATAAGAATTTATTAGAGACACGAGTGTGATCATTTAACGATATCGATAAATTTTTCGAATGAAATTATTACAAACGTAAAGATACTGGACAAAATAATGGAAACATTCTAATGTTAAGTCAATAGACAGTCAAGTTCGAAGATCCGTTATTTTTACCATAAGCCTCTTATAGGAAACTATGCCTAGATTTATTTAATTTAATTCAAATGTATCTAAAATTCGATTTTCAACAATATTTATTGGGTATTTAAAGAGCTATGGAAGCTCGAATACTTAACAGCATCCAAGCCAGGCCTCAGAAACTTGTCAACGACAATTATTGAAAGAAATGTTTGGCACAAAATTCTAAAGCATACACTTATTCTATTAAATTTTTGAAAAACATATTTTTTAAAGTTTTAATTAACTTTTGATGTGAAATCTTATGATTGACATCTCGATTATTCAATATTCAAACTTCTATCTCTTTAAGTACTAAACGGATATTATTGAAAATCGAAATTTAGACAGTTTAATTGACATCTTATATTAATGTTATGTCATATGTTTCCATAAAAAACTATTTAAGCAGTGTTTATGGAAAAATATGGCTTGCCATTAATATAAGAAGTTACGGAACTTCGAATTTGATTCTGCACTCACATAAGATGAGGATGTTACAATTTTTCTCTACATTGCCTCCATATTTAAATGAATATGCATTTTATATGTAAAATAAATTAACATCTTAACACTTTTTTAATTATTCTGTAAAATAAATAGACTAAAAAAAGCCAACGTTAACTTATAATCTTAACAAGGAAAATCATACAAGGTTTCTTCTGGGAACGAGTTTTTCTTTTGTGTCTATTCAGAAGGTTTCGGTGTACATTTCTGATAAATATTGCAAGAGAATGGATGATATCCTGTGTGAATAAACTCATCGAACAGTAAATGATATATTCGTGTAAATCTCCTCCTGCATTGCGAACACTCCTAAACATTTCTCGCTAATGTGAGTGGACAACTGTCTCTTTATGATCCTTGCTTTGGCTGAAGAATAAGCACAAACTGGGCAACAAGTGACTTTACTAACAGGTCCTTCCTGATTATGAAGTCTGCTGTGTCGCTCCAATGAATTGAGGAAACACTTTCTTGCAGATGCTGCACTCGTAACCATTAAGATCAGCTTAGAGAAGAAATAAGAAAACTTAGTTAATATCACACCCATTGCACATAAAACTTTTGGAAACCGAAAAAAACAATTCTTTATTAACAATTCAGTTCTATAGAGAGATTTAAATTGCATCAAATATATCTTTGCAATGAATATATTAGCTTCGGTGATTTTCATTTCATTAACATCTAACAATGGAATAGGAACATAAGTGCAATATATTTTCATTAAGATCCTACATACTGCCAAATATCCATGACGAATAAAATGATGAACTCGATTATTTAACAATTATATAATCAATTATAACTTGTAACTAAACCAATAATTAAATAACCATTTTGTTTGTATCTAACCAATTAGAATGTAAACTAATTTTAACTTGTAAAATAGGTTTCATCACTATACAGATAGTATAAATTTAAGCAAGGTAAACACGAAAAATTTTAAAACTGATACATTGCCCAATAAAAATGGTTATAAGCTCTATTAAATTGCATTAATGAAAACGTTTCAAAACTATTATATACCATTAAATACATAAATAATTCCTTTTTATATAATTTTTAAATGCTTTTTTGCTGTCTTAATTATACATTCCTTTATCTTCATAAGAAGTGGATGGGTGATGATAGATGACAGAGTAAAGACAAATGTCATTGTCAGATGCAATCTTCTTTATAACCTCTAATGAGTATTTTAATTGATGTAGAGCCACACTTCGTCTGTTAGAGATGCATGCATATCTTTTTCGGCTTAAGAAATATAATTCATTAACTCACAAAGCAATATTCACTGACTCTAAATACAAACCCTATACTTGGTTAAAATTCTAGCCAAAGCAATCTTATTCCTCGTCGTGTTTTGTGAGGCACATGATAGAGTGTATTTTCCTTACTCTATTACTATACTAATTATATTCGTATAACGTTGGAATGGAACCTTATTTTTGTGTCAGAAAAAATGTAAATATATGTTTGAATATAAAACTCAAGTTTCTATTTGACGTTTTAAGTGGCAATATTTAATGATAATTAAACCGTGAAAACACTTTTTTTAATTTCTGAATTCTAGTGTTGAATAAATTAATCTTAATTTAATCTCAATGAATTGATCATTATGGAGTCATTTCTAAGATCTTCATTCAGTTTGCCAAATTCCCAAAATTAAATGATTTTACATTGCCAAAAATTACATTTATGATAATGGGAAGACATTTTATTAATTTTTATTTTATGTTAGTCTTTCTTGCTATGGGAGACACAAACAAACATGGCCATCGGTGCTTCAAAAATAATTGGTGCTCCGAAAAACGTTCCTGCTGTTTCTGAGTAGTTATTATTTCAGTTGTTTCCCGCAAGAAAATGCAGATGGTGTCCATCAACTACGAAAAGTCAAAAGTATAGTTAGTAGCGCATCAGTTGGTATCAGCACGTGGTTAAATAGTGTTGAATAAAACAAGTGAACGTTATAAATAATGCGATCCGTCTACAGATACATCTGTAGACGTAGCCAAATCAGTTACAGATATATCTATAGACGGGTAGTCATTATTCGTATCGTATACTCGTTTTCTTAAACACTATATAACCATATGTTAATACCAACTAATGCCCTACTAATTATATTTTTGTCTTATATTAGTTGATGTGCGCCATCTGCCTCTTCTTTTAGAAAACCATTTAAAAAATATTAACTACTGGAAAACGGCATGGACTTATTTGTCACATTGCAAATAAGAATGATAATGGCTTTATACCTAGTGTAGGCTACACATTTCCAACAAATGTTTAATAACAATCGTATTTTTTTAATCAGAATTGTGATTCAGAGCTTAGTAAGTTCTTACTTAAGGTAACTTACCAATATCATCACATTAAATTTAATTTGCGACCGAAGCTCAAGATCTCGATCAAATTTAAATCACATTTTTACTAATGTTTCTCTATTTCAAGAGTTAAGGAAGCTGAAACATTTGACATCTTAGCCATTCTGCAAAAATGATTCCAAAACCATAATTGATTAAAAAAAATCCTAAAAATATGTTAATTTGAACAGTTTATCTATTCACAGAAGAATTAATTTGCCACAAATACTTCATGTATAAGCAATGCAGAAAGACATTTCCAGGAAGTCGAATTCAAATCGACTTTTATAATAATCTTTATCAGTTTCTGTTGTGAATTGCATTGCTTTTTAGCCAAGAAGAGTTTCAATGTTGTAGAAAACTATTAATTTTTCGCAACTTTTGTAATCCACTTTATTTCGTTTATTTTTATGATTAATGTTATCTGTCTACAAGATCCGGCACTTTACTCTTTTTGGATTAAGTAACTGTATTATGTGACTTGAGGTATTAAAATTTATTGTTAAAATTTCAATATAATTTATATAGATATTTATGCAAATAATGTAATAATGCTGATCATTTCCATTGGTTATTAGAAACACTTCTCTGAGCAATAATTTGTCATATAAATTTTCATTCTAGCATTTTAAAATTATTTATTTCAATTGAAATTTATGACATAGAGCAAACGTTCAATAATTCCAAAATCTTGAGCAAACATATTGCAGAATAAAATTAGTAATCGCATATTTTTTAAAGACAATTGATTAAAGTCATTCTTTTGTTTAGAAACAGATGCAGCTGTTTATCAGTGTGATATCTGCCAGTGCAAGATTACGTCATTACCAGTCTTCATCAAACACAAGAGGAGGCATCGAGGGGAAGGAAATGGCAGGAGATATCCTTGTTCATTATGTCCTTCACTGAGGAATCAAGCAATATCAAGAGTCATATGCGCACCCTCTCTGGAGATCGTTCCCACTGTGAAAATAGGTTCAATGATTATTGACAAAGAATTGTCTGGAAAAACATCTTCGTATCCACACAGGACACCATATCCTTGTGATCTTTGTAGCAAGTCTTCCATAATCCAGGACGATCTAGCTAGACACAAACGAATTCATTTACAGCAGCTGCCATTTATGTGTATATTCTGTAAAAAGACTTATGCACCATTGTATTTCATATACTTATTTACCTTGTTAATTATTTTAATCTTAGCATCCTTTAGATTATTTGTTCACAATATCATCGCATTTTATTGTTTCATTCGTTGATTTCACGTTCTGACAATCATAAACTTTGTTACCGGATTTAAATTTATTAATTAACTATTCATCATCGTTATAGGTTTTCACGATACGGCATTTAAATTTTTTTGAATGAATAAACTCTTGTGACCTTAAAAATTACAATTTAATTTGATATTGAGATATTGCACAACAAAAAGTAAAAAAAAATTAAATAAGGAATGTTAGTTTCTTCTGTATATCTAATAGGCGATGATTTCCACACAAAAAGCCTTATTAATTTCATTTGAACTGAAGCCTTTTTTCGACTTTCATTTTTTTAAAGGAAAATTTATTTTCGACTGCTACAAATATCAGTCGAAAATAATGTGGTTTAATAAATTAAAATTATTATTTTTTTATTTCAGTGTCTTATAGCAAACCTTTTCAAGAACAGCAAAAGAGCGAAAAAAGACCATCTGGAACATATGCACGTTTAAAAGCATTTAAGATAACAGTTTTATTATTAAAACAAGTTTTTTTGTTTTTTACGAATGTGACGTGCAGGAGCAGGTTTACTTCCTTATAGTTTATGATTAAAAAAAAACTCCGAAGGGTAAGAAACGGCTGATATACAATTTTTTTTTATTATCATGTGATAAATAATCGCCCGCTCTAGAGATATCCCGGCAAATATTCCCATTGTGGCAAGAAATCAGAAGAATTATCTTCGTATCCACATAGGTGAACCATCAATTCCTTGCGATCTCCGTAGCAAGTCTTTCAAACAGCAATGCGATTAAATTCAACTTTGGCGAATCCACTTTCTACAAAAGCCATTCATGTGTAAAGCATGGTTAAAACTGAATACTTTAGTACAACAAATTAAATTAGCATAAATGAAACATTTTAAATGTCTTCTGTACATATAATCTATAACTAAACCTTTTGGTCACAGTTCCATTTATCAATTTCTGTTGTGATTTTCATTTCGTAATGTCTTGAGAGAGCTCAGTCACTCTGGAGATTGTCCCCATATATCTACTCACTGAGGGAAAAGTTTTCGACAGAATAATTTATCTTTAAACTTATCTTCGTATCCACATCAGGGAATAACCATTTCCTTGTGATCTATGTAACCAATTTTAAAATGGATTAAATAAAGAATGGGACTTGAAATAAACTAACCCCCCCACACACACACAAGCAGCTGCTTGCCATAGAGGTCTGACAGGAAACTGTGAGTTCAATACTCCATAGAGAAGACCTGTGAGGAAGGCGAGACCCCAGCAGAAAGACAATCGTAAACATCAATATCATGCCCGAACTCGGGTCCCTTTGATCACTATCCATTTTAAAAAACAAACATTTTACCACTTATTCCTTTCATAGAGTAAATTGTCTGGTTTGTGTGTATATAGTCCCGGATCTAGAAAATATAAAAGTGGGAAGGCAGCAAGAGATTGTATTTCCATTGCAGTGTAACATTTTCCCTCCATATTAGAGGTCTTTAAAACATTTCTTCCAAACTGCTTTAAATATTCAGAAGTTTAATTTTTTGCCTCTATTACCCTCACTAATATCTCAAAGGGGGGGAGGGGGCTTGCTAATTATCTAACTTCTTTTTAGTCGTTTAACAGCGGCAGCAAAATGCACTTAATGTCTGCTAGATACATGGGAAGGAGATTAATAAAGTTGTCAACCATTGTGACTATTCCCGCGGATTCCAATGAGATTGTCGGCCTTCTTAATCATTGATCAGGAATAACATCCATAATGAAAGTTGGATGCAGATCTTTAATCAATAAAGAAAGATTCCATTCAATCTCTGTCTTGATCTTCGTTCTCAATATTCGACATAGGCTAAGAATAGCGTTAGGAGTCAATAATGCAATGTGTACATCAATAATACGTTGTCAACACAGAATATTTTCACCCATTCCCTGACTTTCGTTTTAACTTTTTCACACTGTAAATATCAATAGGGAGAAGGATAAGATATTTGCATGAAGACCAATAGGGGCGAAAATTTCCTTTAATCCATCCCTGGCTGTTTCTTTACAATTCGTAAGAATTTCGTTGATGCAATCTTAATATCGATGATATGTAATGTGATTAATTCAGTACTGACTTGAAACAATCTTTAAGATATGTAGGAATCATATGTGGTATTAAAATGTGATAATTTCTACAAAGAATTTAAACTTTGTGTTACATATGCTGCTATTCATTCAAACTTATCGCAAAAAGTCTGCTTATTATGCATTTCTCTTTTGGACTCATTTTTACTTTTGGACTTATTATGCATTTTCCAGTTTGCACTCATTTTTACTTAATAGCATTATGTTGAAATGGAGGACATTTATCAGAATTAATAAATATATAGAGACAAAATTGCTTTTTATATTTTTTATTAAAAGTTTTTAATATAGAGACAAAAATTGCCAAAGCATAATAGTAATAACATGTATTATTATTAAGAAAAAAAACGACACTGAATTATTTCTGTCTAATCTCTAATATAGGTCAAACAGTATATGAGTACGGCATCTGCCAGTGCAGGTTTACATCATTACCTCTCCAGGCACAGGGAGAGGCATCGAGGGGAAGAAAAAGGCCGGAGATATCCTTGTTCATTATGTCCTTACTCTACTTATATATCATCTAATATCAAGTGCCATATGCTCATCTACTCTGGAGAGTTCTCACAAGTATTGCCAGTGACAAAAGAGTTTCAAACGGAAGAATCATTTTGAAAAGTATCTTCGTATCCATACAGGAGAACAACCATTTCCTTGCGATCTTTGTAGCAAGTCTTTCAGAAAGCAACACAGTTTATCTATTCACAGACGAATCCACTTGCTAAAAAAGCCATTCATTTGTAGACACTGTGAAAAGGCATTTGTTCAGAAGAGCCATTTAAATCGACATGAAAAGAAACATATTTAAATATTAAAAAAACTTTTAATTCCATTATTTGTTACTTTTTAAATCTGAAACAACTGATGTCGATTATAAGTTTATAATTCCATTTATCGGTTTCTGTTATGATGTTCATTTCTTCGTGTCTTTAAAGAGTCCATTTGAAACAAAATACATGTATTTTGAGTATTTTTGTACCAAGAGTTTTCTTTATGCCTTTTGTGTAGCTTACATTTTACATTTTTCATTGATCCATAAAATGAAGTATTTATTTCGTTATCTTTTTAAAGCATTTGTGTGAAAGATTTTGCAGTTTAGTATATTGGAAAATGATTAAATTAAAAGTTAGTTTTAATTTAGTGAGTATTAAACTATATAAAACAGTTCAAACAGATTAAGAGAATGAAACAGAAAACATCACTTTCAGGCGTAATTGTATTTCAGTTTTAAAATTAAAAAAATTCTCAACTTTCATCTGTTGCGTAGATTATGCTTTGTGATAATGAATATGTACCTCATCAGTATGCTTTGTAAAACGCTGTTGAATTTCTATTCATAGATATTATATAAAGACTAATCAGTTAACAGAAACCATATTTTTTTGTTGCCTGCGAAATATTCTAGCTTTCATAACTCTTCGAATCCTGAAAAAAATATTGTATAAAATGTGAGATTAAGATAGATTTGATTGAAGACTTTGATTATCTTTAGACATTATATTTTATTAAGAATGATATTGAATATGTCATTGTGCTGTGAATGTGAATTTCTATTGAGATAACATGGAACTGTCTCCATTTTTCTATATAGTACCCGTAGGTTTTAACTATTGTAAAAAAAGATAATTAAGTATACAAAAAATTTAAAATTATTTTTACTATTATAACTCGTACTTTATAAATAAACATTTAATTCTAATCAATATTTGGTCAAGTTTCAATTATAATTTTAACTCATTGTACTTTGTAAAATTGTGTACAAATGAAGCAATGCTCTCTAAATCCGATACCCAATGGCTATATCCTTACAGAGAAGAAAAGAGTAGTAACATGTATTGTTAAATAAATACTGCTGACTGAATTTATTTTTTCTTTTCTCTAACGCAGATCAAACAGTTTATGAGTGTGACATCTGCCAGTGCAGGTTTACATCGTTACAATTCCTCACCAAACACAAGAAAAGGCATCGAGGGGAAGGAAAAGGCAGGAGATTCCCTTGTTCGTTATGTCCTTACTCTACTGATCACAAATCTAACATCAAGAATCACGTGCTCATCCATTCTGGAGATCGTCCTCACAAGTGTTCCCACTGTGCAAAGGAATTCCGACAGAAGAGTCATCTTGATGTTCATCTTCGTATCCACAAAGGAGAACAACCATTTCCTTGTGATCTTTGTAGCAAGTCCTTCAGACACCAGAGTAATCTATCGAGGCATAGACGAATCCACTTACTACAAATGCCATTCATGTGTAGACATTGTAAAAAGTCGTTTCTACACAAGAATAGCTTAAATTTACACGAAAAGAGACATTTTTAAATCTGTTGTATTCACATAATGTCACTGTTATTTTTTTTAATTACGATCCTTTAACTCCCTATTAATCGTTTAACACTTATGACTGTTGAACTTTGTTAATAATTGGTAATTTTAGTTTCTCATTTGACTAAAATACATCACGATGACCAATGTGATACGTGAATAAGAAATGTTATTATCACCTTGTTTAGGGATTTTGTATTTTAATTTTATTTGTGTTTCATTAGATAGTTGAACAGTTAATAAAAAATGATTTGAAATATTCACTTTTTCCCTATTTGAATAGATGATTCATAGTTCATGAACTTCTGAAATGAAAAAATGCGGTTCATAAATGAAAAATCACACTGAAATCTAAATCTCTATTTTCTTTTATTTTATTCTTTCATTATATAAAGAATCATGGAGTCAAACATTTAACAAAAGCTTCTTGGGGGCGTTGGGTGGCTCAGTCGTAATCTGCAGTTCCCCGATTCGAGTCCAAACTGAGCAGCGTTGATATTTATCTCCGCAAAACCCTCACCCTGACCCTCGATAGTAGGGGACACCGACGGGCTTGGAATGTGCCACGGCCGACCGTCGGATGGGACATTAAGCCGCAGCTCCGTGTGTGGGAGAGCCATATCCTGTGCACTTTAAAGAACACGCTGGATGCTTTCACAGGAGGCTGCCATCTGTCTCCTAACAGTTATCAAGTGTGAACTGGAGTGAGAACCCTTTCCCCCAACCTTCTCCGAGCCTTTGGGATCCTAGCGACCTGGTCATTTAGCCCATTGTGTGGAAAAATAGGGCCGCTGAGAGGTTAAAACAACGCAACCCATTCAGCAAGGAAGAGTGCGTGGCCATTGCATTTATATGCCATTGCAAGTTTGGTAAAAGATCATTTCTCATTGTGAAGGGAAAAGTTAATCTCGACTCTAAAGCTGAGAGAATTTCTAAGAAGGAAGATTTGCATCTTAATAGCTAATTAATCATAACGAAAACCAATCTGGAGGAGATTAGTGAAATAAGAGTTATCCCTAGAGAAGCCTCCATAGGGTCACAATGCGCCGAAATCAGAGCAGGTCTAATAAACATTGTCTCTGGAGGGAGAGTCAAACACTGGATTTCCAAAACATCATGTAAAAAGTTTCAACTAAAAATGTCATGAAAAATGCATGGAATATAAATAAGTTTAATAATATTTTACCCTTACTCGCATTGTGAAAGTACACCCCCTAGATCCGTTCTTAGGCGACGCAATAATCATGTGCGTGTGTACAGGGTGTGCCCAGGTACATCCTAATGATTAAAAAATATTTGGTCTCATTCTCTAGGACACGAAGATGAAGAATCTGTTTTGGGTTAACTCATTATCTCTGTAAATATGAATGTTGACTCTATCTTTGATTTCGCCTGGTTTTCACTACAACAGAAAAAAAATTAAGATGTTTGCCTCATTATTTAAGTGAAGTTTAATTGTTAATTTGAAAAATATTCAGTTAAGTTTTTTACTTTTTTCATCTGAATAAAAATAATGTCCTTTTTATGACTCATTATTCAATAAATGTTCATCTTTAAAAGAAATTCCTAGAGTGCACAACCTAAATGAAATGTGCTGCGCTCGCCTGTGTTTATAGCGCTATGAAAATATTACAACTTTCCGCTTTTAGATATTCAACTGGAGTGATATTTTGTGTCCAGTGGAGCGTCCATTTATCAGAATGTCAAATTAATTCACATTAAATCCACAAAGTATTTTGGTGACATTTTCAATAGAGGGTTTCGTCGTAATGAAAGGTTAGGTTTCATTTATTATCGTCTGGGTGGAAGGTTATTTGTTGTGTAGGAAAGCTGGCCATTGTTTGGAGAAATACGAAAGTCATCGGTTGCAGGAGAGGAAGCTAAAATAGAACTCTCTTTTCTGCTTTTTTTAAAGAAAAGGAGATTCATGGCTTAACCAGTAATAAATTCGCAGATTACCTGTTGACATTTAATTCACGAAGTACTTTTATGGGGGAAAATGAGTTCGTCGATGGGTGGGATTCGAACTCGCTCGTACCGATTGCTCTCATTTTTTCCATAAAACAGTTCATGAGTTAGAGCAAAATGAATGTTTTAAGAAAGAAATCATTTTTGAGTTCTTCCTTTAGTTGAATTGTTACTCTGTTGTCTGCAATTTCACATTCAGGATAAAATTTTTGCAAATAGATTGATTTTGACTCTACTGATATTTTTCACTCGTGGGACTTTTAAGAAACAATGGAGAATGTGGAGAAATAGGCGTTTACATATAAAGACTAAAATTAGGCTTTAATAATAATTTGGTTCTTTCTATGGTTAATTTTGATAGTGAAACTTTCTAAACAGGATAACAAGGAACTTGATGCTTTTGATTCTAGATGCTTACGCAGTATCTTAGCCATTAGGTGGTTCAACTTTTTAAGTAATGATGAGGTTAGGCAAAGGAACCTATATGCTACAAAATATGCTGCTCAAAGGAGGCTCAGAGCAGCATATTTTGCAGAGCGTTGATTTGCGGAGAGTAAATGTTGCCAATAAGGGAAATTATACAGGGTTTTTCTAAACTATCTGTACAAATTTCAATGGGAGATAGCGAACACCAAGACAAATCTTTTTTTTTGTCTTTCAGTGTATGTCTGCTGGTGTAACCCTTTGGTACTAGAGGGCGCTGTTTGGCGGCTTGGCAATTTGCTAGAGGGGTGAAGTGGGAACGGAGAACGGACTTGTGTTTGCCGTTGGCATTCATAATTATGTATAATATTTTACGACTGCTGAGATGGCTGATATGAATCTGGAGTACGGGGCTGCCAATGGAAATGGAAGAGCTGTTGTGAGGTTGTACCGACAGCACTTCCCAAACAGACGTATGCCAAACATTTGCGCGTTTGCACCGGCAACTGCGAGAAACGAACATTCCGTACAAACATGCATGACACTGGTCGGGAGAGAACCATGCACACTCCTTACATGGAAGAAGAGATCCTAAGGCGTATTGAGGACAATCCAGGCACAAGCACACGAGCTGTTGTACGTAGCTTCGGTGCTAAACACGTCCTCATGTGGAGAGTGTTTCACGAGTAGCAGTTACATCTCTTTCATTGTCAGAGAGCAGACATTGAAACCTCAGTATTACCCTTATCATGTGGAAGTCGTGTTCTGGTTTATGCAGTAGGCTGCGGTGCAGCCTGATTTTCCAGCTCATGTGCTCATCTCAGATTAGGCCTCTTTCATACGTGAGGATGTGTTTAATGTGCACAATTCCCACGTTTTGGCACACGAAAATCCACATGCCAAAATGGCGCATGGTCATCAGCAATAATTCGCTTTCAATGTTTGGGCAGGTAACGTCCATGACATTTTGATTGGGCCATACATTTGCCTCCCCGACTCAACGGGCTGGTTTATCACGTATTTCTTGAAGAAACGTTGCCAGAACTGCTGGAATAAGTTCCCATGACTATTCATAGACGAATGTGGTTTCAATACGATGGGCGCCAGCACACCTCAGCAATGATGTGCGGGATTATCTGAACGCCACTTTTGGGGGCCGATGGATAGACCGGGGTGGACCCGTTGTCTGACCATCAAGATCGCCCGATTTAGCAAGTACTGATTTTTTTCTCTGAAGAACGTCGTGTACGAGACTCCCATTGACTTAGATGAAGACATCGCCGCAAGGGTGAATGTCGCCGCTGCAACTGTTTGCGAAATTCCAGAAATCTTCCAACATGTACGGCAATCAATGCTTCGACGCTGCCATACATGCAATGTTTTTCCCGGTCGCAACCTTGAGCACCTTCTTTCAATAAACATGTTGTTCACACTTGTTTCCATTCATTTATGTACCAGCTCAACCGATATTTCTGTCAGCGCCCTCTAGCACCGAAGGGTCGTCAGCGGAAATACACAGTCATATCAGAATAATATGACCACCTACCTAATAATGGGAATAGCTACCCTTGGCCCGGATGACAGCTGCAAGACGGTGTGACATGGTCGCAATGAGGCCTGGAAGGTTGCCAGAGGCACACGTGCCCATTCGGACTCCACCAGAGCACGGAGGTTCCGGAAATGTGGTTGTGGGTCCGCATGCCGAACCAGTTGGTCCAAATGGTCCCAGAAGTGCTCTATTGGATTGAGGTCGGGCGATTTCGCCGGCCAAGGGAGAACAGAGACATCGCTGTCGTGTCTCTGGAACCAGTCACACACCACCTTAGCGACATGGCAGGGTGCATTGTCCTGTTGGTAGATACCATCACCACCAGGGTAAACGTCTAACATGAAGGGATGCATGTGGTTAGTGAGGATGCTCAGTTAGCCGTTGGCGTTTTGGGACCCATTCAGTAGTACCAGCGGTCCCAGGTTATACCAGGAAAACATCCCCCAGACATGCACACTACCACTGCCAGCCTTCACTTGCTGACCAACAAGCATGTCCGGGTGTTGATTCTCGTGTGTCTGAAGCCATATCCACCACGGCCCATCACTTCTGTGGAGTAGAAACCTCGATTCATCTGAGAAGGAAACCTTTTTCCACTCTTACACAGTCCAATGATGGGCGTCTTTAACATGGACGTCTTTATGCAGCGTCGACTCTGGAGACCAATGTGTAATAGGGTTCGCTCTACTGTTATTGGGGACACGTACCTCTGTGCCACAGCATTCATTTGAGTGGTCAATTGCTGCACTGTTGCGAGTCGATTGCCCTTTACCATTCGATGGAGGCGACGTTCTCCTTTGGGATCGATGGCATTTGATGCTCCATAGTTATGACGACTGCAGGTACTCGGTGCGCCAGCAGTCCATTCTTGGTACACCCTTACTACGGTACCTCGCGAACAGCCGACAAAATCTGCTGTTTCCGGAATGCTTCCAGCCTTGGCATGCTAACCGATGATCATTCCTTTTTGAACGTTCGTCACATCAATACCTCTGCCCGTTGTGCTCAAGTTACACACTATGGCTCATCTGTCCTAACTGGCTGCTTATATCTCTGTGCGGTCGACCTTCTCATGTGCACTCTGGCGGGTACACTGCTTATATCTCTGTGCGGTCGACCTTCTCATGTGCACTCTGGCGGGTACACTGCTTATATCTCTGTGCGGTCGACCTTCTCATGTGCACTCTGGCGGGTACACTGCTTATATCTCTGCGCGGTCGACCTTCTCATGTGCACTCTGGCGGGTACACTGCTTATATCTCTGTGCGGTCGACCTTCTCATGTGCACTCTGGCGGGTACACTGCTTATATCTCTGTGCGGTCGACCTTCTCATGTGCACTCTGGCGGGTACACTGCTTATATCTCTGCGCGGTCGACCTTCTCATGTGCACTCTGGCTGGTACACTGCTTATATCTCTGTGCGGTCGACCTTCTCATGTGCACTCTGGCACTGGGCGGGTACACTGTGATTCCGTGGGTGGTCATATTATTCTGATACGACTGTGTATACTTGATATGAATACACAGTCTATACACAGTTGATTTGCATACTCGTCGAGGAACATGTTACGTCACAAAGTTGTTTTACCCATATGCAGTTTTAACTGAAGTAAACTGGAACTAAACGAATCGAAATTCTGAAGTGCCCATTATGATTTTTTATTAATATCTGGGGCCCTTATATAAACAAGTAATTGTATGGGAAGGGAAAAGTCTTAGTAATCTCAGTCTGTTGCGTCTCTTTATATAAAATGTCTTAAAACCTTAGACTGTCACGAGACCTAATTTTGTTAAATTAGTATTTAAAGTACCTGCCTGGGTACGCCCTAGAATGTGTAACCACATTGAATACTGGTTCGATACTGAAGCGAATTATGTAATGATGGAATATTTAATTCTAGAATCGAACTGGTAGGCAATAATATACTCAAAGAAATACGTTATATGCAGTGTTTAGATGTCAGTTTTCAAACTTTGGGACTCGTACTCGCCGAGTCCTAAAAACCCGAGTTTTCAGAAACCCTAGTTAACACAGATAATTAGAATGATCTGTGCTTGGAGTGGGGGATAAAAAGTAGGACATTGACTATAAAAATTAAAAGGTAAACATTGTTCAATTGAGTTGACAGAGCTAGTTTTAACTGTTTTGTAGGAAAAGATTATTTGTAATATATTGTTTTGTAATTTGTATTGTAAAATACACTTATTTTTACCCACGCTCATCCATTTTAATTTGCAACATTTGGTCCCAGGAGTGTAATTTCAAAGGGGGACCTTTTACTAGAAGTATGGATGAATAAGCTGATGATTGATATAAGAGGTGAAATTGGTGATCTTGCTGGACAAAATGATGGCTTGAAGCTGATATGGATACAAAAAGCAATGAGTTAAGAGCTGAAATGGCAGCTCATTGAAGTGAAATAACTGACCAATATAAAGACATTAGGACCGAACTTAACGGACAGTGTAAGAGTTTAAAGGTTGAAATTGACGGTGTAAGAAATGATATTGATAGGGTTAATTGTAATGTTAACGAAATCACTTGGGATTTTAATACAAAACTGACAGTGTTAAGTTATATTATAAACATCAAATTGAACCTGTAAAAACTGATTGTGAAAGCCAGTTCAGATTTTAAGAAATGAAATGTTACCTTCTTCTTGTAATAATAGTAATTTTAGTGAAAATAATGAAAGAATTTGAAAACTGTCCTAAACCATCCACATATGATGGTCAATCATCTGGGACAGTCTTCAAACACAGTTTGAAGTCATCGCTAGAGTTAATGAATGGAATGAGTTCCAGAAGCCAGTTTTCTTGCAGCTTCGATAAGAAATTCTGCTGCGGAAGTTTTGCAGTCTGTTCCAGAAGAAAAACGACTTGATTATCAAAGTCTGGTTTCTGCATTAGAACTCAGGTTTACCGATAGTTATTTAAAACAATACTATGTGACTCAATTTAAACATCGGATGCAGCAGAGTGGTGAAACTTTGCAAGAACTTGCTAGTGATATGAGAGTCTAGCTAGGTTGACTTTTAGCAACTGTCCACCATAAATCCAAGATAACGTAGCTCAATTACAATCTATTGATGTCACTGCTGACCCTGACACTCAGCAATCTCTGAGGATATTGGAAGGTGAAACTTTAAAGTCAGCTCTGGTACATGCCATGAACTACGAGTGCTCCAGGCGTTCCTGCTTAGCGAACAAACGCACAGTGAGATTTGTGAATGCAGAAGAAATAGAAGAATTCAGGATAATGAAATCAAAGAACTAACCAAAGCCATACTATCCGTTTTGAAAGAGCTTAAAGGTTCTTCTCCAAGGACTTCTACAAACATTCAGTGTTGGAATTGTGATAAGACTGGACACATTCGAGTCAACTGCAAAAGGTGGTAGATAAAACGTTCAAGCACGTCTAACAGACAACAGAACCAACAGAATCAACGTGAAGAGCAAAGACTGGCTGTTGATTGGTTGGCTCCAGGTGAGGTCGCCCACGTTTCAACACTACATGGTGATAATAACACTACATGGTGATAATAACGGATTGGTAGCTGATGGAACCTTGGAGTACCTTGCCGTATGATAGTAGACACTGGTACCAACATCATATAGACATCCCACCTCATCTTACTGACTTATGGAGAGAAACAAGAAGAATATTAACTAAAAACCAAACTGATCCTACTGAAAGGGTTTACCTACATTTTTTCTGCTACATCAAATGATTATGGTGGTACTAACCTGACAGAACAAAATAATAATAATATGCATTATACATGATGGAACTAATATCCGTAAGCAATGACAGAAACTGCTTTTATGTATAAGCAATCAAATTTCCAGTTTAGTCATAATTTTTAATATCTTCAAGACGTTGCAATCCAAATTATGTGTAGAAACAAATCGTTTCAGGAATATGCACTTGAGATTTAAAAGGTTCAAAATATAAATAATGGAAATTCTATCTCAGTTGCATTTTAATTCGAAGTACCAAATTTATTACTTTTCCACTAATCTTTGCTCCTTATTAGAGTCTGTGGGAGGCACGGGGATTACCAAGGGAACTGTTTCATAATGCCATTCAAAGACGCAAGTCATTTGTGTATTAAATTTATTACTTGAAATTTTGAAAATATCTGTAATAGCATTGAACCTTCTTAGACACTACACTCCTAAATGCATTATCTGAGCAATAACTAACATTAACCATTTAGTCCTTTGTGCATTATGCTTCATTCGGATCTATAATAACTAAAAATTTCGAAAACTGGCTTTAATGCTGTTTTTTCTAAAGATCAGCGCAAATGTACATAAAAAAAAAATCACGATGTATCTAAATGTAAAAGTGCTACTTTTATCTTACACAAGTATTTACTTCTAATAAAGTTTAATCTAAAAAGTATTTTAGTTTAAAATAGTATTAAGGAGAAAGGTTAAACAAGTTAACTACAAAGGCACGAAAGAACGGATGATAATGCAAATCCTTTAGGATGTGCTCCGCTGGCCATGGGTAGCTCCGGGTGACGTTAAGATAATATTATTTCCTCGTTCATGGTTGGGCGCATGGACAACGGTCTGAACTAGGCTGCCCAGCAGTGCATGGTTTTCTTTTCCCACATGGTGATGTAACTTTGGGAAGTTTTCCAACGTGCAGTAGCTTCGAATATTATCGGTGAGAGGTCAATAACTGTACAAACTATCGAAATATATTTACCTTTTGTAAACAGAATTCGGCCCTTCCAATACCTAAAATACTTGATCTATTGTCCGAAATTTCGCGAAAATATTTTTCTTGTTCTATCCCGTGTTGAATTAATATTCTGTGTCTTTATCTGTAGCAGTATGCGATTTAGATTCAATAATACTTTTTTTTTTATCCCTTTGTACATTTGTTTGATTAAACGTTTTAATTCGCTCGTTTACTAACCTTGTAGCTAGCTACACAGAGACTTGACTGTGCTTCCCCCAAATTCCTTCTATGAATGTCCTCTCTGCCACCCCATATTGCATTATAACAATTGTGCTTTTATCATTAAACCCGAGTTCAAGGCAGCTATTAGTTCTTCAATTCAAGAATACGTTGTACAGTCGCTCAAAAAATATCCGAATACTATGGTTAATTACAGAATTCAGAAAAAATATGTGGCAACGATTTTTTTAGAAATTAGTGATCTGGCAACCTTCGTGTACTGTACACGAAGGTTGCCAGATCACTAATTTCTAAAAAAAAATCGTTGCCAGATATATATATATATATATTTTTTTTTTCGAATTCTGTAATCAACCATAGTGTTCGGATATTTTTTGAGCGACTGTACTTCAACAGAAGAGATCCTAGTATATATCCAATCCTGAGACACATTGAGGAAGTGAATAGGCTACATTTTAATGAATGAAATATACATTTATTTCAAATATCGTATTGTACAACACTATTACACTTAATAAGTTGTCGATGTTTGTTCGATGAGGTTTTCGCTTGCTTCAGATGTGGAAAATACAGAAGATTCACATGAAATTGAGTGTTGAAAGAAATGTACGCAGCGATAGGTCGAGAGATGGATTCAGAAATGTTGAATTGTCTTTTTAGCCTCAGGACACTAAAGGACCTCTTCAAAGATGAAGGCTTCTCTCTTTATATTTCTCTTATATAAAGGCTTCGCTCCCTTTATTTTTTAGCTTCATTGAGAACTCATTGTTGCCGATGGAATAGAGGTCCAACTCACAAGACTCCAATGCTCAGGAAAGAATATTGAAATGGAAGAATTACATTGAAATTAATTATATGCGTATAATTTACTAAACTATGTTAGTTATTATTATGGTTATGAAAACAAAGGCTATTGAAATACTTTGCTTGTTTCAGTTTATATATAAATCCCTGGATAGAAAAAATGAGAAAAATTTTATGATAACAGTGTGGACGAAGAAAACTCTATTATGTCGCGTATGTCTCAGCTCTGGAGTATGTTGAAGTACGTTAAGTGATTTGATGTGGAAGCATAATAGACGTTATCAATAAAATTGAAAGCGAAGTTTACAGTTAGAGAGAAAACTACGAACAAGGGAATTACCATTAAAAAACTTGTATCAAAGAATGAAAAGCTACAATGAATAGCTGTTATGGTGCTTTTAGTATAAAACGAATATTTACTCTACGATAAACGACTTTGCCTCGTGATATTTCTTTGTAACGGGTGGTGTCTTCAAAGACGTAAAGAGGATACATTGTATGTAGGTTTTGTTTTTAAAATATATCATTTTCTTGTTCACACATCTATAATTTGATGTTTAAATCGGAGGTAACCTTTATATTCATTGCAAACACATATTATATATAATATTGTTACGACAGATGAACGTGCTGCAATGAGTTTGTGATGGGCGTGTGATGAACTTGTGTGTGCGTGAGAATTAATTAACCAATGAATTAGAACATTGAACCGATCTGAAATATAAGAAAGATAGAAGTGTGTTGTTGAAGTTGTGAGATCCAAAAGGAGGCATAATTAAGAGTCTATGCACGATAGTTTAACGAATAAATGTTTTTATTTAGTGTGTGCGCTGGAGGTTGGACTACTTTATTGGTATGGATTATATATATTAAGCTGGTGTATAAAACGGAAAAATATTGTGGTTTTGTGCATGGTGTGTAACGCATGAAAATAATTAGTTCTGAAAAACTAGTACACTTAGTCGCAGTTTTGTGTATAGTTATTTAGTTATTTAGGAATTTAATAGATTCTTCTGAAAGATTTTTATTTTAGAGTTTCGTGCCTTTTGACTTAGTTTGTTTATAAATGATTTCATCCATAATTTTGTAGTGAATTGCATTGTATTGTAATTTTCATTGACCAATTTTTACTTCAACCCACGCTCAGTGCTCATCCATTTTAAATTGCAACAATATTATAAAAATAATATATGAAAAGTAACTGAATAATTACATATAATAATCGGTATATTTTTATCGAAAAGGTATAAGATTTATTTTAGGTTTACATGCTACTTCAGCATCAATTAAAACCTACCGGTCAAATGATTATAAGGTTTTCGTAAAATAAATAACATTCGCTTCAATTCAGGTAAGGATATTGTCAACCTTAAAACCTCAGGAATAATTTCTGTATAGAGCAAAAATTGATATTAGAAATAGCAGATGCAATTACAACTTCAAGAAACTCTTCGTTCTAATGTTTAGTCTCTTGCTCATTATTTTTATGTGACACCAACAACTCAATAATATTTACTTTATTGAAAAGATTCTGCCTTATTCAAGACACTCATAGAGAAAGGTTGCGTGGTCTCATTGCAGCCATGACATTCATTTTCATGGGCAATTTTCAAATTTTATTGTGTGGTTTAAACTATATTATTTATAACCAAATTATATTGTGATTATGAATCATAATGCAAAAAAACCCTCTCAATCAGCCCTTTCCACAGAGGTCTGACAGGAACTTTTAATTCTCAATACTACAAGTTTGTGAGGATGAAGGGACCTTAGCAGAAAGACAGCACAAAAATCCATTCCTTTCTTGGGGACTCGAACCCAGGCCCCTTTGATCAGTAATCGAGTGCGGTAGCCACGAGACGGCCTCATAATGAATATATTTTTAATATCTGTATCTTATAATGTTGATGCATAGTTATAATATCTGTATCTTATAATGTCAATGCATAATTTCCATACCTGAATCATGAAGCATATTGTTCTTAACACCTAACAATTATTTCATTTCTGCGATATTAAAATTCATAAATAAATCCAAAGATGTGTGTATATAGTGATCAAAATCCACAGACATAACAAGACTATTAAGTAGAAAAAGCATGTACGTATATTAAAGGATACTCAAACCATTGTACTACAATGTAAGAGTAATTTAGAGTAGTTTTCAAAAGTAATTAACAAATAAGATGAAATTAGCTGGTTGATGAGGTGAAATTTTACTTGTGTGTTAGGAAATGTTTATTGGATACAGGTTGTATCTAAAGCTGAGAGAAAACATGAATTATTAACCGCTGGAATACAGCTAAAATATTTTAATAAGTTCAGACTACCTACCAGAGAGTAAATGATTGAATTCATTTCGATCAGAAAAAGGGGAGCCATTTTGCATTCGCATTTCTATTCTAAATATTGAAAATGTACTCAGGTATTCTAAAATGTTTTTTATTGATGGTAACATAATCGACATTGACAGTAAAATAAATACAGAAATACACAAAGCTATCGAATTGGGCAAAACAATATTTTAAGCTTCAAGCATATGCATGGAAATCAATAATTATTATGTTAAAAAAGCTAGTAAAACATGCGGAGCGAAAAATACTACTGTAGAAGTGCATTTTTTTAATTTAGTGGGGCCATCTGCTGGCGTTATTAGTAAACAATCTGTATTCATGATAGACGTAAAGTATAAGTGTAAATATTGAAAATGTACTCAGGTACACGCGTGTTATCACGCATGCAGGTAGGGATACGATCTATGATTCAATTTCTTTATGTTGTTGAAGGAATAAAGTCAACTGAAACTTATCAGACAATTTCGGATCAGTATGGTGGATGATGCATTAGTCAATGGGAAGTCAACCAATGGGTGTTGAAGATATTCTGTAATCCTTGCAAACTCAATGTGTTTGTGATACCAAAATCCATAGCTGCAGTGGAAGAGCTCGTGATAAAAAATAATAATACTATCACTAAAGACTTGCTTCTCGTTGATTATTAGTGCTGGATCACTGCGTAGTATCGTTAGCGAGCTATTGCTGTTTCGAATAATGTGTTATCATTGGATTTCTTGGAGTTTAACCCATGAACTAAAGGCATTACCATCTTCGAAGGAGTGGTAAACCTTTCTAAACAAAAAATTACTAAATATATCATGACTGTTATAAGTCATGATATACACTTATCCCCCGATTTACACGGTACTTGTTTTACACGATTGATAAAATAACGGATTTCAAAAAACTGGTAAAAATGTATATTGTGTTGCATATATATTTCAAGTCATTTTTTAATCTCATTCCTTTGGTAACACTGGCAACAACGGGGATTCCCCTATATTTTACAACACGGGGAATCCCCGTAGTATTTCACAATAGTAAAGCTATCTGGTTCATGTGAAGTAGTGCAGTATCATTTTAGCAGCAAAGCTTTACATCATTGTGCGTTTTTTTATTTTATTATTTAAATATCTACTGGTAAGTTTCTAACATTTATAGTTTTTCTGGCATTTTTATAATTTACGTAATTTTTTAAGGTTTTATAATGCCAAAAGTTTTTAAAAAAATCAAATGAAAAGAAAAGTTATTTCTTTAAAAACAAAAATTAAAATATTAGATCGTCTACGTAATAGAGAAAGAGTAACAGATATTGCTAAATTTTACTCCATGAATGAAGCCATAATAAGGACAATAAGAAAAAATGAAGACTCCATTAGAAAAAGTGTAGCAGCTGGATCTTGCACGAGTATGAGCACAATTTCATATGTAAGAGATGTTACAATGGAAAATATGGAAAAGGCATTAGTGATATGGCTAGAAGACCAAACTCAAAAGCGGGTTCCAATTGATACCAGTGCCATTACAAATAAGACTTTAAAGATTTATGAAACACTTAAGAATCAGGTACCGTCGACTTCGCCAGATGAAAAGAAGGTATCTTTTTCCTCAAGCCATGGTTGGTTCGAGAGATTTAAACAAAGACATTCTTTACATAATCTACGATTGAAAGGTGAAAGAGCATCTGCTGATTCTGATGCAGCACAACAATATCCAGCAAAATTTGCTGAAATCATTGCCGCCACTCCTACACTCCTGACCAGGTCTTCAATGCTGACGAGTCCGGGTTATTCTGGAAAAAAATGCCAGAAAGAACCTATTTGGCTAAATCTCACAAGTCAGCTAGTGGTCATAAGGCAGCGAAAAGTCGTATAACAGTTCTTTTCTGTAGCAACGCTTCAGGCGATCATATAATGAAACCATTGGTTATTAACAAATCGAAACAATCGATCGATTGTTAAAATGGTTAAAAACAAACCTCGCTCATTTAAAGGAATAAATATCAAAAACCTTCCCGTTTATTGGATGGCTAATAAGAAAGCATGGGTCACTGCCATGGTTTTCAATGAATGGTTTCATAACTTGTTTGTCCCAGATGTCAAAAGTTATTTAAGTAAAAGGGGATTGCCTTTTAATGCCCTTCTATTAATTGGTAATGCACCAGGTCATCCTCAAGATTTACAACACGAAAATGTACAGTCGCTCAAAAAAGTATCCGAACGCTATGGTAGATTACAAAATTCAGAAAAAATATCTGGCAATGATTTTTTCAGAAATTAGTGATCTGGCATCCTTCGTGTACGGTACACGAAGGATGCCAGATCACTAATTTCTGAAAAAATCGTTGCCAAATATTTTTTCTGAATTTTATAATCAACTATGGCGTTCGGATACTTTTTTGAGCGACTGTACAAATTGTTTTTTTGTTACCAAAGAATACAACTTCCTTATTACAGCCGTTAGATGTAGGGATAATTTCGACTTTCAAGGCACTGTATATCAAGCAAACCTTCAGGTATATTTTAGAACAAATGGAGAATGATGGATCTCTTACTCTTATGGATGCTTGGAAGAAATTTACAATCTTAGATTGTGTTAAGCATGTTGGACTGTCATATACCCAGATTAAACATTCAACGCTCAATGCCTGCTGGAAAGCAATATGGCCAGATGCTGTTGAAGGTGAGAATTATAGATTACCATTAGAGCATGAATATTCTCAGATCACTGAGTTGGCGCATACTATAGGAGGAGAAGGTTTTGAGGATTTAGCTGAGGCAGATATTGAAGAAATAATGGCTGACGAAGAACTAGATGAGGATGATTTAGTTAACATGATTCACGAAACAAATAAACGTGATGAACACAATGATCCTGATGAAGAGCAATCTGAACCAGTTGCGTTCACAGCAAGAGTCATCAGCGTAGGACTTGAATTGGGGAGAAAATTGGGTAATCATTTTTTTACAAAATGACCCGAATGTTGAACGAGCTCTCCGATTCCAGCGGGATATTAGTAAGTGCTTAAATCAACATGAGGAGGTCTATAAAGATTTAACAAAAAAACCTACACAATTGTTAATTACGGATTTCATTACAAAGTCTCGTCGATCTGAGATTGTCATTAATTCATCAATCATTGAACCAGAATCGCATCAAGAACTATCGAGTGATGAAAGTGACATCATACCAATTAGGAAGAAAAGACTGATAGTCCATGAAAGTGATGACAGTAATTAAACTTATTGTTACTTTTTTTAAGGATCTTATATTTTTTGTTCCTAATGTAAAATGAATTAAATATGTACTTATATTACCTACATATATTTGTTATTTTATGAATGAAGAGTAATTTTATGTTTTTCAAGATGTCTTGCTTTTGTTTTACGAAAATAAATGACTGAATTATGCACATTTTAATATTTTTTTCGTTTTACACGGTTTTACATAGCAAATCCAAGATTTCGATTTGCACGGTTTTGTGCGGAACCTATCTTCAGTGTAAATCGAGGGATAGGTGTATTTAATAGCAAGCGATCGGAAATGCAAAATAAAAAAAGAATTCAAATAACCGAAATGTTCGTTCATTTGTCTCCTGGAAGTGGCAACAGAAACCCTTGCCCAGCATCTCGTATAGGCTAATTTGAATTATGCAGAAAAAACTACTATTCACCTTAAAAATAATTTAACAGTCTACAAACAAAAACAAATGACTTAAAGAGATAAAAAATAATATATTTCTGAGTGACAGTAACCCTAATATATTTAATTGGTAATTTTTGGGCTAAGAATTAATTTTATGTTGAAATTAGACTTCTTAAGCTGGAATGTACGTCCCACCCCAACTATACTATGTTGTATACCATAGATTATATTTGTGTATAATGACTACATAATATAATTAAGGGTTTATTATTTAACAATTTTTAAAAAGAAAGAGTTATGAATCAAAGTATAGTTGTTAGGAATCAATTATGTATTTTACAGTTACAATTAAGAAGTTATATATAAACTCGTATCCTTTACATCGGACTTGTTCTCTTTATTCACTACAATAGAATGAGTAATTATTCCATGTTAAGGTATGTAATTCTGTTTAACGAAATTTTAATTAAATGATGACTCTTTAGTCTAAATAAAATGTCTTTTTGGTACTGAAATATAAACCATTTTAATTCAACCAATTCGTCAAACATTTTAGATCAGTATTAATTAATAAAAATGACTTTTATATATTCAGTACTAAAATTAATATAATGTCTCCAGAATAAAAAGTTGTCGAAATTTTAACTCTTATTTTACACTCGTAATTTCATAAATAACGGAAACATTCAATTTATTCAAAATATAATAATTTAATATAACCGACGTCATTATTTTATCTATTTTTAACATATTAAATAAAAAGTGGAAGGAAAGAAATGACATAACGCAAAGGGTCAATACCATGATCAACCTAATTAACATATTTTTTGTCCTGTTTCCAAGCATCATATGGAGAAATAATGCCCGCCCATTCCATGTGCCTGTAGTTATTCTTAGTGACTGTGATGGCGATGAGATCGGCCAAGAAATGTCCAAAACTCATTGTAACACCTAAAGTATCCTATCTACATGAAGACACTTTACTCTAGCCTTATTTTGCTAACAATTTAAGTATTCGGTGCTTTTGCATCACGATATGGTAGAAAACATTTTTTGTGAACGAAAATTAAGTGATTTCCCTCTCTTCCACTCGAATTTTGAACTTGAATTTACAAATAACACAATTAGGTTTTACAACCCAACAACAATAAACAATTAGGTGTACAAACACAATTTACAATTAACACAAATGCACAATTAGGTAATGAGTTATCTGTTGCATTAAAGTCAGCAGCTTTTTATTGGGATCCTACTTGATAAATAAGACACGTTCAATACGCATGACAAAACTTCCGTTGTGCAAGTGTGGAAAGCATTTATTCCTGTTTCCAGACTAAATGATCTATAGTTTACATTTGTGAAATCTACTCTATTCGTAAACCATTAAGTTAAGACTCTTCATTTTTAGAAGAAGAAAAACAACTAAAAACTAACTGGTACATGTAAGCTTAAAAAGTAACAAGTAAAAATGAAATATTTTGATACTAGCGATTTTTTAATTTTAATTCCACAATTTATGTTTTTTAAGCTTAAATCAGGCAATCATAATGGAATGTGTCCATCACCTGGGGGAGCAAAATAATTGATTCTAAGATTAAAACATTTCTTCGTTTTTATAACTCTAAAATCCGAATTTTGCTAATTTTACAAATTTAAACATAAGTTAGCAAAACGCTTTGTTTCTTAGAAATAAATTATATGAGATGCTCAGTTTCTAATAATCCTATTCTCCTTACCTCATGACTTACCCCCTCACCTGCTTGATGCCGATCCCCGTTGGATGTCTCCAAGGATCTGGGATGACTTGCTTCTTCTCCCTGGAAGTGACGACTCTAATCAGAGCACAGACAAAAACAAACGTTTCAGTTCAAACTTGTATTCTGTTTCGTCAAACGAATTTAATTGTTATTCATCGATGTGCATCATTTATAAAGTACCAATCGCGATATGACATCAATACAAATGCCTCGTAATAATTGTTTTAAGGAAATATTCGTTTGTTCTGAATCTGGCATCTTAAAAATAATAAAGCTTCGAATTAAACCATGAGAAAAGACACTAAAATAATTTATTATGCATAATATAGAAAACAAATATATTTTAGGTTGTTTTAAAATTAAGTATCTATCTATCGTGTATGTGGGAGAGATTGGGTCCCTAATACCTCTGACATACTGACATACTAAGCTTCACTTTTATTTCCATCTAATAGTATAGTGACCAGACGTCCCGCTTTTGGCGGGACAGTCCCGATTTTTAACAATTTGTCCCGCGTCCCGCGGCGTTTTAAAAAAGTCCCGATTTTTGGAAATAATGCACGACGAGCTAGGGAACGGCGGGAGAACGGGAAGGGAATATACGGTTTTCGGCGGCCATGTGGCTATTTCGCCAAGAATGAATTTTATATTATTTTTGTTAATTTTATAATGTTAAACTTTAATAATAACAAATAATTGTTGAGAACTGATTATCGAGAACTGCTTATCAAAGTTCGCATTGTTGATCAGTTGTTAGAATTCCACCACCATTATTTAGACTTAATGAACAATGGCATTTTTTGGTATTGGCAACGACGAAAACATTTTGTAACTGTCTCTCAGACGATACACACCGTACTGCGTGCTAGTTAAACAAGTGATGTCAACAAATCAGCTATTCAGATAATTTAGGTGAGTAATTTATTTATTTATTTCATAAATACATAAATTTTCTTGAATTTAGCAGACAGTACTCGTATTATTTATATTTTATAGTGGCGGCAAAAAGTCTAGCGCCGGCCTTGTAAGTGACACTTACGACTTACGTTACGGCAAATTCACAGGAAAAATAATACAAGTTAGTATTGTTATTATTTAGAAAGAAATATAGGATTAAAATTAAAATAATTTTTAAAATATAGTTACTTTATAACAATCAAATTAATTTAATTTATAAACTAACAATAAAATATGGTGTCCCGCTTACCAATGGTGACCGCTCATGGTGTCCCGCTTTACCAATGTTAAAATCTGGTCACTAAATCTAATAGGCTAAGTATCAAGATTTCAAAGACCCCAAGGATTCACAGAAGGTTTGCGAAGGGGAGCCACTGTACAGCTCTTAGAAGACATGGAAACCTCCTCTCAAAGCCACACAGTCTGTTTGTGAAGGTACACAGGGCTACCACGGCTAATGTCACATCCAACGAACGACACCCTTCTCAAGACCTCCGGTGTTCCCTTTCTCACCTAAATAGTTTGGTACATTTGTTAAAAAAAACTACTTAGTTACTATATTAACCTTTCAACTTATTACTTAGTTTACCATTCTACATTTAATAGTAACTGCTAAGTTGCTGTGAAATGTTTCAATAAAATGCAAAACATACAATTTTTCTTCTCTCCTGGACACAAGAAATCCAAAGGTCATTGACTTGCCAGAGTGTCTTTATGTCTTGTATTATACTTACTGTCAGACCCCTTTTCAAGGAATTGTTTAAAGGGTAAAGCTGGATCGATAATTTGGGGGCCTTGGAGCCAAGTAGTAAATGGAGCCCTCTCTATCATGATAAATTCAAGGATAATGAATTTCGCACAACTTTATGTAACGTTATCGATTAGATGATTGAAAAATAATGTAATGAGTATCTTAAACAAGTAATTAAAAAATCAAGGCGTTACTCTAGAGTAGGGGTTCTTAACGTGGGATACACGGTAAATTTTTTGTGGGTACGCCGTGAGAGCTCAAAAGTCGCTAGATCTAGTAACAAAGTGAGTGTTTTATTTCATCCCCATTGTTTACTATAACTATGGTTTCATCTATCTGTACAAGGAGTACGCCAGTTACATACACATTTCCAGGGGGGTACGTGAAACATAATAGGTTGAGATCCACTGATCTAAAGTGTTACGTATTTACCGGGCGGGGGTGGCTCAATAGGTAGCGCACCAGGCTCTTAAACTGTAGTTCCCAGGTTCGAGTCCCAGCTGGGTTAGCGTTGAGATTTATCTCCAAAAAATTCCCCACCCTGCCCACGGTAGGTCAGTAGGAGACACCGATGGGCTTGGAAAAGCCGGTGTACGTCGGATGGGATGTTAAGCCGTGACCCCGTGTGCAGGAGAGCCATACCCTGTGCACGTTAAAGAACACGCAGGATGGCCTTGACGGGGTGCTACCCTCTGTCTCCCAACAGCTGTTCCAGTGGGTCCACTCCCCCAACCTTCTCTGAGTCTTCGGGGTCCAGCATGCACGTTAAAGAACACGCTGGATGGCCTTGACGGGGAGCTAGCATCTGTCTCCCAACACCTGTTCCAGTGGGTCCCCTCCCCCAACCTTCTCTGAGCCTTCGGGGTCCAGCATGCACGTTAAAGAACACGCTGGATGGCCTTGACGGGAGACTACCATCTGTCTCCCAACAGCTGTTCCAGTGGGTCCCCTCCCCCAACCTTCTCTGAGCTTTCGGGGTCCAGGTGACCTGGCAAAATGGCCAGGTCACCTGGTGGTGACCACCCATGGTGTGCAAAAAGTGCCGCTTAGCGGTAAAACAACCCAACTTCGTCTTTAGTGCTACCCAGTTGAAAGGTAATTTCTTTTAATCTATCATAACTCTTTCTTCTAATAAATAAATTGTATTTATGTAGAAAAGCTTGCAAAAAGCGCGGATTTACACCGAACTTTTAAGGTACGAATATATAGTGTGGTATTTATATATATTTCTTTAATGAGAACCCAAACGGCAATTCACTTGTCATTTTTTTTTAACTTCAAAGTTCAAAATTACAAATTCAAGAGGGTAATGGTTAATAAGTTTAGTACATTGGGGGTAATAATTGTTAACTGATTTAAAGTTGGATTTTTATTTGAACCGGAAACTGGGGAAAAAAGTCTCTAGAACGGATCTCTTGTCGCAGGCTGCAAGAAAATTATGTTTCATATGAATGAATTGCGAATAAGAATCTGCAGATTTCGTACAGCTATTGCTATAAAAATTATTGTTCGCAAAATCTTGAATTGAGTCACCAGAATGATTTCAGGGTGTTCTGAATCAAATACCATTTGTCGTACTGTGATCAGAATTTGCAACTAGAAGAACAATATATCACCTTTCGTGAATATTAGATCTTCGTTTTCAAAGGAATGAAATTTGCTTCCCAATTTTAGCATCGTCTAGTATTGGAAATTCAAACCAACTTCTGATTGCGTAAATGCAAATTATAATATTTTTTCTGTACCCATAAAATCTAAAAAAATTCTCAATTATGTATTAAAACAAAAAAAATGCTTCCTCTCTCCATCACATAGGGGTAATTGGGCAAATGATTGTTGCAAGTGCAAAACCGATTGCACATCACACTCTACCACAAAGATTTCAAACTTCTATAACAAGTACGTCGTTTGCAAAACTTAATTGAAACCTCAATATTTTCCTACTTATTCCTTCGTTAGAGGTCGCAATTGGAATTTTCATCATTCTCCGCATTTATTGGTGTCAAACTGTGGAAATTGGAACTAGTAGATTAGGGGTTCTCAACATGGGATAGGCGATAAAATTTTTGGGAATACGCCGTGAGAGCTCAAAACTCACTAGATCTGGTAACAAACAAAAAACAACCATTGCTATACTATAACTATAGTTTTATCTATCTATACAAAGGGTACGCCAGTTACATACACATTTCCAGGGGGTACGTGAAGCATAAAAGGTTAAGAACCACTGCAATAGGTGATTGGGAAAATGTAAATAATAATAGTTTATTAGTATCTGTTTAGCACAAAATTTATTTTTTTATCTCTTAAAATAAAAGTGTTATTTTTCCACTACTCCCTGGAGGTAGGAGGAATGATTAGTGCCAGTATAAAGCTCGTGATCATTATTCTCCACAAGCAAAATTAAAAATTCCTATTGCAAATACATCGTTTGCAAATTGCAATATTCGCTCAGCATGCAAATACTGTGCACGAAGATTCATCACCAAGATGAAGACGGGGCAAAGTTTCAACAATCTTCGCATCGAACAATATCTCAGTGGACAGGAACCTCCTATTGGAAGTAAAAATTTTAAAAACTGTGTTGTGAGATTGTTGCATTTTGTGAGCTCTTTTGAATCTCATATTAAAGTAACAGGTTATTTAGGTGGTATAGAGCACGATATTAGTTATTAAAATTTGAAATGAAGTTAATAATACTTTATGTTACTTTGTGTATTTTTGGTCAATTCCCATTTCAAATTCTAATTTTTATTAACTGTTATTTAATAGATAGTGTACAATAGATAGATAGATAGATGATATATATCACATTATGTCCTTCTATTTTGATTATTTTTAGTTGCAACCACATTGAAATATTTTGACAAACATTACAATGACATTATTGAAATTATTGCTTATATAAACATAAATATATTCTATTATCCACTTCTCTATTCTTTACTTATATTTTATACGAGAAATCAAAATTGCACATAAGAATGATGTTCAGCACCTCTTGATTTCGTGACCATCACCCTTATCGCTATTTGGCCGTGAACATGACACAGGGTCTGAAATTTCTTAACATCTCTGAGATCTGTAACCTGAAGAACCACTGCGCACCAAATCTGACCTCTCTAGTACAAGGAGGAATTTCACCTTTGACTTCAAGGAATCCAATGGATCAGAAATTGCAAAACATTTCTAAGATATAGAAAAGAAAATACCCACAGGCATCAATTTTCAAATCTAGCATATATAGATTTAAATTTGATAGACTGATCAAATTCGTAATATTGTTTAGAAGATGGAAACCAAAACATCTCTAAGTACCAATTGCCATGTTTCTAGCACTTACAGATCCAGCCTTGACCTCTACTTGATCTGGAAGGACACTTCGAAGGTCAGTTTCTTTGCGAAATCTTCTGTTAGGATTACCCTTGCGTGCAAATTTTAAGATTCGAATTCAGCATCATAGTTAGAATAAGATATACTCCATATCAGTTACTTAGTCACTACCTCACTTACTCACCATTAGCTAAATGCACTCAGTCACTACCTCACTTACAATCGGCTGCATACACTAAGTCACTACTTCACTTATTACAATCAGTCCCTACCTGACTTACTCACAATCAGATGCAAATAGTATAGTCCCATTCCAGTCCCACCATGCAGTGCTTTCCCCCTATGACGTCATCGACCACGCTCCTTATTAATATTCATAACTGACCACGCCCTCTTATGCGTCCCCACTACTTCCCCTTTATTAATAACTTATTAATATGCATAATTAATATTCATAACTCATTCATTAACCCCTTAGGGTCGTCCCCCTTTATTAAAAACTCCCTACATCCGCCATGTTGACCACATATTTCCGAAATAATTCAAAGTCCTGAGTCTGCCATTTTGAATTCTAATATACACCATTTTGAATCCTGTCGTCACCACAAATTCCCGAAAAAATTCAGTCCCGAGTCCGCCATTTTGAATTCTAATATACGCCATTTTGAATCCTGACGTCACCACAAATTCCCGAAAAAATTCAAAGTCCCGAGTCCGCCATTTTGAATTCTAATATACGCCATTTTGAATCCTGACATCACCACAAATTCCCAAAATAATTCAAAGTTCAGAGTTCGCCATTTTGAATTCTAACGTCCGCCATCATCCAAAATTCCGAAATATTCCACCTAATTCTGGTGCCATCTAGTGTTTAACACACATCTATATTTAAAAAAAAACACTATTTCGCACAGTGGGACTAGATTGCACGACCCTCACATTTACCAGAGCATTTACACAGCGCATTAATCCATTTTGCCAAGGGTGGTGTATTCTTAGAGAGTTGAAAGGTGGATGAAGTAGAAATAACTGATCATTATAAAACAACCGAGGAATTTTAGTATTTTTCCGGCATTTATTTTGTATTATAATTTAACATGCGAACTTTATATTACCTGAACTTATTTTTTCTTGTAAATTAACCTTCGCAATTTTTATTTCTTATAATTTAAGGTGCGAATATTTATAAATGTTGTTTTTTTCTTGTAAATTAACCTACGTATTTTTAGTCCTTGTAAATTAACCAACGAATATTTTAGTCCCTGTAAATTAACAATTTTATTTCTTATAATTTAATGTGCGAATTTTATATTTCCGGAATTTATTTTTTATTATAATTTAACGTGGGAATTTTCTATTTCTTGTATTTATTTTTTATTCACTTATGACATTTTTATAACTCACAAATTTCTTTATTCTTTGTCAATTAACCTACGAATTTTTTTATTCCTTATAAATTAACCTACGAATTTTTTATTTCTTTATAAGTAAACTCTCGAATTTTTTATTTCTTATAATTTAACTTGCGAATATTTATAAATGAGATTTTTAAATCCTTATTAATTAAAAATTTATCAAAAATGACGGCCCCTTTATTAATATGCGCCCCCTTAATTAAAAGGCTTATCGAAAGTTCGACCCCCTCATTAAAAAAAACCCATATTAATAAGCATATCACTTTATTAAATACCTATCATCGACCTTTGGCGGGTAATTTATTTTTTGGAAATAATCTTCTTCCTCTTATTGAAACTTATTAACCCATCTCCCCGGTCTGGTTGGACCTCCGTAGCCCATGGCTGCTTGAGGATGATGAGTTTATTACTAAACCGACTCAAAGAAATCGTGATTGCATCAGCAAAAGAATAACCAATAAAACTAACTTTTTTAATTCCCGTATATCCGTTACGCGACTTGGTCTGAAGTTTAAAACTTTTTATTCTTAATACTTATTGTCGCTGTATCCCCAATTCATAATATCATTCACTGATGCATAATATTACACTCTTACAGTTTTAAAAATCGTTTTTTCCTCCATTTACTGGAGAACGTGTGATCACAAGACCAACGACTCATCACGGTGAAGAAATTTTATTTCGCGTTGCGACCCGTCGTTAGTACATGCGTGTTCGTTACGCTTGTTTGCAAGGTCGGATATTCAGTTGTCTTTCATCGGATAAAAATAATTCTGTAAAGAGTTTGGTACACTGTTGAATTTTATAGAAAGTAAGCAATGATAAAAGTAGAAAACAATTTATACGTTGCAGGTACCTTTGCGTTTTCGCTTGCGTTGCGTAAAATATCTATCTTTAATTCTAATGCAAGCACAATATTAACTTAATTGTATGTTAATGGAGATCTGAGGAATTTTTTTTCTATTATCGCAAACGGTTGGATCAGCGATGGATTGCCGCATCCACAAGCATGGACGCGCAGCGGGCAAACTACGTCACAGGTCGGCGAATTTTGTGCTTAATTTTCACAGTCGCCCCAATAATGCCTTTTCACAACCTCAGTGACATCTCGATGGCTCGTACTGGTGAGGACAGAGTAGTTTGCTCTGACTTATATGTTGCGATAGGACCTCAGTAAAGGAATTCTGCACTTATAGATATGTCACAAAAAATCGATGTTCTCACATAGAGCGTAATTGGATATAAGTGTCAGACAAAAAATAATACCTTTACATACTAAGATTCACTCGGAGTGAAACATCCCAAGTCCAGAATTTTAACGGTGAATTTTATCTTCGTCAAGAATCTTTTCAACCCTAATGGCGAAGTGAAATTATTATTCGCTTTCAATCATGACGAATTGCAGCGCCCAATCGCTTTGCTGAGCAGGTCGACGGAATGACTCGTATGCTGGCATCTTATCTTCGGGGAGATCTTTTCGGCTTAACGACGGATTTCAACAGTTTACTGCTTTGCAAAAGCTCCAAGCGGTCAGCTAATTTTGAAATGTCCTCTGACACTGTTCATCACAATTAAAAAAGTATGTAGCAGTAAACCGAGAGAATATGGTTTTATCGCATCAGAAAAGGAAATAAAGTACATTAGAAAGGGGAAAATCACTGTTAGAAGGAACCCCGACTGAAAATTGTTAATATCATAAGAAATGCATGAATACTGCATGGTTTAGAAAACGGTGTCGGTGTAACAAAAAATTTCAGTGTAAAAATAGAAAAACAAGCAAAAAAAAAAGTATCGTTTAATACGAGTTTCACAGAATAATAGACTATGTGAAAGTTTCAACCCGGTGTGATATGAAGTAGAAGTAATGTGAAAAGAAACCTGCAACAGCATAAATGTTAATCCTGGCGTCATTTGTTAGGTGGTGATAGCGTAACATGCACCAACATTCATGGATTTTCAAATGGCATTCAACGTGTATCATTTCTATCACTAAGTTTCATCTTCTTTTATTTTTTCCAACCAATAACATTCCAATCCCCAATAACACACAGTTTCTGCGGGACAGTCCCTTTCCGGGGATAATTTCGATGCGAAAATGGCGCAGAGGAGGCTTTTTCGCACAATAGCGATATGCACTTTGCTAAAAAGCAAACCTGGTCAATGAACGATGCAGTTTTCATAGACAGAGTGCAATTAAGATTTGAACTAAAATGTCATGGATGAAATTAGGAGTGTGGGGAATATTTCCATGCATGAACATGTAAAGTGTAAACGTGTGTTGAAACGGTAGATTTGCACTAAGGATGTCTATATTTTCGGACCCATTCTCATGCTCTTTTCAGGGTTCCGTTTGCATTTCCAAAGTTATTTTCCCTGCTACAAGAGTATTAAAAGGAAAAAAGTTAAAAAGTACCTGTCTTTCTATATGCTTCTTAGAAAGTAGAAAATACTCTTAAAATATACAGATTGAGAAATCAATCACCAAATTCGTATTCCCTTCGAGAGGAAGAATGGGTCTCCGATTTACTTACTCAACAAGATTGCCGGCGCTCTATCTTCCTTTGAAGGAAAATAGGGGATTTCCAATTGCAGTTGAAACTACTGAAAAATATTAAGAATGCGAACTACTGAGAAATATTAATGTACTATATGCTTGTTCCGCCGCATTTAAATCTAGTAAACGCATTCTTAATATTTCTCAGTAGTTTCAACTGCAATTGGGAATTCTCCATGGAAAATACAATTGACTCATAATTGGTTTTCATTACAACATCAATCTTGTACCAAATATTAATTCATGGAACAAAATTTATTCTAGCGCTAAATCATCACATTTGATTTGCACAATATAAACTCTTTCATGAACAGCAATTATGCTACAAGTCGAATTCCTAAAACAGTAGATTTAAACTTAACACATTTAATCGAATTCAAACTTAAATGAGATTATGTTTAACTAAAGCACCTCCTACTCCTCAATTTATGCATAGAATAAAGTTGTTTTTAATATTAAATTATCACATTGCATTGGCATAGTTACAGGAACAGCGACTATGCATTTAGCATAGTCGCTGTCCCTGTAATTATGCCATTGTGATGTAATAACCCCCTTAGGCTAATTATATAATGCTCAAGGGGGAACCTAAACTTAAGAGAATTAAATTCAAACATCGATGAAGTTGTACTTGAGGATGATCGAAATCAAATATCTTACCTATCTTTTGGTATGCAGCAGGCTCGGGGATGAGGGATGAGGGATGCCCAAGGGATGAGGCCTCCATCTCGGCAAGGTTTCCTGGCGACTAAAGAATTTTAGGAATATTACAGACGGTGAAGACATTGTGACGATTTCGTTCTTATTGCTACTAAGCGATGAAGTTTTGTTAGAGGAAAGAATGAACAAATCTCATTGTTCCATTTTCCGTTCTGACGTTCATTGTGTATTTCGGAAATATTTGGATTTAAAATGTATCGGAATAAAACAGATCATTCTTTTGTAACTTAAGCTGATGAAGCGAATTCTGTTATTCTAATATTAGCATAGATTAAATTAAAAGTATTTTTACAGACATAAAAATATATAGATGTTAGCGAAAAATTAATTAACATCATCATGCAACAATCAAATAGTTAAACAGTAACCTGCATGTATGAAATTAAAAGTTTCGAAGAAGCAGAAGAATTTTTTTTATTCAAAAGGTGTTATTGCAAAATATTACACCACTGATTTGAACTTGAATATTCATATTTCGGTAGGTGTAAGGATTTTTCTTCAACGCATTTGAATATTTTTCGGCACGACTGTCATACGTTACGTTTTCTGTCAGATGTCTCATAACGAATAAAACGTATGTTTTTATTAATACAGATGATGATAGATACTTTGATATGAGAGTGGTTTGATATGAGATAGATACTTTGATATGAGAGTGGTTAGGTTTAAGAACCTGGAAAGAAACAGCCCATAACGGAGCTTTGTTCAGAGCTCGAAATACGATGGAAACTAGCGACAGCCCGAGAATTTTCAAACGAGAAAACCCAAAATCTTGTAGTGGGCACGAAATGTGTAAGAACGCGGCGGGGGGATGGTAAAAGGTGAATCATGACCTGAAACGGGTTAAATCCTTGTTGCTTCGCGCAAAGGGTGAATTGGTGATAAAACGTAATATCCATGAAAAGGGACAAAATCCTTATGGCACAAAAGGGTCGCTCAGTCCTCTTTTTTAAAACAACTGGATTTCCCTTTTCAGATTATTACAAACCAGGGGGTTGAAGTGGGGTGAAAATGCGGGTTTTGCCAGAAGGGCTGTTTACTGTCAACGGGTGACGTCATCCGATGTCTCTGGACAGAGAAATTTTGAGATGGGTCCAAAAACAGCAGTCAAGGGTGTGAGGGGGATGAACTTTTCCAAAACATGTTGTAACACATCACGTCTGATATGGAATCAAATGGGGCTCGACAGCGTGTTGGGTGACGTCATCCAAGATGACCGTCGAGGGAAATTTTGAGAAGGATTGACCATTCAAGGTGGCCGCTCAGAGGGTGAGGGGGTGGAACTTTTGCTAAGAGTTTTAATAAATGAGGTTTTTTTAATAAAGTGGGATTGGGAGGACTTTTTGATGAATAATGAGTTTATGGGTTGGTCATTGAAGATGGCCACCAAAGGGATGAAGAGGATGCCCTGAACGTTGCCACCGAAAGTTTAGTTGGACTTTGCAATTTTTTTGAGGATTGCATCATCCATTCTGAGAGGGGATGCCTTGAACGTTGCCATCGGAAGTTTAGTTGTACTTTGCAAATATTTTGAGGATTGCATCATCCATGATAGTACCTGAGAGGAGGGTGGAATTATTCAGGTGTTTACAAGTCTGGACATGGTGATTGCATCATACATTCAAGAATTGCACCATTTTCTGGGACTTGGCTAGAATGTGCCACATTTTCTAGATCTTTCTAAAAGGTTCTATTACGTCATAGGATGCCAGTTTTTGACCAAATATTTTTAGGTGAATAAGTAAATTATTTTGCTGATGCAGGAAACTCATTAAAAATGTATATTTTTCATAAATTAAATATTATTTTAAATATTATATTGATCTGAACTGAACAATGCTGTATATTAGCATCTTTCACTCTTATATTTTGTTAAACACTTTAATATTCAAAATTAATCTAATGTATTTGGTGTAGGCCTATTTGCTGATATACAAAAAGCAATGTCATTTATCATTAGTTATATCAACTGAACCACACTGCCATAAAACACTTTAGTATTTTTCATAGCCACAGTTGGGAACCCACATCATGGAGAGGTGTTTTATAGCAATTATATTGGCTGTTGCAACGAAGCACACAGTACTTTCTGAATTGAGCCATGGTGGTTAGGCCTAACAAAGAACTATTGCAAAGCAGCTCACCCTACTTAAAACCAGCTCACCTACCTTAAAAACATGTAATTTATGTCTATTACAAAACTAACAAAGTTTTAAAACAGTACCATACAGTAGCCAGCAAGAACAAGCGACATGAAAAGCATCGCGAGAGTGGAGAGCCTCTTTTGATAGGTCACAGTCATGTGATATCTGACCGTCTCTGTAGAGATGGCTTTGGTATGTTCTGACGCATAGAGCAGAAATATGTTCTATTCATTATCAAAGTAACCAACTGTTGCTTACCTCCTTGGCTTGACTGCAATGATCTCACATGAGTATGGGGAATTGATCATGTTTAACCAAATATGAAACCACTAGAAATGAAGTTTGTTTGGACACCAAAGGTAATTTATATTTAAATGTAACAGTAAGTAATGTTTATTATTGCTTAAAATAAAATGAAGTTTGCCATGTATTGACAAGTAACTCATTTAAATTTGAGACCCTTGCACTAAACTATAAGCAATGTACACAGAGATCTGTGAAAAAAATTATGGGGGGAGGAACAAGTAAATTAATCAAATTGCAGCTAAAGGGAATGTCATTCAATTCTATTCAACCATATTTTTTTTTACTTCCATATTCCAATTATAGTAACATTCTATGAAGGGAGGGGAGCTTGCACCCTCTCTCTAACCCATAAATATTTATGCATACACTGTATTACAAACAGAAAATATTTTGAACGAGAAAACATTTGCTGGAGATAAATTGAAGTTCTCATGCAAACTTCTCTAAATATTTTTTTTGCAATATTTATTTAATATTTATAGAATTATGAAAGCTGAAACATTTAACTTTCACTACTTATTAAAATTTACTTCAAAAACTAAAATACAACTGCTGTAACAAATAGTTCACTATCAAAAATGTGCCATAAAATGTATAAATGTTTGTTCAGTTTTCAATTTGGGGGGATGCTTAGGAAGATTGTGACATTGGCTTCTGCTGCTACATGTTCCAGCTCCTATAACTCTTTAAATGTTAAGTAAATATTGTAGAAAACTGAGAACTAAATTAAATCTTCAATTTTTACCCTATTGACATTGAAGAATTACTGTTAAAATGCTTATTTTCAAAGTTCGCCAACTTTGAATGTTGCTGAAAGTGTCTGGGTATTCTTTTTATTATTGTGTATAATTTTAGGGGTTTAGAGTGTTCCTTTTATTTGTGTAATTAAAAGCTTAGCAGCTATCAATTATGTTAAAATTTTACAAGGTGCATTTTTGCTGTATTTTGGTTATTATATTGTCTTGGACATTTTTTCCTAAAGGTCCTTAGCAATCAACAAAACTGAGAAATTTGTTTTCATCACAAAATATGATTAAATTACCATTAGATTATAAATCAAGTGAAATCAAATCGTTAATATATATATATATTAAATGAACAGTAATGGTGTGTGAATTGACGGTGAGGCGCTATAGTAAGTTTACAGTATCATTTGTGAAAAAAAAATGTAAAAAAATATCAATCAACTCCAAACGATGATCATAATGTCTACATACACAATTGCTGACAAATTAAATCTAGATGATTGACTACTAAGTATGCTATATGAATGCATAATTCAGCATCATACTGGATTTAAGAAATTTTGCATTATCTTTTAGGAAATTCCATGTTGTTCATGACATAAAATGTTTTCTCATGTTGGTTGTTAATAGCAAAGATGAGAACTTTGCAGTAAGCTCTGTTTCCATCACTCACAAAATAGGGTTAAAGTGGAATATAATGCTCGTTACATCTTTAAACTTTTTATATCAGATATATTGTATTTTAGGAAAATTGGTCTGTAAATTAGATGCTGTGATAAAAAGTTATTTTCTGAATTTTCAAAAATATGTTACTGAGATGACTATTAAAACACTCTAAATGAATCCTAAATTACAAAGAATACTGTGTTAATCAGGAATTCAACATTAACTTATAGAAATTTTATATAGCGGAATTTAGGATTCTTTTTGCGAAGGGGAGAGCATATATTAACCCAACAGAATTGAAAACTGTCAACTTTGACCTCTGTAGTCAGAATGTCAGTTTAGTAAAATGTTAATCTTTAACTGATTTACGTAAATGACATGACACACAGTAAGAATCTATAAGTAGATACTTTAATTACTGTAGGGAATTAGCTTTATCATTTATTAACAAATTTTCAACCAGTTGAATGAAGAAGAATGATTATTACACTTTCTGAATGAAGGAATTTTGATTTAAAACTGGGAAATCAACAAAAACCTTTCAAGTAATTGCCTGTTACAGGAATTCAGTAGCAAAGTATCACATGAGCCGTCCTGTGGAATGGGACTCATGAAGCAGTGAAGAAGTTATTAATTTTTGGTTAGATCACTCAACAAATCAATAAATGTTTTGTGTAACTGACCTTTGCTTTCATCAGTGCCATCACTGAATATGATTGAAGTGTAATTAGAATATGAGTTTATATAACATTTATATATAACATACAAGTAATGTCTGTGACGTTTTATGTTGGTCACTATAAACCTAAGTTTTTTACTATGTTCAAAATGCACGTATATTTTTCTTAATAATCTATTTATTATACTTATATTATCCTTTATATTTTATAAAAGCAAAAGATAAACCTCTCAGGCAACAGCATGATTTCAGCAGTTCTTTCTGTACATAGTGTTTTATTCATTTCATTTAGTGATTGAAGTTAGGAATACTCTGAAATTTAAATTTAAATCAGGAAATATATTTTTGAAGTGAAGATGGATGAGAACAAGCAATTCCGATTTTAAAATGTATATATATAAAGCACTAGTAAGATTGTTGTCGGAACCTATGCATTTAACCTTATTACCTTCAAATTCTTATTTGTGTAAAATAAATGTGGGAATAAATCAGAAATTTTTATTGCCATTGTCTCTCACTATTTTATAATGTAGTTTCTTCAATGCATATAAAAAACCGGTAATGAATAAAAATAGTTTAATGTACTTTATAAACGCTCATTTTTTTGAAATCGTAAGGAAAAATTACACAAAAGGAATATAGAAACCATCGCAATGTTTCTGAAAGAAATTCCATGGCACGATTTTGGTCGATTTCTTAGTCACGGCAAGCACCACTCTTAGTGACGTCATTAATCAGTCCTTGGCCTTGTCTCTCGGTGGCCAGGGCCGAACTCGGATAAAATAATATGAAAGGCATATACGATTAAAAAACAAACTTCTTCATTGCCAAGAGTAGTTTCAAATACAGAAACGAAACCACAATTTCAACAGGGCATAATGTTTTGTGTCCCTCCGACCAAGTTTCAATTAGATCTCCCTGAAGAACTGATAATATCCCAATGCAGAGAAACGTGCTGTAGCAAGGAAATTTACCACCCTCCTCCACCCATGGAAAGTGCTCCGTGATAAGTGCAGGTAAAGCATACACGCACCCATCCCTTCCGTGGCACAGGAGGAGAACCACGAAACTACAACAGCTTCACCCGCTGCAAACAATACGGTGAAGCCTCAGAATAACGCACATGGATATAATATCCGAACTAGAACCATTTCCGCAACTTCTGAAGAAGACTTTACAAATCGAAATATGTTAAGTGACGATCTGTCAAAATATTATTGAGTGATCCGTGTAACAAGAAATGACTTACTTCGCCTACTATACAAGAAATGACTAACAACTCTACCATCCTGTATTCACCGATCGAAAGGCAATTTTGAATCTCTAAAAAATACTAAACAGCACGGATAACGATTTACTTTTAATTTGCCTGTGTGAAATATACATACTTAGTACCTATTGCATTGAACTTTCTGTTAGCCGACTAAACGAAGATCGTATTACCAAGGGTGTAAGCCTCGCAAGTCTCCATCTACTTGGCTATCACATAGATATTATAATTATATGCATGAAACATAACTCCTGTGCTAAAGTATATTCAAACAATAATAGATATATTAATTCCCATTCAAATCCCAATGCATTAAATATTCCCCAATGCATAAAATTCCTTACCAACGCGATTTTACAGACGTTCGCACTTAATGCGGTGCAACCAATCTTCTGGGCTTGACCAGAAGATTGGAGAAATCTTTTGGACAAACAGCAAGGATATTGGCTAAACAAGTAGAACAAGAATGCACACTTGTATTCACTAGGGCATAACTACATATACTTCTGATTAGATAAATGGGATATTGAAAATCAGGCCTACCTTGGCTAGATGAGGATGTGAAGTAACATGAACCCGAAGTCAAGGAGTTGTAGGCGATTCTAAATGACAGAGACATCGCCCCTTCTCCAACGTTTAATGCATCTTGCATTGTTTCGTAATGAATTATTCTGTTGCGTACAACAAGATTCTATTACTTGCTTTGTTGCGAATAACAACAGTGAAGTCAACGCAATGAATATCTTTGCGATATTACATTCCTCGTTGCCAATGGCATGCGCAGAAACTTCGAATGGGAATTGACATGTTTAGGTATATTTGTGATATCTTTCTCTAAGTTTTGGAGACTTCCATAGGAAATATATGGTACTTAGATCAACAAGTAGGAGGTTATAACCACAACCTTCGCAGCTCCCCCCACCCCAACATAAACATACTTGGGTACGCCTAGAATTGTCAACTGTTCCGCATTATCAGTATTTATTCCGCTTGCCGTACCAACGCCGTATGGGACTCTGCGCATCGCCTAAACTACAACGCTGTATGGGACTCTGAGCAACGCCGTAAAGAAAATCTGCGCATCGCCTAATAGATCTACTGTTTAAATAACAGAAACTCTATTACATTCAGATGAAGAATCATTCAGACAATTTTGATGAATTGCGCAAAGAATGATCTTTGGTAATCGTGCGTAAACAACACGTGTCGACGCTTCACCTCTCATCACAGAGATGAAATATTCTGCTTTGGAAATTACAATTAATATATAGGATCTGAAAGGGAAAAAATAACTGTAATAAGCCTTTAGTGCAATTTTACCTTTTTAAAAGCAATATTCAACATTAAATTGAACATATTTTTTCCACGTATTTATTCAATATATTAAGGAAGATATCATTCTGAATTTAACATCTATCAGTTTTAGACGAAAATTGTCATTAGCCGAGTGGGATACAAACCCACGACCTCCTAATAACATGTCAGGTGCTCTGACCGCATGTACAGTCGCTCAAAAAAGTATCCGAACGCTATGGTTGCATACAAAATTCAGAAAAAAATCTGGCAACGATTTTTTTTAGAAATTAATGATCTGGCAACCTTCGTGTACGGTACACGAAGGTTGCCAGATCATTAATTTCTAAAAAAATCGTTGCCAGTTGTTTTTTCTGAACTTTGTATACAACCATAGCGTTCGGATACTTTTTTGACCGACTGTACAAAAGGATATAAGTTTGAAATTGAATTCACAATATACATTCTCCCTATTTACATAAATTGGATTTATGTGTTTAGGGAGAATGTATATGATGTCAGAGAGTTTAGGAATCAAAATTATCATATCTGTCCTGAGCTAATATGCTGCCTCCGGCCACTGCACACCAATTCTAACAATGTCCTGTTTGACATTGCCTGCCCACCGCATCCTAAATCTCCCACTCTTTCTGAAGCCTTTAGGTACACTGTACATAACCTTATTCGCCAGTCTATAATTATACATACGGGCAACATGGCCCGACCAGCGGAATCTCTCGCTGCACAATATGCTGCTTAAAGCAGGTTGCCGACTCCTTTGCCTAACCTCATCATTAGTTACAAAGTTAAACCACCTAGTACCCAAGATACTGCGTAAGCATCTAGAATCAAAAGCATCTAGTTTCCTGTTATCTTGTTTACAAAGTGTACAGGTTTCCCTACCATAACTAACCCTAGAAAGAACCAAACTGTTATACAGTCTAATTTTAGTCTTTAGGTGAATACGCCTATTTCTCCACAATCTCCATAGATTCTTAAAAGTCCCGGTAACAATCCCTATTCGTCTGTGAATTTCACGCCGCACATCACTAGTATCTGTTAAATTGCTTCCAAGGTAATTAAACTGTGACACCTGCTCAAGACTGCAACCATTCAGATTGACTGAATCACAACCTGCCTGACCAATTTTCATCACATTAGTTTTCTCTCTCTTTACAACCAAACCTACTCTACTACCAGTCTCATCAACAGCTGGAATGAAAGAGTTCATCTCATCAACATCATTTGCCAAGAGGGCTAAATCATCAGCATAATCTAAATCAGAAATATTCGTATCTCCAGTCCATTTAAGGCCAAAATCTTTCCCTTGAAGTGAATTTCGCATAACATAATCAATAACCAAACTAAAGAGAAAAGGAGACAAAATGCACCCTTGTCGAACACCAGAAGTAATGCTAAACCAATTCCCACAAGCCTTACCAACATATATGCATACACGACTCGGTGTTATTATTGAGAGCTTTCATTATGTTAACTAACTTGTCTGGTATGCCATATGATCTTACAATCAACCACAAATTATGAAGATCAACAGAGTCTAAAGCCTTTTTCAAATCAACAAAGCTAGCAACCAAAGGATTCTGAAACTCTAAACATTTCTCAAGAATTTCGCTAAGTGAAAATATCTGATTCACATATCCCCTACCACTTCTGAACCCACATTGCAAATCACGCAATTGACTGCCAACCAGATTCTTAATTCTATTAAGCACAATCATGCAAAGAACTTTCCCTGGAATAGAGAGTAGGCTGATACCCCTATAGTTATCACAAGAACTGCGATCACTCTTTTGAAATAGGGATAATAATAGCTCTGGTAAAATCTTTAAAAACAATGACTTAATCGTAAAAGATATTCAAAAACTTCAGTCATCCAAGTGGTAAACGAAACGTTCCCAGCTCTAAGCATTTCTGTAGTAATTTCATCTACCCCTGTTATTTTGATTATGATTTATGAAGTTTATGTTATATTATTGATTTATGAAGTTTATGTTATATTATTGATTTATGAAGTTTAAGTTTAGAAATAGCCAGAATAACTTCAGATTGTGTTATAGGGCCAACATTAAAGCCACCAATGCATCATCTATCATCATTACAAACAATGGGAGTAGTAGAATTAACCACATTGTTTAGAACACCACTGAAATGCTCAGCCCACCTAGACATGACAGAATCCTACCCTTCTATAACCTTACCTTGTTTATCCTTCAATCCCTTTATACCTGTCCGTTTTCTACCACACAAAACAATAACTATCTGGTACAGCTCACTGCTGTTGTGCTGTCTATCTGCTTCCTCGGCTTTGTCAGCCAAGACATCAATCCAAAGATTCTTATCAGCAGCTAACTGATCCCTTACAGGATCCGACAGGATTCTGAGGATGAACTGGACCCGACAGTGTTCTGGGGATTACATACAATTCGGCTCATCAAGGGTGCTGATGACAAACCATTATGTGTTATTTGTTAAACGGCAGTTTTAAACGAGTCCATGAATCCTTAAAATTGAAGCACTTTTAATTGAAACATCCGGAATACAGTAATAAGCCAATAGATTTCTTCATAAATAAGAAGAGAGAATTAATATGTACTAAAAAGACTATGTCTTTGACATAGGGCGTACACGTTTATTAAGCTCTCTGTAATGCTTTCTATTAGGACTAGTATGTACTGTTTAAGGATATTCCTGCAGTTCCTTCTTTCTGAAATAAGCTCAAGTTCCTTGTCACTTAATTAATGCTGTCTCCTCTACTCCTTTTTCCCTAAAAGAGCACTGTACATAATGTATTGTATGTTTCAACAGGTAAATTGAAAAAATCCTTTCTTCGGTAGATATTAATAAATGATTGCCACTAGATATTTCAATCCTTTCAAAAAACTTGAGTCTCCTCCGACAAAAGACAGGTATTTCTGAATATGCTGACAGTTTCCTTGATAATTATAAACCTTGACGGCTGAAATTTTATTTCTAAGTCGTTCTAGGATTAACATTGGCAGCAATAAATGCACCCTTTATATGCAATTGCATCTATGTGGCATACTTATACTGTTTAACAAATAAAAGATAGCTTTTCTGCGATTCATTGTTGGTTTAAAATGTGAGTGAAAGGATATAAAGAAGGCGAATTAGAATATAGCTTCTAATGTTTGGTTCCACAATACTAGTAGCATTGATTACCAATCCACGTAATGACTTCTTCATTGCATATATTTAATCCAGCGGCTGAAAAATTCTTAATTCAAGAAGAAAAAAATGTATATAAGGAGATCATAGAATTTTAACTCTCTCAGGTGATCATTATATGTCGTGGAATGCAAACAATAATTTTTATCATTTATTTAAAGCGTCGGATTTCTCTCATTCATTTAGTTTTGAAACATTACTGTCGCCACTGAATATTTCATTTGTGTACAATTAGATATAAGATGGTCACACTCTTGCCCTCGACTAAACTTCGCTTCTTCTTTTCTAGGAATTTGGGGAGCTCGGATGACTCAGAGGTTGATAGCATTTGGAAAATCTAGAGTTATGGATCTATTTGTTATATTATGGTGATGATTTGTCGCTTTTGGTAAATTCTGTTGCCTGCATGAACTGTTTCATTAAATTGAGACGTGACCATTACTCATAGAACTACATCAGTGGTCTGTGCAATTCCAACGTTTGATTTCACCTTGAATGCAATGAAATGCGATTGAGTTATAATAGCAGTCTCAACAATTGTAAAATGTATTTCAGAAATCTTCCGGAATAAGAAGGAGTGTTACTTACACACACTGTTGCGTGCAATACCTTAACAATCATTGAGTCAATTAAACGTCATTCAGTTTGTTGCAAACAAACAAAGAGGATTTCGCAAGGCGTCAACAAAGCTAGCATTTACCTATAAAAGAAACATGAAAGAGTCGGATTCTTCAGAAAGTGAGACGAGAATAGCTGTCAGTTATTCTTCTCACGCTCTCATTCATCTTCGGCTGGAGATCTGCGGTGAAACACCACTCAGCCACTCTGGGTGTAGACCTTGCACTGTACAGGGGGGAGGTTGGTTGGTTGCCCCCAGTGTATGCCTGACGTCCCTGGTATAAAACCCGGTCCCTGGTATAAACCCGGTCCCTGGAATAAAACCCGGTGCACTGTCTTGTGTAGAGCTACTACTGTACGGGAGGCATGCGTTGACGGTTTACCTTCGGTATAAAACCCGGGCTGTGTGGCTGTGTTCCCAGGAGAAAGTGGGAACGTTCAGAAGAACCCCTGTTACCCCGTCTATAAGGCTGGTTGTCCCGGGTCTAAAACCCCGCGTGGCAACAGTACGGCGATGGGTTAAAATGGAGCTGAGTTCAATATGGATCAAGTGCAGCACCGGAGGTCTGCGGATTAATTTGGACGCAGTACCTTGAACTGTGGCTGGAATGCCGGCTACGAGAGGTGTTAAGCCCGTGCAGTTGATAAGCATGCGTGGGTTGGTAGCACCCTTTTGTGCAGTAAGCAGGAATGCATCAGTTGACTGGGAATGGTGTGTGACGTGGTTCTTTAGCTATGGTGGATGTGGATAGCCGTCCCTGGGTTTCCCCAGAGACCAGGTTGTACGGCGATTTCAAGAGGATTTCATTTCCTTAAAAATTGTAAAATATGTTTTCATTTTAATTTGTGAGAAATTATTAATTTTTTTTTACATGAGAGAGTCATGTTAAAGTAGTTACTGTTTTAATTTTTGACTTTAAAAAGAAAGGCGTTTTAATGAGATATATCAGATTGAAAGTATATTGATCAGTGGACATTTTTTAAATCAAATTACTGTATATATTAAGTGTTTCTTGAGCAACGAATAATCTAGATGTTTTCCGGTGGGAACAACAAAAACTACTAAAGAAAGAATTAAAACTTCATTAAAAAGAAAAATATTTCGTATTTGAATTTTTTTAAAAATTCGTTATAAATTGGTGGATATTTATAACAAAACTAATTTTTAATTTATTTACTCGATTAAAACTTTGAAATAACACGTGGAAAGATTTAGAAATTTAGTAAATATTCAGGAAAAATTACTTCTTACTTGGCTTTTATCCTTGGAGCTGTACAAAGATGAAAAAGAAGGATGCCGTAATGCAAACAATGTAATGATGAAAGATGACCTACACTTGACCAAAACTGTGATTAACTTAACAGGAAGTCTAAATTATTGATTTCATTTACTGTCCTTTTTTCAATTTCAATGTTATGCTTCATAGCAGTTAAGCCTACTGCAGTCAGTTTCTAAGCCAAGAAATTAACTGAGAAGTAAATATATTGAAAATATTTTGTTAGAGTCATCCTTTGTTAAACGAACAAACTTAGCTCACATATGAAAGAAAACTTCTCCCAGAAATCCACTGTTTAAAAAGTTTGACGCTCGACAGGATTGTCTATAGGTAGAAATAATTGTCAGTCTTTTTTTATTTAGTTGTAAAACACGTTGTTGAAGGTAACACACAAAACAGATTAATTTCTTTATATATCGTTTCAAAAGAAACGAGCTAGTGATTTATTAATTGTTTATCTGCCCATCTCTAAACATTACATTTCAAAAAACTGTAACCGTATGTAAATATTACAATATGTGTTAGTGCACCTCATAAATAATGCCTATTTTCAGTAATTAATGTAAATATCATCATCATCATCATCATCATCACCACCACCACCACCACCACCACCACCACCACCACCACCACCACCATCATCATCATCATCATCATCATCATCAAGCAGCCATGGGCTACGTAGGTCCAACCAGACCACGCAGTTTAATTCTCCAAGCATATCTGTCCTGAGCTACATCTGCTGCATCCGGCCACTGCACACCAATTCTAACAAGGTCCTGTTTGACATTGTCTGCCCACCGCATCCTAGGTCTCCCCCTCCTTCTGAGGCCTCTAGGCACACTGTTCATAACCCTATTCGTCAATCTATAATTATTCATACGGGCAACATGGCCAAACCAGCGGAGTCTCTCTCTGCACAATATGCTGCTTAAAGGAGGTTGCAGACTCCTTTGCCTAACCTCATCATTAGTTACAAAGTTAAACCACCTAATACCCAAGATACTGCGTAAGCATCTAGAATCAAAAGCATCTAGTTTCCTGTTATCTTGTTTACACAGTGTCCATGTTTCACTACCATAACTGACCCTAGAAAGAACCAAACTATTATACAGTCTAATTTTAGTCTTTAGGTGTATACGCCTATTTCTCCACAATCTCCATAGATTCTTAAAAGTCCCGGCAGCAATACCTATTCGTCTGTTAATCTCATACCGCACATCACCAGTATCAGTTATATAGCTCCCAAGATAATTAAACTGTGATACCTGTTCAAGACTGCAACCATTCAGATTAACTGAATCACAACCTGCCTGACCAATTTTCATCACTTTAGTTTTCTCTCTGTTTATAACCAAACCTACTCTACTACCAGTCTCATCAACAGCTCGAATGAAAGAGTTCATCTCATCAACATCATTTGACAAAAGGGCTAAATCATCAGCATAATCTAAATCAGAAATTTTCGTATCTCCAGCCCATTTAAGGCCAAAATCTTTCCCTCGAAGTGAATTTCGCATAACATAATCAACAACCAAACTAAAGAGAAAAGGAGACAAAATGCACCCTTGTCGAACACCAGCCGTAATGCTAAACCAATTGCTACAAGACTTACCAACTCTCACACACGACTCAGTGTTATTATAGAGAGCTTTCATTATGTTAACTAACTTGTCTGGTATACCGTATGATCTCACAATCAACCACAAATTATGATGATCAACAGAGTCGAAAGCCTTTTTGAAATCAACAAAGCTAGCAACCAAAGGTTTCTGAAACTCTAAACATTTCTCAAGAATCTGCCGAAGTGAAAATATCTGATCTACACATCCCCTACCATTTCTGAATCCACATTGCTCATCACGCAATTGCCTGTCAACCAGATTCTTAATTCTATTAAGCACAATCATGGAAAGAACTTTACCTGGAACAGAGAGTAGGCTGATACCCCTATAGTTATCACAAGAACTGCGATCACCTTTTTTGAAAATAGGGATAATAATAGCTCTGGTAAAATCTTTAGGAACCATGCCTTTATCATAAAAGTTATTCAAAATTTCAATCATCCAAGTGGTAACCAAAACATTCCTAGCATAACAGTACAATATCGATGTTAAGATTATTCCTAAGAAAAAACACTTTTGTACTTCTCGTGATATAAATATGATAACGTAATACACAATTTTTTAAAAGTGAACTAAAAAAAACTGGTTTTTATCCCTATATAAACCAAAAGTAGAAAAGTGAATTAAATATAAATACATTCGAGAACCCACATTAATAATAACAACCTCTGGTTTCCTTTTGAAGATAAATAGTGATATCGTGAAGCACATGAACAAACTCTGTGGTTTTCCAATTGCGTAGTGTGTCTTTTAATCCTTGCGTGTAGCATGTTTTCATTGCAATGAATATATAAAACAACTTTTGTAATTTTATGAAGAAATAAAACAAAGTCATGAATTTTTAAAAATTATAAAAGACATGAATTTTTAATTCGCCCAGGACAGATGCATTTGTTAAGATATTTGACTTACAATGGTCCAAACTAAAAATGGAACAGATATTTTTAGGTGTGACCTACCTTATTGGTAAGCTCAGAAACTAAAGTATACTCGTGCAAAACTAGATCTTTTCTTCTATTGAAACCAAAAGTATTGAAATCGGTTGATCAATTTCACAAATAATGAAATTACCCATGAAATATATCGTCATTTGCTTGCTTGCTTAACGTTACAGAAATTGGGAATTCCTTTTTCCGGCTTACTCATTAAAATATTTTGATAATTTTTTTTTTAATATTATGATTATTAATGTATTTTATTATATTTTTATACAGTTATTAATTAACTTTTTTTTATATTTGAAACCAATATATCTGTCTCTTGTAGGAAATCCAGCAAGAGGCGAAATATTTTAATTTTTGTTAGAATTACAGGAAAATTTTAAATTATGTTTATATTATAATCAATAATTCCAATCTTTTCCAGTTCCTTGAAAAAATTTTTTCTTTGTGAGTTGTATTTATTACAGTTTAAAATAATATGTATGGTATTTTCTCTAGATTTACAAGTTAAACAATTTGGACTATTACTAATTTTTAATAAGAATTTTGACTTGTTTAACGTAATTGTGTCTGTTGTTATTTAACGAAGTGTGTCTGTTTAAACGAAGTAGAATTTTACATTCTTGTCTATTAAAAGGTAAATTAAGAAGATAATTTATTTTGTCAGAGAGAAACAATCTAAAATTTGGTTTGAGAAAAGAGTTAAGTTGAAAAACGTTTTCAGAAATATAAAATTCAAGGTTTTTAATTTCTTTTTTAGATTGTGGATAGAATTTATGGATTGGCGTGCATGTAGTAAATTCATGGGTAGATTTGGCTATTTTATCCACTTCTTCATTTTCTTTAATTCCAGAATGTCCTGGAATCCAGCTCAAGTAAATCTTATTATTATTTTTATTAACATTTTCTGCATTAAGTTTGAGAATAGAATTAATGTAGTATCGATATTCTGTATATGAAATATCTTATTTTAAGGTCTGATTAGAGTCAGAAAAGATGACAGCAGATTTATTTTTAATATTTTGTAAAAGCCATTGAAAGGAAGCTAAAATAGCATAAATTTCAGCAGGTAAAATTGGAATGTTAAATGGTAATTTGAATTTCGAAGAAATATTTAAAGAGGGAATGTAAATTGCAGCCGTTGATGATCCAGAATCTTGAAGTAAGGACCCGTCTGTGTAAATTTCTAAAAATTTGTTAAAGTTTTCATTTTTAAAATTATAAAAAATTTGTATAATGGCCTCATTTGTAAATTCATTTTTGGAGTTTAATAGAGGAATCTCAATATTGAAGTTTAGGAGGTAAATAACACCAATTTGCCATAATTTCAGGGATATCTCCTCTTAAATAATCTTTGTGAAATTTATTAAAATATTCAATTAGTGTTGTGTTCTCTTTTAAAAGTTTGTAAAAAGGAAGTCTTTTATATTTTTGATAGAAAGGATGTTCTGGTAGTTTAAGATGTAATCTTATGAAATATTTTAAAATTAGAATGGAGTGTCTAGTTTGAAAGTTTGGAATTCCAGTTTCTTCTAAAAGAGCAAGTGTTGGACAAAAGTTGGGAAGACCCAAGGCATTTTAACACATTTATTTTGTATGTTGTTTAATTTTTTAAGTTTCGATGAATTTCGTTTATCAATGAGTTCTAAACCATATTCCATTTTTGCTCTTATAAGATTTTTATACAGAATTATTAATGTTTGTGGCGAAGAACCTTCTTTTCTGAATGCAAAACATTTGTATATATTAAGCAATTTGGAACCTGAATTGTAAGCATGGTCCAAATGTAAGTTCCAATTTAATTTAGAGTCTAAATGGAAACCTAAAAGTTTACAATGATTAACTTGAGTGATAATATTTGAATCAATTTTTAATAAATATTTAGGATAAATAATATTTATTTCTATAAAAATGAATGCAATAAGATTTCTTAATATTTAAGTTAAGATTCCATTTTTTACAATAATTATTTAGTTTGTGCAATTGTTCTTGTGTTTTTTGTTGAATTTTGTATTCATTTTTGTCTGAAATCCAAAATGTTAAGTCATCTGCATAACTTGCGTAGTTGAAGTTTCTATCAAATATTTTTTTGATATCACATAAATATACGTTAAATAGTAAAGGAGACAATGTTGAACCTTGGGCAAGTCCTTGAGTTATATTATGTGATTTAAAGTAGATAGAATTAATTTTTACTTTTAAGTTTCTGTTTTTTAAAAATTTTGATAAAAATAAAATTACGTTGTAATCAATTTTTACTTTACAAAGTTTTAATAAAAGAAAGTCAATTGAGACAGTGTCGAAAGCTAGTGATAAATCAATAGATACAGCAAGTAAAATCTTTTTCTTTTTGTTTGCAGCATAGATATCTGAAAGAAGTAAAGATATACATTCTTTGCTGGATCGGTTTTTCCGAAACCCAAAAAAGTTTTTAGGTAAAATATTTTGTTTTTTAATTTGCCATATAAGTCTTCTAAATAGTATTTTTTCAAAAAGTTTTAATGAGTTAGAGAGTAAGGAGATAGGTCTAAATGAATTAAATTCTATAGGTGATTTATTAGATTTTTGAATAAATATTATAAGAATTTCTTCCCAAGATTCAGGAATATCATGGGTAGACCAGATGTAGTTAAAAATATTTAGTAGTTTTTCCTTCCAATAAATAGGTAATTTTTTTAAAAAAATTGTTCGATATAAGATCTGCTCCAGGGGCAGATTTTAAATTTAGTCTTTTTATTTCATTTTCTAATTCTATCAAAGTAAAAGGTAAACTTATTTCAGTATTAATTTGTTTAAGTTGGTTTAATTGTGTTTTATAATATGATTTTAGTTTGGTGTCTAATGAAGGTGCAGGTTATACCATAATTAGGTTTTGTGCGAAATGTTCTGCAGTTTCATATAATGTATAATTTTGTTGAATAGCAAATTGAGCTATTGCCAGATATTGATTTTTTTCCTAAAAAATGGCCTTAAAAAATTTTCCATATATTTTTTCCTGGATTATGTGTTGTAAGTTGGGAAGTGAAATTCATCCAATCTTCCCTTATTGATGTTTTAAGTTTTCTTCTAACATCTGCTTTTATTTTTTTTAATTTTTGATATCATGAAAGGATCTTGATCTCTTTGCCTTATTTTCTGCTTTTTTTCTTCTAAGTGCTATAAGTTTGTTCATATGCCAAAAGTTTTTTTCAATTTAGGAATTTTATTGATGATGATATTGAAAGCTGATTTAGCATTTTCATTAATAAAATTAAAAAATTCTTCATAATTTAGATTTTCAGGGGGCATTATGTTATTTAATATTTTTTAAAATGCAAACCAATCATTTAAAAAGATTTTCTGTTGAAATTTTAAACATAATTGTGATGATAAAAGAATAGGATGATGATCACTGCCCCTTGTATCAGGAAGCAGTGACCATTTAAATTTTTCTATTAAATCGAATGAAATTAATGTAAGATCAATAATTGATTTATTATTTGCATAGTTTTTATGTGTAGTTTGACTTTTATTTAATAAAATTAAGCTTGAGTTTGAAATGAATATATATTTAACTGGATTCCAGCTGAATTAGTAGTATATGTGTGCCATAATTTATGATGTGCGTTGAAGTCTCCTACGATTATAATAGAGCCAGATAATTGAGATAATATGTCGTTATATACATTTTCATTAATATCCATATGCGGATTGAATACATTTAAAATCGTGAACATGAAATTATAAACTAAAATTTTAACAGCTATTAAATGTAAATAATCTATCATCATCATCATCATCATCATCATCATCCTCAAGCAGCCATGGGCTACGGAGGTCCAACCAGACCGTGCAATTTAGTTCTCCAAGCAAGTCTGTCCTGAGCTACATCTACTGCATCTGGCCACTGCACACCAATTCTAACAAGGTCCTGTTTGACATTGTCTGCCCACCGCATCCTAGGTCTCCCCATCTTTCTGAGGCCTTTAGAAAAACTGTTCATAACCCTATTCGCCAATCTATAATTATTCATACGGGCCACATGGCCAAACCAACGGAGTCTCTCTCTGCAAAATATGCTGCTTAAAGGAGGTTGCAAACTCCTTTGCCTAACCTCATCATTAGTTACAAAGTTGAACCACCTAATGCCCAAGATACTGCGTAAGCATCTGGAATCAAAAGCATCTTGTTTACACAGTGTCCAAGTTTCACTACCATAACTAACCCTAGAAAGAACCAAACTATTATACAGCCTAATTTTAGTCTTTTGGTGTATACGCCTGGTTCTCCACACTCTCCATAGACTCTTAAAAGTCCCGTCAGCAATCCCTATTCGTCTGTTAATCTCATGCCGCACATCACCATTATCAGTTACATAGCTCCCAAGATAATTACTACCACACAAAACATTAACTATCTAGTACAGCTCTCTGCTGTTGTGCTTCTAACTGCTTCCTCGGCTTTGTCAGCCAAACCATCAAGCCAAAGATTCTTATCAGCAGCTAACTGATCTTTTACACGTTTATTAAGTTCTCTGTAATGCTTTATATTAGTACTAGTAGGTTATTGATTAAGGACATTCCTGCAGTTCTTTCTTTCCGAAATAAGCTCAAGTGCCTTATCACTGAGATAATTCTGCCCCTTCTACTCCTTTTCTTCTAAAAGAGTACTGTTAGTGTCCAAAAAAGCCAGTTTAAAATGATCCCATGCTTCCTCAACTTCAGTAGTAAGCATACCATGACTGTCATAATGACTAAGTAACCTATCATGGTAAGCATTGGCTATAACTGGGTCTTTCAGAGCTTCAGTATTAAAAGCATATTTTTTAACCCTAGCACAACACTTTTTAAGTTTAAGTTGCAACACACTTTTAACAAGGTAATGGTCAGATCCAATTTCAGCTCCCCTATATGCCCTGGTATTTCTAACAGAACTAGCCCATTTGCTGTTAATTAATATATAATCAATCATATTCCTATGCAGCCCGTCAGGTGAAACCCATGTGTACTTATGTATGTCGCGGTGTTTTTAATATGTGTTAGTTATTCTGAAACCATTGAGTTTACTTACCTGTAGGAGACGTTGCCCATTGCCATTGCAGTTACCATTACCAAAAGGGCCAATCACCCCCTCCCCAAAGGTCAGAGTCAGTACCAACTTTGGCATTGAAGTCACCAAGAACAAGGGTAATATCTGCTTTCTTGACAGAATTCAAAATATCCTGAAGTTGTCCGTAAAACCTATCCTTCTCATCCTCAATGGCATCCTCAGTGGGGGCATAACAGCAGATAACATTCAAGTCTTTAACGCTTGTCTGAAATTTTGCTGTAAGAAACCTTTCATTAATGCACTCATATCCTAGAAGAGCATCACTAGCGTGTCTGCTGAGAAGCAGACCCACGCCTTGGTGATGCTTATTGTCGTCCCTCCCTGAAAAGAGAAATTTAAGATTATTTTTAAGAATCTGACATTTATTGGTCATCTGGTCTCTTGCAAGCCGAGAATATCTAAATTATAATGGTGGAATTCTTGTGTGAGGACATCAAGAGAAAAAACTCTGTGCAGAGTCCTCACATTCCAACTACCTATGGAGAGAAAATGGTTAGTAGGATGTTTAAAGAAACTATGTTTATTGAGAGGGAATGCCGACAATATCAAACAACCCCCTAATCGCAGACATGGGGCAAGGACCCGTTTTCCCACTACTAAAGGCTGAAGCCATCTACACTGGAAGACTTCCTCCAATGTAGAATTTGACGATGCCAAAAGAAGCAAAGAGTTCAGGTGCCTGCGATGACCTCTGCTCAGGATTATCCACCAGCTGATAAACATATCCTGCGAATCTATTCACTTGGAGCTGTCAACCCACAAACAAACAGAAAACACAGCGGAAGATTTTCCCTCCACAGAAGCCTACCAGTGCAGCAAAATCAGGATCCATAATCAAGCTCCAAGAATATATCTGTCCAGTCCAGTGGGTTTATATGGTCAGCACCAGGACCCTGTGTGGTTGACCACTCCTCAGCAGGGTAGAAAAAAAGAAAAGTAGCCATAGTTGTCCAGATCAGTAGGCCACACTAATCTGGCAGCCCTCCCCTTCCGTTCACTTCCACAAGAGAGTATCTCTTTTGAAAGGTACTAACGGTCTGCACCACAAGAAGGCGGGGTCGGACATTAGGTGCTAGGTCTGGCCGGTTCTATGCTTCATCACAGGGGATTGGTGCATAGCTCTCCTTCCAGTGACTACCTAGCTACCACTTACAGACAAATAGTCTATATTATAGTTAATTGAAATAATTTTAGGTTTTTTTTTTGTGGATAATAAAACCTACTCCATTGTTACTACTGGGAGAAAAGTGAAAGTATGAAATAAAATTAGAAAAATTAATATGTTTTTTAGTTTGAATTTCTTGAAGAGCAAATATGTTTACCTGTTTGTACTTCGCCAGAAGCAGGATTTCCTCTTTTTTTTTTGAGATTAGACCTCTGCAATTCCACTGCAGAATGGCCAGGTTATTACGATTTGAACTGTAACATACTAACCAACCAAATAAAACGTACTCTATCTCCCAACTCTATTACCAAGCAATTGAATGGAATTTTGGAATGTCCATGATCAGAATATAACTCTCTTCAGTAGGACAGATGATTTTAAGCAAGTGAAGCACTAAGTCAATTAGTAGATTAGTTGTTACATTTTCCTCTTTCAATTGCTTGGTAATAGAGTTGGGAGATAGAGTATGTTTTATTTGGTTGGTTTGAATGCTTTTATTACTTCTACCCTTCTTCGTAATTTTGGCGTATTTAGGTGTACATGTGTTTTCCTTTTGGTTTTGCATAGCTTGTTTTTCAAATGTAGTTAAAGTCTTGGAAGCAGTTGGCATTGGCATTAAGTTTTTCATTTTCCTTAGATTCAATTGCTTTTTTCTTTCCCATCATTTGATTTTTTTTGCAATATATTGTAAGCGTCCATTCCATTTAAAGATAATAGATTGTTTGAATTATATACAGTTCTAAAATCATCCAATCCGTCCTCAAAATTTTGGGCCATTCTGTGATCAAAATTCTGTTGAACATCGCTTGCTTGCTTGCTTGCTTGCTTGCTTGCTTGCTTGCTTGCACCCCTTCAGTTGAATATTCCTGAGATCAAGACAGGTGTGTGATCTCAGACTCATTCAGTCATAATGTAAGAAATCTCATTTATATTTTCAAAGTTTTCCTTCTTTTATTAAGTTGTTTTATAATTTATCAATAAGATCAATATCTCTGATATAAGAGATCAGTAATTTGTAGAAAGTTCCTTTTAGGTAATTTTTAGGTGGTTCTAGAATTGATTTAAAATTATATTGATTTATATTATATTTTTCTAATTTTTGGTAATAAGTTTTTCTTTGATTGTCAAATTTTTTACATTTAAAGATGATGTGATTTAGAGTATGTGGTTCATTACATGAGTTGCAATTTGGATTATAAGTTTTCTTTATTTTATAGAGAGTTGTGTTTGTGAGAGCTAAATTAACCTTGATTCTTAGTATAATATTCATTTCTTTCTTTTTCAAATTATAGTCTTTAAATTTATTCACTTTAGAATTTATGTTAAATCTATGAGTGTGTGAAGCATTTGTGTTATATCGATTTTGTAATTCTTCTAGCATTTTAATTTTATTCTGATTTTTGTATAAGTATAGGAAATAAGGAGTTTGATTTGAAGTGTTTAGATTTTTAGCTTGTTTCGCTAGAGTGTCCACTAAATCATTTTCTTTGTGGTTAATATGTGATGGTATCCATTGTATGTATATTGTGTTGTTGTGTTGTATGTGTTGTTGAGAAATTGCTATTATGTCGTTAATATATATGGCGAAATTGCTTTTAAAAGGATTTTGGTAGATAATTTCTAGAGATGTTTTGCTATCTGTTAAAATTACTATTTTATTATTATAGTATTTTAAAGCCCAGTTTATGGCATGTAAGATTGCTGTAATTTCTGCTATTATAACTGGGGAAGGTCTATTGAGTTTAAATTGGTAATTATATGAGTTACAAATAAATGCTCCTGATGTTATTGTTCTTTCTGCATTTAGGGAGCATCAGTATAAATTTTGATGAAGTCTTTATATTTTTTTTCTGTGTGTTTCAGTAAGGATTTTCAAGCTGTTTGAGTCTAATTGTTTTTTGGAGTGGATACCTGGAATTTCATTGTTCATTATGGGGAATGGTGCTGTCCAGTATGGATAATGTATTATAGTGTCTCCACTTAATTTATTTTCAATGATATTTAAGAATAAATTTTTTTCAGGTAGTTGTGTTAGTGTTATATCTTTATAATTTTTTTTTATTTTTTTCAATAATTGGGTGTTGTTGATTCTTTGTGATAATTCTAAAAATGAGATTTGATGTTAGATATTTTTTTCTTTATATTCAGTGGTGGGAATGCTGTTTCTGCATATAAATTGATATTTGCAGTAGGTTTCAAGAGTCCCAGACAGTATTTCAGAATTTTTGTTTGTGAGTTTTCCAAAATTTTCATTTTAGTTTTAGATATGTTATTAATTAGTTCTAATCCATAAGTATATTTAGGTAAAATTATTGAATTATATATAAGTAGTAAATTTTTTACTGTGCATCCCCAGCTTGAATTTCCTAAAAATTTCAGATATTGAAATAATTTATTAGATTTATCCTTTGCATTTTGTATGTATAAGTTCCATAGTAGTTTCGAATCAAGGTGTAGACCTAAGAATTTCAAATTATTCACTATTTTTAATTTTTTGTCTTTTATTTTAATGATGAAGTCATTTGGTAGTTTCTCCCTTTTGTGAAAATAAATAATGTTTGTTTTATCTATATTTATTTGTAAATTCCATTTTTCACAATATTCGTTTATTTTATTTATTGTTTTTTGTATATTTTTTTGTATTATATCTGCATTATAGTGTGTTGTCCAGAATATAAGGTCATCCGCATAAGTTCCATTTGATATTTGCGTCAAAAATGTTTACTATATCATTTAAATAAATATTAAACAGTAATGGAGATAGTATGTCTCCTTGTATGATTCCATTCATAAATTTATATTCATTACATAATATATTTCCAATTTTAGTCTTGTAAAATTTGTTTTGTATTATGTGATATAAAAAGTAATATAAATTGCCGCATATCTTTAATGATCTGATTTTATATAGTAATGCTTGGTGTGAAATAGAGTCGAATGCTTTTTCTAAGTCGATAACAACCGCTACCATAAATTGTTTGTTTTCAATGGCATGTTCCGCATCAGTAATAAAATCTAATAGTAAGTCCTTTGTAGCTCGGCCAAATCTAAATCCATAGCAATTATTGTGAAATATATTATTTTTCTCTATGTACCAATTCATTCTAAAGATTATCATTTTTTCAAACAGTTTGAGAATGTTAGAACTTAAGCAAATTGGACGGTAGGAATTTAAGTCGTCTGCTGGTTTTTTTTCTTTTTTTATAAAAATCATATAGTTCTCTGACCATGAGTCTGGGTATTTTCTTGATATCCAAATATTATTAAAAAAATTTAGCAAGAATTGTATCCAGTTAGGTGGAAGGTTTTTAAGAATTTTGTTGGTAATCCCATCTGGGCCAAGAGTTGTATTTTTTTTAAAAAGTTTGATGGCACTATTTAATTCAAATAAAGTAAAAGGGGTGTTAAGAATTTCTGTTTTGTTACATTGGAAGGTTTTATGAAATATGTTAGAGTCCTTATGTCTTTTTTCTAGTTTGTTATTTGGTTTATAGTTCTTATTAGTGTAAAATTCTGCTAATTTTTCTGTGGTTTCCTGTGTTGATAAATTGTTTTTTAGAGAATGTGTTTCTATTGGGTTTTTAGGAGTAGTATTAGTATATAATTTTTTATAAATTCTCCATAAGTTTGTTGTTGTTGAATTTGGAGATAGTTTTTCAGTAAGTACTTTCCAATTTTGTTTTTGTATGTTTTTGATTTTTTTTTCAATAGCAATTTCTAGTCTATGGAAATTTTCACAATCAATAAATGTTCTATTTCTTTCCATCCTTCTCTCTGCTCTTCTTCTGATAGCGATAAGTTTGTTTATGAAAATTGATTCTATATGATTTTTAGGACATTTTTTTGTGATAGTTTCTGTATGTTCTTTAATTTTTTTATTTAATGTGTTGGTAACATTGTTATAATTTGCATTTGAATTAAATGGACAAAGTTTTTCTAGGTCTTTTCTCAGAGTTCCCCAATTTATAATTTTAATTTGTGGTTTATTTGTATTTAGAGTTATATTAAGTGTAATGGTAATAGGCCAGTGATCACTTCCAAATGTGTCAGTCATTATTTTCCAGTGAGTTAACTTGGAAATTTCATTGGTGCAAAGAGAAAGATCAATTACTGAATGTTTATCAATGTTATTTTTTCTTGTAGGTGTTTTTTCATTTAGGATAATTAAGTTAAAATTTTCAATAATTTTAATTAAATGTGTGCTTCTATTATCGTTTTTGTAAGAGTACCACATTTTATTATGAGTGTTAAAGTCCCCACAGATTAAAATTTCCCCTTCCAGATTTTCTAATATTGCTGCATATTGACTATAGGTAATATGATTACATGGGTTGTATATATTGACTATATATATATATTTAAGTTATTAATTTTTACTTGTAGAATTATGTATTCAATTTTATCAGTAATGTTGTTTAAGAATATTCGTCTTTGAGGAATTAATTTGTCACAGTATGTTACAACACCCCTAGAAGTTTTACTGTTTCTTTGGAAATAAGTAACGAAATTATTCAAGCTGGGGATATTATCTGTCTGTGACTCTTGTAAACATAATATTTTAATCTTTCTAGTTAAAATTAAATGTTTTAGATAAAATTTTCTTTGCTGAATGCCACGACAATTCCATTGTAAAATCTCTAAGTTGTTGATCATGAACCACCCAAAGAGAAAGATAGGAGAATGTCCTTAATTAAATTCAATTCAGGATAGTTAGGTAAAAGGAATTCTAAAAGCCTTATGAAAATATTTAAGATCAGGTCTCTTGTCTCATTCGATATTTGACTTTTGCTTACCTCGGCTTGTGATATCAATTCTTTTTTTTCCTTTTTTTCATGTCTGATTTGCTTATTAGAAATCGAAATTTTTGAATTTTTTGCACCAGTAATGTTTTTTTTGACGCATTTAGCATAGTCCATAGTGTTTGAGGTTTTTGTTTCATTATTTCTAGTAAGAATTGGAAAGTCATTAGAAGTTGAGGGTTCTGCGTTGACAAGATCGTTCACTTCGTCGTCTTCCTCTTCTTGCGAGCTCACTTCCAGGTCCGCATGAACCATGTTTTCAATCCGTTTGTTAGCTGTTGTGAAGATTTGCCGATCGTCTTCAGATCTTGTGAATGAAGTGTTTTGTTCAGAGGAAATACTTTGAAAGCTTACTCTAGCTTTAATCAAAGCTTGCTGCCAATTAATGCCCTCTTCCAGTTGAATCGTTTTTGCTTTGCAAGCAATAATACGGGCTTGGCATCCGGACCAGGTAGCTGGATGTGGCCCGTTACAATTTGGGCATTTATAGCCTTTTGCTGTGCATTTTTTGTAGTGGTGATTTCCTCCGCATTTTTTGCATGTGAGTTTTCCTCTACATGCGGAAATGGCATGACCGAAAACATAGCACCTGAGACATAAATTAGGTGGAAGGTTATATTTTTTCACTCGAAATCTTCTAAAACCAATATAAACAAATTCAGGAAGAGAAATGCCGTCAAACTCTAAAATAATTTTATGAGTTGGCGAAAATTCAATTTCAGTACATTCGTCAGTTTTCTTGTCGTATTGAACCATACGTCTTAAGCTAAGGACTTGTTGTTCTTCCAAAAGTTCAAGAATTTCATCGTCATTTAACGATATAGGGACTCCAATTATCGATCCCAGCACAGATTTTCGAAATTCAGGAATGTCCACAGAAATAGGGACGTCTAAAAGAGTTTTGAGATTCATAATAATATCGTAATGTTTTTGATTACCAGTAACCTTCCAAAGGAGATAAATCTCCCAGGAATGTGTTCTCCAAGTAGCTTGTTAAAAAAAGAGGTAACCTTTCTAATGTCAAGTCCACTTATATCATCGTCAATACCTGTAATAACTAGTGCCAATTTTTCTTTATTATGAACATTTTCAGTGATACGTTCTGAGTCTTTAAAGTTATTTGAGTCCAATGATGTTAGAATGACACTTTTATTGTTGTTAGATTCCTTTGCTGAAGATTTGTTAGTCTCTATTTTGTTATTATTAGAAGGTTTAGGAAAAACATTTTCCACAGAATTAATGTTTTCTAATGTTACCTTTTTATTTGTGTCATCCGAAGTTGGTGGTAAATCCTTGATGTCGGTTGTTGTTTTCGTGTCCTTTCTGTTATTGTCCTCTATGGATTTTGCAGGGGAAGTCTCCGATTCTGATGAGATTTTTAGGTCTTCATCCAGTATCGAGAAATCCTTTATTTTGTCCGAAATTCCTTTCTTTTTTCCAGTGTTGTTGTTGTTATTCTTTGGTTTTTTTATCCTGATCTTAAGAGGAGATACAGGGTTGTTCTTTTTTCTTCCATTCACCATTTTCAGAGTCCTCCGCCTCACTAATTCACCAACGAATATTAAAAAAACTAAATAATTCAAGTGCAGCACAAACTCAACGACCGCTCTCCAAGACTGTCACCGAGAGAATCCTGTTGAACATCTTGCTTGCTTGCATCTCAACAGTTGAATATTCCTGAGATCAAGACAGGTGTCTGTTGAACATCATTGTAAGCGTTAGCATAGCTTCTCGGATTCAAAGTCGTGTTTAATCGGCCCTGATTGAGCGCTTTTTTCCCTCGATTTTGATTGGTTTCCTGTTTTGCCAATGCATACTCGCTTGTCCAGCTGCAATGTTGTTGGCGTTGAATTAACATCGCCTTGCAGGCAATTTTTTAATGGGACAAGCGAAATATGTTGCCGGATGGTCCATCCCACAATTGGGGCATTTAAAATCCATACTTTTACAAGTTTTATAAGTATGCGGGCCACTGCAGCGCTTGCATCGTATCCGACTTCGACAGCCGGTTGCTGCATGGCCCCAACGCCAACAGTTGCTACAGATAATTGGGGAGCCAAAATGCTCTTTAACAAAAAAAATGGGAGAATCCAATACTCACCTCCCTACGTAGTTTATTTTTTGAACAATAGATGACCACATTTTCTGTTGCTTGAGTTAAGAAACCATCTTTGGCGTTATTGGGAACATATCGGATCATGCGTCGGACTCTGTATATGTTGTAGCTTTTTAAACATTGAAGTAGTCTTCATTATATTTGATATTTACGTTACTAAGCATACCCATGCAATGATCTTGATTTGGAAAACGAAAGTCTACCTCCACTCCTAAGATATTTGTTATTTTTTTTAGGTCTTCCAATTCAGCGTCACTTTTACGGAATAGGATAATATCTCCCTTTCTCCTGTATCTATCTACCTTTTACAGCTTTTTTTAGGAAGTTGAAAAAAAAGTCTGTCACTTTTTCGTCGTCGAGGTCACTTAATTTGGTAGAGTCACTCTAAAAGATAATGGCAAGTTCTTCCTTCTAATGAAAGGATATTGAAGGTGGCTTATTAACTTCGTCGTCAGAATCAGCTTCTTCATCTGTTATATATTCCTCTGCAACACTTTCTGAATCCAAAATGTGATTTTCCTTTGCTTGAATTGAATCAGTATGAGATTTTTTAGCTTTTATAGTATCAGTTTGATCCAAAGTTTGTTTATCAAAAATGTCGCTACTTTCGAGCAAATCATTAATTTCAACTTCTGAGTCTGCATTAAGTATTGATGCCATTTGAGATTTTGTTACGTGTTTACTCAATTTTTTCAGTTGATTCCTTTCCGAGCTTTTAATAGGTATTCCACTCGTACGCTTTAATTTATTATTTAGATTCATTTGCTTTTTTCTTCCGCCCATTAGATTTCAAAACAGTATGGCAATGTTCTTCACTCTCCAAAATTAAAAACTTTGGCAATCCTTATATCAAAAAACACCAAACATGAAAAGCCTATCATTTGGCTACCGATACTCTCACTAGCTTTTATGAGAATCTCGCTCGCTCTATATCGTCATTTAATCGTCATTTCGTATTTGTAGTTTTGCACGAAAGAAATTTCGGACGGGTTTTCTCATTGGACGAATCGGCTTTCTAGGAGTTGTCAGATTGAATGAATTGGCTTTGAGTGAGTGTTATAATCCTGTATATTATTCTTTAAGGAATTGTTCATAATTGCGTAATCCTATATCAGCTGAATTACAAACCGTTTCTCTTATACAGCATCTCTTTAAATCATTCCATGATAGGTAACACTTTTCTCTTCGTTCGCATTAATCACAATTGGATTCGATATCAGCAATAGTGCAATAAATTGGATTTTGAGTATATCAAAATGAGAAAAATTATTATTTGGAGAAAATAAGTATTACATAATCCCATCTTGACACTTCTCTCCCCTTGTGATGGGAGTTATTACAATTACAAAGACTGCTGCCTCCGAGACGTTCAGTCATTTCTGAATAATCCTTAAGTATTAAATACCTAACGGCTGGATATATCTGTGGGTTTGAATATTCTATGCTTGTTAATAATATGTATTTAATAATAATATATTATATCAAATTTAGTATTTAACAAATAACAGTAACAAATTTTTAATAACAGCTAAAGTGTCTCATATTTTTCATAAAGACTTCTCTAGCAGGCTTATGCCCTAATGAAAATTACTTCACAACAATTGACCTTTGAATTAAAGTCCTGCTCTTAACTCAAGTTTACGAAATTATTCAGATCCATGGTAATTTCCTTATGATCTTTTAACGTGAAACCATAAGCAGAAACCATAATATCATCATTGCTTCATTCTTGATATCAACAGAGTTGCAATTCGATAAGGTCTTCGTTAATCAACTTTCTGTAAGAATTCTGCTTACAAAGCGTTTATGTTTCCCTATCATACTTATCCTTGGAAAGAACCGAACTCTTGTACATCCTAACTCACAGACATATGCCTCATTCGTTTAAAAATCAAATTTCGTCCGCACCCAAATCAACTCCTGTGGCAATCTGTCCAGATATTTCTTCAAAGCCATCAAACAATGTCACAAGGACAATAGGACTCAGAGAAATCTCGGGGAAGGGGACCAACTAAACAAGTGTCAGAAAACAGATAGAATTCTCCCGTCAATTCCATCCAGCTTGTTCTTTAATGTGCACAAGTTATGCCTCTACCGCAAATGGGACCATGCTTAACATCCCATCCAACGGTATCCCCTACTAAGCAAGGGATGTGTACGGAGTTTTGCAGAGAAAAATGTCAATAATGATCCATTTGGCCACAGCAGGCTAATTATAGCAAGCTCCTGTTTGACATTGTCAGCCCATCGCATCATAGGTCTTCCCTTTTTACTGAGAGCTTTTCCTTTAGACACACTCGTGATAATCCTGTTTGCCAATTTGCAACTATACATACTGGCAACACAGCCACATCAACAGTCTCTCTCTGTACAAAACCTTGCTCAAAGGAGTTTGATGACTCCTTCTTCTAACCTCATTATTACTTACAAATTAAATCCTCCTAATTCCCATGAGACAGCCAAAAATACATCAGTCGTATCACACGACAGTTCAATTATAAAAATATTCTGTCTCGGATTCTACGTTCACAGTAAAAGGGTTCCTTATCCGTGCTTTGTTGCTGTTGATTGGGGGGAAATATTCCTTCAGACTTGTCTCCAGTCCTAGCACATAGTCCTTGATAGCAGCTGAAATCTCATCCGGCATGGAACTCATGTTATACTCTTTTTGTAATTCTATGAGCTTTCTTAAAGCTTTGTAAATCCCTGCTTCCACACGACGGGACCACAAATTGAGTTTTTTCATTGTAGCCTCCACCTGCCCTTGCACTTTAAATACAGGTATATTGCTACCTTGTAATGTCAGATTTAAATTATTCAAAAAATCAAAAATATTACACTAGGTAAGTTACCTTAATTAATCAATTGACATCATGAAAACTGTCTTTGAATTCAAATATTGCATCCCTAGCCATTGGGGGATGTTGGTCTAAGAACATGAAAACTTCTTCCTTCATTTCAATAAGTCTTTTTAAAACATTCCCTCGTGAGAGCCATCGCAGTGTAGAAGAAGATGTTCATGTTCACTGCCCATTTCTTTGCACAACGCAGAGAATATTCTTGAATTCAGTGGATAAAATTTTATAAAGCTTACAAGTTTTACAAACCCTTGCATAGTTGCAGTTAAAAGCAATGGCATTTTTTGACAACCAATGCTTCTGTGAGAATGCTACAATGCACCCATACACAGTCTGGTGCTACGGCTTTGATCCTCGGAAAAAGTCAGATACGAGCGCCTGCCATTGCGCGTGCTCCATCGCTACTCAGTCCCACACATTTCTTCTATGAAATGCCATTTTGATCGATGTAATTATCAATCAAATTAAAAATTTCTTCAGCTGTTGTTCTTGTTGTCAGAGGTTTGCAAAAGAGAAATTCTTCGTGAGTTGCATTGTCAAAATCGCATCTCACACATCACATTAGATTGGCATTGTCCGATATGTCTCTACTTTCATCGACTTGCAAGGAAACAAACTACACACTTTAAAGTGACTTACGACAGATTCATATTATTTTGTTCTCCTGTTCTTTATCACATATTGGAGATCCTAACATTTTCATTGCTGGAACTAATTAATTTCTTGGCAATCGCGTTAGGATAACCAGTTCCAGCAATTAATTTTCATATTTCGTAAGAAGCCATTTCAAGGTTTTCAGATTTCCCGCCCTATATCAAAGACATAGTCTTTTTAGTACATATTAATTCTCTCTTCTTATTTATGAAGAAATCTATTGGTTATTACTCTATTCCGGATGTTTCAATTTAAAGTGCTTCAATTTTAAGGATTCATGGACTCGTTTGAAACTGCCGCTTAACAAATAACACATAATGTTTTGTCATCAGCACCCTTGATGAACCCGAATTGTATGTAATCCTCAGAACACTGTCGGATCCAGTTCATCCTCAGAATCCTGTCGGATCCTGTCAGGGATCAGTGGCTGCTGATAAGAATCTTTGGATTGATGGCTTGGCTGACAAAGCCGAGGAAACAGTTAGACAGCACAACAGCAGAGAGCTGTACAAGATAGTTAATGTTTTGTGTGGTAGAAAACGGACAGGTATAAAGGGATTGAAGGATAAACAAGCTAAGGTTATAGAAGGGGAGGATTACGTCATGTCTAGGTGGGCTGAGCATTTCAGTGGTGTTCTAAACAATGTGGTTAATTCTACTACTCCCATTGTTTGTAATGATGATAAATGATGCATTGGTGGCTTTAATGTTGGCCCTATAACACAATCTGAAGTTATTCTGGCTATTTCTAAACTGAAATTTCATAAATGCCAAGGGGCAGATGAAATTACTACAGAAATGCTTCGAGCTGGAAAGGTTTCTGTTACCACTTGAATGACTGAAATTTTTGAATATCGGTTATGATAAAGTCATGGTTTCAAAAGATTTAACCAGAGATATTATTATCCCTATTTTCTAAAAAGGTAATCGCAGTTCTTGTGATAACTATAGGGGTGTCAGATTACTCTCTATTCCAGTGAAAGTTCTTTGCATGATTGTGCTTAATAGAATTAAGAATCTGGTTGGCAGTCAATTGCGTGATTTGCAATGTGGGTTCAGAAGTGGTAGGGGATGTGTGAATCAGATATTTTCACTTAGTCAGAATCTTGAGAAATATTTAGACTTTCAGAAACATTTGGTTGCAAGGATTGTTGATTTCAAAAAGGCTTTCGACTCTGTTCATCGGCATAATTTGTGGTTGATTATGATATCATATGGTATACCAGACAATTTAGTTAACAGAATGAAAGCTCTCTATAATAACACTGAGTCCTGGGTGAGAGTTGGTAAGTCTTGTAGCAATTGTTTTAGTATTACTTCTGGTGTTCGACAACTGTGCATTTTGTCTCCTTTTCTCTTTAGCTTGGTTATTGATTATACTATGTCAAATTCACTTCAAGGGAAAGATTTTGACCTAAAATTGACTGGAGATACGAAAATTTCCGATTTAGATTATGCTGATGATTTAGCCCTTTTGGCAAATGATGTTGATGAGATGAACTCTTTCATTCGAGCTGTTGATGAGACTGGTAGTAGAGTAGGTTTGTTTATAAACAGAGAGAAAACTAAAGTGATGAAAATTGGTCAGGCAGGATGTGATTCAGTTAATCTGAATGGTTGTAGTCATGAGAAGGTGTCACAGTTTAATTATCTTTGGAGCTATGTAAAAGATACTGGTGATGTGCGGCATGAGATAAACAGACGAATAGTGATTGCTGCTGGGACTTTTAAGAATCTATGGAGATTGTGGAGAAATAGGCGTATACACCTGAAGAATAAAATTAGACTGTATAATAGTTTGGTTCTTTCTAGGGTTAGATATGGTAGTGAAACTTGGACACATTCTAAACAAGATAACAGGAAACTAGATGCGTTTGATTCCAGATGCTTACGCAGTATCTTGGGCATTAGGTGGTTCAATTTTGTAACTAATGATGAGGTTAGGCAAAGGAGTTTGCAACCTCCTATAACCAGCATATTGTGAAGAGAGAGACTCCGTTGGTTTGGCCATGTTGCCCGTATGAATAATTATATATTGGCAAATAGGGTTATGAACAGTGTGCCTAAAGGCCTCAGAAAGAGGGGGAGACTTAGGATGCGATGGGCAGACAATGTCAAACAGGACCTTGTTGGAATTGGTGTGTATTGGCCAGATGCAGTAGATGTAGCCGAGGACAGACTTGCTTGGAGAACTAAATTGCATGGTCTGGTTGGAGCTCCGTAGCCCATGTCTGCTTGAGGATGATGATTCTCAATTACGGAACAAACTTGTTCTTTGTTCTTGCTTGATTTCCTCTCGTTGTGGGCGGGGGTGGCTCGTTCGGTAACGCGCCAGGCTGGTAATCTGCAGTTCCCACGTTCGAGTCCCAGCTGGGCAAGCGTTGAGATTTACGTCCGCAAAATTCACCGCCCTGCCAATGATCAGTAGGGGACACCGATGGCGTTCGAAAAACCGTCGTTCGTCGTCGGATGGGACGTTACGCCATGGCGCCGTGTGCAGGAGATACTTACGCTGCGCACATTCAAGGACACACTGGATGGCTTTGACGGGAAGCTACCATCTGTCTCTTAATAGCTGTTCCAGTGAATTTCCTCCCCCTACCTTCTCTGAGCCTTCGGGGTCCTTGTGACCTGGTCTTTTAGCCCATGGTGTGTAAAAAGTGCCGCTGAGAGATAAAACAATCCAACCCAAAATCCTCTTGTTGGAAACAAAACGTTTCATAAACGGATTGAGGATAATATAAAATTCTGTAATAATGTCAGACGCAGAAAATTATAAATTAAGTTAGTGAATTTCGGATCATATTACCTTCGAAAAATTACAAAGGTTTGTCTCATAAAAACTACTAACCTGGAGATCCCTTTAACAAGTGTAAACGTCGTGACATAGCGGGAATGCCAATTGGGCAGAACGAATCTCCCCAGTAGTAATTCACGCTATGCTACTGTTTATGTCTACGAAACTGAGTAGGTGGACACTTGGAGAGTTCTGACAGATTGATTGACAGGTGGATGATAGGTCATAGACCTATGAGCTCTCTGAGAAGTCCATGAAGTATATGAAGCCGTCTGTCATCATCATCATCATCATAATCATTATCCTCAAGCAGTCATGGGCTACGGACTTCTAACCAGACTGGGCAGTTTAATTCTCCAGGCATATCTGTCCTGAGCTAATATGCTGCCTCCGGCCACTGCACACCAATTCTAACAATGTCCTGTTTGACATTGCCTGCCCACCGCATCCTAAATCTCCCACTCTTTCTGAAGCCTTTAGGTACACTGTACATAACCTTATTCGCCAGTCTATAATTATACATACGGGCAACATGGCCAGACCAGTGGAATCTCTCGCTGCACAATATGCTGCTTAAAGCAGGTTGCCGACTCCTTGGCCTAACCTCATCATTAGTTACAAAGTTAAACCACCTAATACCCAAGAAACTACGTAAGCATCTCGAATCAAAAGCATTTAGTTTCCTGTTATCTTTTTACAAAGTGTACAGGTTTCACTACCATAACTAACACTAGAAAGAACCAAACTGTTATAGAGTCCAATTTTAGTCTTTAAGTGAATACGCCTATTTCTCCACAATCTCCATATGTTCTTAAAAGTCCCGGTAACAATCCCTATTCGTCTGTTAATTTCACGCCGCACATCACTAGTATCTGTTAAATTGCTTCCAAGGTAATTAAACTGTGACACATGCTCAAGACTGCAACCATTCAGATTGACTGAATCACAACCTGCCTGACCAATTTTCATCACTTTAGTTTTCTCTCTCTTTACAACCAAACTTACTCTACTACCAGTCTCATCAACAGCTCGAATGAAAGAGTTCATCACATCAACATCATTTGCCAAAAGGGCTAAATCATCAGCATAATCTAAATCAGAAATATTCGTATCTCCAGTCAATTTAAGGCCAAAATCTTTCCCTTGAAGTGAATTTCGCCAAACATAATCATTAACCAAACTAAAGAGGAAAGGAGACAAAATGCACCCTTGTCGAACACCAGAAGTAATGCTAAACCAATTGCTACAAGTTTTACCAACTCTCATACACGACTCAGTGTTATTATAGAGAGCTTTCATTGTGTTAACTAACTTGTCCGGTATACCATGTGATCTTACAATCAACCACAAATTATGACGATCAACAGGGTCTAAAGCCTTTTTGAAATCAACAAAGCTAGCAACCAAATGTTTCTGAAAGTCTAAGCAATTCTATTAAGCACAATCATGCAAAGAACTTTCCCTGGAATAGAGAGTAGGCTGATACCCCTACAGTTATCACAAGAACTGCGATCACTCTTTTGAAAATAGGGATAATACTTTTATTATAGGGATAACGATTTTACCAGAGGTATTTATTGACATCTATATTTTTAAGGATTTTACCAGAGATAAATTTTATTGACATCTATAATTTATCTGACGGGTTAGTTTTCTGTAAAATTCTTATTTTTAAAGGTATGGAACTTTAAATGTGTTTTTCCATTAACATAATATAAAAGTGTTTCAGTATGTTTAATATATGTTACGTATCCTCACCATCCATATCCTACAAGAGTTCACTTACGATTGACAGGAGAGAGAGTTTTTTCAATGGCACTTAACCATTAATATTTGGAATTAGTTTTAATTCTTTCTACGAACTGAAAGGGACATACTTTTGTTGATACTTAAATAAACAAAATGTAACAAATGAAGATTGGCGCCCCTTGCCAAATGCCTAATATGCTTTATGGGAAATCCGACGAGGCGTGTGTTTCATGTACCTCCATGACGTCTTTGGTGACGGAAGTTTCATCATTGGTGGCTTTGTGTCAATTTCGTAGGTATTTGATCAGTTGTTCCAAAATTTCGTGTGCTGTTCTCCCTTGCGTGCCTGTGTTGGGTTAGTAGATTGGGTTCCTAGGTTTGCTGGGTCAGGATTAAACCTACCGCAAATGTTCTAAATCTTTGGGGGTTCTGTTGTTTCGTAAGTTGAACGTTTTAAATCGAGTCGTACATTATCGATGGAGATTAGGAAGGAAGTGATTCGTTATCTATGGGAAAAATTATCAATGGACAGATCATTAGGGTTAAACATTTTGCGAGATATAGCTGGTATTCCAGTAATAGGTTAACAAGGCTTGGTGACTGGCAGACCCGGACTGGAAAAAATAAAGGAGGGTGGGGGATGATGACTTGAGCGAGCCAGAAAAGTGTTCACAAGATAGTAATTGCACAAGTGTAATATTTTCCTCTCCACTTTAGTGGTCTTTAAAATTTCTTAAAAGTGCGTGAAGTAAGCTTATTTATTCTTTTGCCTTATAGATAGTTTAACCCATCACCAAGATCCAGGCCTGGCGTTTGAACTATTTAGTCTCGGAGTTGTTTTTTGAAGAGAGAAACGGAAATGTCTTGCTCAGAAATTACATTTCACCTAGTTATTTCTAATTGAATTATTCTGATATGATTTTACAATATAACTCCTTTCCTAACTTAAACCCGCCAAAACTAAATAATTCCTTAGACATTCTTTACCTTTTCAGTTCTTGATATTCTCTTCATAGTGCTAAGAATGAAAAACCCAAAAAATTCGAGTTCAATATTAATTTGTTTCCCGATTCCTGATAAGAGAGGTTTTATATTGATTTAATGGCGATTCCACCAACATCTTCCGATTAAATGAGGTTTTCAATCTCTTACAGGATAAACGCACCCACGTAATTGTAAAATAAGAAAAATAAAAGTTTCAGATGAAGAAACAAACGTTTTCATGAGTTGATACGTTTTCTTTTTTAAACATTTCTATTACATAAAGGAATCAAATTTGGAGGAAATAAAAAAATTAAATTATTATATTAAATTTAGTTTCAAATCTCGTATATTTCTCTCTCTCCCCACCCCAAGTGAATTTTTACTTCATCCGATGTTTTCCAGCTAAGTTGTTGTTGGTATGTAAATTTACTGACCCCCACCAGTTTAAACGCTCACGAGCTGACACTCCATATGGGTGAAATTTCTTGCTTGACACTTCTCACGTGAGAAGCTTTCATTTGACGCCTTAATGGTTCGTTTGGCCTTCATTATCGAAAGATACGAAATTATACCAAAGATTAACTTTTGTTTTCCTGTTTCTAAGGAAAATTGCAAAAGAAATATATCTTTATATCATTATCACACTGCCGGTTTCATAAGCTTTAATTTTACATTGATTCGTTAATCGGAATCGGAAGCTGCGACGCAATGATTTAGATATTTTCCGTTTTTAGGGAGCAGAACTCCGGGGACAAAGTTTTGAAAGCCTCTTAGACTCCCAGCGTTATGAGCACATTTGTTGCAGAACTCGTTGCGATGAGTCAAGGATTGAGAATATATGTTGGGACAATCGTTTGTGAAACACATAAATTGAGAAACTAACAAATAAATGAGGAAAAAACAACAAGAAAATAAGTAAAAATGGTGTATAATATTTTTACTCTAAATTACCACTAATTTTATAAAACACAAATAAGAAAATAAAAATCTTTCTTTCAACCCACAACTGTCTATTAATATTCTGTAAGTGTTATATTACGGATATATGTGAATGATACATCCGAAGTTTAAGAAAAGGGATTTTATTACAAACTGTTCAGACTTGGAGCATTTGCAGAATCTCGACGACAATGAATGCATGGATGCAAAAATGGTTATCCTCATGCATTCATTGGATGTTTTTGTACTAAATGTAGAATTTTATTATCACTGTTGATTCTTCTAGTAGTCCCCAGTCCCTAATGAATTTAAAAATTTTAGTCAGCTTTTATTTATTTAGTAATGCCAAGATTCATTTAATTAATTTAGCTTTTCAAACACCCGCTAATTTAGGTTCCAACTTGTAAGGTAATATGATAAACGATATACAGGGTATCCCAGTACACACCAAACCCACCAATATTCATCATAGAATAAGCGGCCGCAAACGCAGCTCAGTGCTGGTAGTGGGCGCAGACGAGGCGGCACGGCTTAAAAGCGCTGGATCGACCAAACCCCAGCATTTTCATCGTTGACCGGACACGAGATGGAGTAGTTTACGAAAGCAGAGAAAGCCGATATGCACCTTATGTAAGGCGTAGCCGAGGGCAATGGTAGAGAGGCGCAAAGACTCTACCATGAGTTCTATGCGCCGTGTGACCGATCATAAAATGTTTGCGCGACTGCACTGCCAGTTGTGTGAAGCAGGCACCTTCCATGTCAGTCGACAAAACGAACGAGCACGGACGGTCAGAACGCCAGCTATGAGCGAGGACATCTTGCGTATGGTGACAGATAACCCAGGTACAAGCACGCGATCCGCCGCCCAGAGCCTGGGTGTGCATCGGAACAATGTCTGGAAAGTACTGCATGAAGAATGGCTACACCCCTAACACTTGAAGTGAGTGCAGGGATTGACAGCTGTTGATTATCCCCTGCACATGGATTTCTCCCAGTTGTTCCCGCAGCAAAGTGCCACACATCGCGATTTCCCCGCTCATGTGCTCCTTATGGATGAATCAACGTTCTCATGTAAAGGCGTAGTGAATGTCCATAATGCGCATTTGTGGGCTGCCCAGAACCCCCATGGTACACGTCTAAATTCGAACCAGCAAAGGTTCACCGTCAATGTCTGGGCGGGGATCGTGCATGACTACTTAATTGGACCCTACCTACTGCCGGACCGCCTCGATGGCCGAACGTACCGTATTTTTCTGCAACGGGTTTTGCCAGAATTGTTTCAGGATGTTACAGCCGCAATCCGCGCCCGTATGTGGTTCCATCACGATGGGGCTCCCGCCTATTTCGGCATGGACGTGCGTCAACATCTTAATACCACATTTCGGAACCGATGGATTGAGCGCGATGGTCCCATCCCGTGGCCCCTCAGATCGCCTAATCTTTCTTGTATCGATTTCCTCCTGTGGGGACATTTGAAAAGTGTCGTGTACGAGACGCCCGTGCAGTCCCAAAGGATCTGGTAGCCCGACTGTCCGTCGCAGCCGCCGAAGTGCGAGACAAACGCACGTACGAGCATGTACGCCGATCACTACTCCGCCATTGTCCCGCCTGTATCAACGTTAGTGGGCGGACGTTTGAGCATTTGTTGTAATGAACTCCAATAAATGTCACTCTGCAAACCTCTGTGTCTGTCCTTCGTTTCCGACTCCTCACTGCGTTTGTGGCCGCATATTGAATGACGAATATTTGTAGGGTCGGTGTGTACTACCATCCCCTCACGTTTGGGCCATGAATTCAGGGACGCCCTGTATAATATTTATGGACAGAGAAAAGGGGATTCAGTAAATTACCATTAGTCCTAATTTCGATTTCGAACAAAACAAACACCTGTACATATATGTTATAAATAGACCTCTGAAAGGACAGAAAGTACTATCCACACCCGCATCCGCAAGGTCTTATTTGCATTCTCAAAACTTTATCATCATCCGCGCATATTGTCTATTTAGTAACCATCGAAATTCTGCAAATGCTTGAAGTCTGATGTGTTTGTGAGTAAAAGAAATCAGTATAATAGTTTATTAATGACTAATGAATAACTAAAAAGAGTGTACTGTGAAAATAAAAAGCCTGGCTCGTAAAAATATACGTTACTGAATATAGACAAAATTTACTTCATTCTAATTTTGAAAATTATTTTAAATTAATTTTCCTCTTTTAAATGCAGTTATCGTCGATTATAGGAAGACACCCATTTTATTACCCAGGTACTCTCTCCTAAAATTTCGTGATCTCGTCTGGTATGCCATGAGATCGCGTGATCTCATGGCATACGAGACGAATTATTTAACATAATGATAGCTCTTTATTATAGCATTGAGTCGTGTGTGAGAGTTAGTTAGGCTTGTAGCAATTGGTTTAGCATAGTTTCTGGTGTTCAACAAGGGTGCATTTTGTCTCCTTTTCTTTTTAGTTTGGTTACTGATTATGTTACGCAAAATTCTCTGCAAGGGAAATATTTTTAATTTAAATGGTATACAGATCTGAAAATTTCTGATTTACACGGAACCAAGGCTTCACGTCCCATCCAACGGACAGCGACCTGTCCAAGCCCATCGGTGATCCCTGCTGACCGCGGACAGGGAGTTTTGCGGATATAATTCTCAACCCTGACCCAGCTGGGACTCGAACCTGGGAACTACAGATTACGAGCCTTGCACGGTACCGACTGAGCCATCCGTCCTTGGTTCTAGAAGGAGTATGGTGGTTTGGGGAACATTGCATTGACATGGAATGAGCCCTGCTTTTTATGCAGGATATCAATAGAGATTGCTGTCTTCAAGATGACCAATGGTACACATCCCCTTAATTCCTTACTGTACAAGAACCCGTATGAAAAAATCTTTGCAACATGTGCTTGAGCCCCCCCCCCCCCCCTCCCCCCAAAAAAAGAGTGGCAACTCTTCTTTACACAGATTAGTCGCCATTAATCTTACAACCTGATTCTCAACGAACATTCACCTAGAGGGAACGTGAGGCACTATATCATTCCTCTAACATCAAGGAAAGGGGCTCCATGAACTTCAACAGTTTAACAGATTTTTCCGATTTTACAGATTTTTCTTAATAGATTTTTCTCTGCATTTCTTCCACGATTTCTCAGTAATAGACGAGGCTCTATATATTGATCTAAAATTTTTATGTAAAGCTTTGTTCCCATTGAATCTGTACAAACATCTATATAGCATGTTCTATTTCAGTTTGCTACTATAGCCTGCAGTTACAATTTTAATTCTGAGATTGCCAAACCACATCTCATATTCAACGAGACAAAAACTGTGAAAATGATCTCTCCTATATTACATCTGGATATGGTTATTGTGACTGAATAAGAGAGAGAATAATGTTAATTTGAACAGTGGTTTAGAAGCGTTAAAGTTCTGATATCAACACTTATGTTAACGAATTAGAACTAATAACTGGAGAAAAAATGCGAAATTAGAAACGAAAGTTTACTTCTAATAGAAATATTGCAGATAGAATATTTCTATTAGAAGTAAACTTTCGTTTCTACAATTTTAAATTTCTTCTAGGCCAAGAGATTTTATAACAATGAGCGATGCATTAACAGGATAACCGGATAACGGGAATTAAGGAAATTTGACAACGTGGTTGGGTACCTACTACTCAATGATATGAAATTTGAGCAAGAAAATATTACTAATGCAATACACTAATTCAAGAAGCGGTAGTTTTAGGTAGTTATATACAGGACATTATGAAATCATGTTTTTGATATTACACTTACCCTGTAGTTATTAAAATTTCCTTTTGATCACGTACAGTCACGCAAAAAAAATATACGAACACTATGGTTGATTACAGAATTCAAAAAAAATATCTGGCAAAGATTTTCTTAGAAATTAGTGATCTGGCAACCTTCTCGTACTGTACACGAAGGTTGCCAGATCACTAATTCCTAAAAAATCGTTGCCAGATATTTTTTATGAATTTTGAACTCATATACTCATATACTACATTTGAACTCGGATATTTTTTGAGCGAGACTGTAAACAGTACCTGAGACTTCATAAAATATGTACAAGCTAGTTTTTTTGACGCTTTTATTATTGGAATCAGAAAAATATATTAATACATTGAATTTCAATAGCTTAAAATCGTTAGGAGCATGAACTTTGCATAATTAATGCTTAATATTTGATAAATGATGAATCATTGAGTGTTGTAGGGTTGTTTTAACTATGAGATGCCTTCCCCTAGTAAAAACGAAACAATGGACAGGCCATAAGGACTCCAAGGGCTAAGCGAAGATTGGATAAAGGGACCCTTTGGACAGCTGTTAGAAGACAAATGAAAGCCCCCTTTAAGACCATCCAGTTTGTTCTTTAATGTGCTTAGGGTATGGCTCTCTTGCACATGGGGCCATGGCTCTGCATCCCATCCGATTGGTAATGGCCTTTCCAAGTTCATCAGTGTCCTTTTCTGACTGAGAGCATGCTGGGGATTTAGTAGAGATAAATCTCAACGCTGGCACAGGTGGGACTCGAACCTCGAACCTGGGATCGACTTAGCCAACGAAATTTCTCACACGAATTCTGCCGTATGCGATATTTGTTTTTGGCAAATCCATGATAACCGTTACAAGTTGAATGCCAGAGATGTTGATTTGTTCTTCATTTGTGACTTCACTGTTATATACTTGGATACAGGATTTATCAAATTATTTGAATAACGATGCTATCGATTAATCAGACTCCATTTTATAGAGGAGTCTTACAAATGATACAAATCTTATTCTTAGCAAATATGTAAACAATTTAGTTTATTAATAAGTTGCAGATAATTTTGAAATCTGATAACAACTGTTTTATTTCTTGAAATATTTTACGAATGCAAATACAATGATCCCTTGGTTTATGAACTTACTTCGTTCCTCCAAAACTCATAAGGCGAAAATTCGTAAAACAGAAATAATATTCCTATTACATCCCATGCTTTAAAGTTCAATTGATTCCGGAGGCCAAAACGTTCTCCCCATAAATGCAATGCTCACTTTAATACAACAAAAATGCTATCTGAATGAGAAAAATAACAATAATAAATATCAATAAGGGTAATTTGAATGATATTGTTATGAATTTTTAATAGAAAAATTTAACGTGAGTTCAAATGATAAAAAAATTACCAACCAGATCAAAAATGAACAAATTAAATTATAAAGGTAACTAAATCACAAATAAGTTTTAATTTAAGCTAAACACAAATTTGTTTACCAACAATATGAAATCAAACTATCAAAAACATGTTTTACAACAGTGGTGTCAAACTCAAATAGGAACGCCGGCCACTTAAGCTTCTATCCGAAGTAGTGCAGGATGCATGACAAAAAAAAATAAACTTAAAATACTTAAACTTTAAAATACTTCTAAACGTCTACTTATTTTTTCTTAACCTAACGAAGGTTTTACCCCATAACATAATTTTGAAAATTTCCAAAAACAAAGTTTTAATTTTACCTGTTTAATGTACTTTAATGGCGATAAGTCAACTTTGTGGATATTTTTAAATATTGAGTAAGTTTATAACTTTGTGTATTTTCACTCGTTTTATTGAAACTTTTTTTAAAACTCAAAAAGAATTTTGACAATGGCACGAGCCGAATCATGCAAAGAAATATCAAATGCATAACACAATTGTATGTTTTAAAATAAATTTCTCAACGTATTAATACAAAGATATCACTAATAGTTATATAAAAATGAAATTAAGATTCGATTGAATATTTTTGTTAGAAACTTGATACATTTCGCTAGAAATTATTTTATCAATATCGGCTTCTAATTTTTGTGATAATGCAGCTTTCAGTACGGATAACAAGTACTTACCTGTTAATCTTGCCCTGTGAGAAGTAATTTTTCCTGAATATTTACTAAATTTCTAAATCTTTCCACGCGTTATTTCAAAGTTTTAATCGAGTAAATAAATTAAAAATTAGTTTTATAAATATCCACCAATTTATAACGAATTTTTAAATAAAATTCAAATACGAAATATTTTTCTTTTAATGAAGTTTTAATTCTTTGTTTAGTAGTTTTTGTTGTTCCCAGCGGAAAACATCTAGATTATTCGTTGCTCAAGAAACACTTAATATATACAGTAATTTGATTTAAAAAATGTCCACTGATCAATAAACTTTCAATCTGAGATATCTCATTAAAACGCCTTTCTTTTTAAAGTCAAAAATTAAAACAGTAACTACTTTAACATGACTCTCTCATGTAAAAAAAAAATTAATAATTTCTCACAAATTAAAATGAAAACATATTTTACAATTTTTAAGGAAATGAAATCCTCTTGAAATCGCCGTGCAACCTGGTCTCTGGGGAAACCCAGGGACGGCTATCCACATCCACCATAGCTAAAGAACCCACGTCACACACCATTCCCAGTCATCTGATGCATTCCTGCTTACTGCACAAAAGGGTGCTACCAACCCACGCATGCTTATCAACTGCACGGGCTTAACACCTCTCGTAGCCGGCATTCCAGCCACAGTTCAAGGTACTGCGTCCAAATTAATCCGCAGACCTCCGGTGCTGCACTTGATCCATATTGAACTCAGCTCCATTTTAACCCATCGCCGTACTGTTGCCACGCGGGGTTTTAGACCCGGGACAACCAGCCTTATAGACGGGGTAACAGGGGTTCTTCTGAACGTTCCCACTTTCTCCTGGGAACACAGCCACACAGCCCGGGTTTTATACCGAAGGTAAACCGTCAACGCATGCCTCCCGTACAGTAGTAGCTCTACACAAGACAGTGCACCGGGTTTTATTCCAGGGACCGGGTTTATACCAGGGACCGGGTTTTATACCAGGGACGTCAGGCATACACTGGGGGCAACCAACCAACCTCCCCCCTGTACAGTGCAAGGTCTACACCCAGAGTGGCTGAGTGGTGTTTCACCGCAGATCTCCAGCCGAAGATGAATGAGAGCGTGAGAAGAATAACTGACAGCTATTCTCGTCTCACTTTCTGAAGAGTCCGACTCTTTCAAGTTTCTTTTATAGGTAAATGCTAGCTTTGTTGACGCCTTGCGAAATCCTCTTTGTTTGTTTGCAACAAACTGAATGACGTTTAATTGACTCAATGATTGTTAAGGTATTGCACGCAACAGTGTCTATAAGGAACACTCCTTCTTACTCCGGAGGATTTCTGAAATACATTTTACAATGGTTGAGACTGCTATTATAACTCAATCGCATTTCATTGCATTCAAGGTGAAATCAAATCTTTGGAATTGCACAGACCACTGATGTAGTTCTATGAGTAATGGTCACGTCTCAATTTAATCAAACAGTTCATGCAGGCAACAGAATTTGCCAAAAGCGACAAATCATCACCATAATATAACAAATAGATCCATAACTCTAGATTTTCCAAATGCTATCAACCTCTGAGTCATCCGAGCTCCCCAAATTCCTAGAAAAGAAGAAGCGAAGTTTAGTCGACGGCAAGAGTGTGACCATCTTATATCTAATGGTACACAAATGAAATATTCAGTGGCGACAGTAATGTTTCACAACTAAATGAATGAGAGAAATCCGACGCTCTAAATAAATGATAAAAATTATTGTTTGCATTCCACGACATATAATGATCACCTGAGGAAAGTTAAAATTCTACGATCTCCTTATATACTTTCTTTTCTTATTGATTTAAGAATTTTTCAGTTGCTGGATTAAATATATGGAATGAAGAAGTCATTACGTGTATTGGTAATCAATGCTAATATTGTGGAACCAAACATTAGAAGCTATATTCTAATTCACCTTCTTTATATCTTTTCACTCACAATTTAATCCAACAATTGACAGGTTCAGGTGCCTGCGATGACTTCTGCTCAAGATTATCCACCAGCTGATAAACATATCCTGTGAATCTATTCACTTGGGGCTGTCAACCCACAAACAAACAGAAAACACAGCGGAAGATTTTCCCTCCACAGAAGCCCACCAGTGCAGCAAAATCAGGATCCATAATCAAGCTCAGAGCCATATATCTGTCCAGTCCAATAGGTTTATATGATCAGCACCAGGACCCTGTGTGGTTGACCACTCCTCAGCAGGGTAGAAAAAAAAGAAAAGTAGCCATAGTTGTCCAGATCAGTAGGCCACACTAATCTGGCAGCCCTCCCCTTCCGTTCACTTCCACAAGAGAGTATCTCTTTTGAAAGGTACTAACGGTCTGCACCACGAGAAGGCAGGGTCGGACATTAGGTGCTAGGTCTGGCCGGTTCTATGCATCATCACAGGGGATTGGTGCATAGCTATCCTTCCAGTGACTACCTAGCTACCATTTACAGACCCACCACCAAATTTTAGACCATATTTAATCTTAAAGTGTTAACTAGATATTTACTTCTTGTTACTCTATTATTTTATTTGCCATTAAAAAACATTTTGTTTCCCAAAAATAGTAAATGTTCACCAAATTTTCGACCACAAAATAATCCTAAAGTGATCGTCCGCATTATAAAAAAAGCCCCGATTGAGCGGAAGTGTTTCGCTCAATCTACCTACATATGAAGAAAAGAGAACTTTACAAGTTTATTACAAGTTTTTATTTCTTTAATATAAGGTTTATGATCTTTTTATTTTCATTGATACTAACCTTGTTACACCTTAGCCGAAGATTTTATGCAATGTTTTAAAAATTATGGGTTTATTAATAAGAAATAAATCAGAAACACTGTGCTTTTGACTTTTACCTTTTGATTCAAAATTATGAAGAAAAAAAATGGCAGATATTCTGATTCTCTTTGTAATCAGTATATCAATCTCACACTTGCAATAATATACTACAAGTACAACTGTATTTTGGAAATATACTGTCTGAGATTTCACATACCAGTTGTCTGAACTTGTGTTACGGACATCAGAAATTCTTAACCCTGTTACATGAAGTATTATATTGAAGAAAATATATTTGATTTTGAGACATTTGTCAAAATTTTATACCTGTAACACATATATATTTTTCTTCTTGCAAAGGTGTGTCAACAGGATTTCCATCTGGAAATTAAACCTTTGCTCAAAATAATATTTTAATTCATTGTGAAAAGACTCACAGTACATATTTGTAATGTATTTGCATGGGGGAAAATGTCTATAAAGCATAGTCCAGATAGAAAACCTACTGAAATAGTGGCTATAAATTATCAATAAAATCACGCATTTTAGTGCATCTTTATTGATACTTTATATATTATTCTTCCATCAAAATTAATAAGCAGAATTACCCTTATTCCCACAGCAACTACTGTAAAATCTTGGAGTGACCATTGCTAAGCCCAATGAACATGCCACTTGCAAAGTAGACGCTTGATACCCGAACCAAAAAAAACACAAAAAAAACTGAAAATGTTACATTATCATCATCTGTCATTGTATAGTTTGTCACTAAATTTTTCTATTATACTCTGAAATAAGCAACATAATGATTTCCCTTTTTAAACAGCTAGTAATAAAATGGGCTAGAGGGTATACAGCAGAATTCATAAGGAAAAAGGTTTGAAAGGTAAAAGCTATATACTAATTTATTTCATGAGTGGAATCAATACACAGGATCTTATTTGAACAACACACCATAATACCTTATTTTACATATGAAAGAGATTTTAGTCTGGTAGCATAGGCATTGGTGGCCCTGTGGGAAATATATTTCTCTGCCCGTCACTTCCGTCCTCATTACACATTAATTCCTTATTATTCTAGCTGGTACAGAAGCAGAGATCCTTGCAGGGAACCACTATATTCTAATATTCCACCCCTTTTGTTTCTTTAACTGATTTGGGGCTTGAAGTTGGAGGTTTTTGACTTTCAAATTGAATTTAAGGCATAATTTCCAGTGTTGAATGTGAAAAACAACCAAATTATAAAAAAGAAAACAAATTTAATTTCTAGATACTGCTGTTGCAACACATATATCGAACGATGCATAAATACAAATATTTAGAAAAACATTGGTTTAAAAAATGAATAAGTGCAATTTTACATTAATGTTTTAATTAAAAGTCCTGATACAGAATATTTGGTATAAATAAAAAAAAAAAGAAACGAAATTATTTAATGCGGTACATCTGCAGTTTAAATCACTCAGCTCACTAGATGATATGACTATTATATTTATGTATTATTTATTATTACATATGAATGCATTACTACTTTGTGTTTAAAAAAATGGCTCCTGAGCTGCGCAAACTGCAGATCTGCCTTCTACGACTCCCATGTTTCCTTAAGATGCAAATCGCTAACTCTTAATTATAATCTTATTCATGATTTTTTATTTCACACCTTCAGAAATTCAGTTCATAATTTATGTCTTAATTTTGATGTTATTGACGCTGTAGCATATTTCATTTTAAAACTGTTTTTTTCCACTAAAATATGGAATTATCTACGAAAATATATGCAGAGTATTAAGCAACAATTTATTCCAGTTTTTAGAACAATATGATGAATTACTACATTAAGAAAAAAAAAGTTTTCTGCCACACATTTACTATTAATTTTTACCAAACAATGCTTACCTAGTAGTCACTCAGTTGTGGTCTCCATTACGTTAACCAAATGCACTCAGCATTCACCTTGTTGATGGCCTTGCTTTGGTGGTCTAAACGTCACTTCCGCTAACCGAACACTTTTTGCGTCGCATGTTCCTATAATGTGTAAAAACCCTTAATGACTAACTAGTCTATCATGGTATGCTTTGTCTATATCTGGATCTTTCGGTCCCTCACGAATTTTCCAAAAGTGTCAAGAAGGTCAAGTTTCTCGAAATCACATAGTGATGGTGGCGGCATTGAAAGTAGCGATTATGAGCTATGTATTCTAGGTCTTTGGCTAGCACAGATAGACGACTGAGCCACTGAGCACCAGGGAGCATCTGAGCCGTTTGGTACGCAGATGATACCTTCAAAACTGTTCCTACACTCTTTGAGCAACTCTATACTCTTCATGGCTTACATGGACATACTGCTCTGCCATTAATTTATGCCTTACTTCGAAACAAAGTGAACAATGTTATATTCAACTTTCAAGAAAAATAAAGAACTTGGAACCAGCATCAAACCCGAGTACAATTCTGACCGATTTCGAACATGCAATGATAAATGCCATCAATATTGAATTCCCTGAGGCAATGCATCGTGGCTGCTTTTTCCACTTTTGCTAATGCACATATAGAAATATACAATCAAATGGCCTTAAGCGAGATTACGATACAGATCCAGACCTCGCCTTAAAACTTAGGATGTTAACGGCGTTAGCATTTGTTCCTGTGCCGTATTTGGAGGATGCTTTTAATACACTTTGCAATCTAAACATTTTGCCCCCTCATGCACAAATGGTCGTAGATTATTTTGAAGACACTTGGATCGGTCGCCCAACTCGACGCAACCATGGCAGCAATCCTCGTTTCTCCCATCGGATGTGGAACTGTTACGATCACGCTATACAGGGCCTACCGAAAACGAATAATGCTATCGAAGGTTGGCATCGAGGCTTTCAGAGTAAGATTTCAGCTGAGCACCCAGATATATGGAAATTCATTGCAGCAATTAAAAGGGAACAAAATTTGAACGATCTTCGCCTAGAGCAATAGTGGACAGCCACTTCCTGCAGGAAGTAAGAAATATGAAGACTGCGACTCCAGAGTAGCGTGTGTTGTGAGTACTTTTGAACCCAATATTGACATATCAGATTATTTACGTGGTGTGGCGCACAATATTCGTTACTAATAGTTGAAATAAAATTAATAATAAATATGATTTTTCTGTATTGCACCACTGCCGACACTATGATCCGTAATTTAAATTACTTTTAACTGAAACCATTTTGTACAGTTTTGACAATTTCCAAAAACTATTAAAAATATTTTGTAGTATCTACTTGTTTATTTTCATCTCGGTTTCCAAAAAAAGGAAACAAGTTAATGTTTTTACTTGGCTATCTCTTTCTTGGTAAGCATTCAACTTTTTAACTCTGAAAGAAAAATTAATGTTTCTTTTTTGGGTTGGATAGGTATTAATGAAATAATCGATTCACACCTTAGATTTTCCCAAAACTTTTATGGGATCAAATTAAATGTTTACCAAATTAAACTCTGAACCCCTAGCACTGTACTCCAAAAAAAATAATGAATATCAAAAATAATTGTTAGATACCAAATGATGATAGATCGAAAAACGAAATTTGCGTCCCTAAAATAACAACGGTTCCTATTGTTTTAGTAATGCATGTATTTTAAATAGTATGGTTATACCGAATTTAGTAAATGTTCACCAAATACTGTATTATGTTATAGAACCAAAATTTGTATTTGCTCATTGAAAGGGAACCAAATATATTCGTCAGATAATACTTCTAAAATCTATAGTCTGAAGAAAAAAAAGTTGAAAATTAATACCCTATTTTTCATCTAGAAAGAAAAGCAAAGAGTCCAATCTCAAATGACCAGTAAATTTCCACCTGGGTCCCCTATAGGCCCACCCCAATTGCTTATCCCCCCAGTCCCCACTTTCGGTAAAAAAAACAGCGCCGTAGTTGTCCACTTTGGACACAAAAAAGACACCCTTCCAGTCAGAAAAGCACTCCTTAGCGGTGGAAGAGTGTGAAAGAGGGTTGCCCCAATGGGACCCTAAAGTTGGAGAACCCTAACTGCCATAGAAAGAGAGTAAAGGTCAAATAACTGATTCTAAAAAGTCATCCAAAAATGACATCACTAGAATCTCAGAAATCCATTGAAATAGATTTGACAAGTAGGAAAGTGAAAGACTAGTATTCTAAACTTCGAATAAAAAACATTTGACTGATTCTTTCTCACTTGGCTTCCGCTCAATCGGGGCTTTTTTTATAATGCGGACGATCACTTTAGGATTATTATGTGGTCGAAAATTTGGTGAACATTTACTATTTTTGGGAAACAAAATGTTTTTTTAATGGCAAATAAAATAATAGAGTAACAAGAAGTAAATATCTAGTTAACACTTTAAGATTAAATATGGTCTAAAATTTGGTGAACATTTGCTATTTTTCGAAAACGAAAGTATTTTTTTGTATGCATATTTTCATTAAATTTGGTAAGCAGTTAAACAGAAGCCAAATTTTATTGACCTTTCTAAAGGTGGAAATAGTTGAAAAATTAAAAAATTTAAACGAAAATTCAAGCGATGTGTTTACGCTAGAAATTTTAAAATTTTGGGGTGGAATGTAAAAAGGTTTGTATTGAGAATAATGATTGGTCCATCCCCCCCAAGAGGATGGGAAAAAGGAAATTTTTTTGTTTTAAAAGATTATTGTAAAATTCATTGTAGTTGATAGGCAATAATAAAATTTTATGATTAACATTTTGGAAGTCCTTTGGGACAATATGTTCCATCATTTAAGAGCGCTAAACGTGGAAAATGCGAAACTTGTAACAAATATTGTACGAGATCTGTTTATGGTTAAAATACGAAATTTTGGTGGTAGACTGTCAGGGATATTCACTAAAAGCAACAATCTGTCCACTTTTCTCACAGGAATGTGAGAAAAGTAGTTTCTTCATTTTCAGAAATAAACGAGAAATACATTTTATGTTGTATGAATATTCCAAAAATTTTACTGCTTCCGTGTTCCCAATCATCCACAATTTCGTATTAAAATTTATATACGGTACAAAAGTCAGTAAATAAAATAACCTAAACATCTTTGAAAATCAGCAACCCATAATCGCCAGAGTCAATATTGTTATTCTAGCTTGCACTTAAAATCAGTGATGACTGCTAAACTTCCAAACAGGTGGGGCAAATGTATCACATAGTTAGAGTAAGAACAACAACTCCTTCAGCTATCGCAGAGAGAAGACTTTGGTGGCGCAATAATGCATTTATTTTAGAGATATCTTCGGTATATATTAAAAAAAGGCCAATCGCATATCTTTGTTCCACTTTGCTCATGAATTCTAATTTCTTTAACCCTTTAACGCCCAGATTGGCCCAAAACAGCCGAGATTTTCAAATGGACTAGTGACTAGTCCGAATAGTGCTATTACTTTGTCTTTATTACCCTCTACCAAAAACTCTCGGTCAATGTTGATATATATCTACGCAAAACCCCTCTCCCTGCCCTTAGTCCAAGATGGAATTTAGACATTTTCGAGACCTAGACAAAAAGTTATTTACTTTATCCTACAGTTCAAATTACTGTGTACAGTCGCTCAAAAAAATATTCGAACACTATGGTTGATTACAGAATTCATAAAAAATATCTGGCAACGCTTTTTTTAGAAATTAGTGATCTGGCAACGTTCGTGTATGAAGGTTGCCAAATCACTAATTTCCAAAAAAACCAAAATTGTTATACACTGCTGACGTAGCATAAAAAAATAAATAATTTTATTTTATGACACATTAAATGCGTAATTTGGTGAAGTTTAGAAGTTTCAATCATCGAAATTTCATTATTAAGTAATTTTTCCCATTTACCTTTCTTGACATCTAAATAAGATCAGAGGTCTGTCCTTATTTGGTGGTATCTAGGATTATTAACTCGTTTCGGGAAAACATAAATAAATACAAAACGAGCTAATATTTTGAATTTGTTTTTTGTCCCTCTGTAGAAATAGAACTTTCTCCTTTTTCGAGATATATTAAAAATTATTTTTGAGTTTAATAGGTATCGATCAATTATTTCGATGTGCACTTTCAGAATCCCTATAATTGCGCCCTCTAACGGAGAAAATTATGAAAAATGCAAAATTTAAAAGTAATGTTGCAAGCGATTAAATTATGCTAGAAGTTTGACAACACTCTGAGGGGCACTTTTTTGCACACCATGTGCTAAATGGCCAGGTCACAAGGACCCCAAAGGCTCAGAGAAGATTGGGGGAGGGGACCACTGGAACAGCTGTTGGGAGACAGATGGTAGCCTCCCATCAAAACCATCCAACGTGTTCTTTAGCGTGCATAGGGTATGGCTCTCCCGCACACGGGGCCACTGCTTAACGTCCCATACGACGGACGGCTGCCTTTCCAAGTCCATCGGTGTCTCCTACTGACCGTGGGCAAGGCGGGGAATTTTGCGGAGATAAATCTCAACGCTGACCCAGCTGGGACTTGAACCTGGGAACTACAGATTACGAGTTTGGTGCGCTGCCGACTGAGCCCCCCCCCCCCCCCCCCCCCCCCCAAATTACGATGCGATAGTAAAAGATTCCAAGTATATAAACATTCGCCAAATGACAAATGAAGCGGAAAAGAAAAATTTCTTTCCTGTACTATTTTAAATGAACAAGCCTCTGTTACGATATTTTCTAAAAATTTGGAAGTATTCCTACATGTTTTGTGAATGGTGGATTAACCTGGAATTCTGTTATCCGTAATTGTTGTTTTACATTCATTCTGGATCATCGCGAGTCATCTGTAGTTAAAATGAAAAACACTTGTATGGTTTTGATAAATACTCCAGTTAAAATTTTAACACCCAACCGCTTTCTCTCTTCTACAAATGTTCTGACCAAAAGTTTTCATTATAGCTTTGACGAAGACTGAATTCTGAAAGAAAACAAATTGCCCCCAGATTGCCCGGAAAACAAGCTATGATTGCATTTTACTCTATGCAAACTGATACTCCCCTTCCCTGGTCATCTTTCAGACTCACTCGTCTCCAAACTCCTACAGCACAAAGACTCCACGCGGATTCACCAGTGGCAAGCCAAAAAACCATTAAGACTTCTGTCCTCGTGACTGTCCTCCGGGAAGCCCATTATCAGACACCGCATGACCCCTAAAACTGTGAACGTCCATATTCTTCAATTGCCAGGTTCCAATGGAAGCATTATACGTTGTGTCGCTACAGTGATTGGGCACCTAAAGAAAAGATTAAAAGAAAAGCTACAAAAATCATCGTTCAGGGTTATCGTTCTTTCAAAAGTTGTTTTTCTTTTACCGCTAGCGTTCTTTCAAAAACATTTTTCAGTTATCAATGCGTTTAATATTTTTTTGTCTCTATCACCCTTACTTGCATTCTGAAAGAGTATTTCCATGACCCCTTACCCTCCCCCTCCCATTTTGCAATACGGTCCTGGTACAGAGTAGGGGGGGGGGAAGAAAAGAAAATCTTTTAGAAAAATAAAATCTTTCATCAGAATTATTTGACTACTTTAAAGTGTACGAAAGGCAACCCTATAAACTGTGGCTCTAATAAGAGCCGTTTATGAATTGGAGGTATTCCAAAATCATATTTTATTGATACATCTATATATATCCAATTTATATACCTCAGGTAATTTTTCTATATAATCCTGATCCAAATGCTAAATATTTTGGACTACTCTCAGCTTGTTATCCCGATATTTCGCGCCATTCACCCTCATGCAATGGGCAGAAGTTAGCTAATTTATGAGCCTGGCACAATATCTGGCATGGTATTGTGCCAGGCTCACAATCTGCAGCTCCCAGGTTCAAACCTTTATCATTGCTCCTTTTCTACCTCACCCCAATTGTGCTTAAGTTGAGATTAATTTCTGCTAAATTTCCACCTGTCCTTGGTTAGAAACGACACACAATTAAGTTTGGAAAGGCTGTGGTCCATCGGACGGTATATTAAGCCATAACCAGTGGTGTACTGGAGCCGGCTCGCACAAGCCGATTGATTAATTCTTTTTCAATTGCGAGCCAGTTGTCAAATTGACAATAGCTAACGGATTTGGACAAAAGCTTGTATATGGTAACATGGAAAATCCAGTTGGGGGCGCTTGTTTTGGCACCCTTTATTGCTTCCTTTTCCCCTCCCCCCTTCCCTAACATGTATTGTCTAAAAAGAAGCGGCGCAGGCAAAATTAAGCGGAGATTTGCTGATAATGGAATTTTCATTGCTTTCAACTGCACTTCAGTCAAGATCAACTAACATGCAGAAAGTGGAAAAATTAATCAAATGCACAATAGAGCTGGTGAAAATATAAAGGTTTTTCCTGAGAAACACGAATCTGAAGTAAATGTGATAAATACAATGCTCTTCTTAGGAATACGTTACTAGAAAATATATTTCAGTACATAAATTTACGTCTTTTATCAGAGAGAAATAATGATGAAAACATTTTAAATTATTTCGGTTTATTAGAACCATCATTTCTGAAGAACTAACTGGTACTATTTAAGTCAAAATTTTCATATGAAATTGATTTTTACTAATTTTGGGATTTTCTAGAATATAATGTAGAATCAAAAAATATTCCCAATACTAGCAAGTATTCAAATTCTTAAAAAGATAGTTGGTACTATGGCAATCAGTTGAAGGCAATTTTTTTGATTATTTGATTTGCTGGTACTATGGCAATCAGTTGAATTCCGTTTAATGTCTGTAATTTGTACGAGGGTGAGAAATATTTAACAATAGATCACACAAATTGGATTTAATAACGATAAATTTATTGGGGAAAGAATAATATATATATTATATGACCTGGTATTCCTAACAGAACTAGCCCATTTGCTGTTAACACATAATCAATTATATTCTTATGTAGCCCATCTGGTGAAACTCATGCGTACTTATGTAATATAAATAAAATAAATTATAATAAGGAGAGGGCGGCTAATTGTCTGCCGATAAAACGAAAAAAATATTTTTGTACGAAGTAACAAAAATTTATAATATGCTGTCTTGACGATACTGTGGTATAAACAATACGTATTAAAATTCAACGAAGTACGACGGCTAATCATTCGTTTTTATTTTGCACATAAACTTCAGATAGCGTGGAACGGTTCGTGCCGCCCCAGCACCGCCCTGTAATTCTGGCGCCCTTGGCAACTGCCCCGATGCCAACACGTTCCTACGCCTCTGGTTAAGCACATAAACTTTTGAAACATTTACGACAAATTCAATTTATTATCTGCTCACTCTCAATCTGTATAAGTAGAAATCACATATATAAATACAGTGACTGCTGTAATTGGATCTTAGTTGTACTGTAGTCATACAAATAATTTTTGGAACATGGGGTCATACACAAACCAACCCACCCTGTACACTGAATAGTACAGCAGATTAACTATGGAAACGACAACGGAAGAAACTTCTGAAAAACTGAAGGAACACTGATCGCATATGAATTAGAGAAGCTCTTTTCTTCATGTGTTTCGTCATATGTAGTCAATCTGTAGCACACCAGGCTCATAATCTGCAGCTCCTACTGGGCTAGCATTGAAATTTCTCGCTGCCCCCCCCCCCCGACTTCAATTGGGTATGATGGGTTTGGAAAGGCCGTCATCTATTGGATGGATAACATTGAGGCAGCTCAATGTGCAGGAGAGCCATACCCTGTGCATATTAAAGGACACACTAGATGGCCTTCATGGGAGACTGTCATCTGTCTCCTAACAGCTGTCTAGTGGGTGGCCTGGTCATTTAGCCCATTGTGTGCAAAAAATGACGCTCAAAGGTAAAACAATGCAATGCAGCCTTCATCATATCCTTTGGGATTTTTAGGACATATAGGTGATATTAAAAATTTTTAATGGTATATATATATATATCAAAAGTACCAATATTCCTATTGCAAACTACATAATTATTACTAAACAAAATGACCCCCTCAAGCAGCTGCTTGCCACACAGGTCTGACAGGAGCCTGTCGCTTTAATATACAATAGAGAAGTCCTGTGAAAATTGTAAATTATTGAAAGTCAGTGATGAACCATTGAATTTTTAATATTGTTTATGAAAAAAATAATGAATGGGTGAAACATTACAGTAATATATCGTTTCATAGTATCCTGCGAAAAATATAAGAGGAATATATGAGAAGCACTTCAATATTATGATTATTCTGCATATATATATATCATAATATCCCTAGATTAATACTGAGATCTTTACCTAATACAAAGAAATTCACCTGACTAGGAGCATGGATGGCTTGTAATCTGCAGTTCCCAGGTCCTCGCGGCGGATGTCCTTATCCACACCGCAGACCATGATTTTTGGCCTTAGCCTTTTGGCTGATTTGGCCTCGAAGGTGTCTTTGAGTACATCATGGCTGTCTACTGCCTGTTTTAGACAGTCCATGTCACCCTTTGAGCTGCACTCCACGATGACGCCGTTTGCCCTCATTTGGCTTCACGGTCATCACCCCAAGATTTAGATCTGTTGGGTTTATACTATTCTTAAGTCTATCCCTTACCTCAATTGCTGTCTTCTCTTTATTCTTAGAGAAGATCAGCAGGGTATGCCTTTCCTTCGGGGGAGTGGGCTTTTTAGCCACCACTGAACCACCCTTGCCTGATCCTTGGCCACCAACAGCCTTTGCATAAGTCGGCGGCTTCTCTTTTACTACTGGAGGACATGCAGCTCTTTCCGTAATGCGCCCTCTCGTGGTTGCGATCTCAATCTCTTGGTCACAGACAACAGTGTGCAGCTTCTTTACTGCACCCATTACTGTCTCGTAACTCGTTCTCTGCTCTAAAACAGAACAACGCTACCGCGAGTTCCTCCAAAAGGCCAGCCACAGTCGCCAGCCTACCTGAACCCTTCTCGTTTACATTGGGTTCCTCAACTTTATCCGGGGCCTTTTCTACATTTGGGTACATTTTATCTATTCCTCTATCTGGGTCCTCTATAACTTGTGGAGGCCCATCCCTTACACCCTCGGTACTTGTGGTGGGAGGGGGAGTCTCCAGGACTTCCTCCACTACCACTTCTGGATCAGTATCCTCTACGGGCTTACTGTCCTTTTTTCCAGTCCGTCTACTTTTCTCACGATTCAGTCGTCGTCTTCATCTTTTTCATGTTGGGTTTAGGGTATTCCACCCAGGCGGTCTCCACCCACAACCGAGCCCAACAAGGGGAGGCCTCAGAGTTATAATTCATCTCTCAAGGTACCTCAGAGCTGCACCCAGGTTATACCCAGACTTCGTATCTCCCCTCGGACCAGAGCATGATCCGGGCCGAGGCCCGGAACTAGTCCGGGTCCCGGTCCGGACCCAACCCCTATCGTCAAGAATCACCTCCACCCAGTTGGCTCCGCAACCGCCCCTGACCTACCCAGGTCAACGGGTAGGACAGGGGATGCCTCACGAATCGATTGATCTGAGTGAGTCAGCTCAGACCGCCCGTTTTATTGAAGCAGGGGCCAAGGAAGTTGTATTGGGCTACCAGCTTGCCTGACCGTCAACCGCCAGGATCCCCTTTTCCACATTACGGGTCTCCACCCACGGTAAACTGGTGGGCCACTTATTGGCGTGGCAACCATGATATATCTCCCTGCTTGCCCTTATGGGCCTATCATAACCCGCTCCACTGGCCACCTCTTTCCCTATTAGATATATTGACCAATTCCGGTCAATCTAAGGCCAGGAACCTCTCAAGAGTCAGCATCTCCCCATCCTGCCCAAGGTCAGTAAGGGGCATCGATGGGCTTGGAAAGACCGCCGTCCATCGGATGGGATATTAAGCTGTGGCCCTGTGTGCAGTCAGTCGGTAAAGCATCAGGCTCATAATTTGAAGTTCCCAGGTTCGAATCACTCCTGGGCGCCTGCATTGAGATTTATCTCTGTAAAACTCCCTGCCCTTGCTCAGTAGGGGATATCATTGGGCTTGGAAAGGCAGCCATCCGTCGGATGAAATGCTAAGCCATGACACCATGTGCGGGAGAGCCATACCCTGTACACGTTAAAGAACACACTGGATGGCCTTGATGGGAGGCTACCATCTGTCTCCCAACAGTTGTCACGTGGGACCCTTCCCCCAACCTTCGCTGAGCCTTTGGGGTCCTTGTGACCTGGCCATTTAGCCCATTATATACAAAAAAGAGGTGAAACAACCCAACCCAATTTACGTGACTAATATTAATTTAAAGAGATACCCTTCACTGTTCCTTCAGTTTTTCAGAAGTTTCTTCCGTTGTCGTTTCCATAGTTAATCTGCTGTACTATTCAGTGTACAGGGTGGGTTGGTTTGTGTATGACCCCATGTTCCAAAAATTATTTGTATGACTACAGTACAACTAAGATCCAATTACAGCAGTCACTGTATTTATATATGTGATTTCTACTTATACAGATTGAGAGTGAGCAGATAATAAATTGAATTTGTCGTAAATGTTTCAAAAGTTTATGTGCTTAACCAGAGGCGTAGGAACGTGTTGGCATCGGGGCAGTTGCCAAGGGCGCCAGAATTACAGGGCGGTGCTGGGGCGGCACGAACCGTTCCACGCTATCTGAAGTTTATGTGCAAAATAAAAACGAATGATTAGCCGTCGTACTTCGTTGAATTTTAATACGTATTGTTTATACCACAGTATCGTCAAGACAGCATATTATAAATTTTTGTTACTTCGTACAAAAATATTTTTTTCGTTTTATCGGCAGACAATTAGCCGCCCTCTCCTTATTATAATTTATTTTATTTATATTACATAAGTACGCATGAGTTTCACCAGATGGGCTACATAAGAATATAATTGATTATGTATTAACAGCAAATGGGCTAGTTCTGTTAGGAATACCAGGTCATATAATATATATATTATTCTTTCCCCAATAAATTTATCGTTATTAAATCCAATTTGTGTGATCTATTGTTAAATATTTCTCACCCTCGTACAAATTACAGACATTAAACGGAATTCAACTGATTGCCATAGTACCAGCAAATCAAATAATCAAAAAAATTGCCTTCAACTGATTGCCATAGTACCAACTATCTTTTTAAGAATTTGAATACTTGCTAGTATTGGGAATATTTTTTGATTCTACATTATTATCTAGAAAATCCCAAAATTAGTTCAAATCAATTTCATATGAAAATTTTGACTTAAATAGTACCAGTTAGTTCTTCAGAAATGATGGTTCTAATAAACCGAAATAATTTAAAATGTTTTCATCATTATTTCTCTCTGATAAAAGACGTAAATTTATGTACTGAAATATATTTTCTAGTAACGTATTCCTAAGAAGAGCATTGTATTTATCACATTTACTTCAGATTCGTGTTTCTCAGGAAAAACCTTTATATTTTCACCAGCTCTATTGTGCATTTGATTAATTTTTCCACTTTCTGCATGTTAGTTGATCTTGACTGAAGTGCAGTTGAAAGCAATGAAAATTCCATTATCAGCAAATATCCGCTTAATTTTGCCTGCGCCGCTTCTTTTTAGACAATACATGTTAGGGAAGGGGGGAGGGGAAAAGGAAGCAATAAAGGGTGCCAAAACAAGCGCCCCCAACTGGATTTTCCATGTTACCATATACAAGCTTTTGTCCAAATCCGTTAGCTATTGTCAATTTGACAACTGGCTCGCAATTGAAAAAGAATTAATCAATCGGCTTGTGCGAGCCGGCTCCAGTACACCACTGGTTATGGCTTAATATACCGTCCGATGGACCACAGCCTTTCCAAACTTAATTGTGTGTCGTTTCTAACCAAGGACAGGTGGAAATTTAGCAGAAATTAATCTCAACTTAAGCACAATTGGGGTGAGGTAGAAAAGGAGCAATGATAAAGGTTTGAACCTGGGAGCTGCAGATTGTGAGCCTGGCACAATACCATGCCAGATATTGTGCCAGGCTCATAAATTAGCTAACTTCTGCCCATTGCATGAGGGTAAATGGCGCGAAATATCGGGATAACAAGCTGAGAGTAGTCCAAAATATTTAGCATTTGGATCAGGATTATATAGAAAAATTACATGAGATATATAAATTGGATATATATGTATCAATAAAATATGATTTTGTTTTTCTTATGATGAGCTTTTGTAAAAGTAGACGAACTCTTGAACATTCAATGTAGGATCTGAACAAAATATAAATCCTTTTTCTTTCAATTAATTTCATATTCATCAGCTGCTCACTTTTCATGTTGAAGCACGTGTGGCAGGGAACATAAAGTTAGTGGAGCTATTGCATGGTAAAAATTGGAAAGCTAATTTCATTTTTAGCAAGCAATACCTCCATTATTTTTATATCGATAGTAATAACTAATCAACTAGCACTGTTTGCACGATCTACATATTCTACAAAAGCGTGAAATTACTTCTTTTTTGGGAGCTATCTGTATTGGCGGCAATACGCCAAAGCCAAGGTGGTTTCTGCTTTATTCAGGTACTGAATACAAAGTATGGTTTATTTTACATCAGAAAAAGATTTCCTTCAACTGTTTCATTAAAGCAGCAACATATAAATCTAAATTCAAGAAATATGTACTTCATTTTCACTAATAAAACACTGGTCAGCATTGTGTTGTATAAAAACAAAATTCCCTTCCACTGCATCAAAACGTCTGAAAATGTTTTCAGGAATTTCTGAAAATTGTGCGATATTATATATACAGAATGCTCTAAAATTTTGTTAACTGAGGAAGCACTGAATAATGGTTGAAAGTTATTAAAAATATTTTTTTTATATATGAATTACTTTACAATACACTGGAACTTTAAAATGAAGCTCTATTCTTGCCTGTTTATAGAATAGACAAAAAGAAATTAGTTATGAGGATGGTTAAAATTTAGATGAGTAGTGTCAGGCTAGAGGCCTTTTTTGATTTTTTTTTGTTCAGGCTGTGTATATTTATTTTGGATTTCGCCAAAATAGTCATATGCTACGGGGAGGCCTCTGTCCTGGCATCTGGAAAGTTAATTGAAGGGGCAGTGCCCCGAGGGACGGATGTCGCCCAACTGCTAGCGGACGGCCCAGGTGGTCAGGCAGCGGAAGAAAGAAAAGAAAGGGTTTGGCAACGATGAGAACGAGAGAGCCGGTCGAGTTTCCAAAGTGTGAGGACATAAAATTGAAAAGCTGGTGAGTGCCGACTGGTATTAGCGGTACGTAGGCTCTCGGGAAAACAGCTGAACTGGGAGAGTAAGCTGGTTTTGTAATTCATAGTAAATGAGTGACGAGTGTGTTTTTCCTCATCAGTCTATGTAGTTTATGTAAATAAAGGATAGTTATTGTTTTACCAAGGACTAAGTTGAACCAATTTATTGGGGAGGAGCCTCAGTATCGAGTCTCTGCAATTGTGAATAAACCGTTTGATTCTATCCGAAAGACTCTTTCACCCGTCGCGTATAGCGATCGAACCGAGGACCGACAAACGAAGAGTTAACATCACAAAGTGGCGCAGTTCGACAGTACGCAACAGAGGTGAAAGTAGCGGCGAAGGTGACGGAAGAGTTCCGACATCCATTGTGAGCTGACCGACGCAAGGCTGATACTGCCAAGAGTGTTCCGACTGTGTGCTTCAGGTAGCAGATTGACGAGGCGGTTCGTTCCTGTCATCACATCGGAGGTAAGTATCCTCTTACTCTAGGGGCGAGTAGTTAGATACGGCAGAGGCCTGTGCGAGCTAAAATGGAGCTTAGGAGCGGTCGCGATAGGGAAAGGGATGAGGTAAGGCGAGGCTTCATAGTCACAGAGAGGGATAACGCGCAGGGTGGTTATTCAGGGAATGATCTGGGAGGCGAGGTGGTGACAATAGACAGAGAGTCTGATGCTGCGATAGACATGAGAGGGTTGAGGGATTATGACGATGACAACGATGCGGATATGCTGCAGAGCGGGACCAGAAAGCAGAGAGCTAAAGAGAGGATTGGATATGATTTTGAATTAGAGAGGATGAGGTTAGAGATGCAACTGAGAAGGGAAGAGAGAGAGGCAGCAGAAAGGGAAAAGGAGAGAGAGGCAGCAGAAAGGGAAAAGGAGAGAGAGGCGGCAGAAAGAGAAAGAGAAAAGGAGAGAGAGGCGGCAGAAAGAGAAAGAGAAAAGGAGAGAGAGCATGAGTATAGAATGCTGGAACTGCAAATGAGGAATGCAAACGAGGAGAGGGGTGATGTGCGAACGGTGGCAGTTTCTAGTAACCCAACAGATGTGCGGCTGGCTAATTATATAAAATTATTGGAAAATATGTTAGCTGGAAGCCCTAAAAACCCAGAAGAAGTGATAAATCTCTTTGAGACAGCGGAAAGGGGATTTAAGATATATGAAGTGCCAGAGGAATTTCGAGGCAAAGTCATCATTTCTTTTTTGGATGGTAATTATGCAAATCACGTTTTTAGAAAATTAAGTGCAGAGGATTTTGTTTATTATAAGAAAGTTAAAGAGGCCGTATTAAAAGAGTTTAAGCTCACTCCCTCTGCGTACAAGAGAAAGTTTGAAACTATCACGAAAGAACCGAATGAGTCATACAATCAATTAGCCTCGAAGCTCAGAAATAGCTGGGATTACTACGTCCGCAGTAGGAAGGTGACAAATTTTGAGGAGCTTATGCACCTGATATTGTCGGATAAATTACGTGATGGCCTTCCTCAAGACACCCATGCTTACGTAGTACAGAAAGAGGCAGAGTCATGGGCAAAAGCAGACGAAATAGCCACGTGGGCAGAAATCCATCTAGCCAGTGTAAACGGAACGGAAGAGGTCCTAACTTTTAAAGAGGTAAGGCATAGACATTATGCAGAACGTGTTGTTTCCCCCCAGCAGAGGATAGACTCAGAGAGAAATTATTCGAGCAGAAGGTATCAACCGGCAGTTAATTTAGCCGAATATAGAAATGTCCCAAAGGTAAGGAGGTGCCATAAATGTAGATCTGACGAACATTTGATGAAAGATTGCCCACTGAGAACTGGGGACCGTGAGAACCGAACTCAGGTGTACCAAGTTAGCACCTTGGATCAGAATTCTAAAGATGTTTGTGAGGCAACAATAGGAAGGGTTACGACACATACAAAGCCAAGTCCAAGCGGTCGAGTAATAGGACAGGGAGGGATACGTATCCCAGTAGATTATGAAGAGGTTCGAGTCAGATGTGGCGACCAGACAGCTAGAGCAGTCGTGGATTCGGGGGCAGAACTGACAGTAATCAGAAAGGGGATGCTAAACGAAGAAAAACACGCGGTAAAAGACCATCTGTTGTTGCATGGACCGTTTGGTGATGCCATAAGGGCAGAGGTAAAAGAGCTGCCTTTAAGTTTGATTGAGGGTACAGACAATAGCACTGTGAGTGGCGGAGAAAGTAAAGTGCTATGCGCAGTAGTAGCAAAGCTGCGGAAGGAGGTACTTCTGAGTGTGAAAGCATATGGTAAGTTAATTAGAAAGAATGAGAGAAGGCCTGTAACTGGTAACCTCAGGAGGAAAATCCACGAGCCGTGGGCCAATCGAGGAAGCTACTATGAAAGAGGTAGAGAAATTCCAGTTAGTAACAGGGAAATGTATGCTCCATGGAGACCGTCCAATCAGCGCCATCCTATCTCCCAGCCCAAACATGTGCAGCAATCTGTCAGACTCGATGTCTACGATGATCAAAATTATGCAGGGGAGGGAGCGAACATGGCAATTGGAAGTAACAATGGGTCAGGCCGACGCCAATGTCGACGACTTTCAGCCTGTAGAGTCTGAGGGTACGTACGGGAAGGTGATATCTAGGTAGTTATGAAAGGTGTGCATAGCCTTTCACATGGGATGTCACCTGTGAACGATGAACACCGCCAGTACGGCATACCTTCGTCAAAGACAGTTTTTAGTGAGATAATTAATTTATAAACTGTGTACTCTCGGACAACTACTTTAGTCAACAGGTTTTTTTTATTGTTTGAAGCAAAAAGAATATCTAGACTCAGTGCACCAGTATATACCTAGGGGTTATTTTATATTTAAGTGTAGTGTACATAGATGTGTAAAAGATGTGCCAATTCGCAGAGAATTTATAGAATTCATGAAGCAACTTAGAACTCTGTATCTTGTGGCATTGAACTCTAAGATTAATGCGAAAATGAACTCTGTTTTTCAGCATTCAACTTGACTTTTTAGTCAGCAGTTAACAGGACTAACTACTGACTTCTGGCAGGGAGGTGTCAGGCTAGAGGCCTTTTTTGATTTTTTTTTGTTCAGGCTGTGTATATTTATTTTGGATTTCGCCAAAATAGTCATATGCTACGGGGAGGCCTCTGTCCTGGCATCTGGAAAGTTAATTGAAGGGGCAGTGCCCCGAGGGACGGATGTCGCCCAACTGCTAGCGGATGGCCCAGGTGGTCAGGCAGCGGAAGAAAGAAAAGAAAGGGTTTGGCAACGATGAGAACGAGAGAGCCGGTCGAGTTTCCAAAGTGTGAGGACATAAAATTGAAAAGCTGGTGAGTGCCGACTGGTATTAGCGGTACGTAGGCTCTCGGGAAAACAGCTGAACTGGGATAGTAAGCTGGTTTTGTAATTCATAGTAAATGAGTGACGAGTGTGTTTTTCCTCATCAGTCTATGTAGTTTATGTAAATAAAGGATAGTTATTGTTTTACCAAGGACTAAGTTGAACCAATTTATTGGGGAGGAGCCTCAGTATCGAGTCTCTGCAATTGTGAATAAACCGTTTGATTCTATCCGAAAGACTCTTTCACCCGTCGCGTATAGCGATCGAACCGAGGGACCGACAAACGAAGAGTTAACATCACAAGTAGTTTATAATTTCCAAATTAAAAGAAGACAAACTTTACATCCAGACTATAGAGAAGTAAACGAACTTCACATCTAAAAATAAGTACACAATCTTCACGTCACTTCTGCTAACCGAAACACCTTTTGCCTCCCATGTTCCTATAATGTAGCAGATTATCATGAATTTCTCAGAGACCATTACGGATGTGAACAATTATAATACAGCCGATAAATAAGCAATATTAGTGTAATACACAACGGTAGTACAGCAATAATACACGTCCAAAACAGATTTGCCAGATTGGGTGCCTAGATCCATTTTTTTTTTTAACATCTGGGGTAAAATCTAGGTGGACGTATTTTTTTTGGGGGGGGAAGTTTACGAATGTTCATAATATTGTTGGAGATAATTTTTGGCTTTATTTGAAATGTGTTTGGTTGCACAGTTCTTGTAACAAATTAAAATAAGAATAATTGTGTTGGGGAAAAAAGTGAAACTTGAATAAGGACAACCTGAATGTATAAAATTGTAACTTAACTGCAAATACCATTTTTAGCATTGTTTGACATGTGCGTATATAGAGATCAAGTTAAGAAAAGAAATGTCAGTTATTTCGTTTTTCTGAAACATTGTATTACACTATAGCATTAATCGGAATATTCATTTAATCAAGCTTCAACTGCCATAGTAAATATTGACTTTTCAAGCTATTAAAAAGATGCATGCATTATCATTTTTGCGAATTATGGAAAGAACTGCAATGTCACTTGCCACAAAATATTAAAGTTTTGGAAACATTGACCTTGCTTTCTTCACAAAGTGCCACCTGTCAGGGAAAAACAATGTTAGTACTATTCCTCTTAAATTCAAACATGTATGTGAAAATAAAGATGATGCATTAAAGAAAATGGAAGCTGGAATGAATGGAAATCGCTATAAAACACTGAAAATTTTAGGATTGAAGCAGATGGCCAATTAGATGGTGCAGGGACAAAAAAATATGGAAATATCTCCAGATTGTTGTTAACATTGCTCAGTTACCTTCTTCAAAGGCATCTGTGGAGAAAACATTTTTCCTCATAAATATCATCAAAAATAAATTGAGAAATACCTTAGAATAGCTGTGAGTACAGTTGATGAATCGGTTCAAGTACGGTACAATTTATATAAAGGTTGTGATATTTTTCCCTCTCACCGACTGTGCTAAAAGTCTTCATTTCAGAAACCATGTATAAAAAATATGACAACGAAGATGATAGTATCTTGGAAGCACTTGGAAAAATTTATGTCATATAAAGTTAGCAATATTTATTGATGTTTTGATAAATGTTAATAAACAATCTTCGAAAGTAATAATTTTATTAGTCCTATTCAGGATGCACATTATTACTGCAGTAATCAAAAATGAAAATTTTACGTAGTTAAATTCAAAATGGTTAATCGGGTAAGGCATGGCTGTTTGTGTCGTTTTTCTGCTGAGGGCCTGCCATCTCACAGACCTTCTGCTATGGCATATAAACTGACAGGCTCCTGTCAGACCTCTGTGGCAAGCAGCTGCTTGAGGGGGGATTTATTTTTTTTTTATTTAATATTATAATAACTATTCAAAAATATCGAACGGGATAATAATTTATAGAGAGAAACAACGCGGTTGAAGACTGAAACCGCTCAAGTTCCCTTTTTTTGCTACCTATGATTCAGTAACACTTATCTGTTTTTACCTGAACTGTTTGCTATAATATTCATTAATTTAAGGAGAGGCTGTTTTTTTGTTAATTTTTACAAAAAATATTGTACTTTTGAGAAAGATATGGATTTTTTTTTATTTATTCTGCTGAGGTCTGTCATCCTAATAGGCCTTCTACTGTGGCATATAAAATGACAGACTCCTGTCAGACCTCTGTGGCAAGCAACTGCTTGAGGGGATATTTATTTTACTTTATTTATTTCTGGAAAGCTTCAAATTTAGGGGTATTTTGGAGAAATATAGGGGGAAAATATGTATGCAGACCTGGAGAGACTACCTCTAATGTTTCGCAGTGTAAAAGTATGGCTTGAGATAATCGTATACTTTCTAAGAGCATAGGTGCAAAACAGGTCTGATTTATGTGTTAACCTATGTAAGTTTCCGCGTATTTTATATTAGATTAATTTGTAGTGAAATTCAAATATGGGAGAAGATTTTTTGATTTTGACTGTACCAATCATTGCGAAAAAGACTGTGAATTAATAATATTTCGCAGATAATTGCGAAATATATTTTTTCGTCAATAAGGAAACATTTCCTTGTTAGCCAAAATGATATTCACAGAAGCATTACAAATAAGATAGGAGTTTAAAAGAAAACAATAGAAAGCCTTGATTTATTAGTACGGAAAGTACAAGAAAATCGCGTTAAATCGCGATACGATTGAATGCAATTCCGTTTATAGCGATTTACAAGCGTGGCTCCCTTTTTTTTGTCATATGAAACGTAATTTTTCACTCAAGAAATACATATTGGATTCCTTGTGTAGTTTTGTGTACACGTGGGCGATATTTTCACTCAAGCGCGAATCCGCGGTACTTGTTCACCTCAATGTACTTGTTATCGTTTGACATCCGAAAGAATACCTGCAGTACAAGCACGTGGAAAGCTAAAAATGGTAACAAAGTATGTGGGTTTACCAATGGTGTTTACCATACAAACTTTATTATTGGTTTTAAATACTTTATCGTACGTCAAGACATGATTGAAACAACGCAATACATCGTATTAATTAATTTAATTTTTCATGTAATAATTTTGTTACTTGATTTTTCCGTGAATCCTTCTATTGCAATTTACAGCACTCAAAAAAAGGGGCAAAGACAAGGTGATATATTTGGCCCATGTACGAAGTTTTAATGACGAAAAATGGCTTGAATTTCTGCTAACATAGTCCAGCTTACATCGCGATGCGATTCTTTGGACCCCGAGCACCGCGTTATAACGGGATTTACCTATTAGGAATATAATCCTAGAATTTCTTTACTTTTGCTTCATAATATTTATTGACAGAAAAATATTAATTCGAATTTCTAGTTTCCAAATCTAAAAATATTGAGACTTATGCTTAACTGCATTAAATTATAGGAACTTACCATAAAGTAAAAAAAGTGCAATTACGATTAATTATAATATCCACATATAATTAAAATGCTTTTTACTATATTTAAATTATATTAAATAGTTCAAGAAATATGATCTCAGGCGATTTTTCATCATATATGTAACATACATACAAAATCCTCATGCAGATATGGGCTATGGAGGTTCAATCAGACTGTAATTTTCGTTTCCAGATGTGTCTGTTCGCACTACAGCTGCTACATTTGGCCACTCTAGGACAATTAGCAAGGTCCTGTTTGACATTGTCTGCTCATCGCATCCTAGGTCACCCCTTTTTTCTGAAACCCTTAGGCACCCTGTTCATAATTCTGTTTGTGAATCTGCTGCTATGCATATGGGCAACATGGCTAAACCAATGCAGTCTCTATTTGCGCAATATGCTGCTCAAAGGAGGTTGATGACTCCTTTTTCTAACCTCTCATTACTTACAAAGTCGAACGACCTAATGCCCAAGATACTGCATAAGCATCAAGTTTCTTGCTATCCTGCTTACAAAGGGTTCAAGTTTCGCTACCATAACTAACCTTAGAAAGACCAAATTATTATACAGCCTTATTTCTGTCTCTAGGCGTACACGCCTATTTTTCCACACTCTCCATAGATTCTTAAAAGTCCCAACAGCAGTCCCTATTCTTCTATTTATCTCATGCCGCCGAGTGGTTAGCGCGCTTGGCTACTAATCTAAGGGACCTGGGTTCGAGCCCCGGGTAAGGCATGGCTGTTTGTCTCGTTTTTCTGCTGAGGTCCTGCCATCCTCTCAGACCTTCTACTATGGCATATAAACTGACAGGCTCCTGTCAGACCTCTGTGGCAAGCAGCTGCTTGAGGGGGTATTTATTTATTTTATTTACATATCACCATTATCCGTTACGTAGCTCACAAGATAATTACACTGAAATGCTTGCTCAAGAGTGCAGCCATACAAACAACTGAAGCCCCATCGGCCTGATTGATTTTGATCACTTTAGTTTTTTTTCTGTTTATCACCAAACCTAATCTATTACCAATCTCATCAACAGCCCAAATGAAAGAATTCATCAACATCATTAGCCAACAGGACCAAATCATCTGTATAATCTAAATCAGAATTTTTTTTTAATCTCTAGACCATTTAAGGCTAAAATCTTTCTCTTGCAAAGAATTTTGCATAACACAATTAATAATCAAACAAAACAGAAGAGGAGACAAAATGCACCCTTGTCTAACTCCACTAGCAATGCTAAACCACTCGCTGCAATACGTATCAACTCATACACGACTCAGTGTTATTATAAATTTCATTATGTTAAGTAACTTGTCTGGTATGCCATACGATCTCACAATCAACCACAAATTATGACGATCAGCAGAGTTGAAAGCCTTTCTGATATCAATAACGCTAGCAAATACGGGTTTCTGAAACTCTAAACATTTCTCATGAATCTGCCTGAGTGAAAATATGTGATCTTCCATCCCCTACCACTACTGATCAGATTAGCGAATTAATATACCAGATTAGCGAATTAAATATCAACATTACCTAAAAAGAAATAAAATATTTTTTTAAAAAGATGTATATTTTTCTGGGAGTTCAAGGGTTGAAAACTTTGAAGCAGTTTCTTCTTTTGAGTGTTTATGACTGAAATCCCAAATATGAAAACACAACATTTATTTGATTGAGAAAAAATGTTATTTGATAATTGTTTTAGGTAAGATACCTGTGAAGGCCAGTGGGAACATGAAGAAAAGCCATTATTATGACATCATTTTAATAAAGATGATGTCTTAATAATAAAGATGATAAGATTTATTATTTTTCTTAATAAATTCTGAGTTTCCCCATAGGCAATCATTAGGGAGCATCTCTTTTGCTATACCTTAATGATAGCTTATGGAAGGTCTAGGAATATGTAATTGATAATCAGCCTCACACATGCTCCGTAAAGTAGTCCCTCCAGTCAACTCCAGTTCCCTGTATAGCTCAATGGGGGAAACTTGGCATCCATCTGGCAACATTGGTCCGAAATCAGAATTTCGACTTTACTCATGTCGGTAGGGGGTATTTTTTTTAACCACTCTTTGAAGGCTAATTTTTATAGGAACTATAATAGAAGTATTAGTGTGTGATTGCATTTCTTTGGAAATAAAATTTCGTTTTGCTAACTTTGTCATATGAATGCAAATGCCTAAGTTAGCAAATGAAGGAGAAAGGTATTGTACCTCGATGGCTTCAGTTCAATTCAAAAAATACGAAGTGTAAAGGGCGCTGCAGTCGCTGCAGTAGAATAGTTTAAAGGCGTCTATAGAGCTGCCTGTTCTCTATTTAGAGTTTCTTTGGGTTGACCCCTCTTGGCCCTTACCCGTGTTTTGTAGTAGCAGACGATTTCAAACCACGAGATGTGGGACAGAAAAGCTATGATTCGCAATCATAATTGAGATCTTTATTAAAATGATGTCATCTTGTGTTAGTCAAAATGACTGTCATCAAGCATAATGAAATTCGGTGAGTTATCCCAAGTATGCAATCATGCATTGGACATCAATTTTAGTTTAATCACTGATACCTGTAATAGGTTTTGAGTAAAAAGTGTATGCATTGTGATGTATGTTGGATCATAACTAGTTCAGAAGCAGCAGTTCTCAAACTGTTTCACGATGGATTATGGGGGAAATGCGAATCGTAGTATTTTATTAGTAATCATACAACATAAAAAGTATTTGTCTTTTATGTTTAAGAAGTTGCTCTTCTCGCACTTGTGAGAAAAGGGGGCAGAGTGTTGATGTCAGTGGAATATATCTTGACACTCCACCACCGAAATTTCAAATTTCTACCATATGCAGATCACTTGCAACATTTGTTAAAAGTTTTGTCTTTTCCATACCTAGTATCGAAATATTTGAAAAAATGAAAATTACAATATTTCATTAGTATCAATCCAACTAAAAAGCGAGATTTTCCAATTATCTCCTAAAACAGTTTTGTTTCCCACCTACCCTTGATGTAAGAGGTCAACTCATTGCTGCCAATGGAAACATCACGACCTTCACATTTTCACACCAAAATTCCACATTTCTAGCATAAATGTATGGTTTGTGATATTCGTTTGGAATTTTCAACTTTTCCACCATTAGAAGGTGCAATTATAGCTTTTAGGAGATTCAAAAAGGGCTAATCATTAGTATTTCCTCAATACTTAACAAACATAAAAAATTTTCTCCACTAAAAAACTTGATGTTTACAGAGACAGATGACAAAGTGACACTATTAGCTCTTTTTTTTAAACGAGATAAAATTAAATATTTAGAATAAGAAGCGAAAAAGAACCAATTTTTTATCATCTTACACTTTTGCACATTTTTTCTTTATTATTTCCATAAGGAAGATAATGCATGTGTGCATTCACTGTAGTTGTCTAGGTTTGGACTTAAGAAATCAAAGGTCAAATCAGCTGCTTGGCTGAAAAAGCATTAAGCTACAAAAGAAATCGTTAACTGTGCCACTGCTGAAAAATGCCTTACTGGCATGGCATACAGCAAATAATTTCTTATTGGTACTGCATACTAATGCATACTGGCCTAATTTCACCATTGGGTAAGATTTCAAGCGGTGGCCATAATGTAAGGTTTGTATTGACAATATGAAAGCAGTCAAAGTAGCTGTGATTTGCAAAGTAAAGGCTGTGATTGTCTATGTAATAGCAAATAATGATTGCAAAATGAATATAAAAACAATATTATGCTAATATATATATAACAAATAATGAATGCAAAATTTGTTATTATTTTTTGTGATTATTTTTGGTGGGGCAGTGTCCCAGGTGGCTTATGGATGAGCTGCCTCTGGTGACTAGGTAATAACATGGAGTAATATGCATCAAGACCAGTTTAGTAACTAGAAAGTTTAATAGCTTCATGTAAATATGGTATACTCATGTTCTGAAAGCTAAAAGAGCCGAATTTGCTCCTCTCCTGAGGAAGCAGGCACAAGTAATAATTGTTCATTTTAAACACATCATAACACTATACCATGTAAATATAAAATATTTTAGCATAAATAGACTGTTTGCAGTATGATCATTTTGTCATTTTTCCACTTTAGTACTCTTTAACAGAAAATTCAAACTAATGGAAGATCGTAAAGCCACTTGGCAGACATCCCTCCTCAATTAGAACACCTGCAACTTTCTCTCCTGAGGTGCCATGCACTGCAACCAGTCTTGAAGAAGCTCTGGCTAGGAAGACTTTTTAGTTATAGTTTTGATTTGAAGAGTTGGAATGATGCATAGAATGCTGGGATAAATGATTAAAATAATTTTTTGGAATAGTGAACTAGGTTTACACAAACTTCGAAGTTTTTAGTACAACAAAATAACTTTGATTTTAAAAAAAGTTGCTATTTGAAAAATTTCTTGTATATATCTTTTAATAAATAATTAAAATTTGAAAAAAAAATTTTTTCTTTTTCCCAAGAAAAAAGTGTAAAATGGGGGAAAAAACAGAGGTATGTACTTTCTAATTACATCTAAAATCTACTGTTTTAAAAATAGATTTTTTTGTTAATTTTCAAGAGATTTTTGAAACTTTAAGGAAAACATTGTTGATAGTAGTTCAAATGAAACTTGTGAGCTTAAATCAGAGGGTTGCTTCAGGAAATAGTAACAGTAATAAACAAATCAGCAATACTGTATAGTGCTTTTAAGAAATGTAAGGCAGATGGCTTTAACAAATTATTTATATTGTAGTTTAATAAAATATGCATGAAATTTAAAAAAGAAAATATTATTTTTCATACTTTAATTTTGTATTTTTTAAAAGATATATGTAAGGAAATTTTCAAATAGCAATTTATATTTTTTTAAATCAAAGTTGTTTTATTGTACTAAAACCAAACATAGATGTCATGGTTCTCTCATTTCAGATTCTATCAACTTCTATGTTCATCTTGGACCCTGGAAGGGTTAAAGACCACTAAACCATGATGAAAAATTTTATATCAGAATGATGTTCCCCCTTGATCTTAATGGGTTTTTTTGTTTTGTTTTTTCAGATCCAAGCCTGATGGAAAGTATATTAAAACTCCCTAACTTTCAAATAAGTCTTTTGTAGAAAAATATCACATAAAATTATATGAAAATCTTCGGTATATAATATGAAATGAATGTATCCAATAACATGAAAAAAATATCCTCGGATTTTATTTTTGAGCAATAAAAACTGATAGGCTCCTGTTAGACCTCTATGGCAAGCATCTGCTTGAGGGTGTATTTATTTATTTATTTATTTATTTATTTATTTTTTATGTATGTTGAAGAGTTTTAGAAGGTGAAAGAATTAACAGCAGTGTTCCTAGTAATAAGAATTTACCTTAAAAGCTATAATAAATCATCCTAACTATAAATTTGGAAGTCTGTAATGACTTTGTTTCCATCTATTTCAAAAGAGTGTTTATAAAGAACATAACAGCAGCAAATGCTGTCAAATATTTCAACTTAAAAAATCAAAATCAGGATTTGGATAATTTCATATCTATAATTTATCTCTCATTGCATTTTTCTGTAAAAAGCTTGATTTTAAGATTGTAAAGCAGAGGTTGTAGAATTGTAGAGCAGAAGCTCCCAAGATTTTGCTAACTAACCATAATTTTACAAAAAAAAATCCTAATTTTTACATCTCACCTGAATTTTACCAAATCACTTCAAATTTTTACCAGTTGATTCTTTAATTTTGCAAGTTAACTTTTTGCAATTAACTCCCTTTAATTTTGCACAAAAAAATCCCAATTTTCAGAACTCACCTGGATTTTACCAAGTGACTTTGAATTTTGCCAACTTGCATAGATTTTGCCAAGTTGTCTCTGAATTTTTATCAACTCCCACTAAACATCCAAAAAATCCCAATTTTTAAAACTCGCCTGTATTTTACCAAGTGGCTTCAAATTTTGTGAACTCCTCTAGATTTTGCCAAGTTACCTCTGAATTTTGCCAACTCCCTTTAATTAAAAAAAAATCCCAATTTTTAAAAATCACCTGGATTTGACTTTTGTCAACTTCCCTACACTACTGACCAAGTGGCTTTGACTTTTGCCAACTTCCCTAGATTTTGCTAAGCTGCCTCTGAATTTTGTCAACTTCTCTTAATTTTACCAAAAAAAAAAAAATCCCAATTTTCAAAAGTTACCTGAATTTTACCTAGTTGCTTTGAATTTTGCCAACTTCAGTTTACTTTAGTGGGAAGCCCTCTATAGCTACATCCTTGATTGCCAACATTGAAAAAAAAAACAGAAGATTTCACACAAAATTTGTATTCTTTCAGTATCAAATTTAAAATATAACCTTCAATATGACATGTTTCTATCAGGTAACCAAAAAATGTTTGTGCAATTTTTGAGGGTAAAATTAAACTATACATAAAAAGTGAATAAAGATATTTTATTTAGGAAAATAAACACCAGCACAATCTGTAACCTTTTCCCAACGAGATATAGTTTGTAAATTTCACTCCAGTAAAACTCCCGATGTTTAGAAGCGAAGAAAGCAGCCAACTGTGTTTCCAGTACTTCTTGGTTTTTAAATTGTCAATTGTGCATATGATTATCCAGCACCAAGAAAAGATGGTAGTCAGATGGTGTGATGTCTAGGGAATATGGAGAATGGGTTAGAATTTCCCAACCAAGGCTGTGGAGCTTGTCTCGAGTCACTTGTGCTGTGTGAGGGTGAGCATTATCCTGGAGGGCTGCTACACCTTTAAGATGAACAAGTGTAAGCTGTTTTTGGAGCAGTGCATCTGCAACCCATTGTAGCTGTGCCAAGTAGACATCTGCAGTGATTGTTTGACCAGTGACCAGAAGCTCATAATGGGCAATACCAGCTGTAGTCTACCAGACACATGACAAATTTTCTGTTGGTCGATCCTGGGCTTTGGTGTGTGCGGTACAGGTTCATTGGATGACAACCAATGAAACAAACATTTGGTATTCCTATAGACCAGGGGTTCTCAACGTGGGGTACACATACCCTCTTGGGGGTATGTGATAAAAATTTTTGGGTATGCTGTGAGAGCTCAAAAGTCACTAGATCTAGTAACAAAGTTGCTAAGTTGACAACACTGCTGTGCAAAAATGTCATTTTTTTGTATTTATTGATATATGTAATTTATGAATACAAAATTTAATGTGTGTATATATATGTGCTTTATTTTATTCCCATTATTATTCTATAACTATAGTTTTATCTATCTATACAAGGGGTACATCAGTTACATACACATTTCCAGGGGGTATGTGAATCATAAAAGGTTGAGAATCACTGCTATAGACAATCCATTTTTCATTGCGCATCAACAACCTGTCCAAAAATGGCTCATTCTTGTTGGCATGAAAGCAGCGATGAGCAGATCATAAGCTGCTGGAGTTTGTTGTTGGCAGTCAGTTCATGTGGAACCCATTTGCTAAGCTTCCCAATTTTTCCTGGGTGATGTAAATTCAAATGAATGGTTTCATCACTTACATGGAATGTTTCTGCAAGGCACTTGGCACTTTTGATGTGAATCCAACCTGATGCTGCCTTCAGTTCATTGTCATCAATGATCTTCCCTCGTGGGGTGCATCTTTAAGTGTCTCATCGCATAACATAAATTTTCTGAACCACTTTTGGGCTATCCGTTTGCTTGCTATGTTCTTTCCAAATGCCATACATATCTTGTGGACTGTCTGTGCTGCTTTAGTTCCCAGTTTAAACTCATAAAATAAGCGCAATCGATTAACTGTATTCGACACAGACATGTTTTTGTCACCTTTCTCAATTTCACTGAACCACTTTTCACACTTGCTACTACACATCAACTGATTCAGCATTCCACGTGCTTTTGACTATATATCGATGCATGCACACCACTTGTAATTGTGCTTACATACTTTTCTTTAAAATAATAACATTGCAAAACTGCACGAACTTATTTGGTTACCTGATACTATGTTATGTGCTAACACCAATTTCAGTAAAAATAATGAAAGTTTGATTATATTTCTGGTAGTTGATTTGTCTTACACCCAGCCAACTTCACACATCTATATTACATGCCTGGCCCCTGGAGGAATTTAAGTGTGTAACCCTTGTTTTAGAGCTTTAAATGTGATTTTCCATTTTCATAACATGGAAACAATTTGATATATACTGTGGATATTCACAATCTATATCCTTTAAAAGTTCAGTTTTACTTACAGGAGAATCATGGACCACTGTCAAACCATGGATATTTGCAACTAGTATTTATTCCTTCTAAGAAATGAAAAGGAAACAATTTTGTTGATGCTTAAATATACAAAATGTAATTGAATACTAGTTATTAATATTGGTTCACCTTGTTATGTTTGCTTCCCTAGGTAAATGCCTAATGTCCATATCTCTGAAGCTATATTTTATATTTAAGTTGAGAAGTATAGATATACCCTGATTTAAAGATACGTTAATGAAAGTATATAAGGTGTGCCCAAGAAATTTACATTGAACCCCAGTTAAGTACTGAATATCCCATTATACTTGTACACTTTTGCAAATGGACCTAATGAGGACAATGCTGTTTTTTTATATAATTTTCATGTAAAAAATACATTTAGTTTGAATATTAATCTTTAGGAATATAAATCAGGATGTATATGGGGGATAAAAAAGGTAATGGTTAAATAATTATCTTAGGTTTACTAAGGTTTCATATAATCATGCGCTTGACTAAGAACACTTCTTAATCATAAATATTCAGATGATTGATTTGAATGATAATGGACAAATGAATAGGAACATTTTATCAGAAATGTAGCGAATAATCTCTTGCATCTAAATGGCCACATAGATAAGGTGGGTATGCTCCCCCCCCCCCCCCCTTGAAGATGCTACTTAAGGTAATGATGGCAAAAATATTATTTATTGAACTTCTGCATATTTCATGTATTTGTCAAGGAATTTTTAAAAACCTCTAAAACTGGTTGGAAAATGGTATACTTAATGGAAATTAAGTCTGTTGCTTCCACCCCCCCCCCACCCCCTGTAATTTTTTTCCCTGCTTGATTGCATCTTTGGCCTCCCCCTTTATTTCTTTCTAGATCTAAGCATGCGTCTAAATATTCCATTCCTGATCTTTTAAAATATTTATTTGACAACCTCTCTTCCCTATCAGCAGATCAACCTAATTCAAATTCCTCCATGCCACAAGAACTGAAAGAGAGACAAATGTGGTGAAAATCCAAGAAAAATAAGCTTGATAAATGTAACATTTCAAATTTACTGTAAGTAATTTGTTACCAAAAAATAAACTAAAATAATAATGCAGAAAATTACATAATAGGTGATACCTAATATAAATATAGCATTGCAGTATGGTTAAAATATTGATGTGTACAATAGCAAAGAAAATGTAACTGAAGTGGAGAGTGACAAAGCACACAGAAAAGTTTTAAAACTTTTCAAACTGTTGGAAACAGATGGAACTTCCCAGTACATTATACATGATTTTAGTTCCATTTCAAAATCCATTTGTGATACTGTCATTAAATGTCTTCCACAAATGCATTACCTTTGTGTTCATAAGCAATCATTCCTTGAAATATTCCTCAAATTTATGTTCTCGGTACAAATGTAAATTTCTTCCCCCTGTATTCCCAGTTGCAGTATTTGAGCTTAGTATTTTATAAAGCTGTAATAAATATGCATGCAGGATAAAGATAAATCTGATGATTTGATTTAATTCTTGTATTGATTAAAACTAAGTACTTTTCTTTGCAAATTGAAATACAAGTCATTTAATGCTTCTCTGTTTAGTTGACAGCATGTAATATGAATATTAACTATGGGCGATTCTACAGAAGGAAGCAAGGAAGAACCAGCTGACAGTGTGAAAAAACTTGTTGAACTGTGCCCTTTAATAAAGGTAGAATATTTTTAAGTCCTCCGAAAAATAATAGTGTAAAAGTAATTCATACTTAATATTGGTTGATTTCTTTCTGAAATATTGTGGTAGTACACTTAATATTTTATATAAGCAACTCTTAACTAATAATTTGGTAAATTGACTATATGCTGGTCTAATTGCTGTGCAATAGACCAGCACATAGTCAGTTAAACAAACAAACATAAAATTTGTATAAAAACAAACATAAAATTGTTGTAAAAAAATTACAACAAACGTAGTCAATTTAAACAAATTGATCCTTACATATTGATTCTGCTTTCTTGTTACAAAAAGGCAACCCAGTAGCAAATAAAAACTTGTTACACTGGTCACAATACACAAATAAGCTTTAAAATGAAAATAGCCAATCTTTAATAATTTCGAGGTGCTGAACACAAAAATGACAATAGAATTTGTCGATTGGCTCTTGTTTAGGAGAGACAGAGGTGGTTATGTATAAACAACTGTCTACATGAGTACATAGTTAACCATTTTGCAATGCTGTATTTTGAACTCCAGATTGCAACATATTGTGTTGTATTGCATCAGCCCACCATATACACAACCCCTGGAGGTATTGCATCATTGTGTGATGTAATGTAGTTGAGCCATGATATCGTGGACAAAAGATGATGCAATCATTAGTTGTAAGCGACATCTCGTAGGGTGAGCAAGTCATTTGGGCGACTCCCATTTACCCCTGGGTCATAAGTACGACACAGGTGATCCAGCACCGTTTTAATCCAACAGTAGTGATGCCTCGTAACTGTTAATAATGCAGATACATTTTGTTACATTTGCGGGAGAGTGACGTTTGCAAGCCAGAAAAGGGCCATCACTCCAATAGTGAAAGCGGTGTATGAGTTTTATTTTGGATATCAGATCGGGGACCAGGATAAGGCCTGGACCCCACACATATGCTGCAGTATGTGTGCAAGAAATTTTCCGAAGTGGCTGAAATGCGAAAAAGTGGCGATGTCATTTGCTGTTCCTATGATTTGGGGAGATCCAAGCAGTCACTCAAATGACTGCTACTTCTGCATGGTTCCACCTATTTCTGGAGACATCACAAGGAAAAAGAAGTGCACAATAGCATACTTGAATATACAATCTGCTCTCTTACCAGTTCTGCACAGTAAAGGCCTTCCTGTTCCTGAACCTCCAAAAGAATTTTCCATCAATTCAGATGAGGAGGAGGGAGGTGAACTGTCATCGGGTTCTCCACAGCCTTCAGTGTCTAATGATGATCCATATGTCTGCCATGGTGCATCATCTGAGCCACACATTCTCACCAAAGAAGAAATGAAAGATTTTGTTCACAATATGGAGCTGTCCAAGCCAAAGCAGAGTTACTTGGATCAAGACTTAAACAATGGAATTTTCTCAAGGAAAATGTCCGAGTGACTTTGTTTCAAACTTGTCATGAGCAGTTTGCACCTTACTTCAGAAAGGAAGATGACCTTGTGTTCTGCTCTGATGTAGATGGCCTGATGAATGCCCTCAGAATCAAACATGACCCTCAAAAATGTCGACTATTCATAGACTCCTCAAAATTGAGTTTCAAGGTGGTGTTGCTGCATAATGGAAATCGACTTCCATTCTTTCCTATCGTACATGCTGTCTACATGAAAGAAACCTATAACAACCTAAAACAGCTATTAAACTGTCTTCAATACAGCAAGTATGGCTGGCATCTCTGTTGTGACCTGATGGTAGTGGCTCTGATGATGGTTCTGCATCTGGGATATAAGAAGTACTGCTTTTTTATGTGAATGGGAGAGCCAAGCAAAGACTTTGCACTACGTGAAGAGAAACTGTCCTCAGAGGAAATCTCAGAAGGTCGGAGAGAAGAATGTGAAACACCCAGCAGTGGCAGAAACGCACAAAATCCTGCTGCTGTCTCTACACATCAAACTTAGTGTGATGAAAAACTTCATAAAAGCCACGGACTGGATTGCATCAGCTTTCAGGTACTTGGCTGACAAATTCCCTCGACTCAGCGAAGCAAAAATTAAAGAGGGAATTTTTGTGGGTCCTCAGATCCATGAGCTGTTTAGAGACCAGATGTTTAACAACCTGCTTCAGGGTGACGAGAAAAAGGCTTGGGATGCATTTCGTCTGGTGTCAATGTAACGCTCCAAACAAATGCTAAATATTTTAAGTTTTATGCTCCGGATAGCTTAGACGGGCGCCAGGCAATCATTAACAAATTGCCAAAATGTAGAATAAGTTGATTTAGGGTTCCAATGCCAGTGAGCGTTCATAAGTAAGAGTCAAAATGATTCTTAACAAATAAGAGTTAATGTAAAAAAGATCCTAAATTAGCGTTGCTCAAGATAAAAACTACAGACTCAAAAGTTTGTAACAAAACAAAAATCATTTATTTCCAAAATAATTAACTCACCAAGACATCAATGAAGAAACTAAAATCTGTGCTACACGCACGGTGCTACGCACCTTACTACATCTCTCTGCTCTCTCTACAACTCTCCTCTCAAGTGCTCTACTCTCAAGTGCTTCAGTGTTTAGTGCTCCTCTACTCTCAAGTGCTCTAAGTGACTCGCAGGTCACGGTTTTGACAATGGGTCGGCGCATGCCGGGAAAGACATTTGCATACAATGATGAAGGACGAGGTATGACGCAAGAGGGGGCGTGTCCTTGGCACGCGCTTTAACGGTTACGGTCGGAAGTTCGGAGTTGCGCGTACGCAACTCCTAGAAACTTGAAAACGAGTGCTGTGATGCCAAAAAGGAAATAAAAATCCCCAAAATGATAAATATAACATAAATTAAACAAAACTGGTTAAGGTAAAGCAAAAGTGAACGATGGGGCATCACAACTCCCCCTTCCAAAGGGAGTCAAAATGATTGACCTAACAAATTTTGACGAGCAAATTTTGAATAAAGGACACATCTTACGTCATTTACACATGGCTGAACATAAATAAGTAAAAGTATGCTAGCGCAAATTTTGATATGATGAACTATTCTTACTTTGACACAATTTTCCAGCACAACCAAAGGTACCTCCTCCCTTTTCCTCCTAACAAAAATATGTATTTAACAGCTAACCTAGTGTACTTATGTACCAGTGGCTGTGACAGTTAACTGTATACTAGCATCATCGGTCTAACTAGTATCACATTCTGATACAAACTCGAAATTGGCATATCTTGAACTGTACAGAAAAACAGGTTAATAACTCCTAACTTTCCTAAGTCTAATAAATGTTAAAAAGATGAAAAGAAAAAGTGATTCATTACATTTGTTGTTAGCGGGGTAATAACTTCCGCTTTTCCCCTAACCACAATAAAAAATTCGTGAAAGCTAATTCTTCTCCTAAATCACATAAAAAAACGGGTATTCGAACACCGTTATCTCCTCCTAATTACATTCAAATACGCAAAGCTAAGAAAATTCAAAATTTACAAACAAGCGGGATTGTAATCATCCGCTAATTCTTCTCCTATTCACAGAAATCGCGATCTAGCTGAAATAAAAAATCATTAGTTACCTCCCCCTTCAGAGCTAACGTCCCCCTCCCAAAGGAGTTATGCTGGTAACAACTCTGTTATCAGACTATGCCATTTGGGGACAGCTCCAAAAAGGTACACACAAAAAAAACAAAATTCTGCAGTCATCATCATGGTCATCATCTATATATACCAATAAATACTGTCAATGTCATCCACAAAAATTACGTATCATTGACACATAAATATCACTGATGACACTGAACAGATTTAAACACATATACATAAATCGTATCTAAGAATAAAGAAAAAAGAGTGTAAATAATTTATAATATACGATGATCACATTTCATCGAATAACTTTTACATGAATCTCCTTTTTTTTTTTACATAAATTCACTTTGGAATGCACGTTATTTTCCAATACAAATTCTTAAATCACTAATTCTCTTTCACTCTTCTCATTCATATCCAGAAACATTTTACAATTTCTAAACTTTCCAATATCGACTTACAAAATTTTCAGCTATCAGTCAGCTGAAAAAAATCTACAAAAATACATTTTAACTCACGTAAATACAATAACTAGAACCTCGATGAACAAGAATGCAAAAAAAAAAATTCTATTCACACAGTATAAACTCGAACTACAAAAATTTCACTTTTCAAAAATAAATATCGAACTCTAAAGTTTCAACAAGAAATTAAACATCGCTAACTATATAATTCACAATAAGGCTTCTTCTTCGTCTTCATCTATTCCGGGAAAAAAAAAACATTTTATAACTCAATCAAGTGCCAAGTGAAAGAAAAATATACTTAAATTTCATTGTTGGCACTCCGTGGCGATAAATCATCTAGTCCGTTTCCGATAACATCCTTCCGTCGTCGTTGGGTGGCTTCACGTAAAGTTGTTACTGAAGATCTCGTTCAAGTCAAGTCGTCGCTGTAGATCTCTCTCGTGACGTCATCTTCCCGATGTTCGCTGCTTCGCTGCCGGTTGTCGCTCTGCAGGCTCTGGTCGTTTCGTTGGCTTTTCGTTACGCTCTCGACGTTGATGGAACAGCTGAATCTGGCTTTGTCAGTCTTTGTCCTGTTGTGTGCAGTAGGTGATAATCTAATCTGTTCTTTTCTCTTCTGGGTGGTAAAGGTTCAATATCATCATCAGAGCCATCATTCTCCTGGGTTGGTTGTGGAGCATCTGCTTCTGATCTAGAAAATTCTATAGAAGTTTTGTATTTTTTAATATTCACAACATTAAAGTACCCTACTGAGGCATTAGTGGTCATATTGGCCAATTCATACAGAAGTGGAGAAAGTTTCTTCCTTATAACATATGGTCCAGCATATAATGGTGCAAATTTCTTTATAAATCCTCTTTCTTTATCACTCTTATGATGTGTTTTAATCAAGACCTTATCACCTACTTTAAATTCCATATGTCGTCGTCTTTTATTATAATCCTCTCGTTGCTTTTGTTGTGCTCGTAGGGAATTATCTTGTGCCTTTGAAATGGCTCGAATATGCTGTTCCGTTCTAAACTCAATGGATTGTGGAGATGCGGGTTGGCCAATGAGTCTGTCCCAGGGTAATGTTAGTTCTCTTCCAAGAAATATCCGTGAAGGCGTGAATTTGGTGGTTTCATGTAATGAAGTGCGTAAAGCAAAGGAAAACTGTTGCAAATATTTATCCCATGTACTATGTCTATTTTCGACATAAGCAGCTATCATTCTGCCAATATTTCAATTAATTCTTTCTGTCAAATTTGATTGTGGATGATATGGAGTTGTATATATATGTTTTATTTGGAATGTTTCACATACTTCAGCAAGCACATTGGAAATGAATTGGGGCCCATTGTCCGAAACTATACTCTTGGGTACCCCGTATCTGCATATAAATTCATTTACAAATTTCTTTGCTACGATTGTTGCTGTTGCATTTCTAACAGGAAATATTTCGACCCATTTCGAAAAATAATCTACCAAGACCAGAATATATTGGGATCCCGCTTGTGTTTGGGGATACGGGCCCATTAAATCCATGCCAACTAATTCCATGGGTTCGTTGGAGATCGTGCTTTTCATAAGACCACAAGGACGGTTTTGATCGAATTTTGTGGTTTGACAAATTAGGCATGTTTCTACATAGGTTTTTACGTCCTTTTTCAAAGCTGGCCAATATGATCTTTTGGCCACTTTCTGATAGGTTTTCCGTGTACCTAAATGTCCAGCTGAAGGTACATCATGTAATTCTCGGAGTACGTACTCTCTTAAATTCTTGGGAATAAATGGGCGATAACTGCCTGTTTGACTCGGTCGTCTGCAGTAGTACAAAATATCGTTAATTAATCTGAAATGTCTGGCTCTTCCAACAATACTTGAAGCTATACTAGGATCTAGAGGTAATTCATCAGTTTTCAAATAATGATACACGTTTCCATATTCTAAATCGCTTTGTTGTTCAGTAATTAAATGTTCCTTGTATTCGATGGGAACTATTGTGGCGAGTGAGGGAGCAAAAGGCTTATCTTCGAGCTCTGGCGTAACTTCTGCCGGCCACACGGGAGCACGGGATAATGCATCTGGTAGCTGATGTGCACTTCCCTTTCGATGCTCGACCTTGAAATTAAATTCTTGTAGGCGTAATGCCCAGCGCATTAGACGACCTGTTAGATTGGTAGATGTCTGTAACCATTGTAAAGCAGCATGGTCAGTAAAAATAGTTATGTCGGATGTGTCTAATTGTACTTTAAATTTTTCTAGAGCCCATATTACGCTTAGACATTCTTTTTCAGTCACTGTATAGTTTCTTTCAGTATGACTCAAACTGCGACTGGCATACATGATGACGTGTTCACAATTGTCATTCTGTACTTGGCTCAGCACGGCGCCGAGACCGACATCGGAAGCATCAGTGTAGATGAAAAAAGGTTTGCCTAACTGTGGCAAGGCCAACACGGGAGCATGACACAATGCATCCTTTAATGTCTGAAATGCTGTATCGCAAACAGGTGTCCAGTGAAACCGCTTTCGCTTTCGACGTGATTCACACAAAGGTTCGGCCAAATTAGCAAAATTGGGTACAAATTGTCGGTACCATCCACACATTCCTAAAAATCTACTAAGTTGTTTCGAATTGCGCGGTGTGGGAAATCGTTCTATGGCTTCGACCTTATTAGGTAATGTTCTTACTCCATCCTTATTAACAGTAAAACCGAGGTATTGAACGTCCTCTCGGAGAAAGGTGCATTTGGACAACTTTATGGTGAGTCCGGCTTCTCTTAACCTTGCAAATACCAAATTCAAATCACGTAGATGCTCTGAAAAATCAGTAGAAAAAATGACTATGTCGTCTAAGTATACTTCACAAATTTTTCCTTTTAGGTCACCCAGAACTACGGACATAAGACGTTGAAACATGGCGGGTGCTCCTGATAAGCCAAGCGGTAAGCAACGAAATTGGAATAATCCATCTTTTGTGAGGAATGCTGTTTTGGGTCGATCTGGTGGATATACGGACACCTGCCAATATCCTGAAGACAAATCTAGTGTGCTAATAAATTTCTTGCCAGCCAGTTGTGTTAGTAGATTCTGAATAATAGGTAGTGGATATCTGTCGGGGACTGTAACAGCATTTAATTTTCGATAGTCTACGCAAAATCTCAAATCACCAGTTTTCTTTTTAACGAGCACGACCGGTGAAGCCCAAGGGCTAAAACTTGGCTCTATTATCCCATCCTCTAACATTTCTTTAATTTGTGTTGAAATTATCTCTTCTTTACTGGGAGGATAATTATATGGTTTGCTGTAAACAGGTCTATTATTGCCGGTGTCGATATGATGTTCTAAAATCTGACATCTACCGGGCTTGTTGTTAAAAAGTTCGTAATTAGCATTGAGCAGAGTTTCTAACTTAACTCTCTCGCTATTTCCCAAGTGAGCGTTGTCAGCATGTTTTCTAATGTCTAATTTTATCTGATCGATATCAAGTTTTTCTTTCATTGTTGCTTTTAATGAAATAGTATTGTTGGCAAAATCAAATTCAATCAAGTGTTTCCGTATCGCATCTATTCCTATTAAAGAGTCGTATAATAATTCACTTATTACTAAGAATTCAAGTCTTATCTCCACATTATTTAAAGTGATAGGTAACTCAACAGTTCCTTGCGGAAAACACTGCTTGGAAGCACAAGCTAAGTTCAAAGGTCCACCGGACCACGGCTGCAAATTCAGTTTACAATTTTTCTGAATTTTATCCCATACTTTCTTATGTAGACATGTAAGATCAGCTCCTGTATCAATGCGAGCTATGAATTCTGTCTTATCGTGATAAAGCTTCACAAAAGGTAAATGTAAGACATTATGTATACCCACAGTAGCAAGACTTAACTCATGAGAGGGCTTTTGTTGAGGAACCTTGGCCTCTCGCTTCAAAGATCCCAATGAGAGTTTCCCGAATTTTCATTCCTTTGGTAACAGTATTTCTCAATATGTCCTAGTCGGCCACAAAAGTTACAAGTGATAGTTTCTCTCTTTTGTTTAACCAAAGTTTTAGGTCTAGTGTTATGGTTTGAAGCTTGACGTGGCAAAAAGTCTCTACTTCGTTCATATTCTATAGTTCTTGGCGCGTTCGGCGCAAATTGTCGGGACCGTGTAAATTGCGGTCGTGCGGGAGTCATTCTACGCGACTCAACCTGATATCGCTGCTTTGGCGGGAATGGCATCCATTGTTGGTTATGTGTATTTGCTGCAGATTCTCTTCTTGCAGTGTATTGCCGAGCCAATTTTACTAACTCGGAAACGGATTTTATGTTTCGTACTTCTAGGAATTCTCGGATGGGCAAAAGTAATTGAGACAATATGCAATTTACAATATCAATTTCAGCGGCATCAGCATCGTACAGCTGGTATAACTCTACTGTACCCCATATGAATTTTTCTATGTCATCTCTTTCCCTTTGTCTTCGTGAAAACAACTCTGTAGCTAGTTCTGTAAAATCATTATAAGCCAGATATATGTCCATGATTTCGTTTTTAAATTCTTCCCAAAGTTCTATGCCATGACGGCATCCTACGTTATTCCACCATTGCTTAGCACATCCAATTAGGCAAGATACTGCTAAAACAACTTTTTTGTTGCTTGGCACTTCATGTAAACGGAAGTGCTCCTCCATGGACTTGACAAATGTCCACGATGACGGACGTTTCGAACCGTCGAACCTTATCTCAGGTAAAGGCCAATTTACATAAGGACTATAGTTAATGGATGGGTTGGCAAATCGTCGTTGTGGCGGTTGAAAATACTCTGTTCTATCGCTTGCTTCTGGCGGAACAGAAAATGGAACCTTACGTTCAAAGTTTCTTCGTTGGTGAACTGACGTAGCATTGTCAGCAAATTTAGGGGTTGTTGTCGTTCCCCTTTTCTCCCGATTATCATCAAGCAGATTCATTAGCACTTCTGCTTCCATCATTACCTCTTGCAATCTACCCTTTACTCTTTCTATGTCGGGAGTCATTATGGCGGAATCGGCCATATTATTAGCAGACATGTTTAGCGGTCTGCCGAAATTCGGAATTTTGGAAATTTTGAAAACTTTTTTATCTTGAGCAGCGCTCAAAGGTACTGCTATACAACAATAATAAAGCTATAACTAAGCTTTACAAAAATATAAAATTGCTTATAAAAAATTTTTTTTTCTTATCGTCCTACGTACTTGTGTGTCCGGACACTTCTAATCATTACATACGACAATTATCTTAAATATTCAGCAATATCTACGCTGAAACTTCAGTACCTTTGAATAATACACAAAATTGTTAAGCTACTTGCTCAACAAAAATTTTCGGCTTAAGCTGCCGTTAAATCTACAACTAGTACATACAACTATTGAGCTCAAAAAATTACTATCTTTGACAATCATACAAAATTTATCCACAAATATATATACTATCGTTAAATACTGGCGAGTCCCTGTTCGCTGCGCCACTTCTTTTATGTGACTCTGTAACGCTCCAAACAAATGCTAAATATTTTAAGTTTTATGCTCCGGATAGCTTAGACGGGCGCCAGGCAATCATTAACAAATTGCCAAAATGTAGAATAAGTTGATTTAGGGTTCCAATGCCAGTGAGCGTTCATAAGTAAGAGTCAAAATGATTCTTAACAAATAAGAGTTAATGTAAAAAAGATCCTAAATTAGCGTTGCTCAAGATAAAAACTACAGACTCAAAAGTTTGTAACAAAACAAAAATCATTTATTTCCAAAATAATTAACTCACCAAGACATCAATGAAGAAACTAAAATCTGTGCTACACGCACGGTGCTACGCACCTTACTACATCTCTCTGCTCTCTCTACAACTCTCCTCTCAAGTGCTCTACTCTCAAGTGCTTCAGTGTTTAGTGCTCCTCTACTCTCAAGTGCTCTAAGTGACTCGCAGGTCACGGTTTTGACAATGGGTCGGCGCATGCCGGGAAAGACATTTGCATACAATGATGAAGGACGAGGTATGACGCAAGAGGGGGCGTGTCCTTTACACGCGCTTTAACGGTTACGGTCGGAAGTTCGGAGTTGCGCGTACGCAATTCCTAGAAACTTGAAAACGAGTGCTGTGATGCCAAAAAGGAAATAAAAATCCCCAAAATGATAAATATAACGTAAATTAAACAAAACTGGTTAAGGTAAAGCAAAAGTGAACGATGGGGCATCACAATATCGCATTTCGCATTTCGTCTGGTGTCAACTAAATTCCTTGGGAATGTCAGGGCAGACAACTACAAGAAACTGGTTAAAGACATGTTGTTGCTGTATCACAAACTTGGCTGCAACATGTCCTTAAAGATCTACTTTCTCCATTCCCACTTAAATTTCTTCTCCAAAAACTGCAGCGTAGTTAGTGATGAGCACAGTGAGGTTTTTCACCAGGATATTGCAACGATGGAGAAACGATACCAGGGAAACTGGTCCACTTCAATGTTGGCTGACTACTGTTGGACACTCGCCAGAGATGATCCTGAGCAGCTGTACAAGCGACGGGCAAAGCGACATCGGAAGTGGAAGCGGAGTTTTACTGATACATGTCATATGTATGTATTACTCTATTATATAAGAAACTATTGCAGATTTCTCAGAAATCATAGCCAATTTTGCATTTTCATTGTCATATTCATGTTCAGCACCTTGAAATCTTTAAGAAATGGCTACTTTTATTTCAGAGGCATGACTTTTGTGAAAATTTGTTGCCCAGTGTTAGTGAAGAATACACAAACACATTAGTGTTGACATTTTTCACTCTTGCCTACTCTATTACCTCTGTCATCATTGGAATTAATCTTAAGAAAATTTAGGAGTAATTAGTTTATACCTCTGTCACCTCTGTCATCATTGAGTTCATGGGAATTCCAAAACAGAAAAATAGATAAGCTAGAGCTGCAAAAATTTCTTATTGTAGTAACCACCTCTGTGTATTTTCTGATGAGCACTCTTTATTAAGGTAATCCTTAAAATTTCCAGAAATAATTAATCCTTTCACATTTTTCTCATTTCACTTTCTTCTGCCCCCCCCCCCCCCCCCCCCAATTGTTTTATTTTATTATATTTTAGGTGTTTTTTTTTTTAGTGAGGGACAAGAAATGTTAAAGGACATTACATTACTTTAAGTTATGAGAAGAGAAATTTGTTATACTGTATTTGGAGTTTAGAAAGAGTTCTTGATTTAAACAACACTGTAAATAATTTGTATTTAGGACATCCATCATTTTTGTCTTATAAATGATGTCTTAAAACTTCATTATGTATGGCAATCTCCTTTTTTAAAAGTTAACCAAAATTATTTGTATTTTAATGAGAATTATGACTATGATAGATAATTTTTTACCAAATATTATTTTACTGAAAGAACATAATTGATCTCAAAGGTAAGTTTTGTAAGTAACTACTTACTGTGGGGCAGTGCCATCGTGTGGAGTGAGGTGGCACAATTTAAGGCAAAATTTAAAATTTCAGTTTTTTTTTTTCTTTTGGAAACATTTTTAAAAAAAATACAAATACTAAACATATATGGGTTGGGTTGTTTTACCTCTGAGCGGCACTTTTTTTTTTTGCACTAAACATTTAGATGCATACTTCAATTGCTACATATGCAATCAACAGCAATAAACAAAATGTGTTTTTGCTATTATAGGCATATCACAAGTGCATTTTAATAAATTTATGATCTATAAATACATATAATGCTATATGCTTCTGAAAGGGAAATCATTACAATTATAGCAGTGTTCTTGTTTATTGATACAGGTACATATAGAATCAGAAGCAGCATGGTGGTAAAAGCATTCTAAACAATCGCTTGGCAGCAAATGTTTAGAGATGGCACATTTTCTTGCTTATGAAGTTTTTGTTTACGTATCATGTTACTTTAGTTTTTGTTTACGTATCATGTTACTTTAGTTTTTGTTTAGAAACAAATCAAATATCCACTAACTTCAGCAGATGCACAATTTAAAGGTTAGTTTCAGCAAGCAAGAAATGTTTCCTTCCAGCTTCCAATCACTCTTCTGGTTCAAGTTCAAGAGGACCAGCCCACAGGTTTATATCAGACAGCATATTTTGCTGTTAACAAACCTAAGAAAATTTAGGAGTAATTAGCTTTCTAGGAAAGAGTGGCAAAGAGGAAAAAAAAACCCCAAATAACATGGCAAGTGTTGACTAAAGAGGTTGAGAGTGCTTGAAGGTTCTAATAGCTTTTCATGCAGTGGAATCAGAAGCAACATGGTGGAAAAGCATGTTAATCACGATAGGGCAATAATGATACAAACAAATTCTGTTGTGCAAACTTGATGTATACTCGTTAGTATACTTGGCTGCTACACAAAGAGACCTGGGTTCCAATTTTGAATAAGTCAAGGATGTTTCTTTTTGCCTAGCATTCTCTTTTCACATTTTCTCCACAGTTTATTATACTAACTAGTTACTGCCAATCTCCATTGGAGGAGTCTACTTAAGCAGTGGTTTTCAAACGTTTTAAACACTGCAATCCTCTAGAATTGTAAATAAAATTATGCAACATCTTCCCTACATTGTAAGGCCTACATAGTTACATCTAATGCTTTCATTATTTTAGATAGGAGAAAATCTAACAAAATTATACTTTTGCATTTAAGACAAATGTATTTGGTCATAAAACATTTTTTCTTATATAAAACACACTCACACATAATATTGCAAAAAACATTTGCACTAAAACTATCAGAGCTTTGTGGTCCTCTTGCAAGTGACCCACTTGTGACCCACAGTTTGACCACTCACTGGCTTAATGAATAATTTGTTTTTTCTTAACCATAACTGCACATCAAGTTTGCACAACAGAACGCATAAATATGGTTTCAGACACCAAATGCTGTAAAAAAATGTATTGGACAGATAAAAGTTCACAGATTAACTGAATGGCACAGTACCATTTATGCAACATCACACTATATTTTTAATTTAGAAAATTCCACATAAATAACTAATAAATAAATAATACAGAGGGCATGCCAAGGTTCCTGATATGTGTATATAGATTTGCACTCATTCCACCGAAGTTAACAAACTATGACTTTTTGAAAGCTTGTCTAAATTTGTCATTACGTGTTAAAAACAAAGGCTATATCATCATTTCTCTCTTCGCTGGAAAAAACATCAGGAAAAAGCTTTATATGGAAAAATATGGCTTAAGATGAACTAAAGATTACAAACAAATCAGTGTGGTAACAATAGGGTGGCATAGGTGGAAAAATGTCATGGACATAGCATTTCTAGGGACCATTCAAAATCAAACTCATACCAGAACAAAATTATTTGGATTACTTAGTAATTGTGTGCATATTGTGTGGATTACTTAGTATTGTGTGCATATTTTAATATATTCCTAAACTTCATCTATAGCTTAATCATTTTCAATGAAAAACATGCATTTAATTAAGTAAAAAAAGTTTTATGTCTCCATATCAACCACAAAAGTAATAAAGGTAAGGGCCAATAAGTTTTGCCACTGGTCTTTTATTACTCTTAGTAATGCCACCAAAACAAATCTATCTAAATCTTTGCTATTTTACAATATTAATTCGCTATTTAAATAGTTTTAAGAGAGAAAACAACTGATGAATATTGAAAGAATTGCGCATTTGCTTAACATTCTAAAATTTATCTGTTTCATTAAATGGTTTGAATACATATTATCTTATAATTAAATGCTAATGTAAATTGTTATGACTGAGATTTACAACTTTATGTATTCGAACTGCCATAATGCTTTAAATGTTGGAAACAATAGCTGAAAAATCGATAGTTAGATGGATTTAATTGAAATCTGTATTTTCAGCCACATTTTTCCATAAGAATCTTATTTAAGAAGTTAGAGAATTTCTAATTTAGCTTCCTTTTACCTTAAAGTTTGAAATTAATGTTGATGCTCCAGTGATTAAAGACTAATGTTTAAAAATTGCCTAATTCCATTCAAATTTGCAAAGTAAACAAAAGAAATGAATTTGTATTATTTTGTGTTCTCATTGCCACTAATGTGAACACTTTTCAATTTTTTCAAAATCCTTTTTATTAAATAACAATTGAAGTATATGTTCATTTGGTAAATATTTTTGCTGCAAAAGACATTTTTTTGCCATGCAGAAATGAACTGTATAGGGGAACTAAAAGCAGAATACTGACTGAAAGAAAAAAGTAGAAAATGCAACATGGTTTTGAGAACTCGCATTTCTTACCACTGCTGCATTTTCCACCTACATGAGGAGAAACATCCTTGACCAGATAGTGATAGGGCTCAGCAGGAGTTAAGGCAAAGGTTAAGCCTGTCTCCTACAATGAGCAATCACTTTAAAAAGAAATGGCACAAAATGAAAAATGAAATATAAATTATATGAGTAATGAAATGAAAAAAATTGATTTCCCTAATGGCTGATAAAGTGTGAAAGCATATTTTCCAAGCAATTTGAGAATTAAATATTATAGCATGATTGTTGATTACTCAAGTTATTAGTCGAGTGGAACAATGATCTTTAGTATAAGAATAATCTCTCATGATAAAGAAACTTGTGAATACACTCCAAATCAAACAATAGAGGCAAGTATAACAGAAGCAACAGAAACTGTTCTGAATGAACTTAAAAAATATGGCCTTCAAATATGCAATATTAGAGGACAGAGATACGATAATGTTGCCAACATGAGAAACATAAAAATCAGGCATCCAGAGAAGAATTTTAGAGCAAAATCCTAAAGCATTTTATATTCCTGCTATTCCTTAAATTTAGTGGTTAATGATGCGTCAGGAGAAATAATTGGATTTTTCTCTGTTGTTCAAGAGTTGCTCTTATTTTTTTCAAGTTCACCAAGCCAGTAATATGTAAAAAAGAACAAAACAGAAATCAAAATAAAATCCATCAGCACCACTCATTGGGAAAGCAGAATAAATGCTCTTAAACCACTTAGGTTTTAATTAGGTGAAGATTATGATGCTTTGATTGAAATTGCAGAAGATCCTACTAGAGATGCAGACACAAAAATAAAACAAATTCTCTGGCAAAGAAAATATCAGATTTAAAATTATCTGTAATGTTGTTACATGGGTATGATGTATTACATCATATTCAGACAATATCTAATGCACAATCCTAAAATGATTATATCTGAGTGTTTGAAAATTTTAAAAAACATAATAGAATACTTAAAAACTTGAGTGGATTTGAACAGATGTTCATTTCTGCCAGGATAATAAGCAGATGAAATAGAGATATTGCATTTGAATGAGAAACTCCTGTCAAGTGATGAAGGAAGAAATGTCGACTTTGCGCAAAAAGATTTTAAGACATCCTTTCCATCTATTGGCAAATAAAAAGCCGCTAGGGCTGAAAATTGCCTAAAATAACGCCTACACGGGACATAAAAGGGAATGTTCATAGCGTTAATTAGAGGAAATCTTGATCGACGGCTGGTAGCTCAGTGGTCCAGGGGGTCATGGGTTCATATCCCACCCGGCTCAGACAATTTTTCCTCTAAAATTGAAATCGACGTCAAAAGTGCCTATTTATTACTGGATACTACTGTCGAGTTTATCTGAGTTTATCTCAATATTTATTATCATTAGCATACTTGTAAGACATGCTTTCCATCTATTGGCAAATAAAAAACCGCTAGGGTGAAAATTGCCTAAAATAACACCCACATGTGACATAAAAGGGAATGTTCATAGCGTTAATTAGAGGAAATCTTGATCGGCGGCCCATAGCTCAGTAGTCCAGAACACCTAACATGTTATCAGGAGGTCATGGGTTCATATCCCAACCGGCTCAGACAATTTTTCCTCTAAAATTGAAATCGACGTCAAAAGTGCCTATCTATTACTGAAATGACAATCCTATTTTAGATCCACAAAAAAATTCAAATTAATTTCTTCAATTTCTCATTGGATACTGCTTTAAATTCTTTAGAAGAATGGTAGGCAAATGGAAGTACACAACCAAATTTTTGAATTCTTGTACGATATATACAATTTAAAGTCTGTCGATTCAAATACAGGGCTAAAAAACTACTGTAAGGATTTGCATCTTGCATTAACAGATGGAAATGACTCTGGTGTAGAGTCATTTGATTTATGAGATGAATTTGAAACACTTGGGGGAGCAGTTTTATCAATTCAAATGCATCCTAAAGAGGTCTTAACTTTCATATATAAATATGAGCTTAATATAGTTTTTTCCCAAAGGTTGCAGTTGCGATAAGAATATTATTGACTTTACCAGTTACCAGTACCAGTTTACCAGTTACCAGCGGTTGCTAGTGGAAAGTGAAGTTTTTCAAAGTTTGATTAAAAATTAAATTTAAAATCTTTTCTAAGTCAAGAAATGTTGGTTGGTCTCTCACTGTTAGCATCTGAATGTGAAATAGCATCTGCTTTAAATTATGATGACATCATTGATACTTTGTGAAAATAAAAGCTAGATATGTAAAATTGCAATAACTAAACATTGCTGCCTTTTTGTAATACGAATGATCCACATTCCTCTCCTGAAAGAAATTTCGTGTTCAAAAAAAATATGTGAAGAATAAGAAAAGTCAAATGTAAAAGCTTTTGTTTTCACATAAGAAATATCAAAAATAAAAAAGAGTTCTGTTTTACTCTATTTTATTTTACAAATGTAAAAGTATGGTTCCTTTTTTCTCTTCACCTATGGCCTGAAAAATTGAAGAAATCTAACCAGCTTAAAAATGAAACCGAATAGTCCTATTACTGGTAGATGATATATTTTATTGCTATGGGAAATATATGTTGTTGTTTTTTTTTGCATTTTAAGCAGAAATGCTATTATATGTAAACCGTTTTCAGAATATGAACAATTAATGTTTATTTTATAAGTAACTGCTGTAATCTGTCTATTAGCCACAACTCAGACATAAAAGAATGCTTGATCATTGCTGGGAGAATCTGTCAAGATTTAAAGCATCATTATGTAAATATAATGGTATGAAAACCAGTTGCTTATAAACATGCCAGATCTTGAAGTAAATAGGGGTGAGAGAAAGTGACTGGATCGAGGTGGAAAAATTAAAGGTGGGAGTGGGCCGACAATGAACTGGATCGTCACTAAAGTATAATAATTTTCTCTCTTTTTTAGTGGTCTTAAAAATTTCTTGGAAACTATATGTAATATGCCCATTTAATTTTTTTCCCTTCTGGTTGCCAGCATTCTCTAAGTGTGCACCCTAAACACGGGCCTGTTCATGAATATTCAATGAATGCAAACTCTTAGAAGAAAAAAAAAATGACAAAGATTACAAAAAAAAAGACCCACAACTGCTGAATATACTTAAGTCATGAATTCCTCATTTTTGTTTTTGAACTAAATAAATGTTAGTAACAGTATATAATTCAAATGTGTACAGGAAATCTATTTTATTTAATTAAATCAGAACAATTTAGTACTTTATACTCTTCTGCTGTGTTTTCTGTTTGTTTGTGGGTTGACAGTCACAAGTGCATAGATTAACAAGATATGGTTTATTAACTGGTGGATAATCCTGAGCAGAGGTCATCGCAGGCACCTGAACTCTTGCTTCTACTGGCAGCATCAAATTCTACATTGGAGGAAGTCTTCCAGTGTAGATGGCTTCAGCCTTTAGTGATGGGGGAACGGGTCTTTGCCCTATGCCTGTGATTAGGGAGCTGTTTGATATTGTCGACATTCCCTCTATCAATAAACATAGTTTCTTTAAACATCCCACTAACCATTTTCTCTCCATAGGTAGTTGGAATGTGAGGACTCTGCACAGAGCATTTTGTCTTGATGTCCTCACACAAGAATTCCACCATTATAATTTAGATATTCTCAGCTTGCAAGAGACCAGATGGACAGATAAAGGTCAGATTCTTAAAAATGATCTTAAATTTCTCTTTTCAGAGAGGGACAATAATAAACATCACCAAGGCATAGGTCTGCTTCTCAGCAGACATGCCAGTGATGCTCCTCTAGGATATGGGTGCATTAATGAAAGATTTCTTACAGCAAAATTTCAGACAAGCATTAAAGACTTGAATGTTATCTCCTGTTATACCCCCATTGAGGATACTGAGAAGGATGAAGAGGATAGGTTTTACAGGCAACTTCAAAATATTTTGAATTCTGTCAAGAAAGGAGATATTACACTTTTTCTAGGTGACTTCAATGCCAAAGTTGGCACTGATTCTGACCTTTGGAGAGGGGTGATAGGCCCTTTTGGTATTGGTAGTTGCAATGGCAATGGATAGCATCTCCTACAAGTAAGTAAACTAAATGGTTTCAGAATAACTAACACTTATTACAAACACTGTGACATACATAAGTAAGTACACATGGGTTTCACCCAATGGGCTGCATAAGAATATGATTGATTATATATTAATTAACAGCAAATGGGCTAGTTCTGTTAGGAATTCCAGGGCATATAGGGGAACTGAAATTGGATATGACCATTACCTTGTTAAAAGTGTCTTGTAACTTAAAAAGTGTTGTGCTAAAGTTAAAAAATTTACCTTTAATACTGAAGCTCTGAAAGACACAGTTATAACCAAAGCTTACCATGATAGATTACTTAGTCATTATGACAGTCATGGTTTGCATATTACTGAAGTTGAGGAAGAATGGGACTGTTTTAAATAGGTTTTTCTTCAAACCAACTGTACTCCTTTAGGAAAAAAAAGGAGCAGAGGAGGCAAAATTATTTGAATGATAAGGCACTTAAGTTTATTTCAGAAAGAAAGAACTGCAGGAATGTACTTAATCAATACCCTGTTCTACTAATAGGAAGCATTATAGAAAGCTTAATAAACATGTAAAGGATCAGTTAGCTGCTGATAAGAATCTTTGGCTTGATGGCTTGGCTAACAAAGCCTAGGAAGCAGTTAGACAGCACAACAGCAGAGAGCTGAACCAGATAATGTTTTAGGTGGTAGAAGGATAAAAAGGTAAGGTTATAGAAGGGCAGTATTATGTAATGGCTAGGTGGGCTGAACATTTCAGTGATGTTCTAAACAATGTGGTTATTTCTACTTCCATTGTTTGTAATGATGATAGATGCATTGGTGGCTTTAATGTTGGCCCTATAACACAATCTGAAGTTATTTTGGCTGTTTCTAAACTTAAACTTCATAAATCCCAGGGGTAGGTGAAATTACTACAGAAATGCTTAGAGCTGGGAATATTAATTTGGGTTACCACTTGGATGACTGAAATTTTGAATATCTTTTATGATAAAGGCATGGTTCCTAAAGATTTTACCAGAGCTATTATTATCCCTGTTTTCAAAAACGGTGATCGCAGTTCTTGTGATAACTATAGAGGTATCAGCCTACTCTCTGTTCCAGGGAACGTTCTTTGCATGATTGTGCTTAATAGAATTAAGAATCTGGTTGACAGGCAATTGCGTGATGAGCAATGTGGATTCAGAAGTGGTAGGGGATGTGTGGATCAGATATTTTCACTTAGGCAGATTCTTGAGAAATGTTTAGAATTTCAGAAACCTTTGGTTGCTAGCTTTATTGATTTCAAAAAGGCTTTTGATTCTGTTGATCGTCATAATTTGTGGTTGATTGTGAGATCATTTGGCATACCAGACAAGTTAGTTAACATAATGAAAGCTCTCTATAATAACATTGAGTCATGTGAGAGTTGGTAAGGCTTGTAGCAATTGGTTTAGCATTGCTTTTGGTGTTCGACAAGGGTTCATTTTGTCCCCTTTTCTCTTTAGTTTGGTTATTGATTATGTTATGAAAATTCTTTGCAAGGGAAAGATTTTAGCCTTAAATGATCTAGAGCAGTGGTTCTCAACATTTTATGCTTCACGTACCACCTGGAAATGTGTATGCAACTGACGTACCCCTTTTATAGATAGATAAAACTATAGTTATAGTATAACAATGGTTATTTTTACTTTGTTACTAGATCGACTTTTGAGCTCTCACTGCATACCCCAAAAAATTTCAGTTTGTTGTTAAAGTATGATTTGAATGTACATATACAGTATATCACATTTGTAAATAATTGAATATGCAATATGATGGTGTATTATCTTAACCAGCATTCTGACATGAATGAAGAGATGAAAGCAGAAACAATGGATCTGTGCGTATTTGCCTCTGAGAAATATTCAACAAATCATGAGGTAAGATGATAGGAGATTTATTTTAAATATGCTAAAATAATAGACACATAGAGGTAGAAAACTTCACAGATTAAATTGCCAAACCTTAAAGTAATAAATCAGCACTTTAGCGTCGATTTAAATCTTAGAGGAAAAATTGTCTTGAGCCGGGTGGGATACGAACCCATGACCTCCTGATAACATGTCAGGTGCTCTGGACCACTGAGTTACCAGCCGCCGATCAAGATCTCCTCTAATTAGCGCTATGGGATGGAAGAGGAGATCTTGATCGGCGGCTGGTAGCTCAGTGGTCCCAAGAGCACCTGACATGTTATCAGGAGATCGTGGGTTCGTATCCCACCCGGCTCAAGACAATTTTTCCTCTAAGATTTAAATTGACGCTAAAGTGCTGATTTGTTACTTGATTGAATCTGTCGAGTTTATATCATTATTTATTGCCAAACCTTACTGAAGAGTATGAAAAACAGAAATGCAAAAAATATTAGAAAATTAAATATCTTACTATTAGGTGTTTTTACCATCAATGAGATTATTCTTTAAAAAAAATTAACAGAAATTGCAAGATAGTATTTTTCTAAGAAATAGAAATTTGGATTCCTTACACAGCATCATGTATTTTCATTCATTTAATTTCAAAGTATCAAAATGGAAAACAATGGATAGGTTTTGGAATAGTAATATAGTTTGGATGAAAATATCTGTGCAATAATGTGACAGGAGGAACTTGTAAAGCTAACAGACTTGCATCTTTGAAATAAGTCAGTATTTTTATGCAGTGCAGTTTTTTTCAGTTAGTTTTAGATTTAAGATATTAAGGAGATGGAATTTCCACAAATTAACTTTAACACTTTATGTGAAGATTCTGTTAATGATGTAATATACTGTGTAATGAATGACTTGTAAATATGTAGAACTCTTTTAGTTGGGGTGGATAGATCAGTCTGTAGCATGCCAGGCTCGTAATCTGCCATTCCCAGGTTTGAGTCCTACCTGGGCTAGCGTTGAGCAGAAGCGAATTGCCCATGGAAGCAAGGGAAGCAATGGTTCACTTAAATTTCTCATGAATAAAAAGAAAAAAGTTGTAGAAAATATATGTGTAAAATATAAATATTTTTGGGATATACCAATAAATAACCACTCTCTAAGTTGATTCAAATATTTAGAGGAAAAATTGTCTTGAGCAAAAATAGTCTTTCCTCTAAATATTTGAATCAACTTAGAGAGTGGTTATTTATTGGTATATCCCAAAATAGGTTGAGTTTATTAATTATTTATAAATATTTTTGTTTAAAATGTAAAGGTACTTTCTTAACTTTAGTTAATTTGAACAAAAAACTATTTTTTTTTTAAATATTCTTTGAGTTTCTTTGTAATATTACATTGTGTAATAAATGGAAGTGCCAGTCGGCCACACAAATCAAGGTAGGAGTGTATGAAGAATCTCGCTTCATTATTACTGTATTTGGCATCATATCACACACTGGAAATCCTAGTTTCCATCTTCAGCAAGTGGAAATTAATAAAGGTGACAGATTCAGCAGGGTTGGTTTCTCTTCTGGAGGTGTAAAATTTTGGATGGACAGTGTGGTTTTGAGGTGTAGAACATGGTGGCGGTTTGGAGGGCACGGGGTGGCTGGCTGCTGCCTCTGTGGTTTTTTTTTTGCTCAATACTAGCTCTAACGGTTTTGCTGCAGTTGTACAGCATGTGCCCCAGACCAAGCTTGAAACAACCAATCAGTGTTCTGTTGCAAGCTTAATTAAAAGTTGTAATCATTAGTTTTTGTGACAACTATGAAGAAAACATCAGCAAAGGTAAAAGGGTGTTTTTTGATATATTTTATTATAGTTTATATTTTTGTGTTTGTTGCTTGAAGTGGTTAATAAATAACTATATCATAAGAATCCTTCGAAATTGTTGTTTCGATTTGTCAGAGCCAATTTCTTATAACATTAACTGAGGAAAACGAGCAAACAAATAGTGAAGAAATTTTCTGGTAGCTCTCTAGACACCTGATTAAAAGACAAGTTCCCTTTTTACTTTTACCATTCTATGTTCGACAAGGAAATATACTTGATATTTAATTTCCAAGATAATCACAGCTACTACATATATTCAGTATATTATCACTATCATGCTGTATTTAGAGAAAGGATGATAAAGATGTGATTACCAACACATCTTTGACATAATGTTACACAATTTTTAAAGGAAGGTCCCATGACAGAAAGCCTATCATTTTACACTGATGTTCACACATATGTCCACTGTTTCGGTTTCGTCTTTCTTGCAGTGGTAGTTTGCAATGCTGTCTTCAGTTGGGATAACACTGAACTAGTTAAACAGAAAAGTGTAGGTCTTTTACACAGTCTTGAGATGTGCATCCAATAAAGAAACAGTTTACTACTCAACACATTTTGGCTCCTTGGAAGCCTTCAGGAGTGCTAGTTTTGCTTAGGTTATACTCGCATGCTTGTAAGTGCACATGCATTGGTTCTTCCTCGCTCTGCTTCATGTTAGTGTTGTAGCCAGGGGTGGGGATGGTTGGCAGCAGGGTGAGCCCACAATCCTGTTGCTCACGGTTTGTTGATATTTTGGAGTGGGAGAGGTTTGGGACTTCTGCTGCCGTAATGCCATTAATTCTGTGTTTTGTAAATTTTTCTCTTTGCTGGACCAGCAGTAATTTCCATGTTGTTGGGGGCTGATATATTTTGTCATTGCAACTATGTTCTCTGTTTTGGTATATAATCATTTGCTCAACAATATCCACTTGAAAATTTGTGAGAGGGGTGGTAATGATTTTGGCATTTTTGTAATATGGTGACTGTTCTGTTTGCTCTAAACAAGGGAGGTGTTGTGCTGTTTCAGTCTTACATTCGTTCTAAGTTCCTCCATGCATACTTTGGTTGACCTTTTCATTTTACCAAAATATTGTTTCCCTTCTATGTTCTTGTCAAGTTTCATTGGTATTTTGTATACACTCAGTTTTTTTTTTTGTCCCTGTCCATTTTTATTACATTTAATATAGGGGAGGTGCTGGCTACTGGTACTTGATACCCATACGATTTTATTACCTTATGCATGGTATTGACTAGCCATAGTATATTTGATAAGCTTTTGATTTTTCTGCATCGCATCTTTGTGTTGGATTGGGTTGTGTTGTTTAGTTTATTGTATTTTTAGCCATTTTTTTTGATGCCATTGATCAATTCCCAATTGGTATCCTGCATTTAATGCTGTTTTGTAAATGATTCTTCTTTCTACTTCATGGAATTTTCTGGTAATGGAGTATTTGTCATTTTTAATAAATGCAGTTTTAATTAATATTTCTGGAAAACATTTACCGCTGACATGGCGGGAATCGAACCTGCAACTCTCCAGATTCATGCCAGAGTGCGCTACAATTACACCACACATTGGGCCAGAAATCTTTCAGAATAAGACCTTATAAATCTTTCACTGAGATGTGGCAAATCTGGCACCATCTATACTCCAGGAGAGGCAACTTTTCCAATTGTTGCTATTGATTTAGATGTTAATGAGAAGGTCAATCATGCTCAAGCGTTTATTATTAAAAATTCATCCATAGTAAATACACAGATTACCTGTAGAAATAGACTTCAACATTAGTTAATATTTTTGAAAAATTTTTAACTAATGTTGAAGTTTATTTTTACAGGTAACATTCAGTGAAAGATTTATCAGGTCTTATTCTGAAAGATTTTCTTGCCCGATGCATGGTGTAATGGTAGTGCACTCTGGCATGAATCTGGAGAGTTGTGGGTTCGATTCCCGCCGTGTCAGCGATAAGTTTTTTTCAGAAATATTAACTAATGTGGAAGTCTATTTCTACAGGTAATCTGTGTATTTACTATGGATGCAATTTTTATTGCCTACTTTTTATGGTTTAAGGGTTGACTTGAATTATATGGAATAAGGATAGTTGGTGCCAATGGTTTATGATATACTTTGATGTCCAATTTGTGGTTTCTTCAATGTATCATCATATCAAGGAATGGTATTTTTCATTGCTTTTTGTTTTCAATGGTGAATTTTATGGTGGGGAGGATTTGGTTTAATTCTTGTTGCAGCTGTTCCAGTTTTGTGGTCTGGTGATTGTAAATGATCATGATGTCATCGACAAACTAACCCCAACATACACAGTCATATCAGAATAATATGACCACCTACCTAATAATGGGAATGGGAGGGGTCATATTATTCTGATACGACTGTGTATAGGCTGGTATGCTGGATGTTTGAGCACTAGGCTTCAATTCTAGGAGGGCAGATAGAGGGTACCCATTGGTACACCATGCTTCTGCAGGTAAATTTGGTTGTTGATTTTAAAGTAATTGTGCTCTGCAATGAACTTTAGTGCTTTTATGACTTTGCATACAGGGGTTGGTGGGAAAAGTGAAACATCATCCAAAGATGCCATTCGGTGTTCAGGCTGGATATTCATGTTTTTCAATTTTTAGTGAAGTTCTATTGTAGTGGTGATTGAGAATTCTGTAGGTTCAAAATATTGTTGCAGATATAAGTATACATCTTTTTTGAGTTTGATTGTTGGTGAGTAGTGTTTTGCTTCTAGAGTTCGAAATGGAATTTCCTCTTTGTGTATTTTAGCATTTATCAACTGCAAGGGATGGCAGGATATGTGGGGGTTGGCATTCTAGCTGTATATCTGTAGGTAGTATTTCGTGATTTCAGAAAAAGCCAAAAATGCTTAATCATTTTCTCTGTGGGGTCATTTTGGATTACAATTTTGGCCTTTTAGAAGTTCATCGGTTTTCTGGTCAAATTCTTCATCCATGATTACGATTTTGTTTTGTCAGCTGACATTATTCTGATACCTTTATGTTTTCTTAGCATTTTTAAATAATTTTGTTCGTCCTTGTTTATTTTGTCTTGTCCTCTATTTCGTATGGTGTTATTTTTGAATGCTCGGTATACTGTATATCTGGCTTTTTCTTTTTGTGGCTCTGGGATTGGTTTTATAACCTCAATGTTTGGTACAATCTTGATTAATTGAGGAAGGGCTTGCTGGTAGGCAAACTTAGGTCCTTGGCATAAGATATTAAGTTAACTATTATTCAGATGTACTTTTGGCAGGTTTATAACATCAATTGGAATGAGTTTTCTTTGCTCATTGTTGTTGCATTGCATGTGCTGCAGTAGTATTAATTTCTTTTCATGTCTATATTCTATTAACTTATTGTCCATTTTGAGTCTATTGTGTGCGATTTTTTTTAACTTAGTCGAAGTGTGCAAATCATTTGTACTAGCTATTAATTTGAAATACAAGTCAAAAGCATTTCGTTCCAATTTAAAAAAATTTACTACTTATTGTTCTGATAGTTGATCATAGCATTTTTTTTTCTGCTGTGTTTAGGGTTTTGTTCATTTTTTTTATAAAAAGTTTCTCTTCATATTTAAAAAAAATGAATTATTTTTAATTGTTTACTGAAGCAGGAATGATAGGTTTAGTGCATATCTGTTTAATCTGCTATGCTCATGAATAAACTGCTGTTTGTTCTTTTATGGGTACTCATTAATAGTAAGTATTAACTTAATTTTCAAGATAATCACAGCTACTACATATATTTAGTACATTATCACTATCATGTTGTATTTAGAGAAAGGTAAAAGATAAAGATGTGGTTACCAACACCTTTCCTTCCTTTTCATGGGATCCTTTTTTTAAAGGATCCCATGAACAGAAGCCCCTATGATTTTGCACTGAAGTCTTTTTAGTACTATTTTTAATTAAATTAGAGTAACACTAGTATTCAGAATTTGTAATTTCCAAGTTAAATTTTTGCTGTTTTCTTAAAGTTAACTTTTCTGTATACTAGTCAGTATATAATGCAAATTGATCTGGAAAGGTTTGATCTCGAATTTCCCTGTTTAAAATAAACTATATTTGCTTTTAAATATTTTTATTTAATTTCTCCACAGTTATTTATTCCCTTTTAATTATTAATTTTTCAGTTTTTATTTAAATAATATTGTTTTAAAGCAAAATAAATTTTTGCAACACTGCTATCTTTGTCTTAGAGTTTGCTGATTGAAAAAAATATTGCCATTGTGTGTTGTTTGCACGAACGGCCAAATAATTTTGAGAAAGAAAATTAAATAAATGAAAGATTTAAGTAATGAGAGAAATATTTCTCTCATTACTTAAATCTTATTCTTATGTATATTAAGTTAGGGAAATATTTCAAAAAATATGGCAAAATTATTTTTTAATTTTTTTACTGAATTTAAAATGCAAAAAAAATAATAAAACCTTGCAATTTTCAAAAAAAAGTTTGTATGTTATTGTCTTTTTTTTAATTTTGTCATTTTCTTAATCCCATTTTAATGTTTTTTCTTTTGATATGTAACATGACTTATTTCTGTTCATTTGTTATTTAAAAAAAATTTTGAAGTTGACTTGTTTATTTGATTGGTCACACTGGTGAAAAGCCTGGACTTTTCTTGAAGTATGGTACTGATAAAAAAAAATGATAAAAAGAGAGTAATTTTCCTGTTTGAAGTAAAAATTTATTTTTTTGTTATTCAGAAATAAATAGCCTTGCTATTAATATGCAGTATAATTATTTCTGTCAGTTAGTTTTTTTAAAATAAATTTTTATTTGCATTGCCAGATGCATTTTTTACTACATGCCTCTAAAAAGCCCTATTGAAACAAAACTAATCATATTTTTTGTTAAATATTTTTTTCCAGAAAATCCAAAATTAGATGCTGATTAATTTGGCATGCAATATAACATAATCCCTCTTAGTAGTTATTTAGCAAAAAAAGTTCTAAAGTTTACTTTTTTGTTGCGTGAACATAGTTGAAAAAAAAAAGCCTAGCCACAGTGTACAGTTCAGTTTTTCATGTCTGGCATGGTAAGGGTTAAGCTCATATTAATTATAGCATTGAGTTGTTCCCTTAAGTAGTTAAAATAACTTTTTTTTTTAATTTTGGCCCATAAGTTTTCGAAACAATTACAATTTTTCCAATGAAAAATGATTTTTTTTTTAAATGTTGTTTTGCTTAAGAACCAAATGATGTTAAATGGGTTCATTCAAAAACATGCAATTAGATGTATTTAAAAAGTTTTAAAAGTGTTGGAGAAAATAAATTCTGCAAATTTAAAAGTTAAAAGTTACATATACAGGGTGAATCTGAAAAAGTGGGCAAAACTTTACGGGGTGGTAGAACGCAGCTATACGAGCAATATTCGTCATAGAATGTATGGTCGGAACGCAAGCGGTGAGAAGTTAAAAGGTAGTTTTCCACTGTCACATTTAAAGGAGAGGAGATACTCTGTGCCTCACTTGCATTCCCGTCCGCCGCACCGTACACAAAGTGCATATCCGCCATTTCGTGGTTAGTATAACCAGCCATCCTCTCGGCAATCCACGGTAGAAATGCCATTGGGTGCGAGGACCAATCCTTTTATACCATTTCCAACATCACCTAGCGGCTCGCCATTTGCGTTCCGCCCATACTTTCTATGACGAATATTGCTCGTATAGCTGCATTCTACCACCCCGTAAAGTTTTGCCCACTTTTTCAGAGTCACCCTGTATATATGTACTGTACATATTAAAATATTTGAGACAGAACAGAGGTAGTGTTTTCATTCAAATTTGTTAACCACTGGGTCTCTTCAATTGTACCACCGTTCAATCACTGTTAGTTAGTTCTTGTATACAAAATGTGTCTCGCTAACTTTGGTGAAGTTGAAACTGAAAATGATTGCCATATCATTAAGTTTATGCAGAAGCCTTTGCTCTTAAGGTAAAAATAAATAAAATAAATACCCCCTCAAGCAGCTGCTTGCCACAGAGGTCTGACAGGAGCCTGTCAGTTTATATGCCATAGTAGGAGATCTGAGAGGATGGCAGGACCTCAGCAGAAAAACAACACACACAACCATGCCTTACCCGGGGCTCAAACCCAGGTCCCTTAGATCAGTAGCCAAGCGTGCTAACCACTCAGCCATGGGATGGTAAATAAATACCCCCTCAAGCAGCTGCTTGCCACAGAGGTCTGACAGGAGCCTGTCAGTTTATATGCCACAGTAGAAGGTCTGAGAGGATGGTAGGACCTCAGCAGAAAAACGACACATACATTCATGCCTTACCCCGGGACTGGAACCAAGGTCCCTTAGATCAGTAGCCAAGCGCGCTAACCACTTGGCCATGGATTTATAATGAATTGGGCTGTGATGGTCCACCCATTCATTTTACTTTTCCTTAACCAATTTTACTTTATTTACGTTATAATTATTATTGTGGGGCCTTATATTTCAGTTGAATCATTTTTACTGAATTTGAAATGCAAAAAAATAGTAAAACCTTGCAATTTTCTTTAAAAAAAATTCTTATAAAATTTTATTTGCCTGTCTTTTTTTTTAATTTATTTTTCTTAATCCCAATTTAATGTTCTTTCTTTTGATATATAACATGACCTATTTCTGCTCATTTATTAGTTTTAAAAAATAATTTGAATATCTTCTCCTCACTTGTACTGCAAGAGGAGTTTGCACAAGCGCAACTTTGATTTTTGATTGACTGCTGTTAATGTATGTGGAAGGACACCCCTTTCTTGCATCATAACTAGCGTGAGTGCATGATCATTATGCAAATATGACTTCCACCAGTGTGCTGCAAGAGGAGTTTGCACAAGTGCTACTTTGATTTTTGATTGACTGCTGTTAATGTATGCGGAAGGACACCCCTTTCTTGCATCATAACTAGCGTGAGTGCATGATCATTATGCAAATATGACTTCCACCAGTGTGCTTCGCATATGTCAGTTTGCACATCAGATGTAAAGTAAGTGATGTTAGATCACGGACAGAGCAGAAGAGTTAGAGGTTATTTGAGTGTAGGAGAGATGGAGCCGTAGAAGATCAGAGGTGTTAGTAGCATTCAATAGTTTAATGTGAGACTACTACTGTGAGAAGTTTTTTCGTAAAGAACTTTTTCTATGAAAAGATTCTTGATGAGTCTAGATTTTTTGAATAAACATTTGTTTTATGAAATAGTTTTTTGAAATAGTTTTATGAAATAATTTAAAAGTTAAAAGTTACATATATATATGTACTGTACATATTAAAATATTTGAGAAAGAACAGAGGTAGTGTTTTCATTCAAATTTTTAAGATTATTTAATAAGATTTCTAATTATTTCTCTTGAGCAGAATTTAAAAATTTATATTAACAATTACTAGTTTTTTTCTGTAGTAATGCCACTAATAATAAGAAAAGAACCCTTATTTAATTTAATTGACCATAGTAATTGCCTGGTGCCTGAGCTATCCAGCAACTTAACCATATATTTTGAAGTGTTACAGTATATTGTTCTGCTTTCTTCAGTTCTCACGAATTGCTGTTTGCAAATGTGTGTCACAATATGATTTAATTAAATAAAAAATAAATATTCCCTCAAGCAGATACATGCCACAGAGGTCTGACAGCAGTCTGTCAGTTTATATGCCATAGTAAAAAGTCTATGAGGATGGCAGGACCTCAGCAGAAAAATAACAGATACATTCATGCCTTACCTGGAGCTCGAATCCAGTTCCGATTGATCAGTAGTGAAGCACGCTAACCACTCAGCCATGAGATGGCAATATGATTAATGTGTAGATTATTATGCATAAATATGATTTAGGGTCTAGAGTGCAACTCCCTTTTCTACTGAAACAAGCTTTCATTATGCCAGTGTTTTCCATGAATGCTTCGCTGAACTTAAACTACCACATACTGTATTGAAAATTCACCCAACCATAGTAGAACCCAGGTTCAAACTTGCAACTACTGTACATTTTAATGCAAGTTTTAAATAGAAATTGATAAATAAATGATTGATATATTGAACTTTCAGAGAAATCGAAGTAATTAATATAAAAAATTTCACGTTTCTAAAACCTTTATGTAGAATGAAATTGCATATTTTTATCAGGATTTTGTATTGAATTCCCAGCAGGAATTTTACTAGTGTGATTTCAAATAAAAACATGTTGTTGTTTGGAAGAAAAATTGTAAGTGGGATAGGGTATATTGACCATTGGAATGGCAAGAAAACTATGTATGTAGTGTTCATTCAAAATGTTAAAACCTTTTAATGTTCATTCTCATATGTAGAGTATAACAAACTGAGAGTACATATCAGGCTCGGATCTCAAAATAAATAAAGAATGGGGGGGAGGGGGCAAGAGGCTGGAATTTCATTTCAGTATGCATTTTCACTTTACTTTTAGAGGTTTTTAAAAAAATTTCTTGAAAAATGCATCACACACACACATATATATAAGTAATAATTTTTGTCCCCATTACCCATACTAGCGTTCTAAAAGGGACGCATGCACCCTTTGCTCCCCCTCACCCACCCTAGATCTGGCCCTAGTACATATTATCTTAATTTCAAATTTTAGCTTATATCAGAACCACTAAATAAAGCACCGAAGACCACGAAATATATTCTGTGGCCTGTGTAGAATTTGAAAACTGCAAATAACCAAAGAAGCGTATTTACTTTCGAAAATGAGATGACAAATGTGTAAAAATTGTGAAACATTATGTAATTTTACTATCAGTTTTGTTTTTTGTATTCAAACCCAAAATATTTTGGTTTTTAATTATTGTTTCCTGCAATAATTTTATTTAACATTTGCTGTATAAGGTGATTTTCCACAATAGTTCAATGTATAAATAATCCTCCTTTAATGCAGGAGGTGCATTCTGAGGAGATCTGCCTTAAATGGAGAAATTTTTATTTTCTTGTTTTTCACATATTCATATTTTTAATATTTTTTTCTTGTATTATACTGGATGTTTTATTTCAACAAAAATAATTATAATTCACAATTCTTATTAAAAAATTAAGTGAATAACTGCATGAAATGTGAACATATATGATCCATTAGTTAATTTCACATTTAATAAGAAAACCATCTAGAGTGATTTGTTTGTCTCTCTTTTGTGCATAATATTTGTAACAGTCTGCATTAGAAAAAATAATTGGCACCAGTAATTAGTGTTGCTAAGCATGGAAGTAATTAATTGGATTATTTAGTTTTTGTGATTTTTCTCATTGAGATAAGATATACAGGGTGTCTCAAAAATATAGGTACAAACTTTTAGGGGAGGTAGATAACATCTAAAAGAATGAGAATTGCATAGGAACCCATAACCGGAAACGTCACCTTAAGTCAATAGGTGGTGCTGTTCATCAGTGCACTAGAGGGGAAATTTCGGATTTCCTCATTCGAGTGGTAGTCAGCTTATGAAGAGCATGCAAAGGTATTCGAACAGGGAGCTGGCAGACATGCACTTAGTGTATGGAATAGCTGAGGGCAACGGATGAGCTGCTCAACGAATGTATCAATAAGCTTCCCACACAGACGTACCGGGCCACCATTTGTTTGTGTGTGTGCATCAAAATTTGTGCAATTATGGGTCATTAAGTAGCAAAAGTGAGGGCAGGCCACGATCGATGTGTACTCCCGCCATGGAAGAAAGTGTGTTGGATGCCATGGAGACTAATCCTGGTACCAGCACATGTGCCATTGCCTCTGTCTTAGGAGTGTCTTGTTGCAGTATACAGTGTGTTTTGCACGGCAAGTCCTTACACCCCTTTCATCTCCAAAGGGTTCAGTTCTTCCTGCAGATCATCCTGCACATGTGCGTTTTGCGCAGTGGTATCTCCAAGAAAGTGCCCAAGATGTGAATTTCCCAGCTTATGTTTTGTTTACTGATGAGGCCAGTTTCACTCGGGATGGCGTATTCAATCAGCACAATGCGCATTTGTGGGCTCACAAGAATCCCCACGGTGTGCTCACCCATGCAGTACAACATCGTTTCGCATAAATGTGTGGGTAGGTTTGGTCGGTGACTGCTTAGTCGGGCTATACCTTTTACCATCCCCCATGACCTCCGCGAAGTATCTGATCTTTCTGGAACAGGTTCTACCAGGCTTACTTGCCCATGTTCTAGCAAATGTGAGACTCAACATGTGGTTTCAACATGATGGGGCACCTTCCCATTATGGAAGGTGTGTTTGTGTGCATTTGAACATGTCTTTTGGGCAACGATGGATTGGGCATGCTGGACCAGTTGCCTTGCCCCCATGCTCACCTGATTTAATGATTGTTGATTTCTTTCTGTGGGGGGCCCTCAAGACTACCATGTATGAATCGCCTGTGGAATCTGACATGGATCTCATGGCAAGGCTCGTCTGCGCTGCTGCTACTATCAAAGAAACTCCAGGTGTGTTCGACCGTGTCCGGCAATCAATGCTCCTTTGGTGTCACGCATGCATCGCGTCTCATGGTGAAACTTCGAGCATCTGCTGTAACATTATGAAATGTATCATCTAGTACGCCATTTGTAATAATTATGTCCAATAAATGTTTTCCCATTAATCACTGTCTTGTGTCCTTTCAGTCATCCAAGTGGTAACCAAAACATTCCCAGCTCTAAGCATTTCCGTAGTAATTTCATCTACCCCTGGGGATTTATGAAGTTTAAGTTTAGAAACAGCCAAACTAACTTCAGATTGTGTTATAGGGCCAACATTAAAGCCACCAATGCATCTATCATCATTGCAAACAATGGGAGTAGAACTAACTACATTGTTTAGAACATCACTGAAATGCTCAGCCCACCTAGCCATGACAGAATCCTCCCCTTCTATAACCTTACCTTGCTTATCCTTCAATCCTTGTATGCCTGTCCGTTTTCTACCACACAAAACATTAACTATCTGGTACAGCTCTCTGCTGTTGTGCTGTCTAACTGCTTCCTCGGCTTTGTCAGCCAAACCATCAAGCCAAAAATTTTTATCAGCAGCTAACTGATCCTTTACAAGTTTATTAAGGTCTCTGTAATGCTTTCTATTAGGACTAGTAGGGTATTGATTAAGGGCATTCCTGCAGTTCTTTCTTTCCGAAATAAGCTCAAGTGCCTTATCACTCAGATAATTTTGCCTCTTCTGCTCCTTTTTTCCTAAAAGAGTACTGTTAGTGTCCAAAAAAGCCTGTTTAAAATGATCCCATTCTTCCTCAACTTCAGTAGTAAGCAAACCATGACTGTCATAATGACTAAGTAACCTATCATGGTAAGCTTTGGCTATAACTGGATCTTTCAGAGCTTCAGTATTAAAAGTAAATTTTTTAACCCTAGCACAACACTTTTTAAGTTTAAGTTGCAACATACTTTTAACAAGGTAATGGTCAGATCCAATTTCAGCTCCCCTATATGCCCTGGTATTCCTAACAGAACTAGTCCATTTGCTGTTAATTAATATGTAATCAATAGCTCAGGATAGACTTGCTTGGAGAACTAAATTGCACGGTCTGGTTGGACCTCCGTAGCCCATGGCTGCTTGAGGATGATGATGATGATGATGTGTCCTTTCAGATCTTGTACCTCTGCTACCACTTTCCCATGACGTTTCTGGTTATGGTTTCCTATGCAAGTCTCATTCCTTTAGATGTTATCTACCTCCCCTAAAAATTTGTACCTATATTTTTGAGGCACCCTGTATTAACCGAATCATATGAAATGAGAAGCTATAGTTTGATGCTTCTTTGATGAGCTATGCAGAATTATGACATAACATCTGTGAAAATTGTAAATTCTCTTAAATACAATATTTATTTACATGCCTTAACAAATGGGTGAACCGATACACCAAATATTTATGCCTATTTTTCTGTGTATAAGATTTTAAGATTTTTTAAAGGAACTTTTACTAAAAAAGAGAGAAAAGAAACCAAGTTATAGCCAATCCATATTAAATTGGGAGTTATCTGTATTAATATATTATATGGAGCTGATTTTTGTGAAATTAAAATTAATAACTTTTTGTCAGATTCATTTAATTGTTAAATGGTCACACACTAAACAATGCACTACAACCAAATAGTGTTAAGTGTCTCACTAGGTGGTCACTTTTGATGTCACAGCTATCTGCCAGTTAGAAGTCATCAAAATACCCTTAGTACTTCCACTTAGCAGCAATAGAAAACATCTGCTTCTTTCCCTGTGCCAATGACAGCTGGGGAAGAAATGTGTATCTTTCACAGATGTCTGCTATAGAATTCAATATTGGATTGAGGAATTTGTACTGTTTCTTTTGATAATAATAGTGGCTTTATTGAAGTGTACAACACAATGACAATTAGTGAAAACAAGGAAATAGTACAATTCTTATGCATTATATAAATTAATTCTTATGCATTATACATTATATAATTAATTTTTTTCAATACCATATTAAACAGAATTTAGTTCTGATTTTATGAAATAAAACATTTTAACAAATCTACAAGCATATTAATTTTAATAAGATGTTTTCACTATATAGTGAAAAAAATAGATTGGACTATGCAATTAAGGCTTAATTTTGGAAAACTTAAAAAAAATTAATAATGAATAAAAACAGCTAAATTATATATTAATCGAAAATAAATTTCTCCCCAAATAATATATTTACCTGAAACATAATTTTTATTTCTTTTAATGATTCTTTTCAGTGTGGTATATTTTAAAGCATGGGCCAACATTATACAAGATAATGTGGATTGCTGACATTAATGGGATTTTCTGTCCTGTTTTGAAATGGAGGAACACTTTTTTTGACTGCTTTTTTTCTACTACACATTGCGAATTTTTTCTTTGGGTGTTAAATTTTGGTGATCTTTGCTAAGTGCCAAAAAGTTAATACGCCAAAGCAAAAAAAAAAAATCATCAGAATGGCACAACCAAGATTTTGTGTGTTGGGGGTGGGAGAGTGTTAAAAATCCTTTAAAAATATTCAGTATGAACTTAAAAATTGTGATTTGAACTTTTGTGAAGTGGGGGGGGGGGGGAGAAAGTAAAAGAAACTTTGTAAAAGAAAGTGAGGTGGGGGGAGAAAGTAAACTATCCTCAGTGTTTGCCTCCCCCCTCTCAAAAACAGGATATTTGCCAAAATTGCCAACCCCACCTATGAATTGATTTCCATGTCAAGGAAGTCCTTTTTGCTTCCATATTAAAAGACCTCATTCATTTTAAGGAAACAATACAAGATCAAAATTTTTTTACTGAAAAAAGAAAAAATAACATTAACCTAATGCGATGTTAAATAAAATATCCACAGTAGCCAGTTGTAAGCCAGCCACATGATGTAGCATAACTCTGCAAAATTCGATAATAATTGATCCACCAAAAGATTGATAATTTATGGAAATAAATTTTTGGCACCATATCCAGTAAATACAGTAAATCTACAGAAATGAATACACATACAGCAATATCCAGTAAATCTACAGAAATGAAAACTAAGACTTCAACATTATTAAATACATCTGAAAAAAATTATCGCTGACGCTGTGGGAATTGAACCTGCAACTCTCTAGATATGAGGAGTGATCATTTAATTCATGGACTGACGCCATAAGTACTCATACATAGCGCTTTTTCCAAAGTAACACTAGATGGCACTGTGTGTGACTGTTGCGAAGGAGGCTCCACGTGCCAAGATCATTTGGCATAAACTGCTGTTAAGATTGTGATTCAAGTTGCATGTCATAGATATTCGTTCAGAATGTTGGAAATTCAGATGGAACAGTGGTATGTCATTTGTTATTGTGTTAGGCAAGGCCTAAGTGCTGCTGCGACTGTTGAAGAGATGAGTTGAAGCCTATGGTAATGACTGTCTTTGTAGGTCTGCCATTTTTAAGTGTCATAAGCAATTCAAAGAAGGACATGAATGTGTTGCCGATGACCCAAGACCTGGCCAGCCTTCTTCCTCAATAACTCCTGAGCAAATCGAAAGAACCTAGCAGTCCTGAATGAAGATAGATGAATAACACTTCGTGAAGTGGCTGTGAAAATGTCAGTTTCATACAGGAGCGCTCACGCATTTGTGAAAACCCATCTAAAAATGTCACGAATCTGTGCTCAATAGATTCCACACACTTTGACTCCAGAACAAAAACAAAAAAGGGTACAGCTGTGCAAGGAGATGCTTAATCATTTTGAAAGCCAGGGTCCAACCTTCATGAGACGAATTGTGACTTGTGATGAAACTTGGATCTTTCACTATGATCCCGAAACAAAACAACAGTCGAGTTCAGTGGAAGCATCCTGATTCACTGAGATCCAAGAAAATTCGGTTTTCTCATTCAGCTGGGAAACAAATGGCTCTTGTGTTTTTTGACATCAAAGGTGTTCACATTACTCACATTGTGCCTCGTAGAACAACCATGAATAAGGAAGCCAACTCAAAGGTTCTCAGAACCAAACTTCGGCATGCCATTCATCAAAAACATCCAGAACTTTCTAGTGTGACTTGGTGTCTCCATCATGCCAGGCCCCATACGACTAATATTGTGCAGCCAGTGATCACTACCATAGGTGCTGAGGTTCTGCCATATCCTCCATATTCCCCAGACTTAGCACCCTGCGATTTTTACCTCTTTCCGCAACTGAAAAAAAAAAAAGCTTTGAAACGGAAATATTTTGCATCTGATGATGAAGCTTGCAGAGCCATAACAGCAACACTTTTCACTCCAAAGCTGGCACTTTCGAAAAATGGCTTCAAAGATGCTTTTAATGCATGGATACAATGATGGCAAAAATGTGTGAAGTTCAAGGGAGAGTATTTTGAGAAGTACTGTGACCCTTCAAGCACCATTGCACCATTGATGCTATTATGGCTTCAAACAGAACTGTGTGCATTCCCACATGAGAAGATGAGAAGAAGGTAGAATGGCAGCTGCAAGACTAAATCTTCAAGGTCTGCCTAGAAGATGAGATTTCCAGGTGGAAGGTATATAGCAAGCAGTAAACAAAAATCCTGTGCAAAGGCATATGGTTATCTCCTCTAGAATGGTGGTGAGGGGAACGCAGAATGTAGGCTCATGGAAGTGACACTTCATAGCAACATCCTTGCCTCACCAGAGAGAGGAAAATGTGTATTCTTAGTATTGTTGTCATGTGATACTTTAATAAAATAATGGTTATGTATCTGGAGACGAGCTGAAACATTGCAAAACTTTGTGCACAGTATTTTCTGCATACAGCGAAGAGCCAAAACGTTATGACCACCTGCCTAATATCAGGTTGGTCCTCCACGTGCTGCCAAAATAGCTCTTACCCGGTGAGGCATGGATGCTACAAGATTTTTAAAGGTGTCTTGTGGTATCTTGTACCAACACATTACCAGAAATCCTTCAACTCTTGCAAGTTACATGGTTGAGCCGCTGCAGATTGGATATGCTGTTCCAGCACAAACCACAGATGCTCGATTGGATACTGTTACCATGAACGGATATACTTGGTCTGCAATGATGTTTAGGTAGGTGGTAGATGTCATAGTTTCATGCACAGGAATGACAACCCAGGGTTTCCCAGCAGAACATGGCCCAAAGCATTACAATTCCTTCACTGACTTGTTTTCATCTCACAGTGCTTCCTGGTGCCAGCACTTCCCCAGGTAAATGACACACATGTACTCGGCCGTCCACATGGTGCAACGGGAAACAAGATTCATTAGACCAGATGACCTTCTTCCAATTATTCAAGGTTCAGTTTTGATACTTGTGTGCCCATTGTAGGCGTTTACGATGGTAAACCGAGGTTCGCATGGGCACTCAGAGTGGCCTGTGGTTATGCAGCCTCATTTTCAGCAGGGTTTGATGTGTATTGTGTGTTGTGACACATTACTCCCATCACCAGCATTCAAATTACGAGTGAATTGTGCCACAGTATCCCTTCTGTTGGTTTATATCATACAGGATAACCTTCGCTCACCTCTAGCATCAATGAGCCATGGTCAGCTCCCACCTTGCCGGTGGTTCATGGTTTTTCCCTCCTCGGACCACTTTTTGAAGGTACTAACCACGGCTGACTGTGCGCACCCTATAAGCCTTGCCATCTCGGAAATGCTCTGACTCAGTTGTCTTGTCATTATAATTTGGCTTTTGTCAAACTCTAGTCCACTGCTTTTCCCTTCTGAAGAACAAGAATAACACTGATTAACAGAGCTCAGTATCAGGTGTTATTTACACCATTTCATGACCTTCATACGTGCCATCATTTACCTGTAAGTGCTTCAATATGCATAAAAACATGCTGGTCATAATGTTTTGGTTCTTCGATGTATTTCACTTCGATGTACTTACATTTACCAAATACATCTCATTGCTACAGCTTGGGTTGACTTGTTTCACCTCAGAGTGGCTTTTTTCTGCACACAATGGACTAAATGGCCTGGTCATAAGGATCCTGAGGACTCGGGTAAGACTGGGGGAAGGGGACCCACTGAACAGCTGTTAGGAAACAAATGGTAGCCTCCCGTCAAGGCCATCCAGCATCTCTTTAACATGCACAGGATATGGCTCTCCCACACATGGGGCCACAACTTAATGTCCCATCCAAGGGCATTGGCCTTTCCAAGCCCATTGGTGTCCCATACTGACATAGGGCAAGGTTGGGAGTTTTGTGGAGATAAATCTCAATACTGAGCCAGATAGCATTGCTGCACTGTAGTGGAACTTAGGTTAAATATGTTGTTGGTTAACTGGATATTTGTGCATTTGAATTTCTTTTGTATATTTTTAAAAACAGCCTTCACATAAAATTTTGAGATTCAATAAATGACACTGCTTAAAAAAATATATATATTTCTTACAATATTTAAACATATGCAGATAGCTGGCACAAATATTTTGTATGTGCACTATTTGTTAAAGTGGTATAAAAATTGCCATCTCGAATCAGATTAGTTCAATGAACAAATGTTTTAGCTAAAATGAGGAAAGGCTAAGTAAGTATATTAAATTTTCATACTTATATTTCATCACTGATGTGTGAAAGCTTTATACCCTACAAGTAAAAGTGGGTCTTTCTACATCAAAATTAATTCCATACCTTTTGCTACAAAATAGGTGGCCTTTCCAAGCATCAGTGGATCCTACTGACCATGGGCCTACCACCTGGGCCAACAGAGATAAATCTCAGTGGTGACCCAGGCAGGACTCGAACCTGGGAACTGCAGATTATGAGCCTGGCACTCTACCGACTGAGCCACCCCACCCCTAAAATCCTCAGGATGATCAAAAAACGATCAAGAGGCATGATGTATTTGGTCATTTGATTCCCCAAAATCATTATCAAAATAATAATCTTTAATCGAAGTTTTTTTTTATAATATTTTAATGTTTGTAAACACTGACATAGACTATTTTTTCTAATTAGGTTCTGAAGTCTGGCAATTAAAACTATTTCCAGTTTTTAAGCAGAGTGCAGTAGTAGTAATAACAGTTTATACTTCTCTCTGTAGAAAGCTGCAAGAATGATAAAGGAAAGCATGGACAAGAAATATGGAGCAGCATGGCACGTTGTGGTAGGGGAGGCTTACGGACTTGATGTTACCCATGAGGTAAAAAACATCTTTTATGTGTTCCTATCTCGAAAGAAAGCCATTTGTGTTTGGAAATGTTCATAAACTCTATTGCTAATGAGATACAAAGTTAAAATATTTATAAAAAAAATTCATTGTTATTTACCATAATATAATTTTTCAAAATATGTATAGTATTTATTTAATTTTTGTGACTCACTTCATGAATCACATTCATGTTCATCAGTTTTGAAGCAATATACATCTGCACTGCCTCATTTCATTATGTATCATTTCAAAATATTTAAATACAGGAAACTTGAATAAAAAATAAAGTCACTCTCTGTGTATGTGTGGTGAGTTAAATATAAAAACACTACAATCTGAGTCTCCAAAAGCAGCATATCACAGTGTGGTCTTAGTTGCTCATGTTTCACGAAACCCTGATCCAATAGCGTATTCTGATGACCTTTTCTGTACTGTGCATTAGCATATTTTGTACTTGGTTCACAATTCTATTTCAAAGTACAGTATTAATGCACCTTCTGTAGCTGCTTATCAGAAGCAGTAGGTAAAATGGGCTTTGTATTTGTTTAAAGAAAAGGGGAGGGGGTGCTCATGAAAGCTAGCTTCATCTTTGAGCTTGATACTTGAAAAATTCAACATCCTGAAAACTTATGCTTAGAGCCCTGTGCAAGTAGCGAAATTTCTATCTGCATCCGCAACTTCAAGATTGTACTTGCATCCACAGCCACAAAACTTTATCAGCATCTGCTTATATTACCAACTTAATAACTGTTGAGATTTTGTAAATGCTTGAAGCCCAATATATGTTTGAGTAAAAGAAACCAGTCTAATGGTTTATTAATGACTAATTAATAACTAAAAAAAACAGTGAAAAATAAAAAGATAATATATGAAATGCAGTATTAAATAATTAAGAATTTATATACATGATTTTACTTTTAAAAGTGCACCTCTAGTGCACCAGCCTCAAACAAAGTATAACTGATGGTATTTCTTCAAAAGATAAATGTTGGGAACTGACAAAGTGATGATAGCTTATTATTTCTTCTAATTAAACAAGACTACAACTAGTGGCTCAAAATCGGGACTGTATATCAACATCAAATCCTACAGAACTTCTAACAATGATTGTCAATTGGGACTTTTCAGTAATATCTTCTATCATCAAGAAGAGTATAATATTCTTATTAGATGAAACTAACATCAAAAGTGTAATATACTATGTGGTTTATATTAATTTGAACACAGCAAAATGGTTAAAAATATTTAATTCACAATTATGCTGTAAAAATATTAATAACTCTGAAGCAACATTATTCTACATTTAGCTTATCACTATTTACATAGTCAAGCCATAAGGATTTTCACCATGGTATATTGCTTAAGGATACTTTTACTCCTTGCGAAAAGTTTTCAAATAAATAGATGAAAAATAAAACTTCTTATGCTGGCTCAACCGGTCATGTCATTATCCTTATATTATTCTTGCAATGGCCTTGCATCAAGGATCTTAATTTGGTTGCTGATGATCTTCTCTTACTGGCAGTCGCAGCTAATACACAGCACTGATGTTTATCATTTGATATTTTGATACCAGATACCAGTCCAAGTTTTTAACTAAGTAGACACTGAAGGTCATGCTGAAAGGACGTGGTTGACCCGATTAGGCGAGGCTTATCGACTGGCTGCCTGAGAATCTCCGCCATGGAAGATCTGGCTCTAAAAGTTAGGATTACCATCTAACATTTGGCATTCTAAACTCAAAAATTACCATCTGATATCTGATTTTGGCAAAGAATTTGGATGGAATTCAGTGAGTTATTTGGTTTTTTCCTAGGCAATGATCAAAATTCAAAAAGACCACTCATATCACCTCAATGATTATCTCATCAGACTTGTTTAAACAACAAAAAGTCTTTCTCTTCTCAGGGTCTCTACAGATAGAAGGCAGAACAACAGAAGGTTCTCTAGCGAGTGGATGGGTTTTTCATGGCAACTCTCTCAAGGTGGAGTACTGTCTTGTATAGCGGAACACCAGGATTGCCATACTATACTAAGTTGTCCATAAGGTCATTTATCACTAACCAATACTGGTTGTATTCCTTATGATTCATATTGCAGAACTCGGTTGCTCAAAAAGCCTCAACTTATAATTGAACATCTTAAGAAAATTCAATGAACTAAGTTTTTAAAAACATTAAAATTCACAGATTCAAACATTGCAATTTAAAAGACTGACCATCCTCTCCATGCGACTACACATTTCTCTCTGATACCAGTGGGGCTTCATCTGGCACTATACCTTCTAATGTTACAGCTTTAAATAAGAATTTCCCTCTATCGGTGATTTTGGTTTTCACTGTGCTGTTCACGCAGCAGAAGATTCCACGCCGCCAAAAGGGGTGGGATTTTGGTGTTACACAGATGATCTTTATGTAATTAATCGTGATGTTTTCCATGTACTGCAATTGGTATTTATTTGGAGGTGCAGCAGTGGCCTCATATATTAAATTCTCTATTTGCAAATGATTTTCAAGAACTGTTTATGATAAAGCTTTATTAATTTTTTTTATTTTTGACATCCTATTGATGTTCTAATAAACACTGTTCATATGTTCTATATGTTTTTCCTATATATTGATTTTTCCCCCAATTTATTTTTGGCAACAGGTATCTCAACATTATAAACCCCTCCCATTGGGATATGTTTACCTCTATCATCATTAATAATTAAATTTTTAATTGTGTTAGTTACCATATGTGAATTTTTAATTCATATTGTATTTTTCATAGTTTTAAATATGCCTGGAATTCAGAAAACGGCTAAATATAAGATGCAACGAACTTCACAACTTACCCAGCACAACCATTAAGTAAAATATAATGTACACAATTTCCCTTATAGTCCAGGCATTTATAATCCACACACAGTAAGTAACACAATTAAAATTTTAATTATTAATGATAGAGATAAACATATTCCAAAAGGAGGGATTTATAATGTTGAGATACCTGATGCCAAAAATAAATTGGGGGGAAAAATCAATATATTTGAAAGTGCATAGAATTTATATATTATGAAAGCGCATAGAACATATGAAAGCACAGTGAAAACTAAAACCACCAACAGAGGGAGATTCTTATTTAAAGCTGTAACATCATGAGGTATAGTGCCAGATGAAGCCCTGTTGGTGTTGGGGGAAAACATGTAGCTGCATGGGGAGATGGCCAGTCTTTTAAATTGAAATGTTTGCATCTGTGAATTTTAACGTTTTTAAAAACTTAGTTTGTTGAATTTTCTTAAGATGTTTAATTGTAAGTTGAGGCTTTTTGAGCAACATCTCAATACCACTATGAGTCATGAGGAATGCAAACTACACAACCTGTATTGGTTAGTGATAAACGACCTCATGGACAGTGTTTACCTAGTTAAAAACTTGGACTGGTATCTAGTATCAAAATATCAAGTGATAAACGTCAATGCTACATATTAGCTGCAACTACCAGTAAGAGAAAATCATCAGCAACCAAATGAAGATCCTTGATGCAGGGCCATTGCAAGGGCAATGTAAGGATAACAACATGACTGGTTGAGCCAGCATAAGAAGTTCTGAAAACAAGTGGGGCTTACTGAAATGAAATGGTAATATTTTTCACCTATTTACTTGGAAACTTTTTGCAAGGAGTAAAAGTATCCTTAAGTGATATTATACCAAGGTGAAAATCCTTATGACTTGACTATGTAAATAGTGATAAGCTAAATGTAGAATAATGTTGCTCAGGAGCTATTAATATTATTACAGCATAATCATGAATTAAATATTTTTAACTATGTTGTTTTCTTTATGCTATATAATAATAGCTTAAGACTACATTACTTTTTACCTGATATAAATGTCATGTCTAAAGAGCAATATTAATATATTAGGTCCTTTGAGCTAAGAATTGTACTAATGAGGCACTCAAGTTTTAACAGTAAAATCGTGTATATAAATACTTAATAAATAAAAAAAATTTTGTTTGTAAAACTGTTTGCTTTACTAAATTTAGACAAAAATTTACTTAATTCTAATTTTTGCAAATTCTTCTGAATTAATTTTGCTCTTTTAAATGCAGTTATCGGCAATTATGGAAAGACACACCTTTTTATTACCCAGTAACTCAGATCTTCTACTATGGCATATAAACTGACAGGCTCCTGTCAGACCTCTGTGGCAAGCAGCTGCTTGAGGGGGTATTTATTTTATATATATAACTTTCCTCTAAAACTTCGTGATCTCCTCTACTGTAAAAGTATTTTTTTACTAATTTTTTACAACTGTAAAAGTATTTTTTTTAATTTATATTCTGCTTTGCCATCAAAACAGATTGTGCTTTTCATATGCGATAAGTTTTTTTTAGCGATAAGTTTTTATGCAATAAGTTTTTAGGCTTGATCCTAATGGATTTCTTTTTTTTTTTTTAGAGTGAATATCGTAGAATTTTCAAATCAAGTTTCTTTTTACATTATCTCAAGTAGTTTTTTCACACATGTCAGCCATCGATAATGCAATAATGTTTTCTCATGTATCTGCATATCTTATAAAATATGAGACTTTATTAATTAACATAAATTTTTTCATCTGCTGTTTTATCCACTATCCACATTAAGGTTAATCTTTTATTTGTTGAGAGCTTTTAAACATGGATATCCTCAGTTTTATTTGTTGATATCTGCATCCACACAGGGCTCTATTTATGCTTTCTTGCCCTAAGTTTGATAACCATTCCTGTAGCTCGACACTTTTTAAATGAAAACCCCCCGATGAGGGAAAACCCCCAATTTTCCCCTCATCGGCAACCAAATGAAGATTCTTGATGAGGGCCTTACCAGCTGAAGTCAATTTCAGTTCTACTAATCATTTTAAAAATTATTGTTCACTAATTCTATTGCAGTTAATCCCTGGTAAGATTCAGAGAGCAGCTTTAACCCTTCCAGTCCCAGCCTGAAAATATGAGATATTTGGTTTATCAAGATTTACTCTAAATCAGATAATTTAATGTATCACAATTGCAATTAATGCATAATCGTGTGTGGTAAATAATGGTGTATAGGGTAAAAAAAGATTATATGCAAAAATAGATAAAAATAAATCCAAAGTTGCATTTTGTTTGTATCATAATAAAATGTACTACACAAATGAACACTTACACCTACTGGTGTCATCTTGCTGGTTATTAGGGAAAAGAAATGAAATAATGGAAAATAATAATATAAATACTAGTAAATTGGGATAACACCATTGCCTACACTTAATATTTGTAGCTTGAACAACTTGTAGAGAAACACTGGGTTTTTTATTTTCTCAATCTTGAGTTTAGACTGAAATAAAAAAATAATAAATACCCCCTCAAGCAGCTGCTTGCCACAGAGGTCTGACAGGAGCCTGTCAGTTTATATGCCACAGTTGGAGATCTGAGAGGATGGCAGGACCTCAGCAGAAAAACAACATATACAACCATGCCTTATCCGGGGCTCGAACCCAGGTCCTTAGATCAGTAGCCAAGTGCGCTAACCACTCGGCCATGGGATGGCTGAACCAAACTTAATGTAGAGGAAATTTCTACTAGAGCTATTGTTTCTGTGACTATGAATGCTTTTTTATATTTTCATTATTGATGTCAAAATTAATATTTGCTTTTTACCATTCCATTCATGAAGCTTTTCTCCTTGAAAAATTTAATCTGCAGTTCCCAAGTTCGAGTCCTAGCTGGGTCAGCATTGAGATTTATCTCCGCATAACTCCCTGCCCTGCCCACAATCAGTAGGGGACACTGATGGGCTTGGAAAGGCTGCCATCCATCAGATGGGATGTTAAGCCATGGCCCCGTGTGCAGGAAAGCCAACCCTGTGCACATTAAAGAACACACTGAATGGCTTAACAGGAGGCTACCATCTGTCTCCTACAGCTGTTCCAGTGGGTCACCTCCCCAACCTTCTCAGCCTTCAGGGTCCTTGTGACTTGGCCATTTAGCCCATTGTGTGCAAAAAAGTGCCGCTCAGAGGTAAAACAACGCAACCCTGAAAAATTGATAAATGGATTTTTTTTTTGTTTCAAACTTTATTAACAAGGACAGAACAAATGCTGTAAGTATTTCTCCTTGGGAAGTCTTTGAGCTCCAGATTTTTCTGCCACAGTAATGTGTCTCTAGATAGTAAGCCAAGAAAATGAATAACCAACAATTCAAGAGTATCTTCATATTTGGTTTATCAAGATTTACTCTAAATCAGTGTTTCTCAAACTGTGGGTCACAAGCATCTTAAAGGGGGGGGGGGGCATAGCTGGATACAACTGATTGTGTACTATATAAAAAAAAATCTGCTTCTTTCATTGTAAAAATGAGGGTTAAAGTTCAAGGTTGTAAAATTGTAATTTTACAAACTTGAACTTACTTACTTGAACTTTTAAATTACTTTAACCCTTCCCGTCCATTAAAATTGTAATTTAACAAACTTGAACTTTACATCGTAAAAATGAGGGTTCAAGTGTTATAAACACTCACTTCCTAACATAATCACAAGTCCTTTTACCCACTCTCTTTTCCAATCTGTTATGGCTCTCCGAGAGAAAGTGACAGTAATGCTTTCTATGCTACGTGACATGAAAATGCTTGGTTAGTGATAAATGACCTTATGGACAGTGTCTACTTAGTTAAAAACTTGGACTGGTATCCAGTATCAAAATATCAAATGATAAATGTCAGTGCTACATATTAGCTTCGACTGCCAGTAAGAGAAGATCATCGGCAACCAAATGAAGATTCTTGATGAGGGCCTTACCAGCTGAAGTCAATTTCAGTTCTACTAATCATTTTAAAAATGATTGAGTTCTAATTCTATTGCAGTTAATCCCTGGTAAGATTCAGAGAGCAGCTTTAACCCTTCCAGTCCCAGCCTGAAAAACTGAAATGAATCCACTGGCTGAAGCAATTTTCTACTGAGCTCAGTCAAAGAAAAAAAATTAACCTTACAATTTTTTTTTTGCCAATTAACTAGTGAACAGAAATTTATCTTGTCACATACCAAATTAAACATAATTTCATTTTGGATTTTATGAAAACAAAATATTTAACAAAAATCAGGAATGTATTGATTTTAATAAGACATTTTAAGAGTAATATAGTAATAAAAAGGATCTGGAGAGGCAAATAAAAATTTATTTAAAAAAAATCCAATGAACCAAATAATTATACTACACATGACTAAAAAGGAAATTACTCTCTCTCCTAATATTTCCCTGTGATATCCCTTGAGTACGGTTCAGGCATTTTTATCAACTGTGCCCAAATATTGTGTTGATGCAAAAGTAATGGGAAAAAACGTGAACCCCATATTTGTAGTTATCGGAAAATGTGCAGCAGTCTTGTAAACGTAAAAGAAAACACAGGTATAGCTCAGGTATCTAATGAAGTTCTGTACCTATATTTAGTCCTTACAAGTGGCAACAGGCATTTTACAATGGCAATTCAAGATGTGTATATTCATTCCATCATGCTTTATGAATTCACAAATGGTGTTGATGCCCAAGAGTGTTTGAGTAAACTGGGCAAAGCTCATGGGAACAAAGTCATCTCTAATAGCACATGTTATCAGTGGTATGACAAGTTCCAGTCAGGTGGCTTTCAGCTTGGAAACGAACCTTGAAGCAGCCCATCAGGCAGAGTTGAACAATGGCTTTTAAAGGTACTGCTGAATGAAAATCCACATAGATATTTTGTGAATTTCTACATCTTAGTGAACACCAATCAGTCCTCCATTGTTCGACATCTGCAAAAGCTGGGTTATTTGTCAAAACTGTATACCTGGATCTCACATCAGTTGTCACACAGAACATAGTGGCTTGCTACACTACATGTGCTTGATTGCTTGCTTGGCAAAAGACTGCTGGTTTTCTTGACAGAATGATTGCAGGGGATGAAAAGTGGATTGTTTTTGATAATGTTACCCGAAAAATATCATGGTATCAAGCAGGAGAATCATCCCAGGCTACAGCAAAACCGGAATCTCTATTGTTGGTGAGATTGCAGGGGTATCATCCACTATGAGCTGTTAAACTGGTCTGGATGGAGAAGTCTGAAGTGGGGGGTCTTGCTGACTGGTTTGGGTCCCCAGTTCAGCAGGCTCATCCTGATTTCTGAGAAATTGCGGGTCTGCAGCCCCGACGAAGTTCGTGGGTAGGCATACTGTTGCTGGGGGCTGCAGGTTCATGGCCCTAATGGAGAGGACGAAGTTGAGGGCTTGCGACTGGGAGTGGGATCCCTGGTTGACAGGCTTATCAATGGAAAAGCCAAACTAAGAGTCTCCGCATGAGAACCTTTAGGCAATTCTAGTATTGAATGTTTTATATAGTGATTGACGTGGTGGAGGAGCCTAGGGTGCCTTTGCGAAGTTGGGGTCCTGGATCGATTGGCATGCCTGATGTGCCATGGAAGGTTTGCAGCCCCAGTGGAGAGGTTTGTAGTTGAGGGTTCTGCTGACTGGAATTGGTGCCCCGGTCAAGCGACCTCATCGATGCAGCCTCTGAGAAGTTGTGGGTCCCAACTGATTGGTAATGCTGGGGTGTCATGGGTAAACGCAGCCCTGATGGAAAAGTCGAGGGCCATGCTGAACGGGAATGGGATCCCCTATTCGGCTGGCTCGTCGATGGAAAAGCCTCTGGGAGTCTCCACCATGGTAGCTCCCCCAGTTCAAAAAGTTAGGTATGTTTATTCAAAGATTGGCATTCTAAATTCAAAAAATTAACCATCAAAGTTCAGGTTCTGTATATGTTTGGCATTTTATATTAGAAGGAATTTTCACTGATATGTTTGGCTTTTATGTTTAGGCAATGCGCAAAATTCGAAAAGTCACACTACTGATGTCTCAATGATTAGACAATCAGACGAAACTGATTCTATCTGTTTAAATGTCGTGCTCATAACAGGTCCTTTCTCTGCGGCAATGATATTTTTTAAGTGAAGGTATGCATAGACAGTATATGGGTCAGTTGTGGCGCCCACTGTATAATGTAGTACTATCCAGAATAGTGGAACGTTTGGGGGTGGTCATGGAATTATATTTCCTGTCCAAAGTGCTCTCCTCCAGCATCTATACAAAGTTGCAGACATCTACACCAATTCTGGAATGCTTAATGATACTCTTGTTGGGGAATACTCTGCAACTTTGAATGAATGCATTTTGCAAGGTTTTGCACCTTTGAAAAAAACTTCCCAATAAGTTCCTTTTTAATTTTTGGAAAGCAAAAATCACATGGTACAAAATCAGATGAATATGCAGGTTGGGGTAGCTGTTTGATTTTTTTCCTCAAATAGGCCATAACTTGCTGTGTTTTGTGAGCATTGGCATTATCATGAAGAAGGAGAACCCTAGACATGCCTGTTGTTGGACACTGCTCCTTCATTTCCTTAACCATTTTGGGCAAAACAATGATGGTTTAATATTGGCCATTTATAGTCATTTTTTTCAGGTAAGGCAAAGCCTCTTTACAGAGAAGGCCAGATGTCACATGACCACATCAGTGTTTTAGATGTAGAGAAAAGATGCTCTGGTTTCTGCTGCAGCATATGAAAATATATATGCTGCAGCAGATTATAAATCGCTTGGAAAGTCATGAAAACTAAATGTTTCTCCTCCCTATTTATTTTTTTATGTTGAAATGTTAGAAGTATAAACAGATAACTTTGTGCTAGCAGTAATATGTGGATTATCGAATTTGAATATAATAAAAATTAATTGCTAAAAATTCCATATATTGTCAGAGTAACTTTTCTACTTGAAATATTCCATTTTTGCAGAATCAAACTTTGATGAAAAATATTAGTTCCAACAATATTTATTGACTATGAATGTAATTGTATAATTGTAACGAATTTTTCATTCGGGTTTGTCTTATTGCAAAAAGTGCTAGTAAAATAAGGAAAAAAGTATTAATCATCTATTAAAAGCATTTTTATGTCCTCTGAAATCTGTCCCACCACGACCTGACATAACAAAGAATAAAGTGATTTTAACGTGTGAAATAATAAACAAATTAAAAAAAACACCTTTTATTTAACAATCACATGCAGAAAAATCACATGCAGAATTTATCACATGCAGAAAAAGGAGAAAACAATCATAGCATTTTGGGAATGTAATTCACAGCGATTATCAATTTTTGGAATAAAATTCACAATGGTGTTGAAAATAATTATTTCATAGTTTCCTAAAGAATACACGGATTTATCACAATTGAACAATGCCCTATTTTGACATCTTTCACTCTTGCAGTTTGTTAAACACTTATATAACATTAGATTTGCTCTGAGTATTAAACTGAAGACTTATATACTGATGTACACAAAGTAATGTGTAATTTATTACCTTCACTTTAGTTATATCAACAACATAATTTCAAATTTACTTGTTTACAACAAAATTTCCTTAAACATTAATACTATTTCATACAGAACATTCTCCAGTACTTTCGACGCTACCAAATCCACGATAAAAAAAATTGATCAGAAAAAATCAAATGCAAACAGCAAAAACTGCTCTTTAAACATTAATGAAATGTCATAATATTACCAGGTAAATATGAGTAAATGTCAACACTGAATTAAATCAACCACTCAAATATTAGTGAGATGACAAATTTATACACATAATTTTTACCAGTTAAATATTAATATGTCTACCCTAAATTAAATCACTTAACCACTCAAATATTTTGAGATGCCAACTATAAACTGCATAATTTGAGTTAAATATCAGTAGATGTGAACCTGAATTAAATCACCTAATCACTTAAATATTTCTGAAATGTGAACTGTAAACCACATTATTTTAGTTAAATATCAGCAGATTCCAAACACTGAATTAAACCATTTAACCATTCAAATGTTTTTGAGATATCAACTGTAAACTACACAGTTTTACTTAAATACACTGCTCAAAGTGGAAATCGTAACACCAAGAAGTATTGGAAGTAGAGATATGTAAATCGCAGGAGGCAATTGGCCATCGGCCATCAGAGATATGCAAATGATCAAAGTTCTGCAATGAATGGACATGTGACACCCAGCCAAGCCATAGATAAATATCAGGTGCCCATGAGCTCATATCATAACATGATTAACAGTGAGGTTGGGGAGCATGCTATACCAAGTATGGTATAGAGAAAAAAATTACAAAACGGAAGAAATGTTTAAACAAGAATTTTTTTTTCCGTTATTCACAAATAACCTTTCTATTTATGTGCATTATGATAATTTCTGTCTATTAGTGTTTTTAAACTAAATTTTTATTTGTGTTACCAGATGCATTTTTTTACTACATGACTAAAAAAATTCCTATTAAAATAAAACTAGTCATCTTTTTCGTTAAATATTTTACTTTCAGAAAATCGAATTAAATGCTGATTAATTCGGGATATAACATGCTAATTCCTTTCACTAGTTATTTGTCAAAAAAAGTTCCAAAGGTAATTTTTTTTGCCTGATCAGAGTGAAAAAATAGCTGGGCCTGGGAAGGGTTAAGCTTTTGAGCGATCGCTGCAAGCATGGAGTGCAATGTGAGCACAGTGCACCAGTGCAGCTTACACATCATGGATCACCAAATGGAACAGGTACGAGAATAGCACGCCATATCACAGCAATTGTGCTGTAGAGTGATTTGCGGACCACTATGGGAACTGTCTTCTCCACACAACCCATTAGACAATGTTTGCAAGAATGAGGGCAAGACGTCCAGTTTGCCATTGCAGTGACATCATGGTTATGCTATCTCCACTGGTGCCGAGTGAGACAACATTGGACTACAGAATGGAGAGTGTTGTATACAGACTAGTCCAGATTCTGTTTTGGTATGCCAGATGGCTGTTTATTCGCATGGCATTGGCATCATCAATGCCATGAGTCCATTAGCCACTATATGACTCCTGTGGTACAATGGCATATAGTGGCTGGACACTTCTGCTCTATGTTTCTGGTGTGCTGATGATGAGACATTACATCAATGACATCTTTATTCTCGGGGCACGACCCTTACCATCCTGCCTGGACTGATTTTGCAGCAGGACAATACGACTTGACACACTACATGTGCAATGATGGACAATCTCCCATGGCCACTATATTCCCGGACTTGCCGCCCGTTGAGCATGTGTGGGACTTTATGGGTCACTGCCTTTGCCAGCTTCCTCCGGCAGCAAACTTGGTACAGTAGTACCATGCCCGATTGGGTGCTGTTTGGAACACCATACCTCAGGACTCCATTAACCATCTGATTGGTGGAATGCCAAGACGTCTACTATGCACAGATGAATCTGCAATAAATGCAATGTGCATTTATTGCAGATTCATCAGTGCATAAATAGGCTCACCTCAGGTAGTACCTTGCATTCTCATGTTCCATATTTTGATCATTTACACATCTACCTTCATAGCTTCCACCTTGTTAGTTTCAGCAATATGCATCACTTCGCGATGTTGCAATTTCCACTTTCAGCAGTTATGATTAGATTTCCCCTTTTATTTCGAGGGATAAAATTTTGATTGCAATGGAAAGAAACCAGCCGTTGTTCACTATTGATTTCACAAATATCTGCTACGGTTTTTTCAGGGGAATTCAGGGGGGTTCATGTATTTCAGGGGTGAATCCACTATGACTGGCTATTGTTCGAATCCTGTGCCAATTTTCCCAATAATACGTTGTACGCCAATTTCACCCTTAGGTGTTTTACAGGATTCTTGGCAATGCCATCTGGATTGAGCCAAACCCCTTCTGCTTCACAAAAATCATCATAATATTTTTGTTATGAGATGTTACACCAGTTGAAAAGCCAGAATATTATATCCTGTAAACAAACCACTAGACTGTATGGTTTTATTACTCTTCCCAGTGAGAATAACATCATGCATGCAGATGGCTCTATGTGCGTATTCCAGATCGAGAGCCCTGTAAAATTCCATGGTGGTCCACACTCTTGTAAGCATTCTCTGTTCTGGGGGGTGAGTACATTTGCAATTTACACAACCCCACAGCAAGAAAAGCAAAGAGGGAAGAGCAAACAATCATGACTCTTAATGGGGAGCCAGGGTGCCAAAACAGTTGCTTTAATGATGCCAAAATAGTCATCTTTCTCACAATTACAATTTTGGGAGATTACTAACAGAGTGATGATCTCTCAGTAGATATCTGCCTTCTCTGCAGATGTGGAGGTGCAAGGAGCAAAAGTTCACATACTTCAGGGTGACATTAGGAAAGGTACAAGCATATAGTCTAAAGGCTTCCATTTATCCTGCCACCATATATTCTATCATGACAGCATCTGCTCATAAATGCGAGTGGCTAGGGTCCCTTTATCAAATTTTGAAATTCATGGTTCCAAATATGATGAGTTTGTAAGCTGCTTCTTAACGAATTCTGCCTTGTACCAACTGGAATTTAGTGCCCATTGGCTTTCATACGTTAGGTGGATGAGAGAGGAGTCTGGAAAGCAATAGTTGCAAGCGTGATGCCAACATCCGTTATAAGAATATAATGTTGTATTTGCGTAGCAAACCCCTTCTATCTTAAATGGTGCCTCACCTGCAGAGAGAGAGTCAAGTATATTACCTGGTTCTCTGTTTTTGGTACGTAAGCCAGGCAACAGCTGCTAGACTTTGTTGGCCGAATCCCAGAGTATCACAAGGCAGGTATGACATTCTCCTTAAGATATTTCTGTCTAAACAAACAGACATGCACCAGTCAGAGTGACACTCTCCATAAGGGGATAACAGCCTGTAAGAGATAGAAACCCCTCTTAGAAAAATTCTACACCAACCTGAAGAATATAATAAACATCCTAGCAGCAGTACAAGACCATTTCCTCCCACAAGTTCCAGTCTTTCTTCTGTGCACTGGCAAACCATTCGTCAAATTCTTCTGCATCTATTCCCTTCATAAATTGGGGTTGGAAAAAATGTTTTTTGCGGAATGGACCCTACAGAGTCCAGATTATCTATCTTATAGAAAGTGTAAGGAAATAGCCCGTAACATCTTTAATAACAAAAAGTGAAGGGTATTAACACAGAGGAGATGAGATGGTTTTCAGATAATGTATACATAAATAATTTAGAATAAAAATTCTTTTGAATGATTTAAACTTGTGTATCAAAACAGTTGCATCATAGAACTGTAGGGCAGCCACCAACCTGCTCATTTTACCCTTCTCTACAATTTGTCTTGTACGACTAATCCATCATTAAATCAACGTTCATAAACGTTTCAATTACTCACCCATCATTAGTTTTGTATCGCGATGCACAGCACTTTAACGAGTCGACATCATGATCTTCCACTGTCGCTACACCATAATAAATGGAAGGAAACTGTTTTAGGTTGGGAGGGTTTAATGAATTCAGGAAATAAGGGTTTGCAAATGCGGGGTTGTACCCCTAAATCCAATCAAACCCTAAGCATTGATTGCATCTGTGCTTCTCCTTACAAACATTTCTCTCCACATGAAACTTAAAACACTTTTGACCCTTGAAAAAGCAGAAACAAGTATCTTTAGATGATAATTTGACAGTCGGATTTCGTATATTCCTGAATGCGTTTTATCTTGGGAATGCTACAAAGACCAAGTGGCACTCCAGCTGCTTTGTGCAAAGCTATGACTTCATTTTTCTGTTTTATTTCTTCCATCTAATACATGATCATAGGCTGGAGGTGTAATTTTTTTTTAAATATTGTTCTTTTGCCTTCGACACCACTAGCGAACGTGCAAGACAAATATTGCTTGTGTCATCTATCTTGATTAAGGAATGCCTAGCCCTATTAAAATAATCTAAATTACTCACCCCATTCCTACACAGTCCGGGGACCCCCCCCCCCCCACACACACACACACACATACGATTGTTGTTCACAAAAGCAAGATCAGTGGTAATCACTTCACGGCATAAAAGCCTTCGATTGAGCAACTCTAGCCAATGTCTTCAAGAAACACTCGCCATGAAGTCAGCCACTTGAATAAAGGAAACTACCAGGAGTATGCAAGACTGACGGTATCAAGCGCATGTGCGTGAAGGGCTTATTCTCTGTAAAGGTTTCAATGTTATTACAAAAAACCTTCATTCGATGATATGGAAAAGCTTCTAAGGATAAGGATTCAAACCCCCACAGCATAAGCTCATAAGAAACAAACTTGATTTGAAACTTACGGGAAAATCCAATAAAATTTCTAATTACATTAAAGCCTTGGGCACTTGTCGTTGATATTCTCTTTGCCACATCATGTGACTGAAATCTATGCTCTGGAACAAGTCCAGCAATCTTCACTCGGTGAGAGGCTTTCTGACGGTCATCAATGGGTGCCTTTTGTTTATCCTGAACATGGGGTTCTGAGAAGTAATGAGAAAGTTTAATTATCTAATACATTAGATCAGTGGTTCTCAACCTTTTATGCTTCACATACCCCCTGGAAATGTGTATGTAACTGGCGTACCCTGTGTATAGATAGATAAAACTATAGTTAAGTATAACAATGGGAATAAAATAAAACATATATATATACATTAAATTTTTTATTCATAAATTACATATATCAATAAACACAAAAAATGACATTTTTGCACAGCAGTGTTGCTAACTTAGAGACTTTGTTACTAGATCTAGCGACGTTTGAACTCTCACGGTGTACCCCAAAAAAATTTACCGCGTTGAGAACCCCTGCATTAGATAATCTGATGCTATCTGGACTAGATTAAAAGAATTGCATAGTTTTGTCTCATATTTCTAACACTGAACTTGATAAACTATGCTTAGAGAATAAAACAATTTAGAAGAATCTTGAACTACATTTATCAGTATCATGCCCCCCCCCCCCCAAAAAAAAAGGTGGGGGCTGTAGAAATTCAACTTTGTTGGTTTTTAGAAATAAAAAAAATTCCCATAAGCATTCACATTTTCCCAATCACTGAATAATTTTGATAATACCTCTAGCAGTGGAAATTTTGGAAAATGCCAAAACTAAACAAATATGGCAAAAAGATCCATTAATGCTAAAGATTCGAAAATTTGCTAGTAAAGTGTGATGGTTAAGAAATTTACATTACATTGGCAGCAGTGATTTGCCCCTTTACCTTCAGGGTGTTGGTAGAAAAATGCAATTTTTTGGTTTTAAGAGAAAAATTTGTTTAGTGATGTACAGATACTACACATTATTATTATTATTTGCATTTTCCCATTCATATGTTAGTTCGGATTTCCACTGTTAGAGTGCTAAAGGAGGAAAATAAGAAACATTTCTCTTTGGAAACGAACATCTAAATGGAGAGACGATATTTGCCAGAGGAGATGGTTATTTTTCTAGCTGTTACTTTTAGAATACTTTTGCATTCCATGGTTCGTACGAGGTCCGGACCTAGAAAAAAAATAATGGGGTGTTTGCAGGGAACTTATCAATCAATCAAGCCAGTAAAAAGTGGGGAGGGGAATGAAATTGGATTTCCATCGCAGTGTAACAGTTTCCCTTTCATTTCCAATTTTTTAAAAATATTGTAGAAAAACGCGGGAATATGCAGAAGTGTAATGATTTTTGATCTCCATTAGCCTTTCTACCATTCTTATAAAGATGATCTACGATCAAAGTGGCCGGATCTGGGTGGTAACCTGGGGGTTCTACCCAGATCCGGCCACTTTGATCGTAGATCTTTATAAGAATGCTAGAATCCCCCACCTCCTAGATCCTGACCTGATTCACAATCAATGATTATTTTCTGTCACAAATCTCGTACATTTGCACTCGAGATCCTGTGAATATTCATTCAATTATGTCTTGCACTATGTTGAAAAAGAAAAGTGTCTGGACACTTCCATATTATATGAATGGAAAGCCACTTTCAAAGCTCCCTAACATTGAAAATAAGCCTTTTACGCAAAAATTGGCGATAAATTGTAGATGTTATTCAAATCTCTCTAAATATATTTCCCGCAATATTCGTTTAATATTTAAAGAATGAATGGAAGCTGAAGCATTTATCTTCAACTTTTGACACTTGTGAAAAAATATTTCAATAGATAAAACACAACTCTTGTAACAATTTGTTCACTAACATAAATACCTGAAGTTTGTATGACGATTTTTCAAGATTTCATCAATTTGAAGGCAATGTGACAGTGTCAATTTTCAACAATCTACGATCAATATTTAAAGAGCCATTGCAGCAGGACTATTTAACAGCACATTGATGAAATTGACAAATTGATGAAATCTTAAAAAATCGTCTTACAAACTTCAGATATTTAATTTATGCTAGTGAACAAATTGTTACAACAGTTGTATTTTATCTATTGAACTATTTTTTCACAAGTGTCAAAAGTTGGAGATAAATGCTTCAACTTACATTCATTTTTTAAACATTGCACGAATATTGCGGGAAATATATTTAGAGAGATTTGAGTGATTTCTACAATTTATCGCCAACAACAGTTTTTGCGTAAAAGGTTTATTTTCAATGTTGGGGAGCTTTGAAAGTGGATTTCCATTCACATAATATGGAAGTGTCCGGATACTTTTTTTCAACATAGTGTATATCAGTAAGCATACTTCGAAGCAACGACGAATCCAAAGGGGAGGGCCAAGCGGGCCATGGCACCCTCTTTCAGAATGCTAATAATAGTAAAAGATGCATAAAGTTATGAAACTAATTTTTATTTCATGCCTTTTTGAAGACATTTTTTAAAGACCTGTAAAAGAAGGAGGGAGGAATTGTTATACTGCATTGGAAATCCAATTTTTTGCCCCCTCCCTTGCATTTTCTCCGTTCGATTGTGTTTCTTGCCCACCCAATTTTTTCCCAGATCCGGACCTGCTTCGAAGCCAAGTGCCGCTCTTCTTCCAACCCAAGTGACGCTCTAGACAGTATCTCTTGAACACTACAAGACTTTTTCCAGAGGTACATAAATAAATCCTTAAATTGCATGAGTAATAACAGAACAGAATGCTCTGAATCATATATGCATTGCAGTGCAATATTTCCATATACCAAACTAATGACAACTTTTAATTAATGGTTATAAAGTTCATTAATCCATTAAAAATTAATTCATTAAATTTAATGAGTAAAAATTTATGTCCTTAAAGAAATGAACAAAAGAAGCATACATAATATTTATTTAAAAAAAAACTCAGAAATTGCTTAAGATGCAATTTCTATTAAATTTCTCTCTTAATAATTAACACTTAATAATTTTAAAATCCTACTACTATATTATTCCTATAAAATCACCTAGTATCATATTCCAGTTTGCAAAAAACAACAGTAACTTCAGTCGTATTGAATGCAGTATGAAACAAAAATTCACGGAGCTAATAAACAATAAGTAATCTTTCTTTGTTTCCTGTAAATTGATTAATTTTTAAATGTATAAACATAAACAGTCGATTTTTCAAATTTTATACAGCCATTCCCGAGAATCAGTAAATATTACCAGGAAGAAAAAAACTATGTATTTGAGAAGCTCTAAAATATGGGTATGCGAATTCTAATTATGCTGATTGTGAAGAGTGTAATGAAATAGTTTTGGAATTAGAACTTATAGAATCTAGGGAGCCGTCCCATGGCCGAGTGGTTAGCATGCTTGGCTACTGATCTAAGGGACCTGGGTTTGAGCCCCGGATAAGGCATGGCTGTTTGTGTCGTTTTTCTGCTGAGCGCCTGCCATCCTCGCAGACCTTCTACTATGGCATATAAACTGACAGGCTCCCGTCAGACCTCTGTGGCAAGCAGCTGCTTGAGGGGGTATTTATTTGTATTTTTAGAATCTAGGGTGCGGAAAATGGAGATTCACAGTAAAGAAGAAGAGAGGGTCGAGAAACAAAAGCGCGATCAGCAGATACAAAAACACAAGGAGATGATTTGGGAACTAGAAGACAAAATTAGGACGATGGACAGAGATGGAAAGACGGAGTACAGGGGTAAGGTGTGACAGACCCAGTAATGTAGGGAATGCATGTCACTTGATGAGAACAGGAGAAAGAAAAGAGAATAAGGGAATTAGGAAGGAGGAATTAGAACGAACTCGTGAATGGAGTTGGCTAGATTGCAATTGAGGCGAAGCAGCTTAGACTCATTCGACAATTTGTCAGCTTTGGCTACCCCGAATTCCGGGAATTGGATGAACTGCCTGAATGTTCCCAGCTACGAGATCATACTGTGGGCAAGGCTCCACACGAAGTTGCCGATAGCGTTTTCCTGAATTTTGATTGGAAAACATAACTTGCCTGCTAGAGAGATAGAAATTAATATATACAATAAAGAGAATTTACGTTTTAAGAGCAAGAAAAGTGATTTCGAAATTAAAGGTTGCAGGAATCCAGTTATAGAATTGCCTTTATCTTGCAATTCATTGGATGTTATAAATTATAAAGCTAGTGTTGGTGAATGTGAAGAAATCGATTACAAGACGAAAAGAATGATAATGAGGGTAAGCTGGCTATTTCTAGATATGGATGGACTTACTGATAATAATTTAGATTATAAACAAGAAGGGCAAGGATGTAGCTTGAAGGTTCAATTATTGAATTCCGATTTAAGTTAATTCCGAATTAAATTCGGAAAATTTAATTGTTTATTAGTGATGTTTGCATCGGGAAAGAAATCAGAATAGAGGAATTTAGAGAAATTAAAAATTTTAAGGAAACTGCCAAGGTCGAGTTTGGATCTAAGAATCAAAGTATGAGTTCAGCTGTGACAGGGGATGTGACACAAAATACAAGTTTGGTGAACTTCAACACAGAAAATAGTGGTAAGTCATGTAATGAGATGCAAAAGTGTAAGGGAAATTGCAGTTCTGAAAATTCAGCTGTAAATGGAGTTAGCAGACAAGAAGAGATTTAATTAGTGCTGCTAAGAGTAACTTAGATAGAAATTTGGCATTCTTGAGTGAGGTGTTGGTGAGCAAAGGCATGCTTGCAAATGTCAATGTCACCGATGAAGACAGCCCGCGAACCTTTGGTGCACTGAAGGCACCGAAGTTAGCCACCAACCAGCCTGACTTTCGGTTCGCCTTTGGGAGGTCAAGGGAGCAGAGCGATGCAAAGAGAGGCTCGAGTAAAGTACACTTCTGGTATAGCCAGCGGCATTGACTTACTATAATATAGAAGGGGCACAGTAGGATTATTAGAAAGAAACTTTATGAGCAGTAGTAGCATAAATGAGAGTTCTGGCACAGTAAAAGGGACTCGAGAATTCTATGAAAATCCATGGGAAAAGTTATGGGGGATGAGGGCAAAAGTATGTTTCTTGTGGTTTTTGTGAAAATATGTGTGAAAATTAGAAAAAAAACGGGGGTTTTTAGCATGTGAAAAACTAATTTAAGTTTTTTTTTTAAAGACTAGGTTTAAACTAATTTGTGAATTAGTTTAAATAAATTAGGTTGAAATGGGGTGTGTGTGTATGAGATAAAAAATGAATTAGGTTGAAATGAAGTGTGTGTGTATGAGATAAAAAAAATGATGTGTTTTGTTAAGTTATCATACACTTCACTGGATACAACAGAATCAAAACTTTCTAAGCAAAGTCTAAAGTATTAATTCTGTTCAAAGAAGAATATCAAAATCTGATCAAAGAAGAATATTAAAAGTTTTATCCAAAAGTGAATAAATTTCTTATCATAGAAAAAATATTAAAACTTTTAATCAAAGTCCAAAGTGATTATTTTGCTACAAGAATATTAAAAACATTTATCTAAGCAACGTTAAAGTAATAATTTTGCATAATATTAAAACATTTATCTAATAAAAGTCCAAAGTAATAATTCTGTTACCAAACCGAAATTTTCTGAAGTATATGATAATTTAACATAGAAGAATATTAAAATTTTAATCTAATCAATGTTCAAGTAATAATTTTGCTACAAGAATATTAAAACTTTATCTAACTAAAGTCCACGTAATAATTCCCGTTTTCCAGCTTTACAATTAAAGCTTTACAATTAAATGTATTTAAATCGTACTTATCTTAGATTGGGACTCTATACCGAAGGGGGAACTCAAACTGACTTCGAATCGCTTGAAATCTTTCTTAAATACTCAACCGAAATTTAAAACCAAAACTCAATAAATTTCTTATCATAGAAGAATATGAAAATTTTTATCTAATCAAAGTTCAAGTAATAATTTTGCTATAAGAATACTAAAACTTTTATAAAAGTCCACAAAATAATTCCCGTTCCAGCTTTACAATTAAATCTATTTAAATCCTACTTATCTTAGATTGGGACTCTATACCGCAGGGGGAAAGTCAAAGTGACTTGGAATCGCTTGAGATCTTCTTAAATAATCCACACAACCAAAACTGAATCTTGAACTTTGGTTTTGGATAAAAAAAATTCGGTTTGATAGCAAAGTCCAAGTAATAATTTTTGCTATCAAACCGAAATGTTTATCCAAAATCAAGGTTTAAGATTAAGTAGCAAAGTCCAAGTAATAATTTTGCTATCATACCGAAATTTTTATCCAAAACCAAAGTTCAAGATTCAGTAGCAAAGTCCAAGTAATAATTTTGCTATCAAACCGAAATTTTTATCCAAAACCAGAGGATTCAGTAGCAAAGTCCAAGTAATAATTTTGCTATCAAACCGAAATGTTTATCCAAAACCAAAGTTCAAGATTCAATAGCAAAGTCCAAGTAATAATCTTTACCAAAAACCAAAGTTTAATAAGATTCAGTAGCAAAGTCCAAGTAATATTTTTTATCCAAAACCAAAGTTCAAGATTCAGTAGCAAAGTCCAAGTAATAATTTTGCTGTCAAACCGAAATGTTTATCCAAAACCAATGTTCAAGTTTCAGTAGCAAAGTCTAAATAATAATTTTTATCCAAACCGGAAATCCAAGATTCAGTTTTGGTTCTGTGGAGTATTTAAGAAGGTCTCAAGCGATTCCAAGTCACTTTGACTTTCCCCTCCTGAAGAGTAAGTAGTTATTTTTGTATGTTTTTTCTAAGTTGCTTAGTTGAATCGCTGGTCGCCCGTTGGTGCGTCGGCCGTTAATTTTTCTAGTCCAGATAGAAGTTTGAAAAGAATGTCTCCTGAAGTGAAAAAAAAATCCTTAAACAATCTTAATGATCAGAATTTTTAGGATCTTCAACAATATTTGAACGGATTAATTGAAATTTTCTCTTAAAAACATTTCATCAGATTCAATTAGAAGAGGGAAACATACATATTTTTTAAACGTGCAAATAGATGTAAATTTTGATTGTATTTAAAATAGCTTTTTAGCCAACAACTAATAGTTTTCCCTCTAGTGGTTGTAAAGTTGCTTTTCGTTCTAAGACAATTACGCAATATACGTGATATAATTCGTTTGGCAGTCTATTTAATTTAAATCGTATTTCGATATCAGCAGTTGCTGATAATTCATACAGACGTGATTCGTATTTGCTGACATCGAAGTGGAATATCGGATACAGTTTCATAAAATCTTGGTAACTGACTTGTGTACCCAAGTCGATATCCATATTTTTTGCAGCTAAAAAGCTGTTGTAAACTCGCGCATAGTCTAAAGTGTTGGGTTCAAAGTTGCACTCGAATTCTTGTTCGGGAAACTGTTTGCTATTCACTCTGATCTGAATGCGTTCTAGTAACATGTGATCAAACACCATATAGTTTCTGGTTTGATTACTTAATCGGTTAGACTTTTGTAAGACGAAATAAAGATGGACAGGTTTGTTTTGAGTTGTAGTAACCCGCCAACTGACATAGGAGTCAATTCGAGTATCTGATTTGTACAGTTTGCACGATTCCCAAAAGATTTCATGTGGATTGCTGCTTGCTAACTGAGATTCTAGTTTTGCAAGTACTTGTAGTGATGGCTCCACTTTTGGAATAAACCAAGATACGTGAGATATTTCAAATTTATACAACGTAGTCCCAACTCTCTGAATAATGTCTTTGTCATCACTTTTTTCTAGTTTTATGCTATGTTTATGACCGCGAAACACTTTATCCACGTCTCGGCAGAATCTAAACAGCCGATTCAGTGGTAAGAATAAACTTACGTTTTGACTATTTTTTGTAATTTCATATCTGTCCGAGAATCCTTGATTGAATTCAGGATTTTTCTTCAACGTTTGTGCAAAATCCTCTATTTTATTATTCGTGTCCAGTTTATCTTCGCCTCCATCGTACAAATACTTATTCATTTTCGAACTGTCTGCGGTATCTTTGAACCACATCATACTTGTGGCAGCAGTGTGTGAAAAGTCTTCCGTAAAATCAATTAAATTGTGAATCGCGATCGTCACTCCTGGCAATTCAATATCTTCCAATTCTTTGTTTTCTATACAATATTGAGCAGTCTTAAAAATGTTGTACCCGTTATTGACCATCGTAAGTACATCATTGCCGCCGATATCAGACCCATATAATTTCAGTATTTTGCCTTTGACGTGAAACATAACTATTGTGCGGATGTAGAAAAACGTCTTTGGTAAATATTTCGTATTTTTCGAGATTTTTAACATTCAAATTGATTTCTCGATATTCCAAGTACTCGTATTTTGTCGTTGAATTATCGTCTATTGGATCTTCGAACAAATTCCAGTAAGTAGCTTCAACGTTCATCCTATACTTACTTTATGATTTTTAGGCCATTTCCGTATATTAACTGATTAAGAATATTTCTGCTCTTAGAGGATATTTTCTCGTTTTTTCGAACTATAGGCGATGGATTTGTATAAAATATTTTAATTCGTTTTCTCAGTATCTTCATCTTTAGTTGGATCTGATGTGTAACATATAAGTCACGTTTTCCTTGTTTAAGTCAATTATTTTATTGTTCTGATCGGTTACTTTCATTCTAACATTGTAAATGTAATCAGTTTTATTCAGCGGTAAATATATGAGGAAGAAAGGATGTGTGTCGATTAAACTGACAAGCGGTGTTTGAGGTACGAAACTGTACAACACGTCGCTCTTCTAGTTATTGAGATAGGAAGATTCGACAATAGAGCAATGAATTAGAATGCGATCGACCCCTCTCGTTTTGTTGGGTGGGAACTTTCCCTCGTTTTTTGCTGCATCGATAATTTTCGAATCGAACCCTAGTATTTCTCGCAACTTTCCTTCAGAAAAATCTATTTTATATCCTCTTGCCAAACGAAAAACAAATCTTAATGTGGGGAGGTTGCTTTCTAGTATTATAGGGTTATGATCCCCAAAGACATTTTTCAAAAAGTCATTAAATCCGTCTATATCGTACATTCCATTCGGGAAAGTTATTTTATTCCATTGCCTTCCATTGAAGTATTTCAGAGTGTTATTGTTATATTTATCACTGATGTTGTACCAGGAATATCACATATTGCTACCGATCAGTGCTATCTCGTATTCACAATTGAGTGTGATCGGCGTTTCATAATTAATTTCCAAATCTTCGGGGTTGTATGCTCTAATAGTAGAGGAATTGATAGTTATGAGTACCATCTTTATTAATATAGTGTAGTACTATGTAGTACTTATATGCTAGTTGTTACCAACAATTCATTCCGATCGTTAGGAGTTTGTTCAAACTGATACAATACATCATATGGGCTTATGTTATTATTCCTTCGTTTAATGTAATAGATGCAATAGTAACCGCATTTTACAGAATAATTTGCTTGAATTTGTGAAGAGTTATACATGATCGGCTTTAAAGATGAAAGTAAATAGTGTTTTCTTCTGGTGGCGATAAACCGAATGGATCAGATTCAATGATGCGAAGATAACTTCGCATCATTAAAATAAGCTACCCAATGAGTTCCTGAACCACGGAAAACGTCAAAGTTCACTATACCATTTTCGTTCTTAAATATTTTTGTTGGCAAAGAATCGATAGAGTATACACCACGGAATCCATTTTCGTTTTTCATTTTTTTTCGATATCTGAGTTACTTACTGGCTCTTTTTTTTTTAAATCCCTGAGCTATTTGTTTTCCTGGAATGTACAAACCTTTTCCTTTTCTTTTATTTTTAGATAAGCCAGCTGCTCTTTGCTTTCCAGGAACATATAACCCCTTTCCTAGAACTTTTTGTGCAAGCTTAGTACCAGCATATCCCGCAGCTCCAACTGCAGCTGCTTTTCCCAATGCTACGAGTGCAGGTATTAAGAACGGCAGAAATCCACCTAGATGTGTTTTGCTGAAACGAAGTCGAACTGGCGTTTTAGATTTTTTCAGTTTTAATGATTTGTCTCTTCGTCAGTTTCAAAGTATCGTTACCTTTCTTTTGTGGATCAATACTTAAAGTTATAGGATTCTTATTTACAAATGCACTCTTCAATTTTTGTTTTTGTCCAGGCGTTAAACTAGTTAGATAACTGTGATACATTATACTTTATTTTTATAAGCATCACGTACTTAAATTTTATATATAAAAATTAAGCTATCATTTGACATAACGTCACTCTACCCCAACATGCCTCTTAAAGTTGTACACCACTTTATTGAAGAGGTGCTTCAGAAAAGTGGCGAGCTGTGGAAATACTATGGAAGTATGCAGTATCCCATGTGAACCCAAGTTCGTCACACAGAATACATACTTTCAGAGCAACGGAGTTATCTACCACCAAATATTTGGAGTACTGATGGGATCACCACTTTCTGGACTACTCAGCGATATAGCCGTTCGCATATTGAAGATAAGGTGCTTAATTAAATACAGAGCTCCACGTCTACTTTGGATGAGATATATTAACGACATACTTATAACGAAACAAACAGGGGAACATATAAAGGGTATTAATAAGGTATAAAGGGTATTAATAAGTCTAAGAACGCCAGCTACCATTCTTAGACCTATTAAATAAAATAAAATAAATACCCCCTCAAGCAGCTGCTTGCCACAGAGGTCTGACAGGAGCCTGTCAGTTTATATGCCATAGTAGAAGGTCTGAGAGGATAGCAGGACCTCATCAGAAAAATGACACGTACATCCATGCCTTACCCGGGGCTCGAACCCAGGTCCCTTAGATCAGTAGCCAAGCGTGCTAACCAAATCACAAAAAATTAAAAGTTCGTATTTTCAGTATATAGTAAACTCCATGAAACATAAGAAAGCTGCTATGCATACATTTCTGCGGAATCAAAGATATGCAACAATAACCTCCGCCTTTGAAACATAAAGAAAAAGACTATATGATGTCGCCACCAAAGCAGGTTATCCCAAAAATTGGATCAGAGCTGTTGAGAGGAGGTGCGACTTCAAAGCCTAAAAGGCACCGAAACACCTGTGGCGCAGAATAGGGCATGTGTATATTTATACATCCCCTATACCAAATATTCCATGGGTGTGTGAATAATGGAGGCAGCCCATATAACATAAAAATACACTCCACCACTCAATCCTAGCAAAAGTAAAAAACGATCGTGACTAATACACCCCACTGGTGGCGTATAGAAAATTTACCTGTGAAAGACACCATCAACCAACATGCTGAAGTACTTGACTACTATAGGTAGAACAAGCAGACTTTTGAAATAAGGCTGAAGGAACATCAAAATGATATAAGCAATGGCAACATTAATGCCGAATTGGTGAAAATAAAGAACGAACTCGAAAAAATACCGGACATTGGTGGGGCCAAAATTTAATATGTCCTCCCAACACAATCGGAACTAGATATTCTTGAGCAAATTGATATATACCACAACAGAGACAAATGTATCAATGAAGAAATTTACTACCACCACCATGGCGCTTACTGCTGGATGAAAACATAACATGGCGTAAAAAAGATGATAGCCCAACAGCCCACAGAACGAACCCCTCTTCCTCGTAGTGAACGATCCCATAGTGCATTTGGGATGCAATAAACGCTTTGGCATTTAGACATGCCCTTGAAAAGCGACGACGTGGTCGCGAAACTCGAGTCAGAGCATTAAAAGTTTTTAACTTTTCATGCCATATAAGAATATTTTTGAACCTTTTAACTTTTTGTCATTTATCTTATTCACATCCGAGTGTTAAGATCAGGAAAAGTTCAAAGGACTTTCCCTGATCATAACACCCGGATGTACATCGACCGATGTGGTTAGTTGGTTTTTTATTGTTTTTATGGCGCATTGGCTACTAGGCCAAAATGCGCCAAACAAATGACAATATAATAGATAAAAGTCGTGCATACCAGCAACCAAATTTAAAATCATAACGCTACAATGTAAAACAACAAAGAACAAGTGTACAATTTAAAACAACTGGAGGAACAGAATAAAATAATCACAGGTGTAAGAGACCTGGGTGATATATAGAAAATACAAGGTAAAAATCAAATTCTAGTAAAACAACCACAATGTTTTAAAAAGAAAAAAACTGACGACAAAAAGCAATGATCTGATAAAAGTTGTCCGAGTGTAAGGGACGTAAAATCGTGAAAGGTAAAATATAAACGTCGTTCAAGATTAAAAGCAGGACAAATGATTAAAATATGTTTAATGGTTAAAATGGTGTCACAAAACTCACACTTAGGTTCATTGTTCGCCTTAAGAAGAAATGAATGCGTGAGAAACAAATGACCTAAGCAGAGCCAGTCAAATACAACTTCCTCCTCGTGATTCCTGCGAAAACAAGACTGCCACGGTTTGACACGTAATAATGTATGCAGCAATCCCGGTGCACTGCAGTTCAGAGACTGCATATCACCTTGAGGGAGTTGCCATGAAACCACATCAACCATCTAGAGAACATTCTATACACGACCTTCATTTAACATTCCTAACTGCAGGAGAAGACCTGTTTGAAGAGAGAGATCTTACTTTTAGAGACAAGTCTGTCTGATGAGCTAATCATTGAGGTGCAGTGAGTGGGCTTTTTGAATTTTGAAAATCTTTTCATGCCTAATAAGACCAAAATATAACTCACTGGATTTAGACCACATAATTGCCAATACAGATAAGATGTTACTTTTGAATTTAGATGCCTAAATTTCATAAGATGACCTAACTTTTTGCTTGGGGAAGCTATCATGATGGAGAGTCTTCAGGCTCTCCCATCGATAAGTCACACTTAGTAGTGCCGCGCTCCCATTCGGCATGTCCTTCAACTTTGTCCTCTCCACCAGGACACCAACCGGCGGCCTCCCCAGCAATACCTCGAGCCATACTTCTCAGCAACCGAGCAGATGACCCACATGACTGCGGACTCCAATCCCGGCCTGCAGGCCCCCACAAGGCCACTCCATGACACCCCAGACTTCTCTGGGGCGATAAAGGAACCCACTCAACTAGGGATCCTTCCAGTCGGCAGGCCCGCAGTAAAGCCTCTCCATCGGGAAACCAAGACGTCCTAGGACTTCGCAGGGGCCGGACGATAAGTCCACGTGACTCGGGACTTCAGTCCCAGTCGGCAGACCCCCAGCCAGCCCTCCATCGAGGCTGCAAGGCACGCCAGAAACACGAACGAGCTGGCACCCAGTTTCACAGAGGCACCTTCAGATCCTCCACCATGTCTTGTCAGTAACCTAATCTTGGCTGCCAAAAAAGTTGCTGGGGACTCTTAGTTTGGCTGTTCCATTGATAAGCCCGCCAACCAGGGTGGCGGTGAGAGTACCACCCAGTCGCAAGCCTCCAACTTCGTCCTCTCCATTGTGAACGGGCCGAAGCCCCCAGCAAACAGCACTCTGATCCCACTATCACTGAGACCGCATCGAGAAACCCACAAGATGAGTGCATGAAGAAGGTGTGCAGCTCAATCCGCAGTACTCCCCGAGAACGGCCCCTCAATCAGGGCTGCAACCCCCAGCTTCTCGGGGGACAAGTCAACGAGTCCACTGGACCAGCCCCCCATTCAAACTAGTCCGCAGACCCTAGTCCGGTCCCCTCCACGGGGGCCACAAGACATCTGAACTCCAGAGAGCCAACGATCTGAAACCAACTTCTCAGAGGCACCGTAGGTGCCCCTACCACAACAAAGTGGTCCCCCTCGGGGGAGGGGCACGGTTTGACAATGGGCTTCATCTCGAAAAGCTTGTTAGCAACTTGTTCAGACCAAGATATCTGCCACTGTGTCTGGAGCTTCATGGAAAAACACTGCCAGAAGTCCAAGTATGAAACCAGCAGCAGAGAATTGGACAAGGGTGTGGCTGACTTGGCAGCAGAATCTGCCAAGTCATTGCTCCTGATCCCGATATGACTGGGCAATCCAACAGAAGAGAACTTTGGTGGTGGATGCCAGAAGATGGAGCTGCTGGCGGATCTTGGAGATAATAGGGTAAGGCTGATGCCTCACAGAGATCAAAGCCTATAGCGAGCTGAGTCAGTGTAAAGAACACACCAACGATGATGCTTAGCTGCTATGTGGTCCAAGGCAAGACTGATAGCATGCAACTCAGTAGTGAAGATGGAACACTGCTGTGGGATCTGGTTTGCAATGATTACATCACAGCAGACCATGGCTGATCCCACAAATGTAGCAGACTTCGAGCCATCTGTGAAAACAGGCAAGAATTCCGGGTATGCAGCACGATGGCTGGCAAAGAGTTGCTGATACACACAGTCAGGTGTAAAGGCCTTTCCCATCCTGCACAGGGAAAAATCGCAGGAAGGGAAAACAGCGAGCCAAGGTGGAAGAGGATCGGCTGTCGATTGTGCAATGCTATCGAGACTGGTGTTAATGTCTCACAGGTAACCTTGGACATGCAAACCAAAAGGACGAATGACAGTTGGCCGATTCTGGTATAACATTTCCCACTGGGGACTGAAAATGCAGTCCCAAGTGGGATGGCCTGGCAAGGATCACAATTTTGCTGCATACTCTAGGGACAACTGCTGATGGTGAATAGATAACGATGGTTCGTCGGTCTCCACATAGAGACTCTGGATCGGTGAAGTGCAGAAGACCTCCATGCAAACATGGAGGGCCTGATGGAGTAGAGGGTTCAGCACCTTCACCAGCGAATCCCGGGCGTTATACATGTTCTTTAACGTGCACAGGGTATGGCTCTCTCACACACGGGACCACTGCTTAACGTCCCGTTCGACGGACGGTGGCCTTTCCAAGCTCATCGATGTCTCCTACTGATCGTGGGCAGGGCATGGAGTTTTTATGGAGATAAATCTGAACGTTGACCCAGCTGGGACTCGAACCTGGGAACTACAGATGAGCCTGGCATGCTACTGAGTCCCCCCCCCCCCGAGTCGAAGTCTGAGGAATAGTGGAGACAGCTGCATGGATGATGCAGTACGTCATCTCTGCCACTGCAACTTTGATTGGCTCCTGGCTGACAGAGTGCTCATGGAACTCACCCGTGAGCCTAATCAAGTTTCCACCAGGATACACGTGAAGGGCTGCACACCACAGGAAAGTAATCGCTTCCATACGGGTTGTCCTCGATCTACCATTTACAGAGTGGAAGGATCGAGGAGGAGCAGATGGTGAGATCAATGGCAGTAAATGTGCGGGTTGGGGACTGAAATTATCTACTAACACCGGTGTTCAACAGGGAGAGTGAGGGATCCAGGAGCCACTGCTCCAGGACCCTGCCCCTCCCATTGGTGTTAGCACTGCCCCAAAGTGAACTGTTTGCGTTGAAGTCCCCATGATGAGGATGGCAGCTGCGAGATGAAGACAATCAAGGTCATCCCAGAAAACGATGTTTTCGAGTGGTAGATAGACAGAATAGACAGTCAACGAAAATCCCACAAAGAGGCAGATGGCAACTGCTTCTATGTCAGTGGTGAGTGGTATGACCTGGAATGGAGAATGGTTGCTCACAAGGATGGTGACCATCTGCTGGACCATCTCCATTCCTGTCCCAGTGAATGAGAAGTTCCGAATAGTGGGATCATTGGCTGTCTGCAAATATGTCTCCTGTAGGCACACACAGATGGGTTCGTGTGCCCTCAGGAGGGCCTTGATATCGTCAATATTCCTCTGGAATCCACGACAGTCCATTGTAAGAGTTTGGCCATCTCAGGTCTTAGAAGTAGTGGTGGACCACTTACAATTTAACTGTCGCCAGCGACGGTTTCGGAAAAATGGTGCAGTCTGTGTCCATGTCCTCGGAGTTGTCTGAGTGACAGATCAGAGACCGCTGCATGAGGTGTTAAAATTCTCTTTTTGGGCCCTGGTGGGGGCCCTTTGGGTTTGGAAGGTCTTACTGTCTGTGGGCGGGGTGGAGGAGGCCTTCCAGAGGTGGAAGTGGAAGGCACAGATGTGGAATGGAAACTGGAGTCGATGTCGAGATCGACACCAACGTAGGCTTCACCTGCGTCGAGGTATTTGGCAACAGGCAAGGATTTGGGTTGGGTTGTTTTACCTCTGAGCAGCACTTTTTTGCACACCATGGGCTAAATGGCCAGGTCACATGGACCCCGAAGGCTCAGAGAAGGTTGGGGGAGGGGACCCACTGGAACAGCTGTTGGGAGACAGATGGTAGCTTCCCGTCAAGGCCATCCAGCGTGTTCTTTAACGTGCACAGGGTATGTCTCTCCCGCACAGGGGGCCACGGCTTAACGTCCCATCCGACGGACGGCGGCCTTTCCAAACCCATCGGTGTCCCCTACTGACCGTGGGCAGGGCGGGGAATTTTGCGGAGATAAATCTCAACGCTGACCCAGCTGGGACTCGAACGTGGGAACTACAGATTACGAGCCTGGCGCGCTACCGACTGAGCCACCCCCGCCCCAACAGGCAAGGAAGATTCAGCTGGTGGGACGCTGATATCAGTATGCACTGCCAAGGAAGACATCTTAACGATGTGCTTTCCAATGATCACACCAACATAGGAGACCTTGACAGGTGGGGCAGGCAGTGCAGCGAGCTTCCTTGCCTCTGGATAACTGTTATGGAGGGTCTTTAGGCGCTATACCTCTTTCTCCTCCAGCCACTTTGGACAGTCGTCGCTGGATGTTTTACCATGGTAGTTTACAAAGCATGCCTTTTGTGCTGTGCAGCCAGGTTCAAGATGATCCTGACTGCCACAACGGGCACAGGTGGGCTTGCAGTGCAGACATGGCCAAACGTCTGGCATTGAAAACAACACAGAGGGTTTGGTATAAATCGCCATACCTTGCATTATAAGTACCCTGCCTTGATGAAAGTAGGCAGGTGTGGCGTATTGAAAGTTAGGATTAGTACCCGGCTGGGTACTAACTTTCCATCATGGCATGTCAAAACCCAGTGGACTGCTATCACCCCATGAGCTGAAAGCTCCGAGAGGATTTCCTCCTCAGAAACCTTGATGAGGTCCCACTTGGAGATCACGCCTGTGGAGTGACTTCGACTGCCACTCCACCAATCTCTGTAACGTTCAACAGAAGCTCCGAATGCTTGGAGCATACAATCTCGACCTGCAAGTCATCAGATTTTAGGCACTTGACAGATTTCGGTTCTACCGTAAGACCTTTCAAACCCTTGTTGATAAAAAAGGGGGACATGTCCCCTAGAACCTGATCACCTGTAGAGTGGATCACCAGGAATCTCGGGAACGAAGGAAGCCACGAAGACAACGATGACAATCAAGACTCATGCCAAGCTCTTTTTGCGCCATTCTCCGGTGAATTTTCTTTTTTGGGACTAATGGTTGTTGATTGGGATTCAGTGCCTGTTGTCCCCACCAACCACAGAGTCCAACAAGGGGATGCCCAATTGGGCACCAGGGCTGTCCGGGCACCATACCCACACAGCAAGTGAGTCAAGCCCTCACAACAAAAATAAAGGAGAAATGTGAGAATCTCACCTGACGACTCACAAAAGAAAAATGTAGCAAAAATAGGAAAAGTGAGAAACATCTCGTTCTCACAAAGGAAGGAAAACTAAAAAATTAGTCGACGTGTGGGGAAACTCGCAAACCGTTACCCAGATGTGGGTAAGGTTACTCACTGATCTGCATAGTTGACCCTAGCAGGACCTGCCCACCAGTTGATTGATCCTGAAGGGGCCCACCCCAGAACCTCCCGTTTACCTGAAGCAGAGGACAAAGCAGTGTATAGCAGTGGCCCCGAAGTCACTGCCCAGCCCCGCAACAAGCTCCCCAATGGCAAAACGGTGAAAGGGAACTCCACCAGTCATGAGCCAGGTAGAGAAGAGGGATCCCCGAGCAACTGCCAGGATCCTTTCCAGGGGCACGGGTCACCGTGCACGGCAAACACGTGGGCGATCGTTTAGGACCCTGTGAAGGCAACGGAGACAGTGGAACCTTCACAGGGTGGTCCCCTAACCATGGACAGGAGCTCGCACCGAGGGGCTGACCAATGTGGAACAAACAAGAATTGTTGTCCTGCTACTGAAAAATAGTAAGTCCGTTCCATTGACTCTTAGGAAGTCAATTCCATTCCATTAAATTCTGTACAATTCTATTCCATTAAAGCAGCAAGTTCTAGTGTGACAAGACACGACATAAAAAAGAAAAATAAATTCTGTTTTTATGGTAAACAGACATATAATGTATTTAATACTAGCATTGTTTGCACTGTGAAAATTCTACATGCATAATTGGACCTAGCAGGTCCAGCCCACCAGCCACTTGATCCTCCAATTACCTGAAATGGAGGCTCAAGCAGTGTCCCTTGAAATCGCTGCACAGTTCCGTGAAAACTCCAAAGATGGCCAAAGGGGACCTACTAATCACGAGCTGAGAAAAGGACCCTCCTTTCCATGTACAAGGATCAGTGTGCACAGCAAATATGCAGGTGACCGTTTAGAACCTTGTGAAGATATCTGAACCACAGGAACCTTTACAAAGTGGTCGTCTCGCCATGGACAGCAGCTAGCACCGAGGGGTAATGTAGGAGCTCTATTGGGAAAAAGTTTTGGTTTTGTTTGCTAACAGCATATATCTTACACTTAATTTAGTTCTTTAAAATTATCTGTAACAATTTCCTGCTTCCACAGAATTGTTGTAACTCTATCCCACACAACCACAATATATCTAAGATAACTAAAGATATCCATTAGTACTCTTCTAGTTATATTAAGGATATTTTGGTTGTGTGAAGTGTATATGGCGTACTTAGAATATTTTGCGAGGTTAAATAATAAAATATCCCCTCAAGCAGCTGGTTGCCACAGAGGTCTGACAGTTTATATTGCCATAGCAGAAGATCCATGGAGAGAAAATCTTAGGTTTAGAACCCCCCCCCCCCAAAAAAAAAATATACATATATATTCTAGATAAGTGCTTGAATCTTCTAATGAGAAAATTATTTGCCATTGTATAAGTCTGAAGATGGTTGCAATAAATGACTAAAGTTTGAGTTAGTTTGGATTTTTACTATTCGGTCAGGGTGATTGTAAGGCAATCAAACAGGATCCTATGATTCATTTTTTACAGAATTTATTCAGAAATATATTGAACTATATATATAGATCTAGAAATACATAATACATTGACGAATTTCAAAATCCAATAATAGGCAGTCATCACTCCCAACTTCGCATAACTGACGGATATTGCTCATAGCTTATAAATGGTACATCAATGCTCCTGGGGAAAAAAATTCAAAATGAACAAAATTTAATATTAAAACACAATTAAATATGCTCACTTTGTTAAATAAAAAAACATCAAGTAACAAATAAAAAGCGTACATTCCATACCACAGTGAAAAATATTCAGTATTGAAAAATATAACTTTCTTTAACTTTCTAAATATACCGTGCATAAAAGTGCAATTTAGCTTCCTCGAAATCTCAAACTCTCCTTCTACAAGAGACACTTTTGATCACAGATTTGATTATACAGGGTGATTCAGTTAAGCGTGTACAAACTTCTGGGAGGGGTAGGTTGCACAAAGTCAAATCGGAATCATATAGCAATGCAGGGTTGGTAACGGCATCTTCACGCAGTAGATGGCGTTGTTCGACGCGGTAAATGGCACTGTACGGCCGCGGGACTGCACAACGTCCTCGCAGGTAACCATCATTCGCGAACCACCCACAGAGATAGTAGGATGGTCGATTAAACAAACGCGGAGTTGGCCGATATGCATATCGTATATGGGGCTGCGGACTGCAACAGGTGAGCTGCTGTGTGCGTGTACCAGGAACAGTACCTGATGAGGCGTACTCCCAACCATCAGAGTTGTTGTTGTTGTTGTTTTACCTCTGAGCGGCACTTTTTTGCACACCATGGGCTAAATGGCCACGTCACATGGACCCCGAAGGCTCAGAGAAGGTTGGGGGAAGGGACCCACTGGAACAGCTGTTGGGAGACAGATGGTAGCCTCCCATCAAGGCCATCCAGCGTGTTCTTTAACGTGCACAGGGTATGTCTCTCCCGCACACGGGGCCACGGCTTAACGTCCCATCCGACGGACGGCGGCCTTTTCAAGCCCATCGGTGTACCCTACTGACCGTGGGCATGGCGGGGAATTTTGCGGAGATAAATCTCAACGCTGACCCAGCTGGGACTCGAACCTGGGAACTACAGATTACGAGTCTGGCGTGCTACCGACTGAGCCACCCCCGCCCCTCCCAACCATCAGATGTTTGCACGGCTGCATCAGAGGTTATGTGACACTGGTTCCTTCCAGAGACCTGCCAGGAGTCGGGAACGATGGGCACGGACCCCTGACATGAGGAGAATGTGCTACGTCATACAGAAGACACTCCAAGTGCCAGTACTCGAGCAATCGCCCACCGGGTCGGTCTTTCCCAATCCACCGTATGGAGGTTATGCATGATAACCAATTGCATCCATATCATGTGCAGCGTGTCCAAACACTGAAGCCTGAGGAACAATGTGATGCGGGTAACCACAGTGCATTGCATTTGCGCAATGGTACCTGCAGAAGAGTGCGGCAGAACTCCAATTTCCTGCTTCTGTGCTGTTCACAGAAGAGGCATGCTTTACATGATAAGGTAACTTCAATGCACATAATACGCATGCATGGGCGGTGGAGAACCCCCATGCTACATGAACACATGCAGCACAAAATCGTTTTGCTGTAAATGTGTGTTCTGGCATTGTCGGGGACCGCTTAATAGGCCCAAACCTCATGCCTGTTCATCTGGATGGAAGGAATTACCGGATATTTCTGGAGGACATCTTGCCAGAACTTTTGGATGAGCAACAGGTCCCTCAGTTGCTGTGCCATGCAATGTGGTTCCAGCACGATGCCCCCCCCCCCCCCCGCCAATTTCAGCCATGAAGTTCGTCAACACTTAAACGTGACATTTGGACAAATGTGGCTGGGGCGTGGTGGTCCTGTTCACTGGCCTGCAAGATCGCCGGACCTATCATGCCTTGATTACTTCTTCTGGGGTTACATCCAAGGACTGGTGTTCGACACCCCCGTTGAAAGTGCTGAGGACCTTGTCGCACGCATCACCATAGCTGCCTTGGAAATCCGAGACACGCCAGGAATTTTCCAGAATGTACATGATTCCATGTGCCATTGATGTCAGGCCTGTGTTACAGCCCGTGGTCGCAACTTCGAACACCTTCTGTGAACTCTGTGCATTTTGCAAATGTACCTATTGTGATCAATAAAAAGCATTTTGTTCACTTACGTGCTGCTCTTTCATCCATGTCCTCTCTATACACTAGCACATGCTGATGCCGTTACCGACCCTGCATTGCTATATGATTCTGATTCATCTTTGTGCAACCTACCACTCCCAGAAGTTTGTACATGATTAACTAAATTACCCTGTATATATATTCTTTAATAAATGTCATTTATTTGCCTAATGTGGAAAAAATTTGATTATGTACTATTGTGAATCTCACATTTAATATATAGAGAATAGTAAAGGGGTTGTTCAAGTGAAAAGTGGACAAGTCAGAAATCATGTCCTGAGGAATCCATAATTAAATGTCCCATAATTCATCGAGATTCCGTGCCAGCCAGTGAGAGGATTGCACACATTGTCTAATGTAGTCCCATAGATTTTCTATTGGGGATAAAACGAGATCATGTTGGCCATGGCAATACTTGAACATGTTGCATTGTCAGGAGACCCTAGTACAGTGTGTACATTTTTATTGTAATGGAAAATGGGCTGCTGCATGCCTCCCAGGAAGGGTAATGAAATGAGCTGCAGAACCATGCTAACATATAGTGCAGCTGCAGTGTTCCCATGATGTGGACAAGAGCCGATCTGCTGTCATATCCAACAGCACCTTATACCATTATGCCTGGATGACAGGCAGTGTGCAGGTCGTGAAAAAAAGCTGGATTCATCCTCTCGCCAGGTTGTTATCATACACGGACCTGTCGATCGTCAACACCCAGACAGAAACAGGATTCATCACTAAACACAACAGTGTTCCACTCGTGACCCCAGTTTGCATGACTTCAGCACCAAGCCAGACGCACGCTGCGATGATTTGCAGTCAACGTAACAGTTGCCTAGAGTGCAGGTGTACCTCATGCAACCTTTAGTTTACTGTTCAGGTTGTTATGGGGACGTCCATATTGCTGACGCGGCCTGCCAAATATTGCCTGCAGTGTTCTGTGATGAACAATGCGTCTATCAAGCCATGCTGACGTCTGTCAGATGGCACCACTCCCTCTGCAACGCACACTAGAACCTTCATTTCGCCACTGTTGCCAACAGCTCATGAATCCCAATGAACATGGGCAGTGACAAGACATGTAGTCCATCCAGCTTTACACAGGTCTATAATTCTTCCTCTCTTAAAATCATCCAAATGACGATAAACCTGCTGATGGCGTGTACCAGGCATTTTCAGATTTTGATGAACAATTTCCAAGTGGAACCACCTAATCTCAACCATTCGCATGACTTCCACCTGCATAAACACAATACCATCCCTGTTCCTTCTTGCACCTTTATCACTTGAGCCACACAGGTCATTAGCTCCAGATTATCATCATTTGCATATCTCAACTGTGCACACTCACCCTTCTATTTGCATGTTTGTACGACATGTCCTTCTGAGTGGGGCACTTTCAATGTCGAGCAGTGTAATTCTGAATAAAAACTCTGCTATAACAGATTTTTGGCTTTTTAATTTAGAATTTTATAAATTTATTGAGTTTTATATTAGCAAAAATTCTTAAATTCAGGCTTCACACATCAAAGGATGTCTGTATAATAAAAATAAAATTTATATCAAATTATTAAACTTGATATTAATTAAAATATTAATAATTATGAAAGTTAAATTATTAACGATAATAAATTTATATAAATTAATTCTTATATTTTACTATTACATTAATAATTTATGCTGTTGTAATAGAGACATGATTAAATATATGTATAAGTAATTATATTCTCAGTTGGCATAATTTTCGTTATTTCCCTCCAAAGCATAGTCCCTTCACTATGCCCCTGCACTGTCAATTTGCAAGTGCTTTAGTATCTTTTTATTTAATTCGCTTAACATGTCATTTTCCCCAAGGCTTTGAACTATGCTTGTAAATAGTTTTATCAGTTTTTAATTTTGAGCTTTCAAATAGTTATGAGGGTGCTTTAGCACCCCCCCCCCCCCCCCCAAGCACACCTCCTTGGATATGTACCTGGTCATGAGAATATATAAGAATGAAATTGGTCTTCTACCCTCTTGCAACCCAAAATTATTTAAATAGCTTGAAAGTTTGCTTTCGAAGTTCTTAGGAGGAGGAGCTGGAATTTTATGTTGTTCACAATCTCAAAGCAGATTTATTCTGAAACATCTATTTTTTTGACATTGCTGAATATTTGTGATTACTAAAAATGTTAAAAAAATTATTTTTTGACTTATTCAGGTATCAATGCTTTGAAAAAGAAAATAATATGAATCGAGATACAGCCGAAAAATGCACATTTCAACTCGGAAAAAACACAAATCAGCACTGAAGTGCGACTTTTTGAATAGGAGAAGCGACTACCAAAAGCACTGCTCAAATTACATTAGAATGCTATTTGTTTCGTAAATCACTGAACTGAAACATAGTTCCGGTACTTGCATTTCCAAATTATTAGATTGGAATGCCATTCATTACCTAGGTTGGGTTGTTTTACTTCTGAGCAGTACTTTTTTTGCACACAATGGGCTAAATCGCCAGGTGCTGGCTCAGAGTTGGTGATTGGGAGGAGAGCCAAATCTCTTCTGTCATCGTTTCTATATTTATTGATTAGCTATTCTACTGTTTTTGGGTGGAAACCATAAGATGCAGCACTGGATTGAACGTTTTAAATTTCTGTTTTAAGCAGAAACCTGTCTGATGATGCAGTGAGAGAATAGAAAGCTGAAATTTTGTACACCCATCAATGGGGAGGGGGGGACATGATCGACACATATGAAATTCCTATATAGATAGGCTTTCGGTACATTGATGTTGTCAAAGCTCCAGTATTATCTTTTTTGGATAAAAACCTCTAAATAGGGGTTGGAATGCTGTTTTCCTTCTCCTTCATGAAACATTTTCTTTTTCACATTTGATTTCTTCATCCATGGTATGCCCTGGGTCCACTGATCACAGTGAATCAGTGGCTTGACATAACTGCCTATCTTTCTATTGTTGCTGACCAAATACTCTCCTTCGTGATGACAGTGTACCAGATAACTCTGGCATCTATCAACAAGATAACACACTGTGTCACACAGCCCAGCAAGTCGCAAACTGATTTCAGGAACACGACAATGAATTCTCTGTCAACCCATGGCTGCCCAACTCACTGGACCAACTGAGCATGTTTGGGACCTACCAGAAACGGCAACTCAATGCTCTGACCCTTCACTTGGCAATGTGAAGGTATTACAGGACACACTGTGGAATGCATAGGTAGCACTATTACGGGACACTTTGAAACACCTTGTGGAGTCCATGCCCCAACATTTTATGGGCTACATAATGGGTAAAAGATGGCCTCACAAGTATTAGGTAGGTGTTACTACTAATGCAAAGCCAACTCATTGTATATATTTATATATAATGCTAATAGCAGTCCAATGATCGAGTGGTTAGTGTGCTTGGCTACTGATCAGAGGGGACCTGGGCTCGAGCCCCAGGTAAGGCATGGATCTTTGTGTTGTCTTTCTGCTGCAGTCCAGCCATCCTAACAGACCTATTTCACTATGGTGTATAAACTGACATGCTCCTGTCAGACGCTCTGTGGCAAACAGCTGTTTGAATGGGCATTTTTTTTAATATTGCAGAAAAAGTTTCTTTAAAAATATATATAGAACTATCTGCACTCAGTGCTTCAAAAACAACACTCAAACTCAATGCTTCAAGAACTGGAATGCATTCCAATCTATGAAATAGAAGCAGCAAATATCAGAACAATGTTGTTTCAATGATTTGGAAATAAGTACTGAAAAGGTGTTCTGATTTAATGATTTGGAAATAAAAGTACTGGAACAGAGTTCTATTGTAATATGGGCAATGCTTTTGGTAATTGGTTCCCCTGTTCAAAAAGTCACACTTTGCCACTGGACATGGTGGGTATTTGGTGCATAGGGAAGGTGCTTCATATTATCTGTTAAGTCAAAATTATATATAAATAATATATAGAAAAAAGATATGATATTTATGAAATCCAACAATCGCTTCTGCTCAGCATATTCTTAAACAATAATGTTAATAATGAAATTTTTTTAATCAAAGCTTAAAATAATTTGAGTGCAGTAGAAGGATAGGTGTTGAAAGAAATATTTATTACACAGAGTTTCTCTGGAGCTTGACACAAACAGCATTTTTATTTTTTAAAAAAGGTTCCCGAAGATTTCGAATTTCACTGTGAAAAGTATGCAAGGATTTCACATGTCCTATTCTAATGCATTTAAAATACTGTTATAAATTAAACGGATGGAAACTGAGCGTGAGTTCAAAAATAGTATTTAACAATTATAATTTTAAAATAATGTAATCTATTACAAAAGCATGAATAAAAACATATATATAAACTAAAGTCAACCAACACAAATCTTCATCAATATAAAAATAAACCTTCAGAAGAAATCACCTTTTTTACCCTACACAAGCACCTTTTTGTATTCCTATAAAGAAAAAATAAGTTTTTTCGCAATAGTCGATAAGTGGCACAATCATATCTGTGAACAAACCTGCAATCTATAAAGAATAACCTTACCAATTCCGAAACAAATGAAATATAACTATGCATCAATTGATAAACCTTCTTACAGAGAAGTTGAGATTAGTTCTGCTTGTTCGACTAACATATAACCTCCTCAGCCACATCTTTAATTGTCCTAAGCACCCTTCTTTTTCTTACCAGTCTGCTAACAGGATCAACACTAATAAACTTATTTAACCTCCCACGAACACAAATAAAAACATTTACACTGCACAGACTAAAACAAACTACATTTTCCTTCACACAAAATCTTCCTAATTACAACAACATATTCTTTATTATATTTTAAGTTGTTCATTCATAGTGGTTAGTTATGTAATTCTCATGTTGTAGTTCATGTGAGCATCAAGACAAGACGATACATCACACCACGGTTTCATTATTGCTCATTCATCTGTTGTAACAATATGTACTTAACTCACATTTACCAAAAGCCTTTAGTTCTTGATGGTTTTGCTGTTTGTGGCAATCTCAGGAACATAACCTTGAAATTGGCAATATACTATTGTATTCTGTTCCAACTTCTGGAACGAGAACTTGTAACTAATGCTGGTACAGCTGTTTCAGGTATGTGGTATACTGAAGTTAGCATGCTTTTTCTTGCATGTCTTGTTGTATCTCCAGGATATGTCACTGATAACTGGAATTATGAACTTTTTATTTAATATCAAGAGCAGTTATACAAATTTACTTTGTATATGAACAATGATAAACAATTATTGCGATATAAAGAAAAAAATTTAATTGCACAAACCTGATCATAATATCACCACAGAAGAGACATTCAGATGCCACCAAATCATCAAGCTCAGACTGAAATTTGATAGAAAAAAATCATACAGCATACAGAATTACTAACAAAAAACATATATATAACAAAATTATAAACACATATTAAGCATAAGGTTAAATAAATATAGAGGGTGAAAAGTGGGTAAATATCAGTGCAAATTTCTAGGGAGTGGATGATGATTAATTAACAAGAATTGCAATGTGTTGCAGAAAACTCACAGTAAATAATTATTAAATGCCAAATCAACATTAAAAAAAAAGTTTTTTGATTTTAATTAAATTTAGTATATTTGTTCTACTTGTTGGAAAACTCTTATACCCTAAATTTCAGCTTTTTATGGCAAATGTATTATGAGAAAAAAATTCGAAAAATGCAAAAACTAGCAAATTGCTCTCAATTACCTTTTATTCAAGAAACAGTATCTCTAGACCTAATTACATTAGAAAGATGAAATTAGTTAAATTTTAATGCTCAGATTCAAGGGTCTGAACTGGGGCTAATTCAATATTCGTTTTCACTTCTCCCAGATGGACTACTACAATTTCAAAAGTTTCACTTGGCAAAAGAAGCATGATTTGAAGAAGTGAATGTAGATGATAGAAAAACTAGATAAAAGAACATGAGTAGACGAGCAATGAGTAATCAACGCAGCTTAACAAGGAACTGAAACTTATTGAGAACCTTTCAGATGAAGGTGACAACTAAGAAAAAGTAATAAAAGAACTCAGTTCTTTATGGATTCATTAATCTGCATGAAAAAGCATTCCAAGACTTGGTAGAAACTAAGTGCAGAAAGAAGCAGAAAAGTAACAAGGGATGTGAAAAAAGTCTTTGTGGCTCTAAACATACACAAATAATTTTCAAGCAGCCATGGGAAACAGAGGACCAACCAGACTGTGCAATTTAGTTTTCCAAACATGTCTGTCCTGAGCTATAGCAACTGTTTTTGACCACTGTGAGCCAATTCTAACAAGGTCTTCTTTGACATTGTCTACCCACTGCATCCTAGGTATACCGTATTTTTCTATGGACTTTAGGCACATTGTTCATAACTCTATCCACTAAACTAGTTATGCATATGGGCAGTATGGTCATACCATGCTGCATCTCTCTGTATAATATGCTGCTCAGAGGTGGTTGCAGACTCCTTCACCTAACCTCATTAACTTAGAGTTAAAGTACCTGCTAACACAATACTGCGTAACCATCTATAATCAAAGGCATCAAGTTTCCTGTTATCTTGCTTACAAAGGGTCCAAGTTTCATGACCATAACGAACTTTAGAAAGGACCAAACTATTATATAACCTAATTTTAGTCTTTAACCCTCCCCGTGTTCAGGTCATATGTATACATTAATAGAATTCAAAAAGAGAAGTCGAAGACATCTGTATCCAATTTTAGTACAACAAAAAAATTCGATTTTAAAAAAAATAAAAATTGCCATTTGAAAATTTTCTTATATATACAGGGTGTTTCAAAACTCTCTCTACAAATTTCAATGGGAGATAGGGAACACCAAGACAAACCTTTTTCGTCTATGAATGTATGTCCGCTGACAGAAATGTCGGTGAAGCTGGTACATAAATGAATGGAAACAAGTGTGAACAACATGTTTATTTAAAGAATGTGCTCAAAGTTGCAAACAGCAGCAGCACTGCATGCATGACAGCGTCAAAGTATTGATTGCCATACATGTTGAAAGATTCCCAGAATTTTGCAAACAATTGTAACGGCGACAACGATTCTTGCGACAAGGTCTTCATCTGAGTCAATGAGAGTCTCATACACGAGGTTCTTCATGTGTCCCCAGAGGAAGAAATTGATACATGTTAAATTGGGTGATCTTGGTGGCCAGGTGACAGGTCCAAAAGTGGTGTTCAGATAATCCCGCACATCATTGCTGAAGTGTGCAGGCACCTCACCATGTTGAAACCACATTCATCTGTGAATAGCTGCAGGAACATCTTCCAGAAGTTCCAGCAACATTTCTTCAAGAAATACCTGATAACTCTGCCCATTGAGTCAGGGAGGCAGCAGGTATGGCCCAATCAAAATGTCATGGATGATACCTGCCCATACATTGACTACGAATCGTTATTGATGACCATGTGCCATTGTGGCATGTGGATTTTCATGCGCCCAAATGTGAGAATTGTGCACATTAAACACACCCTCACATGTGAAAGAGGCCTCATCTGAGAAGAGCACATGAGCCGGCAAATCAGGTTGCACTGCGGTCTGCTGCAGAAACCAGGGCACGAATTCCACACGAAGAGGGTAGTCCTGAGGTTGTAATGTCTGGACTCTCTGATGATGAAACAGATGTAATTGCTGCTCGTGCAACATTCTCCACACGAGGGTGTGGTTCACACAGAGGCTAAGAGCAACACCTCGCATGCTTGTGCCTGGATTATCCTCAATCCACCATAGGATTTTTCTTCCATGTCAGGGTTCTCTCCTGACCACTGCCATATGCATGTTTGCATCGAATGTTCCAGTTTTTCACAGTTGCCAGTGCAAACGTTTGGTGGTTTGGTTAGTTATATGGCAAAAAAAGTTCTAAAGTTAAATTTTTTTGGTCGAGAAGAGGGAGAAAATAGATGGGCCTTTGGATGAAATGTTTTTCAAGCTGGATACTGGAAGCGTTAAATGTATATACCTATTATCTACTAATAAAAAAGGAGGAAAGCAGCTAAATCCAGCATTTCTGTAACTTGCACAGGGTATGGCTTTCCCTTTAATATGCACAGGACATGGATCTCTTGCATATGGATTGGTGGATATCATAGAAGGATTGTGAGGAACCATTCAACCTACACTATGAAACTCAGGGATTTTATTAAGTAATTACTTAAAGTGCAATAAGTAATAGCAGTAATAAAAGTTTCTTCTCATGTTAGTAGGATTCCCATTTATGTTTCGTCCCCATATTGTCCATCAGCTGATGAATATGTTATAAAAATACAGTATGTGCTTTAGTAATTGCTAGTGCTATCACAGAAAATAATGATGGTTACAAATCCCTTCTGCAAGAGGATTCTCTGGAGGCCTTGTTTTATCCACTGTTAACTGCCATGTAGCAGTTGACAGAACTGTTGAACAAAACAAAACTGGGGACAAATTCTTACACTTCCCCTTGGTCTATCTAATTGTTAAAAACAAAACCGATACCTTATTAGCACACAGGACAAATGTTTGAAGTTTAACCATGCACTGCTACTGGGAGAACATACACAATGCGAACTGAAGAAACTAGTGCTGTAAATCAAAAGTTTATATTTCATTCAAAATTAGATTGTGGGTAATTTATACATCTATTTTACTAAGCAAAAACATTCTCAAAATTTATTTAGAATTTTTTTTCAAACAAACCTTTACATTATTTCAAAAATTACTACAGTTTCAATATGTATTAAGTTACTTTGTAGATTGAGATGGATTTTGCACAATGAAGAAGTTTCAAGTCCTTGAGTATGGAAAGTCCAAATAACGTGAGACAAACAGGGGATTAACGATGGTATAACTTTCAATAGTTGCAATTAAGGGTGATTACATAGCTAATACAATAGTATATTTGTTTTTATTAACTGCATTTTAAATAGAGTTAAGTCATGCTTAAATTGACATGCGACATTTAATGCGACAATTCATCAATCCTTATGTAACGCTCCAAAGATTATTAACTTTTCAAGTTGGACCTTTTCTTTGATCCAAATTTATTCAAAATTTCGGATAGCTTTGTTGGACGCCAAGCAATTTTAACTTGCCAATTAAAGTTGAAATAGGGTTTGTTAGATATTTATCTACAGTTACTTATCAAGTAAGAATTCAAAAAGAATTGTCAAGTTTAATTAAAGTTTAAATCTAATCAAAAAATCAACTTACGTTGCTCAAGAGAAAAATAGCAAAAATTCAAAAGTTTCTAAAACAAAGTTTATTTCCAAAAAAATTCAAAAACTCACCCTCAATTGATGAATACAAAAGTTGGAGTACTAAAAACTCACATCTATCTAAATCTCTACTAACAACTCTTTCTATAAGTGCTGTTTAAATAGTATGTTCACAACACATACTGATTTAATATATTTCCGCTCCTTCTAACAATCTACTAACAATTCCAATTCTACATCTCAACTATTTTTGACTACACTACTCACAATACTGACTCTCCACTAACTCTACATCTCTACTATTTCTGACAAAACTTCACTTAGTTATAATATTCTGCATACAAATCCGGCATGTGTCTGTTGCATGCCGGGAAAACATTTTCATAATCTGACGACTGTGCTAGCTATGACACAAGAGCTTTTGATTGTCAGCCATTAATGTGCCCTACCCGCGCACATTAATGGCTGACAATCAAAAGTCGAAGTTGCGCATGTGCTACTCCTATGGCTCGGAAGACAGAATTGTATGTAATCAGTCCCCCCCCCCCCCCAAAAAAAAAAGAAAAAGAAAAAGAAATAAAAATAATCCCCAAAATGATAAATATAACATAAATAAAGTAAAACTGGTTAAGGAAAAGTAAAAGTGAATGGATGGACCATCACACTTATCCTTTGAAATGAGAGTTTCCATGCAGGATGGTGATGAGGTGGAATTAATCTATTATAAATGCAGAGAATACCTATTGACATATAATTCAATAAATAATTTTACTAAAAAAAATGAGTTTCACTGATGAGTGGGACTTAACACATATCTCAGTTACATGCTGGGAGGGACTTGTACCCACATATTTCAGCTACATGCTGGGTTATTTTCACCACTAAACTATCAAATAACTATTTCATCCTGCTGCTATTTTCTTCTTCCTTTAACATCGAAACTCTGAAAGAGAAATAAAAATAATCCCCAAAATGATAATATAACATAAATAAAGTAAAAGTGAATGGATGGACCATCACACTTATCCTTTGAAATGAGAGTTTCCATGCAGGATGGTGATGAGGTGGAATTAATCTATTATAAATGCAGAGAATACCTATTGACATATAATTCAATAAATAATTTTACTAAAAAAAATGAGTTTCACTGATGAGTGGGACTTAACACATATCTCAGTTACATGCTGGGAGGGACTTGTACCCACATATTTCAGCTACATGCTGGGTTATTTTCACCACTAAACTATCAAATAACTATTTCATCCTGCTGCTATTTTCTTCTTCCTTTAACATCGAAACTCTGAAAGAGAAATAAAAATAATCCCCAAAATGATAAATATAACATAAATAAAGTAAAACTGGTTAAGGAAAAGTAAAAGTGAATGGATGGACCATCACTTTTACTTTTGTGATGGTCCATCCATTCACTTTTACTTTTCCTTAACCAGTTTTACTTTATTTATGTTATATTTATCATTTTGGGGATTATTTTTATTTCTTTTTCTTTGTGGTATATATTGACATATATGTGTGGTATATATTGACCTATCATGGTATATATTGACATATAATTCAATAAATAATTTTACTAAAAAAAATGAGTCAAAATATACCATGATAGGCTACCTAATCATTATGACAATCATAGTTTCATTACTTCTGAAGTTTAGAAAGAATGGGATCAGTTTAAACCGGCTTTTATTGTAGCTAACAGTATACTTCTGGGTAAAAAAGAGCAGAGGAGGCAAAGTCATTTGAATGATAACACTATGGAGCTAATTTCTGAAAGAAGGAATAACTTGAATCAATATCCTACTAGTCCTAATAGAAAATATTACAAAGAGCTTAATAAATGTGTAAAGGATCAGTTAGCAGTGGAGAAGAATCTTTGGCTTGATGGCTTGGCTGACAAATCCGAGGAAGCAGTTAGACAGCATAACAACAGGGAGTTGTACCAGATAGTTAATGTTTTGTGTGGTAAAAAACGGACATGTGTACAGGGATTGAAGGATAAACAAGTTTATTGAAGGTGAGGATTCTGACATGGCTAGGTGGGCTGAGCATTTCAGTGATGTCCTAAACAATGTGGTAAGTTTTACTCTCATTGTTTGTAATGAGGATACACTGGCTTTAATATTGGCCTCATCACTGGCTTTAATATTGGCCTCATACAACATTCTGAAGTCGTTTGGCTTTCCCTATGTTAAAACTTCATAAATCCCCAGGGCTGGATGAAATCACCACTGAAATGCTTAAAGCAGGAAACATTTGTGCTGCCAGATGGCTGACTGAAATTTTGAATATTTCCTTTGTTAAGGCATTCTTAAGAATCTTACTAAAGCTATTATGATCTCTATTTTTTGAAAAAGGTTATCATAGTTCTTATGATAATTATAGTGGAATTAGTTTACCTCTGTTCCAGTTAAAGCTCTTTGCATGATTATGCTTAACAGAATTAAGAATTTAGTTGTAACAACTGTGATGCCCCCTTGTCTAACTCCACTAGCAGTAGGTTAGGGATTGCTAGTGGAGTTAGAAAAGAGTGCATTTGGATCAGTTACCAAGGAGTTATCAAGTGTGGATTAGGAAGTGGTAGGGGATGTATAGTTCATATATTTTCATTTAGAAAGATTCTCAAGAAATGTTTAGAGTTTCAGAAGCATGTGGTTACTAGCATTATAAATTTTGAAAAGGCTTTTGACTCTATTGATCGACATAATTTGTAGTTGATTGTTAAATTATATGGAATACCTGACAAGTTGGTTAGCATAATGAAAGCTCTCTATAATAACTCTGAGTCATGCATGAGAGTTGGTAATGCTTGTACGATTGGTTTAACATTGCTAGTGAAGTTAGACAAGGGTGCTTTTCTCTTTAGTTTGGTTATTAATCATGTTATGAAAAATTCACTCAAGGGAAAGATTTTGGGCTTAAATGGTCTAGAGATCTGAAAATTTCTGATTTAGATAATGCTGATGATTAGCCTTTTGACAATTGATGTTGATGAGATGAACTCTTTCATTTGAGCTGTTGATGCAAGTGTAGTAGAGTAGGTTTGGGATAAACAAAAGAAAACTGAAGTGATGAAAACTGGTGAGTAACCTCCTTTGAGCAGCATAAATGTGTCGAGAGAGGCTCCATTGGTTTGGTCATGTTGCCTGTATGCATAATTAATAGATTATGCAAATATGGTTATGAACAGTGTGCTTAAAGGCCTCAGAAAGAGGTGGAAACCTAGGATGGCAGTGGGCAGACAATGTCAAACAAAACTTCATTAGAATTGTGTATGCAATGCTCCAAATGTATGTTAAACTTCTTCACTTTGGACCTTGTGACTGATCCAAATTATACAAATTACTGGATAGCTTCAGGCCCAGGCAATTAATCTTGAGAAATAAAGTTAAATAAGTGTTTGCTAAGTATATTATGTGTCACTTAGTCACAAAGAATTTAATTCAAATAGACTGTCAAATTATTAAAGTTTAAATCTAATCAAAATCAATTATCCTGCTGAAGTAAAAAAAAATAGAAAAGTCAAAATATTTCATAAAATAAACAAAATTTATTTCCAAAAAATCAAGACTCACCAAGTAAACTTTTAAACAAAATATTCTGAGCAACTATGGGCTCACTCCACCAACATCTCCAAAATTGACAAACTTCTCAACTAACATTCTTTTTCTCCACACACCTTCTTACATCATCTCAACTAACTTAAAAACTTCTCTCTATTAACATCGTCTCAACTACTTCCATGACCTAATGTCACTTACTATACACATGGTGTGCAACTGACATGTGTGTTTTGCATGTTGGGAAGTACATTTGCATAAACTTACAATCACAATAGCTATGACGTAAGAGGGAAGTGTCCTTATGTGTGCATTAGCAGCTATCAATCAAAAGTCAGAGTTGCTGACTTGGGTGAGGAAAAATGATAATGCCAACTGAAAATAAAAGCCCTAAAATAATAAATATAAGGTAAATAAAGTAAAACTGGTTAAGAAAAAGTAAAGTGAATGGTGGACCATCACAAATGGCCAGATGCAGCAGATGTAGCTAAGGCAGATGTGTTTGGAGAACTAATTTGAACTATCTGGTTGGACCTTTGTAGCCCATGGCAGCTTGAGGATGATGATGATAAAGATAAATATTCAGCGGAAAAACTCACTCTGTGCAATATTAAGGTAATAACTGCCACTGGAGATCATAGATGGCGCCAATGGTTGGCACGAAAAAAAAAAAAAAAACTCTGTGATAGAGTTACGTCTTAAAATAAGTGGAAAAAAGACGAGCTGGCATTAGTTCAACTGGAAGAATACTTGGGCATGTATCTGGGGAAATGTGGGTTCAAATCCTGTAAGTCAGTGAAAATTTTTTCCACTGAATATTTATTGATTTATCAATGCCAAATGAGCAACACCTCTCTTTATTTGGGGGGGGGGGGGGGGGGGGGGGGGGGGGTCCCCCGAAGGACCCCCCCATGGGGAAAGCACATGCTCCGTCTCACGACACTATATGTGCTTGGCAAGAGAGCCTAGAAGTAGAAGATAAGGTTTGTCTCAGAGGAGACCAGTAGGGACTTGGAGTATGGGTGGTGTTAAAGGGGGTGCAGAGTGCAGCCCGGGTGAAAAATAGGAACATGAGTTAAAGAGCGATAGCAGCTCCTGGTCTCAAAGGAGAGAATTCCTGAGCTGGCAGACAAGCCAGCCTATGTCCCTCAAGTGTGCCCTGACACGGGCACTCTCAATGGACACTGTGCCCAGCTCGCCTGCTACCTCATTGATCGCTTGGGAGTCCCTGAGTTCGTTAGCGAACCCTTCCGTAATCGGACAAATGAGGATGTAGTGCCCGACATCCGCATCTGGAGCCCAGCAGCCGCAATAGCTGTGGGTAGCGATCTTAAACCACTCCAGGTATTTGGGCAAACTGGAGGGCATCCGTATATATGTCGTCCTATAAGTCCTGGTGATACGCAGTAAAGCTGGTTGTTGGGCTGCAATCAGCTTTCTACACATTATGGAGTGGTCCGTTGGGCACCACCAGGCACCCGCACCATAAGTTAGGATCCGCTCCGTTCCCCTCAGATAAATTTCTTTGAGGACTTCGCTTCTGAGTCCCCATGAGACACGAGCCATTCGCCCTAGCTTGCACAATTCATATTGACAACATGAAAGCAGCCAACGTAGCCTTGATTCGCAAAGTATTTTTTTTAGAAATCATTAGAAAAGGAAGATGTTTCCTTATACAAAGGACAGAGATAATCTAGAAGCTATTAGGCTTGTCTTGATTTCTTATACAACATAAACACTTACACATGGACATGCCTGATGGTCTTAGTAAGTCAGGTATGCTAACTATTAGACAGGGCTTAAATTGTTGTGATTGTCTAGATTAAGGTTTCTCAACGTGGGGTATGCGGTAAAATATTTTTGGGTATGCCATGAGAGCTGCAAAGTCGCTAGATATATGTTATATATATATATGTTTTATTTTATACCTATTGTTATACCATTACTACAGTTTTATCTATCTATACAAGGGGTAAGTCAGTTACATACACATTTCCAGGGGGTATGTGAAGTCTAAAAGGTTGAGAACCACTGGTCTAGATAAACAGCAAATGATGATTACAGAATGAATCATCATCATCATCCTCAAGCAGCCATGAGCTACAGAGAGGTCCAAAATGACCATGAAACCAGGTTGGGTTGGGATGTTTTACCTCTGAGCAGCACTTTTTTGCACACCATGGGCTAAATGGACAGGTCATGTGGACCCCGAAGGCTCAGAGAAGGTTGGGGGAGGGGACCCACTGGAACAGCTGTTGGGAGACAGGTGGTAGCCTCCCGCAAGGCCATCCAGGGTGTTCTTTAACGTGCACAGGGTATGGTTCTCCCGCACACGGGGCCACGGCTTAAAGTCCCATCCGATGAACGGCGGCCTTTCCAAGCCCATTGGTGTCCCCTACTGACTGTGGGAGGGCGGGGAATTTTGCGGAGATAAATCTCAACGCTGACCCAGCTGGGACTCGAACCTGGGAACTACAGATTACGAGCCTGGCACGCTACCGACTGAGCCCCCCCCCCCCCCCCCCCCCCCCCCGCCCCCCATGCAACCCGACCAATTAATTCTAATAAGGTCCTGTTTGATATAGTTTCCCCACCGCATCCCAGGTATCCACCTCTTTCTAAGGCCTTTAGGCACACTGTTCATAACCCTATTCAACGATCTATAATTATTCATACAGGCTAAACCAACAGAGTTCCTCTCTGCACAATATGCTGCTTAAAGGAGGTTGCCAACTCTTTTGCCTCACCTCATCATTAGTTACAAAGTTGAACCACCTGATGCCCAAGATGTTGTGTAAGCATCTAGAACCAAAAACATCTAGTTTCGTGTTATCTTGTTTACAAAGTGTCCAAGTTTCACTACCATAACTAACCCTAGAAAGAATCAAACTATAATACAGTCTAATTTTAGTCTTTAGGTGTATACATCTATTTCTCCACACTCTCCATAGATTCTTAAAAGTCCCAGCAGCAATCCCTATTCGTCTGTTAATCTCATGCCGCACATCACCAGTATCTGTTACATAGCTCCTAAGATAATTAAACTGTGACACCTGCTCGAGACTGCAACCATTCAGATCACAGCCTGCATGACCAATTTTAATCACTTTAGTTTTCTCTCTGCTTATAACCAAACCTACTCTACTACCAGTTTCATCAACAGTTTGAATGAAAGAGTTCATCGCATCAACATCATTTGCCAACAGGGCTAAATCATCAGCATCATCTAAGTCAAACATTTTAGTATCTCCACCCCATTTAAGACCAAAATCTACCCCTTGAAGTGAATTTCGCATGACATAATCAATAACCAAAATAAAGAGAAAAGGAGACAAAATGCACCCTTGTCAAACATCAGAAGTAATGCTAAACCACTTGCTACAAGCCTTACCAACTCTCACACACGACTCAGTGTTATTATAGAGAGCTATCATTACCTTAACTAACTTTTCTGGTATACCATATGATTTCACAATAAACCACAAATTATGACGATCAACAGAGTTGAAAGCTTTTTTGAAATCAACAAAGCTAGCAACCAAAGGTTTCTGAAACTCTAAACATTTCTCAAGAATCTGCCTAAGTGAAAATATCTGATCCACACATCCCCTACCACTTCTGAATCCACCTTGCTCATCATGCAATTGACTGTCAACCCGATTCTTAATTCTATAAAGCACAATCATGGAAAGAACTTTACCTGGAACAGAGAGTAGGCTGATACCCCTATAGTTATCACAAGAACTGCGATCACCTTTTTTGAAAATAGGGATAATAATAGCTCTGGTAAAATCCTTAGGAACCATGCCTTCATCATAAAAGATATTCAAAATTTCAGTCATCCAAGTGGTAACCGAAACATTCCCAGCTCTAAGCATTTCCGTAGTAATTTCATCTACCCCTGGGGATTTATGAAGTTTAAGTTTAGAAACAGCCAAAATAACTTCAGATTGTGTTATAGGGCCAACATTAAAGCCACCAATGCATCTATCATCATTACAAACAATGGGATTAGAACTAACCACATTGTTTAGAACATCACTGAAATACTCAGTCCACCTAGCCATGACAGAATCCTCACCTTCTATAACTTTACCTTGTTTATCCTTCAATCCATGTATACCTGTCCGTTTTCTACCACACGAAACATTAACTATCTGTTACAGCTCTCTGCTGTTGTGCTGTCTAACTGCTTCCTCGGCTTTGTCAGCCAAACCATCAAGCCAAAGATTCTTGTCAGCAGCTAACTGATCCTTTAGACATTTATTAAGCTCTCTGTGAGGACTAGTAGGGTACTGATTAAGGACATTCCTGAAATTCTTTCTTTCTGAAATAAGCTCAAGTGTGTTATCACTCAAATAATTCTGACTCCTCTACTCCTTTTTTTCCTCAAAGAGTACTGTTAGTTTCCAAAACAGCCTATTTAAAATGGCCTCAATCTTCCTCAACTTCAGTAGTAAGCAAACCATGAATGTCATAATGACTAATTAACCTATCATGGTAAGCTTTGGCTATAACTGGGTCTTTCAGAGCTTCAGTATTAAAAGTAAATTTTTTAACCCTAGCACAACACTTTTTAAGTTTAAGTTGCAACACACTTTTAACAACGTAATGGTCCGATCCAATTTCAGCTCCCCTATATGCCCTGGTATTCCTAACAGAACTAGCCCATTTGCTGTTAATTAATATGTAATCAATCATATTCTTATGCAGCCCATCAGGTGAAACCATGTGTACTTATGTATGTCTCGGTGTTTGTAATAAGTATTAGTTATTCTGAATCCATTGAGTTTACTTACCTGTAGGAGACGTTGCCCATTGCCATTGCAGCTACCAATACCAAAAGGGCCTATTACTCCTCCCCAAAGGTCAGAGTCAGTATCAACTTTGGCATTGACGTCACCAAGAACAAGGGTAATATCTCCTTTCTTGACAGAATTCAAAATATCCTGAAGTTGTTCATAAAAGCTATCCTTCTCATCCTCATCGGCATCCTCAGTGGGGGCATAACAGCAGATAACATTCAAGTCTTTAACGCTTGTCTGAAATTTTGCTGTAAGAAACCTTTCATTAATGCACTCATATCCTAGAAGAGCATCGCTAGCGTGTCTGCTGAGAAGCAGACCCACGCCTTGGTGATGCTTATTGTCGTCCCTCCCTGAAAAGAGAAATTTAAGATTATTTTTAAGAATCTGACCTTTATCTGTCCATCTGGTCTCTTGCAAGCCGAGAATATCTAAATTATAACGGTGGAATTCTTGTGTGAGGACATCAAGAGAAAAAGCTCTGTGCAGAGTCCTCACATTCCAACTACCTATGGAGAGAAAATGGTTAGTGGGATGTTTAAAGAAACTATGTTTATTGAGAGAGGGAATGCCGACAATATCAAACAGCCCCCTAATCGCAGACATGGGGCAAAGACCCGTTCCCCCACTACTAAAGGCTGAAGCCATCTACACTGGAAGACCTTCTCCAATGTAGAATTTGACGATGCCAATAGAGGCAAAGAGTTCAGGTGCCTGCGATGACTTCTGCTCAGGATTATCCACCAGCTGATAAACATATCCTGTGAATCTATTCACTTGGGGCTGTCAACCCACAAACAAGTAAGATCTTCCCCTCCACAGAAAGAAGCCCACCAGTGCAGCAAAATCAGGATCCATAATCAAGCTCAGAGCCATATATCTGTCCAGTCCAGTAGGTTTATATGGTCAGCACCAGGATCCTGTGTGGTTGACCACTCCTCAGCAGGGTAGAAAAAAAAAGAAAAGTAGCCATAGTTGTCCAGATCAGTAGGCCACACTAATCTGGCAGCCCTCCCTTCCGTTCACTTCCACAAGAGAGTATCTCTTTTGAAAGTTACTAACGGTCTGCACCACGAGAAGGTGGGGTCGGACATTAGGTGCTAGGCCTGGCCAGTTCTATGCATCATCACAGGGGATTGGTGCATAGCTCTCCTTCCAGTGACTACCTAGCTACCATTAGTACCATATAAAAATTATATTATGTTGATTTAGATGTGACAAATAATGAATACTAAATTTGAAATTCATTTATTAATTATACAGAGATGCCAGTTTATTAGGTACACTATCCCTCATCACATAAATGGTTCAGTCCAACACATAATACATCACTTAAAGGTTGGTGGGTGCAGTATAAATAAGGCAGACCAGCTCTTTAAGCATCAGTTAGAGTAGGATTGAGCATCAGAATGGACAAAACAAAGGACCTGGGCAACTTTGTATGTGGCATGATGTCAGTGCTAAGTGTGCCAGTTCTAGCACCTCCCAAACAGAGTCCTCCTGGGCTTTTCATGCACAACCATTTCAAGGGTTTACTGAGAATGGTGCAAAAAGCAAAAAACTACCAGTGATCCTGTGGGTGGAAACAGCTTATGGATCAGAGGGGTCAAACGAGAATGGCGAGCATGCAAGCGAACAGACGAGTCACAACCAGGCAAATCATATCAGAATTAAACATTAATGTGCAGAAGGTCATCTCTGAATGCATCAAGTATCGGATCTTGTCGCAAGTGGGATACACAGCAGCCAACCATGTTGAGTGTCGATGTTGTCAGTGAAGAACACGAAATCTCATCTCCAGTGAGCACAGGAACATCAACACTAGATCACTGAGGACGGAAAAAAGGTAGCCTGACTGGTTGAATCAAGGTTACTTTTGCATCATGCTGATAGATCAGAATTTGGTACATGAGGCCATGGAGCCATCTTGTCTGGTGTCAATACAGGCTGGCAATGGTGGTGTGATGGTGTGGGAAATGTTTTTCTGGCACATGTTAGGTCCCCTGTTACTCATCGAAGGACATCTGAATGCCACAGGGTATTTGACATCGTTGCTGATCAAATTCATCCCTTCATGGCTACAGTTTATCCTCACTCAGATTGACACATTCAGCATGATAATTCATCTACTCACAAGGAACATATTATCACAATGGTTCCAGGTACATGCTGATGAGCTTTCCTTGCTTCACTGGCCTGCACAGTCTCCAGATCTAAACACTATTGAGGATCTTTGCGATGAGGTGATAAGGGCTGTTTGCAGCGAGACTGTGCTGCTGTCCAATTCGTAGCAACTGTGCAACATAATCATTTCCGCTTGGTACAACATTCCTGCACGATGCATCCAGCATCTTGTAAGTTCTCTAACCTGATGAATTCGGACTGTTCTTAAGGCCAAAAGAGGCATATATGCTGCTGTTAGGTGCACCTAATAAACTGGTCCTCATGCAGCCATAGAAATTGTTCCCAGGTTCAATTTCTGGCTGGGTCAGCTTTGAGATTTATCCCTGCAAAACTCCCACCCTGCCCATGGCCAGTAGGGGACACCAATGGCCTTGGAAAGGCTGCTGTTCATCGAATGTGACGTTAAGCCATGGCCCAGTGTGTGGGAGAGCCATATAATTTAATTCTGATATGATTTGCCTGATTGTGACTGCACTAGTGCATTTTAATGAACATGCTGGATGGCCTTGATCTACCATCTGTCTCCCAACAACTGTTCCAGTGGTTCCCTCCCCCAATCTTCTCTGAGCCTTTGGGTCTTTGTGACCTCACCATTAAAGCCCATTGTGTGTGCAAAAAAGTGCTGCTCAGAGGTAAAACAACCCAATCCTAATAAACTGGCATCTCAGTGTATTTTTGATTATTTTTGATGGGACAGTGCCCCAGGGGACCTAATGGATGAGCCACCCCTGCTTTGGTTTCTGTTTATAATGCTATATTGTGTATGTTCAACTATATTTTGTTTGGTTAAGGATCCAATTACAGCTCAGAAATGCTCCCACTGTATGTTAATTAGCTACATTAAATTCCTGCTCTGCTCTTTGTGAGAAAGGGGACAACAATGGATATGAAAAGCAGGTTATTCATCTGATGGAATGTTAAGTGATGGATTCTTGTTGTTATAGGAGCTATGAAATGATCATCTGTTATTATGGATGAACTTTGAATGGTTTACATGGGTCATGGTGGCAAATTTTGGATTGATACAAAATGGTTTGATGCTTGTAAGTGAGAAACCATGACACATGCATGGCTCGTACATTGCATGTGTATGCTGGGATATTTTTGAAATTGAACTCTTGCTAAAAGTAAATAATTAATAATCAATCATTGAGTGATAAATATACAATATATTACCTAAATTAACATTACACTATAAGTCAGACAGAAAAAACGTCTCTTCTGTCCTTTCCTCTTTTTTTTTTGAGAAAGTGACTGGGCTGGGCTAGTGGTGGCTCTTGCCATGCCACATGGGAAGTGATGAATGCAGCAGGCATGTGACCCGTCTGCAGCATGTGCACACTATATTACTGAACTTGAAATTAATTGATAATAATCAATCAATAGGCATCATCTATGAATTAATAATCGACATATTACAAAAATTAACACTACAGTATAGGGCAAATAGAAAAAATGCTATTAAGTCTCCTTGTACTTTTTTGAACAAGTACTTGGTCCACCGGTAGTGGGATTTCTTATAATGCTGCATGGGAAGTGGTGGCTCACAGCATGCATCCTTTATATTAATTGAATCAACTGCTAGTATTTAATATTTGACACATAGATAAGATAGTCAGTTAATAATCGAATAATCAATATTTTATATGAATTCACAATGAAATACATGTGATGAAATACAGAAGGAATAGCTACTAATATATGCAATATGAATCATCTCCCATCCTTGCATGCTAGTTTGAGTGTTCAAGCACTCCTTTTTGTGTAATAAATTTTCACTATAACAAAAGCAGCAAACTACAACAAAATGCTCATGTTGCCCACATGCAAAACTGTATATTAGTGAATAGTTATGAATGATGTGCCTAAAAGTCTTAATAAAAAGGGTCAGACTTAGAATCAGAAAGACGGACAGTATCAAGAAGGAACTTGTTATAATTAGTGTGCAGTGGCCAAAGGCAGCAGCTGTTTGATCAGGATAGAAATATTTGGATAGAATTACCATAAATCCTATAAAAGGAGGACATGCCCTCCTTTATATCTCAAAATTTATGTTCTCCTAGCATTTTGAAAAGCATACAGATGTCTCTCCATTTTGTATTAATTTATAAGAACATATTTTAAACTAAAATTAAAGTATGCATTTTTTGTATTTTTCTTTTTAAATCACTTCTACACATGGCTGTCAAATAGTCACTACAAATGCAAATCCTGAATGCTAAAGCCATTCTGTTAATGTTGTAAAAGTTACTACTTTCTGCAGCACTCAATATCAGCAATTCATATGTCAGATCGAAAAAAAGTGTGCACCTTAGAAAAATACATGAAATTTTGCTACCATCCATGGATAGATGGTGATATGAAAGTTGACAGGAATTTTTTTAATTTGCAACATAAAGGAGAATTTTTTTACTCCTAGTTTGTACAGGATTCCTCATACAAGAAATTGAAGTCACTGCTAACCAATACCTCAATTAGGGCTAGCACAAACACACAAAGTTGACCTGCTGAAACAGTAGCTAACTAACTAACTACTATATTAGTTAAGGCAAAATAAATCTTGACTGCTTATCAAGTATAAATAAAGATCAGTACATCATATATTTTAAAGTGTACTGAATAAGTATTATGCCTTTTTCTGACTGAACTGTTAGTAGATACTTCAAAGAGATTTAGTAAAAGCAATTTTCTATTTTATTTTGCAAATTGAAAACATGTCGTACTTTGACGTCATTTCTATCTTTTTTGTCCTGCTTTTGGAATCTGGTAACCCTATATTTGGAGAATTAATCTGGGCAGTCTGAATGGACCTCCACAGCCTTACATTGTTTTACCTCTGAGCAGCAATTTTTTCACACAATCGGCTAAACGACCAGGTCACAAGGACCCCAAGAGCTCAGAGATGGCTGGGGAAGGGGATCATTTGAATAATTGCTGAGGCAGATGAAAGCCTCCTTAAAGACCATCCAGCACGTTCTTTAATATGCACTGGGTACCACGACTCATCAATGCTAGAGGTAAGCAAAGACTATCCCTTATTGTAGAAGCCAACAGAAGGGATATTGTGGCACAACTTGCCCATAATTTGAATGCTGGTGACGGGAGTAAAGCGTTACAACACACACTACATTGAACTCTGCTGAAAATGGGGCTGTGTAACACAGGATGCTCCGAATACCCATGCCAACCTCAGTTCACCATCGAAAGTGCCTACAATGGGAACACAAGCATCAAAACTAGGCCTTGAATGATTGGAAGAAGGTGTCTGGTATGATGAATCTCATTTCCTATTGCACCATGTGAATGGCAGAGTACTTGTGTGTTGTTTACATGGGGAAGTGTAATGCTTTGGAAAATGTTTTGCTGGGAAACCCTGGGTTCAGTCATTCATGTGCAGGAAAGATGTCCATCACCTTCCTAAACATTATTCCAGACCAGGTACATCCTTTCATGGCAACGGTATTCCCTTCTAGTAGTGCCTTTTTTCAGCAGGATAATGCACCATGCCACACTGCCTGGTTATTCGAGAATGGTTCGCAGAACAAGAGGAAGACTTCCAGGTATTGCTCTGGCTTCAAAATTCCCCAGACATTAATCCAATCAAGCATCTGTGGTTTGTGTTGGAACAGCATATCCGATCTGTGGCAGCTCAACCACATAACTTACAAGAGTTAAAAGATCTGCTGGTAACATGTTGGTACCAGATACCACAAGACACCTTTAGAAATCTTGTAGCACCATGCCTCACTGGGTAAGAGCTGTTTTGGCAGCAAATGGAGGACCAACATCACATGAGGTAGGTGGTCAAAATGTTTTGGCTCTTCGGTGTAAGTGTTATTTGAGATAAAAACCTTAAAGATAGATTGTTAAGAGAAAGAGATCTAACTTTAGAAAAGTGTATAAAAATGTATAAAGCAACAGAGTTGGCAGAAATGAACTAAAAACATACCATTAAGAGAACTTTTAAAGAAAAATGTTTTAGGGGAATGGGATTTAACCATGATAAAGCTTTTAATGAGTTAAAAAGAATGATAATGATAAACCTGTATTGTAGTACTTTGATGCAAATACTCCTGTAGTACTTTCTGTATATACTTCACAAGCAGGATTTTCAAATTAATTTAACAGTAGCATGTGCTTCCAAAGCTTTAAATGAAACACAAAGATTATGCTCAGATAGGAAAGAAATACTGGCTATAGTTTTTGGATGCGAAAAATTTTATCAATGCTTATATTTAAAAAAATATTTGTAGTAGAAAGTGATCATAAATCCTTGAAACATATTTTTAAGAAACCTTTAAATAAATGTCCAGCAAGATTACAACATATGCATATTTGTTTACAGCCACATGAACTTAATATTGTGTATAAGCCACGCAAAGAGTTATATTTAGCTGATGCTTTATCTAGATCTTTTGTTGAAGATAATACTTATCTTTATGACAATGAAACTGAAGCTTATGCCAATATGATTATTGAGAATCAGTCGTTATCTAAAGCAGAGGTTCTCAACCTTTTATGCTTCACATACCCCCTGGAAATATGTATGTAATTGGTGTACTCCTTGTATAGATAGATAAAACTATAGTTATAGTATAACAATGGTTAGTTTTACTTTGTTACTAGATCTAGTGACTTTTGAGCTCTCACGGCGTACCCCCAAAAATTTTACCACGTACCCCCAAGGAGAACGCATACCTCACATTGAGAACCCCTAATCTAAAGGACTATGTTGTGTAAATTTTAGAATAGTTATATTATGGTAGTTTTAAACAATTTGCTTAACATTGAAATTTTTAGTGTTCATAAAAAGGGAGATGACATATATATCAATATAGTATCAGAATCAAAGTAAGCTTCAACTATGTGTTGTTGTATCATGCCCTGTTATGTTCTTAATAAATATCTTTAAGTATATGTATCTGGTTTATAACTATAAACTAGAGAGGTATGACTCTCCTGCATACAGACATGAATAGTCAATTAGCCTTAACATGCTGCATTGAAAATCAGAATTCATTCTGGTGGCCGGGTTAATTTTGCTTTTTTTCAGGAGAAAAAATGAACAATTTTGAAACCTTATCCCAAATTAATTAATAAACGTAACTGGTTGGGTTCTATACCAAAATAAAATGCATTTAATTGTAAATTTTTAGAAAATAAAATATTTAAGAAAAACAGCAAACATATTAATTTTATTAGCACTTTCTTTTAAAAGAAAATGATGGAAAAAAAAGTAATTTTGTTGGATTTAAATCTCATTCTGAAGCAACTAATGACCAGAATAGAGCTGGAACCAGGGGGCAAGGGGGCCACGCCCCTGTTCCTTTCAAAATTTAAGGGTAAAAGGGGCAAAATTTATTAAAGTTATTTATATATCATGAATTTTCTAACATTTTTTTAAAACCCATAAAACAGAGAGGAAAATGCTATATTGCATTGGAAATCAAATTTCTTGCCTCCCCTCTTTACATTTTTTCAGCTCAACTGTGTTTCTGACCCCCCCCCCCCACTTCCCTCCCACTCAATTTTTTTCCAGATTTGAGTCTGGACCAGAATATGACAAGTAATATCTTAAACAAAGGAACATTTAATTCTACATAATAATATATAAATATTTTTCTGAAACATTTTAACAAGCAGTAAAACAATTTAAAAACCAGAAATATAACAAAAATTGCAACACTTAGATATATGCATTCTTATGAAATGATGCACATATCTTCCATTAAAAAACATACATTTTACCGGTTTCTTTTGAGTCAATTCCAAAAGATTAAGAAGAAGTTGAAAAGAATCAGTTAAAAAAGAATGTTCTGCATGAAACTTTAGTTTGGAAACATTACCATAAAGAAGAAAACAACACACACTCCAGTGTGAAATGAGGTTGTAAAAATGGATGCCACAGAAGCATAATATATATTTTTTCTTTTTTTACAACTTTACAGAACATCCAAATAATCAGGTATTTTTTTATTATCAAGTTTAATTCGCAAAGTTTCAGGATTAATTAAAAAAAATCTTAAAGTGGGCAAGTTTCTATGGGGAGAGGGAATGGAAACTTGAAGCATATTCTCTTGGGAACTACAGTTCCCACTGGACATGAGTGAGACTAAATTTGGCTGTGGGAACTATAGTGTCTTCTGATGCATTAAGAGTTAATAATCGATTAATCAATATTTTGCATGAATTCACAATGAAATACATATGACGAAATACAGAAGGAACAGCTACTAATATAGCCACATAAGTCATCTCCCATCCTTGGCACACTAGTTTGTGTCTAAGCGACTCTATTTTAATATTACCTCTGAGCAGCACTTTTTTGCACACAATGGGCTCAATGGCCAGGTCACAAGGACCCAATAGTTAACAGAAAGTTGGAGAAGGAGATACACTGAACAGTTCATAGGAGACAGATGAAAGCCTCCCATAAAGACCATCTAGTAAGTTCTTTAATATGCACAGAGTATGACTCTCCTACACACTATGGCTTAATGTCCCATCCAAGGAAACAGTTGTCTTTTGAAATCCAATGGTGGTCCTTTTCTCACTGAGGGCTGAACAGGAAAATTCTCAACTCAGGAACAAGAAACTGGGCACTTCAGAATACGAGCTGTGATGATCCATCCATTCATTTTTACTTTTCCTTGACCAGTTTTACTTTATTTACATTATATTTATCATTTTGGGATTATCTTCAGTTGGACTTATCACATTTCTCTCTTCTGAGCCTCTAAAGGAGTTGCACATGTGCAACTCCGACTTTTGATTGATAGTGGCTAATGTGTGCATAAGGATACCCCCCCCCCCTCCTGTGTCATAGCTAGTGCAACAGCGTGCAATTGTAAGTTTATGCAAATATTTTTACCAGTTTATCCATTTGCTGCATGTATACTAAGTGACATTAGGTCACAGAGTCAATAATGAGGAAATGTCAGTAAGAGGAAGTCAGTTTTTTTGGAGTTGTATTTAGAGATGGAGCTTTTAGATGCTCACATTTTTGTATTCATCAGTACATTTGGTGAGTCTTGAATTTTTTGGAAATAAACTTTGTTATATGAAATATTTTGACTTTGCTATTTTTTCTCTTGAGCAACAATAATGAATTTTTTTTTATTAAGATTTAACTTTAATAATTTGACAACCTTTTGGTTTCTTACTCATAAGTAACAGCCATACATGTAGCGAACCCTCCTTTAACTTTATTTGGCAAGTTAATATTGCCTGGAACCTGATATCCAGAAAGTTTAGTTAAATTTGGATCAGTCAAAAAGGTCAATAGAGAAGAAGTTTAACAATCTTTTGGAGTATTACAGAGCCAATAAAGAAAGTGGTGCACTGAACACGGGAATTGTGTATATATCTACATCATTTCTCCCACACCTGGGGGAGAAAAGGGGAATGACAACAACCCCTAAATTTAATGACAATGCTACGTTAGTTCATGAATGTATATGTAAGGTTCCATTTTTTGTTCCATCAGAAGAAAATGATAGAACAGAATATTACTAACTGCCTCAATGACAAGTTGCCAATCCATTTATTAACTGCAGTCCTTATGTTAATTGGCCTTTACCAGAGATAAGGTTCGATGGTTTGAAACATCTGTCATCATGGACATTTGCCAAGTCCATGGAAGAGCATTTCCATTTATATGAAGTGCCAGGCAACAAAAAGGTAGTTTTAGCAGTATCTTGTTTAATTGGATGTGCTAAGCAATGGTGGAATAATAAAGGATGTTGTCATGGAATAGAGTTTTGGGAAGATTTTAAAAGTGAACTCTTGGAAATCTATCTAACTTATGATGATTTTACAGATCTAGCTACAGAACTGTTTTCACGAAGACAAAGGAAAGGAGATGATATCGAAAAATTCATCTGGGATACAGTAGAGTTATACCAGCTGTACGATGCTGATACCGCCGAAATTGACATTATAAACTGCATATTGTCCCAATTGTTTTTGTCCATTAGGGAATTCATAGAAGTACAAAATGTAAACTAAATTTCAACTTTAGTCAAATTGGCATAACAATACATAGAAAGAAGAGAATCTGTAAAAATGGCATTAAATCAACAATGGATGTAATCCTAGCCAAAGCAGTGATATCAGGTTGAGTATTGCAAAATGACTCCCACATAACTGGAAGCTACAGTCCTGACAATTTGTGCTGAATTTGTGCTACAACAATGCAGAACGAATGACGCAGAGTTTTATGTTCTATGTAAAGCTTCAAATAATGAAATTAGACCAAAAACTTTTGGTTACTATTCATTAATTTGAATAAAAAGACTTTCAGATGTAATTTTTGTGGCCGACTAGAGCAAAATTTGCTACAGAAAGAACAGAAATTCAGGAAACTTAAATTAGGATCTTTGAAGTGAGAGGCCGAAATTCCTCAAAAACCCTCTCATGAGTTAAGTCCTGCCACTGTTGGTACACATAATGTTATAGAATTACCTTTTGTGAAGCCTTGTCATGAAAAAAACTGAATTAATAAACTCACAATGATAAAGAAGCTGATCTTTCATATACATGAGAAAATTTTAGATGATATTAATGAAAGTTGTGAATTGAAATTTTTGCCATGGTCCAGTGGACTTTCTAATTTATCTTGTAGTCCAAAGTAGAATGTTCAGGAAGAAGTTGTAAAATGTCTTATTAGTTTAAATAAATAAAATTTAGACAAACAAGTTGATAGTGAGAAAAGTGTTGAAACAGAAGTTTTAAAGGAAAATAATGCAAATGAAGAATTATTACATGAAAATAGGTCAAGCATCCCAGAAATTGTTTTGAATGTAAATAATCACGATGAATCTAACAAGTAAAGAAAATTTCAACTGTTGAAGCGTCATTTAGAAGCAGGCAGCAATAAACCTGGAGAGACAAAACCAGGCTCTTCAAAGCCAAGCACATAGCAAGATGTCAACGAGATGATGATAGCCTGCAGAGTGACAACTGGCAATGTAGTTCACAACTTGCAATAGATGACGTCACCAATGAGATCTTCAGAAGTGCCTATACCTAGTTTATTGATCGAAGTGGAAATGAAGTCACTGGGAAACGACTGGTGATAATTTATCACAACGGAGTGCCAACAATGAAAATTTAAGTATATTATTATTCTTTCACTATGGCACTAATTATGTATGATGTTTTTTTTTTCTGGAATAGATGAAGACGGGGATGATTGAAGTCATTTTGAATTGTTCAATTTCATGTTGAAACTTTGGAGTTTCAATATTTGGTTTTTGAAAAGTTAATCAATTTCAATATTCAAATATTGAAATTGGTTTGGATATTATATATACATATTATATATAATATCCAAATATAATTTTCAATAATATATTGATTTGGATATTATATATACAATAAAAATACTTATGATGATTTTTATTTAACAAATAAAAATCATCATAAGTATTTTTTATTGAAAACCAATATTCAAGGTTTATAGTTTGAGTTTACAATGTGAAGTGATTAAAATTTTTTTTTATGTATTCTGGTTCATCTGAAGTTCTAGTTGAACCATAAATAGTTATATAATGTATTAATGTGATTTCAAGGGTATTTATGAACTATTGTAGATTTTTTCGTTTCAGGTGACTGAAAGCTGAATTGAGTGTGCTAAGTTTAGAAATTTAGGAATTATAAAATGATTATGGATGAGAATAAAAGAGGACTTAGTATACAGTGTTTATATAAGTTGTATTTTGAAGTGAATTTTTTTATGCAAAGTGTTTTTTCGTGTAAAATGTAGATGGAATTGTATTGAATGAAAATGTTAGCATTGTATATGATAAATTATTGATACAGCTTTCCTTTACACTTAGACTGATGTATATGTGTTTAAATCTGTTCAATGTCATCAGTGATATTGATGTGTCAATGATGCGTAATTTTGTTTGCACATATATGAGCTGACCATGATGTCAAAGTTTTTGTACCTTCTTTGAGCTGTCCCTAACGACAAAGTCTAGTTTGACTGAGGTGGTATTAGCAAAAGTCCTTTGGGAGGGGGACATAAAGCTCGATGAGGGGAGATATTTATGCTTTTTTTTATTTCAGCTAGCTCATGATTTATTGTGTTTAGGTGAAGTTTTAGTGGATGATTACACTCCTGCTTGTTTGTAAAATGAAATTATTAGCTTCGCGTATTTGATTGTAGTTAGGAGGATTTAACGAGCACCAATACCCATTTTTTTATGTATGGCAGGCATGAAAGAAGACTAGATTTCGTGTATTTGATTGTTGTTAGGAGAAGAAGCAAATGTTATGTACCCTGCTTGATGCACTTGTATTTATATTCTGTGAAAGAGCAGAATTTCATGCATTTTATCATTTTTTCTCTTTAACCTTTTTAGCAGTTAAGCAGGATAGGAGCAATTTAACAAGCTTTGTACAAGTTATAGTATGCAACTTTTGGAATTGTATCAGAATGTGAACTAGTTAGACCGTTAGCGGCTAGTATGTAGCTAACTACCACAGCCATTGGTATGCAATTGGCATACAATATTAGGAAGAATGGGAGGAGGTATCTTTGGTTGTGATGGAAAATTGTGTTGAAGTGAGAGTAGATCATCTTGTTGAAATTTGTGTATGTATACTTAGTACTTTATTTATGTTCAGCGATATGTAAATGACGTAGGAAGTGTCCTTTTATTGAAAATTGCTCATCAAAATCTGTTAGGTCAAATTTTAACTCCCTTTGGGAGGGGGAGTTGTACCATACATTCACTTTATTTAAGTTATGTTTCTCATTTTGGGCATTATCTTCAGTTGGACTTATCACATTTCTCTCTTCTGAACTGTTAAAGGAGTTGTGCATTCGCAACTCCAATATTTGATTGATGGCTAATGCACATATAAGAACATGCCCCCTCTTGCATCATAGGTAGCGTGAGTGTGCAACCTATTTTTTGCAAATGTTTATGCAAATATTTTCCCAGTGTGCACACACTGCATGTATACTAAGTAACATTAGGTCATGGAGTCAGTAATCAGAAAATGTCAGTAAGAGGAAGTCAGTTATTTCGGAGTTGTATTTACAGATGTAGCTTTTGGATGCTCACATTTTTGTATTCATCAGTACATTTGGTGAGTCTTGAATTTTTTGGAAATAAACTTTGTTATATGAAATATTTTGACTTTGCTATTTTTTCTCTTGAGCAACAACAATGGATTTTTTTTTTTATTAAGATTTAACTTTAATAATTTGACAATCTTTTGATTTCTTATTCAATAAGTAAATGCCTATATTCTTAATAAACCCTCATTTAACTTTATTTGGCAAGTTAATATTACCTGGCATTCGATATTATCAGGAAAGTTTAGTTAAATTCGGATCAGTCAAAAAGGTTCAAAGAGAAGAAGTTTAACAATCTTTTGGAGTATTTTAGAGCCTGGCACACTCTAGACCATTTAAGGCAAACATCTTTTCTTTGCAGTGAATTCCTTATAATATAATCAATAACCAGATGAAAGAGAAAACAAGACAAATTGAAGTTATGCCAAACTCCAATTGGAATGCTAAATCAATTGTTATAAGCTTTACCAACTCTCACACACAATGGCAGTGGTTGGTTGGTTGGTTGGTTGGTTAGTTGTTTGCAATTTTATGTCGCATTAGCAATAATGGCTATAATGCACAAAATGAGGTAAAAAGGGGGTAAAAGACATAGAACTCATATCCAATGTTAAAACCAAACGTGAAAAGATATAAAAGACAAAAGCCACAGATTGAAATAATATAAATAACAATAAAAAGGTGTAGAACAAGTTGGATGTATATACCCAAAAAAAGTAAACCAACCCAGATGTAAATGATCCTGGTCAGGCAAAAGGTAAAGAACCAAACCCATAAAATTATAATCTGTTAAAATAACTAGTAAATGTAAAAATGGACAAAAAGCAGGAGGCAAAAACGAGTCATAAGATAAAAGGTGTCTGAGTGTAAAAGGCTTGGACATAAAATCTCGAATGCTAAAATACAGATGCTGTTCAAAGTTGAAATAGGACAATGATTTTAAATATGTTTGACAGTTAAAATGGTGTGACAAAACTCATACTTAGATTTGTTGTCTGCCTATAAAAGAAAAGAATGTATGATAATAGAGGATGGCAACAGTTATTTAAGTGGTTATGTTAGCTTCGTGTTTTGTGACTTTTATTATACAGGGTGTTTCGAAACTCTCTGTACAAATTTCAATGGGAGATAGGGAACTTTTTCATCTGTGAATGTATGTCCACTGATGTAACCCTTCGGTGCTAGAGGGCACTGTTTGGTCATGCTGCAATTGGCTAGAGGGGTAAAGTGAGAATGGAGAACAGACTTGTGTTTGCTGTTGGCATTTGTAAATCAGCCATATTACGAGCAACATGGAGTGTTTCATGATTGCTGAGATGGCTAACATGTACCGACAGCGCTTCCCAAACAGACATGTGCCAAACTACCAAACATTTGCACTTTTGCACCAGCAACTGCAAGTAACTGGAACATTCCATGCAAACATGCATGACACTGGTCGGGAGAGAACCATGGACAATCCAAGCACACACACATGAGCTGTTGCATGTAGACTTGGTGTGAACCAAATACGCGAAGCTAATAATTCAATCCACTTTGGGGGCGAATGGATAGGCTGGGGTGGACCCATCACCTGGTCACCATGCCCTCATGCAGAGAGTGTCGTACGAGCAGCAGTTATATCCATTTCATTGTCAGAGAGTCCAGACATTGCAAACTCAGGATTATCCTCTTCATGTGGAATTTGTGCACTGGTTTCTGCAGCAGACCATGGTGCAGCCTGATTTTCTGGCTCATGTTTTCTTCTCAGATGAGGCCTCTTTCACATGTGAGGGTGTGTTTAACGTGCACAATTCTCAAGTTTGGGAGCATGAAAATCCACATACCACAATGGCAAATGGTCATCAATAATGGTTCGCCATCAATGTTTGGGTGGGTATCGTCAATGACATTTTGATTGAGCCATACCTGCCGACTCCTCGACTCAATGGGCAGAGTTATTGGGTATTTCTTGAAGAAACGTTGCCAGGACTGCTGGAAAATGTTCCTGTGGCTATTCGCAGATGAATGTGGTTTCAAAATGATGGGGTGCCTGCACACTTCAGCAATGATGTGTGGAATTATCTGAATACCACTTTTGGGGGCCAATGGATAGGCTGGGGTGGACCCATCACCTGGCCACCAAGATACCTGATTTAACATGTATTGATTTCTTCCTCTGGGGACACACGAAGAACCTCATGTACAAGACTTCCATTGACTCAGATGAAGACTTCGTCACAAGAATCGCTGTCACTGCTGCAACTGTTCGCAAAATTCCAGGAATATTTCAACATGTACGGCAGTCAATGCTTCGATGATGTCATGCATGCAATGCTGTTACCATCGCAACTTTGAGCACCTTCTTTAAAGAAACATATTGTTCACGCTTGTTTCCATTCATTTATGTACCAGCTTTATCGATATTTCTGTCAGTGTCCTCTAGCACTGAAGGGTTATGTCAGCGGACATACATTCACAGACAAAAAAGGTTTGTCTTGGTGTTTCCTATTTCCCATTGAAATTTGTACAGACAGTTTTGAAACACCTTTTACTTTGAAACACCTTTTATATCCTATTTTGTTGTGACAGTTTTATTAGTGGATTTGAGGATTGGTTCATTAATATATAGGTGTGCTTTGAGTAAGTTATGAAATGTTGTATCATATTTGCTGCAAACATAGTTTGTTGTCAATGCTTCTCAAAAGAACTATGAAATCAATTAAAAATGTTCTTTTATGTTTTAAACTGACTTTAGAATGCAATATATGTCATATTCTTTTCACCCATGCTCATGTCATCATACGTTAGTAGCTAAAGACTCTTTATTTTGTCAAACTGCTGAATTGTTGTGGACTAATGATATTCTGACTTTGTGGATAATTTAAAGCCTCAATGATAGTGTTATATAGGTACATATCACTTGCATAATGTTTTAAACTTTCATGATAACTGCTTTGCTCAAAAGGAATCTATAAAATGTATTACTCAAGCAAATATTCTCCCTATCTCTCTGATACAGATGTAAGATGTCTGCAAACTAATGATGACAATGCCATGGTTTGTGTTGGAACAGCATATACAATCTGTGGCAGCTCAACCACATAACTTGCAAGATTAAAAGATCTGCTAGTAATGTGTTGGAAATGTGCGTCGTTTACCTGGGGAAGTGTAATGCTTTGGGAAATGTTCTGCTGGGAAACCTTGGGTTCAATCATTCATGTGCAGGAAACTATGGTGTCCACCACCTTCCTAAACATCATTGCAGACCAGGTACATCCTTTCATGGCAACGGTATTCCCTTCTAGTAGTGCCTTCTTTCAGCAGGATAATGCATTATGCCACACTGCCTGGATTGTTCAAGAATGGTACATGGAACATGTAGACTTCCAGGTATTGCCCTGGACTCCAAATTCACCAGACATCAATCCAATCAAGCATCTGTGGTTTGTGTTGGAAGAGCATATCCAATCTGTGGCAGCTCAACCACATAACTTTCAAGAGTTAAAGGGTCTGCTGGTAATGTGTTGGTACCAGATACCACAAGACACCTTTAGAGATCTTATAGCATCCATGCCTCGCTGGGTAAGAGCTGTTTTGGCAGCAAATGGAGGACCAACATCATATTAGGCAGGTGATCATAATGTTTTGGGTCTTCAGTGTATATATAGGAAGATTCAAAGGTAAATGTACAGTGTGCTGAATTAAATGAAGGTTAAGTTAACTTAATCTTCATTTAATAGTAATTCAATAAATTTTAAATAATATTTAAATTTCAAATAATAATAATTTCAATAAACATATATAAATATCTATAAACTGTAGGTGCTGGACTAATCACATGTTATTGGGAAAAACAATCAGTTCATTGACACTAATGGAGTAACTGATAGTCGAAGATCAGTGTAGTGAACTTTAGGTTATTTTGTCATACCTGCATTGGTTTCATTACTGCATTTTTATAGAGACAGCCTCTTCAGCTGTATAAGGAGGACAAGTTTGGATTGTGTGCTGTTCGTTGAGGGAGCTGGCATTTTCACAGTTTCGGTGTTGTTGCTTCTCACTTGTTGGTGACTGAGAGTTCTTCCATGCGGCAGTGATTAATCAGCACTTTGCTGCATTTGTGGTGTGAGTCACTGGCTATCCTAGGATTCTAAGGTAAGGTTCTATTTGTATAGGGTTGTTTTACCTCTGAGAGGCACTTTTTTGCACACAATGGGCTAAATGGCCAGGTCACAAGGACCCCGAAGGATCAAAGAAGTTTGGGGGAGGGGACCCACTGAAACAGCTGTTGGGAGACATATGATAGCCTCCTGTCAAGGTCATCCAGTGTGTTCTTTAACGTGTACAGGGTATAGCTCTCCCACACATGGGGCCATGGCTTTATGTCCCATCTGATGGATGGTGGCCTTTCCAAGCCCATCAGTGTCCCCTACTGACCGTGGGCAAGGCAGGGGTTTTTGCAGATCTATTTGTATAGGTAACTGGCTCATCACATTAATAGGAGCGTGAAATTTAGAATCTATGCTTTGAAATATACTAATTTTTTTACCATTACTTTATCTCATTTTACTTACATATTTTTCCTTTTTATTTAAATGAGTATTATTTGCATAAAGGAAAAAAAAATGAAGAACAGATTAAATGAAAGATTCAAAAAATAATAGAAATGTTATTAACTTATGCATATTGGATTAATGAAATTATTAAAATAAATCTTGTCTTTTTTTTTTTAAATATACTAAAGTTGTAATAAAAAAAGTACAGTAAAATTTAAACACTAAAAAAATTCACCTTTTTTGCCATTTTATTATTAACAATTAAACACTCTTTTCATATATAATATGACCTTTTTCTGTTCATTAGTTAATTTAGGAGAAGTTCCACAGTTTTACTTTAAAGGTTTAAACAACTGAGAAAAGAATGATGTTTGGCTTCAACCAGCATATATATATACACACACACACTCTCTCCTTATGTATCATTGCTTCTCCATTTGAGTTCCACTGCATGATACTTAAACAAATATATGTTAATAATTTCATTTATTTTGACCATTTCTTTGCTTACCTGAGAAACCACTGATTTGCAATATCAAAACATTGCCATGAACTTTTCAGGCTGTCAATGGAAAGATTAGATTCTTTAGTTAGGAAATAATAGTGATAATACTGGAAAGGTAGTGTGCCATTATTCAAGTATTTAGAAGTAAGAACAAAACATCAAGTTTGGAAAGACAAAACTAATAAGAGTAATTGCAACTTACACCTAGTTTATCTTTTGTGCTGATAGCAGTAGACATAAGTGATGCAGAAGAAAGAGACGTAGAGTCTTCACGTCCAGTTGCAGCTGCTAACTGGCGTTGAATCTCCTCCACTCGGTTTCTCTTTGTAGGAGTAAGGTGAGGTAATACCTAAGAATTTAAAGATAGTCAAATAGTATAAAGGGTGTAAATCAGTAATATCATAATTTTTTTTAATATAGACATCCAAAATTTTATATACAATGAAATAGAGAAAATATAATAACTAAAGCTTAAAAGCATCTTGTAAATGCAGGTACATTTAACACTATGCTCAGAGGAATGTTAGACAATAAACCAAACAGAAAGCTGAATCTTACAAAACACAAAATAAAAATAACATAAACTCATCATATGTATTTAGTTCAATGCACATTGGTTTGAGTTTTATATACTTCCAAATAAAACAAAAATATATAATAGCTCAATTGAAAAGCTAGATTCCATCATCAAACTTTAAACTAATTTTGAAAAAAAAACAAAAAAAAAGTGTATTTTTTCACATAAAATGTATTGCATAAAAAATTATTTTCCTCTCCACCTAGTCTTAATAATGTTGTAAATAACAATATTTATGAAATGATTATTACATTGAGGTATACTCCTGCATATCTGAACAGGGCTGCATCTGGGAGGTAAGGGGGCTAGGATGTTGTAGATGGGAGAGGGAAGAGAGGTTGTAACGCTCCAAAATTTATGTTTAAGGTTTTAGATAGCTCAGTTGCAATGCAATTTCTCTTGCCAATTGAATTAAATAAAGGTTCTTTTCTTATTATCAATGGCATTTCTGCAGGAAAGAACTTAAATTAATGATTGTTAATATAAACTTTAAACTTAATAAAATCTTAATAAACTATGCTCAAGAGAAAAAAATGAGAAAGTCAAAATTATTTCATAAAGCAAATAATGTTTATTCAAAAAATCTAGACTCACCAAGAATCTTTTCATCATAAAAGCAACTTTTTACAAAAAAAAAAACTAAACTTCTCACAGTAACAGCTTCACATTAATACTGACTCGACTAATATCTCTGAGCTCCTATGGTACCATCTCTACACTCAACTGCTAATGTCCCTGACTCTACTGAGCTCTGTACTACTGAGTACAGAGCTCAGTAGTACTGAGAGTGTACTACTGAGCTCTGTGACCATCACTTACTATACATCTGGCATACAAACTGACACATATGAAGTACATTAGCAGAAGTCACATTTGCATAATACGATGATCTTGTGCTAACTATGATGCAAGAGGGGCATGTTCTTCTGCACACATTAGTGACTCAATCAAAAAATGGAGTTGTGTATGCACAGCTCCTGTAATTGTATGGGTGAGGAGAAATAACTGTCAACTGAAATATAAGGCCCTAAAATAATAATTATAATGCAAATAAAGTAAAATTGTTTAAGGAAAAGTAAAAATGAATGGTTGAACCATCACAAGGTAAGAGGGTCATGCCAGGGCATTGTAGATGGGAGAGGGTCCAGCCATTAAAATCATGATGTCACATTAGGGAGAGACTGTTTAACTTGCTCAGCAGCATTTCAGGTTGAGCTGCAAGACGATTTGCAGGGTTTTACCATTTTAAATTAATTTTAAGTATCATACCCAATTTTATTTGGACATATTCTGTTGAATGTTTATCATAAATGCATTATTATTTTCTGTGTTATTACATTTTTTATACCAAAAAATTAACCATCACAGTTTTTTCTTTCAGTGATAAAGCTGTTATTGGAATTTCAGTCAAACATTTGCATAAAGTTTTTTTTTCTATTTTGGCAGTATATATTAAAACTTTTGTATGTCATTATCAACATTTATATCTCATATTATATTTAGTTCATATTATTATCAAATATGATTATTAAAAAAACTTTAAAACTTTATGCTCTGTAGATCATGGTTTTTCTTATGTCCCATGATAAATGACCAAAATCTGAATACACTTTTTACAAAGTAACGATCATTAAATAAAATGGAAATGTTTACCATAAAATCCTAAAATATTTGTAATCTATCTATGTATACATCATTTTTATAGTTGTGATATTATATTGATTTGTTAAAAATTTCCTTTGGTCTGGTTTATTATTAGATTCGCTTAAAACTAAAATCTAATAGATTAAAATTAATCAAACACAATTTTTTTATTACTTATACAATATAGTTCCAATCTTAACCTGTACAAATTACAGTTCAAATAATGCTAGAGTTCATAAAGGATTTGGGGCGGGGGTGGCTCAGTCGGTAGCGCGCCAGGCTCGTAATCTGCAGTTCCCAGGTTCGAGTCCCAGCTGGGTCAGCATTGAGATTTATCTCCGCAAAATTCCCCGCCCTGCCCACGGTCAGTAGGGGACACCGATGGGCTTGGAAAGGCCACCGTCCAGCAGATGGGACGTTAAGCCGTGGCCCCGTGTGCGGGAGAGCCATACCTGTGCACATTAAAGAACACACTGGATGACCTTGATGGGAGGCTACCATCTGTCTCCAACAGCTGTTCCAGTGGGTCCCCTCCCCCAACCTTCTCTGAGCTTCGGGGTCCATGTGACCTAGCCATTTAGCCCATGGTGTGCAAAAAAGTGCCGCTCAGAGGTAAAACAACCCAACCCATAAAGGATTTACCAAATTCGGGCATCTGCTTTGAACTAACCTTTGAATAATGTGTGAGCTCATCAGTGCATCTCTACAGCAACAATACAGGATCTAATGAATTGCACAGTGAAGGACAAGTGCATGCAGAAAACCTACCCCCACAACGAAGCATTGGTAACAGAAAGTGGGAGTGCTGACGACAGACCCTGATCACACCAGATGCCAATGGAGCAAGGGAAGCAGACACCCAAAGTCAGTAAATCCTTTATGAACTCTAGCATTATTTGAACTGTAGTCTATATAGGTTAAGAGTGAAACTATATTGTATAAGTAATTGTTTAGGGCAGTTGTTGCTCAGTAAACTTCATGCTGGAAGAACAGAAAATGCTAGAATCATTAACATGGGGAGCATTGCTTACAGTTGGAGTAAGTTGTCTAGTGACAGAATTTACCCTGACAGTAAAAAGCATGACACCCAAGATGCAGTTCTTGAGGGTAAGATCATAAAGTGTTGCCAACACAGACATGAAAAGAATGAAAAGATACATTGAAAATGAGGATCAGCATATGACCTCTCAAGCCAAATGCATGGAGGTCATGAATTGAATTGAGCTGAATATTATTAATTTTGATATAAATCTACATTATTACAATGCTAATAACCCAAGAGCATCAGCTCATCCAGGTTATTGTAATATTTATCACAGGAACAAAGTAAATGATATTTTTTCAACACATAATATATACAATCCTAAACATTTTCAACAATATTTGACCTTTCAGTTACAGAAAATATAGATATAAATGCTAAATCTCTAAACTACATTGTACACTTTTTAATGTTGAACAAAATTGACAGCTAGTGCAATGAATATTTTCATTTACCTATGTGGCCATTATTCAATGTGATCCTTGTGGCTGATGCAAACTTGTAAGTTTTTCAATATCTGGCTGTGGCGTAGTTAGTGACAAAAGAAGATTATCTCTGTTCGAAATATCAAGGCACTTAGGAGCTTCTTTAATAGGCTTTTTTTTAGAGAGCTCATTTTTAGAAACAGCTTTATTGTTACATATAGTACAAAAATGAATGCAGTGTCCCAGGGAGCCTTGTTAAAAGTTATAAGTTTGTCATGAAAATAATAAATAGATTTTACATCTCACACATATTTTATTCTGGCAGTTAAGTTTGGGTGGTCCCCTCAGAAACTTACTGTGACCCCCTAATATTCTGGGTTTTTTTTTCCTTTTTTTTTCATTTGGCCCCTCCTAGGTGTATGGCATGATCTCTGTTAAGAAACACTAGTCTATGTCACAAAAGGAGTGCAAAACCACATCACTCAGCCCAATCAATCCTCCACTGTGCTATGTGTGAAGTGTCACAATGACCTCCATGAGAAATTTCACATATCATGGTGATGTGATTGCTTCCTTAATGGTTGTCAACCTTCCATGTAAAGAATGGGAAGAATCAAGGAGGGGCAGATGGAAGGATCAATGACAGTGAAGGTTCAGGTTGGTGAGGAAAGTATGTATTTCACATCAGTGTTGTTCAACAAGAAGAGTGAAAGATTTACAAGCCATTGTTTGAGGATCCACATATTATATCCACGTATTCCACATAGTGTCAGTACTGCTCCAAAGAGGACTGTGTCCATTGAAGTCCACCCAGGAAGAAAGGTGAGGGAGGTGGAACTTGTATGACTAGATCATCAAGGTCTTCCTGGAAGATAATATTTCCCAATGGTGATGACGGGTATGGATTGGAATGGAGAATGGTGGCTAACAAGGACGGATCTGATTCATCATCTTTATCTGAATGGTGGCTAACAAGGAGACCCCCATTAGCTGGACCACATTGATCTGTGTCCCATCAGACAAGAGAAAATTTCCAGATCATGGGATTGTGGAATCTACAGTAATAGATAACCTACCAATAAAGAATGTAATGATGAAATATACAAACTGAACAAATTAAAAAGAAATGATGAAATAAAGATTTTATCAGCTGATAAGAGTTAACAAATAATAATCTTGAATAAAAATATATATTATATTATGCTCAATGAAGTATCATTTACTCTAAACTGCAATGAGATTAATTACAATCTTACCAACAAATTTATTAAAAAATTAAACAATTAAAAAAAAATCCTCATCTTCCACAATCATAAAAAAATGTTGTAAACCACCTAGCAACTATAACTAAGGAAGATATTTTTTGTGGGGAAAAAAGGTGAAATTCACAGAGCAATCATGTCCAAAGACATCAAAAATTTGCGAGAATTTTGTGGGGTAAGATTGTGAAATTCGCGCATAATTTAAGTTAAAAAATGATAAAATTTGCACATCAGTGGCATCCACATAAACAAGATAATGATAATTAGATATAAATAATAAATAAATATCCCCTCAAGCAGCTGCTTGCCACAGTGGTCTGACAAGAGCTTGTCAGTTTACATGCCATAGCAGAAGGTCTGTGAGGATGGCAGGACCTCAGCAGAAAGACAACACAAACATCCATGCCTTACCCAAGGCTTGAACCCAGGTCCCTTGATCAGCAGCCAATTGCACTAACCACTTGGCCACAGGATGGCTCATAGTTGGATATTTATTTACAGTTATTTAAAAAGAAGAAAAAAAATAAAAATTAAATGATTGGCTTTATTTATGTTCAACTCACCCATTGCATAAAAAGCATCAATGATGAATTCTGATACAGTATATCATCCTCCTCCTCCTCCTCAAGCAGCCATGGGCTACAAAGGTCTAACCAGACCATGCAATTTAGTTCTCCAAGCATATCTGTCCTGAGTTACATCTGCTGCAACAGGCCACTGCTCACCAATTCTAACAAGGTCCTGTTTGACATTGTCTGTCCACCGCATCCTAGGTCTCCCCCCTTTCTGATGCCTTTAGGCACGCTGTTCATAACCCTATTCGCCAATCTATAATTATCCATATGGGCAACATGACCAAACCAACAGAGTCTCTCTCTGCACAATATGCTGCTTAAAGGAGGTTGCTGACTCCTTTGCCTAACCTCATCATTAGTTACAAAGTTAAACCACCGATTACCCAAGATACTGTGTAAGCATCTAGAATCAAAAGCATCTAATTTCCTGTTATCTTTTTTACAAAGTGTCCAAGTTTCACTACCATAGCTAACTCTAGAAAGAACCAAACTATTATACAGTCTAATTTTAGTCTTTAGGTGTATACAACTATTTCTCCACACTCTCCATAGATTCTTAAAAGTCCCGGCAGCAATCCCTATCCATCTGTTAATGTGCCACACATCACCAGCATCTGTTACATAGCTCTCAAGATAATTAAACTGTGACACCTGTTCAAGATTGCAACCATTCAGATTAACTGAATCACAGCCTGCCTGACCAATTTTCATCACTTTAGTTTTCTCTCTGTTTATAACCAAACCTATTCTACTACCAGTCTCATCAACAGCTCGAATGAAAGAGTTCATCTCATCAACATCATTTGCCAATAATCATGAGCATAATCTAAATCAGAAAGTTTCTTATCTCCAGTCCATTTAAGGCCAAAATCTTTCCCTTTAAGTGAATTTCGTATAACATAATCAATAACCAAACTAAAGAGAAAAGGAGACAAAATGCGCCCTTGTCGAACACCAGAAGTAATGTTAAACCAATTGCTACAAGCCTTACCAACTCTCACACACGACTCAGTGTTATTATAGAGAGCTTTCATTATGTTAACTAACTTGTCAGGTATACCATATGATCTCACAATCAACCACAAATTATGACGATCAACAGAGCTGAAAGCCTTTTTGAAATCAATAAAGCTAGCAACCAAAGGTTACTGAAACTCTAAATATTTCTCAAGAATATGCCTAAGTGAAAATATCTGATCTACATATCCCCTACCACTTCTGAATACTCATTGCTCATCACGCAATTGACTGTCAACTAGATTCTTAATTCTATTAAGCACAATCATGCAAAGAACTTTCCCTGGAACAGAGAGTAGACTGATACCCCTATAGCTATCAAAAGAACGAGATCACCTTTTTTGAAAATAGGGATAATAATATCTCTGGTAAAATCCTTAAGAACCATGCCTTTATCATAAAAGTTATTCAAATTTCAGTCATCCAAGTGGTAACAGAAACATTCCCAGCTCTAAGCATTTCGGTAGTAATTTCATCTACTCCTGGGATTTATGAAGTTTAAGTTTAGAAATAGCCAAAATAACTTCAGATTGTGTTATAGGATCAACATGAAAGCCACCAATGCATCTATCATCATTGCAGACAATGGGAGTAGAAGTAACCACATTGTTTAGAACATCACTGAAATGCTCAAACCACCAAGCCATGACAGAATCTTCACCTTGTTTATCCTTCAATCCCTGTATATCTGTCATTTTCTGCCACACAAAACATTAACTATGTGTTACAGTTCTCTGCTGTTGTGCTGTATAACTGCTCCATTGGCTTTATAAGCCAAGCCATTGAGCCAAAGATTCTTATCAGCAGCTAACTGATCCTTTACACGTTTATTAAGCTCTCTGTAATGCTTTCTATTAGGACTAGTAGGGGTATTGATTAAGGACATTCCTACAGTTCTTTCTTTTTGAAATAAGCTCAAGTACCTTATCACTCAAATAATTCTGCCTCCTCTGCTCCTTTTTTCCTAAAAGAGTACTGTCAGTTTCCAAAAAGGCCTATGTAGGTAAATTGTTCTCTTTCATACTCTGGTGATCATGTCATATGACTCCTCTCTATTTAGAAAGAGATCGCTTTGAATTAACAATATTCATTCAGATTGATAAATAAAAAAGACTGGGAAATCACTATTTTTTAAAACAACTAGAAAAGATTTAAATTCTCAGTGTTATTAAATTATTTCACAGTTTTTTTACAGCATCGCTATGCAGCTTTTAAGCTGTTGTAATCTTAGATATATTATTCAAAATCATATTATCAACATCACTTGCAGAAATATATATGCACTTTAACTAGGATTGAAAATTCGACATGCTTTAAAATAATGCTGTTAAAGGCTGATAAAAATCTTAAGTTTTTTGCATGCCTGAAATATGACCCAATTTTTTTTCTGGTCACGAATGAAGTGCATTTTTTTTTGTGGATGTTAAGATCACATTCTTGGCTTTTTCTTAGTATTTTTCCTGCAAAATCATTCATTTAATTATAGACTCTATGGCTAAATGAATGATGAAATGCTTTCTCCAATGATCATTAGTAGACCTGTAAATTTTTTGCAGGGGGAAAAAAAGGCAGGAAATTTTTTTCCTGCCTTATTTTTTGCAGGAAATTCGATAAAAACGAAGATTTCAAACAACATAATGGGTTGGAAATATTCGGCGCATATCTTTTTGATTTCATTCAAATTACCTCTAAAAATAATTTTTACACATTTCAAAGGTATCTTTTAATATACTGCTGCAGCTGTTTCCCATTTTCTGCTCCAAAACTCACTTTCATCTTTTATATGATCACAGTGATAGAGTACAACTTGGAATCAAACATTCTACCTTGTTTGAAAGTATGCATTTGACCACTGCAGGCCAATTCCAGCACAAGTTCATGTTTGACGTTGCCTACCCATCACATTCAAAGTCTCATCATTTTCCTGAAGCCTTCAGACACACTGTTCAAAATCCTATTTGCCAATATGCAGCTACTCATATCTATCATCATGGCCAAACCAACACAGTCTCTTATTATCTTACAATTACTTATTATCTTACAATACTTATTATCTGCACAATTGTGCCAAAATATTTATCTGCACAAAATGCTACTAAAAGGAGGTTGATGACTCCTTTTCTAACCTCATCATTACTTATAAACCACGTAATGCCCAAGATACTGCACAAGCATCTAGAATCAAAGCATAAAGTTTCTTGTTATCCTGTTTACAAAGGGTCCATGTTTTGCTACCATAACTAACCTTAGAAAGTAGCAAACCATTATACAGCTTAATTTTAGTCTTTTGGTGTATACGCCTATTTTTCCACACTCTCTACAGACTCTTAAAAGTCTCAGCAGCAATACTTATCTCATGTTGCACATCACCAGTATCTGTAACATACCCAAGATAAATCATAACAAAACCCAAGAAAAATCAACTGAGACTCTTGCTCAAGAGTGCAGCCGTTTAAAGCAACTGAAGCACCATCTTCCTGACCAATTTTCACCACTTTAATTTTATCTTCGTTTATCACCAAACCTACTTTATTAACAGTATCATCAACATCCTTAATGAAAGAATTCATCTCATCAACATCATTAGCCAACAGGGTCAAATCATCTGCATAATCTGTATCAGAAATTTTGAAATCTCTAGACCATTTAAAGGCCACAATCTTTTCCTTGCAAAGAATTTCACATAACATAATCAATAACCAAACTAAAGAGAAAAGGAGACAAAATGCACCCTTGTCTAACTCCACTACCAATGCTAAACCAATCACTACAAGCCTTACCAACCCTCACACATGACTCAGTGTTATTATAGAGAGCTTTCATTACACTAACTAAATTGTCAGGTATTCCATAAGATCTGATGATCAACCACAAATTATGTTGATCAACAGAGTCAAAAGCTTTTTTCAATCTACAAAGTTGCTAACCATAGGTTTCTGAAACTCTAAGCATTTCTCATTCTCAAGAATCTGCTTAAGTGAAAATATTTGATTAATACATATCCTACCACTTGTGAATCCACACTGTTCACCACAAAGTTGTCCATCAACCAAATTGATTAAGAACAATGAAGTGCCTATTCCAATGGCACTTTCAGTGTTTTTAATTCTATTAAGTGCACTGAATTGCCATTGAATTAAGGAGAGGAGATGTTATCCAAATTCAGTATCCCAAATCTTGCATTTGTGCACATGCATGGCTGAAACTCTGGTCATATATAGCTGTCAGCTTTGGCTTCCCCAAGCATTTGTTGTGAGAAGCGTAATGGGAAAGGCGCGGATTTAGATGCATTTGACAGAGCGCAGATTGTAGGTACCTGATGGATGGGACACTTGATCTCTGAAATTGTCAACGAACTTGGATTTTCTCGTACGGCAGTTTCAAGTGTGTTACGGGAATATGAAAATTCCAGCAAAAAAACAAGCACCCGGATAAACTGTAAAGGACAAACAGCCTTGAATGATTGTGGGCTTTGCCATCTGACCCACATCGTACAGACTGATAGGGGCCAGACATTATCTGAAATCACCTCCCATCTGAATGTGGGTTCCAGCCGGGAAGTCAGTGCACGGACCATGCAATGCTAACTTCATTGTCTTGGCTTCGGGAGCCGCTGACCTATGAGAGTCCCATTTCTAGTGGCATGCCATTCGGCTCAACGCCTTGCCTGGGCTAAAGAACATTAAAACTGGACCATTGAAAATTGGCAACAGATAGCCTGGAGTGATGAATCCTGATTTAAACTTCATCATGCCGATGGGAGACTGAGGGTATGGCGCCAACCCCATGAAACTATGGATCCTGTATGTCAGGTTGGAACAGTACAAGCTGGTGGTGACTCAGTGATGGCCTGGGGTGTCTTCAGTTGGACGTCTGTGGGACCTTTGATATGTGTACCAACAATTCTCAATGCATCCCGTTATGTAGAACTCATGGCTGACCATTTACACCCATTTATGGCCATCATGCATCCCAATGGAGATGGTATCTACCAGCAAGACAACTGTTCATCTCACAGGTCCAAGTTGGCTACTGCATGGTTTCAGGAGCATTCTGCTGACTTTGAAACAATGAATTGGCCACCTAGAAGCCCAGAATTAAATCGCATCAAAAATCTTTGGGATACCGTTGAGCAGGGGTTTTGGGATACCCATGTCCCATCAGCGACGACCTTGAGAATTGTGGACAGCTCTGGTGGATGAACGGGTGCCATACCTGTGGAACATTTACGCAAGCTAATGGAGTCCTTGCCTTGTAGTGTGGCAGCCATTATCAGGGACAGAGGGGGTCCAACACGTTACTAGGTTGTTATCCCTAATTCAGTAGCACTTTAGTGTATAATCATGCAGAGCTTTACCTGGAACAGAAAATAAACTAATTTCCCCATAATTATCACAAGAACTATGCTAACCTTTCTTAAAAATTGGGATAATAATAGCTAGTAAAATGTTTAGGAACAACACTTTTTATCATAAAAAATATTCAAAATTTCAGTCAGCTATGTGACACACAAATGTTCCAGCTCTAAGCATTTCAGTGGTGATTTCATACACCCCTGTGAATTTATGCAGTTTCAATTTAGAGATAGCCAAAGTGACTTCAGAATGTGTATAGGACCAACATTAAAGCTAGTAATGCATCTATCTTTATTACAAAAAATGGGGGTAGAAATAATCGCATAGTTTAGAACATCTCTGAAATGTTCAGCCCACTTAGCCATCATTGAATCCTCACTATGTTTATCAAAATATTCAATCATCTTACCATCTTTATCTGTCTTTTCCTGTGTACCTGTCTGTTTCTTCCCACACAAAATATATTAACTACCTGGTACAAACTCCTGCTGTTGTGCTGTTTAACTGCTTCTTCTGTTTTGTCAGAAAAACTACATAGCCATACGTAGCCAAAGATTCTTATCAACTGTTAGCTGATCCTTTTTACATGTTTATTAAGCTCAATGTAATGCTGTCTGTTAGGACTAGTAGGGTGTTGATTCATATTCTTCCTGCCCTTCCTTCTTTTACAAATAAGTTCCAGAGCCTTATCACTCAAATAATTATGATTCCTCTGTTCCTTTTTATCCAAAAGAGTACTGTAGGTTTAAGAAAAGCCTGTTTAAACTGATCCCATTCTTTCTCAACTTCAGCAGTAAGCAAACCACAATTGTCATAATGACTAAGTAGCCTATCATGGTATTCATTAGCTATATCAGGATCTTTCAGACCTTTAGTATTAAAAGTATTTCTCTTAACTTTAGCACATTTCTTAAGTTTCAGTTGCAAGATACTTTTGACCATGCAATGGCCAGACTCAATTTTAGATTCCCTGTATGATCTAGTATTCCTAACCAATTATTTTGCATTTGATTTATTACATTTGACTGATTATATTTGCTTGTTAATTAAAATATAATCTATCATATTCCTGTGCAACTCATGAAGTGAAACCCGATGTATTTATAAATGTCCCGGTGTTTGTAATATGTGTAGTTATTCACAAACCATTAAGTTCACTTACCTGTAGGAGACTTCCCCATTGCCATTAGAACTACCAATAGCAAAGGGATCTAACACCCCTGTCCAAAGGTCAGAGTTAGTACCAACTTTAACACTGAAATCACCTAGCAGAAGAGAAATATCTCCTTTCTTGAACAGAATTAAAATATCCTCAAGTAGTCTGTAAAACCTTTCTTTCTCATTCTCATGAGTCTTCTATGGGGCATAATAACAGATAACATTCATCTTTAATTTTTATTTTCAATTTATCTGTAAGAAAGCTTTTATTAATGCAGTCGTATTCTAGAAGAGCATCACTTGCTTGTCTACTGAGAAGCAAACCTACACCTTGGAGATGCTTTCTATTCTCCCTCCCTGAAAAGAGAAATTTAAAAGTATTTTTAAACATCACTGGGAATTGCTACACAGTTCTCCTTCCAGTTTATGCCTAGTTACCATTTACCAACCTCCTTGAATTACATAAATAGAATGCATATGAATTTTTTTGGGATAGTTGAAGCTTTAGATATAAAAAAAAAACGAAGCTTTAGATCTTCAAAGTAAGTAAGATATTTCTTACTTACTTTGAAGCTGACAATAAAATCTAGAAACGAAACTTTGGCACTCCTACGAGATCATCACTATCTAGACTTCTAGCTGACATCATAATGAGAGACACTGAAAATAAACAACAGATTACTAAAACCTTTACTATGGAAAAGATAGTACATCGATGATATATTCAAATAGGGAAATACTCTCTGATCAATCCTTAAATGATTTGACATCAGAACTCAATAATGCATATCCTACAATCAAATTCACTTTAGAAATTGAAAATAAATTAAAAAAAAAAGCATTCCATGGATATCCTTCATCAATGATGATTTTGGCGAGTTTGATTTTGGTGAGTGAGATTTTGGTGAGCTTCTATTAAGTAAAACCTTATAATTCATCATATCCACATCAATACTTTTCTTGTTTGGTAGGTGTATTTAGCAGGACATTCAAATTAGGCAACACCAACTATCATCTACAAAAGGAAATCAAATTCATATACTCTATAGGAATAAATGCAGGCTATTCACTTAATTTCATTAAAAAAATGCCATTCTACTATTATTCAAGGAAATAATTATCAGATCACCAACAAAAGAAAAAAAAAACCTGATAATGTCTTTAATCAACAGCCCACTGGTCCTAATATAAAATATTACAAAGAACTTAGCAAACATGTAAAGGATCAGTTAACAGCTGATAAGAATCTTTGGCTTGACAGATTGGCTGACAAAGCCCAGGAAACATCTAGACAGTGTAAGAGCAGAGAGCTATATAAGATAGTTAATTTTTGTGTGGCAAGAAACAGACCAGTATAAGGGACTGAAGGATAAACATAGTAAGGTTATTGAAGGTGAGGATTTTGTCATGGCTAGGTGGGCTGAGCATTTCAGCAATGTTCTAAAAATGTGGTTAGTACTACTCCCATTGCTTGTAATGGTGATAGATGCATTACTGGCTTTAAAGTTGGCCCTATATCACAGTCTGAAGCTATTTTAACTATTTCTAAACTAAAACTACATAAATCCCCAGGGGTAGATGAAATTACTACGGAAATGCTTAGAGCTGGGAATGTTTCTGTTACCACATAGCTGATTGAAATTTTGAATATCTTTTATGATAAAGGCAATGTTCCTAAGGATTTTACCAGAGCTATTACTATCCCAATTTTTAAAAAAAGTGATCACAGTTCTTTGATAACTATAGGGTATTAGCCTACTTTGTGTTCCAGGTAAAATTGGGGTGGAGGTGGCTCAGTCGGTAGCGCGCCAGGCTCGTAATCTGTAGTTCCCAGGTTTGAGTCCCAGCTGGGTCAGCATTGAGATTTATCTCCGCAAAATTCCCCACCCTGCCCACGGTCAGTAGGGGACACCGATGGGCTTGGAAAGGCCGCCGTCCGGTCGGATGGGACGTTAAGCCATGGCCCCGTATGCGGGAGAGCCATACCCTGTGCACGTTAAAGAACACGCTGGATGGCCTTGACTGGAGGCTACCATCTGTCTCCCAACAGCTGTTCCAGTGGGTCCCCTCCCCCAACCTTCTCTGAGCCTTCGGGGTCCATGTGACCTGGCCATTTAGCCCATGGTGTGCAAAAAAGTGCTGCTCAGAGGTAAAACAACCCAACCCAACCCAGGTAAAATTCTTTGCATGATTGTGCTTAATAGAATTAAGAATCTGTTTGACAGGCAATTGTGTGATGAGCAATGTGTATTTAGAAGTGGTAGGGGATGTGTAGATCAGATTTTTTCACTTGGGCAGATTCTTGAGAAATGTTTGGAGTTCCAGAAACCTGTGGTTACTAGCTTTGTAGATTTCAAAAGGCTTTTGACTCTATTGACTCTATCCAATGCCATAATTTTACAGAAAAAAAAATCCAAATTTTTTCATCTAACTTGAAATTTGCCAAATTACTTCAAATTTTGCCAACTTGCCATAATTTTACAGAAAAAAAAAATCCCAAATTTTACTGTAATTTTGGCATATTAAACTGGCAGGTTCCTGTCAGACCACTGTGGCAAGCAGCTACTTGAAGGGGTATTTATTTATATTTTTATTATTCGTATTTTGCCAAGTCGCATAGATTTTGCCAAGTTGTCTCGATTTTAGCAACTCACTTAGATTTTGCCAAGTCGCCATAATTTTGCAGAAAAAATCCCAATTTTTACATCGCACCTTAATTTTACCAAGTTGTTTCAAAGTTTGCTAGCTGCCCTAGATTTTGCCAACTCACCATAATTTTACAGAAAAAAAATCCCAAATTTTACATCTCACCTGAATTTTACCAAGTCACTTCGAATCATGCCAATTCCCTTAGATTTTGGCAAGTTGACTCGATTTTATCAACTCCCCTAGATTTTGGCAAGTTGACTCGATTTTGTCAACTTCTTTAGATTTCACCAAGTTGCCTCGATTTTGCCAACTCCCCTAGATTTCACCAACTACCCTTAATTTCACACACAAAATAAAAATCCCAATTTTTCAAAATTCATCTGGATTTTCCCAATTTACTTCGAATTTTGCCAACTCCGATTTACTTAGGGAGGCCTTTCCTTCCCATAGCTACGACCCTGGTCATAAGGACCCAGATGGCTCAAAGAATGTTGGGGGAGGGGCCCACTGGGCAGCTATTAGCCTCCCATCAAGTCATTCAGACACATCAGGCACATGCGTGGCTGAAACTCTGGTCATATATAGCTGTCAGCTTTGGCTTCCCCAAGCATTTGTTGTGAAAAGCATAATGGGAAAGGCGCGGATTTAGATGCATTTGACAGAGCGCAGATCGTAGGTACCTGACGGTGCATTCTTTAATGTGCACAGGATATGATTCTCCTGCACATGGGATCATGGCTTATTGTCACATTGTATAGGTAATGGCCTTTTCAGGCTCATCAGTATCCCCTACTGATTGAGGGCAGAGTGGGCAATTTTGCAGAGATAAATCTCAATGTTAGCCCAAGTGGGACTCAAACATGGGAACTGTAGATTATGAGTCTGGATGTGCTATCAACTGAGCCAATCTTTGCCCCAGTTTTTTTTATGACTTCATAGTGACACAGAATACTTGCATCAGTAATACATTTTGTGTTCATTGTTATGTTTCATGGTACTTCATGTATGCTGAGGTGGTCATAATAATTTGGTCAGACAGTGTATGTTTATTAAACTTTTGTTTTTATTCCCATAGATTTATTTATCTTGATAGATTTATATATTGTTATCAATCATTTACAGTTATGGCTACTTCTTCACCAAATTTTTCTGGTGGAAAGTTGTGCAACTTATTGCTGCAAACATTCCTTTTAAATATCACTTTAGGTTATTTATTAATCTACTTTATTATTTCTTGGTTTTACAATACAAAACTTTGATCATTTCCCAGGAATGAATGAGGTCTTGTGTAATGTTCCAAAGTATGTTAACTTTAAATTTGCCAGACAGATGATATTCTCGGGTGCCAGGCAATTAATCGTGCCAATAAATTATACAAGGGTTCTTGTAATAGTATTAGCTGAAAAGAAGAACTTAAATTAATGATTGCCACCAAACAATTTGTTATCTAACATCACTTGCTATACATCTCTTGCATGCAAACTGTAACATGTGCACATCACGCTGGGGAAGCCATATTTGCATATAATAATCATGTACTCACATTACCTATATGTGATGTATGAGGTACATGTCCCTCCACATGCGCACATTTAGTGGCTGTCACTTAAAATGTGGAGCTGTGCATGTGCAACTCTTCTAGCGGTATGGAAGGGAAGAATGACGAAACAACTTAAAAAGCTCCAAAATGATAATTATAATGTAAATAAAGTAAAACTAGTTAAGGAAAAATAAAAGTGAATCAGTGGACAATCACAACTCCCCCTCTCAAAGTGAGTCAAAATTTGATGAGCAAATTTGGAATATAAGAACATTACTTACACCATTTAAATTTTGAGAAACATAAATAAAGCAATGAGTATGTATATGGTAATTTAGTCTTACAAACAAACTATTCTCACTTCGATACAATCTTCCAGCACAGCCAAAGGTACCTCCTCCTCCCATTCCCCTAACATTGTGTGTACAGCTATCTACTGTAATTACATACCAATGGCTGTGTCAGTTAACCACATATAGTGTTAATCAGTCTAACTGGTATCACATTCTGATATGATCCAAAAAGATGATATGATCCAAAAGATGCTCCTGACTGTAGAAATTGCTGGTTAATATCATTCCTGATCTACTTAAATTGCTAAAAGGTAAAATAAAAAAATTGGAAAATACATCAAATTCTGTTCTTTTACAGAATACAATTACAGCTGAATCAAGTGGTGTATGTTACATCCACTTATTCCCTAACAACAATTCAAATTGTGAAAACTAATCTCCATTCTCACAAAGAAAGCAGTCATTGGTCCTAAATCATTCTACCATACAATCATTACAAAGCTAATAAAATTTCAAAATTACAACCACATGGGCATGCGATCATCCATTAAAAATCCAGTTAAACACAATCATTCGTGATCCAGCTGAAATAAAAAATACCATTAGTTACCCCTCCCCCCCCAATGAGCTTCACATGTCCCTCCCAAAAGAGTTATGCTAGTTACCGATTCAGTCAACTGAGCTTTGCCATTGGGGACAGTTTAATAGGATACAAAAGCAGCAGGTTGCACCATCCCCAAATTGTCTGATATGCAAAGAAATGCTGCCAACATTATCCTGATAACCACATATTACTGATGCATTTATATCACTGATAACTACATATTACTGATGCATTAATATCACTGATAACACCAAACAGATTTAAATATATATACATCGTATCTAAGAGTACAGAATATTCATGTCATTCATCAAATCATTTCTTTTTCTTATATCAAAATTTTACATTTCAGTAAAAAAAAAAATCACTTCCAATACAAAAAGTACTACTTTTAATACAAAAAACATACTTCTGTATATGATTTATATAATCACTGTATACTAAATTCTCTTTCACTCTCATAATTTACTTATTTTTTGGGGCCACTCTGTAGATAAATTACAAACTTTAATAGATACACTTAATAGTATTTTACCTATTATGCAATTTACACATGAACCAGAAAGTAATGATGAATAACCATATTTAGATATATTAAGAAGAAAAGACCAAAATGTGAAATAGAGGGTATATCGAAAACCTACCCTTATTCCAAATATAATAGATTCTTCATTGGTACATTAAATAAAGTATAAAAAATCTACAATCACTCCTTTTTTTTTAAGAGTATTTAAATATATTACTAAAAAAATGCATTGTAGAAAGAATTAAATTTCATTTATAAAATTTCTAGAGAAGTTGGTTACACAGAAAATATTAAAAAATTAGAAAAAAACTTTAAAAGTCAGCAACAACAAAAAAGTCAGCAAGACTCGCAACCTAATCCTAATCCCCAGGAAGTAAAATATGAATATGCACACAGTTTCTGTAACAAACCAGGAGTATCTAATACATTAAGTAACATATTAAAAAAAAAGGACACTAGATTACCTACCACCATAAATAAAAGTATCAAGAAAATAGTAATAAATTATCATGATAAACTTTCCTCAACAGGGGGGTGTATAACATTAACATACCTGACCCTCCACAATAAATTAGAAGGTACAAATAAATATATTGGGAAAACATATCTTACATACAAACAGTGTATGTCTGAACATTTAAATGATATAAAAATTCAAAAACCTAATACAGCTTTAGCACAGACAATAATTAAAAATAAACTTAAAATAATCTAACATATACAACATTTATAGCACCACAAACCAAATTCTAGTTATGATATGAAGAAACCATTCCAATTAATTTACACAAGGAGTCACTCTGCAACATGGAAATTCCACCCCTATAAGCAGCATGGAACCTCCTATTGCACGAACCACCAATCACCCCAGCTGCATGAGCAGCCGTTAATGTAACTGGAGACCCAATTATATTAACTTAATACCACCTTCTTAGCAGATACCTGATGAATCCCCGAGATGGAGGGTGGTGAAACATGACACAGGAAGGATTTTAAAGTAGTTAGATTATTTAATGTCCAGTTGAGTTAATTATGTTAAAAACTTAGATTCTTGAGATTGGTGCCCAGATAATGTATCAGCTCATGACAGTACCAGAGGTTAGTAAAAAGATATGATTGCCGGTAGCAAATATCATCTGGCATCGATGTGCAACTACAAAGTCAGCAAAGTAGTGACATTGATATCGACAAGTACCAAGAAAACCGGAATAGTAATTACAGTTGAGGTGACATGAAAATCTACATCCAGTTAACAACATGTGCACTGCAAGAGAGGAAAGAAGGAACTGATAAACCCCCCCCCCCCCTTACAGCTGTCACCTGTGCCAGCCAAGACAAGAAATCAAGGGAGTGATAAATCACTCTCTCATACTAAGCAACCTTTTGATAAGGAAATGGTCTTTTTTTGCACATACTATTTGAGCAAAATTTATCTATCATAAGAAAATTGCACTGTAAGACAATTTATATGCATTATACATATGCACAATTATATGCATTAATGAGTGATAGTAGCCATTCTCAAGATTAGTTTTTATTTTAAACACAGAGATAACAATCATGTATTATTAAATTTTGTAAATTTTGAAAAATTTTCATTTACTATCATCAGTTATAACCATAAACCTTTTTATAGCTTGATCAGTTACAGAGTATCTAAACAATACTCAATTTCAACTATCAGTCAGCTGATATGAAAAAAAAAGTCACTACAAATTCATAATTATACTTGAAATAACATTATTATGATATATAACTCTTTATGGTTCAATTGGAATCTCAGATGAACCAGAACATATAAACAATCTATTCACTTCAAAATGTAACTCATCACACTATAAACATTATATAATAAATGCACTTTCCCAAAAAATATCCAAAATACTAAGGTTTCAACTTGAATGTAAAACTTATTTCAAAATATCTCTCTTTTACTAAGTAAACAACAATAAACAATCTTGATTCTTCTGCATCTTCATCTATTCCAGAAAAGAAATAAAAATCATATTTTTGTTTTTTTTTGTTCAGGGTTTTTATGGCACATTGGTAACTTAGGCCATAATGCACCAAACACAAGATAGAAAAAATGATAAAAATCCCGTAGACACACAACTAAAATTTTAACATGTCATCGTAAAAGACAATAACATACATATCATAAAAAGGAAAAACAATGACTAATGAATGTGTAAATTTGATGTAAAACAACAACAGAAATTAAATCCAAAATAAAATCAACCCAGGTTTAAACAACCCTAAAAATATACCAGAAACAATGATAATCCAACACAACTGGAATGATGTTACTCCCAAGCCATAGCTTGGGGTCTAGATGATTACATTTGTGGCAAAAGTGCATACAAGCAGTTTTCTGTGGGGAGAACCAAAACCAATTGGCTGTCACCCAAACAGAAAGATTGTTCAGGGCAATTTGCAGTTGTTTTTCAATGACCCTCATGCTAGAAGAAGAGCCAAAATTGCTAAAATCATCAACATAGAGGGCATTATCTATAGTTGGAGGAAGTTGTCTAGTAATAGAATTAATCTTTACAGTGAAAAGCATAACACTCAGCATGCAGCCTTCTGGTACTTTGGGGGGCGGGGGTGGCTCAGTCGGTAGCGCGCCAGGCTCGTAATCTGTAGTTCCCAGGTTCGAGTCCCAGCTGGGTCAGTGTCGAGTTTTATCTCCGCAAAATTCCCTGCCCTGCCCATGGTCAGTAGGGGACACTGATGGGCTTGGAAAGGCCGCTGTCCGTCGGATGGGACGTTAAGCCGTGGCCCCGTGTGCGGGAGACCCATACCCTGTGCACGTTAAAGAACACGCTGGATGGCCTTGATGGGAGGCTACCATCTGTCTCCCAACAGCTCTTCCAGTGGGTCCCCTCCCCCAACCTTCTCTGAGCCTTCGGGGTCCATGTGACCTGGCCATTTAGCCCATGGTGTGCAAAAAAGTGCCGCTCAGAGGTAAAACAACCCAACTCTGGTACTTGGGTTCTTGGGGGTAAAGCCATGACAGAGTGTTACTGACATGGGCATGAAAAGAATGTGACGATAAGATGTTGAAGATGAAGATCGGCATGTGGCTTCTCAAGCCGAAAGCATGGAGTTCACGAAGAATGCTGAATCTCCAAGCCATGTCGTATGCTTTTTCGATGTCAGGGAAAATTGACACCAGGTGCTCTCATTTTAAAAACGAATTTCTGATAGCTGATTCAAAGCATATCAGATGGTCAAGAGTTGGCCGTTGCCTGCAAAAGACACACTGGGTGTTGGAAAGAAGGTTATTATGTTGTAAATACCAGATTATTTTCTAGATGTTCTAATTACCATTCTTTCCAACACCTTGCACATGCAGCTGATCAATGCTATTGGATGATAATTGTGAGGATCTTGGGATCCTTTCCTGTCTTGGGGAAGGCTAAGATAAGAGCATACAGCGAGGAGTCTGGCAACTGCTGCTCAATGAAAATATGGCTGAAGAGTTGGAGCAGCCGATCCTTACACAATGACGAGAGACATTGGAGCATGGCATAACGGATGAGAGGAGTGGAGAGCAAGGTGAAGCTCCTCTACTGTGAATGGCCTGTTGTAAGACTCAGATCATTCGAGTCAAAAGACAGTGATAAGCGTTCAGCCTTGTTTTTCTGGGCCAAAAACCCAAGGGAATAAGAGGATAATGAAGAGATGAAGGAAAACGATTCCCTAGAGTGTCAGCAATTGCTTGAGGATCAGCAATTGATAATGAGTGGGCGTGTAGTTTCCACCCATCTTCTGATTGATAATGATCAATCTGAAGATGAGTCAATAATGAGTGGGATGCCTAGTTTCACCCATCTTCTGAACTTTATCCCACACAATCCTAGAACTGATTGTGCAGGTGATAGATGACATGCATTTGATCCAAGATTCCTTCTGGCTCTGTCACCAGATGAAATGAGTTTTGCCCTGGTCTTTTGAATGCTTCAAGATTGGGGGACTTCGAATATTTCTGAAACACCATTCAAGCCTTGTTCTGAGTCAGGCTGCGTGCAATCTGGATTCCCCCACAGTTTCAGATAATGAGGAAACTATGTCAAAGTTTGAGGAATTGTAGAGGCAGCTGCAGGAATGACACAGTCCATCTTCTCCACCACTGCTCCATTGATGTGCTCCAGGATGACAGAGTGGTGACAGAGAAAAGTTCAAACCCACTCCAGTCAGCCTGACAAGCCCCCACTGTGATATGAATGAAGGGTCACAAGGTCCTCCAAGGGAGATGGGTACATACCAAAGGGAGGTGATAACTTTCATATGGATTGTCCTTGACCTCCCATGTAAGGAGTGGAAGGATCGAGGAGGAGCAGATGGAGAGATCAATGGCAGTGAATGTGTGGGTCAGGGAGTGGAAATAAGTACTGACACCTGTATTCAACAGGGAGAGTTGTGTTGTTGTTTTACCTCTGAGCGGCACTTTTTTGCACACCATGGGCTAAATGGCCAGGCCACAAGGACCCCGAAGGCTCAGAGAAGGTTGGGGGAGGGGGCCCACTGGAACAGCTGTTGGGAGACAGATGGTAGCCTCCCGTCAAGGCCATCCAGCGTGTTCTTTAATGTGCACAGGGTATGGCTCTCCCGCACACGGGGCCACGGCTTAACGTCCCATCCGACGGACGGCGGCCTTTCCAAGCCCATCGGTGTCCCCTACTGACCGTGGGCAGGGCAGGGAATTTTGCGGAGATAAATCTCAACGCTGACCCAGCTGGGACTCGAACCTGGGAACTACAGATTATGAGCCTGGCGCGCTACCGACTGAGCCACCCCCGCCCCATTCAACAGGGAGAGTGAAGGATCCAGGAGCCATTGTTTGAAGACCTCATATTTCAGCTAATTGTCAATAGAAACTTTCCCAATGCAGTTGCTCATGGCATCATTCCTAAAATTGATGAGAATCTATGATGAGAAGAAACAGACAAGCTGCCATGTTATGTTGAAATAATTATTTGTATTGTGATGCCCCCTCATTCACTTTTACTTTACCTTAACCAGTTTTGCTTAATTTACGTTATATTTATCATTTTGGGGATTTTTATTTCCTTTTTGGCATCACAGCACTCGTTTTCAAGAGTTAGGAGTTGCACATGTACAACTCCGAACTTTCGATTGTCACCCGCTAAAGAGCGTGCACAAGGACACGCCCACTCATGCGTCACAGCTTGCGCCGCTCATCAATTTATGCAAATGTCTTTCCCGGCATGCTACATGACATGTGCAGGCTTTGTACCTCTTGTTATAACCTGGTGACATGTTGTCACAGCAGCACAGAAGATAGTAGAGTAGAGAGAGAGTAGTAGAGTACAACACAGTTTAGAGATCAGTTTTAGTTTGGAGTTTGTTGAAGATGTTTGTAGTAAGAAATGATGTAGTATCTTCTTTATTGAAGTTTTGGTGAGTGCTTTTTGGAAATAAATTGTTTGTTATTTAAACCTTTTGAATCTTTACTAATTTTTTTCTCTTGAGCAACGTTAGTTTGTTTTGATTAGCATTAACATAAATTTTTGACAATCATTTAATATTTTTGAATTCTTACTCATTAACGCTCGCTGGTATTTTGAACCCTAATTAAACTTTATTTTTGGCAATTTGTCAATTATTGTCTGGCGCCTGACTCAGCTATCCGGAGCATGAAAATAACTGGATCAGACAAAGGGTCCAAACTTTAAGAGTAATTCATTTCTTTGGAGCGTTACAGAGGTCATTAAAAGAAGTGGCGCAACGAACAGGGACGTGCCAGTAGTAAAAGATAGTGGTCCAAAAATAGGGGCAGTATATTTGTGTATAAATTGTGTATGTTATTTAATGTGATTGTCAAAGATAGTAATTTTTGAGGTCATTAGTTGTATGTACTATTTATAGATTTAACGGCAGCTTAAGCCGAAAATTTTTGTTGAGCAAGAAGCTTAACTTTTTTGTGTATTTGTCACAGGTACTGAAGTTTCAGCACAGTTATTGCTGAAAATTAAGATGTTTATTGTATGTAAAGATTAGAAGTGTCTGGACACACATGTACACAGGCACGATAGAATTTTTTTTTGATAAGCAAATTTATATTTTTGCAAGCTTAGTTGTAGCTTTAGAATTGTTGTATAGTAAGGTTTCAAAATTTCCAAAATTCAAAATTTTGGCAGACCGCTAAACATGTCTGCTAACAATATGGGCGATTCTGCCATAATGACTCCTGACTTAGAAAAGTAAAGGGTAGGTTGCAAGATGTAATGAAGGAAGCAGAAGTGCTAATGAATCTGCTTGATGATCCTTGGGAGAAAAGGGGAACGACAACAACCCCTAAATTTGCTGACAATGCTACGTCTGTTCACCAATGTAGAAACTTTGAACATAAGGTTCCATTTTCTGTTTGGTCAGAAGCAAGTGATAGAACAGAGTATTATCAACTGTCACAATGACGATTTGCCAATCCATCTATTAACTATAGTCCTTATGTTAATTGGCCTTTACCTGAGATAAGGTTCGACGGTTCGAAATGTCCATAATTGTGGACATTTGTCAAGTCCAAGGAGGAGCATTTCCATTTACATGAAGTGCCCGGCAACAAAAAGGTGGTTTTAGCAATATCTTGTCTAATTGGATGTGCTAAGCAATGGTGGAATAATGTAGGATGTCGTCATGGAATTGAATATTGGGAAGAATTTAAACATGAAATCATGGACATATATCCGGCTTATAATGATTTTACAGAACTAGCTACAGAAATAGCTACAATTATTGCCTGGCACCCGACTCTGTTATCCGGAGCATGAAAATAACTGGATCAGACAAAGGGTCCAAACTTTAAAAGTAATTCATTTCTTTGGAGCGTTACAGTATGTATGATCAGCATGCCTTAACAGCATTTATCAGTGCAAGTTTCAAAAGTAGAGAAGCACAAGATATGTTTACAGGACATTCCTAAGATATTAATGGATAAAACTGTGGAGAAACATTTGGGAAGGTGAGCTTGTCCCTTAATATCTTGGACAATTTTGCCTGAGAGTAATGTGCTTCATCACATATGACAGAGCATATTTTCAGCTTTGTAAACGTTACTGAATGGTGTGATTCTTTCTCACGGAGAATTATGTTTAATGATGCAAACCCTTAAGAACTATTTTTTTTAGTCATCCACGACAACTTCAAGGGCTACTTTAGGAATGGTCAATCAGAAAAAAAAAACTTTTTTTGTTCAATTGCATAATGTTAATAGAGAAAAATAATGCAAATAGAATATTAAATGTTGCCATGGAATATCTGGTGAAATTTCATGGAATGACTTAGCAACAACTCTATTATTTCTACTAAACTGTAATGTTGATGGATAGGTTCACAAATTCTTAACATTTCTAGAGTGATTACAAACTTTTGTAACTTAAATCTGGAAGCTTTCATTTATTCATTTACAAGTAATTACTGTGCTTGGCTGTGGAAAAAAGCAATCTGGTTTTGACCCAAGATAAAGCATGGATGTTTCTTTTCTTGTACAGTGGCAGGCAGCAACTTAAGGGATAGTTTTCTTTAAATTAACATCTGTTTGTAAAATTCATTGATGCCATTTAATCCTTAACCCTTCTAGGATGGTATCTGAAAAACTGGTATCTGAAAAGCCAGAGGCCCAGCTATTTTTTTACTATGATCACCCAAAAAATTAAACTGTAGAACTTTTTTTTACCAAATAACTAATGAAAGGAATTGTGGCATGTTATATGCCAAATTAATCAGCATTTAATTCTGAATTATATAAAAATGAAATATTTTACAAAAAAGACAACTAGTTTTATTTTTTAGTAACACAAAGGCATGTCACTGTAAATAATAATTTATTTAAAAAAAACTAATAGACATAATTATAATGCACATGAATAGAAAGGCTATTTACTTCTGAAAAACCACAATAACAAAAAACAACTAACGAATATATACTAGAAGCAAGAAAATTAGTCTCTTTTTGCATTTGAGAAAAGTCTAGGTTTTTTGACAACTGTGATGAGCCATATGAACAAGTCAACTTTAGAACTGTTTTAAAAATAACCAATCAACCAAAATAGGCATGTTACATACGAAATTAAACAGAATTTAATTCCAAATTTTATGAAAATAATAAATTTAAAAAAATTTATAAACATACTGATTTTAATATGACTTTTTTTTACACAACATAGCAAAAAAATAGACCAGACTATGCAATTAAGGTTAAATTTTGGAAAATTTGATGAATAAGAATAGTAAATTATATATTAATTGAAAGCAAATTTCTTCCAGAATAACATAATATTTACCTGAAACACAATTCTTTTCAGTGTGGTATATTTTTAAACATTGTCTAATGTTATAAAAGGTGACTTTGGATTGTTCCATTAATAGGATTTTCTGTCCTTTTATAAAATGCGGGAATACTTTCCTGGCTGCTTTTTTACTAAACATTAGGAACTTTTTTTCTATGGGTATTGAATTTTGGGGATCTTGGCTAAGTGCCGAAAAGTTAGTGAAAAGTTAGTGCACAGAAGCAAAAAAAAAATATCGTCTGTATCATCATAGTGGCACAGACAAATATTGTGGAGGGGGGGAGGTCTTTTAAAATCATTCAATATAAACTTAAAAACTTGTAATTTAAAAAAAAATTAAATTTTGGAAAATGTTGGGGGGGGGGGGGAAATACCTTAGAGTTGGGAGGGAGGTTAAAACACTTGCCGAAATTTAACTACTCCACATGAGAACTGATTTCCATGTGAAGAAAGTCCTTTTTGCTTCTGTATCAAAGACATCATTCATTTTAAGGAAACGATGCAAGATCAAAGTTTTTTTTTACTAGAAAATGAAGGAATAATAAAAGAAAAATTAACATATAACTTAATGTGATGTTAAAATATCTGCAGCAACAAGTTGTAAGCCACCCATTTGATGTAGCATAACTCTGAAAAATTGATAATAATTGACTGATAATTTACAAAAATAATGTAAATCTACAGAAATGAATACAAAAGTTTAATTATAAAAAAAGAAATAAAATAGTAACTTTATGAAGTGGGTATCCAATATGGTGGGAGGAAGTATTTCGATTTAAATCATCCATATAAACAACTCCCATGCAGCCACTAAGCAGACGGCTTTTCCTACTCTCGCACGTGTGAGCAATTAGAATACCTGCGACTTCCTCTTACATGATGCTTAAACTGCATTCAATTTCGAAGAAGCCTGGCTATGAAGTCTTTTATTTAGTTATAGTTTCGATTTGAAAAGCGAGTAAGATGCATAGAATGCTGGTATAAATGATAAAAATAATTCTGGGAATAGTGAAATAGGTAATGCAGAAAAAAAATGTAAAAGGGAATGAAAAAAAGGAGGTACGTACTTCACAGTTACTTTCAAAATCTTCTGTTTTTAAAAATAGCAATTTTTTGTTAATTTTCAGGAGATTTTCGAAACTTTAAGGAAATATTTATTGATAACAGTTCAAATCAAACTTGTAAGCTTAAATCAGAAGGTTGCATCAGCAAAGAGTAATGCTAATAAACAAATCGGCAATGACATTTAGTGCTTCTAAGAAATGGCAATCAGATGACTTTAACAAATTATTTATATTGTAGTTTAATAAAATATGTATCAAATAAAAAAAAGAAAATATTATTTTTCAAACTGGAATTATGAAGTTTTAAAAAATATATTAAGAAAATTTAAAATGTCAAATTTCTATTTTTAAAAAGTTAAAGTTACATGTTCAAATCAAAGTACAAAATATACATATGTTTGTCTTGGGCTTCTCATTTCAGATTCTGACTTACGTCATGGTTTTTGGATGAGTTAAGGCAGCTGAAATGTGTATTTTCAACCACAACAGTCTATTCCAATAGTGTTACTAATGCAAAAATCCCACCAAATGATCACTGTGTACAATATAATGTGGTTATACAAGCTACAGAGAGGAACAGCAGCAATGTTACCTCTATTGCTGTGCCTGCACACATACACTACTCTCTGCATATGAATGCACCTTTTACTCAGTCTTCTTCATTTAATAAAAGTTGGCCCTATACATAAGAAATTTCTTCTGTTTACTCTCTCTAAACATTAGATAGAACATTGCATAGTAGTGCAACATCTAGAGGGTTAAATAATTTCCCATATATTTTTTGGGAATAGAATTCTTAACATTATAAAAAATTACAACATAGGTTTTGTTGAATTAAAAAAAAAACATTAATAATTTTGAAAACTTACCTCTACAATAAGACAGTCAGAATGGAACATGTGTTGACAGGGAAAGAGATAAAAAGATCGTGTCATGATAGGATATGTACAAGCTGAGCATTTCTGAGGTGTTTTAACCATACTAAACCTAGAAATAAAACACATTCATTTAACAACATGGCATCGAACTATTACAGAATTAATATAAATTGTATGCATTTAGGAAAAAAGAAATACCCTATAATATTGATAAAAAATCTTACTGAGGGCAGGATGTAGACAAATTGCTAAATTTTCAGTGCTGGCGCAATTAGCCCTGAAAGCTACGAATCTCAGATTACAAGTTTGCAACTACACCTGCGACCTTAAAATAATGATCATCTATCATATACTATTTTAATTGACGATTAAAAGACAGGTCTGGGAATAATGAAAAAATTATGTGGGAGAAGTATTAGTAGTGTCAGTATTAAGAGTGAATTGACTTGCACTATATAAAATATACACATACACCGAAGAGTCAAAACATTATGACCACCTGCCTAATAATTATGATGTTGGTCCTCCACAGGCTGCCAACACAGTTCTTATCTGGTGAGACATGGACGCTACAAGATTTCTAAAGGTGTCTTGTAGTATCTGTGGTACCAACACGTTACCAACAGACCCTTTAACTCTTGTAAGTTACGTGGTTGAGCCGCTGCAGATCAGATATGTTGTTCCAACACAAACCACAGATGCTCGATTGGATTGATGTCTGGGGAATTTGGAGACCAGGACAATAGGAAGTATTTACTAATAAATTACCACTTTGAAGTCAATTCAACTTTTAGAGGAAAAATTGTCTGAGCCGGGTGGGATACGAGCCCATGACCTCCTGATAACATGTCAGGTACTCTGGACCACTGAGCTACTGGCTGCTGATCAAGATCTCCTCTAATTAACACTATGGACATTTATTATGTCACATATAAGCGCTATTCAGGCAATCTAGCCACAAGCGGCTTTCTATTTGCCTTGTAGATGGAAAGTATGTCTTACAAGTATACTGATGAAAAATAATGAAAGAAACTCGACTTATTTAATATTTACTAATAAATTACCACTTTGAAGTCGATTCAACTTTTAGAGGAAAGATTGTCTTGAGCTGGGTGGAATATGAGCCCACAACCTCCTGATAACATCAGTGGCGGACTGGCCAGGATGTCAGCTTTTTGGATATGTCGTTGGCCACAGCCCAAATGACATAAAAAATATAGAAAGTGGACAGTGTAACACTTCAAAGTATGTTCAATTGAATTTTGCTGGATAGCAGATTATTTTGGGTGCCAGGCAATTAATTTTTCCAATAAATTAAATAAGGGTCCCTGCTCATATTAGCGTCAAATGAAAAAAGAACTTAAATCACTGATTGTCAATTAAATAATTAGTTATATAATTTTAATACTTCTTAACCAAAATTCTGCTCAAGAGAAAAAAAATAAGAAAGTCAAATCAATCTCATAAAATAAATAATGTTTATTTCAAAAATCTAGACTCACCAAAAATATGTTGCACCCAAAAAGCCACTCTTTACAAAAATTAAATTTGCTCTTTACTGAGCAACTCACACAACTAACTTCCTTCTCACTGACTCTGACTTTGATTTTTGACTTTACTTGCTATACATCTGGCATGCAAACTAACATGTGCACATTATAATGCTCCAAATGTACTTCTTCATTTTGGACCTTTTGACTGATCCAAATTCATTTTGGACCTTTTGACTGATCCAAATTATACCAAATTTCCAGACAGCATAGGGCACTAGGCAATTAAACTTGCCAAATAAAGTTATATAAGGGTTCACTAAGTATATTGGCGTTACTTAGTTAATGTGAAAAAAATTAAAAAGATTGTCAAATTCTGAGCAATGCTTCTCAGTTGAGTAAGTTTGCCACTGTCCGTACTACATCTCTGCACCTATGTCTCAGACTCTGCCGTAACACCCCTAATGTGTCTATCGACTCAGATCCTGAGCCATCAGGCTTCTCTCCACCTCCTATGTCACTGCATGATATGAGAGGTGTACTGAGGTCTACACTGACGGATCTGTTAACTGGAAGAGACTATGTGCTGCATCTGCCATCCATAATACTGACATCACCAGGAGTTTCCGTCTTCTGCATCTCACTTCTTCCACCTGTGCTGAGCTCCATGCTATCCTTGGAGCTGTAGTTTTCATCTACAGCCTCAGTGTGACTCCTTGTGACTCCAAGTAAGCCTTGCAAGCTCTCCTGAAGAGAGAAGCAAGAGTTGCAATCCCTTCCTTATTCAGATCATGGAGATATGCTCCAAGCTCATTTCTGCCAGTATCATGATCCACTTCTGGTGGATCCCCTCCCATGGGTATACCTGGCAATGAGCTTGCAGATTGGGTCATAAAAGAGGACTTGAGAGTCAAAGGATGTAACTAATTTCCCTCTCTAACTCAGTGACTGTAAGACTTCTATCTCACAGCTGATGAGTCAATATCATCTTGCCCCATGGCAGAGGGACTTCAGTTGTTCCTCTTTTAAGCACCTGATAAACCCTTCTCTCACTGCTCCTAACCTCGAAGACCTCTACAGATCTGAGGAGAACCTCCTGCACCATCTCCAACTTGGTGTCATCTACAGCAACTCTACACTTCACATTCTTGGTAGAGCCTACAGTCCTAACTGTGTCACATACAACACATCTGAGACTGTTTTTCATGCACTGCTGAACTGCTCCCACTAAAATGCTGAAAGAGAAGCTGCATTTCGTGAGCTTCATGCTATCAGAACCATGGATTATTCCACTACCTTGGTATCCACCAGAACAAATACTTCTATTAAGAAATATACCACTCTGAATTCAATGTTGATTGACATTAAATTCAGAGTGGTATCTTCCTTAATATATGAATAATTACATCAGAAAAAAAAATATCTTCAATCTAATCACTTCTATGTTAACGAGATTTATTTAGTTAATAGATTTGTGAGATAGTTGAGAAATAGTTTCTTCTGCCTCTGCTATCTTGTCCTCCTGTAGTGACTGGTGTAAGGAGCCCCTCATTGGAGGCTAATTTCACCATGATCTTACAACACCTTGAAACCTTATGCTGTGGAATTCAATACAGTTCCATTGCAGGAATGTGACCATCTTGGGTCTTTGTATTTTGGGTGGATGACATTTTTTTCCTCCAAATTACTGTTGCTGACAACAGTTTATTGAAATGTGAGCAGTCCCACATTTCAATAAATACAGAATAATTTGCCATCAGGGTGTACCGAAATCTGGTGGACTGCAGTGACTCCTCAAGTGGATAATTCTGAGCAGAGTTCCTCCCCAGAAAGACTCAGGAATTCTCACTCAGAAATTGCACCATGAGAGAAATTCAGTGATTTATGGGATGACACTGTGATAGTCACCCTTCAATCACTGTTACCTTCAGGAGTAATTCTGAATGTTTTGCAAATGCAGTTACCAATAGCAAGTCACCTGATTGTAAGCATTTGAGAGATTCTGAGACACCTTCCTGGGTAAAAAAAGGGAGATATGTTGCCATCATCACCAAAAGAATGGATGATCAGGAATTGTGGGAATGAAGGAACAAAAATAAAGATGAAGAAGAGAACAAAGATGGTCACCTCATTAATTTAGTAATTGTAGTATTATAATAAGTTAGTGTCAGTGAAATATCTCTTGATTCTATCACTGAAATTTCAAATTTCTTCTATAAACACACCACTTGCAATATTCACTAAAAGTTTTGCATTTTCCATATTTAGTACCCTTTAACGACGCATATTAAAAACTAGCTATGGATTTAAAAAACGAAAATAAAAAAATTCTGTCAAGCACTGCTTATCACAGAGGTCTGATAGGAGCTTGTCAGTTCATATGCTATAGTAGAATGTCTGTAAGGATAGCAGGACCTCAGTAGAAAGACAACACAAACATCCATGTCTTACCCAAGGCTCAAACCCAGATCTCTGTGATCACTAGCCAAGCACACTAACCACTCGGTCATAGGATGGCCTCTAAAAATGTAAATCATAATAGTTTATTAGTCTCTATACAATTAAAAGAGAATTTTTCCATTATCTCTTAAAACAGTTGCATTTCCACATACCACTTGGGGCAAGGGCAACTTATTGTTGTCAATGCAAACCTCATGACTTTCACACATTCCACCACCAAGATTTCAAATTTCTAGCATAAATATATTGTTTGCAATATCAGTTAAAAGTTTTAATTAAAAAAATTCCTCCCTTAGTCTGGCAGGTGCAATTAAAGAATTTAGGTGATTCAGAAAGTGCAAATTGAAACATTTCATCAATACCTATCCAACCCAAAAATAATTTTTTTAATTTATCTCTATAACAGTTATTTTTTAAAATAAAAAAGTTGTGTCCTCCCTCACACCTGGGGTAAGGGGTCAACTCATTGTCATCAATGCAATCCTTGTGATCTTTACATTCCACCACCAAAATTTGAAGTTTCTAGCATAGCTACATCATTTGCAATATTTGTTTAAAATTTTTCAACTTTCACTTTTTTCCGCTATTAAAGTGCACAATTTAAACTTTTGGGAGATTCAGAAAGTGTGAATCTTAATAATTCATTGATCTATCCAACTCAGAATGAATTTTTTTTTTATTTATCTCTAAAAACAAAAAAAAATTATCTCTAAAGACAGACAGACAGACAACAAGGTGAAAACTTTATCTCATTGTTTTGAAAAGTTCAAATTTGTTAATGACTGATGATAACTTGTAAGAGCAAACCATTAACCAATTATAACTATCACAATATCATTGAAATTATAAATATCACAATATTACTGAAATTATAAGTATCACTGAATGAAATTTTTTTTTCTTTTCTATTTAGTGTTTTGTGATATTATGGAAAGAAATTTTGTTCTTCAGTAATGAAGTTAAAAGCTTCAAGTTTTTCTTTCAAAGAAACTAATAGCTAAAGCTACAGTCACTGTTAACATAGCAACTGATATTTTGTAATAATGTGTCAAAAAGGCTATCTCTTCAACACATACAACATGAAGAACTTGAATGGATTATTAAATCTCCTACACAATAAGGGTTAATTTGTTTTAAGATCACAGAAAGAACACCATGCACATCTGTAGGTTTAGTCCAACCTTTTAACTCTTTAAAGCCCATAAAAATGAAATTTGAAATAGAAGTCCATAGACCTATTCCTTTGATTTTACTACCCTCTACTCTTTTCTGATATTTTTTGGATATTAAAGGATTAATAAATATTATATTATATCATTACTTTTTCTTCTTGCATGATAAAAAAACGAATATTTTAGGTCAACATACTTATTTCTGAATGTCTGAATTTCTGTTCTGATTTCTTGAGCACTTTGTGTTGCTTCTTCCATTTCTTCTTTAAGGCCTTCAATATGCAAGTTATATTCTTGTAATGATGAACAAATGGCATCCTAGAAAAATGTAAGCATATTTCTAAATTTGATGATAAGCAAACTTGTTGTTGCTTTAATACAGTGGCATCTCAATTAAATGATTATTAATTAATTTTCTCTCCCAAATTACAACTTACGTTTGGAGTCCAGATTCTACTGATATAGAGTTAATGAATTTAAATTTAACAATATCTTGCTTTTAATGATCATAATACATTAAACCTGTAAAACTTTAAACCAAGATTCTATGTATCTGATAAAAACATAAATTATATTAGGTTATGTAAGTGATGGGAAACCAGTCAGCTAGGGAGCAAATTGTATAAGAGATCAGATGTCATTCACTATCAGACAGTGTGAGTTGCTCTTTAAATGGTTTTAAAGTGTTGATACTAATATAATTATTATACTAATATATTATTATACTAATATAATCATGGTGAGTTTGCAGATCAAAATTTATGCACACTATTGTGTGAATTTAAACTTGGGAATACTGGGGCCCAGGCAGCTGATAAAATATAAGCATATGTGAAAAGTAGTGTAGCTGTTCATACAGCACAGACATGGTTCAAATGGTTTCATGAAGGTGATGAGACCTGGAGGATGTCTTAAGATCTGGACAATAAGGTTCAACAGGCAGTGTCATAACCATAGCTTTCGCTACAGTTCCACCATTAAATCTATGGCCTCTGACTGGCATTATTTTCTTAAATGTCTGCCACATATAACCATTCTCCCTGTCTTGATTATTTATCACCATCTAACCTGACTGTGGAAGAAACCAAAGAGTCACACATTACAGAACTTCCAGAGTATTCCCTGATATGTACTTATTTTCCAGTGATATCTACATATATTGTCGATCCATGCGTAGGCGTAGCAACCAATGGCCACCAACCAGGAGAGGTGGCTTGTTGCATAAGCAGCCCATCAGGAAGAAAGGAATAAGAGTCACAGTAGGAGCATGAAAAAATATGTACACACATAGGCGTACGCACACACGGAGAGCAGAGATGAGAGAAGCGATGGAAGTATGAGAGAAGGGGAGAATATAGGCCAATAGGAGAAGTAGATGAGGAAGTGTGTGACATAGGAGTGAGTTTCCTGCAAGGATGACACCGTATGTTGGAGCAAATATTAACAAGATGAATGCAGCAGTCAAGCCTACCTGAGAGACCCTGGAAGAACTTCCAGGTATGTATACTTTTATCTCTCTGTCCTTTTCCCATCTCCTACTGAAAGCCTTGCTAGAGCATAGAAGTGCCAGACACTGTGGTTTAGTAAGCCAGTGTGATTTGAGGTGAATTTTATGAGTTCATTTTTGATACTGTCTAAGTCAGGAAGAAGTAGGCCTGAGGGATAGAAAGTGAATTTATATATATGTATATCTATGCAGATAATTAAATTATGTGTTTTATTGGAAAAACAAATTGTCTATTGTGATGGTTCACCACTTTCACATTTGCTGGCACCCAAAATAATCTGCTATCTGGTAAAATTCAATTGAATATTCTTTGGAATGTTAAAGAATGAGAAAAGAAAGTGGCATGTCCAACAGGGACCGTATATATATATATATAATTGTATTATATTTAATATGATTGTCAAAGTTTAACTAACAAATTTTTGAGCTCATTAGTTTTAATAATCATAGATTTAATGGCAGCTTAAGCCAAATTTTATTGTTGAGCAAGAAGCTTTATTGTATTAGTTTAGTGTATTCAGCACAGTTATTGTTGATATATAAGATCTTTATTGTATTTCTGTAAAGATTAGAAGTGTCAGGTCACAGATAGATAAACTTTTGATAAGCAAGTTTATTGCATGCAGCAGTACCTTTGAGTGATGTTCAAGATAAAAGCTTTCAAAATTTCAAAATTTTAGTGGATTGCTAAACATGTCTGCTAGTAATATGGTTGACTTTGTCATTATAACTCCAGACTTAGTAAAAGTAAAATAAAAGTTGCAGGATGTCATGAAAGAAGCAGAGGTGTTAATGGACCTGCTTAAAGATCTTTGATAGAAAAGGCAAATGTCAACAGACTCTAAATTAGCTGATAATGCTACATCAGCTTACGAATACACCCAATTCTGTTTTTACACAGTAGATAGGTTCCCGAAAAAACCATGCAAAAATAAAAACGTGTAAAAGAAAATACAGTGCATATGAAAAAGTAGAAGATTGGTGCCAGATGTGAAAACCCAGTACAATTATTTTGTTATAAGTTAGTATATAATAATTAAGTTATTTTCAGACAAATCATATCAAAACCTTTAATTAAATCTTTATTTAATTTTTATTCATTCAAACACTTTTTTATTTTATAAATTTATAATGATAATTATATGTACATATATAAAGTAAATTATCCTTCATAAAGAAAATAATATGCCACTAATTCAAAAATACAAAAGTGCAAAAAAAAATGACTCACATATGCTTATTAACTAGATTTTATTCGTTGTCACATTTTGACAATAGATGCATTCATTTGCATAAGACTGGAATTAAATCACTTTCATCGCTTGAAACATTTTGGCCATCATGTTCATACTCCAATGGTGAAATGCTCTCATGTTCATACTCCAATGATGTACTTATAGTACATTTTCAAAGTTAAAACTACTTTGAAAAATGTGACCATAAAAGCGGCATCTTTATTATAAATGTAAATTCTAGGAATTTTTTCTTGAATAGAAATATTTTTTCAGAATTATATTCAAATGGAGATTTTTAAAAAGGTGCTGTTTGAACAGTGTTAGATCAAAATAAATTGTGTAAAAAGAGATTTGGAATTTTTTTCTAAACCATGTTAAATCAAAATCGTGTAAAAACAGAATTGGGTGTAATTAAACTTTGAATGAATCAAGTGACAGAATATTATCAACTGCCTCAACAAGTTGTCAATCCATTTATTAACTGTAGTCCTTAGTTAATTGGCCTTTATCTGGGATAAAGTTCGAAACGTCCATCATCATGGACTTTTGTCAAGTCCATGGAAGAGCATTTCCATTTTTATGAAGTGCCTGGCAATGAAAAGGTGATTTGTGCTGTATCTTGTTTAAATGGGTGTGCTAAGCAATAGTGGAACAACATAGGATTTATCATGGGATAGATATTGGGAAGACTTTAAGATAGAAATTTTGGAAATCTATCTCTCCTTATGATGATTTTATATATCTTGCTATTAAACTTTTTTCACGATGACAAAGGGAAGGGGATGATATCGAAACATTCATCTGGGGGTACAGTAGAATTATACCTGCTGTACAATGCTGATGCTGCCAAAATTGACATTATAAACTGCATTATGTCCCAATTAGTATTGCCTTTAAGAGAATTTTTAGAAATGAGAATTCATTCAGTTCAATTTCAACTTTAGTCAGATTGGCTTGGCAATACACTGCAAGAAGAGAATCTACAAAAATGGATTTAAATCAACAATGGATGCAATCCTCACCAAAGCAGTGATATGAGTTAGAGTCATGCAAAATGACTCCCACACGACAAGGAAGTAATGCAGTCCAGACAATTTGGGCCGAACATACCAATGATGCAGAACAAAGGAAGTAGAGCTTATACTCTGGGCAAACTTCAAACAATGTAAGTAGGCCAAAACCTTTTGTTACGAAAAATTGAGAAAGATGCAGGGGAAGTCATAAGTCTCAAGCATGAAGGGGGCCATTTAGGGGCATATGAAGGATTTTGTAGCTAAACATTTCATTTCTGAACTATAAAATCATCTATATGCCCCTATATTCTATATGCCTTCATATGGGGAACTGAAAGCATCCTGCCTTCCCAGAAAAGAAATTGGCTGGCTGTTGGAATGAAAAGATAAAACACCTGCGAGCCTCTTTGGAGGTGACAGCAATAGCCTCGTGGCCCCTTCCTTATGACTGCCGCTAGAAAGGTGTAATTTTTGTAGCAGGCTAAGATAGGTTGAATGATTCTGCTATAGAAAAAATGGCAAGTTGAGAAACTTGAATTAGGATCTCTGAAGCGAGAGGCTAAAGTTCCTAAAAAAAAAGCCCTCTCATAAATTAAATCTTGTCACTGTTGGCACACATAATATTCTAAATTTGCCTTTTGCGAAGCTTTATCACGAAAAAACTGAATTAATAGCTCACATAGACAGAGGAGCTGATATTTCATGTCTACATAAGAAAATATGGGATAAGATTCAAGCAAAGCTGTAAATTGAAATTGCAGCCATGGTCTCATGACCTTTGAACTTAGCTTGTGGTCCCAAGCAGTGTTTTCCTGAAGGAACTATTGAATTGCCTATCACTTTAAACAGTGTGGAGCTAAGATTGGAATTAGTTGTAATAAATGAATTATTATATGACTCTTTGAAGGTATGGATGCAATATGAAAGCACTTGATAGATTTAGATTTTATAAAGAATACTATTTTGCTGAAAGTGACCATTAAAGAGAAACTTGATATCAACCAGATAAAACCAGAGATTAATAAACATGCTGATAACACTCACTAAGATCATGAAGAGAGACTTAAGCTAGTAACAGTGCTAAATTCTGTACGAACATTTTAACAACAAATCTGGCAATGCCAAATTTCGGAGCATCATATTGATACTGTTAATAATAAATCTGTGTAGAGTAAACCATATAATTATCCTCCAAACAAAGAGGAAATAATTTCGGAGAAACTTCAAGAAATGTTAAAGGATGGCATAATTGAACCCAGTTTTAACCCTTGGGCTTCAGCAGTTGTCCTCATTTAAAAAAAAAAAACTGCAGATTTAAGATTTTGCATGGAATCTCCAAATAGATATCCACTACCTATTATTCAGAATCTACTAACACAACTGGCTGGCAAGCAATATATTAACATGTTAGATTTGTCTTTAATGCAATGGCAGGTGTCTGTACATCCACCAGATTACAGACACCTGCCATTGCATTAAAGATTCTCATGAAGGATGGGTTACTTCAAATTCATTGTTTGCCATTTGACTTATCCAGAGGTCCAGCCATGTTTCAATGTCTTATATCTGTTGTCCTGGATGATCTGAAAGGAAAAATAGGAGAGAGACATTCAATAGCTTAGTTTTACTGTCAATGCAAATGGAGTAACAACATTACATAATAAGGTTGAAGCCATGGAACGATTTCCCAACTATGCAAGTCAAAGCAACTTAGTAGATTTCTAGGAATGCATGGCTGGTACCAACAATTTGTACCAAACTTTGCAGATTTGGCCTGGTCTTTATGCAAATTATGCCTCAAATGAAAACGGTTTTGTTGGACACCCTCTTGCGATGCAGCATTAAAAATGTTAAAGGATACCTTGTGTCTTGCTCCTGTGTTGGCCTTGTTCCAGTCAGACAAACCTTTCAAATTTTACATTGATGATTCCAATGTTGGACTCGGTGCTATGCTCAGCCAAATACAGGATGACAAATGTGAACATGTAATAATGTATGCCAGTTAGGTTGGGTTGTTTTACCTCTGAATGGCCGCAGTTGGGAATTCAGCTGGAACCGCAGTTGGGAGACAGATGGTAGCCTACCATCAAGGCCATCCAGTGTGTTCTTTAATGTGCACAGGGTGTGTCTCTCCCACACACAGACCCATGGCTTAATGTCCCATCTGATGGATGGCAGCCTTTCCAAGCCCATTACCATCCTCTACTGACTTTGGGCAGGGCGGGGAGTTGTGCAGAGATAAATCTCAATGCTGACCCAGCTGGGACTCGAACCTGAAAACTGCAGATTATGAGCCTGGTGCACTACCAACTGAGCCACCCCCACCCCATGTATGTCAGTCACAGTTTAAGTCACACAGAATGGAATTTCACAGTGATTGAAAAGGAATACCTTAGCATAATATGGGCTTTATAAAAATTAAAAATAAAACTTGACACTTCCGATATTACCATTTTCACTGACCATGCTGCTTTACAATGGTTACAAACTTCTACCAATCTAATATATCATTTAATGTGCTCCAAGAATTCAATTTCAAGGTCGAATATAGAAAGGGAACTGGACATCAGCTATCCTATGCTTTGTCCCATGCTCCCATGTGGCCAGCAGAAGTCATGCCAGAGTTAGAGGATAAGCCTTTTGCTCCCTCACTCACCACTATAGTTCCTGTAGAATATAAGGAAATTTAATTGAAGAACAATGAAAGGATTTAAAATATGAAAGTGTATACCATTATCTGAAAGCTGATGAACTACCTTTAGACCCTAGTATAGCTTTTAGTATCGTTGGAAGAGCCAGACATTTCAATTAATCAATGACATTTTGCATTACTGCAGATGACCAAGTCAAAAAGGCAGTTATCATTCATTTATCTCCAAGGCTTTAAGAGACTATATACTCTAAGAATTGCACGATGTTCTCTCAACAGGACATCTAGGTACATGCAAAACATATCAGAAGGTAGTCAAAAGAGCATATTTGGCCAGCTTTGTAAAATGATGCAAAAACCTACATAGAGACATGTTTGATTTGTCATACCACAAAATTTGATCAGAAATGCCATTGTGGTTTTATGAAAAGCCCGATATCCAATGAACCCATGAAAATAGTAGGAATGGATTTAATGGGCCCCTATCCCCAAATGCAAACAGAATCACAAGATACTTTGGTCTTGGTAGACTATTTTTCAAAATGGTTTGAAATATTTTCCATTAGAAATGCAACAGCAAGCATTGTAGCAAAGAAGTTTATAAATGAATTCATATGCAGATACAGAGTAACAAAAAGTATAGTTTCAGATAATGGGGCCCCATTTCATTTCTAATGTGCTTACTGAAGTATGTGAAATGTTTCAAATAAAACACATATAATTACAACTCCATATCATTCACAGTTGAACTTAACTGAAAGAATGATAGCTGCATATGTTGAAAATAGATAACATAGTACTTGGGATAAATATTTACAACAGTTTTCATTTGCTGCACATCATGGTACTAAACTACTAAATTTACTCCTTCAAAGATATTTATAGATAGAGAACTGATGTTACCTTGGGACAGACATATTGGACAATCCACATCTCTAAAATCTATCGAATTTCAAACTGAACAGCACATTCAAGTCATTTCAAAAGCCAAAAATAATTAACTAAGAGCACAACAACTATAGACTATAATAAAAGATGATGGAACACTGAATTTAAAATTGGTGATAAGGTCTTGATTAAAACATATCACAACAGTGACAAGGAAAGAGGATTCATCAAGAAATTTGTTCCATTATACGTGGAACCATACACAATCATATCAGAATAATATGACCACCTACCTAATAATGGGAATAACCACCCTTGGCCCGGATGACAGTGGCGAAATGGTGTGGCATGTATGCAATGAGGCTCTGGAAGGTTGTCAGAGGCACATGTGCCCATTCTGACTCCAGCAGAGCACGAAGGTTCCGAAGACATCATGGTTGTGGGTTTGCACCCTGAACCTGTCAATCCAAATGGTCCCACATATGCTCTATGGGATTGAGGTCAGGCGATTTCACCGGCCAAGGGAGAACGGAGATATTTCTGTTGTGTTCCTGGAATCAGTCATGCACCACCTTAGCGATATGGCAGGGTGCATTGTCCTGTTGGTAGACACCATTACCATCAGGGTAAACGTCCAACATGAAGGGATGCATGTGGTCAGTGAGGATTAAAATAAAGGCAAGATATAAAGGCATGATATAAAGGTGATTGATAGAGGCAAGATATAAAGATTGATATAAAGACAAGTACCAGATGCTCCGCAACATAAGGCTGCACTACATCTATAGGGAGAATGCCATAAACACCACTACCTACGCTGGGGCAAGACAGTGCCACAAGGACACAGCTCATCCACGGCTACCTATGGCGAACAATCCTATAGAAAGAAGTGTGATGCTCCATCATTCACTTTTGCTTTACCTTAACCACTTTTGTTTAATTTACGTTATATTTATCATTTTGGGGATTTTTATTTCCTTTTTGGCATCACAGCGCTCATTTCCAATAGTTGTGAGTTGCGCATGCGCAACTCTGATCTTCCGACTGTCTCCCGCTAAACGCATGCACAAGGACACGCCCCCTCTTGCGTCATAGCTTGCATCGTTCATCACTTTATGTTAATGTCCTTCCCGGCGTGCATCTGGCTACTGTCTTTTAAACCAGTGACCTGCGAGTCACAGGCGCACAGGGGGAGTAAGTGCAGGAGCACTTACAAGCGCATAGAGTGCAGAGGCACTCAGTGAGTGTAGGCATAGAGTGCAGAGGCACTGAGTTTGATGTATCTTCTTCATTGATGTCTTGGTGAGTTGAACTATTTTGGAAATAAATCTGTTTGTTATTTTAAACCTTTTGAGTCTGTACAATTTTTTCTCTTGAGCAACGCGACTTTAGATTTATAGCACCTAGACGTTTTGACAATCAATTTTGATTCTAACTATATACTCATTAACGCTCGCTGGCATTTTGAACCCTACTTTAAACTTAATCTACTTTTTTGGCAATCTGTTAATTATTGCCTGGCGCCCGTATCAGCTATCCAGAGCATAAAACTAATTGGATCAGGAAAAAGGTCCAACTTTAAAGTATTTTGCATGTTTATTTGGAGCGTTACAGAAGGTTCATCCATCGGTCAAAACCTAAATTTTATCTTTTCACCGGTTAGCCACAAAAATGGTATATAGAACCAAGTTGACTCAGAGTGAGGATGGACAGGTAACCATTGGCATTCATGGACCCATCCAGTGGTACCAACAGTCCCAGGTCATACCAGGAAAACATCCCCCAGACATGCACACTGCTACCACTTGCCTGTACTTACCGACAAGTGTGTCTAGGTGTTGGTTCTCATGGCCTGACGCCATATCTGCCACTGCCTGTCACTTCTGTGGAGTAGAAACCTCGATTCATTGGAGAAGGCAAACTTTTTCCACTCTTCCACTCTTCCACTGTCCAATGACGGAAGTCCCATGCGAACTGCAGGCATCATTGTCGATGGACCTTGGTTTACATGGGTCCCTTTATGCAGCATCGACTCTGGAGACCTATGCATAACAGGGTTTGCTCTAATGTTATCAAGGACACATACCTGGATGCCCCAGCATTCATTTGAGTAGTCAATTGCTGCACTATTGCGCATTGATTTCCATTTACCAGTTGATGGAGGTGACGTTCTCCTCTGGGGTCGATGGCCTTTGGGGTTCCACAGTTATGACGTCTGGAGGTGCTTGGTGTGCCAGCAATCCATTCTTGGTACACCCTTACTACAGCTACTCACAAAGTCTGTTGTTTCTGAGATGCTTCCACCTTTGGCACATAGCCGATGATCATTCCTTTTTGAATGTCAGTCAAATCAATACCTCTGCCCATTGTGCTCATGTCACACACTATGGCTCATCTGTCCTGGCCAGCCACTTATCTCAGTGTGGTCGACCTTGTCATGTGCACTCTGTGATGCACCCTGGGCAGGTACACTGTGATTCCGTGGATGTTCATATTATTCTGATATGACTGTGTATATTATAAAGGAAAAACTTTCAAATCTACATTATGAACTGGCCAGCATAACCACTAATGCTTTAATAAGATTACAATATAGTGAATATAAAACCATTTAAAAGCTCCATAGAATTTTCCAGATCAGAAGTCTCGAATGATCTGGATACTCCACACCAAAGCCAGGAATGCGCTCTCTCAGATGAAGAAGATGAACCGCCACTGGCCAGAAGAGTAAAACCCAGACTGGATTATAACACATTTCACCAAACTGGAGAGATCACCTATTCTGTCAACTTCAAGCATGACATTAAATGAGATGATGACTTATAAATGTATAGCAGTCAACATAAGAGTAGATGATGTGACAAGTGAGATTTTCACAAGCACCTACACCTAGCCTACTGATCGGCAGGGGAATGAAGTCTCTGGGAACCCACTGGATGATTTACCTCAATGGAGTGCCAACATTGAAAAATTGAAGTATATTATTATTCTACCACTATTGCACTAAGATGATATGATGTTTTGTTTGTTTTTGGAAAAGATGAAGATGGAGAAGAATCGAGGATACTTTATTGTAGTTTATTTAATGAAAGAGATTTTTTGAAATATGTAGTGCATTCACGTTAAAACCTTAGAGTTTCAGATATTTTTTGGAAAAGTGAATTTTTTATATAATGTTTATAGTGACATTATAACTTGAAGTGAATAGATTGTTTATATATTCTATTTCATCGAAAGTTCTAGATGAAATTGTGAATTTTTTTCATTTCAGCTGACTGATAGCTGAATTGAGCATAGTGATGTAATAACTTCATTTGAAGTGTAGTTATAAGTTTGTAGTGAATTTTTCCATTTTCAGCATTTCAGCTGGACTGACTGATAGCTGAATTGAGTATTGAAAATTTAAATTAGGAATTTGAAGTAACAAAAATGTTTAAGGAAGTAATGATGAGAATGAAAGAGAAAATGTAGCATACATTGAAGTATATTTTTGTATTGAAAGTGATATTTTTTATGTAAAACTCGGATGGAATTGTACTGAACGAAATGTTAACACATATATGATCATTTATTGATATAGCTTTTCTTTACTCTTAGATACAATGTATATGTATTTAAATCTCTTTGGTGATTCTCAGTGATGTGTAGTTATCAGAATAACATTGGCATCATTTGTTTGCATATTAGATAATTTGAGGATGCTGCAACCTGCTGCTTTTGCACCTTGTTGAGCTGTCCCCAACAGCTTAGTCTAGTCAGCTGAATCTGTCATTAACATAATCCCTCTAGGAGGGGGATGTGAAGCTAAATGAGGAAAGATATTAAGGTATTTTTATTTCAGCTAGATGATTTATTGTGTTTAGGTGGACTTTTAGTGGATGATCACATGCCTGCTTAGATATACTTTCCAATTTATTTAGCTTCGTGTTGATTGTAGTTAGGAGGCTTTAATGGAGGTCTGTTTTTCTTTTACAACAATGAAGATTAGTTTCACATTTTTGATTGTTGTTAAGGGATTAAGTGAATGTAATGTACCCTGGTTGATCAGCTGTAGTTGTATTCTGTGAAAGAACAGAATTTGACGTATTTTCCATTTTTTTTATTTACCCTTTCAGAAATTTAAATAGATCAGGAGTGAAATTAAGCATCGATTTTGTACAGTCAGGATTGTGGCTCTTTTGGATTGCATCAGAATATGATACTAGTTAAATCGATTAACACTAGTATACAGTTAACTGACACACCATTGGTATGCATTTAGAGTAGGTAACTGTACACACTTTGTTAGGGGAATGAGGGGAGGTACCTTTAGCTGGCTGGAATATTGTATCAACATGAGAATAGTTTGTAGGACTAAATTACAGTATACATATTCATTGCTTTATTTATGTTTGTCAAAATTTAAATAGCGTTTAAAATAGTGTTTTTATATACCAAATTTGTTCATCAAAATCTGTTAGGTCAAATTTTGACTCCCTTTAGGAGAGGAAGTTGTGGTAGTCCAACCATTCAGTTTTACTTTTCCTTAACCAGTTTTACTTTATTTATGTTAAAATTACCATTTTGGGGCTTTTTTATTTAATTGCTTCATCATTCTCCCTGTCCATACCACTAGAGGAGTTGTGTATGCACAACTCCACATTTTGATTGATAGCTGCTAAATGCACATGGAAGGAGATGCCCACCTAAGTCATAGCTAGAGCAAGCGTTAATAATTTTATGAAAATGTGACTTCACTATCATGATGGTGTGATGTTCACCTATTCACTTTTACTTTATTTATGTTATAATTATCATTTTGCAGCTTTTAATTTTCAGTTGGCATCATCATTTCTCCTCACCCAAGACCACTAAAGAAATGGCGCATGCACAACTCGACTTTTACAGTGCATTCACTTTGAACCTTATCAGAGCTGACACTCTTATTATGCATAGTGCCAACAGTTGCTAATGCATGCATAAGGACACGCCCCCTCTTACATCATAGCAAGTGTGAGTATGCAATCGTAAAATTATGCTAATGTTTTTCCCAGCATGTAACACACATGTCAGTTGCCACCACATGTATAAGTTAGGTCACAGATGTCAGAATGTTAATAGGTAAGAGCTAGTAGTTAGTTTTTTTTTTGGAGTAGCAGAGTTTGGAGGAAGAAGGGAGGGTGTCAGTTTAGGTGTTTTGATGTGAGCTTTTAGTTCTTCAGATTTTTGATGCAATAGAAAGGCATTGGTGAGTCATGATTTTTTGGAAATAAACTTTGCTTTATGAAATATTTTGACTTCTCTAATTTTTTTTCTTGAGCAAGGATAATTGATTTTGATTAGATTTAAACTTTAATAATTTGACAATCTTTTAAATTTTTTTCACATTAACTAAGTAATGCCAATATACTTAGTGAACCCTTATATAACTTTATTTGACAAGATTAATTGCCTGATGCCCTATGTTGTCTGGAAATTTAGTATAATTTGGATCAGTCAAAAGGTCCAAAATGAAGCAGTTTAACATACATTTGAAGCATTACAATGTGCACATGTCAGTTTGCATGCCAGATGTATAGCAAGTAAAGTCAAAAATCAAAGTCAGAGTCAGTGAGCATGAAGTTAGTTGGTAATGTGAAGTGGGTTGGGTTGGGTTGTTTTACCTCTGAGCAGCACTTTTTTGGACACCATGGGCTAAATGTCCAGGTCACATGGACCCCGAAGGCTCAGAGAAGGTTGGGGGAGGGGACCCACTGGAACAGCTGTTGGGAGACAGATGGTAGCCTCCCGTCAAGGCCATCCAGCGTGTTCTTTAACGTGCACAGGGTATAGCTCTCCCGCACACGGGGCCACGGCTTAACGTCCCATCCGATGGACAGCAGCCTTTCCAAGCCCATCGGTGTCCCCTACTGACCGTGGGCAGGGCAGGGAATTTTTGTGGAGATAAATCTCAACGCTGACCCAGCTGGGACTCGAACCTGGGAACTACAGATTATGAGCCTGGTGCGCTACCGACTGAGCCACCCCCACCCCAATGTGAAGTGGGAGAAGGAAGTTAGTTGTGTGAGTTGCTCAGTAAAGAGCAAATTTAATTTTTGTAAAGAGTTGCTTTTTGGGTGCAACATATTTTTGGTGAGTCTACATTTTTGAAATAAACATTATTTATTTTATGAGATTGATTTGACTTTCTTATTTTTTTTCTCTTGAGCAGAATTTTGGTTAAGAAGTATTAAAATTATATAACTAATTATTTAATTGACAATCAGTGATTTAAGTTCTTTTTTCATTTGACGCTAATATGAGCAGGGACCCTTATTTAATTTATTGGAAAAATTAATTGCCTGGCACCCAAAATAATCTGCTATCCAGCAAAATTCAATTGAACATACTTTGAAGTGTTACACTGTCCACTTTCTATATTTTTTATGTCATTTGGGCTGTGGCCAACGACATATCCAAAAAGCTGACATCCTGGCCAGTCCGCCACTGATGTTATCAGGAGGTTGTGGGCTCATATTCCACCCAGCTCAAGACAATCTTTCCTCTAAAAGTTGAATCGACTTCAAAGTGGTAATTTATTAGTAAATATTAAATAAGTCGAGTTTCTTTCATTATTTTTCATCAGTATACTTGTAAGACATACTTTCCATCTACAAGGCAAATAGAAAGCCGCTTGTGGCTAGATTGCCTGAATAGTGCTTATATGTGACATAATAAAATGTTCATAGTGTTAATTAGAGGAGATCTTTATCGGCGACCAGTAGCTCAGTGGTCCAGAGTACCTGACATGTTATCAGGAGGTCATGGGCTCGTATCCCACCCGGCTCAAGACAATTTTTCCTCTAAAAGTTGAATCGATTCCAAAGTGGTAATTTATTAGTAAATATTTTCTATTGTCCTGGTTTCCAAATTCCCCAGACTCAATCCAATCGAGCATCTGTGGTTTGTGTTGGAACAGCATATCTGATCTACGGCGGCTCAACCACGTAACTTACAAGAGTTAAAGGGTCTGTTGGTAACGTGTTGGTACCACAGATACTACAAGACACCTTTAGAAATCTTGTAGCGTCCATGTCTCACCAGATAAGAGCTGTGTTGGCAGCCTGTGGAGGACCAACATCATAATTAGTAGGCAGGTGGTCATAATGTTAAAAAAGACAGAGCCTGGAAAGGCAAGAAGCCTTAGGAGAGAGTTATTATGTGTTTTATTTGCGGCAAAAGATATCAAAAACATGTGATTACTTTTATTCATGACCAAAAATATCCAAAAACACAATGCACCCCCCAGAGGTATTATTTTCCCTTTGTCCCTCCCCCCTCTTGGCTCCACATAGAGCAGGGTTGTATGACAAATTGGTGCTATGCGCCAGGTTTTTTTTTTTTTCATGCTGGGTTATTATGGCATTTAAAAATGAGTGTATTGTTGTGAATAAGTAACCCTCCACAAATTAGAACCATGAACATCAGGATTTTCACTCACATAATGGATGCTCTGCACAAATTGGATTCATGCCTAGGATTTTTTTCCTCTACTGGATTATTGTGGCCATTGAAAACAATAAGACTGTACTGTAAAAAAAACGCAAATTTGGACAGTGCTATTAATTGCATTGTTTCAGTTAAGAGGGTTGGGTTGGATTGTTTTACCTCTAAGCAGCATTTTTTTGCACACAATGGGCTAAATGGCCAGGTCACAAGGACTCCAAGGCTCAGAGAAAGTTGGGGTAAGGCAACCAACTGGAGCAGCTCCCCCACTACAGTGCACCCTGCCTCCCAACTTGTGGTAACACTAGAACCAGATGCAGAAGATGATGAATGGGATTTGGATCCTTGAGTCACCTAGAACCACATCACAGGCTGTTCGGCACAAGGAGCATGCATTAGTACAAGACTCATTACCCCATTATCTACTCCAACCACACTTTCTTGGCAATCAGCATCGCATTCTTACTTTTTTACTTTCTATGATGAGGACCAAGTGGTCATATAATTTTTCCTCCCCCTGCAAATGGTATCACATCTGCATCAACTCTTGCTTGCTTTGATACTGGAAAGCCAGTTGACTCGTTTTCACTTTCACCTCTGCCTCAGCAGCCACTCAGAAGGAATCGGAACACATGTGCAGAGCAATTCCACTGAATGGAATGGGAGATTCACAGAGTGAATGAGATGTATGTGGATCAGTTTGATTTCTGGGTCAGTCTGTGCAATTACTCAGTCTCAACTGCACATACACGTCAACAGAACATACTCTCATGGCTTCAAAATAAGACAGTGCAGCATTGTTCGAAGGGCCTTCAAACAGTTGTGAAGCCTGTGTTTTGATTATTTGGTGAACTAGATACTAATTACACAATTGCAGACAATTAATCAGAGTGAGACAGAAGAAGGATATGAATGAAGTTGGCGAGAATGTGTACACTGCAGAGATTCAAGCGGTGATGTCAGCTTTGCATTGTTAGCACCACTTGAGTTTGGCTAGCTTTAATGAGAGTTCTGCTACATTGTTTTAATAAAGTTACATGCTTTGAGTTAGTTGTTATGGATAGTTTGATTATTGAAGTGTTATAAGTAATTAAAGTGTTTAAGTGTTTTTTTTTACACAGGTTCTTTCCAGGTTCCTGATCGTATTAGCATTAACGTTGTTAAGGTTGAGGTGTTACGTAATTAACAACTGAGTTTTGTTAGAGGTTGTAAGGTGATACATTTCTGTCTATGTATTACAGAAAAGTTTTGTTATGTGGATTAAGAGAGTATTTGTAGATAAGTAATTAATGTCTCTAGCAGAGATTATTTTGGGTTACTATTTCATGGTTCGAAGCATGTTAGCAGTCTACCCTAAGAATGGTAAAGATAACAAGGTGGGAGGACACAATTAAAAGAGTATAATAAACATTGAATCACTTCACATGTGTGATCACTGCCCTTTCTCAACAGGTTGTTTCTATTAAATAAATCTCATAGATTAAGCTTCAATTGTTAATGGTGTTCTTTTTTCAGTTTCTGCCAGTGTATATACAGAAAAAGAAGCTTTCAGCTACTTATCTAGCTATAAGGATTAACTAAAAATTAATATTTTAGAGGATTCTAAAATTTCTGCATACAAAACAATGATAAGCTAAATTTAAAGCTTCTAAGCTATTTCCATCTTTTGCATAGGAGAATAGCTACTTTCCTTTTCCTAAAACAATGATCTGACAAATATATTTAATGATGCATATTACAAACTTACTTTAAAGTGATCTATAGTAACAAAATCAGGGAAAAATGGAAGGATATCTTCAATTTTAATCAAATCACATTCCTGTAGAAATTCCATAGCCCTTTTAATATCATTTTCTTCTTTCACAACATGTTTGGCTGAAATAATAGATATGAAATAAGAATGCTCTGCAAGAATAATAGAATAATGATTCTAACAAATTCTAGGAAATTTTTTAAACAATTAGACTTGATAAAATTCACTCATGAAAGTGAACATATCCTGCTTAACTGAAAATTGCAATAACGAAATTACAAAAATGTTAATATGTATTCTTTACACAATAATTAAGAAATGTTTTAAAATTGCACTTTAAAATAAACATAGTAATTTAAATAATCATTAATATTACAAGAAAATTCACACCACACAACATAATGGTTGTTGTTGCTAAGACAGATCAAGTCGAATCACCCCTTTTCACTATTACATAAATAATAAGTATATTTCACACTAAGTTTGTAACATTTAGTTTAATGTAAAGTAGTTTAATGTGGATGGTATATATGGCCAGCACCAGGACCCTGTGTGGTTGACCACTCCTCAGAAAGGTAGATGATGAGGTTATGCAAAGGAGGCAGCAACCTCCTTTGAGCAGTATATTGTGCAGAGAAAGATTCCCTTGTTTGGCCATGTTGCTCATATGCACAACTATAGATTAGCAAATAGGGTTATGAACAGTGTGCCAAAAGGTCACAGAAAGAAGGGGAGACTTAGGATGTGGTGGACAGACAATGTCAAACAGGACCTTATTAGAATTGGTGTGCAATGGCCAGATGCTGCAGATGTAGCTCAGGAGAGATATGTTTAGAGAACTAAATTGTACAATCTGGTTGGACTTCCGTAGCCCATGGCTACTTGAGGGTTATGAATTTGATGTGCAGCACATAGTATATGGTATTGCTGCATTGACCATTCCAAGCTAATTACTAGTAAACTAATATCATGTGCATTTTCCCCCATCATCCATTAGCTCGAATTCTCCTTGAAAATGAAATTCCTGTATACGCCAGAGGCAATATGCATTCTTCTAATCATTTTACACATTCAGTACCCTCTAACAGTGGAAATTCGAACTACTGAACGATTGGGAAAATAACCTATTAATATATTATTAAAATAAAAAAAAATAAATACCCCTTCAAGCAGCTGCTTGCCACAGAGGTCTGACAGGAGCCTGTCAGTTTATATGCCATAGTAGATCTGTGAGGACCTCAGCAGAAAAATGGCACACACATCCATGCCTTACCCGGGGCTCGAACCCGGTCCCTTAGATCTATAGCCAAGTGTGCTAACCACTTGGCCACGGGACGGCTAAGTACTTGTATAATACAAAAAATGTTTTCCATTTATCTCTTAAAGAAGAAAATTGCATTTTACCAAAAACCCCTTGTATAGCGGGACAAATCATTACTATTAGTGTAAACTACTTGACCATTACACTCTAACACCAAAATTTTCAGTTTCGAACATAAATGGATCATTTGCAATATTAGTTTTAAAGCCTTCGAGTTTTTATTTACTGCCTTTAGCACTCTCTAACAGTGGAAATTCCAACTGATGGAGATTCAAAAAATGTAAATATTAATATTTTGTTAGTACCTGTAAAAAAAAAAGGAATTTTTCGTTTATCTCTTTAAAAAAAAAAGTTCCATTTTCCCACCCCCTTGGGAGTAAAAGGGTAAAGCGTTTTTGTAATTGTAAAGCTACTGACCATAACAATCTACTATCTCACCCAAAAAGAATTTTTCATTTATCTCTAAAAGGAAACAAGTTGATTGTCTCTAGATGGACAGACAGTGGAAAAACAAAAGTTAATGGGCAGACAGACGAAAAAACACTGGCATAGGCAAATGACAAAATATTAGCTTGTTCTGCAAAGGAACTAAAAAGAAATTATTTGTTGGCTTTCAGTTATCTCGTTTCACTTTTGCAGCTCATTGCGGTCTTTTAAAGAAGTTTATTGAACAGTTCTTTAAAAAAAAATCTTGAAAAATGCACTGAATTTAAATAAGTTTCATAATATTTTAGTTCTATTACTTACCCTTACTATCATTCTGAATAGACTAAATCCAACCCTGCTTGTGAATGATATCAAATCCTTTATAAATACTAGAGAAGAAAATAATCTACTATATATCTGAAAGGGTCTGTCAGTCTTTTTCTCATTTTTTTTTCTGTTTCTCTGGTTTAAGGATTGACAAAATTCCTCAGCCCCAAAAAAATACCCCCCTCCCCCTAAAAAGGTGATAAGGAACTGCTTTTAAACGATAAGATCTAAAACTGCCAAACACAGTAGCCTGCTTTCTGGAATTGTTGTAATTAGATCAATATAAGGGGGTTCAGACACCCAAATATTCCCTCCTCTGAAAACATTACCCATCCCTTTAAATATTGGTAGGTACTGTTTCTGAATGCAGTTTGCTTTAATTGCAACTGATAGCAACAAGCTTAGGATCTCTAAACGCTTCACCTAAAGATTACTCCTCCCCCTCCAAAAAAAAAGTAATAGGAACTGCTTCTAAATGCTAAGAGTTAGAATCATCAAATTTAGTATACAGCTTCCTCTAATGGTAACTTAGAAAACGTAAGGGTTAAATCAAAAAAAAAAAATTCATTCCACAAAAAGTCCTCGAACTGAAAAACAAAATGGTAGGAACTTCTTCTAAATGATAAGAGCTTGAATCCCCAAATTCAGAATACAATTTACACAAACCGCAACTTAAAGTAGTGAAAAGGTTTGGTCCTCAATATTTCTTCTGCACTCAAAAAATATATCCCTAGAAGCTTTTTTTAATTTTTTCTTTATAAAAAATGGGGAAGGATTTTTCTTAAATATTTTAAACTTAATTAAACATAAGAGCTATGATAAAAAAAAACCTAACATCTATGATTATTGAATTTGGTATACAACTCCCAGTCATAGCAGGGTAAAGAAATATAGGGGTTAGATATCCCCATCTTTCTTCCCTCTCTCCAGAAATGCATCCCCTCCCTATTTACACTCTCAAATACAAGGTAATTTCACCTAAACATTAAAGGGTCACCAAATTTGGTATACAGCTTCCTCTTATCCTTACTTCAGGCAATGAGGATTCAATTCCCCAACCTTCCCCCACAAAAATATCCTTCTACATAAAAGAGACAAAATAATTTTTTCTAAATGGTAGCTAGGTAGTCACTGGAAGGAGAGCTATGCACCAATCCCTCCCTGTGATGATGCTTAGAACCGGCCAGGCCTAGCACCTAATGTCCGACCCTGCCTTCTCGTGGTGCAGACCATTAGTACCTTTCAAAAGAGATACTCTCTTGTGGGAGTGTACAGAAGTGGAGGGTTGCCAGATTAGTGTGGCCTACTGATCTGGACAACTCTGACTACTTTTCTATTTTTCTACCCTGCTGAGGAGTGGTCAACCGCACAGGGTCCTGGTACTGACCATATAAACCCACTGGACTGAACAGATATACGGCTCTGAGCTTGATTATGGATCCTGATTTTGCTGCACTGGTGGGCTTCTGTGGAGGGAAAATCTTCCGCTGTGTTTTCTGTTTGTTTGTGGGTTGACAGCCAAAAGTGAATAGATTCACAGGATATGTTTATCAGCTGATGGATAATCATGAGCAGAGGTCATAGCAGGCACCTGAACTCTTTGCATCTATTGGCATCGTCAAATTCTACATTGGGGGAAGTCTTTCAGTGCAGATGTTTTCAGCCTTTCGTAAGAAACAGGTCTTTGCCCCATGCCTGCAATTAGGGGGCTGTTTGATATTGCCGGCATTCCCTCTTTCAATAAACATAGTCTCTTTAAACATCCCACTAACCATTTTCTCTCCATAGGTAGTTGGAATGTGAGGACTCTGCACAGAGCTTTTTCTCTTGATGTCCTCACACAAGAATTCTACTATTATAATTTAGATATTCTCGGCTTGCAAGAGACCAGATGGACAGATAGAGGTCAGATTCTTAAAAATAATCTTAAATTTCTCTTTTCAGGGAGGGACAACAATAAGCATCACCAAGGTGTGGGTCTGCTTCTCAGCAGACATGCTAGTGATGCTCTTCTGGGATATGAGTGCATTAATGAAAGGTTTCTTACAGCAAACTTTCAGACAAGCGTTAAAGACTTGAATGTTATCTGCTGTTATGCCCCCACTGAGGATGCTGATGAGGATGAGAAGGATAGGTTTTACGGACAACTTCATGGATATTTTGAATTCTGTCAAGAAAGGAGATATTACCCTTGTTCTAGGTGACTTCAATGCCAAAGTTGGTACTGACTCTGACCTTTGGGGAGGGGTGATAGGCCCTTTTGGTATTGGTAGCTGCAATGGGCAACATCTCCCACAGGTAAGTAAACTCAGTGGTTTCAGAATAACTAAACACTTATTACAAACACCATGATATACATAAGTACACATGGGTTTCACCTGATGGGCTGCAAAAGAATATGATTGATTATATATTAATTAACAGCAAATGGGTTAGTTCTGTTAGGAATACCAGGTCATATAGGGGAGCTGAAATTGGATCTGACCATTACCTTGTTAAAAGTGTCTTGCAACTTAAACTTAAAAAGTGTTGTGCTTGGGTTAAAAAATTTACTTTTAATACTGACGCTCTGAAAGACCCAATTATAGCCGAAGCTTACCATGATAGTCATTATGACAGTCATGGTATGCTTACTACTGAAGTTGAGGAAGAATGGGATCATTTTAAACAGGCTTTTTTGGACACTAACAGTACTCTTTTTGGAAAAAAAGAGCAGAGGAGACAATATTATTTGAGTGATAAGGCACTTGAGCTTATTTCAGAAAGAAAGAACTTCAGGAATGTCCTTAATCAATAACCTATTAGTCCTAATAGAAAGCATTACAGAGAACTTAATAAACATGTAAAAGATCAGTTAGCTGCTGATAAGAATCTTTGGCTTGATGGCTTGGCTGACAAAGCCGAGGAAGCAGTTAGACACCACAACAGCAGAGAACTATACCAGATTGTTAATGTTTTGTGTGGTAGAAAATGAACAGGTATACAGGGATTGAAGGATAAACAAGGCAAGAAGGTGAGGATTCTGTCATGGCTAGGTGGGCTGAGCATTTCAGTGATGTTCTAAACAATGTGGTTAGTTCTACTCCCATTGTTTGCAATGATGATAGATGCATTAGTGGCTTTAATGTTGGCCCTATAACACAATCTGAAGTTAGTTTGGCTATTTCTAAACTTAAACTTCATAAATTCCCAGGGGTAGATGAAATTACTACGGAAATGCTTAGGGCTGGGAATGTTTCTGTTACCACTTGGATGACTGAAAGTTTGAATATTTTTTATGATAAAGGCATGGTTCCTAAAGATTTTACCAGAGCTATTATTATCCCTATTTTCAAAAAAGGTGATAGCAGTTCTTGTGATAACTATAGGGGTATCAGCCTACTCTCTATTCCAGGGAAAGTTCTTTGCATGATTGTGCTTAATAGAATTAAGAATATGGTTGACAGGCAATTGCGTGATCAGCATTGTGGATTCAGAAGTGGTAGGGGATGTGTGGATCAAATATTTTCAGTTAGGCAGATTCTTGAGAAATGTTTAGAGTTTCAGAAACCTTTGGTTGCTAGCTTTGTTGATTTCAAAAAGGCTTTCGACTCTGTTGATCGTCATAATTTATGGTTGATTGTGAGATCATATGGTATACCAGACAAGTTAGTTAACATAATTAATGCTCTCTATAACAACACTGAGTCGTGTGTGAGAGTTGGTAAGGCCTGTAGCAATTGGTTTAGCGTTACTTCTGGTGTTCGACAAGGGTGCATTTTGTCTCCATTTCTCTTTAGCTTGGTTATTGATTATGTTATGCAAAATTCACTTCAAGGGAAAGATTTTGGCCTTAAATGGACTGAAGATATGAAAATTCTGATTTAGATTATGCTGATGATTTAGCCCTTTTGGCAAATGATGTTGATGAGATGAACTCTTTCATTCGAGCTGTTGATGAAACTGGTAGTAGATTAGGTTTGGTTATAAACAGAGAGAAAACTAAAGTGATGAAAATTGGTCAGGCAGGCTGTGATTCAGTTAATCTGAATGGTTGCAGTCTTGAGAAGTTGTCACAGTTTAATTATCTTGGGAGCTATGTAAGAGATAATGGTGATGTGTGGCATAGGGATTGCTGCCGGGACTTTTAAGAATCTATGGAGAGTGTGGAGAAATAGGCATATACATCTAAAGACTAAAATTAGACTGTATAATAGTTTGGTTCTTTCTGGGGTTAGTTATGATAGTGAAACTTGGACACTGTGTAAACAAGATAACAGGAAACTAGATGCTTTTAATTCCAGATGCTTATGCAGTATCTTGGGCATTAGGTGGTTCAACTTTGTAACTAGTGATGAGGTTAGGCAAAGGAGTTTGCAACCTCCTTTAAGCAGCATATTGTGCAGAGAGAGACTCCGTTGGTTTGGCCATGTTGCCCATATGAATAATTATAGATTGGTGAATAGGGTTATGAATAGTGTGCCTTAAAGGCCTCAGAAAGAAGGGGAGACCTAGGATGTGGTGGGCAGACAATGTCAAACAGGACCTTGTTAGAATTGGTGTGCAGTGGCCAGATGCAGTAGATGTAGCTCAGGACAGACTTGCTTGGAGAACTAAATTGCACGGTCTGGTTGGACCGCTGTAGCCCATGGCTGCTTGAGGATGATGATGATGAAATGGTAAGATCTATGATCACCAAATTTGACATACAGCTTACACTCTTCATGGCTCTAAGACACAATGAGAGCTTCAAATGACACAAACTTATTTTGTTCACTTGTTTAAGTGAACAAAATAATGTTTACTACAATAAAATTGAATTTCAGTCATACAAAAGAACGACAAAAACAAACTCGTTTTCAAAATGCAAATGAATGGAGTTCTCAGGGGTGGATGAGTGAGCCAATGATTCAGGAGCCAACAGTCCAGAGCTGTATCTAGGATATGGCCCTGGCCATAGGCGGCATGGCAATTAGGTGCCAAAAGACATTTTCACATATACACATGAAATTTTCATATATGATTCTGATTGTACATACTCATATGTAAAAATTCTTTGGATGTTTGAGCTTGCCTGCTGCTATGGACACAGGCAAACTGGAATGTCATGACCTATATAACGCTTCATTTAAGGGAATTGACCACCGCTTTTGATGCATGTGCAGCTAGAGAAATCAAAGAATCCCATGGCTAATCCTTGCAAGTGTGGAATGTAGCAGAAGGAATGGCAATTGGCACTGGCGATGACTTGAAATCTCACCATCACAAAGACCTAACCATTCTCAACACCACTGTTGTAACAATGTCTGTAACCTAAGCATGCCACATTCCCAGCTTGCCTAAAGCCAGTCCCTCAAACAGTATCCAGTTAATGTTTCCAGTCAGCCACTTAATCATTCATGGTCTTGGTGAAAGGTTTTAGTGTTCTGCGAAATTGTTTATTTGCTGTAGTTCTTTGTTCACCCTCTGCGAAACATTTTACAGCTAGAAGAAAACTCTTATAAATGAAGAAACATGGTAAGAAGATTTCAGTTATACATACTCTGAAACAGTCATGTGCATTCTAATAATCATAAAGAGTAAAGTGAAATCTGTCTAAAGATAAACCTTGTATATCATGGAAAATTATCTTTGTCCCATATAAATTACGTGTGTTTAACCATTTGTTGCTAAGATGCCATGTTTCCTGCATTTAGTGTTTCTCGGATTCACACTCCTGTATAAATCTAGAAACTGACTGGGATTCAAACCCAGATCTCCCCCAAGAATGCCCTACTGGGAGACCTGGGTTCAAATCCCAGTCAGGACAATCAATTTTTTTTTGATAATTATTTCAAGTGTTTCCTGATTCATGACATTTTCTTGTGATAATTTACTACTGAGTTTTACCCTTTCATTTCCAAGAAGAGGAGCATTTGTTTAACCTATATTTTCTAACATTTTCAAGCATTTGAAGTTAACAAAAAATTATTTTAAAAAAATGTATGTTGTCTGAAATAGTGAATACTTTGAATTTTCATGTGTTTTGTAAAAATCATTTAATCATGTTTTGTTCGGTGCTTTTTCTTTCCACTCTTGGCATTAGAAGAGAGTAAGAGCTGAGAGTAAAAAAAGTACAATTTTTTTTCTAAAACAATGCATTTTTCTTCAAAAATATTTATTCATAATTCTTAAAACTTTAATTTCAACTATGATTTGCCTTTAGTTGGCAGCACCAAGAAATTGTCATATTACCTCTGCTGGTACAATGCTCATTACTCATATGAAATTCATGGGTGAACTGCGTGATTACAAAAAACAAAGTTTATCTTTATTATTAAGTATATTCTGATTCTATTAGATTCTAAATTTCGATTCACTTGAAATTCGATGAGAACACTCTTCAACATTAAACTCAAAGTTACAGTAAAAAGTGCCTTGAGCTGGGTGGATATAATATAAAATTATATATATAATTATATATATATATTATTATATATATATTATTATATATTATTATATATATAACATACAAATCTACAATCTTCTGAAAACATATATAAGTTTTTCTATCTACTGAGCTACAGGCCGCTGATCAAGATTTCCTACTAGCAATGATATTAATCTCATGTGTTCGTATGCCACTTGGTTGAAGAAGACAGCTTTTTGCATAACTTTGAGTTTGATGTTCAAGACTATTCTCTTTGAACATCAACTTTACTTTTTCTTAATATTTTAAGCTTTTTAATTTTCAAACCATTGACAAATATTTGCAAGAAATTGGCAGACTAATATATATATTGTTACGACAGAAGGAATCTGGCAACCGAAAGCAAAAAGTTTCAGCCAACGAATAAGAACTTTGGGAGAATTTGAGAACAGTGGAGCGTTAACGGTCGTTGTATTGTAACGGTCGGTGAGTTCGAAAATGGACGGTGAGCTGTTCTGAGACAGTGCGCGTAAGTATCAAGAAGTAACTTGATGTGTTGTGTATACGCGGAAGGATAAAAGTGGGATCTTTTATCGTTAAGTATCAAGAAGTAACTTGATGTGTTGTGTATACGCGGAAGTATAAAAGTGGGAACTTTTATGGCTAACTTCGAATGTCTACACGGACTGTCTTTTTGTTCGGCTAGTGTGTGAAAAGTTATTAGCACAGGACGAGAATTGGTTTACGAGTGAAGATCTTCGGGTGACCTGGTAAATCAAGTAAAAGGTAGTATTTAGTAAAATACACAGAGCTGATATTGTGTGCTCTACGCAGGAAGATTGATGACTTGTGCATGTTAATAGTTGATTTGTTAATAAGATATTTCATCCATATTTCCTTTGTAACAATTTACCTTGTATTGAATTTGGTTTTGAAATATAGCTTTTAATACTCACGTTCAGTGGCTATCCATTTTTGTGATCCGCAACATTTGGTGTCAGAAGTGGGATTATTTAATTGAATTCCGTTCACTAGAAGTATGGATGAGTTAATAAAGCTGATGACTGATATGAAAGCCGATATGGCTAATAAAATAGGTGAACTTTCTAGTGACCTAAATAATAAAATAGATGACTTGAAAGCCGAAATGGCCACGCAAAATACTGAGATTAAAGGTGATATAGCTGCCCAAAGCGATAAAATAGGTGACTTGAAAGTCGAAATGGCCGCACAAAATACTGAGATTAAAGGTGATATAGCTGCCCAAAGCGATAAAATAGGTGACTTGAAAGTCGAAATGGCCGCACAAAATACTGAGATTAAAGGTGATATAGCTGCCCAAAGCGATAAAATAGGTGACTTGAAAGCCGAAATGGCCGCACAAAATACTGAGATGAGAGCTGAAGTGGCTTCTCAAATTGATAAGATTACTGATCAGTGTAAGGACATTAAAACCGAACTTAATAAACAATGTGATTGTTTAAAGGTTGAAATTGACAGTGTAAAATATGATCTTGATACTGTTAAGTTAGATTATAAACATGAAATAGAAATTGTAAAAACTGATTGTGAACGCCAGTTTCAGATTTTGAGAAATGAAATGTTACCTTCTGCTTTTGATAATAATAATTCTAGTGGAAATAATGTTATTACACATATCGCTAAAAATACAACTAAACCTTCTACATATGATGGTCAATCATCTTGGACAGTATTTAAAACACAATTCGAAGTTATCGCTACAGCCAATGAGTGGAATGAATTCCAAAAGGCCAGTTTTCTTGCAGCTTCCTTAAGAAATTCTGCTGCGGAAGTTTTGCAGTCTGTTCCAGAAGAAAAACGACTTGATTATCAAAGTCTAGTTTCTGCATTAGAACTAAGGTTTGGTGATAGTTATTTAAAACAATATTACGTGACTCAATTTAAACATCGCATGCAGAAAAGTGGTGAAACTTTGCAAGAGCTTGCTAGTGATATTGAGCGTCTAGCTAGATTGGCTTATAGTAACTGTCCACCAGAAATTCAAGATAATTTAGCTCAATTACAATTTATTGATGCTATTGCTGACCCTGACACTCAGCAATCTCTGAGGATGTTGGAAGGTGAATCCTTAAAGTCAGCTGTGGTACATGCTATGAAATACGAGTGCTCCAGGCTTTCCTCCCGAGCGAACAAACGTGCAGTGAGATTTGTGAGTGCAGAAGAAACTGTAGAAAAGGATAATGAAATGAAAGAACTAACCAAAGCCATACTATCCGTTTTGAAAGATATAAAAGGTTCTTCTTCAAAACCTACAACAGACCTTCAGTGTTGGAATTGTGGCAAGACCGGACACATTCGTACCAACTGCACTAGGAAACGAATGAGGAGTCCAAGTCCATCAACTAGACAACAGGATCAGGGAAACAGAAATTAGTCAGTCTTGCGGGGCAAAGGCTGGCAGTTGATTGGATGGCCCCAGGGGAAGTCGCCCACGTTTCGACATTACATGGCGATAATAATGGATTAGTAGCTGATGGAGCCATAAATGGAATACCTTGCCGTATGATAGTCGACACTGGTGCAAATGTAACTTTACTCAGAACGGATATAATAAAGAAAATAATACCTCACCCAAACTTGAATACTACACAGTCTAAAATAAGCCTACAAACAGCCACTGGAGATCGTGCAAAAGTCCATGGAAAAATAGAACTTAATATCCGAGTTGGTAGCTGTCTGGTACACCACCCTGTTTACATCGCTGACATCTACGACGAATGCATATTAGGCCTTGATTTTCTTAAGAAACATGGATTCAACATTAGACCCAGTGATAACCTACTCATCTATGAGACAGAAGAGATTCCTCTGCTTAGCCGGACGTCTGATTCTTTATCAAGCGTAACTCCAATATTAGTGACGGAAGACACAGAGATCCCAGCACAAAGTGAAGTTATAGTCCGTGGACATCGGGCGGAGACTTCTGGGGCCTTCCGATTGGCAGTTACCGATGCCTCTGGTAAAGGAGCTTTGGCTCATAATATCCTGGTTGCAAGGACTTTAGTCAGAATAGATAAAGAACAGATCCCTATCAGAGTGATGAACTGTAACAAATCCAATAGAATGTTAAAAAAAGGTGAGGAATTAGCAATATGTGAAGCTGTTACCTGTGTAACAAGTATAAATAAAATAGAAGTTACCGATTCATATCAAAATCATACAGACATCCCGTCTCATCTTACTGAATTATGGAGAGAAACCAGACAAATATTAACTGAAAACCAAGCTGTTAAGGCCGAGAACCTATTAAAAGAATTTTCTGACATTTTTTCTGCCACATCAAATGATTATGGCCGTACGAACCTGACAGAACATAAAATCAACACTGGTGATTCTCCTCCAGTCCATCTGCCGGCAAGAAGGCTTCCATTGGCAAAAAGAGAGGAGACGGAACAACTCATAAAGGACATGGAAACTCAGGGCATTATAGAACCATCACAGAGTCCCTGGACATCACCAGTAGTTCTTGTCAAGAAAAAGGATGGATCTACACGATTTTGTGTAGATTATCGCAGATTAAATGACGTAACAAAGAAAGATTCCTTTCCTTTACCCAGGATTGACGATACACTAGACACTTTATCTGGGTCAGAATGGTTCTCAACATTAGATTTAAAGAGCGGCTATTGGCAAGTTGGTATACGTCCTGAAGACCGTGAGAAAACAGCTTTCAGTACAGGGAATGGACTTTGGCAGTTTAAGGTGATGCCATTTGGACTTTGTAATGCACCTGCCACATTTGAGCGACTAATGGAGTCAGTGCTCAAAGGTTTGTCTTTGGAGGTCTGCCTGGTTTACTTGGACGACATCATAGTTCTTGGAAGAACTTTTGAAGAACATTTGAGAAATCTTCGTCAAGTATTTGAAAAACTTAAGGCAGCCAAGTTAAAATTGGGACCGACAAAGTGTAAACTGTTCCAGCAAGAAGTTCATTACCTTGGTCATGTGATCACTACAGCAGGGATTAAGACTGATCCTAGTAAGATAGAAGCTGTAAGAGACTGGCCTCCACCACAAGATGTTCATCAACTTCGTAGTTTTATTGGACTTTGCACCTACTATAGAAGATTTGTCAAAGGTTTCTCCAACATCGCAAGACCATTACATCGTCTGACAGAAGAGGGCCAGCGGTTTATGTGGACCACCGAATGCGATATAGCCTTTCAACAGCTAAAGAACACTCTTTCCACAGCACCAGTGCTAGCGTACCCACAAACTGGAAAACAATTCGTAATAGATACTGACGCAAGTAACACAGGAGTTGGTGCTGTGCTTTCACAAGAACAAGACGGACAAGAGAGAGTTATTGCATACTTTAGTAAAACTTTATCCAAACCAGAGCGGAATTACTGTGTAACACGCAAAGAACTGTTAGCAATAGTAAAAGCAATAGAACATTTTCATCATTATCTCTATGGCCAGAAATTCCTTATACGTACTGATCATGCTGCACTTAGATGGTTATTAAACTTCAAAAACCCTGAAGGACAAATCGCTAGGTGGATACAACGGTTACAAGAATACGATTTCTTCATCGAACATCGAAGTGGTAAAATGCATAAGAATGCAGATGCTCTTTCCAGGCGCCCATGTATTGACAACTGTAAACATTGCTATAATGCAGAACTGAAATTTGGAAATAAAGAGATAATGCCCATAAGACAAATAGTATCGACACAAACAAACAGTGACACCCCTAACATCTGGAATCCAATTGAAATCAGGAAGGCTCAACTAGATGATGAAGACATAAAACCAATATTAGAATTGATTGAAAAATCTGATGTAAGACCTAATTGGGAGCAAATCTCGAGGTATAGTCCAACTACTAAAAGTTACTGGGCACAGTGGGATTCCTTAAAAATGGAAGACGGAGTATTATACAGAAGATGGGAGAATCCCACTGGACGGCTGATCCGTTGGCAGATAATCCTTCCTCGATCCCGAGTGGAACTTGTGATGAAAGATGTACATGATAGTGCCACTGGAGGACACTTCGGTGTTAATAAGACATTAGCCAAAGCCAGGGAACGATTTCATTGGTTGAAAAGTAGGGCAGACGTTGAGAGATGGTGTAGGCAATGTGAAGCCTGTGCAGCAAAGAAAGGCCCTAAGACTAGGAGTCGGGGTAAGCTGCAGACGTATAACGTTGGTGCCCCTTTTGAAAGAATAGCCATTGATGTAATGGGTCCGTTTCCTAGAACTGATGATGGAAATCGATATTTATTAGTGGTAATGGATTATTTCACAAAGTGGCCTGAGGTATATCCCATCCAAGACCAGGAAGCAACAACAGTGGCTGAGATGATAGTTAATAACTTCATTAGTAGGTATGGAGTACCTTTACAACTCCACTCTGATCAAGGACGGAATTTTGAATCCAATGTGTTTAAAGGCATCTGTCAACTATTAGGCATTCAGAAAACCAGAACAACTCCCTTACACCCTCAGTCGGATGGTATGGTTGAAAGGTTCAATAGAACAATTGCTCAGCATTTAGCATTATTTGTGAACGACCATCAACGTGACTGGGATCGCCATGTACCACTCCTTTTGCTGGCATATAGGACGGCAGTGCATGAGACAACTGGACAGACACCTTCCATGATGCTTTTTGGAAGAGAGTTACGTCTTCCCTGTGACCTTTTGTATGGTCGGCCCGAAGCAATGCCTGTGTCCACTCCACAATACGTACAAGAATTGCAACAACGACTAGAAGAAATCCATCACTCCGTTAGACATAACATCGACATAACAAGTGACAGAACCAAAACAAGATATGACAGTAAAATAAATGGAACTATTTTCAATCAAGGAGATCTTGTCTGGCTCTACAGTCCACATAGAAAGAAAGGACTATCTCCAAAACTTCAGAAACCTTGGGAAGGTCCATATACAATAGTTAACAGGATTAATGACGTGGTATATCGCATTCGTCGACGTCCAGCTACAAAGTGCAAGGTGGTTCACGTGGATCGTTTGGCCCCGTTTCATCGAAGAACTGAAGAAACTTTGGAATCCAGAATTGTTCGGGACGAACAAGACCTAGGAAGGGGGCAGTGTTACGACAGAAGGAATCTGGCAACCGAAAGCAAAAAGTTTCAGCCAACGAATAAGAACTTTGGGAGAATTTGAGAACAGTGGAGCGTTAACGGTCGTTGTATTGTAACGGTCGGTGAGTTCGAAAATGGACGGTGAGCTGTTCTGAGACAGTGCGCGTAAGTATCAAGAAGTAACTTGATGTGTTGTGTATACGCGGAAGGATAAAAGTGGGATCTTTTATCGTTAAGTATCAAGAAGTAACTTGATGTGTTGTGTATACGCGGAAGTATAAAAGTGGGAACTTTTATGGCTAACTTCGAATGTCTACACGGACTGTCTTTTTGTTCGGCTAGTGTGTGAAAAGTTATTAGCACAGGACGAGAATTGGTTTACGAGTGAAGATCTTCGGGTGACCTGGTAAATCAAGTAAAAGGTAGTATTTAGTAAAATACACAGAGCTGATATTGTGTGCTCTACGCAGGAAGATTGATGACTTGTGCATGTTAATAGTTGATTTGTTAATAAGATATTTCATCCATATTTCCTTTGTAACAATTTACCTTGTATTGAATTTGGTTTTGAAATATAGCTTTTAATACTCACGTTCAGTGGTTATCCATTTTTGTGATCCGCAACAATATGTATTGAGCCAAAAATGTTCCTTTTTTTCTTCTTATGGTAAAGCATGGAAAAAGAAACATCCAAGGACCATACAGAAGTATTTATCTTATTTCTTTGTTAATAAAACAAACATGCACAAATCAATGGTTATATTTTTCCAAATATCTATGCTAAATGTAGTAATAGTAACTTCATTTCTATTTTTAAAGAAGACTGAATATATTTTATTTGTGTGACGTGTCATACACAATTTCTACCTAAGACTGCATAATAGTGTACTCTGTGGTACAGAATTTCAAATATGTGTAATTTTATGTGAACATAAATCTGCAATGAATCAGACATATGATAAACAAACCTCAGAATTAAGAAATGAATGCATAATGTGCACAAAAAATAATTTGAAATATTAATGTTACTTATCAATTCCAATATATTTTCATAATTTTGGTTGGTTGTTTTAGCTCTAAGTGGTACCTTTTTTGCTCACAATGGGCTATATGGCTAGGTCACAAGGACCCAGAGGGCTCAGAGTGTAACGCTCCAAAGATTATTAACTTTTTAAGTTGGACCTTTTGTCTGATCCAAATTTATTCAAATTCCGGATAGCTGTATCAGGTACCAGGAAATAATAACTTGCCAAATAAAGCTGAAATAGGGTTCGTCAAGTATTTGTCAAGCGTTACTTATCATGTAAGAATTCAAAAGGATTGTCAAGTTTAAAGTTTAAACACAATACAAAAAAAAATCAACTAACGTTGCTCAAGATAAAAAATAGCAAAGAATCAAAAGTTTCAAAAACAAAGTTTATCTCCAAAAAATTCAACTCATCAAACTCAATGGTAGAATACAATAACAATCTATCTAAAGTAACATCATCCCAACTTCCACTAACAGCACTCTCTGTGGCTCAATGCCACCACTCTACTCACAACACACTCTTTCTATTCTGACAATCTCCATCTCTCTAACAATCTCTATTTATCTATATGATTCTGTGACCTAATGTCACTTAGTTATCACATGCATACAAGTCGGGCACATAGCTGTTGCATGCCGGGAAAGACATTTGCATAAACTGATGATCGTGCAAGCTAGGATGCAAGAGGGGTTGTGTCCTTACACGTGTTTTAGTGGTTGACAATCAAAAGGTCGGAATTGCACATGTGCAACTCTTATGCTCAGAACGAGGATTGTGATGCCCATAAAAATGAAATAATCCCCAAAATGATAAATATAATGTAAATAAAGCAAAACTGGTTAAGGAAAAGTAAAAGTGAACGGGTGGACCATCACAAGAGAAGGTTGAGGGGACCCAATGGGCAGATTCCTTTTTGTCAAGGCCATCCAGTGTGTTGTTTAACATGTACAAGACATTATTCTGCGTAGAGCTTTGGTTTGGTTTGCTTCATCTCTGAGTGGCACTTTTTTGCACACCATGGGGCTAAATGGCCAGGTCACATGGACCCCGAAGGCTCAGAGAAGGTTGGGGGAGGGGACCCACTGGAACAGCTGTTGGGAGACAGATGGTAGCCTCCCGTCAAGGCCATCCAGCGTGTTCTTTAACGTGCACAGGGTATGGCTCTCCCGCACACGGGGCCACGGCTTAACGTCCCATCCGACGGACGGCGGCCTTTCCAAGCCCATCGGTGTCCCCTACTGACCGTGGGCAGGGTAGGGAATTTTGCGGAGATAAATCTCAACGCTGACCCAGCTGGGACATTCTGCGTAGAGAGCCATGCCTTAACATCTGATCTGATGGATGGCAGCCTTTCCAAATTAACAGTGTCCCCTACTGATCAAGAATGGAGCAGGGAGTTTTGAAGAGATAAATCTCTAAGCTGGCCCAGCTGGGACTAGAACAAGTGATGTAATATGTTGTTCTAGTTTTAGTACTAGCAATTTTGAACATTTCACTTAAAGGTTATAATGCCACAAGATGGTGTTTGAAAATATAAAAGTCAAAAATATGTTGGATGTTTTAAAAGAATTATCTGAAGATTCCCTTATGTGGACCATGTTTACATATATAATAATATCCTGGTTATCACACAATCAAATAGAAAGCTATAATTTTATATTCATACTAATAATGTGAAATAAAATTTAAAATGAAATAGTTAACCAAACGTTGCAAAATAAATTGGAAGATGTTGCAAAATCTTCAAAAATGTTGAAAAGACTATGAAGTGATTTTAAACATCTTAGAAATGATATGGATGGGTTGGATCAGATTATAACTGAAACAATAAAAATATGTAAAGAAAATCAAATAAATCCAATTCCCAGTGATAAAAAAAAAATAAAGAAAAAAACATTGCCTAGTGAAAATGCTAATGATGAGTCAAAAACATTTACAGGTGACAATAAAGTAGAATATTCATTTTACGAAGTTCTGTATGTTGTAATAAACTAATTAATCTACAGATTTGAATACATTAGCCAAATATCAATGCAATTTGACTTCCTCGCAGGAAATCATTTAGTATCTACATCTGTAAAAGGATTAAAAAAACCTGTAACAGATTTGTGCACCGAGTATCCAGAGTCAGACTGTTTGCAGTTGCAGAATGAAATAGATAATCAGCAATTTTATCTACTGAAAGTGATTTATTTGAAGAAACAAATATTAATGATGTCATTAAATGATTTTGTCAACATAAAAACAAGAAAAATTAACTTTAAAATATAAACTATATATATAACTTCTCTTTAGTGCAATAATTTGTTTTATTTGTTTTATAGATGTAAATATTATCATTATAAAATTTATATGTAATTTTTTTTCGTTTTATGCCATACTTAGAATTTTTTTCTATAAAAAAGGCATTTTTAATTTTAGAAGTCATTATTTTAAAAAGGTGCATTTCTGGTTTTTTGCCATAAGTACCATGAACCCTGGATATGGCCTGCAACAGTCATATGACCAAGAATTAAAGATTTTCTCTAAGCTGAATGAGCAGAAAGGAGATATTATCACAATTACCAATGGAGCAAAGTTTGAATCGTATAGTTGGTATTGATCAAGAAAAAGTAAAGTTGACATTCAAAGAGGATAGTCTGGAACATCAAACTCAAAGTTACACAAAAAGTTGTCTTCTTCAGCCAAGTGACATACGAACACACAAGATTAATATCATTATTAGTAGTAAATCTTGATCAGTGGCCGGTAGTTCAGTAGATAGAAAGACCTAGATATATTTTCAGAAGGTTGTAGATTTGTATGCAACCCAGCTCAAGGCACATTTTTCTGCAACTTTGAGTTTAATGTTGAAGAGTGTTCTCATCGAATTTCAACTGAATCAAAATTTAGAATCTTATAGAATCAGAATATACTTAATAATAAAGGAAAACTTTGTTTTTAATCACACTGTTCACCCAAGAATTTCATATGAGTAATGAGCATTGTACTAGCAGAGGTAATATGACAATTTTTTGGTGCTGCAAACTAAAAGCAAATCATAGTTGAAATTAAAGCTTAAATAATTATGTATAAATATTTTTGAAGAAAAATGCATTGTTTTAGAAAAATAAATGTATGATGTACAGCCATTCGAAGCAACTGAATCTGCCTGACCAATTTTCATCACTTTAGTTTTTTCTCTGTTTATCACCAAACCTACTCTATTACCAGTCTTATCAACAGCCCTAATGAACGAATTCATCTCATCAACATTATTAGTCAACAGGTATAAATCATCTGCATAATTTAAATCAGAAATTTTGAAATCTCTAGACCAGTTAAGGCCAAAATCTTTTCCTTGCAAAGAATTACATAATCAATAACCAAATTAAAGAGAAAAGGAGACAAAATGCACCCTGTCTAACTCCACTAGCAATACTAAACCAATTGCTGCAAGACATACCAACTCTCACACACAACTCAGTGTTATTACAGAGAGCTCTCATTATACTAACTAACTTATCAGGTATTCCATATGATCTAACAATCAACCACAAATTATGTTGATCAACAGAGTCAAAAGCCTTTTTGAAATCTATAAAGCTAGTAACCACAAGTACCTGGAACTCTAAACTTTTTTCAAGAATTTACCAAAGTGAACCAAATCCACACTCTTAACGCAGTTGTCCATCACCAAATTCTTAATTCTATTAAGTATAATCATGCAAAGAACTTTACCTGGAACAGAAAGCAAACTAATTCCCCTATAATTATCACAAGAACTGCGATCACCTTTTTTAAAAATTGGAACAATGATAGCTCTAGTAAAATCCTTAGGAACAATACCTTTATCATAAAAAAAATTCAAAATTTCAGTCAGCCATGTGACAACACAAATGTTCCCAGCTCTAAACATTTCAGTGGTGATTTTGTCCACCCCTGGGGATTTATGCAGTTTTAATTTAGAGATAACCAAAGTGAATTCGGAATGTGATATAGGGCCATCATTAAAGCCAGTAATGCATCTACATTCATTACAAACAATGGGAGTAGAAACAATCACATTATTTAGAATGTCTCTGAAATGCTAAACCCACCTAGCCATCACAGAATCCTCACTTTCAACCACCTTGCCATGTTTATCCCTCAATCTCTGTGTACCTGCCAGTTTCTTCCTGTGTAAAACATTAACAATCTGGTACAACCCCCTGCTGTTGTGCTGTGTAACTGCTTCCTCTGCTGTGTCAGCAAAGTTATCAAGCCAAAGATTCTTATCAGCTGTTAATTGATCTGTTACACATTTATTAAGCTCGTTGTAATTCCTTCGGCTAGGGCTAATATGGTGTTGATTCATATTAATCCTGCACTTCCCCCTTTCAGAAATAAGTTCCATAGCCTTATCACTCAAATAATTTTGTTTCCTCTGTTCTCTTTTACCCAAAAGAGTACTGTTGGTTTCAAGAAAAGTTTGTTTAAACTGATCACATTTCTTCAGCAGTAAGCAAACCACGATTGTCATAATGACTAAGTAGCCTATCGTGGTATGCTTTGGCTATATTTGGATCTTTCAGACCTTCAGTGTTGAAGGTAATTTTCTTAACCTTAGCACAACATTTCTTAAGCTTTAGCTGCAAGACTCTTTTGATCTGATAATGGTCAGACCCAATTTCAGCTCCCGTGTATGATCTGGTATTTCTAACTGCCCTGGCCCAGTTGTTGTTAATTAAAATATAATCTATCATATTCCTGTGCAACCCATCAGGTGAAACCGATGTATATTTATAAATGTCCCGGTGTTTGAAGTATGTGTTAGTTATTCATAAACCATTAAGTTTACTTACCTGTAGGAGATGTTCCTCATTGCCATTGGAACTACCAATGCCAAAGAGATCTAAAACTCTGCCCAAAGGTCAGAGTCAGTACCAATTTTAGCATTAAAGTCACCTAGCACGAGAGAAATATCTCTTTTACAGAAGTCAAAATATCCTGAAGCTGTCTGTAAAACTTATCCTTTTCATTCTCATCAGAGTCCTCTGTGAGAGTGTAACAAAGGATAACAATCAAGTCTTTAATTTTTGTTTTAAATTTTGCTCTAAATTTTTTTTCATTAATGCAGTCATATCCTAGAAGAGCATCACTATCGTGTCTACTGAGAAGCAAATCTGCATCTTGGAGATGCTTTCCATGAAAAGAGAAATTTAAAGTTATTTTTAAGTATCTCACCTTTACCTGTCCATTTGGTCTCTTGCAAGCCTAGAATATCTAGATTATAATGCTGGAATTCCTGGATGAGGACATCAAGAGAATAATCTCTATGTAATGTCCTCATGTTACACATTCCTGCAGAGAGAAAATGATTAGTAGGATTTGTAAAGAAACTAGGTTTATTGAGATAGGTATGGTCAACAATATCAAACAGCCCCCTGATTGCAGGCATGGGGAAAAGACCTGTTCCTCCTCTGCTAAAGGCTGAAGTCACCGATGCTGGTAGGAACTTCAGGCACCACCTTTTCAAGTGAACTTTTTCAAGAGCCATATGGCCTGCCTGAGATACATTACTCCAGTTTAGGATTGGCGATGCTTAACTAGCTAAGTGAGGTTCAGGTACCTGCGATGGCCTCTGATCAGAATTATCCACCAGCTGATATAAGGTTCCCATGCTTCTGTTCACTTAGGGCTGGCAACCCAGAAGCAAACAGAAAATACAGTGACAGATTCTCTCTCAACAGAAGCCCACCAGTGCAGCAAGTTCAGGATCCATAATCAAGCTCAAATCCATAAACCAGTCCAGTAGGTATAAATAGTCAGCAACAGAACCCTGTAAAGTTGACCACTCCTCAGCAGGGTTGAAAAAAAAAAAGTGGCCATAGATGACCCAATCAGTAGGTCATACTGAATTGGCAGCCCTCCCCTTCCACTCCCTTCCAAAGGAGAATATATCTTTTGAAAGGTACTGCACCACGAGAAGGCAGGGTCAGACATTAGGCGCTAGGTCTGGCTAGTTCTGTGCATCATCACTGGGGATTGGTACACAGCTCTCCTTACAGTTTACACGTAGCTACCATTTACAGACCATAAAATTACACTCATTTTAATTTAATATAGCTCCAAAATAAATGCTATTTTTTTAAATCGAATTTTTTGGACGTTTCCTGAGGCAGCAGCCATTTGAGGTCACATATAAGAACAAATATAAATAAATCCCCCCCCCCCCCAAGCAGCTGCTTGCCACAGAGGTCTGACAGGAGGCTGTCAGTTTATATGCCATAGTAAAAGGTCTATGAGGATGGCAGTACCTCAGCAGAAAAACAACACAAACATCTATGCCTTACCCGGAGTTCAAATCCAGGTCCCTAAGATCAGTAGTCAAGTGTACTAACCACTCAGCCACACCTAATGGTTCATTTTTGGTCAAGGTTTCTAATTAAAGAATGTATTTGAGGAGCAATAAAAATAATTATAGATATAGCAAAATAAAAAAGAAAAACTACAGCACTAATACTATACTCTTCTTGGAATGGATATCCTACTCATGAACCAGAGAAAGGAGCCTAAAAATTCATCTGATCCACCATTGGAATCAACAAAAGATTTTTGAAAAAAACCTTAATTTTTCTGGATCAGCATTATCTGAAACATCTATTAAAAAATTCTATGAATAGAGTTTATAATTTTTAAAACATAAATAGGAAACAAATAAAAAAAAAGGAAAAAAATAAACAACTTCAATACTTGCCTAACGCTAAGAAATGATCTCAAATAACCTTTACAATGCACATTCACATTTGCACTGTTTCAAATCGAAGCAAAATGTTTGTCATTTATTATGTGGTGACCATGTGTTAAAAAAAAATCGTTTTTTTTTGCTTTGTATGATATATATCGAATAAGTGATAAAAGCAATACAGAAACATTTTTAAACAACAAATACACTAAAATGAAAACAACAACAAAAAACTGCACTTTCATACTAAAGGACGAAAAGCTTCTAATATTAAAAAGTACTCTTGATGAACATACCGTATAACTGAAATTATACATGGGTGAATCTAATATAAACAAGTTAATTAATGCTTTTAAAGCTGGCAGAGGAGTGTAGTTAAAAAGAAAACACAAGTCACAGCATGTTAATTGGGCTGTTCTAATGGCAGTTTGAAATTTACAACATTTATTTCTTTGACAAATCAAGTTGAAGAATATATTGCAAAGATTAGTATTATTTTTGTGCTCTGAAAGATATATTTTTAATATACATATATAAATATTAAAGTTATCTACAATTTTTTATATTAAAACTTCTTTTGTTGTATAAATTGCCCTATTACGAATTTTTGGCCACATATGGAAGCTTGTGAACTACATTTTTTGGCTTCAGTTACATAAAGTTTTAAATTTTCCCTAATTCTGAAAAAAGCTTTTTAAGAAGGTCTGAATCTGACTTTCTACTGATAACATACTCTCAATCTCATTTTTTTTTTCAAACATACTATGTAAAATTTCACATACAGAAAGTATTAAATGTATATTAATAATAAGTCTTGACTTACTCTTTACAGAATATATTTTTGAAAACTATAAAAAAACAAATAAAAACACCCTTATCTTATGCATACTACTCAATCTCAGCTCTTATAACAAAGTTAGTCCATTTACTGTTAAATAATACATAACGAATCAAATTAATCAAACAGATTTATGATTGTGTAACACATAAACACAAAAAAAGTTCCTATTACAAACTCACCAATTTTCAACCAAAGTTTTTTCCTTAGTTCTTCATTGTCCTCTGGTCGATCAGCATTTTGTTTGCCTAGTTCAACATCAGTCTAATAAAATAAATATAATTAACTTCTGCAAAACTACTACACTTTATTGCATTTTAATACAAACTACTGACATGAAACAAAAAAAATACTTATTTACTATTTTCTGTTATTTAGCAACTTTGGGAAGATATGGAAAAATAGATAGAATGACAAAACTGATTATTGACAGATTTTAAAACTAACATTTTGGGGAGTAAAAATACTTAAATCTTCTGTTTTTTAATTACAATTGAAACATTTTATTCTAACTTATAATGAGGTCATCATACTTATCAAAACATTATTATTTACACCTTTGATGACCTAGAAAACATTCCTCACTTTAGAATACTTCTTCAATTGAAAGCTGTAATCTTACAAACTATGATTTTCAAAGGTTTAGATATTAACTCAGAATTTGCTCACCTTTCCAACTGCATATCTATTAGTGAGTTTGTTGGTTGGTTGTTTTTTTTTCGGCACAACAACAACTAAGGCAACTTCGCAATTTTGATGCATATTGTAGGGTTGGGTTGTTTGGGTTGTTTTACCTCTGAGCGGCACTTTTTTGCACACCATGGGCTAAATGGCCAGGTCACATGGACCCCGAAGGCTCAGAGAAGGTTGGGGGAGGGGACCCACTGGAACAGCTGTTGGGAGACAGATGGTAGCCTCCCGTCAAGGCCATCCAGCATGTTCTTTAACGTGCATAGGGTATGGCTCTCCCACACACGGGGCCACGGCTTAACGTCCCATCCGACGGACGGCGGCCTTTCCAAGCCCATCGGTGTCCCCTACTGACCGTGGGCAGGGCGGGGAAATTTTGCGGAGATAAATCTCAACGCTGACCCAGCTGGGACTCGAACCTGGGAACTACAGATTACGAGCCTGGCGCGCTACCGCATATTGTAGGGACAACTGCTGATGGCTAAGAGATAAAGATGTTTTGTCGGTCTCAATGTAAAGACCATTGAGGTGCAGAAGGTCCACATGCAAACACAGAGGGCCTGATGATGGAGGGGATCCAACACCTTCACCACCGAATCCTGGGTGGAGTTGTACACTTGGGATCCGTAGTCCAGTTTCAACTGGATAAGTGCACGGTACAGGCGGAGCAAAGAACATTGGTCAGCTCCCCAGGAGAGAGAGGACCTTAATGATGTCCAATGCCCATGTGCAGTTGAACCTATGACGTATGTTATCTCAGGTTCAATCCTGAGATGAAAAAGATCAATTTCCGATCGAAGATGAGACTGAAAAACTTGGTCTCCGCCACAACTGGAATGATGCTACCACTGAGCCATAGCTTGGGATCCAGACGAAGATTACACTTGTGCCAAAAGTGCACACAAGTGGTCTGTGGTGAGAACCAAACCCGTTGGCCATCACCCAAATTGAAAAGATTGCTCAGGGCAATTTGCAGTTGTCTTTCAATGACCCTAATGCAGGATGAAGAGCAAAACATGCTAAAATCGTCAACATAGAGAGCAATGCCAACAGATGGAGGAAGTTGTCTATTAATAGAAATAATCTCAACAGCGAAAAGCATAATGTTCAGAACAAAGCCTTGTGGCACCCCCTGTTCTTGGGGGTGCCACAAGGATGGCGACACCCCCGCAAGCTGTACCATCTCCATCCATCCTGGTGAACTAGTGAAAAGTGCCGGATCGTAGGATCTGTGACTGGCTGCAAGTATGTCTCATGCAGACACACACAGATGGGCTGGTGTACCTGAAGGAGGGCCTTGATGTCATCAAGATTCCTCTGGAATCCACGACAATTCCATTATAGGAGTGTGGCCATCTCCTATAATAGCACTCTTCTGAGTGGGCAGATGATGAACTCCTATTCAACTTAACTGCTGGTTTAGTGAATAGAAGGCAGCCTGCATCCATGTCCTCGGAATCGTCAGTGGGACATGGATCTGTTACTGCCTTTTGTAGAGGTGGTAAGATTTTCTTCTTTGACCTGGTGGAGCCCCTTCAGTCTGGAAGGTCTAGCTGTCTGAGGATGGGAAGGAGGAGGCCTTCCAGTGGAGGTGGAAGGCTGAGTTGCAGGAATGGAAACCAGGGTTGATGTAGAAGTCGACACCAACCTTGGTTTTGCCTGCATCAGGAGGTATTTTGCTGCAGGTGAGAACAATTCAGTAGGTGGTACACTGATATCCATCTGCACCACCACTGAAGTCATTGGAATGATGGGCTTTCCAATAACTGCACTGGCATTGGAAACCTTGTCAGATGGGGTAGACACCTGTCCCCCCTGTCCTATCTCCACGTCTGTGGTGGGCCAGGGGCGGTTGCAGGAGCCAACCGGGTGGTGGGGATCCTTGACGACTGGAGTTGGGTCCAGACCAGGAAGTGGATCAGTCCGGGCCTTGGCCCGGATCCTGCTCTGGCCTAATGGGTGATCCTAAGTCTGGGTATAACCTGGGTGCAGCTCTAAGGTATGAAGAGCGATGAATTTAACTCAGAGGCCTCCCTTTGTTGGGCTCAGAAGTGGGTGGAGAACGCATGGGTGGAATACCTTAAATTACTATGGACACTAAAACGGTGTCACATGCATCGGGTCAGAATGTAACAAAAAAGAGGACAGGTAAAAAGGACAACAAGCCCAAGGAGGATGCCGCTCCTGCAGTGAATGTGGAGGAAATCCCAGAGACTCCCCCTTCCACCACAACTAACACTAAGAAGTGCTTTGCATTGAAGCACCCCCTATGAGGCTCGAATAGACAAGATGTCAAAGGAGATATGATTCTGGATTTTATCAATTCTGCTGATTTAATTTTATTAAATGATTTGGATACATCGGCTAACTTTTCATGGTCCAAGAGGCCAGAGCTGGATAGACTTGACCCTGGCTATGCCACGGACAATTCCACTGATCCAGGACTGGCATGTTAGTGACAAGGTCACCAACAGTGACCATAATTCACTTCCTTGTGGGAGCACAACACTGCCCCCATATAACACCAAAAGATTTGCAATTGGGAAAACCTCTGACTGGTGCAAACTCATGCACTGTGTAGCACCGGGCCTGGCTAAGATCAGCCAGTGCATTGCCAGCATTAATGATAGTGACTCTCTGAATAATATCGTCAGAGAAATAATCGAGTGTATAAGCTCTGGTTGTGAGAAAACCTTTGGGTTTAAGGGGAAACTCCCAAAAGGAAGGAAGTCTGTACCCTGGTGGACACCAGAGCTCAGTATCAAAAGAAAGCAGGCCCGAACTCTAAGGAAGAGGTATCAAAGGTACCACAATGGGGAAAGAAGTTCCAGAGAAGAGATTTATAGGAAGGCTCAGGTGGAGTACAAGCTTGCCATCCACCAAGCCCAGTTAGCCTCTTGGCAAAGGTTTTGTGGTGAAGTTACTGCTCAGAACCCTTTTACTCTGCAGTATAAGCTGGCAAGAGGGAAGGACATAAAACCTCTGGATATTGAGTATGTATGCAAAGAGGATGGGTCCAAGACCACCTCTTTTGGCAAAACTATTCAGGTATTACTCAGGGGATTATTCCCAGATGACGATATGAGCTCTGATGATGCCCAACATCATCTCTAGAGAGATTATAGCAGGGTTCCACCTGATACGGAAGATGACGTTCTGTTCATGGAAGAAGTGATAGAGGTGATCAGCGCTATGGCCAGGGGTAAAGCCCCTGGCCACAATGGTCTGACAGTGGAGATTGTGATGCAGTTGTTCAAAGAACACGAAGATCTGTTCACCCAGCTCTTTAACAACTGTCTGAGGCTGGGAAACTTCCCAAAGGCCAGGAAACAGGCAGACCTAGTCCTATTCAATAAGGAGGGTAGAGATCCGGCAGATGTTAGATCTTACAGACTGATATGTCTGCTGCCGGTGATGGGAAAGATTCTAGACAAACTGCTCACAAACAGGATGTACTACCACTGTAATAAGAACAATTTCCTGAACAACAAACAATTTGGCTTCAGGACAGACCAGTTCACCACTGCTGCTATCAAACAGGTGGTGGAAACTGTAAGGGTTAATAAAGAGAACAAATTGCACACCTCTCTCATCGCCTTGGATGTGATAGGTGCATTTCACAATGTCTGATGGCCTGCAATTCTAGGCAGGCTAAAAGATTGTTCCTGTCTCAGGAACATTTTCATTCTGGTGTCCAATTATCTCAGTAAGAGAATGGTCACCTATTCCCATGCCAGTGGGGTAGTTTCAAGGAACTTGGACAGGGGCTGCCCAGAAGGTTCGTGCAGTGGCCCGTTTCTCTGGAACTTAGTTGCAGACATGGCTCTGGAGTTGACCCTACCTGAGGGTATCTGGCTCCAGGCTTATGCAGACAACATGCTGCTCGTCATATTGGCCTCCTCCAGAGTGAGACTGGAGATTGCTGGCAACGCAGCACTGTCGGTGCTCAAAGGATGGAGTCTACGTTACAAGCTGGGTTCAGCTGTGCAAAGATTACATCAATGACTGTAGCTAAAGAGAGTGTCCTTAACAAGAGGTACCCAATTTTTAAACTAAATGGCAATAATATCTGCCACAAGAAGATTGTTAAATATTTGGGGATCACTCTGGAGGAGAGGATCCTTAAGGTGGAGTGGTGGTGCATTTCTTTAAGCACAGTGGCACATTTCTCTGCATTTTACCTTAAGGTCTGCAGGACCTTAAGGTAAAATGCATCCAGGTTATGTGCAAACTAGGGTGTATGGCTTGCGTCTCTTGGGGCCTCAGAGGGAGGTCCTCAAAGAAATTTATTTAAGGGGAACAGAGAGGATCCTGACATATGGAGCGGGCGCCTAATGGCACCCGACAGACCACGCTATTATGTGCAGAAAGCTGCTCACAGCTCAGAGACCAGCTTTACTGCAAATCACCAGGGCTTACAGGTCATCTACGGATGCTCTCCTGGTGATAGCAGGGATCCCGCCTCTGTATTTAATGGATGGCAAAGAAGCGGTCATATTCAGAGTTCTGCAGGCTAGGGAAAAGACAACATTCCTCAGAGTTCTGCAGGCTAGGGAAAAGGCAACATTCCTCAGAGTCCAGTTTGACACCGAGGTCTATGAGGAAAATACTGCTAGGTGGGATACTCATCCCACCAAGAGACTGCGTGTATCATGGTCTATAGATTTACCATCAGGTCAAGGAGTAGAAATCTATACAGATGCTCCAAGAGTGAGGACGGTGTGGGCTTAGCCTACACTGTCTACAATCAAGGAGCCAAAGTGTACAATTATAAGAAGAAGGTCGCTGTAAATGGCTCGGCCTTCCAAGCAGAGCTGCTTGCCATCAAAGAGGCCCTTAAATGGGCTCTCAATGATGGCTGTCACAAAAACGACATTTGGCTGTATACCGATAGCTGGGCAGCTCTGCAAGTGCTTGAAGATGCAAACAACAGGCATCATACAGCTAATGAGGTCAAGGCACTCAGAACATGCCCAGGATCTCTTTCTCCTGGATCAAGGCACACATAGGTCATGAAGGAAATGAGCAGGCAGACCAACCGGCCCACTCAGCAAGTACTGACACCCAACCTGAAATAGCAGTTAAGACTTCTAAAATTACTCTGAAGTCTATATTAGGTCAAAGAGTAATGGATGAGTGGCAGAGGCTCTGGGATACGACCAAGAATGGTCTTCAAACAGACATTCTTGATGTCCTCAGACCACTATCTCATGCAGGTACTGACGGGACATGGGAGCTTCCCAGCATATCTGGAGAAATTTAAGATCTCTGCCCACAGTAACTGCAGTTGTGGGGCTCCAGAAGCAGATGTCGGGCACTACATCCTCTGGTGCTCGATCACAGAAGAGTTTGCTAATGAACTCAGAAGTTCCCAAGCAATCAGAGAAATAGCAGGCGAGGCAGTCACAGTGTCCATCAGGAGCACCCAAGTTAGGGTACACCTGAGGAACATTGGCTGGCTTGTCTGCCAGCTTGGGACTCACTCCTTTGAGATTGGAGCTGCTTCCGCTCTTCTACTTCTATATTTTTTTAGTCGGGCTGCACTCCGCAACCCCTTTAACGCCACCCAGACTCCAAGTCCCTACCGGTCACCTCTGAGACAAACCTTAATCTACTACATCCAGGCTTCTCATGTAGTGTCTCGACGATGGAGCATGAGCTTTTCCCCAGGGGGGTGGGTCCTTCAGGAACCCCCCCCCCAGAGAAAAGCTCCAGGACCCGCCCCACCCTAATTATTGAAAGGTGTCCCCACCCTCCACAGAGCCCAACAAGAGGATGCCCAATTGGGCCCCAGGGCTGTGCAGACAAAACAGTGACCCAAGCCCTCACAAATAAAACCAATGAAAAGATAAATTGTGAGAAACTCATCGGAGTTCCCGCAAAATAAAAGAAGTGAAAAAATAAAATGGGGTTAGAGATGAACCGTTCTCACAAAAGAAAGAAAACTCTAAAATTAGTTAAGGTGTGAGAAAACTTGCAAACCTGTACCCGGATATGGGCAAGGAAGCACTGCTCTGCATAGTTGACCCTAGCAGGTCCAGCCTACCAGCTGATTGCTTCTGGGAGGCCACTCCAGGAGCTCCTGTTTACTGAAAGCAGAGACCAAATGTGTAGCAGTGGCCCTAGAATTCACTTCCCAACCCCGTGACGAACAGGCTTCCCAATGGCAAGACAGCCAAAGGGGACCCTGCCAGTCATGAGCTGAGGAGAGATGACGGGACCCCCGAGCAACTACCAGGATCCTCCTTTCCTGGGGCGCGGAGACCTGTGCCCCAGGTCTTATCTTCATACTAGATTAACAAAGGAATCTATCATACTAGATTAAGAAAGCATCCACTACTTGAAAAAATTGGCTGAAATTGATAACCAAAATAGCTTGAAAACAATATCCGCCTTATATTTAAGTGGAAGCATTTTGTATCAGGCTACTTGATAAGGTCAACTCTTGTAGCTACTTGATAAGGTCAACTCTTGACTCAAGCTGAAAGCATGGTATGCTGCTCTTCGGACCACACCACAACTTTAATGATTGACAGAGGGGTGAAAAAGGAGGAAAAACAATAGTTGCCTGTTATGACAACATGACTTGCAAGAAGCAAAAATGTTTATTTTGTGGCTTTGGCAAAAGTAACTCTTTTGCTATCAGATTTTGGATGCAGGAACCCTGCATTTTTCCATCATCATGAATATCGCAGATGCAAAATTTCCATACCTCATGTATTAAAGAATTTTAAAAGCTACTCTGAAAAAAAAATGCTTAAATTTGGCATTCTCAGTTTAAAATTTCTAAGTTGAATGATAAAAATTAAAATATAAGTGAAGAGTTTATTTTTCCTTCTGAAAAATTTGCTTTTAATTTTTAGAACTAAAATTGGCTTAAAAACATCATACTAGAAAATAATGCTACTTCTAATAATTGTTTTTTTTTTTCGTTTTTTCCACATAAGGCCAAAATCCATGAATACAATGGAATCAGCAAATATTCAGACATATTAATATTTATTTCACATTAAAAATCCCTAAATCATTTGCTCTTTGCAGAAAACATAGGGAGAACTTAAGTACTGGGGTGCTGTATTTTTTTTCATCACCATACACTTTACTTTATTACCTCTGTAAGATGACTTCAGTGGAGTGACAATTTGTGTGTGATTTTCCACACATATCTATGCTTCGAAGTGTACCAGTAAGAAATAAAATCTACTTTCACTACTGCTTATAATTAAGGAATATCTTATGATTTTACCTTTAGAGCAAGATCAACAGCCTCTTCATATAACCCCATGGTGGTATATATATGAACACAAGCTTGGTCAAGGCCTAGTTCTGAACATAGTCGTAATGCATATTTCTGGTCATATGGCACAGATGATTCATCCTGAATAAAGAGAAAAATCATTAACTGGGGAAACTTTGCTCTTACATTGCTTTAATTTTTTGCAAATTTATTGCAAAATTTGTCCCCTTAATAATTATTTGAGGAATAAATATGTTAGACAAAAATTAAATATTATCACAAATCAAATTAAGCTGCATTTCTGTAAAAAGATGAGTACACAGTATGCTGAAGCCAACAAAACACTAAATGTGTTTATAGATTGGTTGTTTGGGGTTTTATGTACATTAGCAACTAAGGCTATAATTCACAAAATTAGATAAAAAGAGAATAAAAGCCAAAGAACCCACAACAAAATTTAAAAGCAATATACAGAACCAAAACAAAAGAAAAATGCAAAACCAATAACAAAAGGTGTAAATTATAATCTAATAAATCAGCACTTTGATGTCGATTCAAATTTTAGAGGAAAAATTGTCTTGAGTTGGGTGGAATATGAATCCACGACCTCCTGAAAACATGTCAGGTGCTCTGGACCACTGAGCTACCGTCCACCGATCAAGATCTCCTCTAATTAATGCTATGAACATTTCTATTATGTCACATATAGGCACTATTCAGCCAATTTTAGCCACAAGCAGTTTTCTATTTGTCAATAGATGGAAAGCATGTCTTACAAGTATGTTAATGAAAATAATGAAATAAACTTGACTATTCTCATTCAAATTTTATTCTCTCGATTCAAATTTTAGAGGAAAAATTGTCTTGATCCAGGTGGAATACGAACCCATGACCTCCTGATAACATGTCAGGTGCTCTGGATCAAAGTGCTGATTTATTAGTAGATATTGAATAGTCGAGTTTATTTCATTATTTATAGTAAATTATAATAGGAATGAGATAAAAAGGACAATGGTTGTAAAAGACCTGTGTAAACATGAATAATAACTGCAAAACAAAAAAAAAGACAAGAAAAACTATTGAAGGCAAGTAAAATAAGAAATCATAAAAAAGCAAAAAATCTGGCTCTAAAAAAAAATTATCAGGTGAAGGATGTCAAAGTGTAAGGGGCTCAGACAGTAAAATGATGGAAGCTAAAATAAATTGCTTTGTCTTAGATTAAAAGCTATGCATGCAATTAAAATGTATTTAAGAGTTAAAATGGTGTCTCAAAACTCACACATAGGTTATTATCCACCCACAGAAGAAACAAATATGTAATAAATGAATTCCTATGTGGAGTCAAGCAAATGCATCTTTCTCATTGCAACTCTTGTGGAAACACGACTGCCATGGTTTGATAATAGGCTTGATCTCAAAGAGTTTGTTTGCAAACTGTTCAGACCAAGATCTCTGCCACTGTGCCCAGAGCTCGATGGAAAAACTCTGCTGGAAGCCAAGGTATGGACCAGCAAGCAAAGAGGTGGACATGGGTGTGGTAGACTTGGCAGCAGTATCTACCAATGGCCCTGAAGCCAAAATGATTAAACATCAAACAAAAAACAAATGTACAGGCAATGGAGATTGCCAGATGATGGAGCTGCTAATAGATTTTGGAAAGAACAGGGTGAGGCCGAAGCCACACCGAGATCAAAGATAAAAGACACTGAGATCAAGAAGAGTAGAATAGTATGATAAGTGAGCCAGTGTAAAGCACACGCTGATGATGATGATTAGTGGAATGAGGTCAAAGGCAAGACTGATAGCATGCAACTCTGCACTGAAGATGGAATACTGCCATGGGATCTGGTCTACAATGATGACGTTGCAACAGACCATGATGGCCAATCCCACTAATGTGTAGGACTTCAAACCACTGGTGTAAATGGGCAAGAAGTCTGAGTGAGCAGTGCGATGATTGCAAAGTGTTACTGGTACATGCAGTTGGGTGTAAAATCCTTCTTTGTCCTGCAAAGGGAAAAGTGCAGGAAGGGGAAACAGCATGGTGGAAGGGGCTTGGCTCTTGACTGGACAATGCAATTAAGCCCGATGTTAATGTCTCTGAGACAACCTTGGACATGCAAACCAAAATGATGAATGGCAGTTGAACAATTAGTGTAAAGCATTTCCCACCTGGGACTTAAAACAGAGTCCGAAGTGGGATTGCCTGGCAAGGATCACAATTTTGATGCATACTGTAGGGACAACTGCTATGGTGAAGAGATAAAGATGTTCATCGGTCTCAACATAAAGGCACTAAACAGTGTAATGTGGAAGGCACCAGTGCATACACACAGGGCTTGATGGTAGAGAGGGTCCAACAACTTCACCACTGAATCCAAAGTATAATCATGCACCTGGGCACATAGTCCAGTTTCAACCAGACAAGTGCATGGTACAGGCAGAGCAAAGAACATCAGTCGGCTGCCTAGGAGAGAGAGAGGAGAAAAACTTGACAATGTTTGATTCGTAAGTGCACTTGGACTTAAAATGATTTATGTGAGGTAAATTCCAGTAATGTACCATCCTGTGGCTGAGTGGTTAGCATGCTTGGCTACTAATCTAAGGGAACTGTGTTTGAACCCCAGGTAAGGTATGGATGTATGTCGTTTTTCTGCTGAGGTCTTGACATCGTCTCAGATCTACTATGGCATATAAACTGACAGGTTCCTATCAGACCTCTGTGGCAAGCAGCTGCTTGAAGGGATATTTATTTTTTTTTTTGTGAATTCCAGTCGAAGATGAGACTGAGAAACTTGATCTCTGCCACAACTGGAATCATGTTATCGCTAAGCTGCAGCTTGTGGTCCAGATGAAGATTACATTTGTGGCAAAAATGCATACAAGCAGTCTTCTGCAGAGAGAAATGAAACCCATTGGCTGTTACCCAAACCAAGAGATCATTCAGGGCAGTTTGAAGTGGCCATTCAATGACACTCATGTTGAAAGATGACCAAAAAATGCTAAAATCATCAACAGAGGTTATTGTTTACAATTAGAGGAAGCTGTCTAATGATAGAATATATCTTGACAGCAAAAAGCACAGCACTCAAGAAGCAGCCTTGTGGGACCATGTTCTTGGGTATTGTCACAGAGTGTTACCAACATGGAATTAAGATAGCCTTCTGCAGGTATCTGAAACCTGCTTGAGAAAAATACCAGTGTTGGCAAATGGAATGAAAAAAGTTCCATAACATTTTTTGTAACAAAAAAATTTGGCTTAAAAATAATAATGAAATAAAAATTGCAATTAGGACACCCAGTTATGAAACGATAGGATGACACCACGTATTCTAATAATGTAAGGTATACAATCGAAACTACTGAAGACAGGCACATACCAGGAGTTTCGGGGGGAGTTTGGGTTCATCCCAGAAATTAGTATGGGAGAGGGTTTGAGAATCTAGTTTCAAGGGGGGAGGAAAATTTTTTTTGAGGGGGGGGGGAGAATTTAGTTAGGGGTGAATCTGAGAATAAGACTTGAGTAGGGTTTCTCAATTACTAAAATATTCCATCCAACAGGAAAGGCTAAATGAAATTCTATATAGAATAAAATTTTATAGTTGTTTAAAACATCGACTTTTTTACATCTACTTTTAGTGTCATGCATAAAATGTGGGGTTAAAATATAATTATACAAAAACACCTGTTTTGGATTTTAAATCCAGTAGACAAGTTTGAGATTTCGCATGAGATGTCCGGATTTTTTGGGAGGGGGCAAACCCTCCATTCCCCTGAATACATCCCTGAATGAAGGAATTTATATCAAATTTCTAAGAATTGTTCAGAATAAAATGGAACATTATTAACCCTTTGCACTCAAGATGTTTTTTTAGTATGACACAGCAGTAACTCCAAAAGATTTTAAGCAAATTTAAGAAAAAAAATGAAGCTATTTATAAAATTTTTATAAAAAAGAAAAAATGATAAGATCACAAATAAATGACATACAACTAATAAAAATATGTTTTTTATTATCTTTTTATGAGAATATAAAGATCTTTATTAAAATATTTTTATAATTTATAATTGTTTAAAGTATGGTATCTGTAAAAACAGTCTCCCATATGCATCCTTGGTTTATTGGGACAAGTGTCACAATATTCGCTAGTTTCACGTCTACCGCCATTTTGTGCTCTTTTTGAGCATACCACACAATCCCTCTTTGGGCCTCTCCTTAAGACATGTAGTTTGCCATTCAATCAAGTTTCAGATGAAGAGGTAGAAGCTCTACTACAATCTTCTCGAAAATCTCCAACCAGTTGGTCGACCAAAAGTTTGATATATTTCAAATGGCTCAAGGCATTTTCATTTTTATTCTTTTTTACAGTTTTATATAATATGTAAGAATTTATAGAACATATCTACATGCCCCAAAAAATAGTTTCCTCCACCACTTTAATGTCTGCACCTGCTCAAAAAGGGTATTAGGATCTTTTTTCAATAAACAATAGACCTATTGTTTGTGTTGCCACTATAGTGTCATCATCATCATCCTCAAGCAGCCATGGGCTACGGAGGTCCAACCAGACCACGCAGTTTAATTCTCCAAGCATATCTGTCCTGAGCTACATCTGCTGCATCTGGCCACTGCACACCAATTCTAACAAGGTCCTGTTTGACATTGTCTGCCCACCGCATCCTAGGTCTCCCCCTCCTTCTGAGGCCTCTAGGCACACTGTTCATAACCCTATTTGCCAATCTATAATTATCCATACGGGCAACATGGCCAAACCAGCGGAGTCTCTCTCTGCACAATATGCTGCTTAAAGGAGGTTGCAGACTCATTTGCCTAACCTCATCATTTTAGTTACAAAGTTAAACCACCTAATACCCAAGATACTGCGTAAGCATCTAGAATCAAAAGCATCTAGTTTCCTGTTATCTTCTTTACACAGCGTCCAAGTTTCACTACCATAACTAACCCTAGAAAGAACCAAACTATTATACAGTCTAATTTTAGTCTTTAGGTGTATACGCCTATTTCTCCACAATCTCCATAGATTCTTAAAAGTCCCGGAGCAATACCTATTCGTCTGTTAATCTCATGCCGCACATCACCAGTATCAGTTACATAGCTCCCAAGGTAATTAAACTGTGACACCTGCTCAAGACTGCAACCATTCAGATTAACTGAATCACAACCTGCCTGACCAATTTTCATCACTTTAGTTTTCTCTCTGTTTATAACCAAACCTACTGTACTACCAGTCTCATCAACAGCTCGAATGAAAGAGTTCATCTCATCAACATCATTTGCCAAAAGCACTAAATCATCAGCATAATCTAGATCAGAAATTTTCGTATCTCCAGCCCATTTAAGGCCAAAATCTCTCCCTTGAAGTGAATTTTGCATAACATAATCAACAACCAAACTAAAGAGAAAAGGAGACAAAATACACCCTTGTGGAACACCAGACGTAATGCTAAACCAATTGCTACAAGACTTACCAACTCTCACACATGACTCAGTATTATTTTAGAGAGCTTTCATTATGTTAACTAACTTGTCTGGTATACCATATCATCTCACAATCAACCACAAATTATGACGATCAACAGAGTCGAAAGCCTTTTTGAAATCAACAAAGCTAGCAACCAAAGGTTTCTGAAACTCTAAACATTTCTCAAGAAAAATGAAAATATCTGATCCACACATCCCCTACCACTTCTGAATCCACATTGCTCATCACGCAATTGCCTGTCGACCAGATTCTTAATTCTATTAAGCACAATCATGGAAAGAACTTTACCTGGAACAGAGAGTAGGCTGATACCCCTATAGTTATCACAAGAACTGAGATCACCTTTTTTGAAGATAGGGATAATAATAGCTCTGGTAAAATCTTTAGGAACCATGCCTTTATCATAAAAGTTATTCAAAATTTCAGTCATCCAAGTGGTAACCAAAACATTCCCAGCTCTGAGCATTTCCGTAGTAATTTCATCTACCCCTGGGGATTTATGAAGTTTAAGTTTAGAGATAGCCAAACTAACTTCAGATTGTGTTATAGGGCCAACATTAAAGCTGCCAATGCATCTATCATCATTATAAACAATGGGAGTAGAACTAACCACATTGTTTAGAACATCACTGAAATGCTCAGCCCACCTAGCCATGACAGAATCCTCACCTTCTATAACCTTACCTTGTTTATCCTTCAATCCCTGTATGCCTGTCTGTTTTCTACCACACAAACCATTAACTATCTGGTACAGCTCTCTGCTGTTGTGCTGCCTAACTGCTTCCTCAGCTTTATCAGCCAAGCTATCAAGCCAAAGATTTTTATCAGTAGCTAACTGATCTTTTACATGTTTATTAAGCTCTCTGTAATATTTTCTATTAGGACTAGTAGGGTACTGATTAAGGACATTCCTGCAGTTCCTTCTTTCTGAAATAAGCTCAATTGCCTTATCACTTAAATAATTCTGTCTCCTCTGCTCCTTTTTTCCTAAAAGAGTACTGTTAGTTTCCAAAAAAGCCTGTTTAAAATGGCCCCATTCTTCCTCAACTTCAGTATTAAGCAAACCATGACTGTCATAATGACTAAGTAACCTATCATGGTAAGCTTTAGCTATAACTGGGTCTTTCAGAGCTTCAGTATTAAAGGTAAATTTTTTAACCCTAGTACAACACTTTTTAAGTTTAAGTTGCAAGACACTTTTAACAAGGTAATGGTCAGATCCAATTTCTGCTCCCCTATATGCCCTGGTATTTCTAACAGAACTAGCCCATTTGCTGTTAATTAATATATAATCAATCATATTCCTATGCAGCCCATCAGGTGAAACCCATGTGTATTTATATATGTTGCGGTGTTTGTAATATGTGTTAGTTATTCTGAAACCATTGAGTTTACTTACCTGTAGGAGACGTTGCCCATTGCCATTGCAGCTACAAATACCAAAAGGGCCTATCACCCCTCCCCAAAGATCAGAGTCAGTACCAACTTTGGCATTGAAGTCACCAAGAACAAGGGTAATATCTCCTTTCTTGACAGAATTCAAAATATCCTGAAGTTGTCCGTAAAACTTATCCTTCTCATCCTCATCGGCATCCTCAGTGGGGGCATAACAGCAGATAACATTCAAGTTTTTAATGCTTGTCTGAAATTTTGCTGTAAGAAACCTTTCATTAATGCACTCATATCCTAGAAGAGCATCACTAGCATGTCTGCTGAGTAGCAGACCCACACCCTGGTGATGCTTTCCATCCTCCCTCCCTGTAAAGAGAAATTTAAAGTTATTTTTAAGTATCTCACCTTTACCTGTCCATCTGGTCTCTTGCAAGCCTAGAATATCTAGGTTATAGCGCTGGAATTCCTGCATGAGGACATCAAGAGAATGATCTCTATGTAATGTCCTTACGTTCCACGTTCCTGCAGAGAGAAAATGATTAGTAGGATTTTTAAAGAAATTAGGTTTATTGAGATTGGTAGGGCCAACAATATCAAACAGCCCCCTGATCGCAGGCATGGGGCAAAGACCCGTTCCTCCTCCGCTAAAGGCTGAAGTCACCGATGCTGGTAGGAACTTCAGGCACCACCTTTTCAAGTGGACTTTTTCAAGAGCACATGGCCTGCCTGAGACGCATTACTCCAGTTTAGGCTTGACGATGCCCAACTAGCTAAGTAAGGTTCAGGTACCTGCAATGGTCTCTGATTAAGATTATCCACCAGCTGATATAAGGTATCCCATGCCTCTGTTCACTTAGAGCTGGCAACCCAGAAGCAAACAGAAAACACAGTGGCAGACTCTCCCTCAACAGAGGCCCACCAGTGCAGCAAGTCCAGGATCAATAATCAAGCTCAAATCCATAAACAAGTCCAGTCTAGTAGGTATAAATGGTCAGCACCAGGACCCTGTGAAGTTGACCACTCCTCAGCAGGGTTGAAAAAAAAGAAAAAAAAGAAAAAAGAAAAAAGTGGCCATAGATGACCAGATCAGCAGGCCATACTGAACTGGCAGCCCTCCCCTTCCATTCCCTTCCAAAAGAGAATATCTCTTTTGAAAGTTATTAACGGCCTGCACCACGAGAAGGCGGGGTCGGACATTAGGTGCTAGACCTGGCCGGTTCTGTGCATCATCAGAGTTGTTAAAGAGTATTAGTATGTCGCTGTAGTGGTGCCTATGGAGTGCAAAGGGTTAATAAACATTTATGAGCATAAATATGCCAGCATAATCCTTAGTACTATAATGTTTTTTGTGCACAGATTAATATTTTTAAAACAAATTGCAAAAATTTCTCGAGGAAGTTTGAAAAAAAGTGAAATTCCCTTCAGAAAAATTAATATCATAATGCATAGTTGAGAAAAAAAAATTCTTTAAAAAATATTGATGTAATGCAATCAATGTTATTCTATTTTATTCATCATTATAAGAAAAAATGTTTTCTAATAATTCTGAATCCAATTTGTTTTGATTTTTCCAATAGTGAAAAATATTTCCTTTGTAGAAATTCTCTTTGCTCTCTCAAATTCATTTGATAAAATTGAAATTTTATTTTCTTTTGCCTGTAATTTTTTGGTTTCATCAAGTCAGATTTCCAGCAAACCATTTGTTGTCATTTGATGACATTGAACTATTTTTATTGATGCTTTCACGTAGAAGAGATTTGCTATGCTTTTGAATGTACTCATGAAAATCAATTAAATGAGTTTTCTCTGAAATAGACTTCAAATATCATAAAAATAATCTAATGAATAAATGTAAGTAGAAAAATCAGAAACATTACATATTTAACTTTATGCAGTCTCTTCTTAAAGGAGCTTAAGAGAAGTACGCAATACATGTTGTCACTGCTCGATTGAAATGCAAATTACCTCATTTATTTTTCTCAACATATGACAAGGTGATGTTGACTGTTAACAGATTTGCAAACATGTACAATGGAAATATTTCAGGGGGTGGGGGGAAATCGAAGGTTTGGTGTGAAGATCAAACAGAAAGCTTTGACTATTGTCAAGAAGTTAATGGCCCCTTCCTCCAATTCTCTATCCTATACCCAAATTATTCCATCTACATTGTTCCTTTTCTAAGTGGCTAAGCTTTTTTGATGGTATAGTTCCTTTTCTAAGTGGCTAAGCTTTTTTTTTCTGGCTTCAAGACCAGAAACAGGGAATTGTAATATACCTGAGGTTTTTGCCCTATTGCAATTGTACTATTTTCCTTCTGCATGAATGGAGACCCTTTTTTTCCACTCCAGTTCTTATCTGACTATCACAAATCCTTTTCTATGAGGGCCAGCTGTGAAAAAGGTGGCTGAGACAGCTGCTTCCCAAATTCTTTTGGAATGTGTCATTGAGCAGAGTCACTGAAAGTGTTTGTATGTTGATAATAAAAGTAAAATGTACATCTGTCTGTTTCACACAAGTTTCTAAGTATATATTATAAAGGAAAAAAATTGAAATATATCAACACAAAAAAAGTGAAAATAATAAAATGATGAAATTAATTTTTGCATTATTTGTTACATTTTATTGTTATAAATAGTTTGACATTCCGTTAATGTTTTTCATAACATTATTCAAAAATCATTTTGTTATTATGTTACATTACAATAATATTTTCCAAAACTGAAAAATACAGTTGAAAAGTTGGAGCAGTTGATCTATATATGACAGTGAGTAATGTTAGAGTATTGCATAATGGACATTGTCTGGCCTGACAGAAGATACACAAGAAGAGTGCAGAGCAAAGCACAGCTCCTCTGTTGTGAATGGCCTGTTGTAAGGTTCCAGGTCATTCAAATGAAAAGACAACAGAAAGCATTCACCTTTACTCTTCAAGGCCAGAAACTCGGGGGAACAGGAATATGGGAAAGAAATGATAGGAAAATGATTCCCTCGGAGTGTTAGCAATTGCCTGTCCATTGTGCTCCAGGAAGAAGATATCGGATGTCTCTAAAATACTCCCCTCAAGCCTTGTTCTAAGCCTTATCAATCCTCTGCCATTAAGTGTGTGAAGGGTCACAAGGTCCACCATGGGAGTGGCACATACCACAGGGAGATGATCATTTCCATAAGGGTCATCCTTGATATCCCATGTAAGTGCATGTCGAATTGTGTCTGTTCTTAAAGCCAGAGGTGGGCCTACAGTTTATTAATAAATTGTTCTCCACAAACAGTATGTGTTTCCATTATTTTAATAAACCCCTGCATATATCCTGCAGGTATATGCAGAGGCACTCATCTGTCTGAAGAATGACCTTGAGGTCATCAAGATTGCTGTGGAATCCATGACAATTCCATTGTAGGAGTGTGGCCATCTCAGGTCTTAGGAGATTGGGTGAATAATGATTTCCTATTTAACCATTGCGTACAGGGACGTAGGCAGGTATGCCCCCCCCCCCTATAATCTATTAAAGCAAATATACATTTTTTTTTTTACATAGATAAGTGCAATTGTTTAAAAGTAACCTGAAGTATCACAGAAGAGTAACAGGACTGCTACAAATGTGCTGGCAAGTTAGGGGTTTTATACAGAGAACATTTTTTTTTTGTCCCTGGAGGAATCTAAAGGACATTTTGTTTATGGAGTGTTTTGTGCAGTTTTTGCAGTAAAGTAAAATATGATAAATTGTGATGAAAACTGGACCAAACGTTATTCTAAAACAGTATCTAATTACAACTGCCTTGAAATTTGATTCAATAAAAACTGAAATAAAAACAAATAACTGGATACCATTTCGTGTCAGTGGTATTAGTGGATTGTCTATAGGAACACCAAATGTTCTTATAACCTGTACCACACACACACCAAAGCCCAGGATCCACCAACAAAAAATTTTGTTGTTGGTCTGGTGGACTAACATTTTGCCACTGGTCAAACAATCACTGAGGATGTCTACTCGGCACAGCTACAATGGGTTGCAGATTCTCTGAAAACAATCTACACTTGTTCATGGCAAAGGCATTGTGGTCCTTCAGGACAGTGCTTGCCCTCCCACAGCATAAGTGGCATGAGACAAGCTCCACAGCCTTGGTTGGAAACCCCACCCTCCGTATTCCCCAGACATCATGTCATCTGATAATTCCAAAACCAAGAAGCACTGGAAACAGAGTTGACTGCTTTCTTCACTTTTAAACACTGGGAGTTCTACCGAAGTAGCATTTACAAACTAGTATCTCATTGGGAAAAGGCTATAGAATGTGCTGGTGTTTACTTTCCTGAATAAAATATATTTATTTATTCACTTTTTACAAATGGTTTAATTTTACCCTCAAAATCCACACAAACTTTTTCTGGTTACCTGATTAAATCATCCATTAAAGGAATTTTAGAGAACAGACAGATGAAGCTCAATTTTTTATACTCCTATGCTTGTAAAGATGTACTACTGCAAAGTCTACCTGCTAGCGATGACTACTACTACTCCCTAACCCTAATCTTTTACTCCAAAATCTTCCCAAATTTAGTTCATGGTCCCAATTTTTTTTTTGCTATGTTTGTTTGCAGAATCATTAACTATTAAGTCCACTCACAATTCCAGAGAGACCCAGGACACTTCCAGATTTTGAGGCCTCTAGTCAATGTAAAAACTGATTGTTGTTAATACTTACCAAAGGTTTTTATTCTAATTTCACAAAATCTAAATAAAAATTTGTCAATCAGGAAGTCCTGGGATGGCTCCCTAAGTATCAATTGGCTGGTGGGCTGGAACCTTCTAGGGCTAATTGTGCAATATGGTTAGTGCCTTGCTCACATCTGGGCAACAGTGTGCAAGTTTCCCCATACATTTACAAATTTTTAATTTCCTTTTTTTGTGTGGCAAGTTCAGTTCTCACACTTTTTTTTATTTTTTCACTTATATTATTTTCTGAGGACTAGAGTGAGTTTCTCACATTTCTCCTTTCATTTTTATTTCTTTGTGTGGGCTTAACTCACTGTCTGTGAGTATAGTGCCCGGGTAGCCCTGGCACCCGAATGGGTTGTCTCCTTGTTGGATTGCATGGTGGATGGGGACAAGAAATACTGAACCACCAATTTATTTATAACCATGTGTTCCCTTAAAGGAAATTCATCAGCCAGTGCTGCTAAGAGAGCTTGACACAAGCCCCCCCCCCTCCCCCTTCTCTGTCATTTTTGTCATCTTCATGAGTTTCTTCACCCCTAAGGTTCCAGATCATCCATTCAATGGGTGATCAGGTAATTGTGGAAATGTCAACTTTTTCATCAACAAAGGTCTGGAAGGTCTCAAGGGAGCTCTGAAATTAATCAGATGCCTAAGATCTGCGACTTGCTGGTGGAAACTGCATACTCGAAACATCCCGAGCTGCTGTTTAATGTGGCAGCGATTGATGGGGTGGTGGTTGCCATCACCCCCCCCCCACAAGATGCTCAATTCCTTCCAGGACATTATCTCTGAGTAGAGCCTCCTCAAGGTTTCTGAGGAGGAAATCTTGGAGTTGTCATCGCTGGGAGTGATAGCAGTCCACTAGATTTTTCAATGCCGTGATGTGAAATTAGTAACTACAATGTGCTAATTTTAACAATCAACATGCCTTGCCTGCCTGCTTCCATCAAAGCAGGATACCTTCACTGCAAGGTACAGCCTGGGGTGGGGGTGGCTCAGTCGGTAGCATGCCAGACTCACAGTCTGCAATTCCCAGGTTCAAGCGCCTGCTGGGCCAGTGTTGAGATTTATCTCCACAAAATTCTCTGCCCTGTCCACGGTCAGTAGGAGACACCGATGGTCATAGGAACATCACTCACATGATAGCTCCTATGAGGCCTGCATGATGACCAGTTGAGGCAGGCATGGGGCACCACTGCCCAGTCAGTTGTTCTCCAGACATTTTATTGATTGGTTGTGTATAGTGACCTACAACTTCATTTTTATATTTTTTGGGTGAGTTTTAGACTCGGTAGTTCTCGGAAGTGTGACTTGTGTTTATGATATGTGACACTGTACATACTGCAGTATTGTACTGTAAGTTAATTTAATTTTACATTATTATTAAGAAAGTTTCATAAAATTAAACCCATGGCTCCTAAGAGATCTCAATCTTCTGAAGCTGGTTCTGCAGATAAAGAATCAAGAAAGGCCATCAATTTAGCCAAAACACAAGCAGTAATAAAAGATCATAATCAAGGACTTAGTGTTAAGTTAATTGGTGAAAAATATAGAATGACTAGGACCACTGTAAATACAATAATTAAGAACAAAGAGGTGCTGGAAAAAATGAAAGTGACAGATTCCTCAATTAGACTTTTTAAAGAGAGAAAAGCAATTGATGAAATGGAAAGACTGATAGAAATATGGATTCATCATCATCCACAAGCAGCCATGGACTACGGAGGTCCAAACAGACTGCACAATTTAGTTCCCCAAATATATCTGTCCTGAGCTACATCTGCTGCATCTCTCCACTGCACACCAATTCTAACTAAGCAGTCCTGTTTGACATTGTCTGCCCATGCATCCTAGGTCTCCCCCTCTTTCTGGGGCCTTTAGACACACTGTTCATAACCCTATTCACTAATCTATAATTATCCATATGGCAACATGGCCAAACCAAAGGAGTCTCTCTAAACAAATATGCTGCTTAAAGGAGGTTGCCGACTGCTTTCCCTAACCTCATCATTACTTATAAAGTTGAACCACCTAATGCCCAAAATACTGCATAAGCATCTAGTTTCCTGTTATCTTGTCTACAAAGCATCCAGGTTTCACTACCATAACTACCATATAAAGAACCAAACTATTATACAGTCTAATTTTAGTCTTTAAGCGTGTACGCCTATTTCACCACACTCTCCATAGATTCCTAAAAGTCCCAGAGGCAATTCCTATTCTTCTGTTAATCTCATGCCACACATCACCAGTATCTGTTACATAACTCCCAAGATAATTAAACTGAGACACTTGCTCAAGGGTGCAACAATTCAGAGTGACTGAAGTACCAACTGCCCGACCAATTTGGGGTGGGGGTGGCTCAGTCGGTAGCACGCCATGCTCGTAATCTGTAGTTCCCAGGTTCGAGTCCCACTTGGGTCAGCATTGAGATTTATCTCCACAAAATTCCCCGTCCTGCCCATGGTCAGTAGGGGACACAGATGGGCTTGGAAAGGTCACCGTGAATGGGATGTTAAGCCATGACCCCATGTGCAGGAGAGTCATACCCTGTGCATGTTAAAGAACACACTGGATAGCCTTGACGGGAGGCTACCATCTGTCTCCCAAACAGCTATTCCAGTGGGTCCCCTCTCCCAACCTTCTCTGAGCCTTCGGGGTCCTTGTGACATGGACATTTAGCCCATTGTGTGCAAAAAAGTGCCGCTTAGAGATAAAACAACCCAACCCGACCAATTTTCATGACTTTAGTTTTATCTCTGTTTATCACCAAACTAACTCTATTACCAGTCTCATCAACAGCCCTAATCAAAGAATTCATCTCATCAACATCATTAGCCAACGAGGCCAAATCATCTGCATAATCTAAATCAGAAATTTTGAAATCTCTATACCATTTAAGGCCAAAATCTTTTCCTCACAAAGAATTTTACATAACATAATCAATGGAGGGCTGGAAGTGGAGGGTCTGTTGAAAAGGTTTTGGCTTGTGGCCCGATTAGGCAGACTCATCCTGGCACCTGAGAAGGTTCACCACAATTCCGTTATGGATGCACCCTGTGCGCCGGGAGGGCTGTGGGTCATCTTTATGGAGAGGTAGAAGTTGAAGGCTTGCAACTAGGAGTGGGATCCCCGGTCGATGGGCTTATCGATGGAGAAGCCAAACCAAGAGTTAAATATTGAATAAACTCGACTTTCTTGGTATATACTAAATATTAACCAGTTTGTAAGTCGATTTAATTTTAGAGGAAAAATTGCCTGGAGCCGGGTGGGATATGAACCCACGACCTCCTGATAACATGTCAGGTGCTCTAAACCACTGAGCTACCGGCCGCCGATCAAGATTTCCTTTAACTGATGTTATGCTACACACCAACTAGCAACCACTGTCATTTTAAGTACATTTGGGGACTCCATCTCCAAATAACCTTCCCAGCTACACGCACACGACACCATGCCACAAAAGTAGCATTCTGTGAAGGCAATCCAGTATGTTGTTTAACGTACACAGGGTATGACTCTCCTGCACAAGGCATTATGAACTTTCCAAGCCCATCAGTGTCCCCTACTGATCAAGGGAAGAACAGAAGGTTTTGTGGAGATAAATCTCAATGTTGGTCCAGTTAGGACTTGAACCTAGGAATTACAGATTATGAGCCTGCTGTGCTACCGACTGAGCCACCTCACCCTTCAGTGAGTTTCATTCATCAACTGATATATTGCATAAATTAGCACTGCAATAAACAGGGAATAGAATGAACTGTCATTCTATCCTTTCTGCCTATGCTTTTTGAGAGTGCATGGATTGTGGTAGTAGTAGGTATTGCAAGCAGTGGTTTGTGACTGGTGCATGACCAAAGTCCATGGCATGCAGATGTTATCAAAATATAACTTAATGCTAAAATTTACAAATAAAATCAATCAGTGGGCATCATTCACCATACCATTACCATACCATCATTATTTGGTATGCTGCATAAATCAGCATTGCAATACAAAGGAAATAGAAGGATTTGTTATTCTGTCCCTTCCTCCTATGATTTTTTGAGAACATGCTTGGATTGCCAGTTGTCATGGATTTCATCATGCCATAACATAGCAGTGGCATGCAGCAGACATGACTGAAGTCTTCACGATCCACATTTCATATTAATTAAAGTAGAATGACATCAATCCAATCGAGCGTCTGTGGTGTGTGTTGGAACAGCATATCTGATCTGGGGTGGCTCAACCACGTAACATAGAGGAGTTAAAGAATCATCATCCTCAAGTAGCCATGGGGTATGTAGGTCCAACTAGACCATACAATTTAGTTCTCCAAGCATATTATCCTGAGCTACATCAGCTGCAAATAGCCATGGCAGGGTCATCTGATCACATAGGTGATCATATATCATTCAGTATAAACATGATCATATATCATTCAGTATAAACATAAACCTCGTAATTTTTTAAATAAAAATTTTCTAGGAGGGGAGGGGGTAAAAATCTGAAATTGCCTTCCCACATGAGGACTGATTTCCGTGCCAAAGAAATCCATTTTGCTTCCATATCCAAGATCTCATTCATTTTCAGAAAACGGTACAAGTTCAAAGTTTTTTTACTAAAGAAAAACAAGAAATAATAAAAGCGAAATTACATATAACCTAATGGGATATTAAAATATTCGCAACAACTTTTAAACTGGTCATCCAGTGCAGCATAACTCAGAAAGATCGATAAATCAGCTGACCGAAAGATCACTATTTGCAGAAATAAATCAACATAAATAAATTTGCTTCAGTATCCAAGACATTCATTTTCAGAAAATGATACCAGATCAAAGTTTATTTTACTGAAAAGTAATAAATAATACAAGAAATCTAACAGATAATCTAATGCTTTGTTAAATAAAATATCCACATTAACAAGTTGTAAGCCAGTTACCCGATGTAGCATAACTCTGAGAAATCGATAATTATTGATCGGTGGAAATATCAATAATTTATGGAAATAAAGTAAATCAGCAGAAATAAAAAATGTTTAATTATTAAAAAAAATAAAACAAAATACAAATTTATGTAGGGAGTTTATAATTAATTTGTTGGAGGAAGTATTTGGCTTAAATCATCCATGTAAACAACTTGCCATGTCAAGGAAGTCCTTTTTGCTTTAATATCCAATACCTCATTCATTTTCTGGAAATGATACAAGATCAATTTTTTTTACAAGAAAAGAAATAATAAAAGAAATATTAACATATAACCTAAGGTGGTGTTAAATAATATCCGCAACAACTTGTGAAGATGGTCATCTGATATAGCATAACCCTAAAAAATCGACAGATCAACTGACGAAAAAAATCGATAATTTGAAGAAATAAAATAAATATACAGAAATTAAAACTATGGCTAATACTGACTAGATTCATGATCATATTATCCTATGTCTGAGAGGAACTCTTTATGCAAACATCCACTATAGAGTCACTTCACTGTGACACATATAAACTGTGAAACCATCCAAAACACCCCTATCACCTAAAGTACAACAATGCATTCATTCGACATCATCTCACTCTACCCTAACACACTGGTGCTAGATGCAGTGATGCGACTGAAAACAACATGGTCACAAAACACCTGACCAACATTAAAGCCAGTAATGCATCCATCCTCATTACAAACAATAGGAGTAGAACTAACCACACTGTTTAGTACATCTCTGAAATGCTTAGCCTACCAATAAATGACAGAATCCTCACCTGCAATGACCTTACCTTGTTTATCCTTCAATCCCTATATACCTGTTCGTTTTCCCCACTTAAAACATCAACTATCTAGTACAGAACTCTGATATATCACTGTCTAGCTGCATCCTTGGCATTGTCAGCCAATTAATAGATTCTGAAAAAAATTCATCGCTGCCACGGCGGGAATCGAACCAGCATCTCTCCAGATTCATGCCAGAGCGCGCTAACCATTGCACCACGCGTCGGACAACGAATATTTTCAGAATATGACCTTTTAAGTTTTTCTTCTTGAGACGTGACTGAGACAGCGCCATCTATACTCAAGGAGATGCAACATTTACAGTCGTTACATTTGATTCAGATGTTAATGAGAAGGTCGCTAACGCTACTGCGTTAAATATATAATTGAAATCCAAAGTGAATGCACAGTATTCCCTGTTAAGAAACAATAATTAATAGATTCTGAAAAAAATTCATCGCTGCCACGACGGGAATCGAACCCGCATCTCTCCAGATTCATGCCAGAGTGCACTAACCATCGCGTCGGACAACGAATATTTTCAGAATATGACCTTTTAAGTTTTTCTTCTTGAGACGTGACTGAGACAGCGCCAGTGACTCAAGGAGATGCAACGTTTACAGTCGTTGCATTTTATTATCAGATGTTAATGAGAAGGTCGCTAACGCTACCGCGTTAAATATATAATTGAAATCCAAAGTGAATGCACAGTATTCCCTGTTAAGAAACAATAATTAATAGATTCTGAAAAAAATTCATCGCCGCCACGGCGGGAATCGAACCCGCATCTCTCCAGATTCATGCCAGAGCGCGCTAACCATTGCACCACGCGTCGGACAACGAATATTTTCAGAATATGACCTTTTAAGTTTTTCTTCTTGAGACGTGACTGAGACAGTGCCATCTATACTCAAGGAGATGCAACGTTTACAGTCGTTGCATTTGATTATCAGATGTTAATGAGAAGGTCGCTAACGCTACTGCGTTAAATATATAATTGAAATCCAAAGTGAATGCACAGTATTCCCTGTTAAGAAACAATAATTAATAGATTCTGAAAAAAAAATTCATTGCCGCCACGGCGGGAATCGAACTTGCATCTCTCCAGATTCATGCCAGAGCGCGCTAACCATTGCACCACACGTCGGACAACGAATATTTTCAGAATATGACCTTTTAAGTTTTTCTTCTTGAGACGTGACTGAGACAGCGCCATCTATACTCAAGGAGATGCAACGTTTACAGTCGTTGAATTTGATTATCAGATGTTAATGAGAAGGTCGCTAATGCTACCGCGTTAAATATATAATTGAAATCCAAAGTGTATGCACAGTATTCCCTGTTAAGAAACAATAATTAATAGATTCTGAAAAAAATTCATCGCCGCCACGGCGGGAATCGAACCCGCATCTCTCCAGATTCATGCCAGAGCGCACTAACCATTGCACCACGCATCGGACAACGAATATTTTCAGAATATGACCTTTTAAGTTTTTCTTCTTGAGACGTGACTGAGACAGCGCCATCTATACTCAAGGAGATGCAACATTTACAGTCGTTACATTTGATTCAGATGTTAATGAGAAGGTGGCTAACGCTACTGCGTTAAATATATAATTGAAATCCAAAGTGAATGCACAGTATTCCCTGTTAAGAAACAATAATTAATAGATTCTGAAAAAAAAATTCATCGCCGCCACGGCGGGAATCGAACCCGCATCTCTCCAGATTCATGCCAGAGCGCGCTAACCATTGCACCACGCGTCGGACAACGAATATTTTCAGAATATGACCTTTTAAGTTTTTCTTCTTGAGACGTGACTGAGACAGCGCCATCTATACTCAAGGAGATGCAACATTTACAGTCGTTACATTTGATTCAGATGTTAATGAGAAGGTCGCTAACGCTACTGCGTTAAATATATAATTGAAATCCAAAGTGAATGCACAGTATTCCCTGTTAAGAAACAATAATTCATAGATTCTGAAAAAAATTCATCGCTGCCACGGCGGGAATCGAACCCACATCTCTCCAGATTCATGCCAGAGCGCGCTAACCATTGCACCACGCGTCGGACAACGAATATTTTCAGAATATGACCTTTTAAATTTTTCTTCTTGAGACGTGACTGAGACAGCGAATTCTATACTCAAGGAGATGCAACGTTTACAGTCGTTGCATTTTATTATCAGATGTTAATGAGAAGGTCGCTAACGCTACCGCGTTAAATATATAATTGAAATCCAAAGTGAATGCACAGTATTCCCTGTTAAGAAACAATAATTAATAGATTCTGAAAAAAATTCATCGCCGCCACGGCGGGAATCGAACCCGCATCTCTCCAGATTCATGCCAGAGCGCGCTAACCATTGCACCACGCGTCGGACAACGAATATTTTCAGAATATGACCATTTAAGTTTTTCTTCTTGAGACGTGACTGAGACAGCGCCATCTATACTCAAGGAGATGCAACGTTTACAGTCGTTGCATTTGATTATCAGATGTTAATGAGAAGGTCGCTAACGCTAACGCGTTAAATATATAATTGAAATCCAAAGTGAATGCACAGTATTCCCTGTTAAGAAACAATAATTAATAGATTCTGAAAAAAATTCATCGCCGCCATGGCGGGAATCGAACCCGCATCTCTCCAGATTCATGCCAGAACGCGCTAACCATTGCACCACGCATCAGACAACGAATATTTTCAGAATATGACCTTTTAAGTTTTTCTTCTTGAGACGTGACTGAGACAGCGCCATCTATACTCAAGGAGATGCAACATTTACAGTCATTACATTTGATTCAGATGTTAATGAGAAGGTCGCTAATGCTACTGCGTTAAATATATAATTGAAATCCAAAGTGAATGCACAGTATTCCCTGTTAAGAAACAATAATTAATAGATTCTGAAAAAAAAATTCATCGCCGCCACGGCGGGAATCGAACACCCGCATCTCTCCAGATTCATGCCAGAGCGCGCTAACCATTGCACCACGCGTCGGACAACGAATATTTTCAGAATATGACCTTTTAAGTTTTTCTTCTTGAGACGTGACTGAGACAGCGCCATCTATACTCAAGGAGATGCAACGTTTACAGTCGTTGCATTTGATTATCAGATGTTAATGAGAAGGTCGCTAACGCTACTGCGTTAAATATATAATTGAAATCCAAAGTGAATGCACAGTATTCCCTGTTAAGAAACAATAATTAATAGATTCTGAAAAAAAATCATCGCCGCCACGGCAGGAATCGAACCCCCAGTGGTTTTTTTCAGAATCTATTAATTATTGTTTCTTAACAGGGAATACTCTGCATTCACTTTGGATTTCAATTATATATTTAACGCGGTAGCGTTAGCGACCTTCTCATTAACATCTGATAATCAAATGCAACAACTGTAAACGTTGCATCTCCTTGAGTATAGATGGCACTGTCTCAGTCACGTCTCAAGAAGAAAAACTTAAAAGGTCATATTCTGAAAATATTCGTTGTCCGACGCGTGGTGCAATGGTTAGCGCGCTCTGGCATGAATCTGGAGAGATTCGGGTTCGATTCCCGCCGTGGCGGAGATGAATTTTTTTCAGAATCTATTAATTATTGTTTCTTAACAGGGAATACTGTGCATTCACTTTGGATTTCAATTGTCAGCCAAGTCATCTATCCAGATTCTTATGAGCTGCTAACTGATCCTTAACACGCTTATCAAGCTATTTGTAATACTTTCAATTAGGATTAGTAGGGTATTGATTAAGGACATTCCTATAGTTCTTTCTTTCTGAAATAAGCTCAAGTGCCTTATCACTCAAATAACTTTGCCTCCTCTGCTGTTTTTTTCTTAAAAGAGTACTGCTAATTTCAAGAAAGGCACGTTTAAAATGGTCCCATTCTTCCTAAACTTTAGAAGTAAGCAAACCATGGCTGTCATAATGACTAAGTAACCTATCATGGTAAGCTTTAGCTCTAACTGGGTCTTTCAGAGCTTTGGTGTTAAAGGTAACTTTTTTAACCTTAGCCCAACTCTTCTTAAGTTTATATTGCAAGACACTTTTAACAAGGTAATGGTCAGATCCAATTTCAGCAACTCTATATGGCCTGGTGTTTCTAACAGAACTAACCCATTTTCTGTTAATTAATATATAATGAATCATATTCTTAGGCAGTCTATCTAGTGAAACCCAAGTGTTAGTTATTCTCAAACCATTAAGCTTACTTACCTCTAGGAGATGTTGCTCATTGCCATTGCAGCTACCAATAGGACTCCTCCCCAAAGGTCAGAGTCATGAGTCAGAGTCAGTCCCATCACCCCTCCCCAAAGGTCAGAGTCAGTACCAAATTGGGCATTGAAGTCACCTAGAACCAGGAAAATATCTCCTTTCTTGACAATTCAAAATATCCTGAAGATGTCCATAAAACTTATCCTTCTCATTCTCATCGGCATCCTCAGTGGGGACATAACAGAGATAACATTCAAGTCTTTAATGCTTGTCTGAAATTTTGCTGTAAGAAATCTTTCATTAATGCACCTATATCTTAGAGGAGCATCACTGGCATGTCTGCTGAGAAGCAGACCTATGCCTTGGTGATGTTTATTATCGTCCCTCTCTGAAAAGAGAAATTTAAGATCATTTTTAAGAATCTGGTCTCTTGCTAGCCGAGAATATCTAAATTATAACGGTGGAATTCTTGTGTGAGAACATCAAGATAATAAGCTCTGTTCAGAGTACTTACATACCAACTACCTATGGAGAGAAAATGGTTAGTGGGATGCTTAAAGAAACTATGTTTATTGAGAGAGGGAATGCTGACAATATCAAACAGCCTTCTAATTGTAAGCATGGGACAAAGACCTGTTTCCTCACTACTAAAGGCTGAAGTCATCTATACTGGAAGACTTCCTCCAATGTAGAATTTGATGATGCCTGTAGAAACCAGAGTTCAGGTCCCTGCAATGCTTCTGCTCATGACAGGGTTATCCACCAGCTGATAAAACATATCCTGTATATTCACTTGGGGCTGTCAACCCAGAACCAAACAGAAAGATCAGCAAAAGATTTTTCCTCCACAGAAACCCACCAGTGTAGCAAATTCATGATCTATAATCAAGCTCAGAGCCTTATTCCAGTCCAATGTGGTAAGTGTATATGATCACAGCATGACACTGTGTGGCTGACCACTCTTCAGCAGGGTAGAAAAAAAAAGTAGCCATAGCTGTCCATATCAGTAGGCCACACTGATCTGGCAGCCCTCCCCTTCTGTTCACTTACACAAGAGAGTATCTCTTTTTAAAGGTACTATAGTCTGCACCATCAGAAGATGGGGTCGAACATTAGGTGCAATAATACATTAGGCATGACTGGCTCTATGCATCATCACAGGGGATTGGTGCATTGAAATAATTTACATTGAAATACAGGAAAAGATGCCTCATTTATATATCAGAGGACAATGCCTCCCATCTGTGGCAAACTCCCAAGGTAATTTGAGCTGAATGATGTATTTAGTACATCTCTGAAATGCTTAGCCTACCAATCCATGACAGAATCCTCACCTGCAATGACCTTACCTTGTTTATCCTTCAATCCCTGTATACCTGTTCGTTTTTCCCACTTAAAACATCAACTATCTAGTACAGAACTCTGATATTTCACTGTCTAGTTGCATCCTTGGCATTGTCAGCCAATGGGATGGGAGGCTTACAATTAGAGGGCTGTTTGATATTGTCAGCATTCCCTCTCTCAATAAACATAGTTTCTTTAAGCATACCACTAACCATTTTCTCTCCATAGGTAGTTGGAATGTGAGTACTCTGAACAGAGCTTATTATCTTGATGTTCTCACACAAGAATTCCACCATTATAATTTGGATATTCTTGGCTTGCAAGAGACCAGATTCTTAAAACACTATCACAGACAGTATGATGTATATCTGTTAACACATTGATATATATCATGCTCTCTCTATCACAAATAGCATGATGAATATCTTAAATCACACTATTGTAACTAAGTACAATATTAAAAATTTATTCATTTCATTTAGAAAAACAACATTTCATACAAAAAACAAAATTTGATTATCATATATTTGTAAAAATAAACCACAATGAAATTTTCAGGCTGTAAGATTGGTTTCACAGTGAACTAGCTACAGCTGAGACATCCAATATACTGGAGCACCACATAGCTTTTTCCCATGGCATTTTGAATGCTGAGGGCTTTCAAAAGATGTATAAGAAGTGAAGGTAGACAAATAATTGCAGAAGACAGACATGTAAAGATTTCTTCATATTAGCTTGTTAAATAGGTAAAGCAAGTACCTGCCAAGTTCAAACCTAGATGAAGCTGTTAATGAATTCATATGGTATGAAATAAGTACTGTTTTGAAAAGATATAAGCCTTACATCAGGATAATATTTTGCTACTGGCATGTAATGACACATTAAAAAAATTAATCATATATTTTTGTTATGTCTATAAAAATAAAAGAACAATAAATACCTCAAGCAGCTGTTTGCCACATAGGTATGACAGGAGCCTGTCAGTTTATATGCCAAAGTAGAAGGTCTGAGAGGATGGCAGGACCTCAGCAGAAAAACAACACATACATCCATGCCTTACCTGGGGCTCGAACCCAGGTCCCTTAGATCAGTAGCCAAGTGTGCTAACCACTTGACCACTATATGCTTATGCTTATATATTATATATATATATCTTTTTACAAGCCAGTAGTAAAAATGTTTTTGTTTAAAAAAAAGTTTGTTTTAAAAACAAATAGTAAACACTGTTTGTATACCATATCTATTTCACATTTTTGATTTTTTTCTCAATTTATGATCTTAAAATATAGTTACTCTATTTTTGACTACTGCAAATTTTATGTGCTTTGTAAACTATCATACATTGTTTGTTTATATATTTGGACTAAATAAAATTTTTAAATTTACATTTTATAACATTTTGTGTGCTTCCATGAGTCTTACTATAAAGCAGGTTGTAGATAATGGCAAAATTTATTTGCATATTGTATGTAAAAAGTGACAGTTGAAAAAAAATAGTAAATTTCAATGTATGTAAAAATGAAATTGCTATCTTCCCTCTGTTTTATTTATTCTAATGCATCCGATGGATTAAATACATTTTTTTTTTTGCTTTTTGATTCTATATGTACTGACTCAAATATTTTCACTTTCTACTCAATAATAAGTTTAAAATCAAATTTATAAGTAGAAAAATTCTTTAAAAAGATTACCTGTCCTTGTACTGTCAGGTATGTCATCAATCTGTCTGGTTGAAGTCTAGCATATAATGCTAAAAGATAATTATGTATAGCCTGGTCTTTAGTTTCAAGCTGGTATACACAATATTCAAGGTAACGTATTGCTTCACTACCCTAAATAAGAAAACATATAAAATTTAAATAACTCAAGTAACATATATATGTAACAAAAATAATTGACATGCTCCTTTATTTTACAATGTTGATTGATCATAAAACATGATTCCTAATAATGACAATGTGTTTGCATTTTCTCTTAGAATCATCACTAAGCAGAACAACGAGTTTAAATTAACATTTATTTTGCTTATCTACATTTATACCAACATTCTATAAAAACATTTCATTTCCTTTCACATTTAATTCCCCATAATTCCATACAATAATATTAAAAGAATTCCTTTGATAATAATTTATGCCACAACCATGTTATTTGTTAGTTGTCTACAAGTACTAAGATTTACAATTTCTTGAAACATAGCATAATATTATGTAGATGCTGGATTGTAGAAACATTCAGGATGTAGCTTTTCAGCAAAGATGAAATGTGTAAGTTTCACATCATGAAGGATGGTTAATGACCATATTCATTGCAAATATCTCAAATTAGTTATTATGATCAGTCTTTTAAGTTGTGGGACAAACATTTAACCTTTAGAGGTATGAGTTCTGAATCTGGTTCTTGGAAAGTCACTATAAAATATGTGTTAATAAAATATATATATGTGTTAATAAAATACTAGCCTCATGAAAATGGTATAAGTTATTCACAAACTATAAGATTTATTATATACTTTGATACTATTAAGTAGATCAGCTGAATTGCTATATTGATGACACTGTCTTCGAATTTTCATAATATTTTGAAAAAAATTCAAAATGTCAATAAATGTGACCAAAATATGCTGAAATAGGTAGGTAAAATCATTGAATGCAATTAATGGCCACATGCAAAGAAATGCAAAGAGATGCACTATGAGATGTACACCACCTTATCTTGATAACTGCTCTTGAATCATCACTGAATCATTTGACACTTTTTTTGATACTATTAGATTCGATTTTCCAAAAGTTGAGCATCTGTACAGTAGTATGTGGGCCCCTCACCCAAGCCACGGAAGAGAGTGACTGATCTGGATTAGACAATATTGTGATTGGACCAAGGATCAGTGATGCTCAGTGCTATTTACTGATGAGTCCAAATTTGCCAAGCAGAGCAACTTAAGATAGACAGTGATGTGGAGGGAACAAGAGCTGTTTGGTTGTTTGGTGTTTTATGGTACATGGGCAACTAAGCTTATAAAGTGCCAAACAAAAGACAAGGAACCCTCAATCAAAGTTTTTAAATCTTTCCTTTAAAGGAAGAAGGTACTTCCCTACAGAAAGGATGGAGATAACCTAGAAGCTATATTAGGCTTGTCCTGTTTCTCATACAGCATACAACCACTTACACAAGGATATGCCCCACTGGTCTCAGTAGTCAGGTATGCTAACCACTAGACCAGGTAGGGTCTAATAGGTAGGTTTAAAAACAAACCACAATAATAAAAAAAAGATGCAAAAGTAACAAATACAAAAAATATAAAACATCAATAAAATTAGGTGAATCAATTCCGAGGATATGTTTTATCAGCTGGTGGATAATCCTGATCAGAGGCCATCGCAGGTATCTAAAGAGTCCAGATTCCTTCTATGGGTATCGTCACATCCTACATAGGTGGAAGTCTTCCAGTGTAGATGGTTTCAGCCTTCAGTAGTGGGGGAAAGAGTCTTTGCCTTATGCCTGTGATTAGGGGGCTGTCTGATAAGGTCAGCATTCCCTCTCTCAATAAACATAGTTTCTTTAAACATCTCACTAACCATTTTCTCTCCAAAGGTAGTTGGAATGTGAGGACTCTGCACAGAGATTATTCTCTTGATGTCCTCACACAAGAATTCCACCATTATAAATTAGATTTTCTCAGCTTGCAAGAGATCAGATGGACAGATAAAGGTTAGATACTTTAAAAAAATCTTAAATTTTTCTTTTCAGGGAGGGAAGATAATAAGCATCTCCAAAATGCAGTCTGCTTCTCAGGAGACACACTAGTTATACTCTTCTAGGATATGAGTGCATTAACGAAAGGTTTCTTATAGCCAAATTTCAGACAAATGTTAAAGATTTGAATGTTATTTCTTGTTATGCCCCGACTTAGGATTCTGATAAGGATGAGAAAGATAGGTTTTTACGGACACCTTCAGGATATTTTGAAGATAGACATTTTTTAGATAGATTTTACAAGATAATTAATGTTTTGTGAAGTAGAAAGCAGGACAGGTATAGAGGGATTGAAGGATAAACAAGGTGAGGTTATATATAGAAGGTGAGGATTCTGTCATGGTTAGGTGGGTTGAGAATTTCACTGATGTTCTAAACAATGTGGTTAGTTCTACTTCCATTGTTTGTAATGATGGCAACATTATTGGATATAATGTTGGGCTTATATGACAGTCTGAAGTTATTTTGGGTATTTCTAAACTTAAACTACATAAATCCCCAGGGATAGATGAAATTGCTACTGAAATTCTTAGATCTGGGAATGTTTCGGTTATAGCAAATGGATGACTGAAATTTTGAATATTTTTTATGAAAAAAGCATCATTCTTAAGGATTTTACCAAAGCTATTATTATCCAATTTCTAAAAATGGTGATTGCAGTTCTTATGATGACTGTAGGGGTATCAGCCTACTTTTTGTTCCAGGTAAAGTTCTTTGCATGATTGTGCTTAATAGTTTTTATCTCTAATAATAATATATAACTGATCAATTTCTGATATTCTTCATGGAGAAATTGTTTAAACAGTTGGTAAATATTAGCCACTCAGATTTTTCAAATAATTTTTGAGGTAAATCCCATTCACATCCATTATGTCACATTTCAGCAAAATGCCATCAAAGATCGAAGTAGCATAGAATATGGGTGGCTCAGTTGGTAGCAAGCCAGGCTCATCATCTGCAGTTCCCAGGTTCGAGTCCCAGCTGGGGCAGTGTTGAGATTTATCTCTGCAAAACTCTCTGCCTGCTCTCAGTTAGTAGGGGACACTGATGGGCTGGGAAAGGCAGCTGTCTGTCAGATGGGACGTTAAGCTGCGACTCTGTATGCGGGATAGCCATATTCTGTGCACATTAAAAAACATGCTGGATGGCCTTAACGGGAGGCTACCATCTGTCTCCCAATAGCTGTCTAGTGGGTCCTCTTCCACAATCTTCTCTGCACCTTCGGGGTCCTTGTTACTTGGCCATTCAGCCCAATGTGTGCAAAAAGTGCCACTCAGAGGTAAAACAACCCAACCCAAAGTATAGGATAACGCTAATGCTTGAAATCGCAATTTCAGTTCTATAGCAACCATTGTGGTTGCTCTTCTTATTTTTTTAAAGTTAAGAAGTGATAACTATATCATCTTTTAGTCTACATTTTAGTACTATAAAATCAGTTTTATTCATGCCTGAACTAACATTTTTTTAAATCACATTTTCCAATGGGATCATTATTGTGTAACACTAAAATGACATTTTCGTAAAAACTTTTCATTCCTACAATTTCCAAATAACTAATGGACTGATACACTAGCAATTATTATTCCAAACTTCAAGACAATTACATTTTTATTTGCTTCAGTTATTCTGTTTTAGATTCTCTTTAAAAATTTCCCCGTTCAATGAAATGCTTGAAATTCAAGTGATAATTATTTGGCAAATATCCTGTGTATTCCCATTATTTTCAAACTTCCACAACAATTACAGTTACCAAATATCAGGATAATAAGACAATTCTTGCACATTATTAATTTTGTCTAGTTTTTTCTTTCTGTTTTGTAACTGTGAGAGGCAACCCTATAAACCCATAGTTGCATTCTTTTCAACAAGGGCAGAATGCAAACAAATTGAGAAACTCTCAATACTAGGAAGGTTGAAGCTCAAACCATTTGAATTTTTTTAACCTTGAGAGGTGCTTTTCTGCACATAGTGGGCTAAAGGTCAAGTCAGAAGAACCCAAAGGACTCAGAGAAAGTTGGGGTACAGTGTCCACTGGAAAGGCTACTAAAGAGAGATGAAAGCCTCCCTTCAAGTTCATCCAGTGTGTTCTTCAACTATACATAGTAAGGCTTTCATGGACACAAAGCCACAGCTCACTTGTCTCATTTGACAGAAGCTCAAAAATTTCAGGTTATGTGGCTGACATGCTACCAATTGAGTCATCTATATCACTATTCTTTAGGATGCTCCTTTGCATAGGTCACATCAAAATAGAATTATGTCAAGTGCTTAAATCTTCCTAATTATAATCAATCTGTTTCACACTATAATAAATCATAGTTAATAAAAAATATCATAATTGTACCTGTTTCGGATCTCTGCTGTGATCGTATTGAACTAGTGCTGGAATAAGTTGTGCAGGGTTGAGTCTACGATCCTGGGCAATCCAAGAATCAACAGTTTTCTGTGGAATGGCCTGCATCAATGCTGGTGAAAACTGGTAAAATAATTCAGCTCTGCTCTGAAATAATAATTATAATATGTACATGTTTATGCTTATTATTATTTTAAAAACTTATGATTTAACAATTCAGTTTCATTCATCATTGCAAAGATGAAAAAAATCATATTCAGTGATAATAAAAATTTCTAATTCCAGGGAAACAATAATTATTATCTATGATCAGATTATTTAAATGTTGCTAAGCACAGTAGATAGATGTTCCAGTACTTGGCTAATAGCAAAATATGTTTTGGAATGAAACTCCAATAAAGGTCAATGGATATTTGCAAAACATGGTTCAGGTACAGCTTAAATTTCATTCCTAGTGTGTATAATAATTCAGAGTTGTCAACTACTCCGATTTTATTGGATTTTCTCTGATTTTTGATTTAAAATCCGAGTTTTAGGGTGTTTTCAATTCCCCAAACACAAATATCTGCCTCCAAATTGTACAGTATCTTTTCTCTTTTCCTAAAAGGAGAATGCCAATTAACTGTTTCTGATTTACTATTTTACTGTACTAAAGGTGCAACTGTGTCACCACTCCCTAATCTGTGCTTGCTTATGGGCTCACCTGTACACCAATCACAGGAAATCTATGACTTCAGCTGATTATTTCCAGACAGAACACATGGCAAAGTCCACACTTAAATTCTTTTACAGAACTGAAGGTCATGGATTATTTTAAAGTGAATGTTTATTGAACCTATACCAAACTCTTCTGGCTCTGGCCAACTAAACACTAATTGGATTACTTAGAATCAGAAACTTCAGAGTGAAGGAAATAATACAGATTAGAGAACTTCCCTGATCTGTGAGCAATGATTGACATCGCAACTTGAATGGGTCCAACCCAGATAACAAGGGATTAAAACTTTTCTTTCACTAGAGTTGAGCCACTTCAGTAATGCACTTTATGTTCTCTACTGCTATGTTACTTTATTTTCACACTGTTATGTTACTTATCTTCCTGTTGCATTTCACTTGTCATTTGTTGGCTGATGTCAGTTTTGTTTCACCATAGCTTCGTAACCCAGCAGCTGATCACAAAAGGTATGTATGATTGTTTTACGTCCGATCTGCATGAAAATGCTGCTCAGAGGCTTTTTGTCAATTATTAACTAATTAATGATATTTGCATATTGATTGTTAGTAATTAATAATTAGCTATTATGTTAACTTACATTAATATCAAAATGTACGGATGCAGTGACTTGGCTGTGGTAAGCCATTGCTTCCGATGCCGCTTGTCATGCAGCAATCAAGCACTTTAAAAAAAAAGTCGCAATAACATTTGTTGTTATTTCCGATGTATTGCAATGCTAACTTTTGAAATTTATTGGTTGATCTATTATTGATCAGGGGATGATGCCTACATATTGAATATTAATTATTAGCGATTAAGTTCATTTTCTTTTTAATTTTTTTGAATTAATATCAAAAGCTCTTTTCCTGGTTCCATGCAATTATATCTGTGTAAAATGTGCTGATGCAGTTCAGTTGGCTGCATGAGCACCATTTCCCATGCTGCATACAAAGCTTGCTACTACCAACGATCCAAGCACTGCACAAAAAAAAAAATGTAGAAATGGCCTCAATTGTATTGTAAATGTTAACTTTGCGATATGTATGTAATTGAATTGTAAAGTAAATGTTAACTTTGCGATATATCTATTGTTAATTGTTGGATGATGCCTACTACATATTGTTGATTATTAGCAATTAAGTTAAATTTAATTAATATGAAGAAGCACACGTGCCAAAAATGTAACTAACTGATTTAAGGTTTTTGTCAAAATCCATAATCAGTTAATTAGTACGATAAAATGATCATTTCTAAAATCAGATTGCTTGAATGGGAAGGTTAATTTGTTTTCTCCCATAAAAAATAAGGGCTCACAAGGGGCTGAGACTGTCTTTTGTTATACAAATATATTTTAATTGCTAATAACTAGTAACTAATAACAATAAGCAGGTAAACTGGCAGTTTACTGCACTTTGCTCACTAGATGGCACCACGAGTAGTAAAAATTTTCTTAAGATGTGTAATGTAGGTGAATAACTTACTGTATAATAGCTTTTCATCTTATCGAACAATTGGATTAGCTCTCAAAATGTTTCTTATGGCCTCTGGTTTTTAATTTTTTTTTTCAGGTCTCACCCTCTAAGGTGAATAAAAGTTATGAGTTTATTTAATCAGAAGGTGTGGACTATTCATATAAATGCACCTTATTAATGCAATTTGAATTTAATTCTAATATAATGTAGCATAATGATTTAAATTTAAAAAGTACTGAAAGTTGCACCCGATTTATGATATGTAGTTAATGCATATTCCCTATTATTGTGTTAAATGGGAAGATTTCTTTAGCAATATGTTCTATTTAAAATAGTTGTCTCCAATGACAACCTTTTCTAGTGCTTTTTATTAATAATGCAGATGGCAGTGGTTTGTTTATGATATTTGGTATTTTTCTTTTGGTTTGTCTCTGATGGCATTATTTAGCTCAGGGGGCTTTTTTTACTGTGGATCAGTGGTAAATTGTTTATGATAATTCGTGTTTTTAGGCTTGTTTTCTCTGATGGGAATATTTAGTTCCGGGGTCTTTTTTTAATACTGAGGATCTACTATGAGATGTTTATGATAATTCTTGTTTTTTAAACTTTATGTCTCTGATGGGATAAGTTCCTGGGAATTTTTTATACTGTGGATAGTCTGTGAATTATTTACAATTTTGGTTTTCAGGCTTGTTATAAGATTAGTGTGTTCTAGGGGTGGGTAAAAAAGGGCAGAACGGCATACCACTGTTCAGAAGTATGTTCAGATTAAAATGGTTGTCGTTGGTAATTTTGTTCTGGGGTTTTCTTAAATTGCAAAACAGCAATTCATTGTTTAGTGGTACGTGCTTATTAGAATAGCTGTCTCCGATGAGATTATTGATTTTTGCGAGTGTTTTTAAATTATGGAATGAACGTTTTTGTTAGTGACAACAGGCAATTGAAGCAAGTAGCCTCAGATGGTACTGACCAACATTCATCATATAACGATATGCGCAGTTAGGAAAATATGCCTTAGGTAATATTACTTCTGGAGTTTTCATTTTAAAAAAAATCCTATGCTTTTGAATAAGTGTTTTACGATTATCTTCTTTTCTCAGCATATTCTCATGTGGCTCTTCATTGCTAGTAATATGATTGTTTAAGGCTATTATTTGTAGAACTTTCCAAGAAGTTTAATATTCTTTCTAATGTGATACTGAAATGCTTTTTTCATTGGTTTAAACATTCATACTTAGTTTGTTTTTTTTACAGAAGTAATTTTAAGAAACTTGGTATAATTCTGGAAGAACTGAATTTTTCCATCAGTGCTAGGAGTCTGGAAGTCAAGCATTCCATCAAGACATAACACATTATTGTGTTGCATTAAAAAAATGGTGCCTGAGAACTGTAAACTGCAGAACTGCAGTGCTCCTATTTCCTCCAATTTTTCATTCTTCCAAATCGTATTTTCCGTCATGTGAGGTTGGCAGCTCTGTTAATTGAAAGACAGTATAGTATTTGAAAACTTTCAGAATTTTTTTGCAATGCTCCAAAGTATGTTATTTTAATCTGCTGGACAGCTTGTAATTCAAGCGCCATTCCATATAATCTTGTAAAAAAAATGAGTTTCTTTATTAGAATGAGCATAAGATCAGAAAAAAAAAAATTTAATGACTATCCAAAAATAATGTTAATACAATAACACTAAATTTATCTCTGCTCAAGAAAAAAAAATAAAATCAAATGTAATTTTTCAATATAAAAGTTTTGAGTATTATCTCACCAAATAATTCCATCTACAAAATACTTCATATACTAACTCTTCCACAAACTAAACCAACTACTCCTTCACCACCAACTCTCTACTCCACTCTAATGATTCCTCACTTCTCTACTAACTACTCACTCTAATTCTACTGACTCCTCACTTCCTTACTGACTACTAGCTTAAGTCAAATGTGGCATATGTCTAACATCAGGCCTGTGAGTCACATTTTCATATGAGATCATGTTGATGATGATGCAAATTATAAGCTTACTAATGGATGAACAGAGGCAATGGTTCAAAGATGATGAAAGACCCAAAAATAATAACTATAATGCAAAAATATTTAACTGGTTAGAGAATGTAAAAGTGAATGATGAACCATCACATTTTGCCTATTTTTAAAAAGGCAATGTTTGTCCAAAAAAATATTATTCTCTAGATACAATGAATTCCCAATTTAACATTTTTCTTAAATTTAATTCTTATGAGATTAAATAAAAAAAATACCACTACATTTGTCAAAATTATATTTGTAGTTCATCATTATATTGCATATATAAAAGATTAAATTAGCACAGTAAAGCTGCTTTAGGGCAGATTCATTTTCATTTCATTAATAATTTATTTTCAAGATGCAATTATTAAACTAAAATAATTATATGGGTGAAATTTATAAACAGGTGGAAGAATGAAAAACACCAATTGGATCTTAGAAATAAAAGAGGAAATACAGCTTTAACCTAAACAATAATGGAACATAAGCTCACCGGACAAAAAATTAGTCACCCCTAGCTGAATGTCACCTAATAGTGTACAATGCCTCTGTGCGACCAAAGAACAGCCGAAATCTTGTCTGGCATGGATGCCACCAGTGTGTGAATGTAGTGCACATAAATATTCATCTACTCTTCCAGCAGCAAATACTGCAGTTCGGCTAGATTGGCCAGATGGCTGGGACGGTGCTTCACTCATTGACCTAAATAGTCCCAAAATTTTCTATGGGATTAAAATTCGGGAATTTGGTGGGCTAGTTGAGATGTTCAAAGGCTTCAGAATGCTCGTTGTGCCAATCTGACACACTTTGAGCCCTGTGCATGTGACAGTTGTCATCTTGGAAGACTGGCGTATCCTTCTGGTGTTCACTGTGGAGATGCTGCATAAAAGGAAACATAGTTGTCCAGTAGCTCCATATAGCCCTTCTGGTTCAAGTGTGACATCACCGCAATCAAAGGACTCATTTCCTCGTGTGTGAAACACCTCCAGAACATCACAAAGCCTCCTCCAGCTTGAACAGAACCTTGCACACAGTCTGCAAGGAAGGCTTCATGTGGCTCATGATGTACCCATCGCCTTGCATCATTCGAGTACAAACAAAAACGTTATTCATCTGACCAGATCACACGCTTCCAAGAGTCGACAATCAGTCTTTGTGGTGCCGTGCCCACTGTAGCCATGCAGCCTTGTGTCTCTTCTGCGGTACTCTGCTTCAGATATCCATGGCATGTAGTTTCCTTGAGAGTGTTAATTTGGAAACAGCTTGTTGTAGGCCTGCATTAACTGACTGGAGCAATTTCTGCCTCATTGCAAAGCAGTTTTCCCTAACAGTGCATGACACACTGCGGTAGTCCCTATTGGAGTAGTCTTTCTGCCGCAGTTCTGGCAATGATTAACAGTGAACTGCGATGTACGCCACTGCTGGAAGACCCTTTGGACAATACATTTTGACACACCTGCAAAGGCAGCAACTTCTTGTACACTATGCCCTTTGGCTCGGCCAAACACAATATCCCTTTTTTGCCACTCATTCACATCTGTGGCATGACTCATGTTTCACGGAATGACTAACACACACATGGCACACAACCACTTCATGTCACTGATGAACCCCATAGCACATGGCACAGCTATTTGTAGGACGTGTTTATTACTGGTGCCTCTGTTGCTGTTGAACGGACATAACCCTCTTATGGCAGGAGATGACTAATTTTTTTTCCGGTGAGCTTAACTTGCCTATAACACCAAACCTAAAACCATAACAGTCCCCTACCCCCAACTAAGTGTCAACTGAACCATTTAGAAAATATTGTAATTAATTTACGACAACACATCCTATGTAACACTGACTTTACCCATTGCCTCCAACATGGAACTTTTTATTGCGTCAGGAGCAGATAATCATGAGGATACCAGCAAAGGACATCATTCTTAAATTACCTCCCTTGCCTGAACAAGCCATCAGGGCATGAAAGAAATGCATATTGCATAAATGTTTCAAAATTATTTTTAAACTTTTAAATGTGCAAGTCAGTTGAGTTTTTTAATGTTAGTAATATTCTCAACAGGTGTGTTTCTTTAATTTGCTGGGTGTATATCACTTCAAATGAGAGGTGCTGGTCAATAACATTGACTACAGTAACACCTCAATGATGGAATGCAGTCAACCATCTTGGCAATCAATAATATCAAGGGTAGCGGTGAAGAAGGATTGGTTAACCCATTTAAGGTGGATAACCCATTTAAGGATGTCTGATGTAACCAAAAATTTTGCTAACAGCTGTTAACCTCAATCAATGAAGTTTCTGTGAGCTCCAAAATTCAACAACTATCCTATAATGATGTGTGCTAGCCATCTCACAACATTTACTGGAGGAATAGAGGGTAAAGCATAACCTCAAACTTCCATCATAAGCATACAGCCTTTATATCAGGCCTGTGAGCCACATTTGCATGTGAATTACATATTTGCATATTAGATAGTCTAAGGAACTCCAGTGCTAAAAATAGTTATTAATGTCAGTTAATTTGCTAATGACATAATTTGGAACTAAACAAGTAACACTGGTGTAAAACCCTATTAGATTAGCAACATATGAGAACATTATAGTTGCCTTTTTTAAAACAGTGATTTTTGTGCCAATTAAAATTTATTGCATATTATATATGAGGGCATGTTAAAAAGTAAGCTATAGTCTTGAATACATAACAAACAACAAAGTATATGAGAATGGCAAATATATTAGGGTGAAGATACAACCTGAATCAAATTCCCCACACAGTCGCCTAGTTTATACAAATGCATCCAAATGTGTGATTAATTTGTCCATTACCTGAGTGTAAAATTCTGCTCCAATATCGCACAAACAAGTCAAAGCCACTTCATTGACATCTTTATCTGATGAAAACCTGTCCTCCCAGATGCTCTTTGGGGCTTTTTAAAGTAATTTTAAGACTGGCAGTTTTAGTGAATTCTCTACTCTTAATTCTCTATGAGTTGATATTAAAATGACATCCTATATTAATAATAAATTCTTGCTAAACAGCATTCAAAACTTTAACAATGCAATTGCCAAATGCTTTATGACAAGGCCCTTGGTTGGTTGAGGTTTTATGGCACATCAAACAACTAAGGCTACTAAGCACCAAACAAGATATAAATACAAAAGGCATAAGAATAAACAACAATAGGAATAAAGAACGTATGTAAAAAACAAGACTCACTAACTGCATAATATTGTAAAATAAAAGACAAAGGGTATAAAAGGCTTGTGTAAAAATCTAAAATCTAACATATCAAGAGTTCATTCCAGATCTATTTTTATTACACATTTATGTGATTTACAAAGGAATTGATAGATGATGCAAGGGTTTATCAAAATAATGGAAATATTGAAGGTGACTGGAGTACAAGCAATGTGCTGTATGCATATCACAGGACTATAAAAAAGGACAGGGTGTTGCCTCCAAACGTGCAAATTGTGGACACCATATGAAGTTGTCATATAGGCAACATTGTAAAATGGAAGCACAAGACCATGGCACCGCAAATAGCAGCAGAGTTGAACACCAGTTGGAATGATCCCATTTCCATCATAACAGTTTGTTGGAAACTTCATCGTGCTGATATTTATGGCTGTGCTGCAATCCACAAACCTCTGATTACCAACATTAATGCAACAAAATGTGTAAGGTGGTGCAAAGATATGTCATGTGGTCTGATGAATCATGCTACACACTGTTTCTCAGTTTGCAGTGTATGTCTGACGAAAACCTGCAGAAGCATACCACCTAGACTGTTTCGTTCCAACTGTGAAGCATGGAGGTGAATCTCTGATGCTGTGGGGTATCATATCATGGCATTCCTTAGAGCCATTAGTTATTCTGCAGGATTGTGTCACATCACTAACATATAAATCTATTCTCAGGGATCACCTGCACCCAATGTTGCAGGATTTGTTCCCTAATGACCATCCCTGGTTTCAAGTGGATAATGCACATATGCATTGTGTAAAACATGTCAAGTTGTGGTTTGCAGAGCATGAAGATGAGGTACAGCAACTACCCTGGCCACCTCAATCTCCAGACCTCAATATTATTGAATATTTGTGGGAATATCTGGAGCACAAGGTCAGATCACACTTTCCACCTTCAGCATCACTGGTACAGTTGGGTCATATTTTACAAGAAGAATGGTCCCACATTCCAATACAATATGTGCATGACTTGTATAAGTCTATTCCATGTTGAATTGTGTCTGTTCTGAATGCCCGAGGTGGGCCTACAGCTTATTAATAAAATGTTCTCCCCAAATAGTATGTGTTTCCATTATTTTGATAAACCCCTGTATGTTAAACCTACTAATGTTGTTTTAGATCAGAAAAAAAAAGATGTGCCACGGGTTTAACCATTACAGTGTCGAGTTTCAGAAACTGAACTCACTCTAATGGACGGATTTATTTTAAAGTGTTTTCAGAAATAAAATAAACAATTTTAGAACCTCATCTTGAAGTAACTAATAAATGGAAATATGTCATGTTATATACTAAAAGAAAGGACATTTAATTGTGCTTAATAAAATTGCAAAAAATCAGAGAAAAAAATAGTAGATTAAATTTTTTTAGCATTTTTTAAAACATTGAAAATTTTACCATATTTTTTCCCCTTTATCTTTAGTAAAATTTCAAATATATATATATATTTCATTTTGTTTATATTATTTTAATATAAACAATTCAAAATATTTTGATTACTGCTTAAATCTTTCCTTTATTTTGGTTTTTTCTAAATTATTTAATCATTTATGCATATAACGCAAAATTTATTTCTTAGACTTTTGACTCTATTTGCAAACTCTAGTCTAAGCAAAGCTGTGTCATAAAAAATAAATTTGTTTTAAAAACTAGATAATTTAAATAAAAAATGAAAAATATATCAGAAAAGTGATAAAGAATTACGAAAAAATTTAATAAAAATGTTTTAAAGCATTAAAAGTTCAATTGATGCCTGAATTTGAGAACAAGTTGCTTTATTATATAAAGCTTCATAATTGCTGTGAAAAAATTTAATTTTAAATTATGGCAGAAATTCTGGTTAAAAATCGCAATTTCATCATCTTTATTTGTTTATATGCTTTAAATGTAATTAAAAATATCGATAAATAAAGTCTTACCATTTAAAAATCACACTCTGAGTAATCCTAATGCTTGCTCTGATTGCCACAATTATAGATCGCTAGCAGTTTCAATTTCGATCATTTCTAATCAATTATTTTTATAATCACAGTATCCATTTGAGATTCAATAAAAATAATTTTAGAAGCATCGTAGTAAATAAAAAACGTCTAAAATCTAAAGTCTGTTAAAATATTGATCAAAAGCAGATGTGCATAGTTTCCAGATGACACAGTTTCCAGCATTAAAAAAAAAATCAATATTCTTACATTAAAAGTTTAGAAAGCATTGCAATTCTAGTAGAGCTGTATATAGCAGAAAAGAGTGGGAAATGCAACCGATCAATAATCTTAGCACGGTATGGAAGAATAAAGACATGAACTGAATCGGTGCTACTTGATGCTGTTTAAGTTGACTGAACATGTGCATCCAACTCAAGTAGATTTATTTTTAAACTTTACCATAATTTTTTCGAGTGGAATCAACAGGTAAAAAATTTATATCATAGATTTAAATGTTATTTTCGATATTTGATTAGAAACGGTTGCAAAAAATTTAGATTTCTATTTGGAATTTTTTTTTTTTTTCAAATCTTGTACCATGGGAGTGAAGCATCGGTCTCTGACGACTAGAATGAGAAAGATGAAAGCCATTCTTCGGGTTGGGTTGGGTTGTTTTACCTCTGAGCGGCACTTTTTTGCACACCATGGGCTAAATGGCCAGGTCACATGGACCCCGAAGACTCAGAGACGGTTGGGGGAGGAGATCCACTGGAACAGCTGTTGGGAGACAGATGGTAGCCTCCCGTCAAGGCCATCCAGCGTGTTCTTTAACGTGCACAGGGTATGGGCTCTCCCGCACACAGGGCCACGGCTTAACGTCCCATCCGACAGACAGCAGCCTTTCCATTCTTCGGGCTGTAACATGTTATGGGATAAGAAGATAACTAGTCATATAATCTTAATATGACTGATGCAGTTTAGTATACACCCAGTCCCTGACTAATACAAATTCTATTAACCTGATTTTTAAAATAGGACCATTTTTGAACTAAAGAGAAGGATGGAGAAATGCTAAATCAAACAACTGCTTCTTCGATTTAGCATTTCTCCACCACTTCTCTATGATGGTTTATATAATTATATTTACCATATTGAAAGACATCTCAAATGCTTTCCTTGTCTCATCTATCCTAGTTCATAATTTCAGCTCTTCCAAAAAGATTATTTGTGTTTGTCAATACAAATCAGCAAATTTAAACAGATATAATAAGTAATACATTCATAAACAATAAAAAATATTTTAATTGTTGTTCACCAATGACAATGTATGGATATACAAATTCACCCTGATTGATTGGTTGGTTGTTTGTTGTCCCATCTTCCAGACTTTATTCCACACGACCTTAGAACTGGTCTTGCGGGTAATAGAAGATGTATATTTGATCCAAGATTCCTTCTGGCTCTGGCACTGGACAAAACAAGCTTTTGCCCTGGCACATTTGAATGCTTCAAGGTTGGGGGACATTGGATATCTCCACAACATCTCCCAAGCCTTGTTCTGAGCCTTTTCGAGCTGCGGTGCAATCTGGATTCCACTACGGTTTCAGAAAACGAGGAAATTGTATTGAAGTTTCAGGAATTATGGATGCAGCTGCATCTATGATTCAGTCTGTGATCTCTGCTACTGTGCCACATTGATCGGCTCCTGGCTGACAGAGTGTTTGTCAAGCTCAGAGAGGAGCTCAAAGCCACTCCAGTCAGCATGATCAAGCCTCTATCATGAGATGTGTGAAGGTCTGCAAGGCCCCCAGGGAAGATAGTGCACACCATAGGGAGGTGATCACTTCTGTAAGAGTTATCATTGACCTCCCATGTAAAGAGTGAAAGGATTGAGGAGGAGCAGATAGTGAGATCAATGGCAGTGAATGTGTGGGTTGGGGAGTGAAAGTACATACTGACACTGGTGTTCAACATGGAGAGAGATGGATCCAAGAGCCATTGTTCCAGGACCCCACCCCTCCTGCTGGTGTCAGCACTGACCCAAAGTGGACTGTGTCAATTGAAGTCCCCCAGGATAAGGAAGGGGGATGGCAGCTGTGAGACAAGATCATCAAGTTCTTCCTGGAAGACAATGCTTCCAGGTAGAAAATATACTGAGCAGACAGTCAGGGAGAAGCCCATGAAGAGGTGGATGGCTATCGTCTCTAAGTTGGTGGAGGGGTATGAACTGGAATGGAGAATGGTTGCTAACAAGGATGGCAATGCCCCTGCGAGCTGTACCACCTGCATCTTGGTTCTGTGAACTAGCGAAAAGTGCCGGGTCATAGGATCTGTGACTGGCTGCAAGTATGTCTCATGCAGACACACACAGATGGGCTGGTGTACCTGAAGGAGGGCCTTGATGTCATCAAGATTCCTCTGGAATCCACGACAATTCCTTATAGAAGTGTGGCCATCTCCTATAATAGCACGCTTCTGAGTGGGCAGACGACGAACTCCTATTCAACTTAACTGCCGGTTTAGTGAATAGAAGGCAGTCTGTATCCATGTCCTCAGAATCATCAGTAGGACATGGATCTGTTACCACCTTTTGTAGAGGTGGTAAGATTTTCTTCTTTGGCCTGGTGGAGCCCCTTCAGTTTGGAAGGTCTAGCTGTCTGAGGATGGGAAGGAGGAGGCCTTCCAGTGGAGGTGGAAGGCTGAGTTGCAGGAATGGAAACCAGGGTTGATGTAGAAGTCGACACCAACCTTGGTTTTGTCTGCATCAGGAGGTATTTTGTTGTAAGTGAGAAAGATTCAGAAGGTGGTACACTAATGCCAGTCTGCACTGCCACTAAAGTCATTGGAATGATGGGCTTTCCAATGACTGCACTGGCATAGTAAACCTTGCCAGGTGGGTGATGCAGCAAGTTTTCTCGCCTCAATCTAAGAGAAGTTTTTAATTGTTTTCAAAGGTTGAACCTCCTTTTCCTCCTTCCACTTTTAACAGTCGTGAGAATATGCTGGATGCTTGCCACTACACACGGCTTGCCTTTTCTGCTGTGCAGTTAGTATCAAGGTGATCCTTACTGGTCAGTGAGCACAGATGGGTTTGCCCTGGCAAGTTGTGCGGGCATGACCGTATATCTGGCACCGAAAACAGCACAGAGGGTTTGGTACTTCACAATGCAAATAACTGCCTCACAATATAAATAACCTGTCTTGATGGAAGAAGGCAGGAGTGGCATGCTGAAGGTTATAATCAGTAATTGGGTGGGTACCAATTTACAATCACGATGAGTCAAAACCCAGTGGACCACTGTTACTCCTTGGGGAGTGAGCTTTGAGAGTATTTCCTCCTCGGTGACTTTGAGAAGGTCTCACTCAGTGATCACATCCCAAGAGGAATCCAAGGTTTCGTGGGAAGTGACCACGACAGCCACCCCACCAATCTCTGTAACTTTCAGGAGTAGTTCTGAATGTTTTGAACAAGCAGTCTCAACTTGCAAGTCACCAGATCGTAAGCGCTTGATGGATTTCAGATCTCCCGCAAGACCTTTCAAACCTTTGACAAAAAATGGGGACATGTCCCAAATTACCTGATCACCCATGGAGTGGATGATCAGGAATCTTGGGGACGAAGTCACAGACAAAGAAGATGACAGCATAGATGACAAAGACAATGAAGAAGATGGGGCTCATGTTGAGCCCTCTTAGCAGCATTGATTGAATCAATTGTATCAACTCTCATGATTATTGTTGTGTGGTTCAGTACCTGCTGTCCCCACCCTCCATGGAGCCCAACAAGGGATGCCCACTTAGGCATCAGGGCTACACAGGCACTATATCCACACAGACAGTGAGCCAAGCCCTCCCAAATAAATGAAAGGAAAATGAAAGGAAAATGAAAAGAGAAATGTGCAGAAAAAAACTTTCTGCACAAAAAGAGCTAAGCAAAAAAAATAAGAAAACCATGACAGCTAAACTGGTCTCACAAAGAAAGGATAACTACAAAAGGAAAATGAGTTGTGGAGAAACTTGCAAATCTGTACACGTATGTGGGCAAGGTTACTCACTGCTCCTCATGGTTGACCCTAGCAGGTCCTGCCTGCCAGTCGATTGCTCCTGGGGGGGGGGACTCCAATCCCAGGAACTCCTTTTTACCAGAAGCAGAGGCCAAAGCAGTGTGTAACAGCGGCCCCAGAGTTCACTGCCTAGCCCCTCAACAAACAGGTAAGGCAGTCAAAGTGGACCCTGCCAGTCATGAGCTGAGGAGAGAAGACGGTGACCCCCAAGCAACTACCAGGATCCTCCTTTCCTGGGACATGGGTCCTGTGCACGACAAACATGCGGACAAGCATTCAAGACCCTGTGAAGGCACTCGAGCCAGCAGAACCTTCACAGAGTGGTCTCGTCACTGCGCTTTTTTCAGAATATCATCAGTCATGATAATTCATAGACACTATACTGCCAACAGCTGAGGGAAGGGTTGAGTTGTTTTTACCTCTAAGTGGCAGTTTTTTTTGCACAAAATGGGCTAAATGGCCAGATTACAAGGACCCCGAGGGCTCAGAGAAGGTTGGAGGAAGGAGTTCCACTGTACAACTGTTAGTATACAAATGGAAAGCTTCTGTAAAGGCCATCCAACATGTTCTTTAACGTGCACAAGGTATGGCTCTCTTGCACATGGTGTCATGACTTTATGTCCCATCTGATGGACAGCAGCATTTTCAAGCCCATCGGTGTCCCTTATTGACCAAGGGCAGGAAGTTTTGAAGAGACATGAGGAAGGAAAGGATACCATTTTAACCAAATTAAAATTCAGTTTCATTTTAATAAAGTAATTTCTAACAGCGTAAATCAAAGGGAATTGATAAATGAAATATCCTCTGGAGAAAGAGTGATCAAAAGTTGTTCCCATTTTCTTATTTTGTTTAAATTTTAAGTTGATTTAGAAGTGAGGCCAACAAGGTTGCCATACACTCTTTTTTTTGGCAGCATTGAACTACCCAATGCAATAGCACCCACCCCTCACTGCCCTCAGTCAGTAGGGAACACCAATGGGCTTGAAAATGCTGCCATCCATTGGATGGTACATAAGGACATGGCTCAATGTGACCCTACTATTGCTACATTTCCTATATTTTTAATGCATATTTAACCCTTTATTGCCTGTAGACTTGTTGTAGAAATAAACTTAATATTTCATAAAGTGAAGGAACAATTGTTCTTGCAAGGCTATAAAGAATTAACAACAGTTAAAAATGGCACCATGGCAGTTTTTTTTGGCACACTACATAATGCATTTGATATATACCAGTGTTGGTATAAGGAAAAGAAATACATTTCATTATGGTCAACTATTATAGTCTAATTTTAGTCTTTAGGTGTATACACCTATTTTTCCACTCCCCATAGATTCTTAAAAGTCTCATCAGCATTCCCTATTTGTTTGTTAATCTCATCACCTGTATCTTTTACATAACTCCCATGATAATTAAATTGAGACACTTGCTCAAGGGTGCAACTATTCAGAGGGGCTGAAGCACCAACTGCCTGACCAATTTTCATCACTTTAGTTTTATCTCTGTTTATCATCAAACCAACTCTATTACCAGTCTCAACAACAGCCCTAATGAAAGAATTCATCTCATCAACATCATTAGCCAACAAGGACAAATCACCTGCATAATCTAAATCAGAAATTTTTGTATCTCCAGACCATTTAAGGTCAAAATCTTTCCCTTGCAGTGAATTCACATAATTCATCAATAACCAAACTAAGGAGAAAAGGAGATAAAATGCACCCTTGTTGAATACCAGAAGCAATGCTAAACCAATTGCTACAAGCCTTACCAACTCTCACACATGACTCAGTGTTAGTATAGAGAGCTTTCATTAATTTGTCTGGTACGCCATATGATCTCACAATCAACCAGAAATTATGGCAATCAACAAAGTCAAAACTCTTTTTTAAATCAACAAAGCTAGTAACCCAGTTTTCTGAAACTCTAAACATTTCTCAAGGACCTGCCTAAATGAAAAAATCTGATCTTGTATCACTTCTGAATTCACACTGCTCCACACACAATTTTCCATCAACCATATTTTTAATCAGAGCCATATCTAGTGCCATTTTTATGATTAAATTATTGACTTTTAAAACAAGAAAACATAGTATTGCTGCAGTGTAGTATATAACAAAGCCTGTTTAAAAATGATCCCATTCTTTCTCAACTTCAGGAGTAAGCAAACCACAATTGTCATAACGACTAAGAAACCTATCATAGTATGCTTTGCGCATATCTAGATCTTGCAGAACTTTAGTGTTAAAGGTAATTCTCTTAACCTTAGTGCAACATTTCTTAAGCTTCAGTTGCAAGACACTTTTGATCAGGTAATGATCTGACTCAATTTCGGTTCCCCTATATGATCTGGTATGCTTAACCGAACTAGCCCATTTGGGATTTGGTGTTAATTAAAATATAATCTATCATATTCCTATGCAACCCATCAAGTGAAACCCATGTGTATTATAAATGTCCCGGTGTTTGTAGTATGTGTTAGTTATTCGCAAACCATTAAGTTTACTTACCTGTAGAAGACATTTCCCATTGCCATTGGAACTACCAATGCCAAAGGGACCTAAAGTTCCTGGCCAAAGGTCAGAGTCAGTACAATCTAATCACTGAAGTCACCTAGCACAACAGAAATATTTCCTTCACAGAAGTCAAAATATCCTGACGCTGTCTGTAAACTTTATCCTTCTCGTTCTCATCAGAATCCACTGTGCGGGTGTAACAACAGATGATATTCAAGTCTTTAATTTTTGTTTTAAAATTTGCTGTAAGAAATCTTTCATTAATGCAGTCATATCCTAGAAGAGCATCACTGTCTGTTGAGAAGAAAACCTACACCTTGGAGATGCTATCCATCTTCCCTCACTGAAAAGAGAATTTTAAATTTTTTTTAAGTATATGAGCTTTAACTGTCCATCTAGTCTCTTGCAAGCCTAGAATATCTAGGTTATAACTCTAGAATTCCTGTGTGACAACGTAAAGAGAACAATCCTTATGTAACATCCTCACATTCCACATACCCGCAGAAAGAAAATAGCTGCTAGATTTAATTCCTAATCACAGGCATGGGACAAAGACCCATTCCCCCACTGCTAACGGCTGAAGTCACTTATGCTGGCAGGAACTTCAGGCACCACCTTTGCAAGTGGACCTTTTCAAGAACCAGAATTTAGATAGAAACTGCCCTGCCTGAGACACATTACTCCAGTGTAGGATTGGCAATGCCAACTACCTAAGTGAATGTTCAGATACCTGTGATGGCCTCTGCAGAATTATCCACCAGCTTATGCAAGATATCGTATGTCTCTGTTAACTTAGGGTTGGCAACCCAAAGGCAAACAGAAACACAGCAGCAGATTTTCTCTCAACAGAGGCCCACCAGTGCAGCAAATCCAGGATCCATAATCAAGCTCAAAGCCATAAAGCAGTCCAGTCTAATGGGGTATAAATGGTCAGCACCAGGACCCTGTAAAGTTGACCACTCCTCAGCAGGGCAGAAAAAAAAGAAAAAGGCAACCATACTGATCTGGCAGCCCTCCCCTTCTATTCCCTTCCAAAAGAGAACGTCTTTTCAGAAAGGAACTAATGGCCTGTACCACGAGAAGGCAGAATTGGACATTAGGTGTTAGGCCTAGCCGGTTCTGTGCATAATCACTGGGGAATGGTACACAGCTCTCCTTCCAGTTTATGCCTAGCTACTATTTACACACCTTAGAAATTGCAGAGCTTCAAATTTAGCTTTCCATTGACATAACATGAGTCATCTTAAATTCTGGGCATTACTGCAATAGCAGTTCCTGTGAATTATGAGCTATTTGTATACCACATTGTTACCGACTATGTAACTAGTTATCCAAAACAGAGCATAATTTTCCATTGAGCAAAGAAATATTTAACCGAGAATTAATAATGTTACCTGTTTTGTAAGAACATCCAAAGCAGCTATGTAATTCTTATGTTGCAGATGATATTGTATAACTCTTTCAAAATCTGGAAAGAAAACAACCTTTTATGCCATGATAAATATTAAAATACTATTAATGTTTAACTAGAAGCGATGCATTAAAAAAATAAAAATATACTGAACAATTACTATAGTATTGAAATTAAGAATACATTTTTTTTTTGTCTACTGCTATAACTTAGGTAAAAATGCAAATGGTATACTTAGTCAGCCACTGTGAAATTCTGATGTGAAAGAGAATATATGAAATTCTGAAATGTGTTTGGTCAAGGGTTAAAATTACTATCAGAGAACTTTGATTTATATCACAATTTACGATTTTCATGGATTTATACCTTATTTTGCAAATTCTGATGAAAGACTAATAACAACAATGTCAAATTTTCACAGACCATATGTTTCTATGTATTTGAGCTTTTGTGGTTTGTAAAATTCTTAATCTTAAAACTGAAGACTCACAATGTAAAGTCACTTCAGTTCAAGGCTAATAGCTAAGAGTAATTTCCTAGAATTCTCATCTGTGCCACTATATAACAAATTAATCAATTTTACATTTTTGAATAAAATACTCAAACAGGTGAGAGATTTTACAAATTGGAGAAAAACCATTCTAGGAAAACATGCAATTTCCAATATGAGTATGACATCCTTAAGGTTAGTAAGCATTTCATCTTAGTTTTTGTCCACAAAAAATTGCACAATTCCATACAAAACCATTCTACCATTGAAAAAGAGACACAAAGTTAGGTCAGAATATAACATTCATGCATTTACTTTTGATTTTCATATAATTAATAGGTAACTTTCTTTTAATTTCTCTTTCATTTCCAGCTAGAAAATTAAAAGAATTGATAATACAGAAGAACTTTTTTTTTTTCTTTTCAAAAAACTTTTATCACCCTTTATGGATTTTACATTTTTTTTTATCTGCCAACTTCAAGAATATAAATACAATGCAATTATCTCTATTAATAATAAAATCACAAACTTTTAGCTGAAGATAATGGTTTGAGAATAACTATAACTCTTCGCCAGCATACTAGGATTTCACCTAAATAGATTACATAGAATTATGACTGATTATGTGTTAATTAACTGTAAATGGGTTAGATCTGCTACGAATACCAGGGCAACTGGTGATGAGACAGGTTCATACCTGTCTCATCACTATGCTAAAACTGTCTTAAAATAGAAGTGTGCTAAAATGTGCTAAGGAACTGCATTTTGAAGGACCCAGAAATACATATATTATCATGATAAGCTGTTTAGTAATTATGAAAACTACATTTTATTTATAAATGTCAGTGGTGAAGCATTCATGAAATAAATGGAAGTAGTGCTTACCTTAAAATTATCAGGAATCAAAAGGAAAAGACATATTAAATATCCACGTATGATATAAATATTTTTATAAAAAAATAAAAGTATTTTCTTAATTTAAATTATTTCATTCTAGCAAAAATTTTCATTTTTCTTGACATTCTTCGAATTTTGATCACATTGCATTATGTAAGAAATAGATGGCCTGTCTGCCAGGCTAATCGAGCTAGGAGTGTATGAAAAATCTATCTTCACTTCTACTGCATTGGGCAAAATATTTCAGAGCAGAAGTTGCAGTTTCCATCCTCAGAAAGCACAAATTTTTGATTAGTATGTGATTATTTCCAGATGCTTCTCTGCATTAGTTCCCATTCTAAATATCTGTGTTCTGCTACAAACATACAGCATATGTGCCACTCTGTGCTCTAAGCTGTCAGTGTCTGTTAGTCATTTCTTAGTTACTTAGTAGAAGACATTAATTCCAAGCAGAAGCTCAGTAAGTGCAAACATTTTTGATCTATTATTAAAAAAAAAAGACAATTTTTTTTTCATTTACTGCTTTATGTCGACTTGGCATTTTAAACACACTCCATACTGTTTAGTTTTCACTACCTCTAAATTATATACAAATTTTTTGTAATATACTGTTCACTGGTGAATAACACCATCAAAGTCCAAAGAGAATCAACTGCTGAAGTGATCTGTAACTTGTTTGACTATGTTTTCTTTACTGTAGTAACAGCTAGTGAGTGCATTTCAATAGTACGATATGAATAACAAAGGGTACATAAAACAAATTAAAAGAGTTGCCAGTGGACATATGCAAGAAACCCAGTATGGGTATATAATCTACGAAGATTATTGTTGTGTGAGTAACTCAGTGTAATGCAAAAGATATTTCTTATGATACATTTCACTCATTTCTTGAAAATGAAGACATGATAAAAGTGATTAGTAATAATATTGCCTTAATTACACATTTTTGAATAATTTTTTCTTATTACATATGACCATACATTGTAGTTTTAGTGTAATAAAACTAATACGAAGGAAAATATTTCTGATTCCTAATTATTTTTCATTAAACCTAGATAAATTGTCCTCTTATATTCTTCATTTTCACTTCTTATTAAAAGTACCGATGTACATCTAATATAAATGTTAACTATTTATGCATTTTGTTGTGCTTTGGTAAGATATGTACATCTAGTGGAATCACTCTTCTTAACAATATTTTGTATTATGATTATATACTAACATAATCCACGTGAACAAAACAAATCAAGTGCCTAGTTATAGAAATACCACTTGCAAACCCTGAAAATGATTGCCAAATATATAAGTTTATGTAGAAACCTTTGCTCTTAGGCAACAAATTTATAAATAGAAATGAAGACTAAACAGTAATGCAGATCTGCATCACTTTGTTTCCTTCTGTATTACAGAATTACTGTTGTTTGCACATATTATCTGTCACAATATGATTTAATCTCATATGCTTTTACTAACTTATAAATATAACTGATGGTTTGGAGTGCAATCTTCTGTTATACTGAAATGGTTTCGCTTTTATCAATGTTTTCCAGATCTCATTGGTGAACATAAAACAATTTGTATTGAAAACTTAACGAATTTAATAAAATCTCTATGACACTGTATATCATTAAAACGTAGCAGAATCATCCTCCACATCCTCAAGCAGCCATGGGCTAGAGGTCCAGCCAGACAGTGCAATTTAGTTCTCCAAGCATATCTGCTGCATCTGGCCACTGCATACCAATTCTAACAATTCCTATTTGACAGTGTCTGCCCACTGCATCCTAGGTCTCCCTCTCTTTCTGGGGCCTTTAGAAGGCAGATAATCCAATATAAGTAATAATATTAAAGTATCTGCTTTTAAGTTAACAAGCTGTTTTAAGATGGGTGCCAATGGCACACAAGTCTTATAAATATTTCTTACTGATAAAAAATTTCCTTCTCTATTTAGAATTACTAATAGGAGACAAGTTAACATTACATGCACCCTTTAGGCATGAAGTCACCATGTAAGGCGAGATGTTACATATCCATTATTTTATGTCGATACCTCAAAGGGTAGACTATGATACTATACAATGAAAAGACACTAAAGCTGATTTAAGTGGAAGGTAAGTTCATCATCAAAGCAAATTATTGTATAAGAGATATTACTTTACAGTTCAAGAAGTATTTTAAATGCAAGTATGTCGCTAACCAATGAGATCAGTAGCATTGATGTTATTGTCTAAATATGTGAGCTGTTCAAGTGAACTGGTCTGAATAGCCCAACCAAAATATCTTACCTTACCAAGGTCGATAAACCTGACCTATTTTAGTGCAAAGGTCTGCTTACCTGACCTATTACTAATTTTCTTTACTTGCACTACCAATTGCACTGGTCTAGCAAACTAGTTAATAGAGCTTTTGGACATCAGGTAATGTAAGAAGCAATACTACTTTTGTCATTTATTGTATAATTAAATTTTGAAAATGTAATAATAAGACTTAGATAAAATAAGGAGATAATTATTTGTTGGATGTCTCTGCACTGATGTGGGCCAACACATTTCATGACCCAAGAGTTTGGTCACATCTTCGATAGGCAAGTGAAGAAGGATTGCCACGACTTTATATAAGGCTGGCACTATGTCACTTTACATATGTGTTGGAGTCAATCTCCAATGGGAGCTGGTATTCTCAGAACAGTCATTTCCATGGTGATGGCAGTGGGAAAATGTCTGTATTGCACAATATGTGTTGATTAATGTTAATAATTAAATTTTTCATAAAGGATAATTGAAAATTTGTTGGTGGGAAAACAATTATTTTAGTGTCAATTATGGTATTTTTTTTTTTGATTCGTGACATTTGGGACAGAGAAGTATCCTAGAAGCTACTCCTAGCTTTTACAGGCCTTCTCATACAAGGACATGTCCTATTAAGACCGAAGTCACTGCGGATCACAACATCAGTTAGAGCTAACAGAGCACACAAAATATGTCTTGTTGGAACAATGGCTAGCTGCCTAGTGGTATGTAATTTATATTTATAATTTATATTTATAATTTATATTTATAATTTATATATCTGATTTATAATCTGCACTGAAGAGTCAAAACATTATGACCACCTGCCTAATATGATGTTGATCCTCCACGTGCTGCCAAAACAGCTCTTACCCAGTGGGGCATGGATGTTATAAGATTTCTAAAGGTTCTTGTGGTATTTGGTACCATCACATTATCACCAGATCCTTTAACTCTTGTAAGTTATGTTATTGAGTCGTCGCAGATCAGATATACTGTTTCAACACAAACCACAGATGTTAGATTGGATTGATATTCAGGGAATCTGGAGGCCAGGGAAATACCTGGAAGTCTTCCTCATGTTCTGCTAAACCATTCTTGAACAATCCAGGCAGTGTGACAGGGTGCATTATCCTGCTGAAAGAAGGCACTACTAGAGGGGAATACCATTGCATGAAAGGATGTACTTGGTCTGCAATGATGTTTAGGTAGGTGGTAAATGTCATAGTTTCCTGCACATGAATGACTGGACCCAGGGCTTCCCAGCAGAATACTGCCCAAAGCATTACACTTCCTCCACCAGGCTGTTTTCGTCCCATGGTGCATCCTGGTGCCAACACTTTGACAGGTAAATGATGCACACGTACCCAGCCATCCATATGGTGCAACAGGAAATGAGATTCATCGGACCAGAAGACCTACTTCCAATCATTCAAGGTCCACTTTTGATGCTCGCATGTCCATTGTAGGCACTTTTGACAGTGAACCAAGGTTAGCATGGGTACTTGGAGTGGTCTGTGGCCATGCAGCCCTATTTTCGGCAGGGTTCGATGTATTGTGTGTTGTGACACATTACTCCTGTCACCAGCATTCAAATTATGGGTGAGTTGTGCCACAGTATCCCTTTTGTTGGTTCATTACCATACAGGATAGCCTTCGCTCACCTCTAGCATTGATGAGCAATGGTCAGCTGACACCTTGCCGGCAGTTTGTGGTTTTTCCCTCTTCGGACCACTTTTTGAACCATGGCTGACCATGAGCGCCCCACAAGCCTTGCCATCTGAGAAATGCTCTGAAGCAGTTGTCCAGCCATTACAATTTCGCCTTTATCAAACTCACTGAAGAACAAGAATAATACTGATTAACATAGCTCAATATCAGGTGTTATTTATACCATTTCATGACCTTCACACATGCCTTCTTTTCCCTGCAGTTGCTTTGATTTGCATAAAGATGCACTGGTCATGATGTTTTGGCTCTTCAGCGTATATTATAGATGAATATAATAGTTTGTGCTAAAGGAGTGGTGGTTTTTCTTTTTTTATATCAGTATTGTGTTCTTTAAGTCTGAGGGAGTCAGTAGCTTTATTTTTTGCAACAAGACGATGTGTTGTGATAAGAATCGGTAAGAAGCAGTGTTTTTCACTCTGATTGATATATCAAGTAATTTGAATATTTTAAAATTATTTTCTACGATTTTGGAGTTACAGAAGATGGTGGATGTTTCTTTTAGAGAAAAATGAAGTGAACAGTTTAAATGTCATTACAGTTTGACTTAGGAATAATATAAAGGAAAGCCTACTGAGCCCAGTGTTAAGATTTGATTGCTCTGTAAAATTAGATTACATTTATCTAAGTTTAAATGCATCTTTAATGAGATACTACATTACTAGAAATAATAAATGCAAGATATATATCTAATGTACATGAATAGATAAGAATATAAAAATCTAGATTTGTAAAATGTCTGAACTTATATGTAATTCTTGTTCGAACTCTATATATGAGGAAAGAGAAAGTATATGCTGTGAAAATGGCTGTAAAGGATTCTTTCACCCTAACTGTGCTGGACTAAACGAAATTAAATTTAGAAACTTTACTAAGGATAAAAGGAAGAAGTGGAAGTGTCCCAATTGTATGATCAGAAATAAGGACACATTTTTGGAAACAGAAATACTTGAATGAGAACACTGTAAAGATATGGGAATGGCTACAGGAGCGCCCCACAAGCCTTGCCATCTGAGAAATGCTCTGAAGCAGTTGTCCAGCCATTACAATTTCGCCTTTATCAAACTCACTGAAGAACAAGAATAATACTGATTAACATAGCTCAATATCAGGTGTTATTTATACCATTTCATGACCTTCACACATGCCTTCTTTTCCCTGCAGTTGCTTTGATTTGCATAAAGATGCACTGGTCATGATGTTTTGGCTCTTCAGCGTATATTATAGATGAATATAATAGTTTGTGCTAAAGGAGTGGTGGTTTTTCTTTTTTTATATCAGTATTGTGTTCTTTAAGTCTGAGGGAGTCAGTAGCTTTATTTTTTGCAACAAGACGATGTGTTGTGATAAGAATCGGTAAGAAGCAGTGTTTTTCACTCTGATTGATATATCAAGTAATTTGAATATTTTAAAATTATTTTCTACGATTTTGGAGTTACAGAAGATGGTGGATGTTTCTTTTAGAGAAAAATGAAGTGAACAGTTTAAATGTCATTACAGTTTGACTTAGGAATAATATAAAGGAAAGCCTACTGAGCCCAGTGTTAAGATTTGATTGCTCTGTAAAATTAGATTACATTTATCTAAGTTTAAATGCATCTTTAATGAGATACTACATTACTAGAAATAATAAATGCAAGATATATATCTAATGTACATGAATAGATAAGAATATAAAAATCTAGATTTGTAAAATGTCTGAACTTATATGTAATTCTTGTTCGAACTCTATATATGAGGAAAGAGAAAGTATATGCTGTGAAAATGGCTGTAAAGGATTCTTTCACCCTAACTGTGCTGGACTAAACGAAATTAAATTTAGAAACTTTACTAAGGATAAAAGGAAGAAGTGGAAGTGTCCCAATTGTATGATCAGAAATAAGGACACATTTTTGGAAACAGAAATACTTGAATGAGAACACTGTAAAGATATGGGAATGGCTACAGGAGAACACCAAAGGGAAGAATTGTATTCACTGAGAGAAACAGTTAGTTCTCTTAAAAATGAAATTTGGGAGTCAGTAATTGGCATTAGAAATGACATAAGAGAAGAAACCGTTTCTTTGAGAAATGACATAAAGAAGGACAATGATAGTTTTAGAAATGATCTAAAGAAGGATAGTGATAGTATTAGAATTGATATAACGGAAATAAAAAGATCCTTGGATTTTAATTATGAAGTGTTACAAGATCATATAAAAACATTCAAGGAATTTAAAACTCAGTTTGATAAACTGAAAGGAGAAAGTCAGGCTTTATTCAGTGAAAACAGTACCTTGAAACAAAGAAAAACAGTACCTTGATCAAAGAAATTAGAAAAGATGTAAATGAATTAGAAGCCAGATCAAAAGCAAATAACACTGAAATTCTAGGACTACCAGAAGAGCCGGGTGAGAAAATAAATATGATTGAAAAAGTTGCTAATATATTGAAGATAGGGGAAAAGGATCAAATTGAAATAGCTCATAGAGTTCCAACAATCAATAAAAATAAACCTAAGCCAATTATAGTTAAATTTATGATAAGAAGATAACAGATAAATGGATACTAATAGCAAAAGAAAACAGAATTTAACAGCAAATGTGATAAGCAGTAAATTCAGGAATAATAATATATACATAAATGAGCACCTACCAAAATATGTAGAAAAAACCTCTTTTTTATAGGTAAACAATTCAAGATAAAGAATAAATACCAGTATGCATAGATAAAAGAAGGCAAAATCTTTTTGAGGAAGTCTTAAGAATCAAGAATATTTAGAATAAGAGATGAAGATGACTTATTGTCATTAATATAAAAAGGTTAATATATTATGATGTGTATATATAGTATGGACCTCTCAGAGGTAAAACAGATTTTAGATTTAGAAATAAATCTTATTATGAAGAACTTTAATTTTCCTATATGTTTAAAGCAGAAAACTATTCTTGTAGATTTAGTAAGCTTTGCATTTTGGAAAAAAATACATTGCTTACAATGTAGTATGATTCTTTTTCATATTCCAATGACAGTTTTGTTCCTGATACTTTTTGTTAGCAATTGCTGTAGAAACAAAAATATTTTGCTCTTTCTAACTGATTATAATAAATTATTAATTGGAATATTCTATAACCTGGTGCAAATGGGTATAATAATTATCTATCTTATTTCTAAATATGTATTGCAACACATGGTGAAGAAAAATGTGACTATTAAACAAGTAATAGTGAACAGAAGGAGAAAGGAATTTAATTTTGTACATAATGCTTTTGAAATTCCTAGTACCATCATAGTAAGGGCTACATATAATAAATCTGACATAATACAAGGTTTTGCTGCTGATAACTTATCTGAATGTTATGCTTCTTTTCTGTATGCTCAATTTATAATAAAATAAACAGTGTGCCTAAAGGCCTCAGAAAGAGGGTGAGACCTAGGATGTGGTGGGGAGACAATGTTAAACAGGACCTTGTTAGATCCATTAGTACATTTAGTACATTTAGATATATATCTAGATCCATAGTACATTTAGATATATATCTAGATGCAGCAGATGTAACTCAGAACAGATATGCTTGGAGAACTAAATTGCATGGTCTGGTTGGACCTCCATAGTTCTTGGCTGTTTGAGGATGATGATGATGATACATTTAGGAAACAAATTCTAATTTATATACTTGCTTTTCACATACACTGATAATGCTTTTGCAATACAATGTTATTGATTTTGATATATATTTATTAGTAGGAAAATTGACAATATCTGGAAGAGCTGAATTGTTTGCATTACATATTTACAATTGTTTCTCATAATACCAAGGACCAAAGGGGATCACATGAAGTTGTAATGATTGTTTACTTGGGGCAAGTTAACTGTAAACAAGTACATTTATATATTTACAAGGGAAAATTAACAAAAAATCATATTACTTCTTTAACATTCCAAATTCCTCTATAGGGAAACAGTTGTACCTAGAAATCCTGCTGGATGCTAATATTCAAAATCTTATTGCATTGACTCTTATATTGGAAATGAGCCTAATTTGTTTTAATCTGTTTTTATGTATAATTTATGTCAAAATTGAATTGCATGTTACAATTGCTTGCAGTAGTTCTTTTCAATGTAGGGAAACTAATGGATTGTAATGGGATTATAATTACAATGGGATTGTAATGTGGGTTGAATAAAAAAAAAGCTTGCTTCAGCCAACTCTTTGCTATAGACTCTCTGAATCTTAAGATAGGTGTATGAAACAAACCATTTTACATGTAATTGCTTTCCAAAAACCACCGATAGTGCTTTTGGAAGATAGTATTATTGCTTTGGCATAAACTTGGTAGCAGAAAAATTGAGAAGAGTAGGAAAAATTGTAATTTTTGTATTAGATACTTGCAATAGTTTTTCACATTGTCAAGGATGAAAGAGCTCACGTGGAGTTGTACTGGTTGTTCCACTGGGGCAAGATCACTTTAAATGGGTACATATTCATATTTACAAAGGAGAACTAACAATAATAAAATCATATTACTTCTTTAATATTCCATTTTTCTCTGTAGGAGAACATTTGTACATAGAAATCCTGCAGGTTGTTAATATGCAAAATCATATTGCATTGACTCTGATATTGGAAATGAACCTAATTTGTTTTCATCTGTTTTTATGTACAATTTATGTTAAAATCGAATTGCATGCTACAATTGCTTACAGTAGTTCTTTTCAATGTAGGGAAACTAATAGATCATATGGGATTGTAATGTGGGTTGAGTCAAAAAAAGCTTGCTTCAGCCAACTCTTTGTTATAAATAAAAAATAAATACCCCCTCAAGCAGCTGCTTGCCACAGAGGTCTGACAGGAGCCTGTCAGTTTATATGCCATAGTAGAAGGTCTGAGAGGATGGCAGGACCTCAGCAGAAAAACGACACACACAGCCATGCCTTATCCGGGGCTCGAACCCAGGTCCCGGGGATCAGTAGCCAAGCGCGCTAACCACTCGTAGACTCTCTTAATTTTAAGTTAGGTGTATGAAACAAACCATTTTACATCTAATTGCTTTCCAAAAACCACTGATAATGCTTTTGGAAGATAGTATTATTGCTTTTGGCATAAACTTGGTAGCAGGAAAGTTGACAAGGTTAGGAAAAGTTGCAATTTTTATGTTAGATACCTGCAATAGTTTCTCACATGTAAGGGATCAAAGAGTTCACATGTAGTTGTAATGGTTGTTCCATTGGGGCCAGACCACTTTAAACAAGTACATTTCCATATTTATAAAGGAAAATTAACAACAATAAAATCATACTACTTCTTAAAATTTCAGATTCCTCTGCAGGAAAAGAATTGCCCATAACAATTCTATCAGAAGATGCTAATATGCAACTTTTAATTTAATTGGTAGTGTTCTTGGAGGAGAGTACAAGTAGTTTTCGTTTGTTTTTGAAATTAAGTAAATGGGTTCAGTGTGTAAAACCTTATATGTATGCTACAGTTACTTGTAGTAGTTTATTTCAATCTAGAGAAGCAAATAGATTACATGAAGTTGTAATGTGTGTTGAGTTAGAAAAATCTTGCTTCACCCAAGTATACATTGACATGTTGAACACAGAAAAAATACATATAACTCTAGTGAGGGTTATAAATACTTTTAATACCCATACAAGGGAACCATTTCAGATGAAGAGATTATTTCAAAATGTTGCTGAGTATGAATTATATGAAATTTGTAATTTCATTGCTTTATCGTTTTTGTATATATTGGCGTAAGGGTATGAAATATATTTTAAATACACTGATACTGCTTTTTGAAAGATTTAAGCACATGTTCTGTTTCTATGTATTATGGAACTTGGCAGTATGCTTTTTGTGTAAATTAGATAAATAAAATAAAACTTAGAACTGAGATATTTAGTGCTAAGATACTTAGAACTGAGATATTTAGTGCTAAGATACTTAGAGCTGACTATTTAGAGCTAAGAGTAAAATTTTTTGAAAGAGGGGCTGTTAATAGAAAAAGTAAATGCATACATGAAATTTGTGAAAAGACAAAGAATCGTCTACTGATGGATATATTCTATGAAGGAAGGTTTTTCAATGTGGAAAGGGTGTATTTATTATACAGTATTTGTTTAAGAATTTTCCTTTCTTCACTCAATATATTTAGAGTGTGTAAGATAAAAATTCAAAATGTTGAAATGATGATTATTGATATAAAAAGAAATTGTGAATTTGAAATTTGTGAAAAGAATTATTTGGAGATAACCATTTCCCATGATGGCCGTCCCGTGGTCGAGTGGTTAGCATGCTTGGCTACTGATCTACGGGACCTGGGTTCGAGCCTCGGGTAAGGCATGGATGTATGTGTTGTTTTTCTGCTGAGGTCCTGCCATCCTCTCAGACCTTCTACTATGGCATATACACTGGCAGGTTCCTGTCAGACCTCTGTGGCAAGCAGCTGCTTGAAGGGGTATTTATTTATTTTTTTATTTATTTGCCATGATAGACAATTTTCTATGGGACGAGTGTCACCATCTAGATGGTATTATTAAATTTGTTAATAAATGTAATATTTTTCTGACTTGGAGAGTGGTTAAAAATACAATTAAAAGACCTTGCTCAGGAATTAATTAACATAACTTAAACATTCTCTGTTGTTGAGCAATAAAATTTTAAAGTTCATCCTTCAAATTATTTGCATGTTAAAAGTTTTTAGAAGAAGACTCAGAAGCTTTTCAGAGCAAGGATAGTGCTCCATCTTCAGTGAAGTGATACTGCGTGGTGATGTTATGGCTGTTCAGAGCTTCTTTCCACATATTGTGAAGGGCGATTCCAGTATCTTGGTTGCAGGTGGAGATGAGTGAGGGTGGGTCATTACTTCAACAGCCTCGCAGACTATGTTTCGGTAGAAACTGGATGCACTTGCAAGCAGTGTGACATGCTCCCAGTCTATTATTGCTGCGTGTTGTACAGCTAGCTCAGTGGCGGCCATTGTTAGCTTGTTTTGGCTGACATCTCTTTGATGCTCTACAAATCTCTATTGTAAAGAATGTTAGGTTTTTCCAATGTAGTAAAAAATGGAATTATCTGGCAAATGTAGGGGAAATTGGTATATGCCTGATTTTTAAAGAAGGCTAAATTTGTCTCTGTCCCTTTTGATCACTTTCTTCAGATTTGAAGCTGGGCTGAAAACAATTTTGATATTTTGGACTCTTGAGTAATTTGCATACCGATTCACATAGGACAGGAATATAAGAAATAGGTCTGGAAAATGTTGTTTGTTTGGGGTTGGTGATTGGGAAGAGAGCTGAATCTCTTCTGTTTTTGTTTCTACATTTGCTTATCAATTTGTCTATTATAGTTCAGTTGTAACCATGGGAAGCAGAAATGGAATGGATGTTATGAATTTCTTTTTCAAGTAGTTGCTCATTTGAAGATACAGCGAGGGCCCTATGTGTAAGGGAATGGAAGGCTGCAATTTTGTACACCCATGGGGTGCATGAATCACCACAAATGACAGAGGGGACATAGGTAGGCTTTCGGTATACAGACAATGTCAAGACTCCTGCGTCATCTTTTTAAATGAGAACATCTAAATAGGGGATGAATTATTTTCCTCCTTCTTCGTAAAATGTATAGTGGGGGCCCTATGTGTAAGGGAATGGAAGGCTGCAATTTTGTACACCCATGGGGTGCATGAATCACCACAAATGACAGAGGGGACATAGGTAGGCTTTCGGTATACAGACAATGTCAAGACTCCTGCGTCATCTTTTTAAATGAGAACATCTAAATAGGGGATGAATTATTTTCCTCCTTCTTCGTAAAATGTATAGTGGGATATATACTGTTTGCAGAGTCAATGAGGCAGTTTAATTGCTCATTGCTGCCATTCCAAATTAAAAACATTTCGTCCACATAGTGACACCAGAAGAAGGGTAAAATTGCTGCAGAGTTGAATAATTTTGTTTCTAGATCTTGAAGGACAATCTCGGACAGGATGCTGGAAAGGGGTGAGCCCATGGGGGCCCCTGAGTCCTACCTATAGATTTGGTTGCCAAACTGTAAATAGTTGTGTTTGGTGACAAGTTTTATAGCCTCATGAATGGGCCTAAAACATTCACGAGATTCTAAAACTTCATTGACGCAATGTCACTTTGTCGACGCAATGTTATCCCACAGTCAATTCGTCTAACAGGTGGCAGCCTCCCCTGCTTGTATCAATGTGTGCTGCGCACAGTGGAAGGCATGATTCTCCATGCTTTAATACAAGAGAAAAGGTAACACATTTCAAGAATTGAAGCAGAGGCTTACCAGACACACCAGGACTTCTGCTACAGCTGCCCTCCCATTGTGCTTACAGATCTACTGGAAAGGCTCCATTACACAGAAGAGAAATGCAAAAATGACACCAGACAGAAACATCTCAAAAAGATCCAGTGGTTCACTCAAACCTCAGATAAACGTTTCTGTCCTATTTTTAAACCCCTTCCTGTCATTAATCTGTCCAACAAAAAATTTTCCCCTTAATGAAATGGCTGCTCTGAAACATGGCCCTAAATTCAGCCCATTCCAAAGAATATTGGACAAAAAAGGAATCATTGCCGAAACTGAAAATATTATTAACAATGTGCGTGGACATCTGGAAGAGCATAAAATTAATGCTATAAGACAGAAAGTCTTCAAATTCATGAACTCCAGACAAAAGTTGCCACCCTACTCATAAAGAAATTTCTCACACGAATATTTTCAGGCCTTAAAAAACGTTAGAAACACCCCTGACATTGTTACTACTTTAGCTGACAAAACATGCCAATTTGTTATAATGGACAAAAACGACTACTATGCCAAAGCTTTGGACTTCATAAATAGATCCCACTGTACCAGTCTAAATGCTGACAAAACCAATAGTATCGAAAACAAGGTTTGCAGGCTAAAAAACAACAGGTGGCTCCCCAAGGACCTTAAGAATCGACATCTGTATACCGAAAATCTACCTGGGTCCTCTCCATCATACGTGGGGATTCATGGACGTATAAAATTGCAGCCTTCAATTTTCTCACCCATAGGGCCTTCACTGTTAAAAAGAGAGCAGTGCCATCCAATTGTCAGGCACTGTGAATGTTCACCCAGTGCAAAGTGCACAAAGATAATTACCCCATCCGGCCACTAGTGTGCAAAAGATCATCAGCGACTTTCTTTCTTGAGAAGAATTTGTCAAAATTTTTGTCCTGCTTCATTTGTGATCACCCATTTTCTATAAAGTTGATGACAGAATTTCTCAACAGACTCAAGGATCTGTCCAATCCTCCCCACAGCAAATTTGTCACACTTGACGTAGTCTCCTTATTCCCATCCACTCCAGTTTTTAATGCTGTCATGTTATTTCAAACAAAAATTATGAAAGCAAAAAAATTTTCCCTTTCTGAAATCAATGCCATTCACGAGGCTCTAAAACTTGTCACCGAAAACAACTATTTCCAGTTCGGCAACCAAATCTACTGGAAGGACTCAGGGGCCCCCATGGGCTCACCCCTTTCCAGCATCCTGTCCGAGATTGTCCTTCAAGATCTAGAAATAAAATTATTCAACTCGGCATCAATTTCACCCTTCTTTTGGTGTTGCTATGTCGACAAAATATTTTTAATTTGGAACGGCAGCAATGTGAAATTAAACTGCCTCATTGACTCTGTCAACAATACATATTCCATGATACATTTTACGAAGGAGGTGGAAAATAATCCATCCCCTATTTAGATGTTCTCATCCAAAGACATGAAGTAGGAGCCTTGATGACATCTGTATACCGAAAGTCTACCTACGTCCCCTCCGTCATATGCGGGATCCATGGGCATATAAAATTGCAGCCTTCGATTTTCTCACCCATAGGGCCTTCAGTGTATCTTCAAATGAGCAGTTGCTTAAAAACAAATTAAAAAAATGCATTCCATTGCTGTGTTCCATGGCTTCCAACCAACAGCAACAGAAAAGCTAATCAATAAATATAGAAATGAACACAGAAGAGATTCAGCTCTCCTCCCAATCACGGACTCCGAATGTACAACATTTGAAGGACCTATATCTTACGTTTCCTGGCCTATGCGAATCAGTCTGCAGGTTACTCAGAGTCCAAAACATCAAAATTGTTTTCAGCCCAGCTCCAAATATGAAGAAAATTATCAAAAGGAACAGAGACAAATTTAGTCTACTTCAAAAATCAGGAGTATACCAATTTTCCTTAGATTTGTTGGATAATTCCATTGTCTTCTATATTGGAAAAATCATACAATCTTTAGAAGAGAAGTTCACAGAGCATCAAACAGATGACAGCCAAGACAAGCTAATGATGGCCGTCACCGAGCTAGTAGTACAACACGTTGCAACAGTAGACTGGGAGTACGCCACACTGCTTGCACATCATCCACTTTCTACGAAACCAGTTCATGAGGCTATTGAAATAATGGCCTCACCTGTACCCACCTGTAACTGGGACACGAATTGCCCTTCATGACACGTGGAAAGAAACTCTAAACAGCTGTAATGTCACCACATAGTATCATTTCGCTGAAGACAGAATGCTGTTCTTGCTCCAAAAAGTTTCCGAGTTTTCTCCTAAAAACTTTTAACATGCAAATAGTTTGAAGGATAAAATTTATAATTTTATTGCTCAATGACAGAGAATTTTAAGTTATTTTTAGGTAAAAAATAAATCTGTAATTAGGCAAATGGGTTTTATTAATTAAATTAAATTTAATTTAAATTAAAAATTAAATTAATTTAATAATTAAAAATTATAATAATTTAATAATTAATAAAATAATAATTAATTAAAAAATAAATTAAAATTAATTAAATTAATTTTTGAGTTGTAGTGCCTTTAGCACTACAACTCAAGTTTTTTTTGCATTGTTTCACAATGGTCATAGAAAGTATAGGTATTTCTGTAGAAAATGAGCTTTATAATATAAAATCAATAACTCTACCTGATTTTTGTGAATATGAAAATCATACTTTAAATGAATTCCCAAATGTGTCTGTAATTCACTCTAATATCAGAAGTTTGAGGCAAAACTTTAACGAATTAATTGTGCTAATGGAGCAGTGGATTACAGATTTGATGTGATATTGTTGTCTGAAAAATGGATGAAAATTGAAGAGGTTGAATTATAAAATATAGAAGGATACATAAGTTATTATCAGTATAGGGAATCTAACCATTCAGGAGGAGAATTAATATATATTAAATTAGGAACACATTCTCTTACCCAGCTAAGTTTTCATATGTTGAGTGCAGAGGGTAGTACATCTCCACATAGATAACATTAATTTGCCAGTTATTCTAATGTGTAGATCTCATGAGCACACCATAAATTGACGAAACTACATTCATTGAGGATAAATAATATTCTTTCTATTGGAGATATAAATATAGATATTTTAAAAGAATCTAGAGATGTAAATGATTATTTAAATATAATGAGTGAGAATGGTTACTCTCTATGTGGTCACCTACTAGAGTAGGTAAATATAGTACAAGTTGCTTAGATCATGTTTTTATAAAATCTAATAGGGGTTTGAGAGCTGAAGTGTACATTGTTAAAATCCTCATTTACTGATCATTATCCACTTATTATACATTTGAATCAAGTTAGTTTGAATCCAGTGGGGACCAGGAATTACAACTACAGAAACTAAGGATTTTGTTAATTATCATAAATTTGAAGAACGTGAAAAATTTAGATTTTAGTGATGTGTATAACAATTGCTCAGACGTGAATGTTGTATATATGACACTTGGTAGAAAATGTTTTTTTTTCTACAGAAAAATATTTATGTAATGTAAAGAAAAAAAAAGAAAAGAAAAATTAGATTACAAGTGACATAATTAAATTAATTAATAAAAAAGAAAAAATTATATCAAAAATATAAAAGATATCCAGGGATTATATCCTTTGAAACAGAATATAAGACATTTTGTACATATTTAAAGGCACAATTAAGGAGAGCTAAAAATTAATTACTTACTATATGTATGGTTTACAAAAAGTTGTTGAAAAATAATAAGAAATGGAATTATGTTAATGATATGATAGGGACAAAAGTAAAGAAAAACATTGTACCTTCTTACGAGAACACAATTGAATCGGTTGATGACATGAATAGAAATTTTACTCAAGGTATTACATATCTGAACCTTGAAATTGAAAATCAGTAAGTTATTCATGTGATATAAATTGTACATCACAATCTTTATGGAAAATATGGATGATGCAGAAATTGGTAAAGAACTTACAGCAATGAGTAAAAATATAGTCTCTGGGGTATGATGGTATTATAGTGTCCATGTTATAAATTATTGCTAAATAAAATTTAAATGTTTTTACTTATTTAATTAATTTATCATTAAATCAAGGAAAATTTGTTGAACAACTAAAATATGCTTTAATTTCCCGATTTACAAATCGGGTGATAAACAATTGTTGACTAATTATAGACCAATCTCATTGTTGTCAGTGTTTTCTAAATTAATTGAAAAAATATTTAAAAAAAAACTTGTTACTTTTTAAATCATCAAAGTGTTTTCTCCAAGAACCAGTTTGGTTTTAGGGAGGGTAAAAACACTGAATAATGTATTCTGAAACTAATGGAAGGTATTTACAAAAGCATTGATGCGGGTAAAAAAACATTGACACTGTTTCTGGATCTACAAAAAGCTTTTGATACAGTGGATCAGGAAATACTGTTAAAAAAACTTTTTGCCAGCAGTATAAGAGGACATATTTATAATTTGTTTAAAAGCTACCTTTTAGCAAGAAGTCAGGTGGTAAAAGTGAATAGGGAAATAAGTTCATTTAGGGAAATTAAAAAAGGTGTACCTCAAGGCTCTGTTTGGGTCCCATCTTGTTCCTTATTTACATTAATGACTTATGTAGTCATTAATGTACATTTAAGAGGATCATTAATATGTTATACTGATGATATTGCAGTAGTTTACACAGCAGATACTATTTTAGAAATAGAAACAAATGTAGAAAATGATCTTTCAAAAATACATAGGTGGCTAGTTTTGAACAAATCTAGCCACCTATGTATTTTATAATAGGTATAAGAGGACATATTTATAATTTGTTTAAAAGCTACCTTTTAGCAAGAAGTCAGGTGGTAAAAGTGAATAGGGAAATAAGTTCATTTAGGGAAATTAAAAAAGGTGTACCTCAAGGCTCTGTTTGGGTCCCATCTTGTTCCTTATTTACATTAATGACTTATGTAGTCATTAATGTACATTTAAGAGGATCATTAATATGTTATACTGATGATATTGCAGTAGTTTACACAGCAGATACTATTTTAGAAATAGAAACAAATGTAGAAAATGATCTTTCAAAAATACATAGGTGGCTAGTTTTGAACAAATCTGAGTATTAATAAAAGTAAGTTTCTTTATTCTGAATTGTTCAAAACAGATACTATAATAGAAATTAAATATGATGTTAATTGCCTTCTTAATCACAATTGTATATGCCCTAAATTAGAAAAAGTATATAATTACAATTATTTGAGTGTTGAACTGGATTCTTCTTTAAAATAGAACTTGTGCAAATAAGATAACAAACAGTTAAGGTACATACTGTTTAAATTTTATCATATTCAAAAAATAGATATTTATATAATTTATTTATGGTACATAAATAATATTTAAGTTAGTATTCAATATTAATTTTTCTACTTTAGACCCATCTACTTTATTTCATTTTCATCATATGAGAAATATTTAGATATACAAAATTCTATTGTTTTTTTTATCAAAATAAGTAATGAGAGTAAATGTAATGAATGCAGTTTACAAGTGAAAGGCGTAAATGTTTGATATACCATTGGCAAAGAAGAATATTCTCCAGAGGCACTTCGATTATTTGGCACTAAAATTTTACAATTCTTTACCATTGGCTATGAGAGATGAAAATAATTAGAATGTTTTCAAAAAAGAAATTGCATATACATATTTTAACTGTTATGAATCCTACTTTAAGGTTAATCATTTAAATCTTTTATTTATAATTAATGACTACTAATGTACCCCTTTCTTTTATTATTGATGTATCAAGTTATATTAAGAATTTATTGTTATTCCCATTATTGGTTGCCTAGAGTTTTAATATGATGTTGGTAATTAAAACGGTACCTGGACAGGCAGTTTAAACCCTTGGTTCGGCATGTAATAACTAAAATTATGTATGTGGTTTTCATTTTTCTTGCTTTATTTTTGTTGGTTTTGAATATTTGTGTTTCCACTATTTGTATTGTTACATGTATGAATATTTGTGATATATATATATGCATGGATTATGAGTGGAAATAAATGCTACTAAAAAAGTTTTTCCTACATATCCTGTAAGTGGAGAAATTTTATATTGAAGATCTGGTATTATGACATAATATATTCCTCCTGAAGGTGGGATAATGTTGAGATCCTTACAGATGATGTTAAATATAGTATGCTGTATTGTGGAACTATATATCCATAAGCTGACATTACATTGTTAAGGGTGGGAGTCTGTGTGTGCATTGGTACCGAGTATGGGGAGGGGATATGTCTGGTATCCTGTTATTGTATGTATTACCCTTGAGAATTTAAAAACCTGGCACTAGTGTGTGTATATATATATATAGGGGAATGCAGTGGTATATTTTTGCTCGGATTTGACTATATCTAGTTGGATGGGGGGTGGGAAGTAACATTTAATTGGCATTTGACATTAAAATGCTGTTTTCTTATTAAATAAAAGGGGTATACAGTGTCTAAACCAATTTGAAAAATGTAATTTAATTCATTATTTAAAAGTGGTTTTTGGCTGAAATAATGTAACTAAAGAAAGTAAATGCGATATAGATGTGATGGTGGAACATTAATGCTCTATGAAAATACAAGTTAAATGTAGATAGTTTAAACTTATGGGGGTGGGTAGATGTGAAAGGTATCAAAGTTGGCATGTAAGTTAGTTTTCCATATACTTCTGTGGTAATATGGTATTAGAAACGATATATTAAATGTCTAAATATGATATTAAATGTCTAAATATGGTAATGTATTATTAGTTTCAGTTTCATAGTGAGTGAAGTTGATAGATGGAACTGAGTTATTAAACATTTGTATAAAGTTCTGTGAGGCCATAAGGCCAAATAAAAAAAAATCATCGATGTTGCGGCAATAAAATGCTGGTTTAAGGGGACAGTTTGTTAGGACAATGGCTTCGATCTGTCTCATGATGGCACCAGCCAATAAATCTGACAGTGAGGAACTCATTGGTATGCCTTCTTTTTCAATGTATAACTGACTATTAGTAGAAAACTAGTTGTTATTGGTGGCCAGGTCCAGAAATTAAGGAAAACTCAGAAAAATTATGATAAACAAAAAATTATATGAATGAGTTTAATGAAATTTGATGAAAACACGAATTACAATGCTAATTTCAGAATGGCATAAATATTTTACACTAGAAACATTTTTCATCAAAACATAACAATTTCAGGAACTTGTCCAAAACTGAGGAGTAAGAATGCAATGGGCAAAGTTTTTTAATAAGGAATGTAGTCACCTCTTACAGCAATGCAGACACAACAGCAATGTTCCATGCTATTTATGATGATGTCAATCAGCTCAGTAGCGAGTAACGACCATTGTCCCTTTAAAGCAGTAATAAGCTCCCCCTTTGTTTCAGGTGGTGGGTTGAGGCAGCAACACGTCTCCCTAAAGCATCCAACACATACTCAATCGAATTCAGATTGGAAGATCTAGCTGGTCACTCCATGCACATAATGGTCTCCTCTTGAAGGTATTGTTCCACTAGTCAAATTCTGTGTGAACAAGTGTTATCGTCTTGTAAGATGAATATTTCACCTATTGCACCAGCGTAAGGACATACATAAGGGTCCAGGATGTCATCTCTATACCTTTGAGCATTGAGGTTCCCACTTGTCAACACACAGAGGTCTGTGCATCCACCTAAGGAAATGCCATCCCAAACACAAATGCTATCTCTGCTGTAACTGTCTCTTTGATCGATGTTACTGGGATGATAGTGGGTACCTCATTCTCTCCATATCAAACAATGCCCAGAATCACTCTGCAAGCAACATCTGGACTCATCTGTGAATAGTACGGACCTCCATTGCCCTTCTGTCCAGTTAACATGCATGTGTGCCCAATTCAACTGCTCTCTCCTGTGATGTAACATGAGGGGTATACAAATTACTGGCCTTCTTGTGTATAGACCACCCTCATGCAGCAGAAGCTCATACAACCCTCCCATGACTGCTGCAAGATATGATTGTAGCTGAGAGGGAGTAGATGTCCTGCTCTTTCATGCTGTTAATCGCAGATATTGGTCTTGTGCAGCAGTCATAACTCTAGCCCTTCGGCTAAACCTCTGAAACATGGAATCCGTGCTAAGAAATTGATTCCACAGTCTATGGATCACAGAAGGACTCACATTCAGCCATTGTGCCACATCTGACTGACTTTGGCCTGCTTCAAGTCAGCCAATAGCTCTCCATCGCAGTTCATTTGGCAAATTATGTCTGGAGGTCATTCCTACAAAATGGCTATTTCGAATTTCTTCACTCACATTTACAACACAAAATAATAATCCATTCCAAAACACCCATTTTTTTCCCCTATCTGATTATGCAAATTGATGCAACCTAGACTAATTTGCATACAATATGCTCACTTGGCATTACTTTACTGGTTACATGAATAAGTTTGGTGAGGATGCAGAATTTTTTGGCAAATTATTGCAATTTTTGTGCATTTTTTTCCTACTTTATGGAAATCAGTGAATTATGGGGTGGTGGGTCTGGTGACCTCCAACCATTTGTGTTTAAGTAGCATAGAAGCTTCAAAAAATGGGGTACTTGGGTAAGAGATACTACATCTAGAGAATGTAAAATATATTCAGGTTTAATTTGAATATCTCTGAGTTTATGCATTAACTCAGTTCTAGATTTTACAGAATACTGATCTGGAGAAAAGTACAGAGTGAAAATTTTAATAATGCTTTTTTCAGGAAATATGTAGGGGCATGTCACTAGCTAATTAGTGGTCGGAATGGCTGATTAGGTTCGTGCAATTTAATTTTTGTGAACAGCTGGAGGGTATTAGGGTAAATAGGAGTTTTACAAGCTTTACTAATATCCTTTAGGAGAGCTGGATTAGTTTTAAGTATATTTAATTTATTAATTACCATAAAAAACAATTTTTTTAATTAAAGGTTGACATTTAAGTTTTTGCAGTGTATTTTGTAGCTTTTCATTTAACTGTTTGGTATTACGTAGCACTATTTGATTCGTTTTATCTGTTTGAATTATTTTAAGGTTAGGGTTCTTTTTAATGTTGTTAAGGATTTGTAAATGTTTGAGTGTTTTGGATTATATGGCTAATTATTCAGATTGTTGATAGTGTGATGCAATTTAAATCTTACTTTGTCTTTTTCTAATTGGGGGATATGCTTTCTAATTGGGGACTTAATAGATGCAATTTAGGGACAGGGGTGAAGGATAAGCAAATTTAAGTCATTGTTATAATATGTTGGTGTCCTCTTCAGTTAAAGGTTCTTTGGCTAAATTAATAAATTGAATAGGTTTGGTGGGGGGGGGGGAGTTCTAGCTAAGAGAAGTTAGATTTTATTATCATGAATTTCCATGACAACAATGTGGCCCAAATGTTTGGGTCACATTGTTGGTTCGGGCAAGCACCGCCCCAACCCTGTGAAACTAGAAGTCATCAGAGAGATGAAAGCTCCTCGAATGAAGAAGGAACTGAAGAGCATAATAGGACTTTTCAAATATTAATGAGGGTACCTACACCATATGGTATGCAGTGATTGCAAAGCCACTCACTGACATGACTCGGAAGCAAACACCTGCACAGTTGCAATGGAGCATAGAAGCAGATAAGGTATTTGAGGCACTAATCGGGGGACTCTGCGAGGCAGCAGAATGTGTGATGCCTGATCCTGCATTACCTTACATTCTGTACTGCGATACATCTGCATATGCAGTCAATGCATGTCTCTCCCAGATTGATGCCCAGAGAGAGGAACGCCCCATTGCCTTTGCTTTAAAGAAGCTCACGGATACCCAGTGGAAATGGGGCACATTGAGCATGAGGCCTATGGCGCAGTGTGGGGATTGGAAAAGTTTTCGACCTGGTTATATGGATCCCAGGTCGAGATTTTTTCAGACCATTACTTGCTTAGGTATCTCACAGCTGTCACAACATCAAACAGCAAATTGCAAAAATAGGCCTTGGCCATTGCTCAGTATGATGCAACAGTGCATTATAGGAAAAGCGCTTCCCACCAAAACACGGATGACCAATTGAGGTGTGATGCCCCCTCATTCACTTTTACTTTACCTTAACCAGTTTTGCTTAATTTACGTTATATTTATCATTTTGGGGATTTTTATTTCCTTTTTGGCATCACAGCGCTCGTTTCCAAGAGTTAGGAGTTGCGCATGCGCAACTCCGATCTTCCGACTGTCACCTGCTAAAGCGCGGGCACAAGGACACGCCCCCTCTTGCGTCATAGCTTGCGTTGCTTGTCAGTTTATGTAAATATCTTTCCCGGCGTGCAACATGACACGTGCGGGCCTCTGTAAGCCTCTTGTTAAAACTGGTGACATGCTAGTCACAGTAAGAGCACATAGTTAGCATGTAGAGCACAGCGCACTGTAGCGCAGAGAATAATAAGCATGGAGGAGTACAGTTAGTGCAATGTGTAATCAGAATTGATGTATCTTCTTCATTGAAGTTTGGTGAGTGATTTTTGGAAATAAATTTGTTTGTAATTTAAACCTTTTGAATCTTTACTAATTTTTTCTCTTGAGCAATGTTAATTGTTTGATTAGCACTTATATTTACGTTTTGACAATCATTTTTAAATTCTTACTCATTAATGCTCGCTTTTTTTTTTTTTTTGACATATAGGACAGAGAAGAATCCTAGAAGCTACTCCTAGCTTAATACAGGCCTTCTCATACAAGGACATGCCCTACTAAGACCAAAGTCACTGCTGACCACTGCCTTAGAGCTCACAACACACAAAGTTTGCCTTGTTGGAACAGTCGCTAGCTGCCTAACCACTATGCCAGTTAAGGCATAGTGGTTAGGCAGCATTTTGAACCCTAATTTAACTTTATTTATTTATTTGGCAATTTGTTAATTATTGCCTGGCATCCGACTGAACTATCCAGAGCATAAATCTAATTGGATCAGAAAAAGGGTCCAAACTTAAAAATATTTGTCATTTTCTTTGGTCCGTTACAGAGGCTAAATTAAAAGAAGTGGCACTCAAAAAGGGACTCACCAGTAGTAAAAGATAGTGGTCCAAGAATAGGGACTGTATATTTGTGTATAAATTTTGTATGTTATTTAACGAGATTGTCAAAGTTAGTTGTATGTACTATTTATAGATTTAATGGCAGCTTAAGCCGAAAATTTTTGTTGAGCAAGAAGCTTAACTTTTTTGTGTATTAGTCAAAGGTACTGAAGTTTCAGCACAGTTATTGCTGATAATTAAGATATTTGTTTTATGTAAGGATTAGAAGTGTCTGGGCACACACGTACATATGCACGATAGAAAAACTTTTTTGATAAGCAAATTTATATTTTTGCAAGCTTAGTTGTAGCTTTAGTATTGTTGTATAGCAGTACCTTTGAGCGCTGCTCAAGATTAAAAAAAGGTTTTCAAAATTCAAAATTTTGGCAGACCGCTAAACATGTCTGCTAACAATATGGCGGATTCTGCCATAATGACTCCCGACTTAGAAAGAGTAAAGGGTAGGTTGCAAGATGTAATGAAGGAAGCAGAAGTGCTAATGAATCTGCTTAATGATCCTTGGGAGAAAAGGGGAACGACAACAACCCCTAAATTTGCTGACAATGCTACGTCTGTTCACCAATGTAGAAACTTTAAACATAAGGTTCATTTTCTGTTCGGTCAGAAGCAAGTGATAGAACAGAGTATTATCAACTGTCACAACGACGATTTGCCAATCCATCTATTAACTATAGTCCTTATGTTAATTGGCCTTTACCTGAGATAAGGTTCGACGGTTCGAAATGTCCATCATTGTGGACATTTGTCAAGTCCAAGGAGGAGCATTTCCATTTACATGAAGTGCCCGGCAACAAAAAGATGGTTTTAGCAATATCTTGTCTAATTGGATGTGCTAAGCAATGGTGGAATAATGTAGGATGTCGTCATGGAATTGAATATTGGGAAGAATTTAAACATGAAATCATGGACATATATCCAACTTATAATGATTTTACAGAACTAGCTATAGAGTTGTTTTCACGAAGACAAAGGGAAAGAGATGACATAGAAAAATTTATCTGGGGTACAGTAGAGTTATACCAGCTGTATGATGCTGATGCCGCTGAAATTGATATTGTAAATTGCATATTGTCTCAATTGCTTTTGCCCATTAGAGAATTCCTAGAAGTACGAAATGTGAACTCAATCTCAGATTTAGTCAAATTGGCTCGAATATACTGCAAGAAGAGAATCTGCAGCAACTGCATTTAACCAACAATGGATGCAATCCCCGCCAAAGCAGCGCTATCAGGTTGAGTCTTGCAGAAAAACTCCCACACGACCGGAAGTTACACGGTCCCGACAATTTGTGCTGAACGCGCCTAGAACAATGCAGAATGAACGAAGCAGAGATTTTGTTTCATGTCAAGCTTCGAACAATGACACTAGACCTAAAACATTTTTTAAGAACAATAGAGAAACTTTCAGATGTGATTTTTGTGGCCGACTAGGACACATGGAACAATATTGTTATTGAAGGAATGAAAATTCGGGAAACTTGAATTAGGATCTTTGAAGCGAGAGGCCAAAGTTCCTCACGAAAAGCCCTCTCATGAGTTATGTCTTGCCACTATGGCTTTACCTTTTGTTAATACTTGCCACAAAGTAACTAAAGTAATAGATCGTAATGATACAGAAGCCGATCTTCCATTTTCAAAGGAACAAGTTTTGGATGATAATTATGACAATTGTCAATTGATAGTGCAGCCGCGGTCCTGTAGACTATTTGAATTATCTTGTAGTCCAAAGCAGAATGTTCAAGAAGCACCTACAAAATGTCCCGTTAGTGCAATTAATGCAATTTTAGATAACCAAGTTTGTGAAGTAGAACAACCTTATGAGAAAGCAGTTTTAGTTGATGAAAAGGTTTCTGAAGTAGAAGTTTTAACGGAAATTAATAATGATGAAAATATTTTTGAGTCTGCTTTAAGGAAAACTAATTTTAATGAAGAAAAAAGCAACCAAGAAATTGTGCCGACCGCAAGTATTCCTGACAAGTCTGGCATATTTTGGAAGTCCTCAACTGTTGAAGGATTATTTGGAGGCGGACACCAATAAGCCTAGAAAGTACAAGACCAAGTTCTTCAAAAATCTGCACGTAGCGACGAGATACTGATGCATCAACCAGATCCTGCAGAGTGTCAACCGGCAGCGAAGCAGTCAACATAGCAAAGATGACGTTACAAGCGAGATCTTCAGCAACGATATTACTTGAAGCAAGCCAACGACGACGGAAAGATGTCATCTGAACCCGACTGGATGATTTATAGCAATGGAGTGCCAACAATGAAATTTAAGTATATTATTATTCTTCCACTTGGCATTTATTGATTTATAGATGTTCTCTTTTCTCTGGAATAAATGAAGATGAAGAAGCTTTATTGTGATTTATATAGTTAGCAATGTTTAATTTCTTGTTGAAACTTTGGAGTTTCGATATTTATTTTCGGAAAGTGAATTTACTGTTGTTCAAGTTTATACTGTGTGAATAGAATTTTTTTTATATTCTTGTTCATCGAAGTTCTAGTTGTTATATTGTATTAACGTGATTTAAAGGGTATTTTTGTAGATTTTTTCGTTCCAGGTGACTGATAGCTGAAAATTTGTAAGTCGATATTGGGAAGTTTAGAAATTGTAAAATATTTATGGATATGAATGAGGAGAGTGAAAGTGAATTAGTGATTTAATATTTTTTCATTTTTTAAATTTTGTATTGTAAAATAACGTGCATTCCCAAGTGAATTTATGTATGAAAAAAATGAGATTCATGTAAAAAGTGATTGGCTGAAATGCTATCATCATATATTATAAATTATTTACACATATTTTTTCTTTATTCTTAGATACGATGTTATGTATATGTGTTTAAATCTGTTCAGTGTCATCAGTGATATTTATGTGTCAATGATGCGTAGTTTTTGGGATGATATTGGCAGTATTTATTTGTATATATATGAGCTGACCATGATGATGACTGCAGAATTTTTTTTTGTGTGTGTACCTTTTTGGAGCTGTCCCCAAATGACATAGTCTGGTGACCGAATTGTTACCAGCATAACTCCTTTGGGAGGGGGACGTTAGCTTTGAAGGGGGAGGTATCTAATGATTTTTTATTTCAGCTAGCTCGTGATTGCTGTGTATAGGAGAAGAATTATAGCGGATGATTACAGTCCTGCTTGTTTGTAAAATTTGAATTTTCTTAGCTTTGCATATTTGATGTAATTAGGAGGAGATAATGGTGTTCGAATACCCGTTTTTTTTTTATGTGATTTAGGAGAAGAATTTAGCTCTCACGTATTTTTTGATTGTGGTTAGGGGATAAGCAGAAGTTATCACCCCGCTAAAAACATATGTAATGACTTTTTTTTCTTTTCATGTCTTTAACCTTTCTAGAAGTTAAGGAAGCTAGGAGTGTATTAACCTTTTTCACTGTACAGTTCAAGTTATGCCAATTTCGAGTTTGTATCAAAATGTGATACTAGGTAGGCCGATTTTGCTAGTATACAGTTAACTTCCACAGCCACTGGTATGTATTTACAATAGGATAGCTGTAACCCATTTTTGATAGGAGGATTGGGAGGAGGTACCTTTGGTTATGCTGGAAAATTGTGTCAAAGTGAGAATAGTTCGTCTTATCAAAATTTGCGTTAGCATACTTTTACTTATTTATGTTCAGCCATGTGTAAATGACGTGAGATGTGTCCTTTATTCAAAATTTGCTCGTCAAAATCTGTTAGGTCAAATCTTTTGACTCCCTTTGGAAGGGGGAGTTGTGATGCCCCCTCGTTCACTTTTACTTTACCTTAACCAGTTTTGCTTAATTTATGTTATATTTATCATTCTGGGGTTTTTTATTTCCTTTTTGGCATCACAGCGCTCGTTTCCAAGAGTTAGGAGTTGCGCATGCGCAACTCCGATCTTCCGATTGTCACTCGCTAAAGCGCGAGCACAAGGACACGCCCCCTCTTGCGTCACAGCTTGCGTCGCTTGTCAGTTTATGTAAATGTCTTTCCCGGCATGCAACATGACATGTGCGGGCCTCTGTAAGCCTCTTGTTAAAACCGGTGAAATGCTAGTCACAGTAAGAGCACATAGTTAGTTAGCACGTAGAGCACAGCATAGCGCACTGTAGCGCAGAGAGTAATAAGCATGGAGGAGCACAGTTAGTGCAATGTATAATCAGAATTGATGTATCTTCATTGAAGTTTGGTGAGTGATTTTTGGAAATAAATTTGTTTGTAATTTAAACCTTTTGAATCTTTACTAATTTTTTCTCTTGAGCAATGTTAATTGTTTGATTAGCACTTATATTTACGTTTTGACAATCATTTTTGAATTCTTACTCATTAACGCTCGCTGGTATTTTGAACCCTAATTTAACTTTCTTTATTTATTTGGCAATTTGTTAATTATTGCCTGGCGCCCGACTGAACTATCCGGAGCATAAACCTAATTGGATCAGAAAAAGGGTCCAAACTTAAAAGGATTTTTCATTTCTTTGGAGCGCTACAGAGGCAGAGTGAACCTATGAATTCAGATTAGGAAGGAAAATATTTGTGAAGGGGGGCAACACAAGCATAGCATGCAGAGGAAGCTTGGTGCATCATCTGCTGAAGGGTTAGGTCTGCCATGCCAACCCAGTCCTCTCCACATCTCTTTCTGGCACTGAAAAGCAAAAACTACTGCAAAGAGTGCAGCACAGAACAGTGTCAACGTATGGGACAATGTGGACTTTCCATACCGTGTAGTGTGACTTTGTATACAAGTGGGTGTACCCCATTGATGGGAATTATCACCAGTGGAGTGCTGCCACTTGAGTAGTGACACTGCTGACAGTGAAAAGTATTTATTTTTCCATCATATGAAAACTTTCAGTGTTTAATTTTATTTGTTGCCCGAAGTTTGAACTGTATGCTTCAAGGGGCAAAGACCAGACTGATTCATGATATGAATTTCAGAATTTACTTTTAGACTGTGGAAAGGGAAAGAACTCTGTTTTTTCAGCAGGTGGTATTATGATCATCAGCCACAGACTCTATCTCATGAAAAAAGTTGACCGAGTTCATGAATAGTGGATGGTCGAAATTGAGACGCGGTTCTGTCTCAATTTCTAAATGGGTGAAGGTGTGTAAAGATACGGTGTTCACCTGAGATGCCAACAGACAATCTGGTGCCATGACTTCCTGGCTGAACCTTACTGAACAAAGAGCTTCAGAAGGATGTAGCAGAAATGTCAGGTGAATTGGCCAATTCTAGTGTACCTCTGACAATTGGCCAATTCTAGTGAGGGAGCACTAGTAGAGGGGTGAGGGAGCACTAGAATTGGCCAATTCTAGTGCTCCCTCACCCCTCTGACAGGTCACATGAATTGTCTGAGCAGCGAGAGAAAGGAGAGACTCAGCTGCATCTTGGTGAGGATGGTCAAGTAGGGACTGTCACTCGTACATCCTTGGTGTCATCCTTCATCAGACTTGAGGTCCAGGAGCCCCATGATTGGTTGGCTGGCTCATAGTGTGAAAGTTAAGACCAAAGTGTAGTTAAAGACAGTCATTTGCATATATGAAGTGTGCATATATATGTAAATAAATTGATTTTATAAAGTGTTCCTGTAGTGCAGTGATTTTGAGCCACCAGGGATTGTACCTTCAATTTTAGAGCACCCAATTAATGCTCCTACCCAAATATCTCATCACGCCCTAACATATAAAAAAGTAAATGACAGTGGGCATGACACCAAAAGTAACAGCCTTTCACCATGGTCGGCTTAAAAGCATCAATGTTGGATGATGTCTGATATTTCCAAAACAACACTCGAGCATTATTTTGAGCCATATGAGCTGCAGAGCAGTCAAGATTCCACATTTTTTTTGCAAAACAAGGAAACCATGTTAAAGTCTGAAGAAAGTTAGAGGCAGCTCCATGGTTGCTATAGTCCTATATCTCCCCCTCACTGATACTGATGGGCTCCTTATTGAATGAATGAATGATGAACTCACACAATAGTTTGAAAACACTCCACTCAGCAAGATTAATCTTCCAGTACAAAACATGCAAAGGGTTGCATGATGCTCCATGAGAGATGTTAGAGAAAATGAAGTGGTGATCACTCTCATAAGTATTGCCTTCAACTTCCCATGTAAAGAGTGGATGGATTCAAAAGGAGCAGATGGAAAACCAATGACATTGAAAGTACACGTTGGGTATGAAAATATGTACTGACACCAGTATTGAACAAGGAGAGAAATGGATCCTCCAAGCCAGTGCTCGAAGACCCACCCTTCCTATTGGTGTCAATACTGCCCCATACAGGAATGTCCATTGAAGTCCCCTTTGAGAAGGGGGATAGCAGTTGTGAGGCAAGATTATCAAGGGTGGCCCGAAGATGTCATTTACAGGTGGAAGATAGGTAGAGCAGACAGCAACAAAAATCCCATAATGAGACAAATGGTTTGGTTGTTTGAGGCTTAATTACACAAGAACAACTAAGGTTATATTGTGTGAATTAACGTAAACAAAAATTTAAAAGTCACTCAACCCCCAGTCAAATTTAAAAATCGAGACACAAAAAGGTAAAAGCAAAGACAACATGAAACATAGTTACAAAAGAAAACAATGGAAAACAAATGATAAAAACAAGAATCAACCAAATGTAAAAGATAAAGGACCAAAACAATAAAAAACATTTTTAGAATTGAAAACCATAAGTCCAAAACACCTGAGAAAAAAAAAGTGAAAAAATTCAAACAGAAAATAAAAGTCCATATTTCATTAAAATAACTAGCATAATGTAAAAATTCAACAACAGGTCATAAAACGATTAATTAGATAAAAGGTGTCTAACCATACAAGGCATGGACATAATGAAAGCTATAATAAATATGATGTTCAGGTTTAAAACAAGTGCAATGAATTAAAATATTTTAATAGCTGAAATGGTGTTGCAAAACTCACACACAGGTTGGTCATCTGCCCAAAGAATGTGTTAAAAAACTATGACTTAGGTGAAGCTGAACAAGTACAACTTTCGTCTTGAGATTCCTGTGAAAAGATGAATGCCACAATTTGATAATCCTTGATTTGAAAGCGTTTGTTATTAATCTGTTATAACCAAGATCTTTGCCATTGTGCCCATATACACGCTGCCATAAGTTTGGGTATGAAACCAGAAGTGGAGATCACGCAATAACATGGCTAACTAAGTAGCAGCATCTGCCATGCCATTGTCCCTAATACTTAAATGTCAGGGTATCCAACAGAAGAAAATAAATGATGTGGCAGCCAGGTAAAAGAGGAGATTCTGGAAGGAAGATCTTAGAGATCATGGAGTGGTGATCACTCTCATAAGTATTGCCTTCAACCTCCCATGTAAAGAGTGAATGGATTGCAGAGGAGCAGATGGAAACATCAATGACATTGAAAATACACTGCTTGACATTGAAAGTGTCCCACCAAGAAGGACATGTCATACAAACATGCAAATAGAAGGGTGGGTGTGCACAGTTGAGATATGTAAATAATGATAATCTGGAACCAATGACGTGTCCATTTGGAAATTGTTCCGTGAAGGCTGAAAATGCTTGGTTCAGCAGGTTTATCATCATTTGGATGCTTTTGAGATAGGAAGAATTATAGGCCTATGTGAAGTTGGATGGACTACACATAATGTCGCTGCCTATGTTCATCAGGATGCATGAACTGTTGGATGCTGTTGGCAACAGTGGTGAAATGAAGGTTCTAGTGTGTGTCACAGAGGGGTGCTGTCCAACAGACAGCACAGCTTGATAGGCGCATTGTTCGATATGCTCGTTTGTCACCACAAAATAATCATAAATGACAGTGGGCACAATACCAAAATTCATTTGTGTAAATACAAAGTACTAATGATCATACCAGAAGTAAAGCTGATTCAGATTTGCTTACAAAAAAGAGCACTGCAGGCGATATTCGATGGGCTGTGTCAGCAGCCATGGATGACACCATAAACAACTCAAACAGTAAACTAAAGGTTGCATGAGGCACACCTGCACTCTAGGCAACCATTACATCGACTGCCATTGACTGCAAACCATCACAGCATTTGTCTGGTTTGGTACCAAAGTCATGCAAACTGGGGTCACGAAAGGAACACTGCTGTGTTTAGTGATGAATCCTGTTCAATCAACGGGTCCGTGTATGGCAACAACCTGGTGAGAGGACAGATCCAGCTTTTGTTCATGACCAGCACACTGCCCATCAGCCAGGCATAATGGCATGGGGTGCTATTGGATATGACAACAGGTCACCTCTTGTCCACATCACGGGAACACTGACAGCTGCACGATTAGCGCGGTTCTGCAGCCCATTTTGTTACCGTTCCTGGGAGGCATGCAGCAGACCATTTTCCATCATGACAATGCTCTTGTACACACTGCTAGGGTCTCCAAACAATGTTTGCAACATGTTCAAGTATTGCCATGGCCAACATGATCTCCAGATTTATCCCCAATAGAAAATCTGTGGGACCACATTAGATGACATGTGCAATCCTCTCACTGGCAAGCATGAAATCTCGATGAATTATGGGAGCAAGTCAATGCTGCTTGGTGTGCAATTCCTCAGGACCACATCCATCGACTGTATGATTCCATGCCACGCCATATTGCTGCCTGTATTGCCGTTCATGGGGGTGCAACCACCTACTGAGGTAGTCAAGTGTGCTGCATTATCTCATCTTCTAACCGTTGTAAGTGGCTGCAAATTAAATCATGGTATGCAAATATGTATTGCTATGTGTGTGCCCCCTTGCCCCCTTATATCCTGCCCTGGTGTAAAGCACACTGGTAGTGATGTTTAGCTGTTAAGTGGTATTATTTTTCCTCTACGCCCTTCTTCAACCTGTTACCTAAACAGCCCATTAGTGATTAAACACTTAGTAAATCAATGATCAGCTGGGTATTCATTTGTGTAAATACAAAGTACTAGTGATCATACCAGAAGTAAAGCTGATTCAGATTTGCTTACAAAAAATATCAACCAGGAAGTTCTAGAAGCATGGCTAGTCAAGTGCACATGTCTGGGATGGCTCTGAACAAATATAGTCCACAAAATGCATTCAAAGACAGTGATTGACCAGATATTGTAGAGCATAAAATCAGCAGTAGAGACTGATCAGTGGTCAGAAGCTCAGTGGTCAGAGAATCAGGAGGTTGTGTTCAGATACCACCAGGTTGGTTCATCTTCATTCTGTTACTTAAACAGACAAATAGTGATTAAATACTTTGTAAATTCTTTGCATAATTATAGTACATAGGACGATCACTGAATTCACGGCCTGCCATTGACAATAATTAGCAACTTTTCGAATGAGTCAATACATGATATGTATCAACACAGCAACTCTTCAAGGCATGGAGCAGTGTTTGGAAATTGAAACATGTTGCAATATAGTACGTAGTCAGTCTGTGTTATTTTCTCACTTTGAAAAGTGTTTTTCTGTGTGTGATTTTTTGCAGGCTATGGCTGATTAGAAAACTGAGCAGCAGTGAGTGATATGTCTCTCTAGTAAAATTTCTTAATCTAGATATCAGTAGATTCCCTTGAATTCTTGTCTCAGTAAACTTCTGTCCTCCACATGAAAACTGATTATAAATCTGTCAGCTCATTAAAAAAACTAAAGATTTGCACAGTTGAGAATCAAACTTGGAACCTTAGGTTGTGATGAGTAATAAACTACAATCTCAATATCCAAAACAGTTGAGATGCAGGTTTTTAAGCTTAGAAGGCACCATGACACTTCCCTGTGAGTATCATCCCAGTGGAAGAACCAATATCAAGTTTATAATTAACAAAGTAAATTTATTTTTTATCTTTTTACCTAAAACTATATCAGAATCCTGTTTATTACATTTGATGTGACTACCTGGTTGCAAAGGTAAACTGCAACATAAAGAAATTAATGTATTACAAACCTTTCATAAGAACAGTAAAGTAAACAAGGTTTTCTTCATCCCCATGACTGGACATGAGATTATATACTGCACCTCGATTATTGGTCGCACATTCCTAAAGGATGCAAAATTAATACTCAAATTTAACAAATACTGCATAAAAGAGTAGAAAACCAATTAAATTGATAAATATAACAATTCAACTGATAAAATGTTGCTTAGAATTAAAACTGTACCTTGTAGTAACCTTTCGAAATACCACTTTAAATAATAATACACATACAAAACCACTTTTTGCACTGGATAACAAAATTTTTTAAAGTTTCTGAGATTAAGAAAATTTTGTCGTATAAAAAAAAATAAGTTGGGTTGTTTTATCTTCGAACAGCACCTTCTTGCACACAGTGAGCTAAATATACAAGTCAGAAGGATCTCCAAAGGCTCAGAGTTGGATAGGAAAAAAGAGTGTCCATTAGGCAGCTGTTAAGAGATAGATGGAAACCTCTGATGAAGACCATCCAGCAAATTCTTTAATGAGCAAAGGTTATGTGCAACCATGAAGTCATGAATAGTTACAAGAGCCTAAAATGATGGCTTTCAGCAAAGATAGTCATCCATTTTAGGTCTCTTGTGCATCCTTACTACTTTTATATTGATTTTTAATACCCTTCGGGGCCCACCACTGGTGGTTTAAATTTTTATTTGTGTGCACACTGATGTCAACTAGGCACATGTTCAGATAGAAGAGGTTAGGGGTACCCAAGTACCTGCTACTCTGATAATCATTTACTGAACTACGATCCTGGATCTGACTAGTGTGCTTGCGCGAACTATAGTCATCGTCTGTGATCTCTCATGTACATCGATAGCTCGTGGCGCTGCATTTGAAAATATGTCAAAAAGTTTCTTAAATGCATATATTTCCATGCCGTAGCTATGGAAAATAAAATCTGCCACAATGATTACAGAAATTGAGACAAGAAGAATATAAGCTGCAGTATGTAATTGTTAGATATGTGCTGCGAAGTCGAACCCAAACCGATAAGTGATTTCATAGTGCCAAAAACAAATTCTTTCCTGAATACTTTACATAAAGAACACAAGAGAGTGACTGATACAAGGAGAACTGGTACTGGAACAGATGATATTTATACTCCAACATTGTGATATTATGATATACGATGTAGTGCAGTTCAAGGTATAACGACCGCCATTTAGTTTTTCACGCAACGTATTGCTACGTTATACTTTTACGTAACTCACGGTCCCTACCGGCTACCGATGAAAACGGAAAAAGTTTTCGCACTTAATAAAAAAAGTCTAATTTACTTCTATAAAGAAAATTATTACTAAATACAACATAATAAATACACTTCACAGAAATAGAACATTATCAAGAGTATTCAAGTTGCACAGATAATGGCTTAAAACTTGCATTGCCAGGCACAGTACAACGAGAATACACGAAAAAGAATTTAATGATAAATGCTTATTTAAGAGTGTAAAATTTTGCTTAGCACATAAAAAAAAATCAGCCAAATTAACTTTATCTAGGGTATATATTAACAACTACGCATATCGCTCAATAGCACACTTTCGTTACACACTATTAAAAAACCCCTATTTTCTACCCTGCTGAGGAGTAGTCAACCACACAGGGTCCTGGTGCTGACCATATAAACCCACTGGACTGGACAGATATATGGCTCTGAGCTTGATTATGGATCCTGATTTTGCTGCACTGGTGGGCTTCTGTGGAGGGAAAATCTTCCGCTGTGTTTTCTCTTTGTTTGTGGGTTGACAGCCCCAAGTGAACAATTCACAGGATATGTTTATCAGCTGATGGATAATCATGAGCAGAGGTCATAGCAGGCACCTGAACTCTTTGCATCTATTGGCATCGTCAAATTCTACATTGGGGGAAGTCTTTCAGTGCAGATGTTTTCAGCCTTTCGTAAGAAACAGGTCTTTGCCCCATGCCTGCAATTAGGGGGCTGTTTGATATTGCCGGCATTCCCTCTCTCAATAAACATAGTTTCTTTAAACATCCCACTAACCATTTTCTCTCCATAGGTAGTTGGAATGTGAGATGCCACTGAGGATGCCGATGAAGATACTTTACAAACGGTATCCAATATGCTGGAACAAAAATGTAAAAAACACTTATAGCACATGGAACGGAGATAGCATGTGTCAGCCATCTGCATCTTGTTTGCCTCAGTGAAGCATAACTAATTAAATGCAGCTGTAACCAGAATTTCTAAGAAGGATCTTCCAGTTTCGATTTTAAGAGTGGGAAAGATGAATAGAATGCTGGGCAAAATGATAAATGAAATATAACACAAAAATAACTTGGGAATACTGAAATAGGCTTATGACAGAATAGAGTGTGAAATAGGGGGGGGGGGAAATGGCGGTATGCACTTTGTAAATACTTCCAAAATCTATCGTTTTTAAAAATAGCAGTTTTTTTGTTAATTTTCAGCAGATTTTTGAAAATTTAAAGAAAAATCTGTTGAAAATAGTTCAAATCAAACTTGTGAGCTTAAATCAGAAGGTTGCTTCAGCAAAAAGGAATGTTAACAAGCAAATTGTCAATACTATTTAGTGCTCTAAGAAATGGCAATCAGATGGCTTTATAAAATCATTTATATTGTAGTTTAATAAAACATGCATCAAATTAAAAAACAAAATATTATTTTTGAAGCCTGAATTATATATTTTTATAAGATATATATATAAAATCACAATGGCAATTTTTATTTAAAAAAAGTTTTTTGTTGTTGTACTAAAAACGAATATATACGTCCTTGGCCTCTTGGTTTGGGTTATTTTACCTCTGAGCAGCACCTTTTTTGCACACAGTGGGCTAAATTGCCAGATCACAAGAATTCAGAGAAGGTTGGGGGAAGGGGACCCACTAGACAGCTGTTAGCCTCGTCAAGGCCATCCAGTATGTTTTGTAATGGGCACAGGGTATGGCTCTCCTGCACACAGGGCAATGGTTGAACATCTCATCCAATGAACAGCAGCCTTTCCAAGCCTGTCAGTGTCCCCAAATGACTGAGAGCAGGGTGGAGAGTTTTGCAGAGATAAATCTTGAAGCTGGAAAAGGTGGGACTGAAACCGGGAACTGCAGATTACAAGCCTGGCATGCTACGACTGAGTCACTCCATACCCACTCCTTTTTATTTTTCATACTCTTGGTGTCATTGTGTGAGTGAAAGCAAAGATTTTTCAACAGTCCCCTTTTCCTCAGCTGATATAGATGTCTAATTGAAAGTTGTGGCAATTATTATTACTTCCTCTGAAAAGTTTTACTTAATGGGAAAAAATTCTTGAAAAGCACAAAATTTTGCACTTTTCAAATACTCAAGATATTGCATGGGTGGAAGAAGTCAACCAAAATGTCTATAATTTTGTAAGCTTTCATTTTAAAATAAAATTGCACCTTTTGTCCTCATTACATTTTAGGATCCAAAAAATTCACTTTTCTTTACTCCAGAATTCAATTCCATGTAATAGCTTATCTACCTATCTTACAATTTTTTAAAGGAAACCAATTACAAAAAAATATATATGAATAACTGAAATTTTATTAATCGAAATAATAAATTTTCTTACTTTTACTCTTGTTTGATTAAGTAAATTACGAAATTCCGACTGAAGTTGAAGATAAACATCTGTTTGCTGTCTACTAGCATTACGCATTTGTCCCAACTGGTTCAGGTAGATTTCCAGAAGCCACAACACTATCATTGTTATTTGGGTTTTATCATGCTGTTTCAGACTTTCTAGCTTTTTCAGAAGAAAAACCCGTAATGCTCCTTCCTGTTCAGCTTGAAGAAACTTCAAAGCAATCTCTTCAAAGGAATTATGAGTCTGTGCATACAAAACAGCACTTCCTTCATATCTATTTAAGAATATTATATATTTTATAACGCATAATATACAAATAAAAATATACTGAGCTTTATCAGAAAGTACATCTAATTCTCAAAGAATAAGTCAAATGTAATTCTAAGGCAGAAACCAAAACATATGCATTAAAAATTTATAACATCAAAAAAATAATAAAATCTCTATAAGAGGGTGTAGTTTAAAAATAGCAGAAATGCTGAAGCATGGTCTAACAACATTGCTAGCTAAATATCATGAAAATATAAATTGAACAGATATTATGCAAGATGACACTGGAACAAAAGATGGATATTGTCATGTCAATCTGCATAAGCTTTAATTACCGATAATATCACAGGTAAATATTGATATAAGTAATGAACAACAATTTCTGGATTGATACAGTAATGTATCCTACTTATAGGTGAATAGTGGTATGGTGATAGAAGTTACATAGGAGAAAGTAATGTTCTATAACAATGGATAGCACATCAGAGTTTTTAAGAGTCCATTGGTTGATAAAAAAAAAAATAAATACCTTCTCAATTAGCTGCTTGCCACAGAAGTCTGACAGGAGCCTGTCAGTTTATATGCCATAGTATAAGTTCTGTGAGTATGGTGGGACCTCAGAAGAAAAATGACACAAACATCGGTACCTTACCTGGGGTTCAAATCCAGGTCCCTTTGATCAACAGCCAATCACACTAGCCACTCAGCCAAGGGAGAAGTACACAAAAAAAAGCTTCAATGTTGGCTGAGCTTACATGCCCATCTTACCTTACCTAATTCTGAATTTGACTACCATTTTATTTTAAAAATATAAATAAAAAAATAAAATATATACCCATCTTCTTACATGTACCACAAAAGTAGAAAATAAAACTAAATCATATATTGGTGCAATCAGTTACTGAATTCGTACACTTCAAAGGAAGATAAGGCACCATCAATCTTCTTGAGTAGGTAAATTAGCACCCTATCTTCCTTTGAAGTGAATACAAATTCAATAAATGATTGTAACAATATGCTTTAGTTTTATTTTCTACTTTCTAGGGTGCATATAAGAAGATGGATATTTAAATTTTTAATTCATATTTTGCTTTTTTTTTGCAATGAAAATGATCTATCTTCAGAAACTTTCATTTGATATAAGACTCATATACATCAACCACATTTTTCTTCCATTTTTGGGAGGGAGAGGGGCAGTGTGTTTGAGGTAGCCCATGGCTGATTTTTGTTTGGGGTTTTATGGAGGTAGCAAATGACATTGAAGACATCAAAAGCTTTAATTTGAGAAAAACTCGTGAAGGACTACCACCACAAAATATCCATTCCTTTTGGGAGTGGGGAAAGAATGGTAGTGGGCATAATTCAAAGCAGGTTTTTTCATATATACGCTTTCGTTTGAACTTCAATCCTTTCATTCTAGTTTTTTCTAAAATCTTCAATCATTTATGAATATAATGCATATGCTTAGACTATTGATGATTGGCAAACTCTAAGCTTAAAAAAAGCAGTGTCATAAAAAACCATTTTGCTTGAAAAGCAAGATAATTTAAATAAAATTGGGAAATATATCTGAAAAATGATAAAGAAGCATGAGAAAAATTCAATGAAAATGTTTCAAAGCATTTAAAGTTTAACTGTGAAACACTGAATTTGAGAATGAGTAGCTTTATTATGAAGCTGCATAACTGCCACAGAAAAATTTCATTCTAAAATTTCGGCAGAAATTTTGGCTAAAAATTCCAATTTCCTGATCTTAATTAGTTATTTGGTTGAAATGTAATTAAAAGTATTAATAAATAAAGTTTCAAAAATCACACTTTGTGTAATCTTAATGATGTTTTGATTCCCACCATTATAGTTAGAAATCGAATAAGATTACTAATAGTTTCAATGATTACTATGAAAAAAGGTAAGAATATTGGGGTGTCCCGGGGAACTAAACGAGCTATTATAACTAATGGATCGTTAGTGGTTCCATTTACAATCATTTCTAATCAATTATTGTTGATAATCACAGTATCCATTCGAGAAGCAGTAAAGAAAAATTTTAGAAACATTAGAGTAAAAAAAAGTCTTTAAAAATGAAAGTCTGCTAAAATATTGATTGAAAGCTGATGTGCGCAGTTCCAGGATGACGCAATTTCTGGTAGTAATAAAATCAATATCTTTAACGTTAATAGTTTAGAAAGCATTACAACTCTACAAGAACTACACTGAATGGGCAAATTATTATATACACCCCCATAACAATAAGCAAAGCAGAAGTATTGTGTTGGCACGTGGAATGCTGAAACTGGCAATGCCTATAAATAGGGCAAGTCTCTATGTATTGGAAACCAGTCACAGAAAAGTATTCATGGGTAAAGGCAACGAGGTAGTGAGTTATGACTTGCCCATGTAACGCTCCAAAGATTATTAACTTTTCAAAGTTTGGACCTTTATCTGATCCAATTTTATTCAAATTCCGGATTGCTCTATCGGGCGCTAGGCAATAATAACTTGCCAAATAAAGTTGAAATAGGGTTCGTTGAAGTATTTGCCAAGCGTTACTTATCAAGTAAGAATTCAAATATGATTGTCAAGTTCAAGTACAATTTAATCAAAATATCAATTTACGTTGTTCAAGAGAAAAAATAGCAAAGTTCAAAAGTTACTAAAACAAACAAAGTTTATTTCCAAAAATTCAATTTACCAAACTCAAAGTGAAAATCTTGACTACATCTTGGACAAAAATTCTGTCAACACTGATTCACAATAACTCTGCTACTACATCTCAACTCATTACTTCTTCTTATTACTTCATCACTACTCTTCACTTCTTTTCATCACTTCACTACTTCATCACTACTAATGCTAACTCTCAATACACAATCTCAATAACTAATTCTGTGACCTAACATCACCAAGTTATAACAAGCAGTGTACAAAGCTGGCACTTGGCTATAGCACGCCAGGAAAGACATCTGCATAAACTGATGATCGCACAAGCTATGACATAAAAGAGAGTGTGTCCTGCACGCGCTTTAGCGGTTGTCAGTCAAAGGGTCGGAGTTGCGCATGTGCAACTCCTGCTGCTTGGAACAAGGATTGAGAGTCCACAAAAATTATTTAAAATCCCCAAACTGATAAATATAATGTAAATAATGCAAAACTGGTTAAAGAAAGGTAAAAGTGAATGGGTGGACCATCACACCCAGATAATAGGTGCGAGGAAGGCTGGTTGATCAATCACCGTAACTGCTGAACTGTTGGGATTTCCATGTCAGACCGTTGCACAAGTATACCAAGACTATGTGAAATATGGCAAAACTTCCAATCAGTAGGAGAAACGTGGATGCAAACGTACAATTGACTCTTGAGGTGAGTGCAGACTGTCCCGCATCATTACAAGGAATCACACAGCTACTGTGGAGCAGATAATGTCAGAACTGAATGAGGGCACATCCACAAGCTTATGCACAAAGACTATCTGTCGTACCATGGATAAAATAGCCTATGGCAGTCGACATCACATCATATCTCCTTATTGATGACAAATCAATAAGCAGATATGATGACAAATCACGGTTTCAACTCTATGACGTTGATGGGAGGGTGCATGTATAGTGTAAACCACATGAAGTGATGGAGCCAGCTTGTCAAGTTGGGGTCATACAGGTGCTGTAGGTGGTGTCCCAGTTTGGGGTGCATTTACATGGGCTTCCTGAGGGCCCCTTGTACCTATCGAGACCTCCGTCAACCAGCACAAAGTATGTGAACATCCTCACCAACAATCCGTACCTGTTCATAATGATTCTCTTTCCACACCATGATGCCATCTTTCAACAAGACAATGCCACACAGAATACTTCCTGAGTGGTGGCCACAATTGGCTCCAGGAGCATTCAAGTGAGTTTACCACACTCAACCGGCCCCCTGTACCTTAATGGGTCAACTATACCTCAACCCCATTGAAAATTTGTGGGACGAATTGAAAAGATCTGTTTGAGCTTGCCAATCCCCCATTGGCAACTGTGGATATGTTCCACGACAGGCAATCCTTGCTTCACGGGCAGCAATATCACCTCCGTGTTTTCAACATTTCATTGAGTCCTTACCAAGATATCTGGCTGGTATTGTGAGTGCAAAAGGTAGGTGTATATAATAATTTGGCCATTTAGTTTATACACAGGCCAAAGTACCAGGAATTACAACTGATCAATAATCTATGCACAGTATGGCAGAATAAAGGCATAAACTAAATTGTCACTACTTGATGCTATTTATGGTAACTGAACATGCCCATTCGTTCACTGCAGGCAAAGATTTATTTTTAAACTTTATCATAATTTTTTCCAGCAGAATCAAAAGGTAAGGAATATATATCATAGTTTCAAATGTTATTTTCGATATTTCGTTAGTAACAGTTAAAAAATTGCCAATTTCTATTCAGAATTTTTTTTTACAACTTTGTACTGTGGCACCGAAGTTTACTTTTTAAGTCACTAGACTTCAAAAGATGAACCGATTAATAATGTTCCAACACATGGAAAGATTTAAGGGGCAGTTGTTTAAAACTTTAGATACAATATGCCTCGTGATAGCATCTGCCAAAAGGGTTGATGAGGGTGTACCTTTATAGAGCTTGAATGTAAAGTTCACTGTTAGCAGAGAACCAACAGTTATTGGTGGCGAGCTCAAGAGCTTCACAGATGTTAAAATATTCTATGGCCATGGGCTCAGCAACCTCCAACCATTTGTGTTTCAATAGCATGGATCTTCCAAAATGGGGGTACTGCGATATAATGAAACAACAACTAATGAATGCAATATGTATTCCAGTTTAAAGTCAATGTTTTTAAGTTTAGCAATTAAATCAGTTCCTGATTTAATGGAATAATTGTCAGGAGGAAAGTATGGAGTATAAAATTGTAATAGGGGTTTTTCCAATCCAGGTTTATGTAATTTTAGTAAAGAGTTAGAGGATATTAAAATACAGTGATGATTTTCATGCTCTAGAAATTTCTGCAGGGAGGAAAGCGTTCTGCTTATGATTGTTCAGTTTGTTCAGAACTGAAAGTAAAGAGTTGTGTGAAATAGATTTATATTTTAATTCTATTAGGGTTCAGTCTGATTTTTCATTAAATTGTGAGCTATTTAATAGTATTAGTTGGCTGGTTTTATCAGCCTAAACAATTTTAAATTAGGATTCTTTAAATTTTATTAAGAATGCATATGTGTTGAGATTGTGAGTGGGTTTTAGGGCCACAATGAGTGAGTATGAAAAATATGCATTGCACACTAGTGCCTGATTTTAAGGGAATCCACAAGATGCCAGTCATATCTTAAAACTTCATTGCAAACTATGAGTTAAAAAAATTACTTTTTTTCTGCTGACTATAGAATTTTGAAATAATTGTGATTGACTCTAACTGATTTAATGCACAAGTGCATTCATTTCAGTTACTTTTCTCCAGAAGAAGCCATGTCTTTTTGATCCACCTGAAGGATGGTCTTTACAAAGTTTATTGGTATATCCTTTTTAACCCCATGTACAGTGGGCACTTAGAGCTGGGAACATTAGGTTATGAGCCTGGCACTCTATTGGTTAAAACAACACCCACTCCAGATATTAAAGAGTAGAAATGAGAAAATGTTAGCAAAGATGCTTGAACTTCTAATATCTGAATTTTTTTTCTTGAGTGTACTGTGCTTTATGATAAATAAATTAATAAAATTATCCCTCAAGCAGCTCCTTGTCACAGAAGTCTGAGGAGCTTTTCGGTTTAATACATCATAGAGAAGATCTGTGAAGAAGGTGAGATCTCAGCAGAAATACAACACATAACAAAGAAATATCCAGGGCTTGAATCCAGGTAGTGATCAACAGCATGAACTCTAACCACTTGGCCATGAAGCTTTTGGCTATTGATCAAATTGCTTGATTTGCTTTATATAAGTGATATCAAATATTTCACAACCTTCTTGATAGGTTTTGCATGGTCTGATTACATCAACTGAACAAAAACTCAAGATATTATAATGGGGAAAATCGGGAAACTCAACTCTGTTGACCCCTTCACCCCCCCCCCCTCCACTTCCTTTGGCATTTTTTGCACAGCTGGCCAGCTGCATATTGGCACACCTCATATGGCCTGCCAAAAAAAATTTGCCTACTCTGTTATATAGTTTCAAGGTTAGGTTCCAAATGGCACAATAATGCAAGATTCTACATGCCAGTATATATATATTGAATAACATCTGTATACCATTTTGTGTATCATTAACCCTTACACTGTTGGACTTCTGAAACTGAACTAACTGTGGTGATCAAACTTATTTAAGGAGTTTTCAGAAAATAAACAAAAATAGCTTTTAGAACCTCATGCTGAAGTAACTAATGAACAGAAGCATGTCATGTTATATATATCATAAGAAAGAGCATTTAATTGTGATTAATAAAATGGCAAAAAATCAAGGAGGCAAAAAAAGAAGGAAAAAATGTTAGGTTAAAATTATAAAGCATTTAAAAAAAAATTACAAAATTTTACTGTATTTTTCCCACATTTTCTTTAAATTATTTTATATTCTAATATAAACACTTCATAATATTTCTATTAATGCTTAAAACCTTTCATTTATTTTGTTTTTTCTAAAAATTTCAGTCATTTATGCACATTATGCATATAAAATTAAAGCTATTTAATTCTCTATGATACTGTTAAATGTTTTTAAGCACTTCAAACACATGGACTATGCTATCAAGTATCAACAACTATTAAGGAGAGATTTATGTACCATGCTGTAGAGGATGGGTTCGATAGAGGATGGGTTCGTTGACAAATTTAATAATCGACAATCTTGCCGGCAAGTGATGTCTCAGTGGAGATTAAAAAAAGGATAATGGCTGCCATTGGTCTACCCGCCTTGGCAAAGGAAATAATCATTTATACCTTTGATAGCATAGAGTGCTTAAAAAAGTTTTTGATCCATGATGTGCATTTCATGCCATCAGGTGGGAAGTGAGGAGCTTAAGCTAATGCAGGAGAGGCAGTTGGTTGTTGAGTGTGGGGGAGCGGTGGGGTGCCATAAATTGACATGTCAGTGGCTTAGCTCTAAGGATTGGAGGGTCAGCGGATGTGTGGGTGGCCGTAATGCGATCTGCATGTGGCAGAGGTTGGGAGAGGGTGTAAGAAATCGCCAAGATCAGCAAGTGTTGAGGGAAACTTTTTCTTCAGCAAGTGTTGAGGGGAACTGTTCAACCAAGATCAGCAAGTGTTGAGGAAATCTATGGTTAGTAATTCATAATTATGACGAGTGGGGTACTTTTAGTGAATTAATAAATTTCGCAAACTCAATCTACACCAATTCTAACAAGGTCCTGTTTGACATTGTCTGCCCACCACATCCTAGGTCTACCCCCCCCCCCCCCTTCTGAGGCCTCCAGGCACACTGTTCATAACCCTATTCGCCAATCTATAATTATCCATACGGGCAACATGGCCAAACCAGCGGAATCTCTCTCTGCACAATATGCTGCTTAAAGGAGGTTGCAGACTCCTTTGCCTAACCTCATCATTAGTTACAAAGTTAAACCACCTACTACCCAAGATACTACATAAGCATCTAGTTACCTGTTATCTTGTTTGCACAGCATCCAAGTTTCACTACCATAACTAACCCTAGAAAGAACCAAACTATTATACAGTCTAATTTTAGTCTTTAGGTGTATAAGCCTATTTCTCCACAATCTCCATAGATTCTTAAAAGTCCCGGCAGCAATCCCTATTCGTCTGTTAATCTCATGCCGCACATCACCAGTATCTGTTACGTAGCTCCCAAGGTAATTAAAACTGTGACACCTGCTCAAGACTGCAACCATTCAGAATAACTGAATCACAACCTGCCTGACCAATTTTCATCACTTTAGTTTTCTCTCTGTTTATAACCAAACCTACTCTACTACCAGTCTCATCAACAGCTCGAATGAGAGTTCATCTCATCAACATCATTTGCCAAAAGGGCTAAATATCAGCATAATCTAAATCAGAAATTTTCGTATCTTCAGACCATTTAAGGCCAAAATCTTTCCCTTGAAGTGAATTTTGCATAACCTAATCAATAACCAAACTAAAGAGAAGAGGAGACAAAATACACCCTTGTCAAACACCAGAAGAAATGCTAAACCAATTGCTACAAGCCTTACCAACTCTCAGTGTTATTATAGACAGCTTTCATTATGTTAACTAACTTGTCTAGTATGCCATACGATCTCACAATCAACCACAAATTATGATGATCAACAGAGTCGAAATCTTTTTTGAAATCAACAAAGCTAGCAACTAAAGGTTTATGAAACATTTCTCAAGAAACTGCCTAAGTGAAAATATCTGATCCACGCATCCCCTACCACTTCTGAATCATCACACAATTGACTGTCAACCAGATTCTTAATTCTATGAAGCACAATCATGGAAAGAACTTTACCTGGAACAGAGAGTAGGCTTATACCCCTATAGTTATCACAAGAACTGCGATCACCTTTTTTGAAAATAGGGATAATAATAGCTCTGGTAAAATCCTTAGGAACCATGCCTTTATCATAAAAGACATTCAAAATTTCAGTCATCCAAGTGGCAACCAAAACATTCCCAGCTCTAAGCATTTCCATAGTAATTTCATCTACCCCTGGGGATTTATGAAGTTTAAGTTTAGAAATAGCAAAAATAACTTCAGAATGTGTTATAGGGCCAATATTAAAGTCACTAATGCATCTATCATCATTGCAAACAATGAGAGTAGAACTAAAATATTGTTTAGTACATCACTGAAATGCTCAGCCCACCTAGCCATGACAGAATCCTCACTTTCTATAACCTTACTTTGTTTATCCTTCAATCCCTGTATACCTGTCCGTTTTCTACCACACAAAACATTATTATCTGGTACAGCTCTCTGCTGTTGTGCTGTCTAACTGCTTCCTCGGCTTTGTCAGTCAAGCCATCAAGCCAAAGATTCTTATCAGCAGTTAACTGATCCTTCACACATTTATTAAGCTCTCTGTAATCCTTTCTATTAGGACTATTAGGGTACTGATTAAGGACATTTCTGCAGTTCCTTCTTTCTGAAATAAGCTCAAGTGCCTTACACTCAAATAATTCTGCCTTTTCTGCTCCTTTTTACCTAAAAGAGTACTGTTAGTTTCCAAAAAAATCCTGTTTAAAATGGCCCCATTCTTCCTCAACTTCAGTAGTAAGAAAACCATGACTGTCATAATGATTAAATAACCTAACATAGTAAGCTTTAGCTATAACTGAATCTTTCAGCATTAAAGGTAAATTTTTTACCTTAGCACAACACTTTTAAGTTTAAGTTGCAAGACACTTTTAACAAGGTAATGGTTAGATCCAATTTCAGCTCCCCTATATGCCCTGGTATTTCTAACAGAACTAGCCCATTTGTTGCTAATTAATATATAATCAATCATATTCTTATGCAGCCCATCAGGTGAAACCCATGTGTACTTATGAATGTCTGTATGTTGCAGTGTTTACCAGAGTAAAATCCTACTAGGTGAGTTCATTTTTCCCACCAGTATGTTTGCTTACTAAGAGTTAATTGCCCTTTGTTAATTAATTGACACTCAAAGTCAATATTTGCAGTTTAGTTCACTTTCTTAACATAAGCAGTATACTGGCTATGCTTTGTATATTAGTTATAATTTGAAGATGATGACTGCAAATTATAGTGAATGTGAAATATTTTTAATCACTTACTCTTTTTTAATATATTTTATTAAACTATATTTAGTATGATATGATTTTTTTCTTTCATTTCGATTTTTTCATTTTCATTTATGATTCCCTTGTTTATGATTGTGTTGCTATTTATTTTGAATAAAAGTAGTTCATAAGAACAATATTTTTATGTTAAAAATAAATAATCCTCATACTATTTTTAAGAATGGATTAATAATTTTTATAATAATGAATTAGTTAATATAATTAATTCAATAATCATTTTCAAAACAATGAAATAATAATTTTACTATACATCTATATAATAAAAGATGTCTGTGTGTGTATGTGTCTACGTGTCTGTCTGTGGCAGCCATAACTCATTGGGAAATCGATGTACAAGCTCCAAATTTTCAGAGAATTATCAGGTTGTGGTCCAGATTGTAGTGCCAAATTTCAGGTAGAAAGTCCAAAAGTTGCTAGAAGCAAAAATATTTACTATGCTATTCCAATGGGATATGAAAATCACTGTCAAATCTATTGTTGCCATTTACTTCTTCCTAACTCTGAAAAGAAAAAGTTAAAATAGAATTTTAATCTGCTATCATTGCCAGATTCCCCACATTTCCCAAGGCATTATTGAAACATTTCATTGCAACTACGGACCTGTTTTTCTAACCAAATATGGGGTCGAGTAGGGAGAACCCACCTACAAAATTTGGAACCTTTCAGTGAAGTACGTTGGGAATTACAGATAGCCAAAATCTGATGAAATATCTCGATCGTTTGCTATGGGCTCTGAGAGCGTGTACTGTGTCATCAATAACCTTTGCAACACAGGGAAATTCTTCATGTTCAAACTGCATAAAATGTCGGAGGGTGGATAATCACAAAACTACCATTAGTGCAGGAAACACCAGAATATGCAGATTAAAAGTCAGACATGACCTATCATAATTTGTGTAGAAACGAAGCCACAGGCCAACTGGGAACCTGTTTTTTAAACCAATCACTGGGGCACATGGGGGATGCTGTGCAGGAAATTTGGAGCGTGGGGACGAATATCACAGGAGCCATAGGAAGGCAAATTCTGTGGTAACGGAAATAAAAATCTCAATAGCTTACGCAGAAACTAAGCCACGGGCTATGAGAGAGCTCGCTAACATCAACAACGGGCAAATTTCTTCCTGTTGAAAATCAAGCTAATCATGCTAAAGTGTCGGGGGGAGGATTACAAAATTTACCTTTAGTGCATTGAAAATAATAATATACAGATTAAAAGTAACACCCAGGCAGTGCTGGGTAAGTTCTGCTAAAAAAATAAATACCCCCTCTAGCAGCTGCTTGCCACAGAGGTCTGACAGGACCCTGTCAGTTTATATGCCATAGTAGAAGGTCTGTGAGGATGGCAGGAGTTCAGCAGGAAAACAACACAAACATCCATGCCTTACCTGGGGCTCGAACCCAGGTCCCTTAGATCACTAGCTAGTCAATAATAATTATTTTTATAATTCATAATAATGCATTAAAATCGTGATTTAAACACTACTTCTTAGAGAATTCTATGCAATTTTTAAAGCTTATTCAGGATCATTTTAAAAAGGGTTTGCACTTTTTTGGTGCACACCAATAGTCATAAACCTTGCAGTGGCCTTGGTAAAACTTATCACATGTTTCATATTGTATATTTTTTATAGTCTGATATAACTTAAACCTTTCTAATGGGGGAATGAGGTTAATAATTTGATCTAGGTGAGGGATAAGAAGATGTAATTTAGGGTGAGTTAAATTATGGCTATATGTTTTTTGTGGAAAAAATTTCGCCGACATATGGGATTCGAACCTGCATCTCTCCAGAAACATGCCAGAGTATTCTAACCTGTTGAACTAATGCCAGCTCAACTTTTTTCCACTAATAATGACCATCACTCTTTGTGTGAGTGTGGGTTCTAATCCCATATGTCAGCAAAAAAATTTTTCCATTTATTGATTTATAGACATTTAAACATTTATAGGTAACTCTGAGTTTGTCAATTATTAAATTATGGCCCTGTTGTACGATGTGTTTCTTCCTCAGTTAAAGGTTTACAAGCTAAATTAATAAATTCCACTAGTTTAAGTTAGGTACTTAAAAGGTTTAGTTATGGATATAAGTTATTGAATTTTAGATTCATGTGTTTTTTTTTAGTTTAAGAGTTTCTTTGTAAAAGACAAAATAATTTGCATTAGAAAATTTAAATACGAGTGAGTATTAGATATTCCCTAGAAGGATCCTCAATATGTTTAATATCCTTCTGTATTGTCTGAATAGCAGTCCTCAGCATTTTGAGTTCGGCCATTTGGAGGATATGGAACATATTCAGTTGGAATTTCCACTGAATAATTTAAAACAAATTAAGAATTAAATTTAAGTTTTTGCATTTGATCAAAATTTTTAAATGGGACAACAGTCTATTGAAGAGTGCTGTATTTTAAAGAAAGTTTTTCTACAAACATGATGATAATAATTACTAGAGTGCAATACTAGAACTTTTAATTAATATGTAATTCTCTCTGACACATATATTTTTAAAATACTTCAACAAAATATCTATGCTATGTAAAACTAAAGAAATCACACTGTAAATATCAAAAATTTAATAAAATCTGATTAATAGTTTAATTGGTCTAACGACATTGGTAGCTAAGTAACATGATAATATAAATTGAACTGTTATTAAAGCAAGATGACCCTTGAACGAATAATGGATGTCATCACGGCAATCTGCATAGGTTAGTTACAGACAATATTTTGCAGGTGAATAGGTTTTTTTTATTACTGAATAACAATTTTTATATTTCTATAGGAATGTATCCTACTACAAGTGACATTGGAATGATGATAAACACGGAAATTGTCATATAATACTTACCTCATTACTCACCTGCAATATTGTTTGTAACTAAAGCTTATGCAGATTGCCACGACAGCATTCGTCTTTTGTTCAGTGTGTCATCTAGTATAATACTACATATACATGTACTTAGCTTGTTAACCCTTACAGTGTCAGATTTCTGAAATTGAACTTGCTGTGGTGACTAGATTCATTGTAAAATGTTTTCAGAAAATAAACAGCTTTAGAATCTCATCCTGAAGTACAATGGATATAAATATGTCATGTATATATCAAAAGAAAGAGCATTTAATTATGCTTAATAAAATGGTAGCAACTTGAAGAAAAAAAGATAAGTTAAATTTTTTAAACACTGCAAAATTTTACTGCATGTTTTCCATTTTAACTTGTAAAATTAAAAAAACAACATTATTCCCATTTTTTTCTCTAAATTATTTTATTTTTCTAATATAAGCAGTTCAGAATATTTCCATTAATGCTTAAATCTTTTATTAACTTAGTTTTTTCAAAAATTTCTAGTCATTAAGGCATGCAATGCATAATGCATATTCTTAGATTTTGATGATCAGCAAACTCTAAGCCTAAGAAAAGCAGTGCATTAAAAAAAACTATTTTGCTTTTAAAAACTTGATAATTTATATAAAAATTGAAAAATATTACTGAAAAGTGATAAAGAACTATGAAAAAAAATTAAATAAAATGCTTCAAAACATTAAAGTTTAACTGAAAGCAATGATTTTAAGAATAAGTTGTTTTATTATAAAGCTGCATAAATGCCAAAGAAAAGTTTAATTCTAAACTTCTGGCAGAAATTTTGGTTAAAAATCGTAATTTACTGATCTGAATTCATTTATTTGGTTGAAATACACTTAAAAATATTGCTAAATAAAGTCCTACCTTTTAAAATCGCGATTTGAGGGTAATCCTACAGTTCTCCGATATATGCCATTAAAGATCATTAGTGGTTTTGTTTTTGATTGTTTCAAAATAATTATTGTTTATAATTGCAGTATACATTTGAGAAGCAATAAAAAAATCATTTTAGAAGCATTATAGTGAAAAAAAACAGTCTTTAAAATCAAAAATCTGCTAAACTTATTGACTGAAAGTTGATGTATGTAGGATGATGCAATTTTCAGTAGTAATTAATTTTCGTAGTAATAAAATCAATATCTTTATATTAAAACTTTATATAGCATTACGACACTACTAGAGCTATAAAATCAAAAAAGTACCAGGAATCACAACAGATGGTGTGGCAGTATAAAGGTGTATAAAGGCAGTATAAAAGTGTATGGTGCGGCAGAATAAAGGTATAAACTAAATCAGTTCTACTTGATGCTATTTACAGTGACTGAACATATGTTCACTGTGGACTAAAATAGATTTATTTTTAAATTGTATCATATTTTCCAAGTAAAATCAACAGCAAAAAATATTACAGATTTAAACGTTATTTTTCAATATTTGATTAGAAACAGTTAAGAAAATTTCAGATTTCCATTCGGGAATTTTTTTTACGACCTAGTACTATGGGAATGAAATTTATTTCTCATGTCATTAGAATTCGAAAGAAAAAAATGATTAATTTGGCTCTAACACGGTAAGGGTTAAGGGTTAAAAGAATACAGCAATTTATAACATTTTGGTCAGTTTCATTACAAATTATGTCTTCCATAAACACACAAGTACTATATTACAATGTAGATAGCTTTGAGACTCAAACACACATACTGTTTCTTCCGGAAAAAATCTTCAGCTTGTTTAGACAATACCTTATCCATTTTAACAGGATCATTCTACAACAAAAATGTAGATCGTAAAAGCAAGAAATTATTTAGGTATAATTGAATGCATAATACAAAAAGACAAATTTGCATGTAAAATGTTAAAAGATAACAAGTTTGAGAGAAAAATAATATTTATTGTAAATAATGAAGTGAAACCTCATTAATACAGTGACCTCATGGGCAGGAAAGCTAATATCATATTCTCTTAAAATATAATAGAACCAGAGCTAAAACTCTCTTATTAACACAATATTTGTTTATATGAAGCCTATATTATTCCTTTCCAAAAGTTTGTATGGTTTAGTTGTTTGAGGTTTTATGGTCCATAAGCAGCTCAGGTTATAATGCACTAAACAAATTAAATAAGGAGGTAAAAGACATATAAACTCATAATTGAAGATAAAAACAAATATCAAAGGAATGTAAAAAGGAAAAAGTAACAAATATAAACAATGTAAATAATAATCAAAAACCGAAGAACAAAAAAGATATATACCAAACAGCCAAATCATTATGACCACCCGCCTAATATGATGTTGGTCCTCCATGTGCCACCAAAACGGCTATTACCCAGCGAGGCACGGACACTGCAAGATATCTAAAGATATCTTGTGGTATCTGGTACCAACATGTTACCAGCAGATCCTTTAACTCTTGTAAGTTACGTGGTTGAGTCACCACAGATCGGATATGCTGTTCCAACACAAACCACAGATGCTCGATTGAATTGATGACTAGGGAATTTGGAGGCCAGGGCAATACCTGGAAGTCTACCTCATGTTCAACAAATCATTCTCCAACAATCCGGGCAGTGTGGTATGGTGCATTATCCTGCTAAAAGAAGACACTACTAGTGGGGAATACTGTTGTGATGAAAAGATGTACCTGGTCTGCAATGATGTTTAGGTAGGTGATAGATGTTAGTTTCCTGCATATGAATGACTGCACCCAGGGTTTCACAGCAGAACATTGCCTAAAGCATTACACTTCCTCCATCGGATTGTTTTCATCCGACAGTGCATCCAGGTGCCAACACTTCACCAGATAAACAATGCACGTCATCCACATGGTGCAACAAGAAACTAGATTCATCAGACTAGACAACCTTCTTCCAATCATTCAAGGTCCATTCTTGGTGCTCGTGTGCCCATTGTAGGTGCTTTCGATGGTAAATTGAGGTTAGCATGAGCATTTGGAGCAGCCTGCAGCTACGCAGCCCCATTTTCAGCAGGGTTAGATGTATTGTGTGTTGTGCTCCCATCACCAGCATTCAAATTATGGGCGAGTTGCACCACAGTATCCCTTCAATTGGCTCATACCATACGGGATAGCCTTCACTCACCTTTAGCATTGATGAGAAGTAGTCAGCCCACACCTTGTTGGCAGTTCATGATTTTTCCCTCCTTGGACCACTTTTTGAAGGTACACTAACCATGGCTGACCATGAGCACTTCACAATTTTGATGCTCATGTGCCCATTGTAGGCACTTTCGATGGTGAACTAAGGTTAGCATTGTCACTCAGAGCAGCCTACGGCTACGCAATCCCATTTTCAGCAGGTTAGATGTACTGTGTCAGATGTACTTTTCAGCAGGTTAGATGTACACATTACACCCATCTTGGAAATGCTCTGACCCAAGAGTTCGCTGCCTTTCCCATCTGAAGAACAAGAATAATACTGATTAACAGAGATCAGTATCAGGTGTTATTTATACCATTTCATGACCTTCACATCCACTGCAGTTGCTTTGATTTGCATAAAGACACGCTGGTCATAACGTTTTGGCTCTTCAGTGTATAAACATAAAGATAAAATGACCAGGTGCAAAATACCCAGATTAAGAAAATTATAAACAATGAGGGAATAAAATTACATTCTCTTAAAATATAACATGTAAAATGCAAAAATTAAAAATCATGTGGTAAAAATTATTGATCAGTTAAAATGTGTTCAAGTGTAATGGACATGGATGGAAAACAAAGAGATCTGAACATAAATACGATGCTATCCATTAAAAGCTGGACATTGAATTAAAATATGTTTGATGCTCAAAATGATGCCACCAAACTTGCACATAGGTTTGTCATCCACCCATTTGTAGATATAAAGAATGAGTAATAAAAGAATAACTTATGTCATTCTTTTATTACTCATTATTATTATGACAAGCATATATACTTTCTCCATGTATTTCCTGTGAAAAGATGACTGTCACGGTTTGACAATAAGTTTGATTTCAAAGAGCTTGCTCATAAGCTGTTTGAAACTGTGCCTGGAGCTCAATGGACCTAAAATTAAAAAAATACCTATCTTTCCACATGTAGCCTAAAAAGTAGAAAATAAAACTAAAGCGTATTGATGGTGCAATCAGTCACTGAATTTGCATTCACTTCAAAGGAAGATGGGGCACCGGCAATCTTGTTGAGTAGGTAAATCAGCACCCTCATCTTCCTTTCAAGGTGAATACGAATTAGTGACTGATTACACCATTGATATGCTTTAGTTCATTTTCTACTTTTTAAGGTGCATAAGGGAAGATAAGTATTTTTAAAAATTTAATTACTTTATATATATATGTCACTAAATGCACCTACCTTCAGAAGCTTTCATATGATATATGACTCATAAATATCGACCCCATTTTTCCTCTTCCTGATTTTGAAGTTATGTTTAAAGTAGCCCATGACATTGGAGACATCACAAGCTTTAATTTCAGATATAACTTGGTAAGGTCCACTCGTGAAAATCAGCCCCATTTTGGGGGAGGAGAATAGTGGTGGGTGCAAAATTCGGAATCATCTATGACTGTCTTCATGTGGGCTTTCATTTGACACCTAACTTGTAATTGTAAGACCTCATGTTCGGAAGATATAGTGGAACAGATTTTCATATTTCGCCTTTTTTAGGGCAGAAGAAAGCATAGCGGGGTCAGTTTTTTATAGCATATGACAATCCCCACTTCACAAACTTTCATTTGATGCATAACTAGTTAATTTTGGCCGTCGCATTTTGAAGGCACAGTAGAAAAATTGTTTTCATATTTCCCCTTTTTTAGGGGAAATATGGGGGAGGGTCTTTTTTTAACCTGTGACACTCTCTGCATCATAAGATTTCATTTGACACATAAATCATTAAGTTTCATCATCATGTTCAAAAGGTATGGTGGAACAACTGTTTTGACAAACATAAACCGACAAACCAACAAATGGTGAGCAAAAAGCAATAGGGAGATACACCGAAGAGCCATAACATTATGACCACCTGCCTAATACGATACTGGTGTCACCAAAAGAGCTCTTACCTGGTGAGGCATGGAAGCTGCAAGATTTCTAAAGGTGTCTTGTGGTATTTGGTAGAAACACGTTACCAGCAGATCCTTTAACTCTTGTTGTAAGTTACCTGGCAGACCAGATATGCTGTTCCAACACAAATCACAGATGCTTGATTGGATTCATGTCTATGGAATCTGGAGGCCAGGCAATACATGGAAGTATTCCTAATGTTCTGTGAACCATTCTTGAACAATCTGGGCAGCGTGGTATGGCGCATTATCCTGCTGATAGAAGGCACTACTAGAGGGGAATACCATTGCCATTAAAGGAAGTACCTGATCTGCAACGATGTTTAGGTAGGTGGTAGACGTCATAGTTTTCTGCACTTGAATGACTAGACCCAGGATTTCCCAGCAGAACGTTGCCCAAAGCATTACACTTCTTCCACAAGCTTGCTTTTGTTCCACAGTATATCCTTGTGCCAACACTTCCCCAAGTAAACGATGCACACATACCCAGCTGTCCACATGGTGCAACAAGAAACTATATTCATTGGACCAGATGACCCTCTTCCATTCATTCAAGGTCCAGTTTTGATGCTCGTGTGCCCATTGTAGGCACTTTATTGTAGGCACAAGTTAGCATGGGCACTCAGAGCAGCCTATGGCTGCTCTGAGTGCCCATGCTAACTTTGGTGTTGTGACACATTACTCCCATCACCAGCATTCAAATTACGGGCAAGTTGCACCATAGTATCCCTTCTGTTGGCTCGTACCATACGCGACAGCCTTCACTCACCTCTAGCATTGATGAGCTGTAGTTGGTCCACATCTTGCTGACAGTTCATGGTTTTTCCTTCCTTGGACCACTTTTTGAAAATAATAACCATGGTTGACCGTGAGCACCCCACAAGCCTTGATGTCTCAGAAATGCTCTGATCCAGTTGTCTGGCCATTACACTTTGGTCTTTGTCAATCTCACTTAGTCTGCTGCCTTTCCCATCTGAAGAACAAGAATAACACTGATTAATAGAGCTCAGTATCAGGTGTTATTTATACCATTTCATGACCTTCACATGTACCATAGTTTAAATTAAGTTGCTTCGATTTGCATAAAGACTCAAGACAATTTTCCTCTAAAATTGATTGATGTTAAATCCAGAGCGATATCTTCCTTAATATATGAATAAATACATAGAAAAAAATCTCTTCAATCTAAACAATTGCATACTCAGAATATGCTTGCCATCTTCATGACATACATTCATTCATGACTTCACATCATTGTTTCTTGAGGCTGAGAGAAGCTGGAAGAATACCTTCATGAGACACGGAGAATTATGTACTGTTGGTAGAAAGTTCATAGCATCAATTAGAGGAGATCTTGATTGGCGGCCAGTAGCTCAGTGGTCCAGAGCACCTGACATGCTATCAGGAAGTCGCAAGTTAGTATCCCACCAGGCTCAATACAATTTTTCCTATAAAATTGATCGACATTAAATTCAGATCTTCCTTAATATATGAATAATAATGTTGAAAAAAATCTTATCAATCGAAACAATTGTATACTCAGAATATACTTGCCACTGTTTCTTGAGGCTAAGAACAGCTGGGACAATACCTTTATGAGACATGGGGAATTGTGCACTGTTGGTAGAAAGTTCATAGCATCAATTAGAGGAGATCTTGATCGGCGGCCAGTAGCTCAGTGGTCCAGAGCACCTGATATGTTATCAGGAGGTCATGGGTTCATATCCCAAACAGGCTGTGAATTTTTAGGTCTCCTCATTTTTATATCAATGAGGTTTTACTGTAGGTAAAAGACAACCTAAAATCAGAACTTTAATCCTAAGGAAAAAAAGGGAACCAAAAACCAAGATCTTATGGAAGCCATAAAGAATCTCAAAATATATAGTAGCTCAGATTTGAGTTGGGTTGTATCATTAAGAGTTGGGTATCATCATTTAAACCTTTAGGCTTAAATGATGATGCATATTGAATAAATTAGCATTAGAATGCAAAAAGAACAAAAATAAAATAGTGATCACTCACAATATTTTGAGAAGGTGCTTCTTCAAGCAATGACAATTGTTTGTTATTGCTTGAAGGAGGTCTTTTAGGTTCAGTAGGTAGTTAGAAATTGATAGTTAAGATGAAACGTCTTTCTCCTCCATTCTCCATCATGGCTTCTTCATCTGCAATGGCACACAAGAAACTCAATTTTCAAAACTCAATTTTTTTCAGCATCTAAGTGGTACTTTATTTGCCCATAATTGGCTAAATGGCCAGGTCACAAGGACCCAGAAGTCTCAGAGAAGGTTGGATGAAGGGGACTCACTGAAGAGCTGTTAGGACCACGTAGCATGTTCTTTAATGTGCACAGTATATGGCTCTCCCACAGATAGTGCCATGGCTTACTATCCAAGCCCATTGGTCAGAGGCATAGGAACGTGTTGGCACTGGAGCAGTTGCCAAGGGCACCGGAATCGCGGGGCAGCATGAGCAGTTCCACAATATCTGAAGTTTATGTGTAAAATAAAATTGAATGATTAGCCGCCCATACTTCATTGAATTTAATATGTATTATTTATACCGTTGTATCGTCAAGACAGCATATTATAATTTTTCGTTATTTCCTACAAAATTTTTTTTTTCCTTTATCGGCGGACAATTAGCCACCCCCTTCCCCTGCACCGCGCTCGCCATAAAACAATTTTGGGGCACAATTTCAAACTGCTCATATTGCTTTTATAAATCATGCCCTTACAAAATAACATTTCCTTACATAGGTATCTTTTTCTTTGAACAGCAGTTCATAATTTGTACATTGTATTGAATTATTACGTTTATAAACCCCGAAATTGTTTAAGATCAACATCAGGACAGGAGCATACATCATCATCACTTTGTTTCCTATCAATCGATCGAGAACTGACTCAAAAAATTAATTTTGATGAGATTATTAACGATTTTGCCAAACGAAAAATTAGGAAAAATTAAATTACTTTAAAAAATAATTCATTGCAATTTCTTTTGCAATTATTTAGATGCAATTAATATCTATTCATGTAATTGTATTAAAATAATGACAATAAATATGTATAATATAAATAACGTGTATTTTTTATCAATAACTGAACAGGACGGACAATTACAAATTTGCCAAGGGTGCCAAAAGCCTAGCTACACCTCTGCCATTGGTGTCCCTTACTGACCGTGGGCAGGAAGTTTTGCAGAAATAAATCTCAATGCTGGCCTAGCTGGACATGAACCTGGGAATTGCTGATTACGAGCCTGGCACGTTACCGACTGAGCCACCCCAGCCCCTAGTAGCTCAGACTTTATGATATACAATATTAAGCACATTCAGCATCACAGGCAAGAAAACAATGCTCTGGGAAGGTGAAAGTCTCATTATGCATTTCAAATCTCCCAAATTATTCCAGCTATAAAACTGCTTAAAAAGTGATCATCTGTAAGAGACAAAAAGGTAGATCTTTTTATACATTAAAAAAAACCTGACTAGTCAATGATATTTCTGTATCCTTTTTGTGAGATAGGAAATTTGATTTGTAATCAATTAAAGCATGCCATTTTTTTCCATATATAATGGATTGAGGCATATAAAATAGTAATGGATTGCAGCAATGGCAGATGTGGGAATCCACATGACACAAGTCTTTGGCATGCATACTTTTCGACAAAATAAAAATTTCATTTAAGCTTAAATATTGAATAAATTAGCATTAGAATGCAAAAAGAACAAAAAAAAAATACTGATCACTAATAATAATTTGAGAAGGTGCTTCTTCAAGCAATGACAATTTTTGGCCTGGCATACAAGAAGTAGTGGTAGCCACAGGCAAAATCTATGGCTTGCATACTTTTTTGATAAACAGTAGACTCCCTCTTATCTGGCCCTTACAGGACTGGATCTTGGCTAGATGAATGAAAGGCCAGTTAATCCAAAAATTGTGTCAGAAAATAAATAAAAATGGCAAATGACAAAAATACTAACTGTGCTAATTTTAATTAATAATTTGTTGTACAATATTAACAATTTACTCACACTCACTTGAAAAAGTCTGTGATTTTCTTTTGTTTCTTTGAACTTAACACTTTTTTACCTGCAAAGTCTTACCATTTTTTAATAAACATCACATCAATCGCAGTGAGACCTTGTTGTTCAATGTATTTTACTGCAACATAAAAAGTTTCTTTTTCTTCAATATGGCTAACTTCCCCTTCTTCCTCTTCTTCTTAATTCTCCGCTTCTTCTCTGTTCTTCTTGGCAGACTGCATTGATAATTTCGTCATCATTAAGTGTTTCATTTTCCAACTGTTCATCACCTTTCAACCATTTTTCAATGTCATTTTCTTCAAGTGTGTCACATCCAGGCAGCAGTTTAAAGTCAGCGAAATATTGTCATTATCCGTCATATCTTCAGCAAGTGCAAGGTCATTCGATACTTTCGTGTTGTTGTCTTTGGTACTTTCTACACAGTTTTCAACTTTAGGCCAAAGTTTTCTCTGTGACTTCATAAATATTTGCACACGGCATTTCTTCAAAAGCTCTTGCTAACATATAGATCAGATCCTTGATATTTATTGTTTTCAAAGCATTTAAAAGTCCTATTCCTTCATTTTCAGTTTGCTGTAGAATTTCTGAAAGAAGCTTTCTCCTGTATCACCTTTTTAACCTTACAAGCACACCTTGATCCATTGGTTGCACTAAAGATATTACATTTGGTGGCAAAAACATGGCTTTTATGTTGTCAGAAATGAGTTCACTTGGATGTGTTGGGGCATTGTCGAGAATGAGTAGGACCTTCACAAACATTTTAAGACTTGTCAAGTGGTTTTTTACTTTTGTAACATATTCTGTAAAGAATCACTCTTTAGACAAATATGAGTCTATCCAAGCAGACTTTTGAGCTTTGTAGTAAACTGGCAGAGCAGCTAAATTCAAATGCTTGAATGCTCAGAGTTTTGCTGATTTCCCAATTACAAAAAGAGGAAGTTTGTGCTTACCTGCAGCATTTGTACACACAGCCACAGTGATTCTTTCTTTGTTTGTTTTAAATCCTGATGCTGAGGTTTCTTGCACTGTCACAAACGTTTTCATTGGAAGAAGTTTAAAATTTAACCCAGTCTCATCTACATTGTAGATTTGTTCTGCACATAGGCCTTCTTCTTCAATAAGCACAAAGTTTTTATGAAAATTCCTTTGCTGCTAAAGGATCAGCTGACAATTTCTCCCCACAATGGTAATGGACACCATGCTGCTTTTTCCAGTGAGAAAGCCATCCCTCACTTGCTGAAAAACCTCCCCCCCCCCCATCATCGATTTTAAAATGAAGGATTAATGCTTTTTCAGATTCTTGCCAGAGCGTGCTATCATTACACCATGCATTGGGCTTGGAAATTTTTCAGATGCTTGTCCCATGCTTAATGTAATGGTAGTGCGCTCTGGCATGAATCTGGAGAGTTGTGGGCTTGATTCCCACCATGTTGGAGATGACTTTTTTTTTTTTAAGAATCTTTTAACTAATGTTTGAAGTCTATCTCTACAGGTAATCTGTGTATTTACTATGGATTAATGCTTTTTCATTCAAGATTGGCCCACTGATTGACGTTCCTTTTCGACGCTCTTGCATGAAGCATAACCAAAGTGCATCATTGACAATTTCATTTTTCAGCTTTTTAAGAGTGCACCGAGAAGAAAGCATATTCCTTCTCCAGTGATTTACCGTGCTTTTACCACCTAGTTCATCACAAATATGCTTTACTGGATCACCTATATCAATACGTTTTAATGCTTTTAATTTCATCTCCATCGTAACGACATTACGCTTACAATTGCACCCACTCATTTTGAATCACAAAATAATTAATAGATCACAATACATATTCCTGTATATGCACAGCACAATGCAAACTGTAATATTCACAAAGAGGAACTGAAGCAAATATACACTGTACTATAAACAAAACACGTGGCGACTTGCTTCCACTTCTTGGAACGACCGGTTAAAGCAGAGGCCGGTTGAGCCCAGAACAGATAAGAGAGAGTCTACTGTAATTGAAATGTAGTTTAATCACTAATAATTAGCAACCATTAATCAACATGTATTCATCACACATTGATTAATAATCAATATATTGCATAAATTGCATCAAATACTGGAATTTATTAGTTCGGATATGGGCTTGCAATTGCTCTGAATTTTCGTTCTTACAACTTGTAATTTTATTGTGTGAAGTTGGCATTTCTGGGGATAGGTTTTAGTTGTATTCACCCATTTGTATAATCTGTTGCTTTCAAGTCTACAAAATTATTTAGATGTGACTTCTACTAAGTGTTTTGTCAGGAAATGATTCATTGAAGTCCTATAGACTTCCTCTGACCTGCAAAGTATTAGTGTGTAGGTGGGCTTTCTTTTTAAAAGCCAGCTTAAAAAAATGGCACTGCTCATAATCTTGCAGTGAAATTCATAGAATGAGTTAAATGGCTTTGAAAGGTAAGTTTAATGTTCTTAGAATTCACAATCTTTATTCAACTGATTACTTATATCAATGATACTACTGACTGTTCTCATGTCATCAAATTTTATAAAAATTATTCTTAACATTGAAAATTTATCTTTGAAATACTTTTTTCTTTATACTTACCTTACAATATTGTTTTGCCAATTCATATTCTTCCTTTTGCAAATATACATCCCAAACATTCCTGTTTGGAGAAAACAATTTTCAACTTTCCATTGTAAAAATTGGAAAAAAAAATCTTAAAACTCAGTTTACAGTTTTTTTTATACATAACATATTTGGTGTGTTTTTTTTTCTACCAGCCACACTTATTTTCTGCAAGAGTTCACTCTGAACATCCCTATTTTATACACAGACTGTATTTCCTTACTATGTTACCAATTGTATTCTAGCTTTGGAAATAAGCTATTTATTGTAAGATATCACCAGAGATAAACTGAAGATCTCACTTAGATATTTCTAAACATTTTCAACATATTTGTTCAATATTTAAAGAATTACACTGGTTTCCATAAATTAAGGAAAAATGAGAAAAATCGTGATAATTCTCCAAAATATTGTGCAATCCTCACCGAACTTGTTCATGTAACCAGTAAAATAATGCCAAGTGAGCATATCATATGCAAATTAATCTAGGTTGCATCAATTTGCATAATTAGATAGCGGCATAAAAACGGGTGTTTTGGAATGGATCATTATTTTGTGTTATAAATGTGAGTAAAGAAATTCGAAATAGCCATTTTGTAGGAATGACCTCCAGACATCATTTGTCAAATGAACTGCAGTGCAAAGCTATTGGCTGGCTCGAAGCAGGTCAAAGTCAGTCAGATATGGCACGATGGCTGAATGCAAGTCCTTCTGTGGTCCATAGACTGTGGAATCAATTTCTTAGCATAGATTCAGCATCTCAGAGGTTTAGCTGAGGAAGGCTAGAGTTATGACTGCTGTACAAGACTAATATCTGAGATTAACAGCATGAAGGAACAGGACGTCTATTCCCTCTCAGCTACAATCCTCTCTTACAGCAGCCACTGGGAGGGTTGTATCAGCTTCTACTGTGTGTAGAAGGCTTCATGAGGGAGGTCTTTTAGGTTCAGTAGGTAGTTAGAAATTGATAGTCAAGATAAATCGTCTTTCTCCTCCATTCTCCAATCATAGCTTCTTCATCTGCAATTTCCAATTAATTCCAATTTGAGACTCAATGTTTGTAATAACTGAGCATCAGTACTGTGATCCCCACTCACATTGGAGACCAGCTAGGCCAGTAATTTGTATACCTCTCATGTCCTGACACAGGAGAGCACAGTTGAATTGGGCACACACGCATGTTAACTGGACAGAAGAACAATGGAGGTCCGTACTCTTCACAGATGAGTCCATATATTGCTTGCAGAGTGATTTGGAACATTGTTTGATATGGAGAGTAGGAGGTACCTGCTATCATCCCAGCAACATCGATCAAAGAGACAGTTATGGTGGAGGTAGCGTGTGTGTTTAAAGTGTGTATGTTTGAGGTGGCATTTCCTTAGGGTGACACACAGACCTCTATGTGTTGATGAGTGGGAATTTCAATGCTCAAAGGTATAGAGATGACATCCTGGACCCTTATGTATATCCTTATGCTGGTGCAATAGGTAAAACATTCATCTTACAAGACAATAATGCTCTTCTACACAGAGCTTGTCTAATGGAACAATACCTCCAAGAGGAGACCATTATGTGCATGGAGTGGCCAGCTCAATCTCCCAACCTAAATCCAATTGAGCATGTGTGGGATGCTTCTAGGGAGACATGTTACTGCCCTCAACTTGCCACCTGAAACAAAGAGGGAACTTATTACTACTTTAAAGAAACAATGGTTGTTACTTCCTACTGAGCTGATTGACATCATAAACAGCATGGAACATTACTGTTATGCCTGCATTGCTGTAAAAGGTGACCACATCCTTACTAAAGAACTTTGTCCAATACATTCTGACACCTCATTTTTGGACAAGTTCCTGTGTTATTTTTTGATGAAAAATGTTTCTAGTGTAAAATATTTTATGCCATTCTGAAACTAGCATTGTAATTCATGTTTTCATCAAATTTAATTGAAATAATTCATATTGCTTTTTGTTTATCACAATTTTCCCGAGGTTTCCTTAATTTATTGAAACCAGTGTATTTATGGAACATTTAACAGCAGACACTCATACTCTTTCTAAACATTTATTTTTAATTCAGGAAAAGTGAAAGAATCATTACATAAAATTCTAAAACATTTCAGTGAACAATTTGATATAACAATTATTATCCATGGTTTACCTTTTGAGGTAAATTTTTATGACTAGCAATGCTGCTGAGAAATGTTTCACTTCCATAACTCTTTAAAAGTTAAATGAACATAACTGAAAATTAAGATTTACAAAGATTTGATTTTCAATTTATTCCAATGACATTTTGCCATAAATAATTTTCAAAGTTAGGGAGGGAATTCTTAATGTGGCTGGCTTCCCATTCACATAATGTAGAAGCATGCAAATACTTTTGGTAACAGAATTTACAACCCACATATGTGCATAATCTGCACAGTGATTTTCAAAAGAAATTTTTGAGAAAAATTGCAATTTGTGCATTAACCATACCAAAATTTAAAACTGAATTTCCATGCAACAAAATGTTTTGAAGTCTACTATATACCATTTCTCTCTGAAAAACATGTCAGATTACAAAGAATTAGGCCATGGGAAATTTATATAGTTTGAATGAAATCCTTTTTTCTATTGTATTTCTTCCCTGAATACTACTCAAGAATACAAAAAATCAGAGACACCAAGCATCTGAAACAACAAATTCATGACAATGACATATTTTGCTTTGCAGCATTGAAAAGAAGGTAATATATTTTCCACAAACTGAATGAACTTTATTATGGTTGCTACATGTTGCTTCTTCTCATTATCAAATCAAGCTCATTGCAAATCAAATATACCACAAACAAAAATAAAAAAACTCAACAGAAATGATAAGAGTCAGAATCGGAGACTTCACTCAGCCAATTAGAGCTTGTGTTTCATAATTTTGTAATGCAGAACTAAATTGAGGTTCACTTTCAATATAAATTAAACACTTTTTTTATTATTTAGAAAAAAAGGTTGACTAATACATAGGACAATATAGGAATTTTTCTTCTGTTTTCTCTAAGCAACCTTATAGTGTGCCATAAACCTCTAAATAACAAATATTTTTTCCTTTGAAATTAGTATCTTCAAAATGCAACAGAAACTCCTAACAGCAGAATATTGCCTTTTTTACTACTTGGTTTAGTTGCTTTTCTCCTCTACAGCACAGGTTGGGTTGTTTTACCTCTGAATGGCACTTTTTTTTACACACAATAGACTAAATGGCCAAGTGACAAGGACCCCAAAGACTTGGAGAAAGTAGGGGAAGGGGACCCACTGGAGAGCTGTTGGGAAACAGATGGTAGCCTCCTGTCAAGGGCATCCATCATGTTCTTTAACGTGTATAGGGTATGGCTCTCCCATACATGAAGCCATGACTTAATGACCCATCTGGTGAACAGTGGCCTTTCCAAGCCTACCAGTGTCCCCTACTGACTGTGAACAAGGCAGGGAGTTTTGTGGAGATAAATCTCAACACTGGCCCAGTTGGGACTTGATCCTGGGAACTGCAAATTACGAGTCTGATACGCTTTTGACTGAACCACTCCTCCCCTATATGGCACAAGGGCAATTAAGGCAATGTTGCAACAATGATATGCTATAAAGAATAAATAGATAACAGTCATGTGCATTTGCAACCAAAATTAAAATCAACACACAAAAAGGTAAACAATACAAAAATAAGTGTATAAGAAAACAATCGGGAAAAAAAAACCTATGGCTAAAAGATACAATGCTGGAATATAAGAAAAAAACAACAACAATAGGTATATACAGAACCAATGTAAAAAGGTAATTAATATAAAATACAGATGTAAAATGTAAAATATAGATGTAAAAACTGCTTTTTATATTTTTACACCTCTATATATAAAATATAAAATAAAAATTTTACAAATGTAAAATAAATAAAAAAAACTTATTTAAAATATAAAATACAGATGCAAAATATTAAATGTATTTAAAATACCCAAGATGTTTTTAAAAATAAAATATTGGAGCTAAAAAAACGAAGTATCAGATAAATTATGTCCAAATGTAAGGGAGCTCAGATGGCAAATGAAGTGAGCTAAAATAAATTCGATGTTCACAATTAAAAGCAATACAATCAATTAAAATATTTTTCAGAGTTAAAATAGTGCCACAAAACTTGCACATAGATTTGTGTTGTTTGCAGTGTGTAAGAAAAGAATGACTTATGTGAAGCTGAGGAAGTACAACTTCCTCCTTGCAATTCTTGCAAAAACATGCCTCCTATATGGTTTAACAATAGGATTTATCTCAAAGAGCTAGTTTGCAATCTATGTTTCCCAATATATCTACCACTGCACCTGGAGGGTGATGAAAAAATGTCCAGATACACAATTAAAAGGACCTTCTTGCTCAGAAATTAATTAAAAATAACTTAAAATTCTCTGTCATTGAGCAATAAAATTTTAAAGTTTATCCTTCAAACTATTTGCATGTCAAAAGTTTTTAGGAGAAAACTCAGAAGCTTTTCAGAGCAAGGACAGTGCTCCATCTTCAATGAAGTGACATTATGTGGTGATGTTAGAGCTGTTTAGAGCTTTGTTCCACATGTCGTGAAGGACGATTCCAGTGTCTCAGTTGCAGGTGAGAATAGGCGAGATCATTATTCCAATAGCCTTGCAGACTCTGTTCCAAAGAATTTGGATACATATGCAGGCAGTGTGACATACTCCCAGTCTATGGTTGCAACATGTTGCACTGTTAGCTCGACACTGAGTTTTCTCCTAAAAACTTTCAATATAAAATTAAAATGAAAAAATAGTTTGCAAAAATAGTAGCAAATAGTTTGAAGGAAAAATAATTATCATCTTGATTTTATTGCTCAACGACAGAGAATTTTAAGTTATTTTTAATTAATTTCTAAGCAAGTATATTCCTACAGAATGACATATTTTATTACGACAATTTCCACAATTTAATGTTTTATGTAAAAATCAAGATGATAATTAAATCAAGTTATATAAATTTAATTACTACCCATTCAAATATGTTGGGATCATTTTAATGGCAACAATGACATAACAACATCATCATCAACAACATCCTCAAGCAGCCATGGGCTACGGAGGTCCAACCAGACCATGCAATTCAGTTCTCCAAGCAAGTCTATCCTGAGCTACATCTGCTGCATCTGGCCACTGCACACCAATTCTAACAAGGTCCTGCTTGACATTGTCTGCTCACCATATCCTAGGTCTCCTCTCTTTCTGAGGCCTTTAGGCACACTGTTCATAACCCTATTCGCTAATCTATAATTATCCATATGGGCAGCATGGACAAACCAATGGAGTCTCTCTCTGCACAGTATGCTACTCAACTCCTTTGCTTAACTTCATCATTACTTACAAAGTTGAACCACCTAATGCCCCAGATACTGCATAGGCATCTAGAATCAAAAGCATTCAGTATTCTGTTATCTTGTTTACAAAGCATCCCAGTTCCATTACCATAACATTCCAAGGGAAGACTAATAGAACGCAACTCTGCAGTGAAGATGGAACACTACAGAGTGGGATGTGGTTTGTAATGATGGTCACACAGCAGACCATGACAATCCCATCAATATGCCAGACTTCATGTCTACAAAGACAGGTAAGAACTCCTAGTATACAGCACAATGGCTGGAAAAGAGTTGATGGTACATGTGGTTGGATTATCCTGCATATGGAAAAATTGAAGGAAGGAAAAACAGTGAGCTGTGGTGGAAGTGGCTAGGCTGTTGACTTGGCGATGTTACTGAGACTTTTGATAATGTCTCTGAGGTAGCCTTGGACATGCATACTGAAAGGACGAATGGCAGACAGGTGATTATTGTAAAGCATTTTCCACTTCTCAAAATGCAGTACCAAATGGGATGGTTCAACCGGGATCCTGAATTGATGAATATTGTAGGGATAACTGCTGACAGTGAGTAGATAAAGATGGTTCAATGGTCTCAAGATAGATTCTAGACTGGTGAGGTGCAGAAGGCCCTTGTAACACACAAAGGATGTGTTCATGAGGGTGGAGAGGGTCCAGCACACTTACTATCAAATCCCTGGCAAAATCATATACCTGGGATCCATTATTTTCTATTATATCCCTTTATGCGACCTCAAACAGTTTTTGATAATGACAAAAAGGTACACTCAGATCACTTTCCAGAAATATTACTATCACAGAGATTTCATAGTCATTCCACTGCAAGGAAAGTATTGGAAAATGTGTGTTAGTAAAAATGTGTTTTAATCAAAGTAAAAAAAAAATTAAAAATACTAAAATACTAAAAAATGAGTATAAGGTTTAAATTTGAAATACTAATAACTCATATATTAATTGGTAATGACAAGAATAAAAAAAACACACACTTTCACAGCTTATATATTGTAATTAATGTCATTTTCTATGTTACACTTTGAAATCTGTTTAACGTACATTAAATATGCACTGTCTTTCCATTCTTTTCTGTGATAATTAAATGACAGTGTGATTTTCTACTTTTTAAAGTTACAAAAACCTCAGAACGAAATTTAAATTTCTATTTTTATGCATATTCAATTATTAAATAAAATTCCTTTAATGCTATATCAAAAATCCCAAAAATGAACTAATGAAAAAATGAGATTGAATGAAATGAGAAATATTAAGCAAATCTTACCGATCTTCTCTTACAACCTTGTATCTATAAATTGCCATTTCCGAGAAAGCCCAAATTGTTCCTTTAACAACATCTTTTGTTATGCCTATTAGTGACCCATACATCTACAAAAAATTACATTAAAATATTCAAAACAAATTTCAAACAAGAAATAATTGATTGTAACAAAAATATTAAACAACAAAATAATACAAGTATAGAGGTATAGACACTTCCCACTTGTGATATACATGAAAACAGATGTGAAAATGCATTGTATCTGCAACTAAAATATTGTTTAAAAGGAATGGTATGAAATAATGGGAAACTTCACTGTTTCATAACTAAAATGTCAAAGAAAAAATGACAACTTCTAACAAAGTAAAAAAAAAAATTATTTTTTTCTGTGAATGTGTTGCTTTAGCATGCAACCAGTGGTGTCATCTAGCAGGTTTGCACCAGTTCAGTTGAACTGGCTTTTTACTAACTGGTATTATTACTTGCAGAACTGGTTAAAATAAAATTAAAAAAAGTTAATATAAATAAAAATATGAACAATATAAAAATAATAATATAACAATAATTATTAACTGAAACAAAGATACTTAAATAAAAAGGACCATTGTGATACTATTCCATGGGAGCAGGGGTTGGCTCAGTTCGTAGTGGCCAGGCACGTAATCAGTAGTTACCAGGTTCAAGTCACAATGGAGCATGCGTTGTAATTTTTCCTGTCACATTTTATATGCATATTCAATTATTATATAAAATTCCTCTCTGCTAAACTTCCACCCTGTCCTGTCAGAAAGGGGACATTGATAGACTTGAAAAAGCCACATCAGTCAGATAGGACATCTAGCCTTGGATTGGGTTGGGTTGTTTTACCTCTGAGCGGCACTTTTTTGCACACAATGGGCTAAATGGCCAGGTCACATGGACCCCGAAGGCTCAGAGAAGGTTGGGGGAGGGGACCCACTGGAACAGCTGTTGGGAGACAGATGGTAGCCTCCCGTCAAGGCCATCCAGCGTGTTCTTTAACGTGCACAGGGTATGGCTCTCCCGCACACGGGGCCACGGCTTAACGTCCCATCCGACGGACGGCGGCCTTTCCAAGCCCATCGGTGTCCCCTACTGACCGTGGGCAGGGCGGGGAAATTTTGCGGAGATAAATCTCAACGCTGACCCAGCTGGGACTCGAACCTGGGAACTACAGATTACGAGCCTGGCGCGCTACCGACTGAGCCACCCCCGCCCTCTAGCCTTGGATGCAGGAGAGCTATACCCTATGCATGTTAAGGAACACAGCAAGATCTGACTTTTCCACACAACCATTAGAATTACTTTACTGTAGGACACATTACCCATTGCCATTGAACTCCCAATGCTAAAGGGACTTAACACTCCTTCCCAAAGGTAAGAGCCAGTACCAACTTTAGCATTAATATCACTCAGCACAAGAGAAATACCTTTTTTCTTCACAGAATTCAAAACATCCTGTAGCTGTCTGTAAAACTTATCCTTCTCATTCTCATTAGAGATTTCTGTGGGAGCGTAACAACAGATGACATTCAAGTTGTTAATTTTGGTTTTAAATGGTTTGAAAATAACTAATACTTATTACAAACACCACGACATACATAGGTACACATGTGTTTCACCCAATGGGCTGCATAAGAATATGATTGATTATATATTAATTAACAGCAAATGGGTTAGTTCTGTTAAGGATACCAGATCATATAAGGGAGATGAAATTAGATCTGATCATTACCTTGTTAAAATTGTCTTACAACTTAAATTTAAAAAGTGTTGTGCTAAGGTTAGAAAATTAACCTTTAACACTGAAGCTCTGAAAGACCCAGTTATAGTTAAAGCTTACTATGATAGGTTACTTAGTCATTATAACATAGTTTGCTTACTACTGAACTTGAGGAAGAATGGGATCGCTTTAAATAGGCTTTTCTTGAAGCTAACAGTATTCTTTTAGAAAAAAAAGAAGCATAGGAGGCAGAATTATTTGAGTGAAAAGGCACTTGGGTTTTTTTCGGAAAGAAAGAACTGCAGGAATGTCCTTAATCAATACCCTACTAGTTCTAATAGAAGAATTACAAAGAGCTTAATAAACGTGTAAAGGATCAGTTAACAGATGATAAGAATCTTTGGCTTGGCTGACAAAGTCGAGGAAGCAGATAGACAGCACAACAGCAGAGAGCTGTACCAGATAGTTAATATTTTGTGTGGCAGAAAGTGAACAGGTATAGGACTCAAGGAAAAACAATTTAAGGTTATAGGTGAGGATTCCGTCATGACAAGGTGGGCTGAACATTTCAATGATGTTCTAAACAATGTGGTTAGTTCTACTCCCATTGTTTGTAATGATGATAGAGGCATTTAATGTTGGCCCTATAACACTGTAAGTTACTTCAGCGATTTCTAAACTTAAACTACATAAATCCCCAGGGTAGATGAAATTACTACTGAAATGCTTAGAGCTGGGAATGTTTTAGTTACCACATGGATGACTGAAATATTGAATATATTTTACGATAAAGGCATGGTTCCTAAGTATTTTACCAGAGCTATTATCATCCTTATTTTTAAAAAAGGTGATTGCAGTTCTTTTGATGACTATAGGGGTATCAGCCTACTTTCGTTTTAGGTGAAGTTCTTTGCATGATGTGCTTAATAGAATTAAGAATCTGGTTGACAGGCAATTACCTGATGAGCAATGTATATTCAGAAGTGGTAGAGGATGTGTAGATCAGATTTTTTCACTTTGGCAGATTCTTCAGAAATGTTTAGAGTTTCAGAAACCTTTGGTTATTAGCTTTATTGTTTTCAAATTTCTTTTGACTCTGTTAATCATTATAATTTGTGGTTGAGTGTGAGACTAACATACCAAACAAGTTACTTAACATAATGAAAGCTCTCTATAATAACACTGAGTCATGTGTGAAAGTTGGTAATGGTTGTAGCAATTGGTTTAGTATTGCTTCTGGTGTTCAACAAGGGTGTATTTTGTCTCCTTTTATCTTTAGTTTGGTTATTATGTTATGTGAAATTCACTGCAAAAGGAAAGATTTTGGCCTTAAATGGTCTGGAGATGTGAAAATTTCTGATTTAGATTATGCTGATAATTTAGTCCTTTGGCAAATGATGTTGATGAGATGAACTCTTTTATTGAGCTGTTGCTGAGACTGGTAGTAGAGGTTTGGTGATAAATAGAGAGTAAATTAATATGATGAAAATATGCCATGCAGGCTGTGGTCCATTAATCTGAATAGTTCCAATCTTGAGCAGGTGTCTCAGTTTAATTATCTTGGGAACTATGTAACAGTAGAATAGGGATTGCTGAGGACTTTTAAGAATCTATGAAGTGTGTAGAGAAATAGCCGTATACACCTAATGCCTAAAATTAGACTGTATAATAGTTTGTTTCTTTCTAGAGTTGGTTATGGTAGTGAAACTTGGACCCTTTGTAAAAAAGATAACAGGAAACGTGATGTTTTTGATTTTAGATGCCTATGCAGTATGTTTAACATTAGGTGGTTTAACTTTGTAAATAATGATGAGGTTAGTTAAAAGAGTGGGCAACGTTCTTTGAGCTGGACATTGTGCAGAGAGAGAGACTCCATTAATTTGGCCATGGTTCCATATGCATAATTATAGATTAGTGAATAGGGGAAAGGCCTCAGAAAGAGGATGGGACCTAGGATGCGGTGGGCAGACAATGTCAAACAGGACCTTGTTAGAATTGGTGTACAGTGGCCAGATGTTGCAGATGTAGCTCAGAACAGATATTCTTAGAGAACAAAATGGCACAATTTGATTGGACCTCCATAGCCCGTGGCTGCTTGAGGATGATGATGATAGGTTTAGTGCTTACCTTTTTTTTTTATAGAAAACTGGAACTTTGTATTTATGTCAGTATGCCCAATCATGATGTACTTGTTGTCACAAAAATTTTGTTAGTAGACTGTCTGTATATGCTGGTAAGTGACATCCAGATGAAGGTGAATATCCTGTAGAAGCTATCTTTCGGCTTACTGAAGGCATGTCCTGTTATATACTTTACAACGACAGTTTTATAATTTGCAGATCCATAATATCTAGCTTTTACATTCTACATGCCATCTAACAGATTCTCTTCAGTTCATAACAGGTTGACTGCATGATGTTGCTTTTATCACAGGTACTCACATGCACTTATGAACTAAAAAGACTTTTCAGTTTTTTTACTTTACTGCAAGCCGACGTTGCGTGATGCCTAGCCTTAGTATAAGCCAGTCTCCAAATTGCTTACGTAGCACTGACATTAAACACATGTACATTAAAAATTCATAAGTTTAAATCTAAAAGGTCAACTGAAATTTTAAAAATTTGCACAACACAGCCATAAATACCAGCATGATGAATTTCCCGACAAACTGTTATGATGGAAACAGGATCATTCTGACTGGTGTTCAACTCTGCTGTTATTTGTTGTGCCATGGTCTTGTGCTTCCATTGTACAATCCATGGCAACATGCCTATCCCTATCTGACAACTTTGTATGGTGTCCACAATTTGCACATCTGGAGGCAACGCCCAGTGCTTTTTGATAGGTAGTCATAATCTTCGATACAGTTCCTCATGTTACACTATACTATTAAAGATAGATTAAGTTAACTCTATAAACACTGTAGGCACTGGACTAGTCATGTTATTGTGACAAACAATCGGCTCATTGACACTAATGTGATAATTGATGGTTGTAGAACGGTGCAGTGAAGTTTAGGTTAAATAGTCATACAGGCATTTCCTTTTTTCTTCAGAGGTAGCTTCGTCATTTGTTCAAGCCCTGTACAAACCATGTGTACACCCACCAATTGAGCACGTTGCATCTCAATCTCATTCCACTACCAGGACAGTGCCTGTTTGATGATGTGCCAAAGTGGACAGCAAAAAACACATTGCAATGACTGGTCACTAACATCCTGTATAGGCAACCAGATCAGCACACTAATAGGACACTCACCACACTTAAGAACCATCACCAAGGGAGGAGCAACAATGCCGAACCTGGGAAAATATCAGCTACCAAGAACAGCACACAACCCGGAATTGTCCTCTTTGAACAACCAACGAAGCTACCTCTGAAGAACAAAGAAAATGCAGGTATGACTCTTTAACCTAAACTTCACTGCACCACTCTATGCCCATCAATTATCACATTATGTCAATGAGCGATTGTTTGTCGTGATAACACACGACTAGTCCAGCACTCATATAATATCAGTGTTTATAGAGTTAATTTAATCTATCTTTAATTCAGCACACTGTGTTTTGCCCTTTATATGATACCCTATTCGTTGGGGGCGGGGGTGGCTCAGTCAGTAGCGCGCCAGGCTCGTAATCTGTAGTTCCCAGGTTCGAGTCCCAGCTGGGTCAGCGTTGAGATTTATCTCCGCAAAATTTCCCGCCCTACCCACAGTCACTAGGGGACACCGATGGGCTTGGAAAGGCCGCTGTCAGTCGGACAGGACGTTAAGCCGTGGCCCCGTGTGCGAGAGAGCCATACCCTGTGCACGTTAAAGAACAGGCTGGATGGCCTTGACGGGAGGCTACCATCCGTCTCCCAACAGCTGTTCCAGTGGGTCCCCTCCCCCAACCTTCTCTGAGCCTTCGGGGTCCATGTGACCTGGCCGTTTAGCCCATGGTGTGCAAAAAAGTGCCGCTCAGAGGTAAAACAACCCAACCCTATTGGTTGAGGGCAGGGAGTTTTGCAGAGATAAATCTCAACACTGGACAAAGTGGGACTGGAACTTAATTTGCAGTTCCTATGAGCTGGTGTTCTACTGACTGAGCCACCCCCTCCCCTTTTATACAGTAATGAGCATAATAAGTGATTATGGGGAAGGTTAATTATACTGATAATACAATCAATGAATTGCTTTTCGTCATAAGGAAACAAAATGAATTACCAATTGCCAAAATAAATATTGCATTATATAACAACATCCCTCTCCCTTGAGGAATCACCTCATTTGTCAGCATTCTTTAAAAAAAATTTTTGACAGAAAATTGTCAAAATTCAAATTGAAATTAATGCATTTTATTGCTCATAAACAGCTAGTGGAAAATTTTTGTGCATATGGGGATACTGTATACAAACATTTAATTAATATTACTAATAATTTTCTTACATTACAAAACTTCAATACATTTTCCTTGTTCTTTTTCAGCAAATTCTAAAATGACATCATCATAGTCTTTTAGTGATATCATTTTTATTTGATAAAATTTATCTTTCTTGGTTTATTGTCACCTTAAATAATTTTTAATAATTTTAATTTCGAGAATGATATTTCTGCTGATATACCAGTTATCATGGATTAATAAGCTCACAGGAAAAAAATTAGTCAGCCCCTGGCTGAATGCCACCTAATAGCACATAACGCCTCTGTGCAACCGAAGAACAGCCTAAATCCTGTCTGGCATGGATACCACCATGTATGCACATCAATATTCATCCACTCTTCCAGCAGCAAATGCCACAGTTTGGCCCGATTGGTCAAATGGCTGGAATAGTGCTTCACATGTTGCTCGAAATAGTCCCACAAATTTTCTATGGGATTCAAATCCAGGGATTTGGTGGGCCAGTCGAGATGTTTGAAGGTTTCAGAATGCTCATCGTGTCAATCTGACACACTTCGAGCCTTATGCATGCAACAATTGTCATCTTGGACGACTGGGGTATCCTTAAGGTGTTCACTGTGGAGATGCTGCACAAAAGGCAACACGTGGTTGTCCAATAGCTCCATATAGCCTTTCTGGTTCAAGTGTGATGTCACCGCAACCAAAGGACTCATTTCCTCGTATGTGAAACTCCCCAGAACATCAGAGAGCCTCCTCCAGCTTGAATAGACCTTGCACACAGTCTGCATGGAAGGCTTCATGCGGCTCATGATTACCCATCGCCTTGCATTATTCGAGTACAAGCAAAAACGCGACTCATCCGACCAGATCATATGCTTCCAAGAGTCAACACTCCAGTCTTTGTGGTGCCACACCCACTGTAGCTGTGCAGTCTTGTGCAGAGTTGTTAACAATATATCTCTTCCGAAGTACTCTGCTCCTTCAGAGTGTTCATTCGGAAACAGCTTGTTGTAGGCCTGCATTGACTGACTGGAGCAATTTCTGCCTCATTGCAAAGTGGTTTGCTCCAACAGACACTGTAGTGGTCCCTATTAGTGAGCACAGTCTTTCTGCCATAGTTCTGGCAATGATTAGCGGTGGACTGCAATGTACGCCATTGCTGGAAGACCAATTGGACAGTAAGTTTCGACACACCTGCAAAGGCATCAACTTCATGTACACTATGCCCTTTGGCTCAGCGAAACACAATAACACCTTTTTGCCACTTATTCACATCTTTGGCCCAACCCACGTTTCATGGAGCGATTAACACACACATGGCACCAACCACTTCTTGTCACTGTATGAATCCTGTAGCACATGGCACAGCTATTTGTAGGATGTGTTTATCACTGGTGTGCCCTCTGTTGCTGTCGAATGGATGTAACCCTCATATGGTGGGAAATTACTAATTTTTTGTCCAGTGAGCTTATTTTCATCATGAGAACAAAATGGGATACAATTCTGAGAGACTGCTTTCAAAAATGAACTGAAGAACTTTAAACATTGCACAATTCGAAGAGATTATTTTATGAGACATTTTAATTTCTTCATACAAATCAATCCCCTCAAGATCACCTTCCATGCTAAATTCAAATCTTAACAGTTTTTTATGAGATCGCTTGTATCGATACTTCTTAATTTTTCTATGTCATAAAAAAACCCAACTATGTGTTCTTCATAAACTTTATATTTTAATTTTAATCACATTAAAGCACCGTCAACTATTTTTAAAAAGTAATTAAATCAAAAGTTTTCTTTTACATCTGTTGTTGGCTTTTCAGACCCTTTATAGTCAAAATGTATTTTCTTATGCCCTATATGCACTTTTTCAAACTCCGGTTTATATTAAATTCTTCTGCAAGCATTTTTGCAGCAATAATTGAGGTTGTAAACCTTGAATACCTGTAGTCGTGAAGAACTTTCCTTACTGTGCCAGTTAAATTAATCCACTTTCAACTGCATGCGACAAATAAATATGCAATCTTTTGCTCTCTAAACTTTTAGGCCTGGTACATGCAAGATGCTCTTTAATTACAGGATCAAACATGGCAATTAATTCTCCAGAAGGATCTGGGAGATGTGGGTTCGAATTCCACTAAGGACAGCCAATTTTTTCAAATAATTATTTCAAGTGTTTCTTGTCTATAGGGCAATTTTCTGTGATACTTTATTATTGATATATATTTTTTACTGTGAGTAAACTATGAAGGTAAGAGTAAACTAACCATTTTTTTTCTGAATCTTTCCATTTGTAAATGTCCTCATATAATACTGAGTAGAAGAAACTGCAGATTATGTAGTATGAGTACACTAACCATATAGTAGGAGTAAACTAACCATTTTTTTTATGAATCTCTCCATTTGTAAATGTTCTCATATAATAATGAATTAAGAAATATCTATTTATTTTAGATTTATCTTTAGCAAATTAATATATTTGATTCATACAGGGCTATGTTTAACAATATAAATTCTAATCTGATCAGTTATGTTATCTGAAGAGGTCATGTTCCAGGATCTTCAGTTTTAAAGCATCATACAGTTTTATTACCATAGTCTGATTCTGTTTCGTCAGAATTGTATTATTTTTACATGTCAATAACATTTTTATTTCATGAGCCTATTCACTCATCATAGTGAATACTTCGCTGAAATTAAATCAAATGATATTCAGTAATAAATATGCTAAAATATGTATCTATGTTGTCATTCTGAGTTTTTCAGGATCTATGGGTATCAGTAAATTGTATTCTTTTTAATTTTTTTTCTGGGGATGTGGTGGGTGAGATTGTGCATCAAAAAATAAGCTTGAATATTTAGTGTAGAACTCTTTTTAACTCATTTTAAAATAAAACCAGCTACTGTTGTTTTGAAATTGTTATTTATCTCTTTATCCGTCTACATTAAACTTTTTTTATTCAGATAAATGAAATATTTGTTTATGTTGGATATACTTTAATAAAATATTATTTGCATTTTCAGATTCATCCCTTAGTTTGAATTTACACCATAAGAGTTCACAACATATGAAAAATGACAAAATAGTTTCTTTCTGAAAACGTTTTTCAATAAACCAAAGTGATTGAACTATTTAGTTAATTATTGTAGGCATATGGGTGTGAAAAAACAAAATTTATGCCTGTATGAAAAATATTTGAAAGAAGCATAAACCCAAGATTGTTACGAGATTTAATCATCATTTTATATAGTACCAATTGTATGTTTATTAATTGAAAAATTTTCACTCAATTCCTCTGTAAAAATGAATATAAATATTAAATTGAATACTAGTTCCTCAGCTATATGAAAACAGCAATAACCTTTTTAATTCATTCAGTGTTGCTCAGAAATCTGATTCATATTCTGACCATATTCTTAAGTGACCATAAAGAAAAGGAACATTTAATAAAAATAATTATATTATTATTAACTGAGTTTTATTTACTTTAAATCGATATACATTAAGAAAATTCCCCTTGCAAATGTATCCAAATATCTCCACAATTTAAAACAGTAGTACTATTTTATGCAGATGTAAACAGTTAATGTAAATATTATGCACATCAGCAAGTTTCAAAAAGAATACTCCCTGAAATATGAAATTTCTTTTTAATAGCAAAAAATAAAAATATGAATGAAATTCGTATTTTCCACCTCTTATGGGTAAAAATAAATTATTAAATTATATTTTACTCCCATGGCAAGCTCTCCTGTCCTAAAAAAAACTCATATGGTCATGGAGATTAATTATATTCTTCAATTAGTAATAGCTTAGTTAATATTTATGGAAAGCCATATTAGAAACCGTAAGTTATAAAGTATTATGCTTTGTAACTTATGGTTAAAAGGATATTATGGATAAATATACATACATACAAAATTCTCATGCAGCCATGTGCTATGGAGGTCCAACCAGACTGCAAATTTTCCTCTCCAGACGTATCTGTTCTGAGCTACTGCATTTGGCCACTCTAGGCCAATTCTAGCAAGGTCCTGTTTGACATTGTCTCCCATCGCAATCTAGGTCTCCCCCTTTTTCTGAAACCCTTAGGCACACTGTTCATAATCCTGTTTGCTAATCTGCAGCTATTCATATGGGCAACATGGTCAAAACCAACACAGTCTCACTCTGCACAATATGCTGCTCAAAGGAGGTTGATGGCTCCTTCTAACCTCATAATTACTTACAAAGTCAAACCACCTAATGCCCAAGATACTGAGTAAGCATTTAGAATCAAAAGCATCAAGTTTTTTGTTATCCTGCTTACAAAGGGTTCATGTTTTGCTACCATACCTAACTTTAGAAAGAACCAAATTATTATACAGCCTAATTTTAGTCTTTAGGTGTACACACCTATTTTTCCACACTCTCCATAGATTCTTAAATGTCCCAGCAGCAATCTCTATTCTTCTGTTTATCTTAAGTCACACACAACCAGTATCTGTTATACTGTTCCCGAGATATTAAACTGAGACACCTACTCAAGAGTCAGCAGTCTAAAATAATTGAAACACCATCTGCTTGATCAATTTTCATCATATTAATTTTCTCTCTGTTTATCTCCAAAACTCTGTTACCAGTCTCATCAACAGCCCTAATGAGAGAATTAATCTCATCAACATCATTAGCCAACAAGGCTAAATCATCTGCATAATCTAAATCGGAAATTTCGAAATCTCTAGACCATGGCCGAGTGGTTAGCGTGCTTGGCTACTGATCTAAGGGACCTGGGTTCGAGCCCTGGGTAAGGCATGAATGTTTGTATCGTTTTTCTGCTGAGGTCTTGCCATCCTCTCAGATCTTCTGCTTTGGCATATAAACTGACAGGCTCCTGTCAGACCTCTGTGGCAAGCAGCTGCTTGAGGGGATATTTATTTTTTATTTATAGACCATTTAAGGCCAAAATCTTTTCCTTGCAAAGAATTTTGCATAACATAATCAATAACCAAACAAAAGAGAAAAGGAGGAAAAGATCAAATAGCTACCCCAACCTGTATATTTTACCTTTGGTTGCACAATCTTGCACCATGCAATTTTCGGTCATTTCCAAAAATGAAAAAGTAACTTGCTGGGAAGCCTTTTTCAAGGGTGCAAGACCTTGCAAAATATGTTCATTCAGAGTAGTGAAGTATTCCCAAACAGGAGGACCACCAAGCGTTCCAGAATCAGCATAGACATCTGCAACTTTGCTGGAGGGGAGTACTTTGAAAGACAGTAAAAGTTTTGTTGCAATAGATACACTTTTTAAACACCCTTGTATATTAATTATCAAATGTGATAGTTCTATTAGGAATATCTGGTTATATAGGGGAGCTAAAATTGGGTCTGACCATTATTCTGTTAAAAGCATCTTCCAACTGAAACTTAAGAAATGTCTTGCTAAAGAGAATTAACTTTTACATTTAAGCACTGAAGACCCAGATATACTCAAAAGTTACCATGACAGGTTACTTAGTCATTATGACAATTGTGGTTTGCTTACTACTGAAGAAGGGAATCAATTTAAAATGCTTTTCTTAAAACTAGCAGTAATCTTTTGGATAAAAAAGGAGCAGAGGAGACAGCCATTTGAGTTATAAGCCTGTGGAGCTTATTTCTGAAAGAAGGAAGTGCAGGAATAATCTGAATTGATACCATACTAGTCCCAACAGAAAGCACTACAAAGATATTAGTAAATGTGTAAGGCATCAGTTAACAGTTGATGAGAATCTTTGGCATTATAACTTGGTTCACAAACAGAGGAAACAGCTAGACACTGCAACAGCAGCAAGTTGTACCAGATAGTTAATCTTTCATGTGTAAAGAAACAGGCTGGCATATAGGGATTGAGAAATAAGCATAAGGTTGTTGAAGGTGAGGAATCTGTCATGGCTAGGTGGGTGAATATTTCAGAGATATTCTGAACAATGTGGTTAGTTCTACTCCCATTGTTTGCAATGAGGACAATATTACTTGCTTTAACATCATATTCTGAAGTTACTTTGGCTATCTCTAAATTAAAACTGCATAAATCCCCAGGGGTAGATGAAATTATTGCTAAAGTGCTTAGAGCTAGGAACATTTCCATTGCCATATAGCTAACTGAAATTTTGTATCTTTTATAATGAAGTGTTATTTCTAAGAATTTTAATAGAGCATTGCTATCCCTATTTTTAAAAAGGGTGATCACAATAAAAGCATCACAGGAACTGGGTTGACAAGATTCACTTGAAATCTCAGTTCTTGTGATAACTATAGGGGAATCAGTCAACCTTCTTTACCAGATAAGTTATTTCCAGGTAAAGTTCTTTCATTATTGTGCTTAATAGAATTAAGAATTTGTTTGATGGACAACTGTGTGATGAACATTATGGATTCAGAAGTTGTAGGGAATTAAAAAAAATATATTCACATAGATTCTTGAGAAATATTTAGAATTTCAGAAAACTGTGGTTACAAGTTTCATAGATTTCTAAAAGGTGTGTAAAAAAAGGAATGGGATCTCTGTAGATCTTCATAGTTTATGGGTCAATTGTGAGAGCTTATGGCATGTTTTAGAAGTTAGTTAGCATAATGATAGCTCTCTATAGCAAAACCTAGTCATGTGTGAGAGTTGGTAAGACAAGCCCCTCAGTGGAGGCTAATTTCACCACGTTCTTACAACACCTTGAAGCTTGTAGCAATTGGTTTAGTATTACTAACCAACATTCCAATACATGAAAAAAGTTTCATGTAAAAATGAAAAAAGATGTTTTGGTGATTAATTTCTTGCTACCTAATGATACACACTTGTTAGGTATCCTTAGTTGACATGACTGAGTTTTACGTATCTTTAGATGTTTCATGACTCAGTTCTACCAAATTAAGGTAAACCAGAGCACTAAACGAAGATGTAATCTGCATGTCTCTATACAGCTCATTTTATTTGATTACTGTGCAAATCAATGGATGGTTGTATTGTGACAATCTCGTCCAATTCAAATTCCTCTTTTCAAACTGACTGAAGAAACAAATGTGACATCTTCCTTAAATATCAAATAATCCTCTTCAAATATACTCAACAAATCCTCTTTCTTAAATCATCCAAACCTCCATTAAATCATATGTACAAATCTCGGGGTTCAACACCTTAAATGGCGAGGCCACATGTTACAAATGTGAAGTAGAAGGGAGCTATCTGAAGACCCGTAACTATACTATTTTTATTCTGGTCACATGCTTGTGACTGTCCTTCTCTTCTTTTACAAGGTGAATTCTAATACCATCTTTCTGATTCGTGCTGCAATCTAGGCACAGGGCAGGAAACCATCTGAATTCAACTCATTATTTTTTATCAAATTAATTCCCACATTATGAGAGAAATCTTTTCTGAATCTCTGAACATCACTGCTTATCAGCCATATCAGACTTAAGCAGCTCCACTCAGAGAAGAGAACATATTATGCCGAGATGAGAAGCTTTCCACTGCTGGGATCAAACTTGGAGCCCTGAGGGAAGTCAGCAAGCACTACTAAGAGGTGATGACTTAATCCACAATGCCAAGAGGCTAGCCCCGAAGTAATCTGCATGTCTCATTACGATTAAGTACTTATGTGTTCTCGGTCATAACAGCAGATCGTTAGAGTATAAAATTATTATGCAATTAGGAGAAATTGATATTTTGTTCCCAGAACCTCTGCAACTAATTATAATAATATATTTGGTTGTTCAGTTACGGGCACAGAACTTAGTCCTATCCGGAGCTGCCAACCTTCCATAATGAAAATTATGATTTGGGAGCGTGAAAAATCGATGGAAACTGGAGCAGGAATTGTCAAATTTCTGGTGCTCAAGTGACATTTTTTAATGCAATGCAATAATGCATTGCATCTGATGGAACACTAGACTTCTGGACTCCTAGCGATGATGAAAAAATTTAATTTTTCCAGAATTATACCAAGTTTTTTAATATTACTTCCGCAAAAAAAAAAAGCTAAAAATGCGATTTAAATTAATCACATTAGAGAGAATATTCAGCAAAAGGGCCAATCTGGCGATAAATTCAACAAATCATTTGATCCTATTAAGATCTTCCTATAACAACACCTCCAGGCAACTGGGAGGATATTAGATATTTTACTTTTTGTGGCTGGTAACACTGATTACCAAGTGGGAGAAAACATGTAACAATAACCTAACCTCAGATTGCCATTTTTGTTGTTTTCATTGTAGGAGGAACACATGCTGTGCGTAGAAGAATGAATTTTTGATTTTAAATGGCACAAAGGCAACGTCATGGATGTGTTAATGTGCCAGATAAGGTTTCGTTACGTGTGTGGAAATTACATTTTAAAATCCCAGGGTTGTTCTTTGACAAAGATTCTGAAGAAAGCCTATAACATGTATTTTGGATGTCATATAGGAGATCAGGACAAAACATGGGTTCCACATGTGTGCTGCATTTCATGCTTTGTTGGCACTTCAAGAGTGGAATTTTCTGGCCAAGGGTACCAGAGAATTTCTTTGTTCAGAAAAAGAAATTTGACTTTATCTGCTTATTACAAGATGCAAGATGGTTTGTGTTTCTGCATAGATATTTCAGGGCTGATGGAAGAAATTGGAACAATCCACAACCCTAAGGAATGGTGTGTATTTATAGATTCATCAAAATTCAGTTTAAAAGCTGACCTTTTGCATAAAGGAAACCATAAACCTTCTATTCCAGTGACATACACTGTGGGAATGAAGGAAACTTATGAAAGCATGGAAAAAATACTAACTACTATAAAATATGAGCAGTTTAAGTGGACAATATATGGTGACCTAAAAGTCATATCTCTCTTGCTTAGGCTTCAAGGAGGCTTCACAAAATTTTTCTGTTTTCTGTGTTTGTGGGACAGTAGGGCCAGAAAGGAACACTACAAAAGACTGGCCCAAAAGAGATGTTTTTATTCCTGGGAAGAGTAATGTGAGGTATATGCTAGTTGATCCCTCTGATGTTCTGCTCTCACCACTACACATCAAACTGAGGCTTAAAAAAACTTTGTAAAGGTAATGGACAAAACTGGTAAAGTGGTTTTGCACTTGAAGGAAAAATTTCCAAAACTAAGTGATGCCAAATTCAAAGAAAGGATCTTTGTTGGTCCTCAGATCAGGAATCTACTGAATGATCATGTCTTCGAAGAAAAACTGAATATGAAGGAGGGCACTACATGGAAATCCTTCATGTCTGTGGTCCATCCTTCATGTCAGTGTTTTCTGGGGAATCACAAAGAGGAAAGCTACCATCAGCTCATTCAAGATCTTCTCAAAAACTATGAAAATCTTGGCTTCCAAATGTCTTTGAAGATCCATTTCTTGCACTTGCATCTCGACTTCTTTTCCAAGAATTTAGGAGCTGTCAGTGACGAGCAAGGCGAAAGATTTCACCAGGATATGGAGGAGAGATACCAAGGCAGGTGGGACCCAGCAATGATGGGTGACTACTGCTGGTTCTTGGAGAGGAAGATACCTCAGCTCATAAAAGATAAAAATTAACTTCTTGTAAGTATAAAAGATCCTTACCCACATTTTCTTATTTTGTATTTCAATATTATTTCATTTGTTACTTTATATTCAGTGGTCTATAACTATGATGTTTCTAATTTTTTTCACTGCAATCATGTAATTAATTAATTAATGAGTTCTAAGTTGCAATTTAATAAAACAGTCACATTTATTTTTATTTCCCAGATATGTATATTCATTGAAATACATCAATCCGTAATTTTAAAAAAACTGTACGTGCTGCAGATTGTTCACAACCATATTTGAATTCAGCACCCAAAATTAGTTAAAAACATCCTATTTAACCAATGCTATAAAAAAAAGCTTCAATTTGATGTCTAGTGTTATTAGAGAGTTTAATGTTGAAATGCACATTCTTCTGCAGTTAGACAATTTGCATTTTGTTTCTGTTTCACCTTAGCTTTGCTATTAATTAAGAGGAAGATTTTGGCCTTAAATTGTCGAGAGATTGGAAAATTTCTGATTTAGATTATGCTGTTGATTTCACCCTTTTGGTAAGAGATGAATTCTTTTATTAGAGACAAAACATTGCTGTTGACAGGAACTGACCACCCACACTGATTTCTGATGTAAACCACTCACTAATCTTTAAAAAAATTGAATAACAGACTCATGTGTGTAATTCTAACTGGATCCAGCTCACCACTGCATATAACCAAAAGTCAGAGAGTAGGTCAGGCAAATGTAAAAATTAAAAAGGAACTTGCTGGGAAGCAATTGACAAACTGATGACTTATCATTGATGAAATGCTATTACAAAGAGGGAGTGAAGTACAAAGATGTTTCATCGTGTATGAAAACCTTTGTATCAGGGCATCCCTATTGTTGAATTTTCTAGATCATGAAGGTTGCCAATATACTGTTGTTGCCCAGTGAGAGAACAGATAACAGGTTTTTTAGGCTGGAGTTGTTTAAAGAATAGGCCAATGATGAATGTTGCTGTGAAACCACACCATATTGTGCCCTTCATTGAATATGAAGGGACCTACTGTAACATGTGTAGATTTTGCATTACCCAAATGCAACAGTTCTGAGTGTTCATGTGGACATTCAAACAGAAATAGGCCTCATCCCATGAAAAAGATGTTCCCATGGTTAAGTGTTGTCGATCAACATTTGTATCAGGAAACTGTTAGGGAGCTGCTGTGTTCCCAGTTTTTGCACAGAGTGATTTAAAATTTGCGCAACCCATATTAGAAAACTTCATTTATTCTAAATTTATGTTTACAAATTGTTAACAAAAAGTTACAATAGATGTTGGAAGTATCCTCCCTCTTCTCTAGCATAGATGACAAATTAAGTGATGCCAAACTCAAAGGAATCAAAGGAATATCTAAACAAGCTTCAGATTATACAAGTAATTCAAAATTCACACAACCCAAAATTTAAATGCTTATTATTTCGCGCCAACTGAATGGAGTTAAATACCAATTCTAACAATGGCAACCCTGCAGTCACTGACATATGTAACACTGTTTAGTTTATTCTCATGCTGTCAGTTCATTGTTGGTGGTGAGTGTTCATGTGGACATTCAAACAGAAATAGGCTTCATCCCATGAAAAAGATGATCACATGGCCAAGTGTTGTCGATCAATATTCCTGTCAGGAAACTGTTAGGAGCTGCTGTGTTCCCAGTTTTTGTTATACCCCTTCTCAAGTTTCTCATCACTTAATAGAAAAGGCCGACCAGCATGTTTCTTGTCATGTATACTTCCAGTCTCATGGAATCCTGCAATTAAATGTGATATTGTAGACTAAGAACTCAGGAAACACCAGATCATCAGGAAACTAACTGTTCATTGCAGTCAGTTTGAACAGTCAAAAATGATTTGGTTGTTAAATAACGTTCGACTATGTATACATGTTTGGCCTGGGAAAATATCATTATGGGCAATTAGTACAATAATGTAAAATACATGCCACCAACAAAGAACTGACAGCGTGAGAATAAACTAAACAGTGCTACATATGTCAGTGACTGCAGAGTTGCCAATGTTAGAATCGCCATTTAACTCCATTCAGTTGGCGCGAAATAATAAGCATTTAAATTTTGGGTTGCGTGAATTTTGAATCACTTGTATAATCTGAAGCTTGTACAGACAGTAAGCATAGGGCATTATATATCATTTTCCTTACAATCGCATATCCACTTCTCATGCAATAATTTTTGAAATAGTGCTTCTATATGGAATCTCACTTCACAGCTCCCCAACTGCAGTGGCAACATCTTCAAGGCTGAGCTGGTTGCATTGAATTCCTCCCTCATCCTGGCTGGCCTAAACAGAGATTGACTCATAATATGCAGTTCCCAGATTTGAATCTGAACTGTGCCATCATTGAGATTTATCTCCACTTAGCCTGTCTGCCCTCGGTGAGAAAGGGAAAACCAATGGGCTTGGGAAGGTCATTGTTCATCAGATGTGACGTTAAGGCCCCAAGTGCATGAGAAGCCCAAATCCTATACATGTTAAAAAACATGATGTATGGCCCTGTTGGGTAGCTTCCATCTGTCTTCTCCTAACAGCTATCCAGTGGATCCCCTTCCTCAACCTTCTTAGAGCCTTTGAGGAGGTTCTGACCTGGCCATTTGATCAAAAAAAGTGTGATAAAAAATGCTACTCAGAGGTAATACCAAATTCATTTGGCCAATTTGGTAACCCAATTCATGTTGGCCTTATTGGAAAATTCCTGATTTCTTCAAAGTTTTCAAACTTTCCACATAGTGTACATGGTGTCACTGGACTGGTTACTGTTTCTTTGGTGTTGAAATGCTCAATTCATTGCTGCTGCATTACTTTTAGTTGTAATAGTATAAATTTGACATCAGTACATGGTCAGAGAAGTTAAGGGCATTATCTATTTCTTATTGCAATTGCTTCACATACATTGTACCCAAAAAATAATACATTATATTGAAATCATACTGCAGAATATCACTGCCGGTAGAAATGCGAACTAAATTGATTTTCCTTGACATTCTCTATCAGAACGTATTATGGACTATTATGTAAACCAAATTTTGTTCCATTTCGGTCATTAGGTGGAGCTCCAAACAACTCTAAATAGAGCTAATTTATAGCAACCTGAATAATATACACAGTCATATCAGAATAATATGACCACCTACCTAATAATCGGAATAATCACCCTTGGCCCAGAAGACAGTGGCAAGACGGCGTGGCATGGACGCAATGAGGCCCTGGAAGGTTGCCAGAGGCACACATGCCCATTTGGACTCCAGCAGAGCATGGAGGTTCCGAAGATGACGTGGTTGTGGGTTTGCACCTTGAACCTGTCGATCCAAATGGTCCCACATGTACTCTATGGGATTGAGGTCAGGCGATTTTGCTGGCCAAGGGAGAACGGAGATACTGCTGTTGTGTTCCTGGAATCAGTCATGCACCACCTTAGCAATATGGCAGGGCACATTGTCCTGTTGGTAGACACCATCACCATCAGGGTAAACATCCAACATGAAGGGATGCATGTGGTCAGTGAGGATGGACAGGTAGCCATTGGCATTCAGGGACCCATCCAGTGGTACCAGCAGTCCCAGGTCATATGAGGAAAACATCCTCCAGACATGCAACCTACCACCGCCAGCCATGTACTTGACCGAAAAGCGCGTCTGGGTGTTGTTTCTCGTGTGTCTGACACTATATTCGCCACTGCCCATCACTTCTGTGGAGTAGAAACCTCAATTCATCGGAGAAGGCAACCTTTTTCCACTCTTCCAATGACGGCAGTCCCATGCAAACTGCAGGCATCGTTGTACCTTGGTTAACATGGCGTCTTTATGTAGCATCGACTCCGGAGACCCATGTGTAAAAGGGTTCGCTCTACTGTTTATCGGGGATACATACCTGGGTGCCCCAGCATTCATTTGAGTGGTCAATTACTGCACTGTTGCATGTCATTTGCCCTTTACCAGTTGATGGAGGCGACGTTCTTCTCTTGGTTGGAGGCCTTGGGGCTCCACCTAGACTAACTGTGCCATCATTGAGATAAATCTCAATGATGGCACAGTTATGATATCTGGAGCTACTCAGTGTGCCAGTGGTCCATTCTTGTACACCCTTACTATAACACCTCACAAACAGCCCACAAAGTCTGCTGTTTCTGAGACGCTTCCACCCTTGGCGTGATAGCCGATGATCATTCCTTTTTGAATGTCCATCAAATCAATACCTCTGCCTATTGTGCCCAAGTTACACACTATGGCTCATCTGTCCTAGCCGGCCACTTACATCTGTGTGGTCGACCTTGTCATGTGCACTCTGTGACCCAGCTGGGTGGGTACACTGTGATTCAATGGGTGGTCATATTATTCTGATACAACTGTGTATAGCAAATGCTAAAGCTGGTCTAAATATAGTGCTAAAGAAAATAAATTTTGCTTTCAAAACAATGTACTCTTTTGAAAAGCTATAAAAAAATAAAAAGAGCCAAAGCACTAAAAAAAACATTAATACACAGCATATTAAACGTTTTTAAAACTTAATGTTTGATGGAATCGAATCCATTTCCGATGAAGTTTAAAATTTCACTTCAGAAAGATTTACAAGAAAATCACAATTTTTTTTGTGAACTATTACTTATACTTTTCTTCTTACTACTTTAGCATTGCCTGCATCTAGACAGCATTACTCTCTGCTTTATCTGTCAGTATTCCTCTAAAAAACGAGATAGGAGATATTACCCTGTTCTAGGTGACTTCAATGCCAAAGTTGGTACTGATTCTGACCTTTGGGGAGGGGTGATAGGCCCTTTTGATATTGGTAGCTGAAATGGCAAAGGGCAACGTCTCCTATAGGTAAGTAAACTTAATGTTTGGGAAAAACCAACATTTATTACAAACACCGCAACATACATAAGTACACATAGGTTTCACCAGATGGGCTCCACAAGAATATGATTGAATGTATATTAATTAACAGCAAATGGCCTAGTTCTGTTAGGAATACCAGGTCATATAGGGAAACTGAATTGGATCTGGCCATTACCTTGTTAAAAGTGTCTTGCAACTTAAACTTACTTCTTAAGTTTAAGTTGCAAGACACTTTTGTTGTGCTAAGGTTAAAAATTTCACCTTTAATTCTGAAGTTCTGAAAGACCCATGATAGGTTACTTTAGTCATTATGACAGTCATGGTTTGCTTACCACTGAAGTTGAGGAAGAATGGGACCATTTTAAACAGGCTTTTTTGGAAACTAACAGTACTCTTTTAAGAAAAAAGGAGCAGAGGAGGCAGAATTATTTGAGTGATAAGGCACTTAAGCTTATTTCAAAAAGGAAGAACTGCAGGAATGTCCTTAATCAATACCGTACTAGTCCTAATAGAATGCATTATAGAGAGCTTAATAAACGTGTAAAAGGATCAGTTAGCTGCTGACAAGAATCTTTGGCTTGATGTCTTGGCTGACAAAGCTGAGGAAACAGTTAGACAGCACAACAGCAGAGAACTGTAACACATAGTTAATGTTTTGTGTGGCAAAAAATGACAGGTATACAGGGATTGAAGGATAAACAAGGTGAAGATTGTCATGGCTTGGTGGTTTGAGTATTTCAGTGATGTTCTAAACAATGTGGTTAGTTCTACTCCCATTGTTTGCAATGATGATAGATGCATTAGTGGCTTTAATGTTGGCCCTGTAACACAATCTGAAGTTATTTTGGCTGTTTCTAAACTTAAACTTCATAAATCCCCAGGGGTAGATGAAATTACTACAAAAATGCTTTGAGCTGGGAATGTTTCTGTTACCACTTGGATGATTGAAATTTTGAATATCTTTTATGATAAAGGCATGGTTCCTAAGGATTTTACCAGAGCAATTATTATCCCTATTTTCAAAAAAGGTGATCGCAGTTCCTGTGATAACTATAGGGGTATCAGCCTACTCTCTGTTCCAGGTAAAGTTCTTTCCATGATTGTGCTTAATAGAATTAAGAATCTGGTTGACAGCTAATTGCATGATGAGCAATGTGGATTCAGAAGTGGTTGGGAATATATAGATCAGATATTTTCACTTAGGCAGATTCTTGAGAAATGCTTAGAGTTTGAGAAACCTTTGGTTGCTAGCTTTGTTGATTTAAAAAAGGCATTCGACTCTGTTGATTGTCATAATTTGTGGTTGATTGTGAGATCATATGGCATACCAGACAAGTTAGTTAACATAATGAAAGCTGTAACACTGAGTAGGGTGAGAGAGTTGGTAAGACTTGTAGAAATTGGTTTAGCATTACTTCTGATGTTCGACAAAGGTGCATTTTGTCTCCTTTTCTCTTTAGTTTGTTTATTGATTACATTATGTGAAATTCACTTCAAGGGAAAGATTTTGACCTTAAATGGGCTGGAGATACGAAAATTTCTGATTTAATTATGCTGATGATTTAGCCCTTTTGTCAAATGATGTTAATGAGATGAACTCTTTCATTCAAGCTGTTGATGAAACTAGTAGTAGAGTAGGTTTAGTTATAAACAGAGAGAAAACTAAAGTGATGAAAATTGGTCAGGCAGGCTGTGATTCAGTTAATCTGAATGGTTGCAATCTTGAACAGGTGTCACAGTTCAATTATCTTGGGAGCTATGTGACAGATACTGGTGATGTGCAGCATGAGATTAACAGATGAATAGGGATTGTTGCCGGGACTTTTAAGAATCTAAGGAGAGTGTGGAGAAATAGGCGTATACACCTAAAGACTAAAATTAGACTGTATAATAGTTTGGTTCTTTCTAGGGTTACTTATGGTAGTGAAACTTGGACACTTTGTAAACAAGATAACAGGAAACTAGATGCTTTTGATTCCGGATGCTTACGCAGTATCTTGGGCATTAGGTGGTTCAACTTTGTAACTAATGATGAGGTTAGGCAAAGGAGTCAGCAACCTCCTTTAAGCAGCATATTGTGCAGAGAGAGACTCCATTGGTTTGGCCATGTTGCCCGTATGGATAATTATAGATTGGCGAATAGGGTTATGAACAGTGTGTCCAAAGGCCTCAGAAAGAGGGGGAGACCTAGGATGTGATGGACTGACAATGTCAAACAGGATCTTATTAGAATTGGTGTGCAGTGGGCAGATGCAGATGATGTAGCTCAGGACAGACTTGCTTGAAGAACTAAATTGTACTGTCTGGTTGGACCTCCATAGCCCATGGCTGCTTGAAGATGATAATGATGATTCCTATAAAAGATCTCTTTTCATCATCAAAGTTTAAAGGAGACCTCTTTGATATCTGCACTATCTTTTCCTGGGTCTTTCTCTTTCTTTCTTTCTTCCAGTGAGTTCCTCTTTGGCCATATTCCATCCTCCATCATATTCATGTGCTCAAACTATATCTTTTTTTAAGCACCTTCACTAATATCATTGAATTTCTGCAATTTATCCATTATTCTGTGCACATCTTCTCCACAAATCAATTTTCATTACTTTTACCTTAGATGTTAACCTTGCTTTTAAGTATCAAAGTCTCTGATCTGTATGTTAAAATACTCTCTATGATAATGTGAATGGGATAGGAGTTGGCTCAGTCAGTAGTGCACTAGGCTTGTAATTGCAGTTACCAGGTTCAAGTCCCAATAGGGGTAGTGTTGCAGTTTATCTCTGCTAACCCCCATCATGCCCCTGGTGAGAAAAGGGGAGACTAATGGGCTTGGAAAAGCCACCATCCATTAAAAGGGACATTAAGCAGTAGCCTTGTGTTCAGGAGAACTATACCCTGTATTCCTTAAACAACATGCTGGATGGTAATGATTTTTGGCTTCCATCTGTCTCCAAGTAGCTGTCCACTGCATCCCTGTGGAATCCTTGTGATGTGGCCATTTAGTCTAATGTTTGCAAAAAAGTGCTGCTCAGAGGTAAAACAACCCAACCATTTGTGTAAAAAATCGTTCTTTAATTTTCATGTTCTTTTATCTGGTAACACCAAATCTGCCATTATCATTTCGTTCTTTATTTTGTTCTTATTCTTACTTCCTTGTGGATGTATTATTCTCAGTGATAATAGATCCCAAATATTTAGATATTTTCATCTTTCTTCATCCACCTCAAGAACTTGATTAAGTTCTGCTCCCATACATTTTATTTCTCAAAAATCTGTTTTAATCCCCCCTATTTCTTATATTCTTCCTTTAATATCCTCATATATTTTGGTTTTTGTTCATGTTGTGCAGTACCAGAGGTTTGACACTATGGTCATTTTCACACTATGATCAGCCAAAAAACAAAATTAGCTTTAGAAATTTTTTGCCATATAGCTAATGAAAGTAATTATGGCATGTTATATGCTAAATTAATCAGCATTTAATTCTGGATTTTCTGAAAATAAAATATTTCACAAAACAGATGACTAGTTTTATTTTAATAGGGCTTTATAGTTTTATTTTATAGAGGCTTGTAGTAAAAAAACCTGGCAATGCAAATAAAAATTTATTTAAAAAAAAACAATAAGACAAAAATTATTACAATGCATATCAATAGAAAGGTTATTTATGTATAAGAGGAAAATATATATTTACTTGAACAAGAAAATTCCTCTCTTTTGCAAATTTTTTCTTGGTACCCTAGTTTGAGAAAAATCCAGGCTTGTTGCCGAGTCAAGTAACCAAGTCAACTATAGAATATTTCTAAGAAATAACTAATCAACAGAAATGGGTCACGTTAAATACCAAATTAAATACAATTTAACTTCAAATTTCATGAAAATAAAAAATTTAAACAAAATTATAAACATATTAATTTGAATAAAACTTTTTTTTACAGTGATATAGTGAAAATTTTCAGAATATGCAATTAAGGCTTAATTTTGGAAAACATGATGAATAAAAATAGTTAAATTATATATTAGTCAAAAGTAAACTTCTTCACAAATAATATAATATTTACTTGAAACATGATATTTATTTCTTTAATTTAGTCTTTTAAGTGTGGTATATTTTAAAGCATACCCAACATTATACAAGGTGACTTGGTTGCTTGCATCAATGGGACTTTCTTTCCTGTTTATGAAATGGGAAAACACTTTCTTGGCTGCCTGCCTTTTTTACTAAACATTATGAATATTTTCTTTGGATGTTGAAGTTTGGCAATCTTGGCTAAGCGTAGGAAGATTTTTGCACCAAGAGTAAAAAAAAACGTCTCTATATCATCAGAGTGGCACAGCCAATATATTGAGGAGGGTGGAGGGTAAAATCTTTTAAACCATTGAATATGAACTTAAAAATTTAATAACATAATTCTGCCCCAGGAGTGGGGGGTGTATAGCACCCTCAGTTTAACTGGGGAGGGGGGAGGTAAAAATCCTTCCTGCAATTTCCTTCCCACATGAGAACTGATTTCCATGCCAACAAAGTCCTTTTTGCTTCCATATCCAAGACCTCATCCATTTTCAGAAAATGACACAAGATCAAAGTTTTTTTTTACTGGAAAATGCAGAAATAATAAAAGAAAAACTAACATAACCTAATGTGATGTTAAATCAAATATCCACAGCAACAAGTTCTAAGCCAGCCATCCGATGTTGCATAACTGTAAAAAAGTGATCAACTGAATGATCAGTAATTTATTGAAATAAAGTAAATCTTGAGAAATGAAAATGAAGGTTTAAATATAAAAGTATAAATACTAACTAGATGCATGGTGAATTTATCCAAAGTATGAGAACAGTGCTTGCTGTAAGCAATCCACTTTGTAGCCAGTTGACTGACACATGTGCCAGCATTTAACTACGTCACAACACCAGGCCTCTCCCGTCTCCAGTGACACTGCTGGCAGTTTCACAATAACTATGACTATAACAAGTTCTTACTTTGCTCTGGCTTATAGTTTCAATTTTAAGAGTGGGAATAGAATGCTGGGACAACTGATAAAAAAAACTAGGAATACTAAAATAAGTTTAAGGCAGAAAGAGTTAAAAAAAAACAGTGCTATGTACTTCAATAATTACTTCCAAAATCTATCGTTTTCAAAAATAGCACTTTTTTTGTTAATCTTTAGAAGATTTTCGAAAATTTAAGAAAAAATTTGTTGATAATGATTCAAATCAAACTTGTGGGCTTAAATCAGGTGATTGCTTCAGCAAAAAGTAATGTTAAACAAATCGGCAATGCCATATAACACTTCTAAGAAATGACAATCAGATGGCTTTAACAAATTATTTATATTGTTGTTAATAAAATGTTCATCAAATGAAAAAAGAAAATATTATTTTGTAAACTCTAATTATGTATTTTTAAAAGATACATATAAGAAAATTTTCAAATAGCAATTTCTATTTTTTTTTTTTAATTGAAGTTTCATGTGCTGTATAAAAGACATCTGATCATTCTGGGCCTCTCATTTTGGATTCTGTCAAAGTATATGTTCATCTTGGAAAAGTATATGTTCATCTGGAATGAACTGCAAGGGTTAAAAGTAGAAGAAGGAAAATCCCATAGTAAAATAGGAACTAATGCACAAATACATAACTTATTTAGCCTTTATCATATTTAATTTACGTCTTGAACTAAGAAAACATGAAGGAGGATTGTTTTACATTACAGAGATTAAAAAAGTACTTCTTAGCTATAAGAAATAATGAACACATGTTTACAGTTTTTAGATATAATTGGTAATTTTTATTTCAGTATCTGTTCTTCTACATTATACTGTATATATATATGCTCTCCATGATGTTTCATATGGATTAGATTGTCATGCTTTTTTTTTGCATTGGCAATTGTTGCTGTTAACTGATTAACTGATGCATTAATTAATTAAAATTATCATATTTTGCTTCTTAAAATCGATTTCAAATTCACTCTTTGTAATGTTAATGTAATAATGCATTATAATATCCTAGGCAAACTTTTGGTTTTTCAATTGTTTATATGTTGATTAAATTTATTGTAGAATTTCTAATGACAATAAACTTAAACTTAGAAATTATTAAAGTGAAAAATATATTATTGTGGGGGGGGGGACAAACTTTGGGAATGCTTGTTATCAAGCAAGGTTAACTACGTGCAATTTATAACTATAAAACAAAATCTGAAATTTTGTATAATTTAATTGCAATATACCTCGGTGAATACGTCTTCAAACACTAACTGTTCATTTAACACACTCAATACTTTTAACCTGCAAATGAAAAAAAAAGAAATGAAATTACAGTAAATAAATTAGTTTAGAACAGGAATAACAATGTACACACACAGACATATGAGTAGTTGCAGAATTACATTCTGAAACATAAAAATACAAAATATTTTGCTTTTGTAATAATTACAATGACACAAAATGCAAAAGTACCATTTAAGAATAAAATGTAAAGACACTTATAGCACTGAAGTAAATATGAAAGAAGAAAGAAGAGTTCTGAACAGATTGTGGTTCCATGATTTCCTTTTTTTATGTCAGGTTTCCAGATGGAAGAAACAGAAGATGAACAAGTTAGACACTCATGTTGTGTTCACTTTGCCAATAAAGTAGACGAATTTTAGAATTCATCCCATTAAATAAGGATTAAGTGCTCATGATCCCCACCCACTACAGAGTCCATCAACAGGATTCCAGTGTTGAACAAACAGAGAGTGCAATCCTTTACTTTATCTAAAATTTCACCATTATTCTAAAATGTCACAAAACTCAGACATAGGTTGGTCTCCACCTGAAACCGCAAAACTCCCCACCCTGCACATGGTCAGTAGGGGACACCAATGGGCTTGGAAAGGCAGTCATTCATCAGATGGGATGTTAAGCCATGGCCCATGTGTGGGAGACCCATACCCTGTGCACATTAAAGAATACACTAGATGGCCTTAATGGGATGCTACATCTGTCTCCCAACAGCTGTCCAGTGGGTCCCCTTTTCCACCTTCTCCAACCTCTTCCTTGTGACCTGGCCATTTAGCACATTGTGTGCAAAAAAAGTGCAGCTCAGAAGTAAAACAACCCAACTCCACCTGAAGAAAAGAATGAGTTTGATCATAAATGATTTATGTAGAGCTAAGCATATAAAATGTTTTCCTTGAGATTCTCGAAAAACAATGCCACAATTTGGCTTGCCAATTGGACGAGTTTGTCATTAATCCATTCTGACTAAGATCTCTACCACTATAACTGGAGCTCGATGGAAAAATACTGTTGGAAGTCCAGATAAGGAACCTGCAGAACTTTCATCTACTTAATATTTGAAAACTTTTAAAAGTTGATCTCATTCCATTATACTGAAATAATGACAAATTTGAGCAAATGACACCATGCTCTTCCATAAACTATTTCATGCAAAAATAATGATCACTTGGAATGGTAGGTTACTTTTTGGCAAATTGTAACATATGCTTTTACATATGTATCAAGATAAATTAGTCTCAGGGCATAAATAGTACCCTAATATAAATTACCAAATAACACTGACACATGTAAGCATTATAAATATTGTTGCGGATCACAAAAATGGATAGCCGCTGAGCGTGAGTATTAAAAGCTATATTTCAAAACCAAATTCAATACAAGGTAAATTGTTACAAAGGAAATATGGATGAAGTATCTTATTAACAAATCAACTATTAACATGCACAAGTCATCAATCTTCCTGCGTAGAGCACACAATATCAGCTCTGTGTATTTTACTAAAATACTACCTTTTACTTGATTTACCAGGTCACCCGAAGATCTTCACTCGTAAACCAATTCTCGTCCTGTGCTAATAACTTTTCACACACTAGCCGAACAAAAAGACAGTCCGTGTAGACATTCGAAGTTAGCCATAAAAGTTCCCACTTTTATACTTCCGCGTATACACAACACATCAAGTTACTTCTTGATACTTAACGATAAAAGATCCCACTTTTATCCTTCCGCGTATACACAACACATCAAGTTACTTCTTGATACTTAACGATAAAAGATCCCACTTTTATCCTTCCGCGTATACACAACACATCAAGTTACTTCTTGATACTTACGCGCACTGTCTCAGAACAGCTCACCGTCCATTTTCGAACTCTCCGACCGTTACAACACAACGACCGTTACAATACAAAACGACCGTTAACTCTCCACTCTTCTTCTCCAAATTCTCCCAACGTTCTTATTCGTTGGCTGAAACTTTGCTTTCGGTTGCCAGATTCTTCTGTCGTAACAATATCATGGATATGTTATGACAAATCAATGGAGTAATAAAGATGTATGTGTACCAAGTCCCAAAATGGAAGAGATTCAAACACAAAGTTCCCTTTATTTCAATATCATAATGGCAGAAAAAACTTACAGTTCATATAGATGAAGCACTATGAAGAAACACACTTGATAATTTCAGGAAAAATGCTCAGAATTCACAATATAATAACATTAATAAAAAATGCACAAATCAAAGGATTTAGATATGAGACATACTGGTATGTCTTTCTTCAACAAAGATGGTAATATATTGGAATAATAAATAGTAGAATATAGTTAGTAGTTGGATTTTAGCAAAAAATAATTTTTCAAAAAAAATGCATGGTATGTGAGTATGTGCAATTGAAGTATGATGCTCGTGAGGTTGAAGGTGGGCTATCACTTTTTTAATTGTTGCAGAGTGGCACATAATTGTTGATGGTATTTTGCATTATTGATAAATACACAGTCATATCAGAATAATATGACCACCTACCATAGTACATGTATGGTAGGTGTATATACCATAGTATATATATACAGCATATTATTCTGATACGACTGTGTATATTTCTATTTCAAAATTCATCTAGCAGGATCTTCTAAAGTTGGAGGTATAGCTGGTAGTTCTTCACTTCAGCCTGCATGTTGGTTGATGTGGATGATTATTTTTAGTATATAATACACTGGTTTCCATAAATTAACGAAAATCCCTATGTTAAGTCAATTGGAAGCTACAGTCAAAGCCCTATAACTTCTAAAATAAGTTTTTTTTTTTTTTGAAAAATGTTATTGCAGATAAAGATATCAATCACATAAATCAATATCTCGATTTTCAACAATATTCGTTCAGTATTTAATGAGTTATGGAAGTTTGAATATTTAACAACAGCAATGCCAGTCTTAAGAAACTTATACAAAACTGAAGAATAGTGAAAGAATTCTTTTCACAAAGTTCTAAAATACAAACTTATTTTATTAAACATTTTGATACAATACTTATTACTAAGTTTTAATTAACTTCTGAAGTAAATTTTTGTGGCTGGCATTGTTATCACTAAATATTCAAACTTCCATAACTTGTTAAATACTGAATGAATATTGCTGAAAATCGAGATATTGATTTATATGATTGAGATCTTTATCTGCAATCACATTTTTTGAAACAAAAAAAAACTTATTTTAGAAGTTATAGAGCTTTGACGTTAGCTTCCCATTGACTAAACATAGGGATTTTCCTTAATTTATGGAAACCAGTGTAGTTTAAAATAAGAATTTGTTGTAGAAATGATAACAGCATCATCAAAGATTGGTATTGTTTTGTTTTCAATTACAGTATTTGTTAATGCACTAGCAGATGCACTAGCTAATGCACTAGCAGATTTCATTTTCCTATTGTTCTTATGTTCAGGATCAGTAAATGGTAGCTAGGCATACATTGGAAGGAAAGCTGTGTACCAATCACATGATGATACATAGAGCCAGCTAGGCCTAGCACTTAAAAGTTTGACACTGCCTTCTTGTGGTGCAAGCCAGTATTACCCTTCAAAATAAATATTCTCTTCTGGAAGGGGAGGGCTGCCAGATAAGTATGGCCTACTGATCTTGTCCTCTATGGCCACATTTTCTTTTTCTGCTTTGCTGAGGAGTGGTGAATTTCACAGAGTCCTGGTGCTGACCGTTTAAACCCACTGGTATGGTTTGATCTTGATTATGGATCCCGAACTGGACAAGGCCCACTGGTGGGCCTTTGCTGATGGAAAATTTACCCCTTTGTTTTCTGTTGCTTATGGGTTGCCAGCCCTACTGAACAGATGCATGGGATACCTTATATCAACTGGTGGATAATTCTGATCAGAGGTCATTGCAGGTACCTCCAACTTTACTTCTACAAACATCGTCAACCTACCCTGGAGTAACATGTCTCAGACAATTCAGTTTCTATTTTGATCCTGGTTCTTGAAAAGGTCCACTTGTAAGGGCAAATGTCTGAAGTTCCTACTGCATTGTTGGCTTAAGCCTTTAGCGGTGGGAGAATAGGTCTTTGACCCATGCCTACGATTTAGAGGCTGTTTAATATTGCTGACCTACCTCACTCAATAAACCTAGTATCATTAAAAATCCTTCTAATAATTTTCTTTCCACAGGCACATGGAATGTAAGGACATTGCTTAGAGATTATTCTCTGATGTCCTCACACAGGAATTCCACATTTATAGCCCAGATATTCTGAGTTTGCAAGAAAAAAAGATGGACAGTCAAGGACAGATAATACAGAATAATTTTAAATTTATTTTTTCAGGGATGGAGGATGAACAGTATCTCCAAGGCATAGGTTTGCTTCTCAGCAGACACACCAGTGACCCTCTTCTAGGATATGATTGCATAATGAAAAATTTCTTACATCTAAATTTAAAACTAAGATTAAACACTTGAATGGGGGTGGGGGTGGCTCAGTCGGTAGCGCGCCAGGCTCATAATCTGTAGTGCCCAGGTTCGAGTCCCAGCTGGGTCAGCGTTGAGATTTATCTCTGCAAAATTCCCCCGCCCTGCCCACGGTCAGTAGGGGACACCGATGGGCTTGGAAAGGCAGCCGTCCGTCGGATGGGATGTTAAGCTGTGGCCCCGTGTGCGAGAGAGCCATACCCTGTGCACGTTAAAGAACACGCTGGATGGCCTTGACGGAGACTACCATCTGTTTCCCAATAGCAGTGGGTTCCCTCCTCCAACCTTCTCTGAGCCTTCGGGGTCCATGTGACCTGGCCATTTAGCCCATGGTGTGCAAAAAAGTGCCGCTCAGAGGTAAAACAACCCAACCCTTGAATGTTGTTAGGCCCATAAAGAGGACTCTGATGAGAATGAGAATGATAGGTTTTACAGACAACTTCAGGATATTTTGAGTTCTGTCAAAAAAGTAGATATTTATCTTGTGCTTGGAGACTTCAATGCTAAAGTTGGCACTGACTCTAACATTTGGGCAGAAGTCCCTTTGGTATTGATAGTTGAATAAACAATGGGGAATATCTCATATAGGTAAGTAAACAGTTGCATAGGAATATGATTGATTATATATTAATTAACAGCAAATGAGTTAGTTTGGTTAGGATTACAGATCGTACGGAGGAGCCAATTGGGTGTGACCATTACCTGGTCAAAAGCGTCTTATAAATTTTGTGCTATGGTTAAGAGAAATTAACTTTAACACTGATGCTCTAAAAGATCAGACATAGTCAAAGCATACCATGATAAACTATTTAACATTTATAACAATTATGATTTGCTTACTACTGACATTAAACAGGATTTTCTTGAAACTAACAGTACTCTTCTGGGTAAAAAGATACAGAGAAGACAGAGCCATTTGAGTGATAAGGTGATTGAGCTTATTCTGAAAGACGGAATTGCATGAAAAATCTGAATCAACACCTACTAGTCATAAGAGAAAGCACTATAAAGAGCTTAATAAGTGTGTAAAGAATCAATTAACTACTGATAGCTGAACTTTGGTTTGAATAATCTTGGCCGACTGAGCAGAGGATGCAGCTAGATGGCACAACAGAAGAGAGTTGTACAAGACAGTTAATCTTTTCTGTGAGAAGAAACAGACAAGAAAACAAGGATTGAGAGAAAAAGATGGTAAGATGAGGGTTCCATCATGGCTAGGTGTGCTGAGCATTTCAGAGATGTTCTTAACAATGCATTTAGTTGTACTCTCATTGTAATGAGGATAAATGTATTACTGGCTTTAATACCAGATTCTGAAGCCGTATATTATATTATGAAGTTACTTTGGCTGTTTCTAAATTAAAATTGCATAAATCTCCAGGGGTTGATGAAATTACTACTGAAGTGTTTAGAGTTCAGAACTTTTCTTTTGTCACATGGCTGACTGAAATTTTGAATATCTTTTATGATAAAGGTGTTATTCCTAAGGATTTTACTAGAGCTATTATTATTCCTATTTTTTAACAAAGGCTTTTGTGGTAATTATAGGAGAATCAGTGCACTTTCTGTTCTACGTAAAGTTCTTTGCAATATTGTTAAATTCTTCAGTGCTATTCTGTATTGCTAAAGTTCTTGGCAATACACAATTAAGAATTTGGTTGATGGACAATGGTGTGACAAACAATGTGGATTAAGAACTGGTAGGGAATGTATAGATTGAATGCTTTCACTTAGGCAGATTCTTGAGAAATGACTGGAGTTTTAGAAAATTGTGGTTACCACCTTTATAAATTATAAAAAGGATTTAGACTCTGTTGATCATTATAATTTGTAGTTGATTGCCAGATCATATGGCACAACATACACTATATGATCAATAGTATCTGGAAACTCACTCATCCACAATCTCCTGGTAATAGCAAAGGAATTAATATCGCATTGGTCCACCCTTTGCTACTATCATAGTTTCCACTCTGCAGGGAAGGCTTTCCACTAGAGTTTGGTACACTGCTGTGGGAATCGCCTGCCATATTGCCACAAGAGCATTAGTGAGGCCAGTCACTGATATCAGCTGATTCAGCCTGGCTTGCAGTCAACGTTCCAATTCATCCCAAGGTGTTCCACGGGGGTTGAGATCAGGACTCTGTGCACAACAGTCAAGTTCTTACACACCCATCTCATCAAACCATTCCTGCATAGTCCTTGCTTTGTGGAGGGGTGCATTGTCATGTTGGTACAAGAAAGGGTCTCCACTGAACTGTTGCCATAAATTTGGGAGCATAGAATTGTTGAAAATATCATTATAGGCTGCGGCATTCAGAGTCCCGTTCACTGGAACTGGGGGGGGGGGGTAAAAACTGGGTAAAAAGATACAGAAAAGACAGAGCCATTTGAGTGATCAGGTGATGGAGCTTATTCTGAAAGAAGGAAATGCATGAAAAATCTGAATCAACACCCTACTAGTCATAAGAGAAGTCTGGTTTTTCTTGTTGAAGTCAGCCCGAACCATGAAAAACAGCCCAAAGCTTTCTTAAAAGAAAATCAAGAAATAAAAAACAAAGACAAAGAAAAATTAATCTTTGTTCAGGAATTGCAAGGAGGAAATCGCATAGAACATTTATTACTATTTTAAACTTATTCTTTTCTTCTTCAGGTGGGGAGCAACCATTCGTATATTTTGTGACACCATTTTAACTATTCATCAGTTTCTTAATGTAAAAGTTCATCCTTTTATCTGCTAACACCTGTACACTAGATATTGATTTAGATGCAATTCTTAATACACTCATCAAAATAATTGCCCAACCCAGAAGGAGTAGAGCTACATTTATGCAAATTAGTATGGAAGTGTGGGACAGTGATATAAGGAAATGAGGGGAAAATCACAGGTCTGTCTATATTTAAAATGCAAAATATGACACGGATTCCATTAGTTGTACAGAAGATTGTCATTGGGGAAAAGTGGAGAGTATAGATTAAAAAAAGAACAGCCTGTGATAGTTCACCATTTACTTTTATGTTCCTTAACCAGTTTAATTTATTTATGTTATAATTATTATTTTGAGGCCTTTCATTTTTTTTGAACCATTGCCTCTCTCCATCCATTAGTAAGTTGGTGATTGCGAATCTCTTGATTGACAGCTAGTAATTACTGATGTCAAGGTCACAACCACTGTGACATCATCGACACATCATCTTGTATGCAAATGTGGCTTAAACACATGATGTTAGACACATGCCACATTTGACTTAAGCCAGTGTGGGGCTAAGGGTTAGTAGAGTGGAGAGGGGGAGAAGTTAGTAGAGTTTTGAGAGAGAAATAGAGGAAGTAATAGGAGAAATTAGATGAGGAGAGTGGTGTAGTTTGTAGATGAGTGAGTATATGAAGTGTTTTGAAGAAAAAATTATTTGGTAAATTAATACTCAAATAAAACTTTTATATTTTAATAAACTGCATTTGACTTTATTTTTTTCTTTTGAGCAGAGATAAGTTTAGTGTTACTAGATTAACATTTTTTGGGCAGTCTTAATCTTTTTCTGTTTTTACATTCGTTCTAATAACAAACCCTAATTTATTTTTTTTTTGGCAAGATTATCTGCCTGGATACCAGAATTACAAGCCATACAGCAATTTAAGAACTACTTTGGAGCGTTACAGACTTGTAAATCTGGTTAGCATAGAACGTAATGCTATTTGTATGTTGTAGATGGGCATTCAATCCACTTAGTATGTTTGAGTGAGATCACATCATAGGTCTATGTGAAGCAAGATGGTCTACATGCCAAACTGCAGTGCATTTGGGATGGGATGCGCAAACAGTTGGCCTCTGCAAGTAGCAATGGACTTATGAGAATCTTTCACAAGATCATTCATGATCAGGTCATCCTCGAGTGACCATGGATCAGGATGATCAGTAAGATGGCAGCAATACAAAACATGCACAGACTTGCAGTTTATGAATACCACAAATTGTGCAGTGTGTGAGGTTTAATTCTTTTTTCCATTCCATAAGTCAAACTTTCTTAATTATCAAGGCTTGTATATTTTGCTATTCTATGCACACCACCAGCCACTGAATTAGAAACCTTTATGCAGATATATGTAAACGTCACTTGCACAGCATATATGCAAAATACGTGGTCATGTGCATCACCACATGATTTAGGCAACTATTTAAGACTGCTGCTCATCAGTAATTATCAGTAGCGTTGATCACAATGAGAAAAACAAAGGATCTTTCGGGGTTCAATAAAGGGCTTATTGTGGGTGCCTGTCTGGCTGGAGCAACGATTTTAAAAATAGCAGAGCTGACTGGTTTTTCAAAAGGTGAGATATCTCGGGTTTTTAATGAGTGGAAAAATAATCCACATTGCTTGTCTAAGAGGCATAAGTGTAGTGTGACGACAATCTGTCAGGAACCAGATAACCATCATCTGAGAAGGCTTGTACGGAGAAACTGGACTTCCAGTGTGCAGCAATTGACCAAAGCATTCAAAGAATGCTGTTCCTGACCCATATCTTAGCGAACTATGTGCAGGGAATTGAAGAGGATTGGTATTAATGGTCACATGCCTATACAGAAACCAATGATTTCTGCGAAGAACCGGAAAGTTTGTCTACAGTGGTGTCAGGAACACCATGACTGGACACTAGAAGACTGGAAAAAAGTCATATGGTCTGACGAGTCATGGTACACCTTGTTCTGTACCAACGATAAGCAGAGAGTTTGGTGGGAGCCCCATGAAGCATTGGACCCAGCTTGCCTTCTAAACACAACTCAAGGTTTTGGAGGCGGTGTCATGGTGGGGGCACGTTCTGTTGGTACGGAACGGGTCCCCTGATGCTGCTGGAAGGTCGGGTGTCCTCCAAGGATTATCTGAATATTGTTGCCAATCAAGTCCATCCTGCAATGACTTTTTATCCAGCAGGTGATGGCTGTTTCGAATTAATGTCATGGATGACAATGCTATTGTCCATCACACAAAATGTGTTCAGCATTGGTTCAGTGAGCATGACAGCGACTTCCACGATCTTCCTTGGCCGCCACAAAGCCCGAATCTGAACCCCATTGAGAATGTATGGGACATGTTAGAAAAACAGATCAGGGAACAAAGTCCTCTTCCATCAAATCTGAGCCAGTTAAAGGACTGTCTGGTGAACACCTGGTATGATGGAGATGTAAAGGTACACCAGTACCTTGTGGAATCTATGCCAAACCACATATAAGCTTACAAACTGTAATTCAGGCTTAAGGAGGTCCAACTCAGTATTGAATAGGTTTCTACTTCAGTGGCCAGTGTGTGAACTAATTATTTAGTTACTCTTAGCAGTCAGTGTAAATGCATTAACCTAACCAATATGCCATGAACATATGTTACAGGCATATTGATGTGAATAGATTTTTGTTTCATATGTGGGGAGTTAATGATTAAATCAAACTGGAGAACATAACATTTTTAATTAAAAAAATGTATGAGTTTTATTTTGGTTGAAAAATAGTGACCATGACTAATCTTGGGCTCTTCATATTATCTGTGCAAATTGTGTAGTATATATAAGGGGATGGCTGAAAGGTTCTCATTGGTCAATGCTGTTTTGTCATGCCTATGACATGGCAAGAATAGAAAGACCATTTTAGAAACTGTTACTTCTAAGTATACAATTCTATTAACTAATATTAACTAATGTATTAAGAATATGAATGAAGTCTAAACACACTATTCAGTACCCAGAAGGGCAATCATACATGAAAACAGTATCACACAGTGAAGATTTTTCAATCCCTAAATTTCTAGAAACACAGGCTATTGATACTAACAATACCAATATTCCTATAGAATAAGACATTTTCAATCCAGAATTTGAACTGACCACATTAGCTGAGCTCCATTTGATTGCACCAGGATAACTCAATGACTTGGTGAGGGATTTACATTTATCAAAATCTCAAGCTGAATTATTGGGGTCCGTACATTGTACGTACATTGAAATACAACAATAATGAACTGCATGAGTCAGGTCACCATTTTGTAGTGGTCCTGACACTTGATTGGTTGATACTACCGGTGCAATTAATAGTCAAAGGTCTCATTACTTAGTGAAAATCTTCATTTGACTCTGACAGGTTCAACAAGCCTAAACTTTCCTGACAAGATGTTTTTGAACTAGGTTACCAACTTTTTAAGGAGAATATGAAGGATACATAAGATACATCATACATAAGAAGGATACTTATGTATGAAGAATTAACAACAACATTAGATATGAAAATATAAAATGTTGTGAACATTTGGTCTATAAGAAAATGCAAATAATATGTTTTAGCATGACATGTAATCAGTAATGTGTAGTCATCACATTCAACTAAGTACAGTATTTCCAGTTTGGATTGCAACTTCAATCGATTCAATCTCAGCCACTGTCATTATAGTATTTTCTTTTTTCAGTCATTTTTTATAAGGCATTTTATTACCATAGAACTTTTTTTTTTACAATTCTTTGCAAAATAAATTAATATATGTAATAAAATATATATAAAATAAATTAATATTGTAATTCTGGCGAATCAACAGGAATGCTTATATGTCGCTTTGTTGAAGAAATGATCAGTTCCTTGGTGGTCTAACGAATATGAAGCCGGGCATGCTTCTGGGAGACCTGGGTTCAAATCTCAGTAAGGACAACCAATTTTTTTTCAACTCACTATTTAAAGTCATTAATATTGTAAAATTAAATATAACAAAAATAGACAATTGCTCAAGTGATAATTTACTAAGAGTAATCCAGTTTAAAGTAATAAATATAATTTTATAATCAGAATGTAGTCAAAAATATTGTAACCTATATATACTTCTTGCTTTTAAAAGTGCAACACCAGGAAAGACAAGAGATGTAAAAGCCATAATTAGTGAATACATTGCTTATGTTACAAGGATCAAATGATTACAACTCGGTTAGACTTGTGGAATACAAAGAAATCAGTATCTTGTGTAGCCACCATGAGTGGCAATAACCGCTGCTACACAGCCTGACACTGAGAGGATGAGACATTGGATATGTGTTTGGGGAATGTCAGTCCATGCAGTTTCGATATGTAGCCAAAGTTTACCTGTTGTAGCAGCTGCTGTGTCTGGTGTGCTAGTCGTCATGAGATCATTGACCAGACATGTTCAATTGGGGACAGATCCAGCGAACGTGCAGGCCAAGGCAGAAGTGTCACATGGTGGCTATCTAGGAATTGTTGAACGATGCATGCCACATGTGGTTGGGCATGCACAATATACCAAAAGAGTATTGGATATGCTTTTGACCCCCCATACTTGGAGAGCAGCTATGTCCAGTGCTGACAAGTCTCACTCCCACGGTGTAACGCTCCAAAGAAATGCAAAATACTTTTAAGTTTGGACCCTTTTTCTGATCCAATTAGTTTTATGCTCCGGATAGCTGAGACGGGCACCAGGCAATAATTAACAAATTGCCAAAAAATAGAATAAGTTAAATTAGAGTTCAAAATACCAGTGAGCGTTAATGAGTAAGAATTCAAAAATGATTGTCAAAACGTAATTATTAAATACTAATCAAAACTCAATTCACGTTGCTCAAGAGAAAAAAATTAGTAAAGACTCAAAAGGTTTAAATAACAAACAAATTTATTTCCAAAAATTACTCACCAAAACTTCAATGAAGAAGATACACACTGCACTAACTGTGCGCTCAACTGAGCTCACTCACTTCTCTACATGCTTCCAACTATGTGCTTCTATGCTATGTGCACTTACTGTGCTGTGCGCTTCTCTAAGTGCTTCTCTAAGTTGATAGCCACAGTCACCCAGTGCGAAATCATCAGAGGCATGGGGTCCCTGCAATGTGCATCAAGAGAGAACCCCAGGGCTCAGGATCCACACCAGAAAGAACCTTTTTCAGCATGCTTTGCAGGAAGCAGGTGTTTTCGATGCAGTTCGTAAGGTCATTTAAAGTGTGATTGTCCCAAGAATGCATAGACGATCTCGGAAGCCCAGGTTGCCAACATCAGACAGAGAGAAGCCAAAGAACTTAACAGCAGTGGTGAAGCTATTTGTGAGCATGTGACACCAATAGCCCTTGCTTTGAAAGGAAAAAAGAAAACTTAGTTGCTGGTACAAATATTACACTCTCAGAGCTGGAAAAAGTGCATGTAGTATGTGGCTCAGCAAGATTAGAGGCGATTGTTGATTCTGGGTACAAAATTAGCATAAAATGCTCCTGTGATGTGCCACCAGAATTCTGAAAGCCTCATGGCAAAATTTCGCTATGGCATACTTTTGGGAAGCCAATTACTGTTACCTTGATTAAAGTATTTATACACAAGGAGATGACTGTTGGTGACATTGAGGGTAATCCATGGGTTGCTATTTACTTGTGCTATAATAAACACTCTTACAGCCCTAATTTTGCTAACTGGTGATGAATTCAAAACTCTATGTGCATGAGATCCTGGAAGTGAGAGAAGCAGGGAAATGTTGGGCAGGAGTGAAGCAGTGAGAATGGATTGCATGGACAAAAATGAAGCTGCAGGAGCAGCCAGCATTTCCACTGTTCCTGGAAGTGATACTATGGCGAGCAGGGATAAGAGTGAGAAGGCATTGTGGAGACATTCAATTTTGAGAGAAGGAAAGTTGAGAAGTTCAGAAAACAGCAGGTTTGATGATGTCGCTATTAAACATACTTGGCATGATTCACAATGTGCATGCAATAATTTCTATCACAACATTTGTGCATCAGGTACGAGAATTTTTTTAAAGCACAAAGTTTTGAAGGAGGTTACCGGAATTCATGAGATACCAGATGGAAACGAAATACCAGAAGGATAATAAAAATGGGAATGCTGATGCCTTCAGCCATTTGCCAGTCGATTAGGGCAAGCAATGATGGGACAAACCATTTGCATGCCACCATTAGGAAAGAGGCTCCGGGTTTGGCTCTGGGCCTACTGGCCTTCGATGGGTGGAACTGTGAGTGTACAAGGAGAGCTGGGACATTTTCAGCCACAGATTCTCCCATGATGAAGTTATAGAAGGTATGACAGAACTTTACGCAGTCTCCTGAAGCATTTCTCATGCATGTGTGAGTCATCAAGGTGTGATCACATGCGTGGTGACTGAAAAACATGAATACAGACAGTGTATTTTTTAGCTGTAACTTTTGCAGACTATCGCATTTAATGTCATGTTTTTTGTGTACGTGATAAGTGCACAACAGAGCGGCACGATGTACAAAAGGTTTGGGTTGGGTTGTTTTACCTCTGAGCAGCACTTTTTTGCACACAATGGGCTAAATGGCCAGGTCACATGGACCCCGAAGGCTCAGAGAAGGTTGGGGGAGGGGAACAACTGGAATAGCTGTTGGGAGACAGATGGTAGCCTCCCGTCAAGGCCATCCAGCATGTTCTTTAATGTGCACAGGGTATGGCTCCCCCACACACGGGGTCATGGCTTAACGTCCCATCCGACGGGCGGCGGCCTTTCCAAGCCCATCAGTGTCCCCTACTGACCATGGGAAGGGCAGGGAATTTCGCGGAGATAAATCTCAACACTGACCCAGCTGGGACTCAAACCTGGGAACTACAGATTACGAGCCTGATGCGCTACCAACTGAGCCACCCCCGCCCCCGTACAAGAGGAATCGACTGTATGATAGCACATCTATCCCTGGTCGCTCCTCTGCGGGTGGACTTGGAATTAATATTGCACAGCAGCAACTGGGCGATATGAATCTTGGTTGGAGGGCATCAGGATCAACCAGGTCAGCTGGGATGTATGTGTCCCCCAACCCTTTCTTTCCATACCTACAAGAGCAGGGAAGGTCACGCCCTACCTGCATTCCACAAGAATTAGCTCTGCTATGCTCATTGCACAACTGGACAGAGCCGATACCAAAGGCATACGGAACAAAAGGAAGTCCCATCTGTAAAGAAGGAGTTAAACAATTAGAAGAAAACTTGAAGTTCAGTCTGCTCAGTAGACTTGCTCAGCGAGGTCAGTGTTGGCTACATACAACGGCCAGGTATAATTTGTAAAAGCTGGAAAGAGCAAGAAACCTCCACAGAGAATAATAATCTCTGGCAGGGTAATTTGCTGTATATCTTGAAAAGGAATAAATTGTTTCATTATCATTATTTAAGTTCAGTGTTTTCAAGTCTGATTTATCCAAGGTACCAGAGAGCAGTAATATTTCATCAAATTTGTCAAAATGTGTATATGTTGCCCCACATCCTACCGGATGCATACCCTCGGCAGTTGAGTTTACGACAACAACATGAAAAGTTTACAAATTAATACCCTTATAGACTAACTAAACACTTGAATGGTGGTGTTTTCATGTGATTTCCCATTTTTCTAAATGATAGGAACCAGTGTAATTTCCCCAGCTCCATATTGTGTGACTGAATACTTCATTTCTGGTGGTTATTTATATACACAGTACAGTATCTTGGGCATTAGGTGGTTCAACTTTGTAACTAATGATGAGGTTAGGCAAAGGAGTTTGCAACCTCCTTTAAGCAGCATATTGTGCAGAGAGAGACTCCGTTGGTTTGGCCATGTTGCCCGTATGAATAATTATAGATTGGCGAATAGGGTTATGAACAGTGTGCCTAAAGGCCTCAGAAAGAAGGGGAGACCTAGGATGCGGTGGGCAGACAATGTCAAACAGGAACTTGTTAGAATTGGTGTGCAGTGGCCAGATGCAGTAGATGTAGCTCAGGATAGACTTGCTTGGAGAACTAAATTGCACGGTCTGGTTGGACCTCCATAGCCCATGGCTGCTTGAGGATGATGATGATGATGCTTTACAATCTGGCACATTTTTTTTATTTGCAACATATAGGACAGAGAAGAATCCTAGAAGCTACTCCTAGCTTTTGCAGGCCTTCTCATACAAGGACATGCCCTACCAAGATCAAAGTTACTGTTGACAACTGCCTTAGTTAGAGCTAACACAACACACAAAGTTTGCCTTGCTAGAATAGTCGCTAGCTCACTAACCATTATTAACATTAACAAAAAAAAAAATCCTTTCACAATCCAAAATATTAAGAAAGCAATACAAGCACTATCACAATTTTCCATTTTTATCCCTACCAAATAACTGCTTCTCTGCTTTGTCAGCCAAGCTATTAATTCAAAGGTTACAATCAGCCTTCTATAGATTATTTACATGTTTATTTAGTTATCTGTAATGCATCTGTTAGGAGTGATAGTGTTGATTGAAGTTATTCCTGAAATTCTGTCTTTTGGAAATAAGCTAGTGCCTTATCACTCAAATAACTTTGTCTCCACTGATTCTTTTTAACCAAAAGAATATTGTCAGTTTGAAGAAAAGCTTGTTTAAAATGTTCATTTCTCCTCAACTTCAGTAGTAAGCAAACAGTGGTTATCATAATAACTAAGCAACCTATCACGATAAGCTTTGATTATATGTGTCTTTCAGAGTTAAAGGAAATTCAACACTTCTTAAGTTAAAATGGAAGACACTTTCAGTAAGGTAATGGTCAGACCCAATTTCAGCTCCCCTATATCACCTGGTATTCCTAACAGAATTAAGCCCTTTGCTGTTAATTAATATATAATCAATCATATTCTTATGCAGTCCATCTGGTGAAACCCACATGTACTTACATATATTGCAGTGTTTGTAATAATGATTTGAGAATAACTAATACTTAGTTTACTTACCTGTAGGAGATGTTACCCATTGCCATTGCAATGGCTAGCAATACCAAAGGGACCTATCACCCCTCCCCAAATGTCAGAGTCAGTTACCAACTTTTGATTTTAATGTCAGCAATAACAAGGGAAATATCTCCTTTCTTGACAGAATTCAAAATATCCTGAATTTGACGACTGTAAAATTTATCTTTCTCATCAACATCAGAGTCCTAGGTGATGCATAGCAACAGATAACATTCAAGTCTTTAACCTTAGTTTTGAATTTATCTGTTAGCTTTCATTAATGCAGTCATATTCTAGAAAATATCATCACTGGCATGTCTGCTGAAAAGTAGACCACTGAAGCAAGCAGATAGCTTGTCCCTAAAATTAACTGTTATTTAATTTTCTGTGATTTATTCTTTATTCATTAGAAATTCAATCATGTCCTTCTTGAAAGTAGGTTTGAAGTTATTTTCTTCATTTCTTCTGTAACATTGTTGTAGAGTTTTGGTACAGTATAATTAAAGGCATGAGTTGTGCCATGTTTGCAGATGAATGATACCTGCAGTTTTATTGCCAAATCTCCAAATGATAAATGTATGCCTTATGAACTAAAAAAATTTGCATTATCATGCAAATTTGTAATAACAAAAGAAGTTGTCTGTGTGTGCGTGTCTGTGACAGCCATAACTCATACAAAATTTATGGTAGACAGTTCAAATTTTCACAGCCAGTTTCTGATTGTTGTCTGGGCTGCAGTGCCATACATGCCATATAACCTTCTTGAAAGTCCTTTCAAGAAGGACATTGCTGTTTGCAAATGAATGGTATTGTGATGCTCCCTCATTCACTTTTACTTTACCTTAACCAGTTTTGCTTAATTTACGTTATATTTATCATTTTGGGGATTTTTAATTTCATTTTTGGCATCACAGTGCTTGTTTCCAAGAGTTAGGAGTTGCGCATGCACAACTCCAAACTTTCGATTGTCACCCGCAAAAGCACATGTACAAGGACACACCCACTCTTGCGTCATAGCTTGCACCGCTCGTCAATTTATGCAAATGTCTTTCCCGGCATGCAACATGACACGTGCAGGTTTTGTACCTCTTGTTATAACCTGGTGACATGTCATAGTAGCACAGAAGAGAGTTGAGCACAGTGCAGTGTGTGTAGTCAGAGTTTTTGGACAGAGTTGAGAAATGAGAAATGATGAAGTATCTTCTTTATTGAAGTTTTGGTGAGTGTTTTTTGGAAATAAATTGTTTGTTATATAAACCTTTTGAATCTTTACTAATTTTTTCTCTTGAGCAACATCAATTGTTTGATTAGAATTAACCTTTACATTTTGACAATCATTTAATATTTTTGAATTCTTACTCATTAATGCTCGCTGATATTTTGAACATTAATTAAACTTTATTTTTTGGCAATTTGTTAATTATTGCCTGGCACCCGACTCAGCTATCTGGAGCATGAAAATATAATTGGATCAGACAAAAGGTCCAAACTTTAGAAGTATTTAAATCTTTGGAGCGTTACAGGGGTGTAGAAAAGAAGTGGCGCAATGAACAGGGACGTGCCAGTAGTAAAAGTGTGGCACCGAGAATAGGAATTTGCCAGTAAAAGATAGTAGTCCAAGAATAGGGACTGTATATTGGTGTATGTTATTTAATGTGATTGTCAAAGATAGTAATTTTTGAGCTCATTAGTTGTATGTACTATATAGTAATTTTTGAGCTCATTAATTGTATGTACTATTTATAGATTTAACGGCAGCTTAGGCCGAAAATTTTTGTTGAGCAAGAAGCTCAACTTTTTTGTGTATTAGTCAAAGGTACTGAAGTTTCTGTGCAGTTATTGCTGATAGTTAAGATTTTATTGTATGTAAAGATTAGAAGTGTCGAGACACACATACGTACACAGGCACGATAGAAAACTTTTTTTGATAAGCAAATTTATATTTTTGCAAGCTTTAGAATTGTTGCATAGCAGTACCTTTGAGCACTGCTCAAGATTAAAAAAAGGTTCAAAATTTCCAAAATTCAAAATTTTGGCAGACCACTAAACATGTCTGCTAACAATATGGCCGATTCTGCCATAATGACTCCCAACTTAGAAAGAGTAAAGGGTAGGTTGCAAGATGTAATGAAGGAAGCAGAAGTGCTAATGAATCTGCTTGATGATCCTTGGGAGAAAAGGGGTACGACAACAACCCCTAAATTTGCTGACAATGCTACGTCTGTTCACCAACGTAGAAACTTTGAACGTAAGGTTCCATTTTCTGTTTGGTCAGAAGCAAGTGATAAAACAGAGTATTATCAACCGCCACAATGACGAGTTGCCAATCCATCTATTAACTATAGTCCTTATGTTAATTGGCCTTTACCTGAGATAAGGTTTGACGGTTCGAAACGTCCGTCATCGTGGACATTTGTCAAGTCCATGGAGGAGCATTTCTGTTTACATGAAGTGCCCGGCAACAAAAAGGTGGTTTTAGCAGTATCTTGTCTAATTGGATGTGCTAAGCAATGGTGGAATAATGTAGGATGTTGTCATGGAATTGAATATTGGGAAGAATTTAAACATGAAATCATGGGCATATATCCGACTTATAATGATTTTACAGAACTAGCTACAGAGTTGTTTTCACGAAGGCAAAGGGAAAGGGATGATATAGAAAAATTTATCTGGGGGTACAGTAAAGTTATACCAGCTGTACGATGCTGATGCCACTGAAATTGATATTGTAAATTGCATATTGTTTCAATTGCTTTTGCCCATTAGAGAATTCCTAGAAGTACAAAACGTGAACTCAATTTCAGTTTTAGTCAAATTGGCTCGGCAATATATTGCAAAAAGAGAATCTGCAGCAACTGCATTAAACCAACAATGGATGCAATCCCTGCCAAAGCAGCGCTATCAGGTTGAGTCTCGTAGAATAACTTCCACACAACCGGAAGTTACACGGTCCCGACAATTTGCGCTGAACGCGCCTAGAACGATGCAGAATGAACGAAGCAGAGAATTTGTTCCACGTCAAGCATCGAACAATGACACTAGACCTAAAACTTTTTTTAAGAACAATAGAGAAATTTTCAGATGTAATTTTTGTGGCCAACTAGGACACACAGAGCAAAATTGTTATCGAAGGAATGGAAATTTGGGAAACTTGAATTAGGATCTTTGAAGTGAGAGGCCAAAGTTCCTCACGAAAAGCCCTCTCATAAGTTATGTCTTGCCACTATGGCTTTACCTTTTGTTAAGGCTTGTCACAAAGAAACTAAACTAATAGATCGTAATGATACAGAAGCCGATCTTCTGTTTTCAAAGGAACAAGTTTTAGATGATAATTATGACAATTGTCAATTGACAGTGCAGCCACAGTCCCGTGGACTTTTTGAATTACCTTGTAGTCCAAAGCAGAATATTCAAGAAGCACCTACAAAGTGTCCCATTAGTACAATTAATGCAATTTTAGATAACGAAGTTTGTGAAGTAGAACAACCTTATGAGAAAGCCGTTTCAGTTGATGAAAAGGTTTCTGAAGTAGAAGTTTTAATGGAAATTAATAATGATAAAAATATTTTTGAGTCTGATTTAAGGAAAACTAATTTTAATGAAGAAAAAAGCAACCAAGAAATTGTGCTGACCGCAAGTAATCCTGACGAGTCTGGCAAGTTTGGAAGTCCTCAACTGTTGAAGCGTCATTTGAAGGTGGACACCAATAAGCCTAGAAAGTACAAGACCAGGTTCTTCAAATATCCGCATGTAGCAACGAGAAGCCGACGAAACAACCAGATCCTGCAGAGCGACAACTGGCAGCAAAGCAAGTCAACATAGCAAAGATGACATCACGAGCAAGATCTTCAGCAATGACTTCATTTGAAGTAAGCCAACGACGAAGGAAAGAGGTCATCGGAACCCGACAGTATGATTTATCGCAACAGAGTGCCAACAATGAAAATTTAAGTATATTATTATTCTTCCACTTGGCACTTAAATGATTTATAAATGTTCTCTTTTTTCTGGAATAGATGAAGACGAAGAAGAATGAAGAAGCTTTATTGTGATTTATATAATTAGCAATGTTTAATTTCTTGTTGAAACTTTGGAGTTTCAATATTTATTTTCGGAAAGTAAATTTACTATAGTTCGAGTTTATATTGTGTGAATAGAATTTTTTTGTATTCTGTTCATCGAAGTTCTAGTTGTTATATTGTATTAAAGTGACTTAAGTGCATTTTTTTGTAGATTTTTTCATTTCAGCTGACTGAATGCTGAAAATTGTAAGTCGATATTGGAAAGCTTAGAAATTGTAAAATGTTTATGGATATGAATGAGGAGAGTGAAAGAGAATTAGTGATTTAATAATTTTTCATTTTTAAGAAGAATTTTGTATTGTAAAATAACGTGCATTCCAAAGTGAATTTATGTATGCAATTATGAGATTCATGTAAAAAGTGATTGGCTGAAATGCTTTCGTCATATAAATTATGTACACATTTTATTTTTCTTTATTCTTAGATACAATTTATGTATATGTGTTTAAATCTGTTCAGTGTCATCAATGATATTTATGTGTCAATGGTACGTAATTTTGGGATGACATTGGCAGCATTTATTTGTATATATATGAGCTGACCATGATGGTGACTGCAGAATTTTTTTTTTTTTTTTTTTTTTGTGGGGGGGGGGGGTATTTTTTTGGAGCTGTCCCCAAATGGTCAAGTCGGGTAACCGAGTTGTTACCAGCATAACTCCTTTGGGAGGGGGACGTTTAGCTCTGAAAGGGGAGGTAGTTAATTATTGTTTTATTTCAGCTAGCTCGTGATTGCTGTGTGTAGGTGAAGAATTAGCAGATGATTACAATCCCGCTTGTTTGTAAAATTTGCATTTTCTCAGCTTCGCGTGTTTGATGTAAGGAGGAGATAACGGTGTTCAAATACCCTTTTTTTATGTAATTTAGGAGAAGAAATTAGCTTTCGCATATTTTTTGATTGTGGTTAGGGGATAAGCGGAGGTTATCACCCTGCTTGCAACGTATGCAATTGAATATTTTTTCTTGTCTTTAACCTTTCTAGAAGTTAAGAAAGATAGGAGTGTATTAACCCGTTTTTTTGTACAGTTCAAGTTATGCCAATTTCGAGTTTGTATCAGAATATGATACTAGGTAGGCCGATAATGCTAGTATACAGTTAACTGCCACAGCCATTGGTATATATTTACACTAGGTTAGCTGCAACACATTTTTGTTAGGAGATTTGGAAGGAGGTACCTTTGGTTGTGCTGGAAAATTGTGTCAAAGTGAGAATAGATAGTCTTATCAAAATTTGCATAAGCATACTTTTACTTATTCATGTTCAGCCATGTCTAAATGACGTGAGATGTGTTCTTTAGTCAAAATTTGCTCGTCAAAATCTGTTAGGTGAAATATAATAAAGGGATATAAACTTCCAAAGGGATAAAACTCCCCTTGGAAGGGGGAGTTGTGATGCCCCTCATTCACTTTTACTTTACCTTAACCAGTTTTGCTTAATTTAAGTTATATTTATCATTTTGGGGATTTTTCTATTTCATTTTTGGCACCACAGTGCTCGTTTCCAAGAGTTAGGAGTTGCGCAATTTTCGATTGTCACCCGCTAAAGCACATGTACAAGGACACGCCCACTCTTGCATCATAGCTTGCGCCACTTGTCAATTTATGAAAATGTCTTTCCCGGCGTGCAACATGACACGTGCGGGCTTTGTACCTCTTGTTATAACCTGGTGACATGTTGTCACAGTAGCACAGAAGAGAGTTGAGCACAGTTAGTGCAGTGTGTGTAGTTTTTTTAGTAGTGCAGTGTGTGAGTTTTTGGACAGAGTTGAGAAATGATGTAGTATCTTCTTTATTGAAGTTTTGGTGAGTGTTTTTTGGAAATAAATTGTTTGTTATATAAACCTTTTGAATCTTTACTAATTTTTTTTCTATTGAGCAACGTTAATTATTTGATTAGAATTAACCTTTACATTTTGACATCATTTCCGTCCCATGGCCGAGTGGTTAGCGCGCTTGGCTACTGATCTAAGGGACCTGGGTTCGAGCCCCGGGTAAGGCATGGATGTATGTGTCGTTTTTCTGCTGAGGTCCTGCCATCCTCTCAGACCTTCTACTGTGGCATATAAACTGGTAGGCTCCTGTCAGACCTCTGTGGAAAGCAGCTGCTTGAGGGGGTATTTATTATTTATTTTTTTACAATCATTTAATATTTTTGAATTCTTACTCATTAACGCTCGCTGGTATTTCGAACCCTAATTAAACTTTATTTTTTGGCAATTTATTAATTATTGCCTGGCGACCAATTCAGCTATTCGGAGCATGAAAATAATAATTGGATCAGACAAAGGGTCCAAACTTTAAAAGTATTTAAATCTATGGAGCATTACAGTATCTGCAGTTTTATTGCCAAATCTCCATATGATAAATATATGCCTGATGAACCTAAAATTTTTTTGCATTATTGCACACATTTGTAATAATAAAAAGTGTCTGTGTGTGCATGTGTCATAACTCATAGGAAATTTGTGGCAGACAGTTAAATTTTCACAGCATGTTTCTGATTGTCGTCTGGCTTGCAGTGCCAAATTTTAAGTCTAAAGCTTAAAAGGGAGGCTTGCTAGAAGCAAAACCCATTCCATGGCCAAGTGGTTAGCACACTTGGCTACTGATCAAAGGGACCTGGATTCGAGTCCCAAATAAAGCATGGATGTTTCTGTTGTTTTTCTGCTGAAGTCCCGCCATCCTCACAAACCTCCTACTATGATGTATAAATTGACAAGCTCCTGTTAGACCTCTGTAGCAAGTAGCTGCTTGAGGGGGTATTTATTTATTTTGTTATTCTACAGAAAATGGCAATCCCTGCCAAATTTATTGCTGTCATTTATTGCTCCCTAACTGTGAACATTAGTCATAATAACATTTAAATCTGTTACCACTGCCAGATTCCCAACATTTCCAAAGATATTACTATTTTAAAGCATTCAATTGCAGCTAGGGACATAATTTTTTAGCTCAACATGGGGTCATGCAGGAGAAGAAACTCATATACAAAATTTGGGATCTTTCAGTCAAGTAGATCAAGAGCCAAAGAATTTCAAAAGCTCTTGAAATAAAAATCTCAATAGTTTGTGACCTGAGAACTGAAAAGAAAAAAAATAACCTTTAGTGCAGTTAAAAAACAGAATATACAGATTTAAAGTGAGACCTGAGCAGTGCTAGGTGCCGTTCAGTTAGCGTTCAATAATCTTGTATATGTACTGTTTAGGTAGCGTTAACAGTCTGAGTTCATGAAATAATGGTCTTGACTCCAAAGTTTTGTTTTTATGACTTATGATTCAGGCTATAAATTTCTGTAATATCTGTCTTAAAAAGCCTCTACAATCTCTTATCACAAAATGTAGCTATGTACACAAGCAAAATGTTTTGATGCTTGTAGCATCTCAAATTTGGCCAAATATCGCTTAATTAATACCAATCTTGATGTGCTATTTCAAAAGTTAAAAACATTAACTTTCACCACTGAGAGTAGCTCAGGTTTGGTTGTTTGAGGTTTTAAGGTGCAAAAGCAACAGAGATTATGTTGTGCCAAACGAGGATAAATAAAAAGATAAAAGAGGTGGAACCCAAAGCCAAAGTTAAAATCATCACACAAAGAAGAGGAAAGCAATGAAATAGTATAGGATACAACAATAAGTGAATAACAACAACCAATAGTAAAAAAAAACTGGGTCTGAAAAGAACCAACAACTGTAAAAGACAAAAATTTACAATGGGTGTAGAGGTCTTGTGTAAAAGCAAGTGTAAAATAAAAAATTAAAAGGTAAATACTATAGACAATTAAAATATACAGTAAATTGTAAATATTCAAAAACAGGGGTTAAAACGAATCATCAAATAAATGGTGTCTGAATAATAATGCTAATGTCAATAAAATATGTCTGTCATAGTTTACTGTCCAATGGCTTGGACAATAAACTATGAAAGCTAAAATATAGATGTTAGTCAACATTAAAACACAATTGATTAAACTATGTTTAAGAGTTAAAATGGTGTCACAAAACTCTTAATTAGGGTAATCATCTACTCGTAGAAGAAATGAATGTGTAATAAAACAATGAACTAAGCAGAGCTAAGCAAGGGCAACTTCCTCCTTGCAATTCCTGCAAAAACATGCCTACCATGGCTTGACAACAGTCTTAATCCCATTGAGAAATCTGTTCTGACTGTGATCTTTGTCACTGTGTCCAGAGCACAATGGAAAAACACTGCCAGAAGTCCAAGTATGGAACTAGCAGTAATGGGCCAGACAGGGGCATGTCCAACTTGACAGCTGCATCTGCCAAATGATTGCCCTAACAGAAAAATATAGTTCTTGTGGCTGCCAGGTAATGGAGCTCCTGGTGAATCTTCAAAAGGACAGAGTGAAGCTTTACTGAAATCAGAGCCTGTAGTGAACAAAGAGAGCTGGTGTAAAGTACACCACCAATAATGATGATTAGTCAACATGTGGGTTTAAGGCAAGGCTGACAGTATGCAACACTGCAGTGAGATCTGATCTGTCTTGATGATGTCACCACAGACCATGGATGGACCATACTGATGTCCTGGACGTCGAGTTCATATCATTTAAATCCACTACCATTGCCAGATTCCCAAAATCTAGTAAAACAGACAAGAAGTTGGGTGTATAGTGCAATGGCTGGCAAAGGGTTGCTAGTAGATGTAGTCAGGTGTAAAAGCCTTTCCCATCCTGTAAATGAAAAAAATTGCAGGAAAGAGAAACAGCCAGCCATGGTGTAAGTGGCTCAGCTGTCGACTGGGACACACTACTAAGACTGATGATGTCTTGCAAGTAGCCTCAGACAAACAAACCAAAAGGACAAATGACAACAGGGTGATTAGGGTAAAGAACTTTCCACTTAAGACTAAAAACCGAGCCCGAAGTGGGTTGACCTGGCAAGGATCGCAATTTATATGCATAAATTAGGAACAATTAATGGTGAATTGATAAAGATGGTTCATCAGTCTCAATATATAGACTAAACCAGTGAGGTGTGGAAGCCCCCCCCCCCCCCCAACACTCAATGCATATATGGAAGGACAGATGATGGAGAGGGTTCAAAATCCCTGTCCACCAAATCCCAGGCATAATTCTAGATTTGGGATCAATAATTTAAACTGGATAAGTACATGGTACAAGAAGAGCAAAGAACAACAGTTCGCTCCTCACAAGAGAACCATCATGATGCTCAATGCCACTTTCCACTTCAACCTGAGATTAAAAATATGGAGTGCACGCAATCAGTTTACTATGGCAAGAACCAAAATCTTTACACAGTCATCCAGGCTGAGAGATTGTTCAGGGCATGGCATCATGTGCAGGAGACCCATACCCTTGTGATTCACTTTTACTTTCCCTTAACCAGTTCTACTTTATGTTACATTTATTATTTTGGGGATTATTCTTAAGTTGGAATCATCACTTTTCCTCGCCCAAATCCACAAAAGGAGTAGCGCATGCAGACTCCAATTTTTGACTTCCAGCCGCTAATGCAAGTGGAAGGACACACTCCTCTCTTGCACCATAGCTAGCATGAATGCATGGTTGTAAGTTTATGCAAATGTATTTTCCCAGTGTGCGTTCCACACGTGTCAGCTGCACACCACCTGTATAGTAAGTGACATGAGGTCACATAGTTAGTTTTTAATTGTAGTTTTTTTTTAAGTTAATGCAAGAGTAAAGTTTTTGCACAGAGTTGAGAGGATGTCAGTTTAGAAGGTTCTTCTTCTTCTAAGACGATGATGGGATTTTTAGCCAAGGAGTACTATTTATCCTAAACCTTGCAAATTGATTTTACAGTAATAAATTGTTCACAATTGGTGATAAAAAATAAAGAAAACACAGTCACTACTAAAGCCAAAATCTATGAGAGTTTTGAATATAACATTCCTGAGCAGGTATCAAAATTGGCAATGGCGGTGAGAATATGTCAATACTGGAATATGGAGCAAACTGTTGCAGGCCCTTTTGACATAATTTTATAAGAACATCCTTGCAAGATCTAAATTAGGACATCTTAATAAGTAATGTTCCATTGTTTCAGGATCTCCACAATGTGAACAATTGTTATTGTCAGTAATGCAACAACGGAACAAAAATTCATTTAATGGAGCAACAATGAGATTAAGTCGTGTAATCAAAACTTCTGAGGCTCCAGAACAGAAGACATGTAATTGTAGTCTTGCAAATCTAGGTATATACAGATATAATGATGCCCATATAGAAGAATTCCACTGATCAATGAGTAAGTTTTAAAGGTGTGTTCAATAAAATGACGAATGTTTTCTGGTCCTGGAATGAAACGTTCAAGAACAGAGCCATGATAATGTGCTCGTTTAGCAATGAAATCAGAGAATTCATTTAAAATGATTCCTTAATGGCCTGGCATCCACACAAGTGTGACAGATACTCTTGAAATGGAGGATTTTACAAGAACTTGATGTAAATGTAAGATGGCAGAATGGCTGTTAATATTGGCATTTTGTAGCACTGTAAGAGTTGAAAGACTATCAGAAAAAAAATGACATAATCTTTGTCCTCTGTGATTATTTTCTCCACAGCTAAAATATTTGCATAGTTTCGGCTGTAAAAACTGATGTTTCAGGTGGAAGTAGATATGATGCTACAAAAGAATTATCTGGGCATCATCATCAACCTCAAGCAGCCATGGGCTATGGAGGTCCAACCAGATTGTGCAGTTTAGTTCTGCAAGCAAGTCTGTCCTGAGCTAAATCTGCTGCATCTAGCCATTGCACACAAATTCTAATAAGGTCCCGTTTGACATTGTCTGCCCACTACATCCTAGGTCTCCCCCTCTTCCTGAGGCCTTTAGGCACGCTGTTCATAACCTTATTCGCTAATCTATAATTATCCATACAAGCAACATGGCCAAACCAGCAGTCTCTCTGTGCACAATATGCTGCTTAAAGGAGGTTGCTGACTCCTTTCTCTAATCTCATCATTAGTTACAAAGTTGAACCACCTAATGCCCAATATACTACGTAAGCATCTAGAATCAAAAACATCTAGTTTCCTGTTATCTTGTTTACACAGCGTCCAAGTTTCACTACCATAATAACCCTAGAAAGAACCAAAATATTATAGTCTAATTTTAGTCTTTAGGTGCATATGCCTATTTCTCCACCCTCTCCATAGATTCTTAAAAGTCCCGACAGCAATCCCTATCCGTCTGTTAATTTCATGCCACATATCACCAGCATCTGTTACATAGTCCTCAAGATAATTAAACTGTGACACCTGTTCAAGATTGCAACCATTCAGATTAACTGAATCACAGCCTGCCTGACCAATTTTCATCACTTTAGTTTTCTCTCTGTTTATGACCAAACCTACTCTACTACCAGTCTCATCAACAGCTCGAATGAAAGAGTTCATCTCATCAACATCATTTGCCAAAAGGGCTAAATCATCAGCATAATCTAAATCGAAAATTTTCGTATCTCCCGCCCATTTAAGGCCAAAATCTTTCCCTTGAAGTGAATTTCGCATAACATAATCAATAACCAAGCTAAAGAGAAAAGGAGACAAAATGCACCCTTGTCGAACACCAGAAGTAATGCTAAACCAATTGCTACAAGACTTACCAACTCTCACACACGACTCAAGTGTTATTATAAAGAGCTTTTATTATGTTAACTAACTTGTCTGGTATACCATATGATCTCACAATCAACCCAAATTATGACGATCAACAGAGTCGAAAGCCTTTTTGAAATCAACAAAGCTAGCAACCAAAGGTTTTTGAAACTCTAAACATTTCTCAAGAATCTGCCTAAGTGAAAATATTTGATCCACACATCCCCTACCACTTCTGAATCCACAATGCTGATCACGCAATTGCCTATCAACCAGATTCTTAATTCTATTAAGCACAATCATGCAAAGAATTTTCCCTGGAATAGAGAGTAGGCTGATACCCCTATAGTTATTACAAGAACTGTGATCACCTTTTTTGAAAACAGAGATAATAATAGCTCTAGTAAAATCCCTAGGAATCATGCTTTTATTATAAAAGATATTCAAAATTTCAGTCATCCAAGTGGTAACAGCAATATTCCCAGCTCAAAGCATTTTTGTAGTAATTTCATCTACACCTGGGGATTTATGAAGTTTAAGTTTAGAAACAGCCAAAATAACTTCAGATTGTGTTACAGGGCCAACATTAAAGTCACTAATGCATCTATCATCATTGCAAACAATGGGAGTAGAACTAGCCACATTGTTTAGAACATCACTGAAATGCTCAGCCCACCTAGCCATGACAGAATCCTCACCTTCTATAACCTTACCTTGTTTATCCTTCAATCCCTGTATGCCTGTCCGTTTTCTACCACATAAAACATTAACTATCTGGTACAGCTCTCTGCTGTTGTGCTGCCTAACTGCTTCCACTGCCTTGTCAGCCAAGCCATCAAGCCAAAGATTCTTATCAGCAGGTAATTTATCCTTTACACGTTTATTAAGCTCTCTGTAATGCTTTCTATTAGGACTAGTAGGGTTTTGATTACGGACATTCCTGCAGTTCTTTCTTTCTGAAATAAGCTCAAGTGCCTTATCACTCAAACAATTCTGTCTCCTCTGCTCCTTTTTCCTTAAAAGAGTACTGTTAGTTTCGAAAAAAGCCTGTTTAAAATCGTCCCATTCTTCCTCAACTTCAGTAATAAGCAAACCATGACTGTCATAATGTCTAAGTAACCTATCATGGTAAGCTTTAGCTATAACTAGGTCTTACAGAGCTTCAGTATTAAAGGTAAATTTTTTAACCCTAGCACAACACTTCTTAAGTTTAAGTTGCAAGACACTTTTAACAAGGTAATGGCCAGATCCAATTCAGTTCCCCTATATGACCTGGTATTCCTAACAGAACTAGCCTATTTGCTGTTAATTAATATATAATCAATCATATTCTTATGCAGCCCATCAGGTGAAACCCAGGTGTACTTATGTATGTCACAGTGTTTGTAATAAGTGTTAGTTATTCTGAAACCATTGAGTTGACTTACCTGTAGGAGACGTTGTCCATTGCCATTGCAGCTACCAATATCAAAAGGGCCTGTCACTCCTCCCCACAGGTCAGAGTCAGTACCAACTTTGGCATTAAAGTCACCTAGAATAAGGGTAATATCTCCTTTCTTGACAGAATTCAAAATATCCTGAAGTTGTCCATAAAACCTATCCTTCTCATCCTCAGTGGCATCCTCAGTGGGGATATAACAGCAGATAACATTCAAGTCTTTTGAAGCTTGCCTGAAATTTTGCTGTACGAAACCTTTCATTAATGCCCTCATATCCTAGAAGAGCATCACTAGTGTGCATTTTTGGGAAACCTTCTTCTTCCCCACAATCATGATTTCTTCATCACATCCACTAGAACATTCAAATTTTTCATCGTCAGTCAGTATGCAGTCACTATCACAAATCAGTTGTTCTAACAATTCAGCACAAATCCTTTTTGAAGGCACTCTGAGCAATATTGAACTTAAAAAATAAGCAAAGGCACTGATAACTAATAATGTATTATATTTGCAATAGTTACTGTGTTATTGCCATATGATCTGTGAATAATCATCCGATATATTGTTCAGCATTTTCTTGAGCTAAGACAACCAGTTGTGTGCTTCCTGTGCATGTCTTGAATGGGATGATCACCAGTGATAGCCTACAACTCATGCAATGCATTCTTACATTGTTGACAAGGATGTTGATAAGGTTTTCTATCAATAAAGCCCACTTTCCCACGAGAGCAGATCTAAATTCATGGAGCGCTCTGGTGTTCTGCCTTTCACCTCCCTTAGGCATTTCTCACATGCTCAATTGGATTCAGGTCAGTGGGTCTGGTTGGCCAGTCCTTCATTTTCAAGGAAATTTTCAACCACATGAGTCTATGAAGATGGTCATTACCATACATAACGATGAAATCAGAGCTAAGAGCAACCCTGAAAAGCCTAAAACATAGGTGCAAAAATTTAATCTCTGTACTGCTGTTATCAGTGCCTCCCTAAAATATGTGAATCTCTGTGTGGGCAGTCATCATGCTGATTGCACTACTGTCATAAAAATGGTCCCTTTCAATGATGTTACAGCAGTTGTTGCGAGTTCCTTGTTTTCCCCAAATATTTTACATATTCCCTATGTTGAGAATCTGTGTGTTTAAACTGAATCTGGTCATATCTGCACATTGGCATCCTGACCTGGGTCCAAAGGTAATATTTTGTACTACATTAAATGAGCATACACACCGTGTTCATACAGTCTCCTGTACAGAGTGAAACTGTTGCTGACAGCTCATGAAACAGTTGCCTTGATTTCATTTCTTCATGTCATCTTGCTGTTAAAGGGTGTATGACTGGGCTCTCCCATTTCTTGTTTCATTCATATTTTTAAGAATCTGACCTTTATCTGTCCATCTGTCTCTTGCAAGCCGAGAATATCTAAACTATAATGGTGGAATTCTTTTGTGAGGGCATCAAGAGAAAATCTGTGCAGAGTCCTCACATTTCAACTACCCATGGAGAGAAAATGGTTAGTGGGATGTTTAAAGAAACTATGTTTATTGAGAGAGGAAATGGCGACAATATCAAACAGCCCCCTAATTGCAGACATGGGGCAAAGACCCATTCCCTCACCACTAAAGGCTCTGCGATGACCTCTGCTCAGAATTATCCACCAGCTGATAAACATATCTTGTGAATCTATTCATTTGGGGCTGTCAACCCACAAACAAACAGAAAACACAGCAGAAGGTTTTCCCTCCACAGAAGCCCACAGTGCAGCAAATTCAGGATCCATAATCAAGCTCAGAGCCTTAATTCAGTCCAGTCCAGTGGGTTTATGTGGTCAACACCAGGACCCTGTGTGGTTGACCACTCCTCAGCAGGGTAGAAAAAGAAGAGAAGTAGTCAGTGTTGTCCAGATCAGTAGGCCACACTAATCTGGCAGCCCTCCCCTTCCGTTCCCTTCCAAAAGAGAATATCTCTTTTGAAAAGTACTAACGGCCTGCACCACGAGAAGTCGGGGTCGGACATTAGGTGTTAGACCTGGCCAGTTCTGTGTATCATCACTCGGGATTGGTACACAGCTCTCCTTCCAGTTTATGCCTAGCTACCATTTACAGACTGATCTGGGCAAATGATTCCAATTCCCACATGAGTAGATGATTTAGATACATCAGTTCCGATATAGGTTACCATTGACCAACATTGTTTTATTTCCTCTTGGAAAAATTTAAGTCTCATACTCGAAGAAATAGAGTTAGTATGTTGGAAGCTCAAGCCTTGTGTAATAATAACATATGGTATTGAAATCCATGGTGATTGTGATGGAAGGTTTGTTGAACTTGGAAGGTTTTTAACATTAATCGCTTTAAGTGAATCTTGGACTGCCAGAGGAAATGGAATTCTATTCTTTAGATTTGGAGTTGTGATTTGAGAATGTAGATGGAGTTGTTTTGGATGAACTTTTAGTTGCTCAGATAATTTGATGTAGAAGTTTCACTTGGTGAGTCTTGATTTTTTGGAAATGAACTTTGTTTTATGAAAACAGTTTTGACTTTTCTAATTTTTTCTCTTGAGCAGGATATTTGATATTTGACTAGATATAAACTTTAATAATTGATAATCTTTTTGAATTGATTTCTTATTGACTAAGTAACAACTAATATTAGTAGAGAACCCTTATTTAACTTTATTTGGCAAAATTAACTGCCTGACACCTGAAAATGTATGTTATTTATCATGATTGTCAAATCAGTAGTAAAGAATCATAGGATGTGTCCTGTAGACAAGGAACTCATGAAATAATAAGCTGAAAAAAAATTGGTTTTGCAAGGTTGAAGGTTTTGTAAGTTTTGGTGAAATTAACCTCCATTTTTCACATTAAATTCCATCTCTAAAGTGACAATACAGTTGCCCACTTTTCCGGATAGATGGCGCCACTAGTTCAAATCAAGTAAATAAAATCCGGAAAGTTTATATGGTCACATAAGCTGAGAAAAGGTTAGCCATTGATGGTGTAGTGGTTAGCATAACTGGTATGTTTCCAGGAGATGTGGGTTCGAATCCCACTCATGGCAAAACCAATTTTTTCAGCTTATTATTTCATGATTGTCAAAGTTTAACAAATTTTTTAGTTCTTTAGAGTTATATTAATCTTACATTTAATGGCAGCTTAAGCCAAAATTTTTGCTGAGCAAGAAGCTTAACTTTTGTATTCGTCAGAGGTACTGAAGTTTCAGTGCAGTTATTGATGATAATTAAGATATTTATTGTATTTATGTAAAGACTCAAAGTGTCTGGATACACAATAGATAACTTTTTGATAGGCAAGTTTATTGCAAGCTTAGTATAGCTTTAGTATTATATTGTTGTATAGCAGTATCTTTGAGCACTGCTCAAGATAAAAAAAAAAGTTTCAAAATTTCATAAATTCAGAATTTTGGCAGATATTTAACATGTCTGCTAATAATGTAATGCTCCAAAGATTATTAACTTTTCAAGTTGGAACTTTTATCTGATCCAAATTCATTCAAAATTCTGGATAGCTCATCGGGTGCCAAGCAATATTAACTTGCCAAATAAAGTTGAAATAGGGTTCATTTTATATGTATAGTGCTACTTATTGAGTAAGAATTCAAAACATCAAGTTTAATTAAAGTTTAAATCTAATCAAAAATAAATTAACATTGCTCAAGAGAAAAATGCAAAAATCAAAGAATTTCTATAACAATCAAAGTTCATTTCCAAAAAAATTCAGACTCACCAATTCAAATGATACAAAAAGTTGGAGTAACTAACAACTCACATCTACCTAAATCTCTACTAACAACTCCAATTTAAACAACACATTCTTACTGACTTCTCCTCCTCCTACTAATTCCATACTCTCTCTACTCCCCATGTTGAACATACTCCACATACTCTAACTCCTACTAACATCATTCTCTATTCTACTCCACAACTCTAATCAACATTCTGACTCTGTGACCTAACATCACTTAGTTATACATATGGTGTACAATCCAGCAAAGTGTCTGTTGCATGCCAGGAAAAACACTTGCATAATCTGATGATCATGCTAGCTATGACGCAACAGGGGTCGTGTGCTACATCTGCACATTAGCGACATTGACAATCAAAGGTCAGAGTTGCACATGTGCAACTCTTTCTACAGCTCAGAAAAAAGAATTGTGATTAGTCCAAATGAAACAATAATCCCCAAAATGATAAATATAATGCAAGTAAAACTGGTTAAGGAAAAGTACAAGTTAATGGGTGGACCATCACAGTAATATGCCGATTCCACAATTATGACTCCTGACTTAGTAAAAGATAGGTTGCAGGATGCTAACGAATCTGCTTAAAGAGCCTAGGGAGAAAAGGGGAATGACAACAACCCTAAATTAGCTGACAATGCTGTGTCAGCTCAAAAACCAATAAACTTTGAACATAAAATTCAAATTTTTGTTCCATCAGAAGCAAGTGATAACACAATTATCAACTGTATCAACGACGAATTGCCAATCCATTTATTAACTGTAGTCCATACGTTAATTGGTCTTACTTGAGATAAGGTTTGATGGTTTGAAATGTCAGTTATCGTGGACATTTGTCAAGTCCATGGAAGAGCATTTCCGTTTAAATGAAGTGCCCAGCAACAAAAAGGTGGTTTTCGCAGTATCCTGTTTAAATGGGTGTGCTAAACAATGGTGGAACAATATAAGATGTTGTCATGGAATAGAATTTTGGGAATATTTTAAAAGTGAATTGTTGGAAATCTATCCACCTTACAATGATTTTACACCTCTAGCTACAGAGCGTTTTTCACAAAGACAAAAGGAAGGAGATGATATTGGAACATTCATCTGGGGTACAGTAGTTATACCAGCTGTACGATGCTGATGCCACCGAAATCTGACATTATGTCCCAGTTAGTATTATCTTTAAGAGAGTTTTTAGAAGTAAGAAATGTAGCTTCAATTTCAACTTTAGTCATATTGGCTTGGCAATACACCACAAGAAGAAAATCTGGAAAAATGGCATTAAATCAACAACAGATGCAATCCTCACCAAAGCAGTGATATGAGGTTGTATCACAAAATGACTCCCACATGGCCAGAAGTATACGATTCTGACAATTTGTGCCGAACGTGCCTACAATGATGTAGAACGAGAGATGTAGCGCTTATGTTCTGCTTCAAACTTCAAACGATGAAACTAGACCAAAAACTTTTGCTACGATTAATAGAGTAGCTTTCAGATGTAATTTTTGTGGCCACCAGGGGTACATGACCAATATTGCTACAGAAAAAATGGCAATTCAGGAAAAATACATTAGGATCTTTGAAGTGAGAGGCCAAAGTTCCTCAAGAAAAGTCCTCTCATAAGTGTCTTGCCACTGTTGGTACACATAATATTTTAGAATTACCTTTTGTGAAGCCTTGTCACAAAATAACTGAATAGATCGCAATGATACAGGAGTTGATCTTGCATGTCAACATGAGAAAGTTTTAGATGATATTAATGAAAGTTGTGAATTGAATTTGCAGCTGCAGTCCACAAGACTTTCGAACTTATCTTGTAGTCTGAAGCATAATGTTCAAGAAACTGTAAAATTTATTATCAGTTTAAATAATATAGATTTAGAGAAACAAGTTGATAATGAGAAAGGTGTTGAATAGTTTTAAAGGAAAATAGTGCTGAATTAAGTTGATAATGAGAAAAGTGTTAGAGACTTTAAAGGAAAATAATGCTAATGAATTACTTAGATGATAATGAGCCAATCATCCTAGAGATTGTTTTCAGTGCAAATAATTCTGATGAATTTAAAAGTTAAGAAATTTTCTACTGTTGAAGTGTCATATAGAAGCAGGCAGCAACAGCCCTGGAAAGCACAAAGCCAAGCTCTTTAAGGACAAGCATGTAGCAAGATGTCAATGAGATGGGACAGCCTGCAGAGTGGCAATGGCATGATGCCACAAGTGATATTTTCAGAAGTGCCTACACCTAGCTTATCGATTGACGTGGGAATGAAGCCTATGGGGAAACGACTGGATGATGATTTATCTAAACAGAGTGACAACAATGGAAATTTAAATATATTATTATTCTTCCACTGTGACATTAATATTTTATGATGTCTCATTTCCAGCCTGCAGAGTGGCAATGGCATGATGCCACAAGTGATATTTTCAGAAGTGCCTACACCTAGCTTATCGATTGACGTGGGAATGAAGCCTATGGGGAAACGACTGGATGATGATTTATCTAAACAGAGTGACAACAATGGAAATTTAAATATATTATTATTCTTCCACTGTGACATTAATATTTTATGATGTCTCATTTCCTTTTTCTGGAATAGATGAAGACAGAGATGATTGAAGATTATTTTTTGTTGATTATACTTAGAGAGAGATTTTGAAATATTTTAATTTCATGTTGAAATTTTGGAGTTTTGATATTTATTTTTGGGTTGGGTTGTTTTACCTCTGAGCAGCACTTTTTTGCACACCATGGGCTAAATGGCCAGGTCACATGGACCCCAATGGCTCAGAGAAGGTTGGGGGAGGGGACCCACTGAAACAGCTGTTGGGAGACAGATGGTAGCCTCCCATCAAGGCCATCCAGCGTGTTCTTTAACATGCACAGGGAATGGCTCTCCTGCACACTGTGCCACGGCTTAACGTCCCATCCGACGGACGGCGGCCTTTCCAAGCCGATCGGTGTCCCCTACTGACCGTGGGCAGGGCGGGGAATTTTGCGGGGATAAATCTCAACACTGACCCAGCTGGGACTCGAACCTGGGAACTACAGATTACGAGCTTGGCGCGCTACCTACTGAGCCATCCCCGCCCCATTTATTTTTGGAAAAGTGAGTTTATTATGCAAGGTTTATAGTTTGAGATTATAATGTGATTAGTTTTTTTATGTGTTCTGGCTTGTCTGAATTCTAGTTGAACCATAAAGAGGTATATACACTGGCGGAAATTGAAAAAAGAACACTATTAACAATTGAAGCGCAATCTTTGAGATTTATTTAGAAGAAAAAACTTGTTGAGAAAGGACGGTGATCACACATGTGAAGTGATTACATTTTACAAAAGGCACATTTTAATAAGGTGTTGAATATTCTTGAGCAACATACAAGCTTCCAATCTGGCATGCAATCGGTTGTATAAATGCTGGATATCACACTGTGGGATACCATTCCATGTGCTTTCAACTTGGGCGCGTAATTCAGTGATAGTCATTGCCTGCCGAAGTCTGCGCAAGAGTCTTTTTCCGATCTAGTCCCAGACATGCTTGATTGGAGACAAGTCCGGAGAGCATGCAAGCCAAGGAAGTTGGTGCACTGCCTGAAGAGCATGTTGAGTTGCCTGGGTGGAGTGTGAGGCAGGTGTTATCCTGCTGGAATATCACATTTGGGATTACGCTGAATTATGGCAGGATGACCAGCTGTACGATGTCACTGACGTACATACTGCTATTCAGTGTACCCTGTACAAACAGCAGAACACGTATGAGAGTGATAGCTAATTGCTCTCCCCACCATGATGCCCGGTGTGGGCCCTGTGTGTTGCTGGCGGATGCATGACGGAAGCCATACCCGTAGTCCTGCTTCCAAAAGACAATTGCATATCATTCTTGTAGACACCCTTGATACGACAAAAAATCAAATTTGTGACGCCATAGCCGTCCGCTCTGTACCGCCTACCTTCTGATACGACAATCCTCTCGTGCATCCATAACTCTGTATTGCCCAGAACCATGCCTGCGAGTGTGTGAATGCTCTTTTGACCATCGACACCACTATCATACCACTGCCAATACTTCTCGTCCAACATGGTGTGCAATTTGACAAAAAGACCAACCTGCTTCCCGAAGACCCCTATACGACCTTGCTCAAACTCCACTAACTGAACAAATGTTGCGCACCTGCATTGTGGCATGGTAGCTTCTTCAAAGAGCACTGAACAACACAACACAAGATGAATAACTTCTTTCTTCACGCCCTAGTCCTTAAATACATGCTGCGTACATTTGAATGTTGTCATTCTCAGTGAAGTCATTATTTCATCCAAGACTTTCATCTTGGATCACGGTTTCTGCTGCCCTTAACTATTAACATATTATAATATGACATTCCTAAGGGAATTCCTTCTGGGTTTTCTTTTTTCAATTTCCACCAGTGTATATCACATTAATGTGATTTCAAGCATAATAATGAATTTGTTGTAGTTTTTTTGTTTCAGCTGACTGAAAACTGAATTGAGTATTGTAATTTGAAATTTAATAAATGTTTATGGATGTGAATGATGAGAATGAAAGAGAATTTAAGTATACAATGATATTATAAATTTTTTGCATTGGAATTGATAAAACGTGGATGAAATTGTGTTGGAAGAACTGTTAGAGTATATATTATAAAATATTGATACAGCTTTTCTTTACTCTTAGATATGATGTATATGCATCTAAGTCTGTTGGTGTCATCTGTGATATTGATGTATCAGATAATGCATAATTATCTGATGAAATTAAAAAGAGTAAATGGGATGACACTGGCAGCATTTGTTTGCACATATATATATGAGCTGACTACGATGTCTTGAAGTTTTTGTACCTTTTTGAGCTGCCCCAATGACAAATCCTAGTTTGACTGCAACTATTAAGCAAAGTTCCTCTGGAAGGGGAACGAAAAGCTCAATGAGGGGAAGTAATTAATGCTGTTTTTATTTTAGATAGATCATGATTTATTTAAATAATGAAAGAAACTCGACTTATTTAGTATTTACTAATAAATTACCACTTTGAAGTCGATTCAACTTTTAAAGGAAAAATTGTCTTAAGCAGGGTGGGATACAAACCCACAATCTCCTAATAACATGTCAGGTGCTCTGAATCACTGAGTTACTGGCCACCGATCAAGATCTCCTCTGATCAACACTATGAACATTCCATTATGTCACAAATAAGTGCTATTCAGGCAATCTAACCACATGTGGCTTTTTATTTGCCTTGTAGGTGGAAAGTATGTCTTACAAGTATACTGATAATAAATAATGAAAGAAACTCGACTTATTTAGTATTTACTAATAAATTACCACTTTGAAGTTGATGTAACTTTTAGAGGAAAAATTGTTTTGAGCTGGATGGGATACGAACCCACAACCTCCTGCTAACATGTCAGGTGCTCTGGACCACTGAGCTACTGGCTGCCAATCAAGATCTCTTCTAATTAATGCTATGAACATTTCATTATGTCACATATAAGCACTTTCAGGTAATCTAACCACAAGTGGCTTTCTATTTGCCATGTAGATGGAAAGTATGTCTTACAAGTATACTGATGATAAATAATGAAATACACTTGACTTGTGCAATATCTACTAATAAATCTACACTTTGAAGTTGATGCAAATTTTAGAGGAAAAAATTGTCTTGAGCCGGGTGGGATATGAACCCATGACCTCCTAATAACATATCAGGTCATATCATATTGGACCACTGAGCACCTGACATGTTATCAGGAGGTCGTGGGTTCGTATCCCACCTGGCTCAAGACAATTTTTCCTCTAAAATTTGAATCGACTTCACAGTGGTAATTTATTAGTAAATACATGATTTATTTGTTTAGGTGAAGTTTTAGAATATATGATTACACCTCCTGCTTGTTTGCAAAATGAAATTATTAGCTTCGCATATTTGATTGTAGTTAGGAGAATTTAAAGGAGAACCAAATCCTTTTTTTTGTGCACCACGAAAGATTAGATTTTGTATATTTGATTTGTGTTAGGGGAATAAGCGGATGTTATGTACCCTGCTTGATGCATATGTATTTATATTCTATGAAAGAGCAGAATTTCAGGTAACTGCATTTTTTTCCTTTAACCTTTTAGAAAGTAAGTAGGTCAGGAGTAAATTAACAAGCTTTGTGTACAGTTAGGAATATGCAACTTTTGGAATAGTATCAGAATGTGATATTAGTTAGACCAATTATCGCTAGCATGCAGTTAACTGCCCCAGTCATCGGTATGCATTTACACTAGGCAGCTTTTACACTTTGTTAGGAGGAATGGCAGAAGGTACCTTTGGTTGTGATGGAAGATTGTATTGGAGTGACAGTAGTTTGTATTATTAATTTTGTATATACATCCTCATTACTTTATTTATATTGAGCAATTTGCAAATGACATAAGAAGTGTCCTGTATTTAAAATTCTCTCATCAAAATCTGTTAGGTTAAATTTTGACTCCCTTTGGGAGGGGGAGTTGTGAAGGTCCACCCATTCGCCTTTACTTTTCCTTTAAAAAGTTCTACTTCACATACACTATATTATTTTGGGGATTATTCTTAAGTTGGCATCATCACTTTTCCTTACACAAGTCTGCAAAAGGAGTTGTGCATGCACAACTCCATTTTTGATTGACAGCTGCTTATGTTCACGGAAGGACCCCCCCCCCCCTCTTGCATTGTAGATGGCACGATCGTGCGGTCATAAGTTTATGTAAATGTACTTTCCCAGAGTGCAACACACATGTGTCAGTTGCATGCCACATGGTTAGAAAGTGACATGAGGCCATGGAATTGGTTTTTAATAACAGTTTCTTTTTAAGTTAGTGGAGAGAGTAGAGTTTTTGCACGGAATTGAGAGGATGTCAGTTTAGAAAGTTAGCTTGGAGTTGTGATTTGAGAATGTAGGTGGAGATGTTTTGAGTGAGCTTTTAGTTGCTCAGATAATTTGATGTAAAAGAAGTGTCACTTTGAGTCTTGTTTTTTTGGAAATAAACTTTGTGTTTTATGAAATAGTTTTGACTTTTCTAATTTTTTCTCTTGAGCAAGATATTTGATATTTCATATTTATTGATTGATTTTGATATTTAAATTGTAGTTATATATTATTACATATTGGCAATCTTTTTGAATTGATTTCTTATTGACTAAGTAATGACTAATATACTTAGAGAATCATTTTTTAACTTTATTTGGCAAGATTAATTGCCTGGCACCCAAAGTTATCCAGTAATTTAGCATTTTTTGAATCTGTCACAAGGTCCATACAAAAGAATTTAACATACATTTTGGAGCATTACACCCTGTGCATGTTAAAGAACATGCTGAATGGCATTGACAGAAGGCTACCATATGTCTCCCAACAGCTGTTCCAGTGGGTCCCCTCCCCCAATGTTCTCTAAGCTCTTGGGGTCTTTGTGACCTAGCCATTTAGTCCATTGTGTGCAAAAAAGTGGCCTCAGAGGTAAAACAACCCAAAAACAACCTTCTTTCAAAAATAAGTTCCATAGCCTTATCATTCAAATAATTTTGTTTCCTCTTTACATAAGTACTGTTGGTTTCAAGAAAAGCATGTTTAAACTGATCCCATTCTTTCTCAACTTCAGCAGTATGAAAACTATGAATGCCATAACGGATAAGTAGCCTAGCATGGTATGCTTTGGCTATATCGGATCGTTCAGACTTTCAGTGTTAAAAGTAATTCTCTTAACCTTAATCAACAATTCTTCTTAAGCTTCAGTTGCAAGACATTTTTGACTATGTAATGGTCAGACACAATTTTGGCTCCCCTTTATTAATTTGGTATTCATAACTGAAGCCCATTTGCTGTAAATTAATATATAATCAATCATATTCTTATGCAGCCCATCTGGTGAAACCCATGTGTACTTATGTATGTTGCTGTGTTTGTAATAACTGTTAGTCATTTTCAAACCATTTAGTTTACTTACCTGGAAGGTGGTAGGTCCCCTTTGCCATTGAAACTACTACTGCCAAAGGGACCTAACAGCCCTGCCCAAAGATTTAGTACCAACTTTAGCATTGAAGTCACCTAAAAAAAAAATAAATAAATACCTCCTCAAGCAGCTGCTTGCCACAGAGGTCTGACAGGAGCCTGTCAGTTTATATGCCATAGTAGAAGGTCTGAGAGGATGGCAGGACCTCAGCAGAAAAACGACACATACATCCATGCCTTATCCGGGGCTCGAACCCAGGTCCCTTAGATCAGTAGCCAAGTGCGCTAACCACTCGGCCATGGGACGGCACAAGATAAATATCTTCTTTCTTGACAGAATTCAAATTATCCTGAAGTTGTCTATCAACTTATCCTTCTCATCAAAGTCCTCTGTTGAGGTATAACAACAGATAAACTTTCAAGGCTTTAATTTTAGTTTTAAACATAGTTGTTTAGAAATCTTTTATTAATGTAGTCATATTCTAGGAAAGCATCACTGGCATGTCTGCTGAGAAGTAAACCTAAACTTGAAGATGCTTTCCATCCTCCATCCCTGAAAAGAGAAATTTAAAATTTTTTTTTTTTTAATATCTGACCTTTACCTGTCCATTTGGTGTATTGCAAGCCTAGAATATCTAGGTTACAGTGCTGGAATTCCCCTGTGAGGATGTCAAGAGAATAATCTGTGTGTAATGTCCTCACATTCCATGTACCTGCTGAGAGAAAATGATTAGTAGGATTTCCAATTATAATCTAGATTTATAATTTAAAAACTAGGTTTATTGAGAGAGGTAGGGCCAATAATATCAAACAGCTCCCTAATCGAAGGCATGGAGAAAAGACCCAAATTCCCACCTCTAAAGGCTGAAGCCACCCATACTGGTAGGAACTTCAGCCCCACCTTTTCAAGTGGACATTTTCAAGAACCATATGACCTGCTTGAGACCATTGCTCCAGTTTAGGATTGGCAATGCCCAACTAGCTAAATGAGGGTTCAGGTACCTGCAATAGCCTCTGATCAGGATTATCTGCCAGCTGATATAAAGCTATCCCATGCCTCTGTTGACTTAGGGCTGGCAACTCACAGGCAAACAGAAACCATAGCAACAGATTCTCCCTCAACAGAGGCACACCGGTGCAGCACAAGTCCAAGATCCATAATCAAGCTCAAAGCCATAAACCAGTATAAATGGTCAGCACCAGGACCCTGTGAAGTTGACCACTCCTCAATAGGGTAGGAAAAAAAAAAGTGGCCATGAATCACCAGATCAGTAGGCCAAACTGATCTGGCAGCTTTTACCTCCTACTGCCTTCCAAAAGGAAATATATTTTGAAAAGTACTAATAGTCTGCACCACGAGAAGGTGGGTTCAGACATTAGGTGCTAAGCTGGCTGGTTCTGTGTACCATCACAGGGATTGGTACACAGCTCTCCTTCCAGTTTTTGCCAAGGTAGCATTTAGAGACCTTACTTTACTACATTATTTATATTACAATAAATTGTACAAAAAAGTAATAAACAATTACTGAAGTAAGTAAGTTCATTGCAAAAACAATGACTGAAGAAAAAAAACTATAATGAGAGCAGGTGGTATCGTACCGCAGACCTGGGAGTTGCAAGTCAAAAAGGCAGTGCACTTAGCCTACAGAGCAAGCATAGCTAGCAAAGCCTTGTGCTAAAATATATTATTAGTATTCCATTGTAGGCCAAATGTTCAACACACTTCATACTTTCATATCTAATGTTCTTTTCAAACTGCTCATACATAAATATCCTTCCTTGGCAAAAAAGTTGGCAATCCAGTTCAAGTTCAGTTAAAACACATTTTGCCAGGAAAGTTTAGGCATGTTTAGCATGACACAGTCAAATGAAGATTTTTGCTCATTAACAAGATCTTCAACTACTGGTTGCATTGGTTGAATCAGCCAATCAAAGGTCACAGGCCGCTACAAAACGGTGATACACCTCCTGCAGTTCATTGCCACTGCAGTTTAGCACATGAGCATTTGTGTCATCACTATTATAGATAATGCTAATATTCTGGGTAGTGGCCATAATGAAAAAAATTCATATTGTAAAAACTAAAGTAGATGACATAGCATTGTTCCACAAAGTGAATGCTGTGATTGTCTACATAACATGGAAAATAATGGTTACAAAACGAATATAAAAATGATATGTTGATTTAGGTATGACAAATAAAGAACCCTAAATTAGAATTGGTTTACTATTTCTTGTGGTATTTTTAGTAGCAAAATGCCCCAGGTGTCATAATGGATCTGATTAATCCACATATTGTATTACTAATTTCAATTGTTTCTGTTTAACCTTCAGTCATGCTTGAAAATTTTACAGCACCACCTGAATTCATTACTGTCTTAGATTATTTGTCTCATCTGTCATAGATGAGTAAATTTAAATTCTACTTCAAAAACTTAAATACAATTCCATTTGGATGCTTCCTAATGTTTTAGTCATTATCTTTTGATGGATGGTCCCAGTCAATGACTAAAACATTATCACAACTGATTTTTTGGGTCTAGGTTCTCTAAAGTAGAAGTAAATAAATTTTAGAGCATCACCACTGAAATAAGCAAATCAATCAAGAGAAGTCAATAATGCACTACTAAATGTCACCAAAGTCTAAGCACTTATCCTTTTGCAAGTATATTTTTTAATATTCTTTTCTAAAAAGAATACAAAACATGTTTTAATAATTTCAATATTCTCAGTAAAACTGATAGTTGTTTTACACATCAAGGCAAAAATGATTTGAAAATACCTGTCATGGAAGAGCACCAAAACATGAAATTCTGTCAATACAATTGATAAGGGATTCTTTTGGACACTTCCTTTATCTTCTGGATATCTGAACATTACATTAGTCAATTGTAAAACAACCATCTGGCTTAATAAATTATTTAAACAAATACATCTGAAGAATAATACTGACTGATAGTAGGAATACTCTGCTGTATATAACTTGCTAAACTGCATGTAAAATAATTTTGGTTAAAAACAAATACATGTCAAAAAATAATTATCATATTTTAAAAATTAATAATACTCAAGATACTTAAACTATAGCTGTGGTTATGACACCTTTGGTTATAACCACAGGTGTTAATATTAAATTACTTATCACCATTATATAGGAAACCTTGCAAGTCAGAACTTTTACACAATTTTACCTTTTGTGCTTGCTTTGTGGTATATAATGTCAGTAGAGAAGTGTTATTTCCTCAGCACTGGCAGCTCCTACCACAGTTCTGTGGCTGAGAGCATGTTACCTGAAAATCCATGCTCTCACTCATAGTATCCACTATATGGCAGAGACATTATCACACAATATCACATCATGTTTTCTTAAGGTACTAAAATTTTATTCCTTAAACTACATTACAAAAATATCACAATTACATTAATCAAACTAGTTTCTTGCTCTCCATGAGCTATGACCACTATTTTAAAAACTATAGTCAGGACAAGCACTAGTCATCTATATAGAGTTTTGTTGTTTGTTTCAATTAATACCAATTTTAAATATAGATTAAGTTAACTCTATAAACACTGTAGGTGCTGGACAAGTCGCATGGTATCACGACAAACAAATTGGCTCACTGACACTAATGGGGTAACTGACAGTCTTAGATTGGTGCAGTGAAGTTTAGGTTAAATAATCATGCCTGCATTATCTTCGTTCTTCTAGAAGTAGCTTCATTGGTTGCACAGGGAGGACAAATCCAAGTTGTGTGCTGTTCTCGGTAGCTGATATTTTCAAAGGTTCGGTATTGTTGCTTCTCACTTGATGATAGAGTTCTTATGAGTGGTGGTGTTTCTAATCTGCACTTTACTGTCTAAGTGGTATTGAGTCATTGGATGTCATTCTAAACTTCGCACTCCTATTAGTGTGCTGAGCTGGTTGCCTATATGAGATGTTAGTGACCAGGCATTGTGACATGTTTTGTGCCATCCACTTTGGCACATCATCAGGCAGACACTGTCCTGGCAAAGTTGTATTGGTTCCAGAATTTAAACTAATGAACTATCAAGTGAATTTTATTGTCAAAAGTGAACCTATCTGTCAAAACCAGATACACTCTCGCTGATATGCTTCAGCTTAGTGGGAGTTTTTTCTAAATTAATTGTATAGTTAATTTATGTGTGGAATCTCACATAGAAATTTCATGTAAAAGATGTAGTAAAAAGCTTCAATATCATGATTTCAAGAATATGTTTTATTTGAAGCTTTCTGAATTTTTTATGTTAAAATTAATATACAATTTTTGGAAACATCTTGAAATATGGTATTATTTCATGAGGTGGCCTTTATTAATTGAATTTGAATATACAGATAATGGACTCACAAACCAAAGGAAGAATGGCAGTTGGGTGATTAGAGTAAATCTCCCACTTCAGACTGAAAATAAAGCTTCAAGTAAGCTGAGAACATCAGTCCACTCCCCAGGAGAGAGAGACGAGGATCTTGACAATGTTCAAGGCCAGCGTATACTTGGACCTGAGATGACATATATCAAATGACATAAGGTCAATTTCCAATCGAAGATGAGACCAAGAAACTGTCTCTGCCACAACTGGAATGATGTTACCCCAAGCCATAACTTGGGATCCAGATGAAGATTATTCTTGTGGCACCATAACTTGGGATCCAGATGAAGATTATTCTTGTGGCAAAAGTGCACACAAGCAGTCTTCTATGGGGAGAACTGAAACCTGTTGGCCATTGCCCAAACTGAAAGACTGTTCATGGCAATTTGAAGTTGTCTTTCAATGACCCTCATGCTGGACTAAGAGCAAAAGATGTTAAAATCATCAATTAGAGGGCAATGCGTACAGATGGAGGAAATTGTCTAGTAATAAAATTAATATTGATAGCAAAAAGCATAACACTCAGAATGCAGCCTTGTGGTACCCCTGTTCTTGGGGGTAAGGTTGCGACAGTGTTGCCGACACGGACACAAAAAACACCATGACAATAAGAAGTTGGAGATGAAAATCGGCATGTGATCTCTCAAGCCATGTCATATGCTTTTTTGATGTCGAAGAAAATTGACACCAGGTGCTCTCTCTGTACAAAGGAATTTCTGATAGTCAATTCAAGGTGTATCAGATGGTCAAGAGTTGACTGCTGCCTGTGAAAGCCACACTAGGTGTTGGAAAGAAGGTGCGGTGTTCTAAATACCAGATTAGTCTGGCATTTACAACACCTTGCACACGCAGCTCATCAATGCAATGGGATGATAATTAGAAGGAATCTTGGGATCTTTCCCTGGCTTCAGGGAAGCCAAGATAATAGCCTCTCACCAGTAGTCCAAAAACTGTTCCTAGAGAAAAATGCAATCAAAAAGATAGAGCAGCCGATCCTTACTCAATGATGAGAGATGTTAGAACATGGCATAATGGACATTGTTTAGTCCAACTGTAGATGCATGAGAAGAGTGCAGAGCAAGGCAAAGCTCCTCCACTGTGAATGGCCTGTTGTAATGTTCCAAGCCATTCAAATGGAATAATGGTGGAGAGCATTCGTCCTTGTGCTTCTGGGAATAACATGATGATGAAGAAATGGAGGAAAATGATTCCCCCAGAATTTGAATCAGCAATTGCCTGTCCATTGTGCTCTGGGATTGATAATGAGTGGGACATATAGTCCCCCCCCCCCCCAACCTTCCAGACTTTATCATATATGACCTTAGAATTGCTTGTGCAGGTGATAGAAGATGTGTATTTGATCCAAGATTCCTTCTGGTGCCGAATGAAACAGACTTTTGCCTTGGCACATTTGAATGCTTCAAGGTTGGGGGACATCGGATATCTCTGAAACACCCCCCAAGCTTTGTTCTGAGCCTTTACAAGCTACAGTGCAATCACCACAGTTTTGGAAAATGAGGAAACTGTGTCGAAGTTAGAGGAATTGTGAATGCAGCTGCATCTATGATACAGTCCATTAACTCTGCTACTGCTACACCAATTGGCTCCTAGCTCACAGAGTGGTGATCAAAGCCAGAGAGAAGTTCAAATCCACTCGGAGGCCATTAAGGTCTTCCTGGAAGGCGATGCTTCCAAGTGTAAGATATTCTGAGCAGACAATTGGGAGAACCTTACTAAGATGCAGATGGCTACTGCCTCTAAGCTGGTGGTGAGGGGTATGACCCGAATGGAGAATGGTTCCTCACAAGGATGGCAACACCCCTGCAAGCTGGACTATCTCCATCCCAGTCCCGGCAATTTTGAAAAGTGCTGGATTGTGTGATCTGTGACTGGCTGCAAGTATGTCTCCTGCAGGCACTCACAGATGGGCTGGTGTACCTGAAGGATCTTAATGTCATCAAGATTCCTCTGAAATCCATGACAATTCCATTGTAGGAATGTGGCCATCCACTAAGATTTAGAGTGGGCAGATGACAAATTCCTACTCAACTTCTGCAGAGGACAATTTAGTGAATAGGAGAATGGTCTGTATCTATGTCCTCAGAATCATCTGAGGGACATGGATCGGTGACCACCCTTTGTGGAGGATTTATTATTTACTTCTTAGAACCCAGAGGCTTAGAAGGTCTAGCTGTCTGAGAGTGGGAAGGAGGAGACCTTTCAGTGGTGGAAGTGGAAGGCTGAATAGCAGGTATTGAAACTGGGGTTGATATTGATGTCGGCACCAACATCAGTTTTTGCCTGCATCAGAAGGTATTTAGCTGCGGGTGAGAAAGATTAAGTAGGTGGTACACTGATATTCATTGCACTGTCACCGAAGTCATTGGCACAAAAGGCTTTCCAATGACTTCATTGGCATAGGACACCTTGGTAGTTGGTGCGGGTGGTGCAGTGAGCTTTCTCGCCTCAGGGTATGAGATGTTATTGGTGATCTTGAGGTGTTGCACCTCCTTTTCCTCCTTCCACTCGGGATAGTCATGGGAATATGCCAGATGGTCACCACTACAGTTCACTTAGTTTTTTCCTGCTGTGTTGTTAGAATTAAGGTGATCCTTGTTGCCACAGCAAGCTGTGCGGGCAAAATGAAATATGGAAAAAAAATGCTGAAAGCAGCACAGAGGGTTAGGTATATATGACCGTACCTCACAGTGTAAATAACCTGCCTTGATGGAATTCAGATATGGCATGTTGCAGGTTTGAATCAGTACCCAGGTGGGTACCATTTTATCATCATGATGCATCAAAACCTGATGAATCACTGTTACTCCTTGGGGGGTAAGCTCAGAGAAGATTTCCTCCTCGGTGACTTTGAGAAGTCCCCACTCAGAGATTGCACCCCGAGAGGAATTCAAAGTTTTGTGGGGAGTGACTGTAATAACCACCTCACCAATCTCTGTAACCTTCAGGAGCAGTTCCTAGTGTTTGGAACAAGACGTCTCAACCTGCAAGTTGCCAGATCGCAGGCACCTGACGGATTTCAGTGAACCTGCAAGACTTTCCAAAGCTTTATGCACAAAAAAATGGCTTCCAAAGCTTTATGCACAAAGTTTTATGCAAAAAAACAATCCAATTACCTGATCACCCATGGAGTGGATGACCAGGAATCTTGGAGACAACGATACAGACAAAAAAGACAACAGCATATATGACAAAGATAATGAAGAAGATGGGGGCTCGTGTTGAACCCTCTTGTTGGCATTGCTCGAATCAATTGAATTAATTGATTTAATGGTTATTTTTGTGTGGTTCAGTGCCAGCTGTCCCCACCCTCCACAGAGCCAACAAGGGGGTGCCAGGGCTGTGAAGCCACACTATATCCACACAGACAGTGAGCCAAGCCCTCACAAATAAATAAAAGCAAAATGAAAAGAGAAATTGTGAGAAACTCAAATGAGTTTCCACAAAATAAAAGAAGTGAAAAAATAAAATCCTGCGAGTTAGGTTGGGTTGTTTTACCTCTGAGTGGCACTTTTTTGCACACCGTGGGCTAAATGGCCAGTTCACATGGACCCTGAAGGCTCAGAGAAGGTTGGGATGTTCTTTAAAGTGCACAGGTTATCCACACACGGGGCCACTGCATTAACCACACACGGGGCCACACTCCCACACACGGGGCCACTGCTTAACGTCCCATCCAACGGACAGCGGCCTTTCCAAGCCCATCGGTGTCCCCTACTGAAAGTGGGCACGGCGGGGAATTTTGCAAAGATAAATCTCAACGCTGACCCAGGTGGGACTCGAACCTGAGAACTACAGATTACAAGCCTGGTGCACTACCGACTGAGCCACCCCTGCCCCTAAATGGTGTGAGAGATGAACTGTTCTCACGAAAGAAAGAAAACTGCAAAATTAGTTAACATGTGAGGAAACTCACAAACCTGTACCGGGATGTGGGCAAGGTTACTCACTGTTCTGCATAGTTGACTCTAGCAGGTTGAGACCACCAGCCAGTTGGTCCTGGGAGGGGGGCGGGGGACCCGAGGAACTCCATTAACTGGAAGCAGAGGCCAAAGAAGTGGTAGCAGAGGTTTCGGAATTCACAGCCTCCCCAATGGCAAGGTGGCGAAAGGGAATCCTGCCAGTCACGAGCTGAGGAGAGAAGATGGAGGCCCCTGAGCAACTACCAGGATCCTCCTTTATCAGAAGGGTCTCCATGCATGGCAAACAGTGGGCAAGCATAAAGGTACCTGAGCCAGCAGAACCTTCACAGGGTGGTCCCCTTGCCATGGACAGGAGCTTGGACCGAGTGTCACCTCAACACAGGCTTTCCAATTGAAAATTTAAAATAGGTTTCAATTTCGATTCATAAAGGCCACCCCATGAAATAATACCACATTCCAAGTAAGATATTTCCAAGAATTGTATATTACTTTACTTTTAACATGGTCAAATTTAAAAAAGCTTCAAATAAAATATATTCTTGAAATCACAATATTCAAGCTTTTTACTATGCCTTTTACATGCAATTTCCATGTGAGGTTCCTAACTATAAATACTCCCTAGCAACACATAAATTAACTATACAATTAATTTACAAAGAAGTTCCACTAAGCCGAAGTGTATCAGCGAAAATGTATCTGGTTTTGACAGATAGGATTCACTTTCAACAGACACAATTCCCTTGATAGTTCATTAATTTAATTCTCGAACCTCTGCAACTTATTTATAATGTTCCACCACATAGTACTCAAACTCCAGACTGTTCTTTTAAACACTCGAATGCACATGCCCAATGCATCTCAGAGAGTACTTCGAAATTATTCCCCTTTCACGGCACCTCAGGAGTATGCCCAGTCCATGCTTGACCTTGGCATCCTTGTGCAGGCAACATGTGCACAGATCAAGCGCATCATGTCTCATCCCGTTGCCAGGACAGTGCCTGCATGATGAGGTGCCAAAATGTACAGCACAAAATATGTAGCAATGCTTGGTCACCAACAATCTTGTATAGGAAACCGGCTAAGTTTACTAATAGGAGCGCGAAGTTTAGAATGACACCCAGTGACTCATACCACAGAGACATCAAAGTGCAGATTAGAAACACCACCACATGTAAGAACTCTATCATCAAGAGGCAAAAATATGGACCTGTGAAAACAGCACACAACCCAGAATTATCCTCCTTGTACAACCAATGAAGCTACCTCTAGGAGAATGAAGGTAATGCAGGTATGACTATTTAACCTAAACTTTACTGCACCAATCTATGACTGTCAATTACCCCATTAGTGTCAATGAGCCAATTGTTTGTCATGATACCACATGACTAGTCCAGCACCTACAGTGTATATAGAGTTAACTTAATCTATATTTAATTCAGCACACTGTGTTTTTTCCTTCATAAGTACCAATTTTGTTACAAATAATATAGTACAGACAACATAGTGGTGATAGATGAGTCCACTTGGATATATCTACATGGTGTTACTCTTCACAGTGGTTACTTGCACTGTTTGGAACTGCTGGCCACATTTGCTAAATTGATCCTGGAGCAGAAACTACCATGTATGGGGAGTTCTAAACATCATCATTGCAACAGATAACAGTCTACATCAAATTTTTTGGTGCCATTATTATTATTATCACTTCATTGATAGTTGGGACATAAGCCTTCACTAATTACTTTTTTTTGGTAATACTATTTTTTCATTTCCAATGTCTCTCTGTTGTTCTTGAAATCTGACCAGCAGGTCTTTTTTGTCTTACCAATATATGGTTCCATACTGCTAGGGATTAAATAACGTTATCTGATGAACACCTCCTACCTTTTTGATAAGATATCTGCCCCACTTAATCTGTAGGTTTGTTCTTGAGGCTTATGCTGTTTCATTTTTATGAAAAGATTTTGAAGATTTATTAACCCTTATAATGTCAGGTTTCTGAAAATAAATTAACTGTGGGGCCAGATTTATTTTAAAAGGTATCACAATGAAATGACACCAGAAAAACAACAAGAACAAAAATGCAGACTGTACAATTTACTGACAGAAAAAACAGCGATGACGAAAATGTCGACTGTGTATTTCAACGACAGCAAATATGTTGATGAAACTGCAAAATATGCCAACAATATGTGCTACAAGGAAAGCATTAATGAATTATACTGTTATTAGAATTTACTATTGCTATTAAATTAAAATTTTCACTTCGTCATCTGTCTGTCTGTCTGAATACATTCAGAAAGTTTGTTTTTAGAGATATATGTTTAAAAATATTTATGCCGGATAGGTATTGATGAAATATAAAAATTTGCACTTTAGCATTCCCCAAAAGTTTAAATTGTGCTTTCTAATGGTGGAAAAAGTTGCAAATTGCAAAATTTAAATGAATATTACAAAACGATGCATTTATGCTAGAAATTTTAATTTTTGGTTGGTGGATAATTGAAAAATTCTTTTTGTATTGCATGAGTACTAAAATACTATGATTCAAATCTTTAAGTTTTTCAGATTTTCTGTTTACCTACTTTTTTACTCTTTAAAAGTTTAAATTCGAACTAATGGATGATTGGGAAAATAAAAATAGTACTATTCTATTAGTACTTATGTAACATAAAAAGTATCTGACTATTATTCTTTAAAATTAAAATGCTGCTTTTCTCACACCCCTCTGATTGTTGCAGTCTATGGAATATCTTTTGACACTAAAACTTCCAAATTTCTATCTTAAACAGATCACTTGGAATATTCGTTAAAAACTTCACTTTCTCCGAATTTTGTGACCTCTAACAATGTAAATTCAAACTACAAAAGGGTTTCAAAAATGCCAATAATAATAATAATATTTCATATGTAACAATCCAACTAAAAAGAATTTTTTTTAATTATCTCTAAAACAAAAAAAGTTGCATTTTCCCACCTGCCTTGGGATAACAGCCCAACTCATTGTTGCCAATGCAAACCTCATGACCTTCACATTCCATGATCAAAATTTAAAATTTCTAGTAAAAAAACTGCTTTCAATATTCATTAAAAATTTTGTAATTTCCAAATCTGTCCACAGTTAGAGGCACAATTTGGAGAGAAAGATTTTCCAAATCTGTCCACCATTTAGAGGCACAATTTGGAGCACATTTGGGAGATTCGGAAGGTGCAAATCATAATATTTCATAATACCCATCTCAACCAAAAATAATTTTTAACTCTTAAAATATTTTACTAAATGCACAAAAGAGCAAAAACAATAGGAAAATTGGTAGCAGGCTACTCGAAGCAAATTCCTACTTTCTGTTCCAGGTAAGTTCTTTGCATGACTGTACTCAAAAGAATTAAGAATCTGGTTGACAGGCAGTTGTGTGATGAGCAATGTGGATTCAGAAGTGGTAGGGGATGTGTGGATCAGATATTTTCACTGAGGCAGATTATTGAGAAATGTTAAGAGTTTCAGAAACCTTTGGTTGATAACTTTGTTGATTTCAAAAAGGCTTTTGATTCTGTTGATCATCATAATTTGTGGTTGATTGTGATATCATATGGTATACCAGACAAGTTAGTTAACATAATGAAAGCTCTCTATAATAACACTGAGTCGTGTGTGAGAGTTGGTAAGGCTTGTAGCAATTGGTTTAGCATTACTTCTGGTGTTCGACAAGGGTGCATTTTGTCTCCTTTTCTCTTTAGTTTGGTAATTGATTATGTTATGCAAAATTCACTTCAAGGGAAAGATTTTGGCCTTAAATGGACTGGAGATACAAAAATTTCTGATTTAGATTATGCTGATGATTTAGCCCTTTTGGCAAATGATGTTGATGAGATGAACTCTTTCATTCGAGCTGTTGATGAGACTGGTAGTAGAGTAGGTTTGGTTATAAACAGAGAGAAAACTAAAGTGATGAAAATTGGTCAGGCAGGCTGTGATTCAGTTAATCTGAATGGTTGCACCCTTGAGCAGGTGTCACAGTTTAATTATCTTGGGAGCTACGTAACAGATACTGGTGATGTGCGGCATGAGATTAACAGACGAATAGGGATTGCTGCCGGGACTTTTAAGAATCTATGGAGAGTGTGGAGAAATAGGCATATACACCTGAAAACTAAAATTAGACTGTATAATAGTTTGGTTCTTTCTAGGGTTAGTTGTGGTAGTGAAACTTGAATGCTTTGCAAACAAGATAATAGTAAACTTGATGCTTTTGATTCTAGATGCATAAACAGTATCTTGGGTATTAGGTGGTCCAACTTTGTAAGTAATGAAGAGGTTAGGCAAAGGAGTTGGAAACCACCTCTGAGCAGTATATTGTGCAGAGAGAGAATTCCGTTGGTTTGGCCATGTTGCCCTTATGGATAATTATAGATTAGCAAATAGGGTTATAAACAGTGTATTTAAAGGCCTCAGAAAGAGGGGGACACCTAGGATGCAGTGGGCAGACAATGTAAAAACAGGGCCTTGTTAGAATTGGTGTACAGTGTCCAGATGCAGCTCAGGACAGATATGCTTGGAGAACTAAATTGCACGGTCTGGTTGGACCTACATAGCCCATGGCTGCTTGAGGATGATGGTGATTATGATATTATGTACAGATGGAATTTTGTAAAGGCAGTGTTTTTGTTCATGTCATTTTGTACAGGCAGCAGTTTGCAAGGTGGCATTTTGTTGTATGATGTTTTTGCTAGCAACATTTTTGCTTGTGATGTTTTGTATGTACCATTTTATTGCCGGCATTATGTAGCATTGTAATTTTTGTTGATGCTGTATTGCCCATGTGGTGTTTTGTATTCAGTGTTTTGTTGCCGACATTTATGTATTTGGTGTTTTTTCTTCAGCATTCTGTCACAGAACTATTTTAAAGTATTTTCAGAAAATAAAATAAACTGCTTCAGAACCACATCCTGAATTAATGAATGAATATAACTATGTCATGTTAAAAACCAACAAAAAAATTTAATCGTGATTAATAAAATGGCAAAAATTCAAAGAAAAATATCTTGAGTTAAATTTTTTAGCATTTTTAAAAAATATTGAAAAATTTTACTGTATTATTTCATTTTTAACTTTACTAAAATTTAAAAAATATATTTTTTATTATTTCATTATTCTAATATAAACAGCTGATAATATTTCTACTAATAGTCAAATCTTTCAGTTTTTTTCTAAATTTCTAGTCACTTATGACACTTATAACAAAAAAAGCATATGCTTAGACTTTTGACAACCGGCAAACTCTAAGCCTAACAGTAGGGTTCTAGTAACAGTTACAATAAGAAAAGTAGTGTAATAAAAAATAATTTTACTTTAAAAACGAGATAATTTTTAAAAAAAATTAAAAAATACATCTGAAAAGTGATAAAGAACTATAAAAAAAATTACTAAAAATGTTTCAAAACATTTAAAGTTTAACTGAAGCACTGAAATTTAGAATGAATTGTTTTAATATAAAGCTGCATATCTGCTAAGGAAATCTTTAATTTCAAAATTCCAGCAGAATTTTTGATTAAAAATCACAATTTACTAATCGTAATTAGTTCATTTGGTTGAAATGTAATTAAAAGTACCACTAAAATAAAAGTCTTACATTTTAAAAATTGTTCTTTAGGGCTAATTCCTAAATCCTACAGTTCTACTGATATCCACCATTAGAGATCACTAGTTTCATATTTGATTGTTTCAATTAATTATTGTTCATAATTACAGTATATATTTGAGAACCAATAAAAAATAATTTTAGAAACATTAGAGTGAAAAAAGGACATCTTTAAAATCCAAAGTCTGCTAAAATATTGACCAAAAGCCAATGTGCATAGTTCCCAGATGATGCAATTTCCAATAGTAATAAAATCAATATCTTTACATTAAAACTTTAGAAAGCATTACAACTCTGCTAAAGTGGGAACTAGGATAGAAGACCAGAAATCACAACTGATCAATACTCTGTTGGTATAATTTTTTAAATAGAAGGGCAGCATTTTTTATTATTCTGATGATGCAAATCGAATGGAATAGATAGCATTGGTGCTAGACTTTCTGTTTACCTGGACAGCAGAATGAAAACATAAACTAAATTGTCACTACTTGATGTCATTTATGGTGACTGAACATGGACATTTGTTCACTGCAGACTTAAACAGATTTATTTTTAAACTTTATCATAATTTTTTCAAGAAGAATCAACAGGAAAATATATATAATAGATTTAAATGTTATTTTCAATATTTGATCAGAAACAGTTAAAAAAACTTCCAATTTCTATTTGAAAAAAAATGAGTTTATTTCTTAGGTCCCTAGAGTTTAAAAGATGATACGATTAATTGCTGCTCTGACATAGAAAGGTTAACATTGTTATACAGCCATCATCTGTTAATGATGCTACCATTATATGCAAGGGTTGCTGTTGAGCTTTGGGGTGCATCAGGTTGCAAAGTACTCTGATACTATTGCTTCACTTCATGTTACAATTTCAAGAACACTAACTTCTGGTTATCCTGCTGCTTTAGCCACCTGATAAAGAATTTTTCTTCTTTTGTAGAAGACTTTCCATTAGACATGTATCTATAATTACACAACAATGCCCCTTGAAGGGCTGCATTTTTTTATTACTCTGATGGTGCAAATCAAATGAAATAGATAGCACTGGTGTTACACATTTTCTTCATACTTGGACGTTAATCTATGATCCTTGTTGTATCAGGGGCAAATCCTGAATCTTTTATGTTTTTATTCTATAGTAATAAATCTGATAGTGTCAAAAAATATTATTCATATTATCCTGTAATTGCTCTCTTTTGTGTGATCGTAAATCAATATGTCATATGTGAAACACTATTAGTACATTATCTCTTTACTAATTAATCCCTTCTGTGCCAGAGCCTGAATACACTGAGAACACACATTAGCCTTTTAAATTCTAGTGATCAGAGACTCAAGTTTTATTCCATAGCACAAGGTTGTGAAAAAAGATTTTTCCAAATAAAAATATGAATTTTTCTCTTCAAAAATTTTTGAATTTTGATTTGAATTTTTACTTCAGAAAGCTAAATCACAACTGTTATAACAAGTTGTTCGCAATATAAATGCAATATTTAAATTTTGTGTAAGGATTTTTGAAGTTTTCATCATATTTTGGGGGAAAATGTTTTGGAAGTGTGGTGTGTGATAACATCTGTTGTTGAATATTATAGCTTCCATAACTCTTTAAATATTAGATAAGTATTATAAAAAAAATAGAGATTTAGAGAGCACTGACTGAGAACTTCAATTTATGTCTAGTGACTTTTTTTCAGTAAAAAGCTTATTTTCAACGTTAGGTAGATTTGAATGTAGCTATTCATTCACTTAACATGAAAGCGTCCGGACACTTTTTGCAATATAGTGTAGCATCAAGTAGTGACATTTTAGTATTCTGCGGTACCATGCTTAGATTATTGATGGGTTGCATTTCCCCATATAGTGGGTTATTTACAGCTCTACTAGGGTTGTAATGCTTTCTGAACTTTTAACATAAAGGTACTGATTTTATTACTACCAGAAATTGCAACATCCAGGAATTACACCCATTGGCTTTCGATCAATATTTTAGCAGACTTTCAAGATGTTTTTAATTTACTTTAATGCTTCTAAAATTATTTATTGTTTCTCAAATGAATACTGCAATTATAAACAATAATTAATTTGAAATGCTCAAAAACAAATCTGCTAGCAATTTGTAATGGCAGCAGTCCGAAGAGCATTAGGATTATTCAAAGTGTGATTTTTAAACGGCAGGCCCTTATTTATCAATACTTTTAATTACATTTCAACCAAATAAACTAATTAACGTCAGGAAATTGCAATTTTTAACCAAAATTTATGCCAGAATTTTAAAATTAAACTTTTCTGTAGCAGTTATGCAGCTTCATAAAAAATAGACTCATTCTCAAATTCAATGCTTCAGTTAAATTTCAAATGCTTCAAAACATTTTATTTAATTTTTTCAAAATTCCTTATCAATTTTTTTTTTATATATTTTTCAATTTTTATTTAAATTATCTTGTTTTCAAAGCAAAATTATATCTTATGACACTAATTTTCTTGGCTTAGAGTTTGCCGATCATCAAAAGTAAGAAATATGCATAAATGAATAAATAATTTAGAAAAAACAAAATAAATGACAGATTTAAGTAATAATAGAAATACACTGCTGGTCATTAAAAGTGCAACACCAGGAAGAACTCATTAGATTGTCCCGAAATATGCAAGATAGGTAGCCCATGGGAGAACATGTAAATGATTCAAACCGCAGCACATACGCACATCATGTGACAGTAACACCCCCTGGAAGTGACATAAGAGGAGATTACAAAGAGCTGGTGTAAAGCACTGGAATTGTGTTTGCTTGCAGTTCTTGTGCACTAAAGGATGAAGTACACCCTGTCGAAGAACACGACATCCATACGACCAGAAAACCTAGTCGTATGGATGCCATGGATGTGCAGTGTATGGATGCCATGGATGTGCAGTGTATGGATGCAGACTTTCATCGAGGGAGAATTGTAGGATTATGGAAAGGTGGATTATCATACCGAGACATCGGTGCTCGTGTTGGATGGAATGCTGCCACAGTGATGAGAATATGGTGTCAGTGGGTAGAGGAGGAACAAACTTACCAATGTGAGGGATCTCAACGGCCTTGTCACACAAACAAATGAGAAGACAGACATCTCGTGCACATGGCTATCAATGATCGTACAGCCACATTAAACACCTTAGCTCAACAGTTATGGTGTGTTGCACATCAACCAGTGTCCACACGTACAATTTGATGTCATCTGCAGCATTGGGGCATCTTTGCTAGGCGGCCATTGCTTCGGCTACCATTGACTCTACAACACAGGCGTATGCGACTGCAATGGTGCCAAGAACGTCACACATGGATGTGCAAATCGCATCGTCTTTTCAGACGAATCCCGCGTCAGTATGCAGCACCATGATGGACAAATCCGTATCAGGCAGTACCTGTGGTGACATGCTCAGTGAGAAATGCATGATGCAGCACCATACCGATCCGGCCCCTAGTGATATTGTATGGGGTGCCATTGGACTCCACTCAAACACATGCCTTGTATGTATTACTGGTATTTGAAGAGTCAGTGTTACATCACTGAGGTGTTGGAGCCTGTGGTCATACCTTATCTTCAGGGGATCTCTAGTGCCATTTACCAACAGGACAATGCCCGATCATATGTGACATGCATCATCCAACAATTCCTGGATAGCCATGTGACAATTCTGCCTTGGACTGTACGTTCACCGGATCTGTCCCCTATTGAACATGTCTGGTCCATGATCTCATAATGACTAGCACACCAGACACCATCAGCTGCTATAACAGATGAACTTTGGCTGCATATCGAAACTGCATGGACTGATATTCCTCAAACACACATCCGATGTCTCATCCTCTTAATATCAGACCGGTAGCAGTGGTTATTGCCGCTCATGGTAGCTACACAAGATACTGATTTCTTTGTATTCCACAAGTCTAACTGAGTTGTATTTGTAATCATTTGATCCTTGTAACATAAGCTATGTATTCACTAAATATGGTCTTGATATCTCTTGTCTTTCCCGTTGTTGCACAAAATATATTTTTGAAATTTTACTAAAGATAAAATGGAAAAAAATGCAGTAAAATTTTGCAGTTTTTCAAAAAAAATGTTTAAAAAATTTAACCTACCACTTTTTTTCTTCGAATTTTTGCCATTTTATTAAGCACAATTAAATGTTCTTTCTTTTGATATCTAAAATGACATATTTCCATTCATTAGTTATTTCAGGATAAGGTCTAAAGTAGTTTATTTTCTGAAAACACTTTGAAATAAATCCAGCCACCACAGTGATTTCAGTTTCAAAAGCCGACACTGTAAGAGTTTAATTACCCCCTGCTCAGTATGCTGGAAGGCTATATTGGTGAGAATGCCTAAAAGTGGTGGCCTATGGATACTCTGTGTAGTTTTTGGCATATTCTTTCCTGTATTTTGAAATAATGATTTTTTTTTCTTTCTTTTTCAGAAATCTTATAAGGGTATGCAATACCTATAACCTGCAGTGATTATTCTATATCCTGCAATTTGTTCTGTATAGATTTAACCACTTCAAGAGCCAATGTATTACAATATAAGAACTCTGTGCATAGTTAACATTTAACATGCACATAACTGTGAGCTCTCCCACACATGGGGCCTTAAATGTCCCATGGGTCCCACACATGGGGCCTTAAATGTCCCATCTGATGGATTGGCAGCCTTTCCAAGTCCATTGGCATCCCCTACTGACCATGGGCAAAGCAGGGAGTTTTGGGGATAAATCTCAATGCTAGCCAGCTGAGACTCGAACCTGGGAGTTGCAGATTATGAGCCTGGCATGCTACCAAATGAGCCACCCCTGCAGCAGGTCAGAGGCACAAGGAAACTTCTTTTCACCATTGTCAGAGGCAAAGGAAACTTTTTTTTTCCTATGGATAAACTTTCATAACATGAATGGAAACAGAATTACTAAAATATGTTTTTGAATATTGTAGAGTACTCACTCCTAGAATTGGTAATATTAAGTGGTTTAGAAAAACACCAGTGGCAGATAGATAATTCTATTCGAAATCAGGTTCTTGGAATTCAAAAATGACTCCTGAATGGGGGAAAAAAAGAATCATTAAACATATAAAGATATCTTCACATGAATGATGGAGAAATGAATAAGATTTCTAATTTTCAGTAAGTTTATGATAGGAAGATATTTATTCTAAAACAACTCACATGGATAATCACATTCACAGCTTACTTCTCTGTCAAGTTACAATGGATTCATTGGAAACAAATAAAATGTATAGTAGATTTGTAATGGTTCAAATATATATAATTTGTTTGCTATTTCTGTTGAATCAGTCATGCATGCTTATACTCAAATGTAAAGCCTTACAACACCTCAGATGTGACTGGCAAAGGTATAATGAGAAAGTAAACTGGAGTAACCATGAAAAATTGAGTTAGCGGTTTGGCTTCCCATTATGAGAGAAGTTAATGGAAGAGAAATATTTGAAGAGACACTAAATTACTATTAATGGATGGATTTTATCATAGGAAAAGATTTGTGCAACTTAAGACAAAATTTTTGACTTTTTGATACTTTTGAAGAATAAAAAAAAATTCAGTCATGTTGGAAGGCATGTAATTTTTTTATGGCTATTACAACACAGTCAATCAGCGAATTGATAAAATACATTAGGGCCTCACTGATTGCAGGTTTGTAATTCTGTTGATAATTGCATTTGCACAAAATGTTCTGAAAAAATTGTATATATATATATGAGTTTATACAGGGTGATTCAAAACTCTTGGGCCAAACTTTAAGGGGCGATAGAACACACCTAAACAAGCACTTTTTGTGCATGGTTGGAACTCAAGCAGTGAAGCACAAGCGAGCACTTTCCATTGAACACTTATAAGTGCTAGTTTTCACTCATTGTCATTTCTACCATGGATTGCAGAATGGATGGATTGTTTCACGAATCAGAAGGCGGACATGCATTTCACTTACGGAAATGCATGTCCACCTTCTCCTGATTCGCATTCTCCATGTACGCCGCTGTACAAGAAATGCCTGGTGTTTTCGCCCATGTACGCTGATTACTACCTCAAAGGTGTGAAGCCTGCATTAATGTCGGCGGTCACTCTTTTGAGCAGTTTCTGTATTTGTTCAATAAAATTCTGTAGTTTCTGTTCTGTAATTTCTGCAATTACTTCAAACCACTTCTGTCATTCTTGTTTCTTCATTTCCTGACACAGTAACTGCTAACCCTTAGCGCTTCACTGCTTGAGTTCCGACCATGCATTGTATGACAAAAAGTGCTTGTTTAGGTGTGTTCTATCACCCCTTAAAGTTTGGTCCAAGAGTTTTGAATCACCCTGTATATATAGCCCAGACAATTGATCCTTCACATTTTGCCTTTAGATAACTGTGAGGCTGGCTGCAATCACATCTTCACTGAGAAGTAGCAACTGCACTGTTTCTGTGTATGAGAAAGTTAGTGTATAAAATATTGTACAAATCTCATCCTATATCTTATTATAAAAATAATGACTAGCTGGATAAATGAGTAGCTGGAACAATGTAACAAGTGGTAGTGGATATGTGCACCACAAAGCTAAAACAACATACATGAAGACAGGATATGGTGAATTCTGTGGGGCACACAGTGGAAAAAATTTTGTGATTTTACTTTTGAGAAAAATTCTTTCAAAGTTTCTGTTTGCCAAGTTCGGAAGTCATCCATATGTTAGCAATGGCAAATGATTTTTATTTATTAAAGTAGGTAACATTCTGAGTGCAGCAAATGAATAGGTGTTGAAACAACATTTACTATATAAAGTTCTTTTCAATTTCAAGAAAACCAGCATTTTTCACAGGGAAAAGAGGGCTGTGAAAATTTCACATTTGGAGAGAGAGAGGAGCCAGCAAAGATTTCACATGTTTTAGTGTACATTAAATATGTAGCTAATCCTCATCATCATAATCATCCTCATCCTCAAGCAGCCATGGGCTACGGAGGTCCAACCAGACCGTGCAATTTAGTTCTCCAAGCAAGTCAATCCTGAGCTGCATCTACTGCATCTGGCCACTGCACACCAATTCTAACAAGGTCCTGTTTGACATTGTCTGCCCACCGCATCCTAGGTCTCCCCCTCCTTCTGAGGCCTCCAGGCACACTGTTCATAACCCTATTCGACAATCTATAATTATCCATACGGGCAACATGGCCAAACCAGCGGAATCTCTCTCTGCATAATATGCTGCTTAAAGGAGGTTGCAGACTCCTATGCCTAACCTCATCATTAGTTACAAAGTTAAACCACCTAATACCCAAGATACTACGTAAGCATCTAGAATCAAAAGCATCTAGTTTCCTGTTATCTTGTTTACAAAGTGTCCAAGTTTCACTACCATAACTAACCCTAGAAAGAACCAAACTATTATACAGTCTAATTTTAGTCTTTAGGTGTATACGCCTATTTCTCCACACTCTCCATAGATTCATAAAAGTCCCGGCAGCAATCCCTATTCATCTGTTAATCTCATGCCGCACATCACCATTATCTGTTACATAGCTCCCAAGATAATTAAACTGTGACACCTGCTCAAGACTGCAACCATTCAGATTAACTGAATCACAGCCTGCCTCACCAATTTTCATCACTTTAGTTTTCTCTCTGTTTATAACCAAACCTACTCTACTACCAGTCTCATCAACAGCTCGAATGAAAGAGTTCATCTCATCAACATCATTTGCCAAAAAGGCTAAATCATCAGCATAATCTAAATCAGAAATTTTCGTATCTCCAGCCCATTTAAGGCCAAAATCTTTCCCTTGAAGTGAATTTTGCATAACATAATCAATTACCAAACTAAAGAGAAAAGGAGACAAAATGCACCCTTGTCGAACACCAGAAGTAATGCTAAACCAATTGCTACAAGCCTTACCAACTCTCACACACGACTCAGTGTTATTATAGAGAGCTTTCATTATGTTAACTAACTTGTCTGGTATACCATATGATATCACAATCAACCACAAATTATGACGATCAACAGAATCAAAAGCCTTTTTGAAATCAACAAAGTTATCAACCAAAGGTTTCTGAAACTCTTAACATTTCTCAATAATCTGCCTCAGTGAAAATATCTGATCCACACATCCCCTACCACTTCTGAATCCACACTGCTCATCACACAACTGCCTGTCAACCAGATTCTTAATTCTATTAAGCACATCATGGAAAGAACTTTACCTGGAACAGAGAGTAGGCTAATACCCCTATAGTTATCACAAGAACTGTGATCACCTTTTTTGAAAATAGGGATAACAAATAGGGATAACAATAACTCCTTAGGAACCATGCCTTTATCATAAAAGATATTCAGAATTTTAGTCATCCAAATCGTAACCGAAACATTTCCAGCTCTAAGCATTTCTGCAGTAATTTCATCTACCCCTGGGGATTTATGAAGTTTAAGTTTAGAAACAGCCAAAATAACTTCAGATTGCATTATAGGGCCAACATTAAAGCCACCAATGCATCTATCATCATTGCAAACAATGGGAATAGAACTAACCGCATTGTTTAGAATATCACTGAAATGCTCAGCCCACCTAGCCATGACAGAATCCTCACCAGCTATAACCTTACCTTTTTATCCTTCAATCCCTGTATACCTGTCCGTTTTCTACCACACAAAACATTAACTATCTGGTACAGCTCTCTGCTGTTCTGTTGTCTAACTGCTTCCTCGGCTTTGTCAGCCAAACCATCAAGCCAAAGATTCTTATCAGCAGCTAACTGATCTTTTACACGTTTATTAAGTTCTCTGTAATGCTTTCTTAAGACTAGTAGGGTATTGATTAAGGACATTCCTGCAGTTCTTTCTTTCCGAAATAAGCTCATGTGCCTTATCACTCAGATAATTCTTCCTCTTCTGCTCCTTTTTTCCTAAAAGAGTACTGTTAGTGTCCGAAAAAGCCTGTTTAAAATGATCCCATTCTTCCTCAACTTCAGTAGTAAGCATACCATGACTGTCATAATAACTAAGTAACCTATCATGGTAAGCTTTGGCTATAACTGGGTCTTTCAGAGCTTCAGTATTAAAAGCAAACTTTTTAACCCTAGCACAACACTTTTTAAGTTTAAGTTGCAAGACACTTTTAACAAGGTAATGGTCAGATCCAATTTCAGCTCCCCTATATGCCCTGGTATTTCTAACAGAACTAGCCCATTTGCTGTTAATTAATATATAATCAATCATATTCCTATGCAACCCATCAGGTGAAACCCATGTGTACTTATGTATGTCGCAGTGTTTGTAATATGTGTTAGTTATTCTGAAACCATTAAGTTTACTTACCTGTAGGAGACGTTGCCTATTGCCATTGCAGCTACCAATACCAAAAGGGCCAATCACCCCTCCCCAAAGGTCAGAGTCAGTACCAACTTTGGCATTGAAGTCACCAAGAACAAGGGTAATATCTCCTTTCTTGACAGAATTCAAAATATCCTGAAGTTGTTCATAAAACCTATGCTTCTCATCCTCATCAGCATCCTCAGTGGGGGCATAACAGCAGATAACATTCAGGTCTTTAACGCTTGTCTGAAATTTTGCTGTAAGAAACCTTTCATTAATGCACTCATATCCTAGAAGAGCATCACTAGCGTGTCTGCTGAGAAGCAGACCCATGCCTTGGTGATGCTTATTGTCGTCCCTCCCTGAAAAGAGAAATTTAAGATTATTTTTAAGAATCTGACCTTTATTGGTCCATCTGGTCTCTTGCAAGTCAAGAATATCTAAATTATAATGGTGGAATTCTTGTGTGAGAACATCAAGAGAAAAAGCTCTGTGCAGAGTCCTCACATTCCAACTACCTATGGAGAGAAAATGGTTAGTGGGATGTTTAAAGAAACTATGTTTATTGAGAGAGGGAATGTCGACAATATCAAACAGCCCCCTAATCGCAGACATGGGGCAAAGACCCGTTCCCCCACCACTAATAGCTGAAGCCATCTACAATGGAAGACTTCCTCCAATGTAGAATTTGATGATGCTAATAGAAGCAAAGAGTTCAGGTGCCTGCGATGACCTCTGCTTAGGATTATCCACCAGCTGATAAACATATCCTGTGAATCTATTCACTTGGGGCTGTCAACCCACAAACAAACAGAAAACACAGCGGAAGATTTTCCCACCACAGAAGCCCACCAGTGCAGCAAAATCAGGATCCATACTCAAGCTCAGAGCCATATATCTGTCCAGTCCAGTGGGTTTATATGGTCAGCACCAGGACCCTGTGTTGTTGACCACTCCTCAGCAGGGTAGAAAAAAAAAGAAAAGTAGCCATAGTTGTCCAGATCAGTAGGCCACACTAATCTGGCAGCCCTCCCCTTCCGTTTACTTCCACAAGAGAATATCTCTTTTGAAAGGTACTAACGGTCTACACCACGAGAAGGCGGGGTTGGACATTAGGTGCTAGGCCTGGCCGGTTCCATGCATCATCACAGGGGATTGGTGCATAGCTCTCCTTCCAGTGACTACCTAACTACCATTTACAGACCTAATCCTACTTTTAATAAAAAATGACTTTAAACTCATTATTGTGAATTTGCTATTCATTGCATCTCAGGAATATAATTATCACAATCAGTGAGGGAGCAATGCACATACAAAGATAAAAGCAAAAAAAAAATACTTTACAATAATTATTATAATGTTTCATTACAAATATTTTATTATTTTCATAAAACTGCCAGAGGGGAAAAGGATACGAAAGAAGTTTTTGATTTGTAGCAATCAAATTTTCTTGAGCCTGTAGAGAATAATTTATACTTCCAAAAAGTACACCAGGTTCTGAAAGAAATCACTTTCTTTACTTTTTAAAAAATGGACATCCAAAAGAATAATATATGTACAATCTTAATTGCAAATACACCTATCCCTCGATTTACACGGTACTCAGTTCACACAATTTTGGCTTTGCACGGTCAAAAAATGCAACCAGTTTCGATTTACATGGTACTGACTGAGACATACATAGAAAGGAAATCTCAGTCAGTACTGTGTAAATCGAAACTGGTTGCATTTTTTGACCGTGAAAACCAAAATTGTGTGAACTGAGTACCGTGTAAATCGAGGGATAGGTGTATATTATTTACAATGAAGGATATTATTCCTAATGGTTAGAAAGTTTGTAATAAATATTAATGCACAAAAATTTCCTGTTTTAAATGCCTGTTTATTCATTATAAAAAATATACAGATCATTAATGTATTCACATCTGTCACACTTAAAGCATGGCTGGTTCAATTAATACATAATAGTAGCATCATCTACAGATTAAATGAGGTAAACTACACAATGGGATTTCATAAAATATGTAGCCTATTCTAGGGTATGAGAAATTAGTAGAGTCAATAGTTAAAGCAACTGGAATGTAACCAGTAATTGTGCAATTCAATTTTGAGCTTTAATTTTTCTTCTTATAAATGTCTCAAAGAACTATGCTATTTTCCTCCCAAATAAATCCTTCTCCTAAACAATTACTTTTAATTAATGAAGATTTACAGACTGAAGTTGAAAATAAACCTATACCTATTGATTTATGTAGCCAGTAGCGTTGATTAAAAGAACAGAAAATAATATGCTGTTGTAACAGCAGTTACTCTGAGCTCATTTAGCATTATGACCATTTCAGCTATTTTCTTCCTAATCAATTGTTCAGAAATTAAAATATCTGCCTAAATCATTTTCTGAACTGAACCTTTTTGATGATTTATCAAACAACTGAACTGGTGAAAGAAATTTTTAATATTATACAAAGTTGCACCATCTAGTGAGTACATAATCATTTGTGCTTTATATTTTATCATTTCCTATATTTTAAAAAAAAATTATGCTTCCTTAAAATTATTTTATCATTCATTAGATATATAAGGTGGTCTAAAAGTCACCATGAATCTAAAGCACAGCAACAATTTTAGGAATTATCATGAAAGAAATTTTTATTTTACAATAAGAGTTAAAAATGTTTCCACTTGCAGATAAGAATAATGTCCTCAACAAAATTTGGTAATTTAATTCTGTACAGTGTTACAATGTGGAACATCACAATCAATTATCTTCTGTTCAAGTGACAAAACACATTAGAAATGAACCCACTTCCATTTCAATAACAGCTGGCTTAGAACAATAAAAAAAACATGTGGGTAGAGGTTGTCAGAAAGAGCCATTATAACTAAAGGTCATTTTGCATTTCAAAACTCATAGATCATTTCATGAATTGATAATTGGGCAGTTTACATAGAATTCACAGAGATGAACAGTGACTTTTGGAATAGTTGTATATAGTAATATCCCACAGGACACTCAGAAAGAAAACTTTCAGAGAATCAACTTTCAATGAGATCATTAAAACAAACTTGATATGGAGATATGTTCCTAACAGTGTTATTTCTTACATTTTACACGAGATTTAATTTAGCTATTGCATACAATGGATGTGTGTGTTGTTTTTCTGCTGAGGTCCTGCCATCCTCTCAGATCTCCTACTGTGGCATATAAACTGACAGGCTCATGTCAGACCTCTGTGGCAAGCAGCTGCTTGAGGGTTTTTTTTTTACAAACAATTGATTCAAGAATAAACTAGTATGTATGTAAATATATACCAAACAGTCAAAACATTATGACCACCTGCCTAATATGATGTTGGTCCTTCACGTGCTGCCAAAACAGCTCTTACCCAATGAGGCACGGATGCCACAAGATTTCTAAAGGTAGCTTGTGGTATCTGGTACCAACACGTTACCAGCAGATCCTTTAACTCTTGTAAATTACGTGGTTGAGCTGCCACAGATCGGATATGCTGTTCCAACACAAACCATAGATGTGATGAAGACCTGGAAGTCTTCCTCATGTTCCGCTAAACCATTTTTGAACAATCCAGGCATTGTGGCAGGGTGCATTATCCTGCTGAAAGAAGGCACTACTAGAGGGGAATACCGTTGCATGAAAGGATGTACTTGGTCTGCAATGATGTTTAGGTAGGTGGTAAATGTCATAGTTTCCTGCACATGAATGACTGGACCCAGGGTTTCCCAGCAGAATACTGCCCAAAGCATTACACTTCCTCCACTAGATTGCTTTCATTCCACGGTGCATCCTGGTGCCAATACTTCCCCAGGTAAATAACACACATGTACCCAGCTGTCCACATGGTGCAACAGGAAATGAGATTCATTGGACCGGATCAGATGACCTTCTTACAATCATTCAAGGTCCAGTTTTAATGCTCGCATGCCCATTGTAGGCATTTTTGACGGTGAACCGAGGTTAGGATGGGCACTCAAAGCACTGCAGCAATGGAGCCCCATTTTCAGCAGGGTTCGATGTACTGTATGTTGCGACACATTACTCCCATCACCAGCATTCAAATTATGGGCGAGTTGCGCTACAGTATCCCTTCTGTTGGCTTGTACCATACAGTATAGCCTTCACTCACCTTTAGCATCAATGAGCCATGGTTGGCCCACACCTTGCAGGTAGTTCGTGGTTTTTCCCCCCTGGACCACTTTTTGAAGGTAATAACCAGGCTGCCCGTGAGCACCCCACAAGACTTGTCATATTGGAAATGCTCTGACCCAGTTGCCCAGTCATTACAATTTGCACATGCACACAAGCCCAAACCATCACATTACAGCCACCAAAACAGTTCCTTTCTCTGATGTTTTAGAGTGATTGTGAAGAGTTCCTTGTTCTCTCCAGATGAACAGTCAAGAATTGGTGTTCAAACTGAATCTGGGCTCATCTGTGAAGAGCACATTTGCCCACTGGCCTAGGCTACAAAGGCAGTCTTGTCAGTACCATGATAAACAAGTTCTTTGGTTGAAAGGGGGGGGGGGAGAAGAACATAGACCATTGGTATTTGTGCCCAAAGATCTCATTCATGCAGCCTCCTTTACACAGTATGTCTTCAAATTATTGTCCTTGTGACCACTGATACAACTCACAAAACCAGTTGTCTAGCTGTCATTTCCTTACATCAGATTGTTGTTAAACATAACTAGCAGTCATCCTGAACAGTTGTGACCTGCTCTGGTTTGTGATAAATCTATCCTATTCTTGATATTATATCCAAAGCCTGGAGAAGACATTTTGTGTTACATTTAAAGCCTGATACCTTGGAATGGGATTATCCCACTCACCTACTGATCTGCATTTTATACAATTATCCATGCATCCTCTTTGTGATATGCAAAATTAAATTCCTACCCAAGTGAATGCCAGGCTGGCTGGAATGGAAATGAGTCCTGACCACAGCCATGCACCCTTTTAAATCAACCCTAATATGCAGGCTTGTAGTTGCATTGGTAAATGTGCAGGTATTTTGCTCTTGCAAAATTCATATATTTGATACATTTCATGCCCTTCCCTTCTATATTTTTTTATAAATAAAACCCTTTAATTTTGAGTACCACTGTTTATAGAGGGTTCAAAGGCAAGTTCTAAAACACCCAAATAACTATTTAATGAATGGTCCTAGAGGTGTAATTGTTAGGTCTACCTAGAGGAAAGTCACCATGCCTGATCAAATGAGAGTGACTATGGAGCTCCCTTAGGTAAATTTAGGAGAATAAACCTAACTTTAGAAGAATAATTTAATTATTCTTAATAAAAATTAGCAATTAGCTAATTTTAAGAGAATAAATCTAACTTGGCAATAAAGAGAGATAGAGTAAAAATGTAAATTACGAAGTTGTAGAGCATCTTCTAATTAGTAGGAAAAGACATATGGTATGCATGAAATGAGTGGATGGAAAGCTATAAACATTGATCATTTGAAATCAGACACTCAATGAGTAGTCACCACAAAATACTGTGCAACACCTCAGAAAGGTTTACAAGTGTATGATGATGATAATGTGGTGATGCCCAGCAAGATAAAATATAGGCATGGCAGCATGTGATATAGCACTTGTAGGCAAGTAGGGTGTACTGTTTGAAGACCCAGATGGCAGGCTATTCCAATGATCAGTACTGCAAGATGGTGCTGCTGTATGGCAAGAATCAACAAATGCCTCGAGTAAATGGAAACTGCAAAGGCAGTAGCCAGATGTTTTACAGCTAGTTCATATCCAACTCCAGTGACCATTTGCCATGTTGTTCAATAGCTCAGAGAGAGCTGTGTATAATGGCTTGTCCACAATTGGGCAAACCTACAGGATTGGGTATTCCAGTGCATCAAGCAGACATCCTGGGATATGTCCATGCCTACCCATTCATCAATATTACAACAGCCAGAGAGGACTGTGGCTTAACAGCAGCTTGTGTGTGGAAAATTCTGCAGGAGTATGGTTCACATCCATTCCAACACAAAATTTGATGCCAGGACACCATCAGAAATATTCAGATCTCTGCAATTTGGTACTTAAATACCTTAGAAGATAATCCATCATTTTTGTCTGAGCTCCTTTGGGCATGAGGAAAAATTCACATGGGCCAGAATTGTTAATAGGCAGAATGTTCCTTACTAGGCTCTTAGCAATTCATCCAATGGACGAGAGGCATTAAACATCTGGCCAACTAACATCTGTTGCAATATTTGGAATAACACAGTGATTGGACTGGTATTCTACAAGGAACATTAACAAGGATAATGTACCTCCAAGTGTTATGGAACACAATACCTGACTGGTTGGATGATTTTCCCCTCATGGATGTACAAAGCATGTGGTACCAACATGATTCTGTACCACTCATGAAACACATGTTCTTTCCTATCTGACAAGTTTGGACACCAGATCATCGAATGTGGTAGTCCTTTGGAGTGGCCTCTGCAGTCATTGGACTTGAATCCTATTGACTTCTTCCTATGGAATTATCAGAAAGAAAAAGTGTGTACCACACCCATTGTGTGCAAAAAAGTGCCATTGAGTAATAAAACAACCTAACCCAAAGGATTTGCCTGCCTACTAAAGAATTTGTTCATCTGTTCCCACTCACTCACTTAGATAATCCTTAAATACCCATGAGATATAGAGGTCCAACCAGACTGTGCATTTAGTTCTTTACAGACTGTCTACCCTGAGCTACTGCCATTGAACTTGGCCATTATAGGCCAATTCTAACAAGATCCTCTTTGACATTGTCCAACCATTGCATTCTAGGAATCCCTCTTTTTATGAGGCCTTTATGCACATTATTCGTAATTGTATTTGCCAATCTCTAGTGTTACTGGCAGGCAACATGATCAAACTCATGTTGTCTTTCCTTCAGAAACTACAGTGAAAGAACATGTAATGCTCCAAAGATTAATAACTTTTTAAAGTTTGGACCTTTTTATTTGATCCAATTTATTTCAAATTTCTAAAAGCTCTATCGGGTGCCAGGCAATAATAACTTGCCAAATAAAGTTGAAATAGGGTTCGTTTATTTGCCAAGAGTTACTTATCAAGTAAGAATTCAAAAATGATTGTCAAGCTTAAATACAATCTAATCACAATATCAATTTATGTTGCTCAAGAGAAAAAATAGCAAAGATTCAAAAAGTTTCTAAAACAAACAAAGTTTATTTCCAAAAATTCAACTCAACAAACTCAAAGTGAAAATTCGACTACATCTCGAACAAAAACTCTGTCTACACTAATTCACAAAAACTCAACTCTCCTTCTAACTCTAACACAATCTCAATACTACTTCATCACTTCACTATCTCAATTCTAACTCTGTGACCTAACGTCACCAAATTATAACAAGCGGCTACAAAGTCAGCATGTCATGTTGCATGCCGGGAAAGACATTTGCATAAACTGATGATTGTGCAAGCTATGACACAAAGTTGTGTCCTTAATGTGGGCGCTTTAGCAGTTGTCAGTCGAAAGGTCGGAGTTACACATGGGCAACTCCTGCAGCTCAGACAAAGATCAAGACAGTCCACAAAACGAATTAAAATCCCCAAACTGATAAATATAAAGTAAATAAAGCAAAACTGGTTAAGGAAAAGTAAAAGTGAATGGGTGGACCATCACAAACAGAATATCATAGACTACCCCATTGACGAGTTGTTGACCCACTTATTAGCAGGCTGGCAGTTCAATGGCTTTTACCTGATATAAAATTTGACTACTTCAAATATGATGTATAGCTTAACACCAGCAATAGAGATATTGATCAGCGGACTATAACTCCGTGGTTAGAGTACCTTACATCAGGAGGTTGAAGGTTCAGAATCCTTCTCAGCTCAAGACAACTTTTCCTCTCACCTATTGTCATCATATTTAAACAGTCTAATAGTGATCGAATGCTTAGTAAATTATTATGCACTTTCATGCATTTAGGGAAATCATATATGGAAGGAGCATCAGAATAAGATTCAAAGCTTATCCCATTCTTCAAACTTATTGTTGCTCCTCCCAAGTCTCCCTCACTACTACCATCTACTAGTAAAAGCCAACAAGAGAATTATAGCTGATCACCACAATTCACTACTAGTAAAGAGGCCATGGGAGGATGATAGCTCTTCAGATCCAAAATAAAAGTTTTTCTGTTTAATATTAGTGTTTTTATGCTATTACAGATATCAGATACGTGCATTTGTCTCTTTAATGGTGTTCCTAATGTATTGCTTTGGTTATTATTAGGCAGTCATGTACTCTGTCCACTGTAATGTAAACATCTAAATTTAATGGGGAGGGAGGTTGGCTCAGTCTGTAGCATGCCAGGCTCAGTCTGTAGCATGCCAGGCTCTTAATCTGCAGTTCCCAGGTTGGACTCCAAACTCTGCCAGCATTTAGATTTATTTCTGGTAATCCTCACCATGCTCTCAATGAGAAAGGAGCCACAGATGGGCTTCAAAATGCCACTATACATTGAAGAGGTTGATAAGTCCCTGGCCTTGTGTGCAGGAGAGCCATATCCTGTGCATGTTAAAGAACATGCTGAATAGCCTCGTCATGAGGATTCACTAGTCCTATGTCCTAATAGCTGTCCAGTGGATAGCTGTCCAGTGGATTCCCTTCCCCAACCTTCTCTATGCCCTTGGGGTCCTTGCGACCTGGCCATTTAGCCCAGAGATAAAACAACCCAACTAAGAATAAATGGACTTTTCCACATTATCGACACCTCTTCCCCTATTAGTTCCTTAAATCAAGTATTCACTGCATTATACTGTGTTTTCAAACTGCAATGTTTATGATAATGCAATAACCTTTAAATTTGATGTACTTATATAGTTTTGTGTAAGAGGCATGGATAATAATGTACTGAAAGAAAGTATGAATGGAGTGACTTGGTAAGACATCAGGACATACAGTGCCAATGCTCACAGATAGGTATAACAAATGCTATGATAACTTAAACTGAACCAGCACTATATTTAGATGCTTTTTACAATTGCTTTATGGGATCTCAAATCCAATCTTAAAAAAGAGAAAGCTTTTATTTTTTTAAATGATATGCCAATAATTGAGATCTTTGATTCTCTCGGTGAATGGCAGGCCAATTTCTGGTAAATTCCACATTCAACTACAAGTTTAGAGAAAATCAACATAATAGTACCTTAAAATGTAACCATTATAAAATCTTTCAGTTCATTTTCAAACATACTGATTATCACTAGAACATCAACCAGATCAGAATAACCATCCATTATGTAGTATCTTTTTAAATTGTCAGGCTAACTAGATATTGTGCTTGCACTGTGTCCATGCATGGACAGTGGCATCACAAATCACATGATATTGTCACCTGTCAATCATGACTACATTGAATGAAATTTTCTCGCTTCACCACTTAGAGAGGACTGTTTCTTACACAGAGAATTGGTACAAACAACAATGACTTTTTTGGATGTTTGACAGTTTGACAGTTTTGGATGCATTCTCTGTGCAGTATGTAAAAAATGGCATGTAAGTTGCTTTTATAAACATTCAAATGCTTTGTTACAGTAGTTGAAAAGAAACAGTTCAAGGTTGAGAGCAAATCTGCTTTATTATTAACATACCTGTCATCCATGCAAAAGATAATGGCAGAGATGTAGATGAAGAATAATAGAGTTGCAACTTGCTGTAATCTAATTTTCCAGGCAATTCAATAAAACTTTCTGCAAAGAAATCAGCTAATTATGCTATAGCATTTTAACCAATAGCTTTCAGTTAGGAATTAAATTTAGAAGCAAAAGATTTAACTATTATTCTCAACTACAATCAATATAGCAATTTTTAGATCTCTTAATTAGAATAAATAATTGATCATTAAATAAGTTATGAAATAAGAAAATATTTAAAAATATATTATCCTATTTGTAAAATTTATATTATTAATTGAATTAATCATAAAAATTATAGTTTATAATATCTAAATCCATACAGTAATGAAATTGGCAATGGCTTTTTAAAATATTATTTAGTGAATTTACAAATTCATAGAAGTAAACAATATATATATATAGCTACATAAATCATTAAGGACTGAAACTAAAAACAGATATTTCAGGCAATATGTCAAATAAATAATAAATTAGATAAGATAAAAATACATACATGAAACCTGTGATAGCTTTGGGTTGTTGGGTTGTTTTACCTCTGAGCGGCACTTTTTTGCACACCATGGGCTAAATGGCCAGGTCATATGGACCCCGAAGGCTCAGAGAAGGTTGGGGGAGGGGACCCACTGGAACAGCTGTTGGGAGACAGATGGTAGCCTCCCGTCAAGGCCATCCAGCATGTTCTTTAACGTGCACAGGGTATGGCTCTCCCGCACACGGGGCCACGGCTTAACGTCCCATCCGACGGACGGCGGCCTTTCCAAGCCCATCGGTGTCCCCTACTGACCGTGGGCAGGGCGGGGAATTTTGCGGAAATAAATCTCAACGCTGACCCAGCTGGGACTCGAACCTGGGAACTACAGATTACGAGCCTGACGCGCTACCGACTGAGCCACCCCCGCCCCCCTGTGATAGCAGATTTGATAATTAATCTGCAATAGCAGATTTGATTACATGTGATTAAATAAATTTTGCATTTATATGTCAACACAGAAAATTTTTATTACATGTATTTTTGTTCCTGAATACAACAAGAACCATATAAAGTTTATTTTGTTTTGTTATTTTCTTGCTTTTCAGTTTATTTCATATAAACTCTATGGCATTGAAATTGCACCACATAGAAGGAGCAGATGGATTTATGTGCAAATCAGCACATTTCCATGACAAATGCAATATCTGTAAGAAATCACAGAACAAAAGCTGAGCAGCTAAATCATGCTTCAGATACTGTAGTTTCTGCAGCTATATACAAAAGTGTAGATAGCAGATATTGAAGATGAAATGCAGAAGAAACTATGAAGCCTTTTTATCAACCATATCAGCAGCTGGATGCACTTCAGTGTGGTCAGATTGCAGGGCTGTGTGAATCCAGTTGGTCTATCCATCATATCACTGCATATATGGGTTACAAATGAAGGATGGTTGAGCAATGTTGGTGCCAACCATCTCAAGAAAGTACTTACAGTCATTGCTCCAGGTCAAGACACACAACAACATGGGTGAATTACATGAGCTGTTAGAAGGGGGTAGCAGATTCAACAGCAACTGTAATTACCATTTGATGAACTGTAACTGCTGCCATGGAAGTTCCCATTATGACTAGGACAATTATCAGGAGATTGAAAGATGCAGAGCTACAGGCTTGGCATCCATCACTGTCAGGCTTGGCTAGACCAGGGCTGTTACAGTTACTATCACACAGTTGTCCATCAACCATATTCTTAATTCTATTAAGATTGAGGCCTACCTGGTCTAGTGGTTAATGTACCTGACTACTAAGACTAATAGGCATGTCCTTGTATAAGTGTTTGTATGCTGTATGAGAAACCAGGACAAACCTAATATAGCTTTCTTGTTATTGCTGTCCTTTATGTAAGGAATGCCTTCTTTCTTTTTAATAAAAATTAAAATTAAAATTTTTCTTAGTGTTACTTAATTGTGTTAACTAGTGCATGTAATCATTTTGTTTTTAAACAATTCTATGTCAGTAAAAATGTTTGGTTGTCTGCAAAACATTTTCTCTACTGTTGGCAACTCCATCCTACACACTTTCCCTTGACAAAGTTCAGAAACCAGGAAGACAATGCAATATATGGGTTAAGAACCAGGCACTAATCAAAGATGGTACTGACTATGCTGCCTTTTTGTAAGGCCCTTGGCTTTAAATCAGTGGTGTTTACACTTTTCATTGGTAGAACAATTTTCAATAATAGCAGAAACATTTGGTCAGAATATTAATGTATTGATGAAATGGTATGAAAATAGTAACACAGTCATGTGCTTTAGGATACAGTCCAAATGTTGCAGATCCCTGATCTAACCTTTCAATCATTATATAATGTTTTGTAGCACAAAAGGTTATGTAGGGTATTCATAAAACTGAAAAAGAAAAATTACCCTGGTAATCCATCCTGATGTGAATTTTTTTCACAATTTTTGCCCTTGTTTGTGTATTTTTTCTTATTAATATCACTAAGAAAAAACTTCAGTAAATTTCAGAGGTTTTATTTCAAAACTTTTATGTAAAAATTACTGCTTTTGGTTTCTTATTTTACATTTGGAGGGAAGTACAATATTTTGGCCTGTTAAAGTTTCTTAATGTATAATTTCTTTGAAAGTTTTCTTCAGAAAGTTTCGTTTTTTTTAATGGCATCTTAAACTTGTTCCAAGGTTTTTCAAAATTTGTTTAAAAACACAAAATATGAAAAGTCTTCAAGAACTTTCTAAAACTTCACATTATATTTGAGTGGAAAGCTTACTGAAGAAAATCACTTTAAATTTCAAACTAGGTACAAAAACGATAAAACACAAAAAAATTCAAAATAGTCTATGTTGTTTCATAATTAAATATTAGTTTATGATGGACCTTTCACTAATCAATAATAGCCTAAACTTTTGATAGAAAATGCTACAGGAGATAAAATATAGCTCTTATAGCTCTCAACTAAATTTATCCAAATCTCCATTTTGAACACCCATCAAATATTTAAAAAGTCATTGAAGCTGAAACATTTGATAGCAGCATTTGTTATTATGCTTATTCTAAACAATGTTTAAAATTTGGCCAAAACTGAAAAAGCTATTACATAAGCTTCTAAAATTACATTTTAGTAAGTGATTTGTTACAATTGTCAATTTGCTACAAAACTTATTTCATAGTTAGGAAACTGAATATAGCTTTCCATTCACATAACATGGAAGTGTCCCAATACTTGGACAATTTAGTGTAACTGTTCATTTCCAAAGCTAAAGAAGCAAGGGGAAAAAAAGCTTAAATTTGAAAACAAACGTGATTTTTAAATGTTACTGCATACTGAATACTATAGATTATATGCTACTTGCATTATGAATTTATTGCATTAATTTTTAGAGTATGTGGCAGCAAAGTTGCATTACTTATTGTTAAAATTCCCACATCTATTTCGTTTACATTATTTCAAATTTTTACAATTTTTTACATAAAACTGAAAAAAAAAACAAATACAATTGAACATATGTGGGTACTACTCATCTTGTGCCTAGGTGTGCTGCCAGACCACTGAAGGGTTAACTGCCTGCAATAAGCCATTCTAGTTCCCGATGCAATTCCCAATTTAATAATTTGAAGTCTATTCTACATTAATGCTTATTATAAATGAATTTCTTTATTTTAAATTATTAATATTGAGAGTCTGATATTTAAATAATTTTAATGGCTTATCAGAAATGAGAAAATATGAATCCACACAAGTATTTCTAGCATTAAAACACCGTTGGGTTGTTTTACCTCTGAGCGGCACTTTTTTGCACACCATGGGCTAAATAGCCAGGTCACATGGACCCCATAGGCTCAGAGAAGATTGGGGAAGGGAACCCTCTGGAACAGTTGTTGAGAGATAGATCGTAGCCACCTGTCAAGGCCATCCAGCATATTCTTTAATGTGCCAGGTTATGGCTCTTTCGCACACAGGGCCATGGCTTAACATCCCATCTGACGGATGGTGGCCTTTCCAAGCCCATCGGTATCCTCTACTGACTGTGGGCAGGGTGGGGAATTTTGCAGAGATAAATCTCAATGCTGGCCCAGTTGGAACTCAAACCTGGGAACTACAGATTATGAGCAAGGCGCACTACCGACTGAGCCACCCCCACCCCATTAAAACACACGATCTTTTAGCAAATATGATGTTATCTCTACATTAGGTATGTTGTCTATTAGTTGAGCTATGACAGTCTTGCATATTTGTTTTTGAAGCTGGTTATTTTAATTTTCACATTTCTTTTTTTATTGATGTTTTCACAGCTTTCCAAGTTGATTATCTACTGATTTGCAGTTACTATCCTTGTGCAAGTTAGTGTTTATTGACATTATCAATTATATAGTTACTTTTAACCCTTCTAAGGTCCCCTGATGATCATAGATGTTGACAAAATCTGAAATGAGACACCAAAGACGAACATACACATCTTTTGTGCAACATAAGAAAATTCAATTTTTTTCTTAAATTGCCATTTTAAAATTTTCTTGCACATATTAAAAAAAATACATAATTCAAGTTTGAAAAATAATATTTTATTTTACATTTGATGCATATTTTATTAAACTATAATATACATAATTCATTAAAGCCATCTCATTGCATTTCTTAGAAGCACTAAATGGTATTAATGATTTGCTTGTTAATGGTTTTCTTTGCTGAAGCAACCTTTTGATTCAAGCTCATAAGTAGGATCTGAATATTATCAACAAATTTTTTCTTAAATTTTCTAAAAACTCCTAAAAATTAACAAAAAACTGCTATTTTTAAATGCGGCAGATTTTGGAAGTACATAAAACTATTTTTTCCCCCATTTTACACTCTTTTTTTCCCCATAAACCTATTTCAATATTCCCAGAATTATTTTTATCATTTATATCATTTATCCCAGCAGTATATGCATCTTTCCCACTCTTAAAATCAAAATTGTAAATAACATGAGCCTTCTTAGAAAGAGAAAGCAAGCAAAGAGTTGTTGTTGTGAAGCTTCCTGCAGTTAAAGTGCATCACAGCAGACCAGATGCAGTTGAGTGCAGTGACCTAGTTATTGCTCACACATGCAATCAAGTGGCTATATAACAGATGCTTACAGAAAGGGTTCTCTCACTCCTAAGATAATGTGACCATGCATCTAGTTAGTATTTATACTTTTATAATTAAACCTTTGTTTTCATTTCTGTTGATTTATTTTATTTCTGTAAATTACAATTTTTTTTCTGTCAGCTGATCTATGATTCTTTTTGAATTATGCTACATCAGATAGCTGGCTTACAAGTTGTTGCAGATATTTAATTTAACATCGCATTAGGCTATATATTAATATTTCTTCATTTTCTAGTAAAAAAACTTTGATCTTGTATCGTTTCCTGAAAATGAATGAGGTACTGGATATGGAAGCAAAAAGGATTTCCTTTGTCACGAAAATCAGTCCTCCTATGGGAGGGCAATTTTTGCAAGGATTTTTACACCAGCTCCACCCTACCCCAAGTATATTTGCTGTGCCACTCTGATGATACAGATGATTTTTTTTTTGCTTTGGTGCACTGCAAAGATTACCAAAATTTAACACCAAAAGAAAAAAACAATAATGTTTAGTAAAAAAAGCAAAAAAAAAAGTGTTCATTCATTTCATAAACCAAATTGTGTATTCATACAATTGTATTTCATAAACCAATAAACCAATCCATTTCAAAAAAATTAATGGGACAGAATACATCATTAATGCAAACAATCCAAGTAACCTTGTACAACGCTGGCTGTTTTAAAATATACCACACTGAAAAGAATCATTAAAAGAAATAAAAATCATGTAAATATTATAGTATTTGGGAAGTTATTTACTTTTGATGAATATATAATTTTACAATTTTTATTCATCAGGTTTTCCAAAATTAAAGCCTTAATTGCATAGTCCAATCTATTTCTTCCACTTTATCACTGTAAAAAAAGTCTTATTAAAATTAATATGCTTTGAAATTTGCTTCAAGTTTTTATTTTCATAAAATTCACAATTACATTTTGTTCAATTTGGTATATAGCATGACCTATTTCAGCTGATTAGTTATTTTTTTTTTAAAAATTCCAAAGTTGGCTTGTTGATACAATTCAGCACAGTTGGCAAAAAGCCTGGACTTTTCCCAAAGTATGGTACCGAGAAAAAAATTACAAAATGGAGGTTAATTTTCTTGCTTCAAGTAAATATTTATTTTTCTGCTATTCAGAAATAAATAGCCCTTCTATTCACATGCATTAAAATCATTTCTATCTATTACTTTGTTGTTTTTTTTAGTTTTATTTGCATTGCCAGATGCATTTTTTACTAAATGCCTCTATAAAAGGCCCTATTAAAAATATATATATATATTAAATAAAAAGTCCTATTAAAATAAAACTAGTCATCCTTTTGCACAATATTTTATTTTCAGAAAATCCAGAATTGAATGCTGATTAATTTAGCATATAACATGCCATAATTCCTTCCATTAGTTGTTTGGCAAAATAAGTTATAAATTAATTTTTTTTTTGGTTGATCATAGTGAAAAAATAACTGGTCTCTGGATGTAAATTAGTTTTTCATGCAGGAACCTGGAAGGGTTAAACAAATAAATTCTTGGTTAATATTGGGTCATGATGGATTTTTTATAAAAACTAATGGATGACGTGGATGGATTTTTTATAAAAACTAAAAACTAATGGATGACGTGCAAACAAAAATAAGCTTTCACTCACTTACCAGGTATATCTTTATAACTGTTGAAAATACTTTGCAATATTGGTGGATCTGTTCCAGACGAGGTTCCAACAAATTGAAAGAGGCGGCTAAAAGGACAAAGGACTTCATTTTTATTTTTTTCACTTTTAATTAAACTCACATATTAACACAAATCTTTTCAAACACTATCAATTTAGATTTTAAATGTGTTACTGATAATATTATGTGTGTACTAAATTATTCATAACTTGGTAAAATTTGTAGTCGTCTTCTTCATTTTTGTTGCATTCTATTGACAATTCTATTGCATCAGTTTTCCCCTTGTAGTTTTAATTCTTTTTCCTCTACTTTTCCCTATTTAATCTGTTTTTAGCTCTTTTCTTTTAAATTGCAAAATTGCAAAAATTTCATAGTTGAAAAAATCCAGAAACTGAACCATTATTTCTTCACTTGGCCACATGTCTATCTTTCTGCAGACATTCAACCTGTTTTAAAAGATAAATGAAAAGTTCTTTTTAGTTTGGATGGGTACTAACTAATAAGTTATTACAAATTGCCTTTTATTAACCCTTCCAGGGTCTCTATTAATTATACATGCTGGAAAAATAAAAAATGGAAGGCCAGAAATGGCCTTTGATGTTTGGAAATTTTCTTACATATATCTTATAAAAAATATTTAATTCAAACCTGAAAAAAATACCTCTCTTTTCCATTTGGTGCATCTTTCATTAAGCTATGATATAAACAATTTGTTAAAGTGATTTGATCACCATGTCTCAGATGTGATATACAGTGAAGTTGATTTGCATGTTTTTGTTTTTTCCTAATTCAAACAACCTCTTAATTTAAGCTCACAAGTTCAATCTGAACTATTGCAAACTCATTTTTTATAGGCACAGATGTCCCTAATTTGTAACACATGTGAGGAGTGTACATTGTGCTTGTATACAGTGTCATCCAAATTTCCTCAACATTGGATATCTTTTTGATCCTATAAGTTAGTGTTTTGTTTATGCTTTTATAATTAAACTTTTGTTTTTATTTTTATAGATATATAACGAATTAAAATCAAGATGTATCATTATGATAACTTAGAGTTTTGTTACATTAAATGGTTTTTAATGAAAGAAGTCTTACATTTGCTGTGGATATTTCTTTTAACATTTCTTTATGTTATTTGCTAATTCTTTTTCCAATTACTTCTCTGTTTTCCAGTCATAAAACGTTTTTGTTGTTCATGTACATTAAGCCTTGGATAAGGAAGCAACAAGAATTGCTTTGGCACAAAATAATCCTACAATACAGAGAGCAATTTTTCATAAGGGATGTTTTAATCTCTCCCCCTCCCCTGATGCTGATGGTGTTTTAACCCAAGGTGAGGTTAATACATGTATAAGGTGGCACCAAAGGCTATGTTTTACCAAGGTCATTCGAGTGTCACTTAGAGGGCATGCCCCATGACATCAGAGTGAGGAGTGCTCAGCTAATGTACTTACATAATCATACATTCTTTTGTGTTTTTCTTTGCTCTTTGCTTGGTGAATCCCTCTCTCTTTGTGAAGTCTTTCAGGTAATTTTTGCTTCTTTTTATCATGCAGAACTATACAGTAGCAAACTACATGAGTAATCCTTCAAAGAATTAGAAAAACAATATTTCATATAGATTTGAATTAGAAGCAAAAACTAGTATGCAGTGGATGCTGCATTGTCAGGGTGAAGATAAATTCAATGCACACATGCTAAGATATGTGGTTAACATTTTTCAGATGCCTGTTAAGATCAATTGCATGTAAATAAATTTTTGGCAATTTGCCAAGTTCCCCAAAATGTACCATCCAAAGAAAAATGTATTGTGCTCTGAAAAAAAAAACAGCCAAAAAATAATGTTCCTCCACTTTCATAAACAGGACAGAAAATCAGTGTGAACAGTGAAAAATCGCCTTGTGCAATTAAATAAAAAAAAAATGAACAAATAACAGAAGTCTAGTTTTAGGTAATTTTATTATTATAGTATTCAGAACAAAAATTCCTTTCCATTGATATATAATTTAAGTGCTTTCATTTATCAGGTTTTCCAAAACTATCAATCAATAGTAAAGACACAGATTACCTGCTGATATACAATTCAATAAATGATTTTGTGGGACCTCATTTTTCCAGCAAAATTATTTATTAGGAAATGGTTTAAACCATGGTGTATAATTAAATATACTAGAATTACTCTATAAACAGTATTGAGGAAAAATTGTCTTGGATTGGGTGCGATACACGACCTCCTGATGATATATAACCTCCTGTTAATATGTCAGGTGCTCTGACCACTGAGCTTCTGAACAAGATCTCCTCTATTGATCGCTTTAAGCATTATACCATGGAGTCGCCACTGGCATTGATTTTGACTGTAATTGAAGACTTTGGTCAACAAGGTAATTTCCAATTTGTTGTAGCTCAGAACTGATGTCAATGGCTGACTCCATGGTATAATGTTTAAAGCCATCAATAGTGGAGATCTTGATCAACAGCCAAGAATACTTAAAATGTTGTCATGAGGTTGTTGATTTGTATTCCACCTGACTCAAGATAATTTTTCCTGTATACTCAATGAATGCACATAGCCTATATGAGCAACCTGAGCAACTTTGAATGTGGCATGATAGTTGGTGATAGGTGTGCTGGTTCTAGCATCTCCCAAAAAGCTGTCCTCCTGAGCTTTTCGCACACAACTGTTTCAAGGGTTTACAAAAACTACCAGTGATCGGCAATCCTGTGAATGAGAGGGGTCAAAGGAGACTGGTGAAAATTGTGCAAGCAAACAGACGAGCCACAACCAGGCAAATCACAGCAGAATTAAACAATAGTGTGCAGAAGGTCATCTCTGAATGCACCAAGTATCAGATCTTGTCACAAATGGGCTACAGCAGAATCCAACCATGGATGTTGTTGGTGAAGAACATGAAAGCTCATTTCCAGTAGGTGAAGGAGCATCGACATTGGACTACTGAGGACCGGAAATGGTAGACTGGTTGTACAAATCAAAGTTCCTTTTGTATCATGCTGATGGATCAGAATTTGATACAAGCAACATGAGGCCATGGAGCCATTTTGTCTGGTGTCAACAGTGGTTGGCAGTGTGACAGTGTGGTGGAATGTTTTCTTGGCACACATTATACCCCCTGATACCCATTGAAGGATACCTGAATGCAACTGTATATTTTAACATCATTGCTTATCAAGTTCATCCCTTCACTGCTACAGTTTATCCTCATTTAGATGGGCACATTCAGCATAATAATGCACCTGTTCACAAGGCATGTATCATCACCGAATGGTTCCAGGAACATGCCAACGAGTTTTCCTTGCTTCATTGACCTGCATAGTCCCCAGATCTAAACCCTATTGAGCATCTTTGGGATGAAGTGGTAAGGGCTGTTTGCAGTGAGACTGCCATCATCCAATTTGGAGCAACTATGCAACACATCCCTGCACAACACATACAGCATCTTGTAAGTTACAAGCCAAGACGAATTTGGGCTGTTCTGAAGGTCAAAGGAGGCACAACACACTACTAGGTAGGTGTACTTAATAAACTAGCATTTCAGTGTACATATATGCTTACTGTGTTTATGGATTATTAAACATAGCATCGTTATACTAATTACCCTTGGCTTACATTGACATCTCTCCGACTTGTGAGGAAATGAAGCCCATTCATACAAAAATGTCTCTCAGACATTCAAGCAACTATAGTCATTTCTTCAAACGTCCTCCTATCTGTCAATAGATGGCATGAGATGTCAGATACCATTCCACAGATAATAGATAAGTCATTGAAGAGTGCTTACAATGATTGTTTTTATGAATCAGTTGGAATTTTCAGATGCAACTGCTATTAAAAATCAATAAAATCCAGAAAAGTTGTGAGCACATTTAACAAGATTTATCGCTCTCCCCTCCCCTAAAAAATGAATTAAAGTTAAAGCCAGTATGAATTCAGAAGTGCTCAAGAATCCTCCACTATTCTGAATGTTTCAAGGTGTTCTACACCAAAAACCTTTTAAATTTTAAATAGCACAAGAATCTTTCCATCATTTTAACATATTATAAATGAATGAATGAATGAATGAATACCACCTCAAGCAGCTGCTTGCCACAGAGGTCTGACAGGACCCTGTCAGTTTATATGCCATAGTAGAAGGTCTGTGAGGATGGCAGGACCTCAGCAGAAAAACGACACATACATCCATGCCTTACCCGGGGCTCAAACCCAGGTCCCTTAGATCAGTAGCCAAGCGCGCTAACCACTCGGCCATAATAAAAATTAAACTTTTTTTAATAATCTTTTTTATTCAACAGTTAATAAATAGTATCAACAGAGTTATGTTGACTTTGAAGTCAATAAATCAATAATCATGTGCAAAAAAAGTTTTGTCAACTGGGCATGATATTAGTGGAAAAAAGACAGAGCTGGAGTTAGTTTAGTGGTCTTAGAACACTCAGACATGTATCTGTAGAGACGTGGGTTCGAATTCTGTGCATTGGCAAAAAAATTTTTTCCTCAAAACTATTCAACAGTTAGCTCAGATAGAATAAAATTACACAAAAAAAATTAGGCGAAACTGCATAATATAAAAATCTGGTGAAATTGCACATTATGCATATTATACATATTAGGAGAAATTCCACTTCATAAAATAGTAATTCTGAGCATGTTTAGTGTAAAAATATCCATAAGCCAATGGTTAAAGTATGTGGCTAAAAATACCATGTCTCTTGACATTTGAGATCTGACTGGTCTTGTGCACAAACTTGGAAAGTGCCTTGCTGACTTAAGACTTGAATTACAGTCAAAATCAATGCCAATGACTGGTTTCATGGTGTAAATGTTTAAAGTCATAAATAGAAAAGATCTTGAATTGGGGGGAGGGGGGTAGCTCAGTAATTAGAGCACCTGACATGTTATCAGGAGGTTTAGATTCATATCCTACCCAGCTCAAGGTAATTTTTCCTCTACAACAAATGAATGCCCACAGCCTGCAGGTACTTATCTTTGCTTATCTATTACATAAAAAGAGAGTAGTTTTCTTTTTGCAAGTAAAAATTTATTTTTTTGCTATTCAGAAATGATTTTTCATAAATAAAAAAAAACATTTCTGAATAAAATAAAAATATTCATTTTCCTGCACATGAATAGTGCACTATGTTTAATTTTGCCTATTATTTTTTTATATAAATTTATTTGCATTGCCAGATTCTTTTCTTTATTACATTATCCTAAAAAAAAAAGCCCTATTAAAATTAAACTTGTATTTTTCTTAAATATTTTATTTTCATAAAATGCAGAATTAGTTGCTGATTAATTTGACATATAACAAGCCACAATTCCTCTCATTAGTTATTTGGCAAAAAAGTTCTATTTTCTTTGGCTGTGTATAGTGAAAAAATAAGTTTGACCCTTAGATGTAAACCAGTTTTTTAGGCTGGACCCTGGAAAGGTTAATCTTCCAATAGTTTGAATTTCCATTGTTAGAAGACGCTAAGGTTGGAAAATGGAAAAGCTTTCATGAATATTGTAGAGAGTCTATGCCAGATATCTGATATTTAGGTGATAGAGTGGGGTGAAGCATGAGGTTTGCATTGAAAGCAGTGAATTGTCTTTGCTCCACAGTGTTGGAGCAGAGATTCAATATTTATTATATTTTAAGGAGGGGGGTGGGGGGTACCAACTGAGGCATCTCATCCGGTGGTGCAGCTGCACCATTACACCCCTTGTTAGCAACTTCCTAAAACCATTTAACCTAAAAGTTCCTTTCAAAACACCACCAAATCTATTTAAAACTCTTAAACATGACAGAGATCCCATTAACCAAGCTGACAAAGGCAGAATCTACTTCATTCCCCTAACCCCCATTTCGCCCACCGATACCCCCTCTTCCTACATCGGCTGCACTCATTTGCCCTAAAACAAAGAATAGACGAGCATAAACAGGAGATTAGAAACAAAATTCCACAAACCGCCCTTGCTAAAATCATCCTTGATGGCAAGGTAATCTCCCAGTTTGACTCCGCATTCATTGTCTCCCCCCCCCCCACTCTAAAACGTGTTACTTTCCATGAAACTCTCAAAATTTTCACCTTCCAAGACAGATGTTGAAACTTTAACACACCCCTTCCTCCTGCAGCTTGGTGCATCTTGCTTTGTGACTTCCCACCCCCACTCCCCCACCAATGGCCAACTGGCCACACCCCTTGTCCCCACTGCACAAGACTAATTCAACACTTCAACTATGCAGTATTGTTCCTCTGAAGTTAGTGACCAGCATGTGGGAAAATGGCTCACTGCTCTGCACCCTCACTACTGAGAAGGGATTACATCTAAGAGATAATGGCAAAGCACTGAACTGCTCCTACCTAGTGACTTTTATTCCACTAGCATGCTGAAACTTCCTTCCGACGCAGGACTCTCATCAGTGAAAATGTCTGCAAAAAAAGGGTATTATTTTTGCTTAAACTAACTTGTCACCAACAAGCAGCCTCTACAAGGAACTGTATGTCATCCTGATGATGACTGCTGAGTACAGTCGAAAGCACTTGACACCATGTAAATGTTTGGTCTGTAAATGGTAGCTAGGTAGTCATTGGAAGGAGAGCTATGTACCAATCCCCTGAGATGATGCATAGAACCGGCCAGGCCTAGCACTTAATGTCCGACCCCGCCTTCTCATGGTGCAGACCATTAGTACCTTTCAAAAGAGATACTCTCTTGTTGGAAGTGAACGGAAGGGGAGGGCTGCCAGATTAGTGTGGCCTACTGATCTGGACAACTATGGCTACTTTTCTTTTTTTTTCTACCCTGCTGAGGAGTGGTCAACCACACAGGGTCCTGGTGCTGACCATATAAACCCACTGGACTGGACAGATATATGGCTCTGAACTTGATTATGGATCCTGATTTTGCTGCACTGGTGGGCTTCTGTGGAGGGAAAATCTTCCGCTGTGTTTTCTATTTGTTTGTGGGTTGACAGCCCCAAGTGAATAGATTCACAGGATACGTTTATCAGCTGGTGGATAATCCTGAGCAGAAGTCATCGCAGGCACCTGAACTCTTTGCTTCTATTGGCATCGTCAAATACTACATTGGGGGAAGTCTTCCAGTGTAGATGGCTTCAGCCTTTAGTGGTGAGGGAACGGGTCTTTGCCCCATGTCTGCGATTAGGGGGCTGTTTGATATTGTCGGCATTCCCTCTCTCAATAAACATAGTCTCTTTAAACATCTCACTAACCATTTTCTCTCCATAGGTAGTTGGAATGTGAGGACTCTGCACAGAGCTTTTTCTCTTGATGTCCTCACACAAGAATTCCACCATTATAATTTAGATATTCTCGGCTTGCAAGAGGCCAGATGGACAGTTAAAAGTCAGATTCTTAAAAAAAATCTTAAATTTCTCTTTTCAGGGAGGGACAACAATAAGCATCACCAAGGCGTGGGTCTGCTTCTCAGCAGACATGCTAGTGATGCTCTTCTAGGATATGAGTGCATTAATGAAAGGTTTCTTACAGCAAAATTTCAGACAAGCGTTAAAGACCTGAATGTTATCTGCTGTTATGCCCCCACTGAGGATGCCGATGAGGATGAGAAGCATAGGTTTTATGAACAACTTCAGGATATTTTGAAATCTGTCAAGAAAGGAGATATTACCATTGTTCTTGGTGACTTCAATGCCAAAGTTGGTACTGACTCTGACCTTTGGGGAGGGGTGATTGGCCCTTTTGGTATTGGTAGCTGCAATGGCAATGGGCAACGTCTCCTACAGGTAAGTAAACTCAATGGTTTCAGAATAACTAACACATATTACAAACACCGCGACATACATAAGTACACATGGGTTTCACCTGATGGGCTGCATAGGAATATGATTGATTATATATTAATTAACAGCAAATGGGCTAGTTCTGTTAGAAATACCAGGGCATATAGGGGAACTGAAATTGGATCTGACCATTACCTTGTTAAAAGTGTCTTGCAACTTAAACTTAAAAAGTGTTGTGCTAGGGTTAAAAAATTTGCTTTTAATATTGAAGCTCTGAAAGACCCAGTTATAGCCAAAGCTTACCATGATAGGTTACTTAGTCATTATGACAGTCATGGTATGCTTACTACTGAAGTTGAGGAAGAATGGGATCATTTTAAACAGGCTTTTTTGGACACTAACAGCACTCTTTTAGGAAAAAAGGAGCAGAAGAGAGAGAATTATCTGAGTGATAAGGCACTTGAGCTTATTTCGGAAAGAAAGAACTGCAGGAATGTCCTTAATCAATAACCTACTAGTCCTAATAGAAAGCATTACAGAGAACTTAATAAACGTGTAAAAGATCAGTTAGCTGCTGATAAGAATCTTTGGCTTGATGGTTTGGCTGACAAAGCCGAGAAAGCTGTTAGACAGATAACAGCAGAGAGCTGTACCTGATAGTTAAGGTTTTGTGTGGTACAAAACGGACAGGTATACAAGGATTGAAGGATAAAAAAGGTAAGGTTATAGAAGGTGAGGATTCTGTCATGGCTAGGTGGGCTGAGCATTTCAGTGATATTCTAAACAATGTGGTTAGTTCTATTCCCATTGTTTGCAATGATGATCGATGCATTGGTGGCTTTAATGTTGGCCCTATAACACAATCTGAAGTTATTTTGGCTGTTTCTAAACTTAAACTTCATAAATCCCCAGGGGTAGATGAAATTACTACAGAAATGCTTAGAGCTGGGAATGTTTCGGTTACCACTTGGATGACTGAAATTCTGAATGTCTTTTATGATAAAGGCATGGTTCCTAAGGATTTTACCAGAGCTATTGTTATCCCTATTTTCAAAAAAGGTGATCGCAGTTCTTGTGATAACTATAGGGGTATCAGCCTACTCTCTGTTCCAGGTAAAGTTCTTTCCGTGATTGTGCTTGATAGAATTAAAAATCTGGTTGACAGTAAATTGCGTGATGAGCAATGTGGATTCAGAAGTGGTAGGGGATGTGTGGATCAGATATTTTCACTTAGGCAGATTCTTGAGAAATGTTTAGAGTTTCAGAAACCTTTGGTTGCTAGCTTTGTTGATTTCAAAAAGGCTTTCGACTCTGTTGATCGTCATAATTTGTGGTTGATTGTGAAATCATATGGTATACCAGACAAGTTAGTTAACATAATGAAAGCTCTCTATAATAACACTGAGTCGTGTGTGAGAGTTGGTAAGGCTTGTAGCAATTGGTTTAGCATTACTTCTGGTGTTCGACAAGGGTGCATTTTGTCTCCTTTTCTCTTTAGCTTGGTTATTGATTATGTTATGCAAAATTCACTTAAAGGGAAAGATTTTGGCCTTAAATGGATTGGAGATACAAAAATTTCTGATTTAGATTATGCTGATGATTTAGCCCTTTTGGCAAATGATGTTGATGAGATGAACTCTTTCATTCGAGCTGTTGATGACACTGGTAGTAGAGTAGGTTTGGTTATAAACAGAGAGAAAACTAAAGTGATGAAAATTGGTCAGGCAGGCTGTGATTCAGTTAATCTGAATGGTTGCACCCTTGAGCAGGTGTCACAGTTTAATTATCTTGGGTGCTACGTAACAGATACTGGTGATGTGCGGCATGAGATTAACAGACGAATAGGGATTGCTGCCGGGACTTTTAAGAATCTATGGATAGTGTGGAGAAATAGGTGTATACACCTAAAGACTAAAATTAGACTGTATAATAGTTTGGTTCTTTCTAGGGTTAGTTATGGTAGTGAAACTTGGACCCTTTGTAAACAAGATAACAGGAAACTAGATGCTTTTGATTCCAGATGCTTACACAGTATCTTGGGCATTAGATGGTTCAACTTTGTAACTAATGATGAGGTTAGGCAAAGGAGTTTGCAACCTCCTTTAAGCAGCATATTGTGCAGAGAGAGACTCCATTGGTTTGGCAATGTTGCCCGTATGAATAATTATAGATTGGCGAATAGGGTTATGAACAGTGTGCCTAAAGGCCTCAGAAAGAGGGTGTGACCTAGAATGTTGTGGGCAGACAATGTCAGACAGGGCCTTCTTAGAATCGATGTGCAGTGGCCAGATGCAGCAGATGTAGCTCAGGATAGACTTGCTTGGAGAACTAAATTGCACGGTCTGGTTGGACCTCCGTAGCCCATGGCTGCTTGAGGATGATGATGATGTATCAAGTTTCTAACAAAAAATATTCAATTGAATCTTAATTTCATTTTTATATAACTATTAGTGATGTGTTTGTATTAATACGTTGAGAAATTTATTTTAAAACATACAATTGTGTTATGCATTTGATATTTCTTTGCATGATTCGGCTCGTGCCATTGTAAAAATTTCTTTTTGAGTTTTAAACAAACCTTCAATAAAACGAGTGAATATACACAAAGTTATAAACTGACTCAATATTTAAAAATATCCACAAAGTTCTTATCGCCATTAAACAGGTAAAATTGAAACTTTGGCGGCGGCGGCTGTGGTGGTGGTGGTGATGAAATAGTACATTACGGTACTTGTGTAAATAAATCTAACTGGCAAATAAAGTTATCCATTTTTATGAGTTAATAATGATGCCATGAAATCATTTATTGATTTATCACTATATTCTTTACAATTTTAATAAATGTAATGGAAGTGCACAAAAGATGGCATTAATGTGAAGCACAGAACCAAGATTGCAGACTTCTCGTGTGCCTAAAATCAAAAGTATAGATGGTGAGTTATGTGAATACTAGAGACTTAAGGATAAACAAAATAGTTTTAAAATCGAGGTATTCAATGTTACTTTTGACAGATGCATTATGGCACTGAAAACATGTTTTAAGAATTTAAATACAATCGCTGACAATTTCGTCCACCTACATCTGACACTTTATAAGTAGTAACTGATGGGGAGTAAAGGAGCTGCAGAATTCCCCAACAGGGAATATATATCCGACTTAACATCTTCATTTGGTGCTCAGCTTCTATCAATTTTTTTGTGTTTCCAAGTTTGGAAAATGAAATAGCAAAAAAGTCTAAGGGAAATGGCCAATTTATTGATTATTCAAAATTACTCTCTTATTTCAAGCTTTTGCAGATGTGTAACTGCTCCCTTGTTCTTTTTAACACCATGGTAACTATAGCAACATTGGAACACTCGTTTTCAAATTAAAATTGAAGAAAAACTATCTCAGAAGTAAAATGACAGAAGAAAGGTCATCAAAACTTGTCATTTTATCTATAGAAAATGAATGAGCACAAAAATTAAATATTAAGAAGATTGTTAAAACGTTTGCAGAAATAAAAGTAAGGAAAATCAGAATCTAGGCTGAACTAATAAAATTAAAATTTGTTTCATTAAAATTATTTTAATTTGTAAATATTTATGTAAATTTCGCAAAAGTTTTTCTTAGAAAATTCTATAGAACTATACGTTGCCCTCTATGGCAACATTAGGATGCTATAAATATAGAGATTTTGTACAATTGCATAAGGATAGTAACTAATGTGAGGACCAGAGATTTATAAGTATAGAAAATTGCTTTGGATAGGAGTACTTACTATTTCCTTCTGCAGAGGTCACATGGAATTCAAGAGTGACTTTTTGAAAGTTTGAGTGAAATTGCTGATATCCATTAAGTTTTGCAAATAGTATATTTGTCGTGAATATACTATTCTGAATTGCACATAATGCTTTGGAATATATTTTTATTAGGAAACTAGCAAATGTTCATTCACAGTAATCTTTGTTTAATAAGTCAGTAAACATTTCAAAACAAATTTAATTTTTATTATGTACTTAAAGTATTATTCTATTATTATTGATATATGGCTTTGAGAGAATGCTTATTTAACATATGGGAACGAATACATTTTTAATACAGGCTTGTGTTATTAATGGTTAATTAGGCTAAATAGGTTAAATTCAATATTGAATTAGGTCAAATTGGCTAAATTCTAGGAAAATTGTCCAATTATTCATTACAGATTCAAATAAGAATCTTTACAAATCTAGCAAGGATTAAACGGCCAGCACACATTTTTCTAATTAACTTTTAAAAAGTGACTCTGGGGGGCCATAAAGAAATGTTGCACCAGGGTCTAAGTTCATCATGATATGCCGCTCGGGTACCGACATATTACTATCTGCATTTTCTAAACTTTTCATTAGCTTGAATTTCAACTCTTAGAGGGTGCTATAGTTGGAAATGAAAAGATTTTTCTCTTTGAAAGCAAGCATTATATATTAACCAGAGGCAAATGAACTTTCCAGTTTAACATTGTAAAGTAGCTGAATTTTTTGTGAATTCTGTAAAAACATTAAACATCATTGAATTACTGAAGAACAGCGTGCCTACTTGAAAAGCATAAAGGTAACAGCTAAAGATCTAAACCTTGGTAGGGTGGCCATAAAAAAAAAAGGAAGGCCAGGTCTCTTTTTTCAATGGGTGGCAAATCAGGAGATCGAGTGGACCACGGAAAGATATGCACATTTGTTTTTCCTCAGATATCAACAGTTGCAGCTGCTGCATGGTGACTTGCATCGTCCTGCTGAAATATGGCATGTGGGGCAGTCTGTAAATAAAGAAGAGCTATTGGCTGTAAAATGTCTTTTATGTAACATGCACTGGTAATGGTGATGTGGATCCATGCTAGGCTGGATGTGCTTTCATACCAGATTGCATCCGACATCATAATCCCATGCATTGGTGCTGATTGCCTTATCTGAAATACACTCCTCTCGGCGCCTCTCATCAACCTGTCAGCAAAAGAGGATTCTGTCATTGGACTTGAACAGACAGAAGCAGGATTTATCAATGAAGATGATGTTGTACCATTTGTCACTTGATGCACCACTGGAGTCTCTCTTTTTGCTAGGGTGTCAGAGGTAGTCTTAGCAATGGTTGGAGGGCATGCAGTTCAAATTGCAATAAATGGCATTCAACTATTACTGCTGACAATGGAAGATATGTTACTGACCTCCACAGTTGGGCCAAAGCCATAGACAGGGGACAAAGCAATGTGTTATAGCCAGCCTTCAAAGATGGTGAACTTCATGTGGGGTTGCCAGTGGATGAGCTCCAGAGCCTTTCAATGTGTTCATTGCCCATCTTCAAACCATTCTCTGCATATTTAATGCACAACAGATACATTATATCCCATATGAGCTGCAATTTCTCAATACAAAAGATTGCCTTCTCTCATGCCAACAATACACCCTCTGTTGAACTCACTCACTTGGTGATATGGAGCTCATACCAGTCTGTGTGGCATATCTTAATAGCATCTGCACAGGAACTGATAAGCTGAACATGACTTTTGGTTGGATTGTTTTACCTCTGAGCAGAACTTTTTTGCACACAATGGGCTAAATGGCCAGGTCACAAGGACCCCGAAGGCTCAGAGAAGGTTGGGGGGAGGGACCTACTGGAACAGCTGTTGGGAGACAGATGGTAGCCTCCTATCAAGGCCATCCAGTGTTCTTTAACATGCACAGGGTATGACTCTCCTGCACACAGGCCACGGCTTAACGTCCCATCCAATGGATAGCAGCCTTTCTAAGCCCATCGGTGACTGTGGGCAGGGTGGGGAGTTTTGCAGAGATAACTCTCAATGCTGACCTAGCTGAGACTCAGACCTGGGTACTGCAGATTATGAGCCTGGAGCGCTACCGACTGAGTCACCCCCGCCCCACTGAACATATCTATCGCCCCTTTAAATACATGTGGGAATGCTCCAGTCCCACCCTTTCCAGAATTTTTCAATTGGTTTGTAGCCAACATGATTGCATGAATGATCTTGAAACTCTAATCACGTCTTCAGCAGTAGGTGCTAAGCTTGCCCCATACAACCTTGCTCTGTTCCTTCTTGGTCTGATTTTCATGAACAGCAGTGTAGATATAGTTGCATATTTAATTTTATCCTTTTAGAATACAACAACCATTTTAATCATTCACACTGTAGATCAGTGATCAGTGATCAGCAATCTAGACCAGTTAGTCATTTAGTGACCTGTCATCATAATATTACTATTACAGAGTGATTCAAAATTCGCACAACCCACATTAGAAAATTTCATTTATTCACAATTTACATTTACAAATTGTTAACAATTGGTGACTGCTGCAAATGCTGATTAAAATCCTCAAGTTTTTTATCACTTAATAGCATCGATTCAAATTTTTAGAGGAAAAATTGTCTTGAGCCAGGTGAGATACGAACCCACGACTTCCTGATAACATATCCACTAATAAATCAGCACTTTAGCATCGATTAAAATTTTAGAGGAAAAATTGTCTTGAGCTGGGTAGGATACGAACCCATGACCTCCTGATACATGTCAGGTGCTCTGGACCACTGAGCTACTGGCCACCGATCAAGATCTCCCCTAATTAGCGCTATGAACATTTATGTCTCATATAGGCGCTATTCAGGCAATCTAGCCACAAGCGGCTTTTTATTTGCCAATAGATGGAAGCATGTGATTGCAAGTATGCTAATGATAAATAATGAAATAAACTCGAGATATACCATATCCAATAATAAATCAACACTTTAGCATCAATTCAAATTTTAGAGGAAAAATTGTCTTGATCCAAGTGGGATATGAACCCACAGCCTCCTGATAACATTTCAGGTGCTCTGGACCTGGCTCAAGACATATATTAATATCCCACCCAGCTCAAGACAATTTTTCCTTTAAAATTTGAATCGATGCTAAAGTGCTGATTTTTTAGTGGATATGGTATACATCAAGTTTATTTCATTATTTATCATTAGCATACTTGTAATCACATGCTTCCATCTATTGGCAAATAAAAAGCTGCTTGTGATTAGATTGCCTTAATAAGCACCTATATGAGACATAAAAGAAATGTTCGTAGTGCTAATTAGAGGAGATCTTGATCGGCGGCCGGTAGCTCAGTGGTAACCCTAAAGTGAATTCTACTCTAGCATATCCTTCAGTCACAGCAATAGTGGCCAAAATAGGCATTGGAGAGGCAATGGTACAAGCCATTTTTGCCTACAGCTACCAAGCCAAGACATCAAAGCTCCACTGAATGAGATTCAAAGCATTCTCATAGAACTCAGGTATAAATACCTGATAGTGACGCGTAATAATATGTGTGGCAATCCTGGTGTACCGATATTCAAGATAGCATACCATCTTGAGGGAGCTGCCACTGAACCACAATCCACTAGCCAGGTACTTTCTATCACTGATCTTGCCTTCTACGATCTTACCTGCTGCAGGAGAAGACCTGTAGAAGAGAGAAACAACAACTGCTTAACAGCCTGTCTGAAGATATAATCATTGAGGTGCAGTAAGTGGGATCTTTTAGAATTTAGAAACTTGCTTGCCTAGGAATATGCCAAATCACTCACTGATTTTTGTCCGAAATATATAGTCAAAATGTAAAAGATGGTATCTTTTAAATTTAGAAGCCAAACTTGTGTAGAAGTCCTATCTTTTTGGGTCCTCCGTAGCAGAGACTCCCAGGCTGTCCCATCGATGAGCCATGCCTAATCGGTTCCCCAAGCCTTTCAGCATGACCCTCAACTTCATCCTCTCCATCGAGCCAGGCAATCACAGCCCGCTCGCCGTCTCAGCTCTGACAGTGCCGAGGCTGCATCGGAGCACACTTGACCAGAGCCTCCCAAACCAGTCAGCAGCCCTTCAGCAACCCCGACAAAGCTGTTAGCCTACCGGGGTTCACAAGACCGCAGTGCCCAGACCCCACTTCATAGAGGAACCTAAGACCCCCCACCACGAAAGCCATGTTCTGCCTAAAGATCTCATGTGGGACTCTTAGTTTGGCTGTTCCATCGATAAGCCCGTCGACCAGGTTAGCCACGCCTGGTCGCGAGCATCCAACTTCTACCTCTCCATTGTGAGTGGGCCGAAGCCCCCCCAATGAACAATCTTCCAACCCACAATATCATTGAGACCGCATCGATGAGCCCACTGGACAGGGTTCTCTAGGCCCTGTCTGCAGACCCCCCAAGTACGGCCCCTCAACCGGGGATGCAACCCCCAGCTTCGCTGGGAACAAGTCAATAAGACCACTGGACCAGCCCCACCCAGTACCAGTCCGCAGTCCTTCAACAGGCCTCCTCCACCAGGGGTCACAAGATATCATGAGCTCCAGAGTGCCAGCGATCCAAACCCAACTTCTCAGAGGCACCGTAGCCCCCACCCCCACATCAAGGTGGTCCCACTTCAGGGGGGTCCTGATAGTGACACCTCTGGTTAATACGGGGTGGGAAGTGGGTCCCGAAGGACCCACTCCCCATGGGGAAAGCACGTGCTCCATCTCACGACACTACACGTGCATAGCAACTAGAGGCTTGCAAAAAGAAGGTGAAGTTTGTCTCAGGGGAGACCAGTAGGGACATGGAGTATGGGTGGTGTTAAAGGGGGTGCTGAGTGCAGCCCGGGAAGAAGGTAGGAAAATAAGTCCAAGAGAGACAGCAGCCACGGGGCTCAAAGGAGAGAGTCCCGGAGCTGGCAGACAAGCCAGCCTATGTCCCTCAAGTGTGCCCTGACATGGGCACTCTCAATGGACACTGAGACCAGTTCGCCTGCTACCTCATTGATTGCTTGGGAGTCCCTGAGTTCGTTAGCGAACCCTTCTGTGAATGGGCACCTGAGGATATAGTGCCCAACATCTGCGTCTGGAGCCCCACAGCCGCAGTAACTGTGGGTAGAGATTTTAAACCTCTCCAGGTATTTGGGGAAACTCCCACGTCCTGTTAGGACCTGCGTCAAATAGTGGTCAGAGGACATCAGGGATAGACTGACCCTTTTCAAGAATGTCTTTGTTTGAAGACCATTCTCAGTCGTATCCCAGAGCCTCTGCCACTCCTGAATGGTACCTTGGCCAATTATAGACTTCAGGGTAGTTTTTGAAGTCTTTACCGCTATCACAGGTTGAGTGTTATTACCTGCGGAACGGGCCAGTTGGTCGGCCCGCTCATTTCCTTCATGCCCTACATGTGCCCTGATCCAGGAGAAGGATACCCTGGGCATGCTCTGATTACCCAGGATGCACTTGATCTCATTCACTATCTGATGCCTGTTGGTTGCATCTTCAAGTGCATGCAGAGCCGCCTGGCTGTCCGTGTACAGCCTTATGTTGTTGTCTAGACCGCCGTCATTGAGGGCCCAGTGAAGGGCCTCTCTGATAGCGAGCAGCTCTGCTTGGAAGGCTGAGCCATTATTTGAAACCTTCCTCTGAAAATCATACACTTTGGCCCCTTGATTGAAGACAGTGAAGGCTATACCCACACCCTCCTCGCTCTTGGAACCGTCGGTGTATATTTCAATATCTGTACCTGATGGTAACTCCGTGGACCAGGGCACACATAGTCTCCTTGTGGGATGTAGATCCCACTTAGCAGTATTTGTCTCATATTCCTCAGGGTCATACTGGACTCCGAGGAATGTTGCTTTCTCCTTAGCCTGCGTGACTCTGAATATGGTCGCTTCTTTACCGACCGTCAAAAATAGCGGAGGGATCCCTGCGAGCACCAGGAGGGCATCCGTAGATGTTGTCCTATAAGCCCTGGTGATTCGCAGTAAAGCTGGTCTTTGGGTGGCGAGCAGCTTTCTGCACATTATGGCGTGGTTCGTCGGGCGCCACCAGGCACCCGCACCATATGTCAGGATCCTCTCTGTTCCCCTTAGATAGATTTCTTTGAGGACCTCACTTCTGAGTCCCCATGAGACGCAAGCCATACGCCCCAGCTTACATATAATGTTGGTGCATTTAGCTTTCAAGTCCTGCAGGTGTGGGATCCAGCTCATCCTCTCATCCAGAGTGATCCCCAAGTATTTTAAAGTCGTCATGTGGTGGATGTTTGCGCCATTTAATTTGAAAATGGGATACCTCTTCTTGAGGACACCCTCTTTTGCAATTGTCATTGAAGTTGTCTTCGCAACGCTGAACCCAAGCTTGTTGCGATGACACCAACCTTCTAGTGTTTTAATGGCTGCATTGCCAGCGACCTCAAGATTTGCTCGTGAGGACGCTGATATGACAAGCAGCAAGTCGTCCGCGTAAGCCTGGAGCCAGACTCCCTCGGGCATAGTCAACTCCAGAGCAGTATCAGCGACTAAGTTCCAGAGGAATGGTCTGCTGCACGACCCTTGTGGGCAGCCTCTTTCCAAGTTTCTTGAGGCTGTTCCGCTAGCATGCGAATATGTGACCACCCTCTCTTGGAGGTAATTGGCCACAAGCGTGAAGATGTTCCTAGGGCAGAAACACTCCTTCAATTTTGTCAGAATCGCAGGCCACCAGACATTGTCGAACGCGCCCATCACATCCAAAGCAATGAGAGAGGTGTGCAACTTGTGCACTTTATTTACCTGAGCGATGTCCACCACCTGTTTGATAGCAGCGGTGGTGGACTGGTCCGTCCTGAACCCAAATTTCTTGTGGCAGTGGTGGTACATCCTGTTGGTCAGGAGTTTATCCAGCACCTTTCCCAACACCGGCAGCAGACATATTGGTCTGTATGATCTCGCGTCAGCCGGATCCCTACCTGCCTTGTTTAAGAGGACAAGGTCAGCCTGTTTCCAGGCGGTTGGGAAGGCTCCCAGATTCAAGCATTTGTTGAAGAGCTGGGTGAACAGTTCTTTATGTTCATTAAACACCTGAGAAACAATCTCCACAGTCAGACCATCGTTACCCGGGGCCTTGTCCCGGGCCATTTCTCTGATTACCTCTCTCACCTCCTCTTCCGTAAATGGAACGTCGTCCGGCGTGTCCGGCGGAATCCTGCAATTTTCCCTTAGGAGCCGATGTTCTGCATCATCAGAACTCCCATCGTCAGTGGGAAACAAATTGTCCAAGAGCACCTGGATAGTTTCGCAAAAGGAAGAGGTCTTGGATCCATCTTCCTTGCGAACATATGCAATATCCAGGGGTTTAAAATCCCTTTCTGTGGCTAGCTTATACTGTAAAGTAAAAGGGTTTTGTGCAGAGACATCACTGCAGAATTTCTGCCAGGAGGTCAGCTGCGCCTGACGTATTGCGAGCTTATATTTTGCCTGCTCCCTCCTGTACACCTCCTCTCTGGTACTTCTCTCCCCAGTCCTGCATCTTTGAAATCTCCTTCTAAGAGCTCTCACCCTTTTCCTTGTAATGCTGAGCTCGGGTGTCCACCAAGGCACTGATTTTCTTCCTGCTCTGGGCTGCTTCTTGTACCCGAAGGTTGCCTCGCAACCAGCACTTAAAATCCTCGTCACCTCACTAATGATGTTATTTAGTGAATCGCAATCTCCAATATTGCAGACACTCTGGCCGATCTTCGCCAGTTCCGGTGACACACAGTGTAAGAGCTTACACCAGTCAGGAGCTCTACCCACCGCAAACCGTCGTGCATATTGTGGGGAAGATGTTGTTCCACCCACCTGGAACACTATATAGTTGTGGTCGCTGTTACTGACCTTATCGCTGACACACCAATTCCGGATCATAGGATGCAACCTAGGTGTTACTAGGGTCAAGTCTATCCAGCTGCGACCTCTTGGGCCGTTAAAAGTAGCTGGCGTATCTATTTCATTTAGTAATAATAGATCAGCAGAGTTGATAAAGTCCAGAGTCATATCACCTCTGACATCTTGTCGGTTTGAACCCCACAAGGGATGCTTCGCATTGAAGTCCCCGCCTATTATAAAGCTCTTAGAATTAACACGAGTTAGGACGTTTTGCAACTCGGTTAATAAGTCCTCAATGTTATTATTAGGAGGACAGTAGATGGAGATGGCGTGTACTAATAATCGCCCATAGCCGATCTCCACTACTACAATAGTATCAGTGTGATATGCCAGAATGGCATTCACCTTGGGGTTCAGAACGACAACTCCAGCCTTCGGCTTGGTACCTTTTATACAAAATAGCCTACTGGACAGAGGGAGCCCCCTTATGACATTCTCTGTGCAGTAAGGTTCTTGCACAAGAGCAATGTCGACTCCTTCTTCCTTTATCTCCTGGCTGAGTTGGGCCATAGCTGCCCTTGCCCCGTTTAAATTAATCTGGAGAAAATTCAGACTTGCCCACGGACCACCAAGAAGCCTACTTCCCATAGTCGGTGCGCCTATGCAACAACTTAATTTCATGACAGTACGCATTTCATGTCCATCGCACTGTGGCCAATATCATATTTGGCACCGTGCTCCTTATTTGCCTTATTGCATACGATGCACTTCGGTTTGGGTTTCGTGCACTCCTTGTATGAGTGCTTACCCGCACACTGCGAACACCGTTGTGTCTTTAGCTCACACTCACTCTGCTTGTGCCCAAATGCATAGCATTTGTAGCACCGCAGGACTCTAACATAATCTTTTACGTAGCACCGTGACCAGCCTACATTAATTTTACCTACTTCGAGTATCTTTCTATGAGAGGCACTACTGGCCTCGAAAACCCAGTGGACCGTATTGTCCACTCGGGCTTTCATCGAGAACATTGGTGTTAAGTCCCCTTCTTCATCATTCAGCCTGTTCTGGATGCGTATGACCCTCTGGAGGTCCTCGCGGGGGATGTCCTTATCCACACTGCATACCATGATTTTAGGCTTCAGCCTTACGACCGATTTAGCCTCTAAAATTCCCTTGAGTGACTCGTGGCTTTCAATTGCACTCTTAAGGCTAGCCTGGTCACTCTCTGAGCTGCACTCCACAATGACCCCGTTAGCCCTCATCGGCTTAACGGTCATGACCCCCAGGTTTAGGTCTGTGGGGTTAATATTTCCTTTGAGACTATCCCTCACCTCTAATGCCGTCTTTTCTTTGTTTTTAGAAAAGATCAGCAGGGTATGTCTCTGCTTTTTTTCAGGGGGAGTGGGCTTTTTAGCCACCACCGAACCGCCCTTTCCATGTCCCTGCCTACCAACAGCCTTTGTGTAGGTTGGTGGCCTCTCCTTCCTCTCTGGTGGACGTGCAGCCCGCTCTAAAATTTGTCCTCTCATGGTTGCAATTTCTAGTTCTTGCTTGCAGACTATGGCGTGTAGCTTACGAGCCACACCCATAACTGCGTCCCTTAGCTCACTATCTGCTCTTTGGCGGAACATCTCCACCGCAAGTTCCTCCAGAAGGCCAGCAGCATTTGCCAGCCTTCCTGAGCCCTTCTCCTTATTGCTGGGCTCTTTCTGACTATCCGGGGCTACCTCCTTGGCTAAGCACCCTTCATCCCCGCCGTGACTTGGGTCCTCTCCTTCCTTTGGAGGCCCATCTACTTCTATAGTACTGTTTGTGGTGGGAGGAGGAGTCTCCGTGACTTCCTCCACCACAACCTCAAGATCAGCAGCCTCCTTGGGCTTGCTGTCTTTTTTACCTGTCCGCTTCTCACTATCTCCTGTCACCATCATTGCCTTTTTAGACTTCATGGTGGGTTTAAAAATTTTCAACCCAGACGGTCTCCACCCACAACAGAGTCCTACAAGGGGAGGCCTCAGAGTTAAATTCGTCGCTCGAGGTACCTCAGAGATGCGCCCAGGTTATACCCAGACTTCGGATCTCCCCTCGGACCAGAGCATGATCCGGACCGAGGCCCGGTACTAGTCCGGGTCCCGGTCCGGACCCAGCCCCTATCGTCAAGAATCACCTCCACCCGGTTGACACCGCAACCGCCCCTGACCCACCCCGGTCAAGGGGTGGGACAGGGGATGCCTCACGAACCGATTGATCCAAGTGTGCCAGCTCAGACCTCCCGTTTTAATGAAGCGGAGGCCAAGGACAGTGTATTGGGATACCAGCTTGCCTGTTCCTCAACTGCCAGGACCCTCTTTTCCATGTTACGGGTCTCCACCCATGGTAAACAGGTGGGCCACTCATAGGTGTGGCGACCATGATACAATCTCCCCACCTCGCCCATCAGGGCACAATCCAAACCTAAGCACTGGCCACATTTTCCCTATTAGATAAATTGTCCAATTTGAACAATCTCGGCCAGTCTCCTCCCTTGAGTCCAAATAGGAAGTAGGCCCGCGCCCCAGGGATGTCTTGAGGCGCGCATTCCGGGTAGAGTCCATCCTAACCTCCACCTGGAATTGGAAAAATCAGAGGCGTAAAAATGGGGGAGGATGGGAGTCCCCTGTCCAAAGGACCAGGACTCCCATCCTTCCCCGTGTTAATGAAACGACCTCAGCCTAATCTCTACGAATGATATGATTTTGAGACCAGTGAACCTAAAAAGAAAATAAAAACGGGTTTGGAGAGGAACCTGTGCCTTTTGACACAGGCCACCTCTCCCCTTTAACAACAGACCTGTAATATCGGCTCTCCCCATAGCCACAGGCGTCTGTACGCCTTTACCTTTATAGTGTGTTCACCATCCACACTTTCCATTTCCTAAACATTTACTGCAGTCATTCTAAGAACCTTGACTGCAGTAATTAAAATTTTTACAACTTTTTCGTCCATCACATCAACTTAATTTCACACCTCCATTCCAATCATACACCCAATCTTATGTGCTGCCCTCTGCACTGTTCCATCACTCATTGGTTACCTTCACTCCATTCCTCTTGTCCTCTTTTACAGCCCACCTCCAGCTGTGCTCAAGGCAGGGGACTTATACCTGTGGCAAACACCCTCTGCTGGGTTTTCTGTGACAGGATGTTAGAGGAGATAAAATCCTGGATTTTATAAATGCCACAGACCCGATCCTATTAAATGAGTTTGGTATTCCAGGTACATTTCTGGGCCCAAGGGGATCGATCTGACCAGTGGTATCACAGACAGCAAGTCTAGTTAAAGACTGGTGCATTGCATATAAGATCACTTGCAATAACCACAAGTACAAAGCATTTGAACTTAGGGACATAACACTGTCCCCACCTATCACCCAGAGGTATATAGTGAAAAGCCCCAAATGGTTGAAGCTTGAGTAGGAGGTAGCAACTCACTTGTAACTGCTGAATAGATAACTTCCTAATATCTGTGACAAAACTCTCTGGAAGACATCACTACCAGGTCATGGATGTAATTAGAGCTGGCTGCTATGCCACTTTTGGCTATGAAGGTCAAAGACAGAAACACCATTCTGTGCCATGGTGGACACCAGAGCTTAGTATAAAAAGAGAGAGGATGCAAGCTCTTCACAGGCAATACCAAAAATAGGAATTCCAAGGGCAAAAACTATAGCAAAGAGCAAGCTGAGTACAACTGGCAATTATACAGGCAAAATATGAATTGTGGAAGAAGTACTGCACAAAGGTAACTGCATACAACCTATTCACAATGCAGTTAAACTTAGCCACTGGAAATAGTGTACATATTACAAAGGAAGATGGGTCACGGACCACTTCCTTCATGGAAACCCTCGATTACATGATGGTGAGCTCATCCCATCAGACATTAGGAGCTTGGATGATGAAAATCAATCAACACTTCAAAGACTCAGTGATGCAGAGTCACCATACATGGAAGATGACCTTCCATTCACATTTGAGGAGATATGGGATGCAATCAAAACATGCCTAAGGGAAAGGCACCAGGAGCAGATGGTATCACAGTTGACGTGGTGACCAAACTATTTAGAAACCACAGAGGGTTTATGACACAAATCATACAATCATTGTTATACAAATGTATAACAAGTGCCTAAAACTAGGCTACTTCCCTCAACAATGGAAAAGCAAGACTGGTTTTATTTAATAAGTGAGAGAGGGGGAACCAGAATTGAAAAGTGAAGTTGTACAAACAGATCTGCCTCCTGCCAGTATTAGGCAAAATACTGAATAAGTTAGTCACAAACCCAGAGGCATACTGAGAGCCCCCGCAAACCCTGCGATGGAGTCAGGGGCTGCCAAAAAATGCAAAATATATGGTGAAACTTAATATACAACTACTTATAGGGATGCAGATTTTTTTTTCTATAGCTTTGAATGAATAACAACAAACCACGAACAATCAGCTTCATTTTCCCTACTAAAAATTCCTCTCCTTGCAGGTCAGAACTTATTGTCTCAAAGCTTGAGCTTGGTCATGAACTTCTTTAATGTAAGACCCCGACAGTCATGTGAGACATCATTTTTTTCTGTCTGACTAACGATTTCTTGCAATAAGTCCAACCTCCTATTTTAACTCTTAAGACTAGAATGTTTCTAATATTACACTATTTTTTTTTCAATTTTTCCCTATTGCTTTGCTGCTCTTTTATTATTTTTAGCTCGTTTTCAGAAAAACAAGCTAAAGATTTTGCTTCGTCGTCTGTCAGTCCATCTGTAGACATCAAACGTTTTTGTTTTTTGGAACAAATTATAAATTCTTTTTGGGGTCAATAAATATCGTTGAAATATTACTATTTGCACTTTCAGAATCTCACAAAAGCTAAAATTGCATCCTCTAAAGGTACAAAAATTTTAAAATTGCAAAATTTTAAACTAATATTCCAAGCAATGTAGTAATGTAATTAACATTAGAAATTAGAAATTGTGGTAGTGAAATGTAAATATCATGAAGTTTGCACTGACAACACTGACCTTTACCTTTGAGGAAAATGCAATTTTTTCTTTGTGTTATGTGATAATTGTTTGTTTTCAGAGATAAATTGACAATTCTATTTGGATTGGATAGGTATTGATAAACTATTATAATTCACATTTTTTAGAATCTCCCAAAAGCTTTAATTAACCCTCTGACAGTGTGAAATTTTGAAAATTTCAAAATTTTAATTGAATATTGCAAACCATCTATTTCAGCTAGAAATTCGATATTTTAGTGGTGGCTTGTGATGGGTTAGGTTGTTTTACCTCTGAGCAGCACTTTTTTTGCACACAGTGGGCTAAATGGCTAGGTCATAAGGACCCTGATGGCTCAAGAGAAGGTTGGGGGGGAGAGGACCCACTGGACAGCTGTTGGAAGACATGGCAGCCTCCTGTGAAGACCATTCAGCATGTTCTTTAATATGCATAGAGTATGGCTCTCCCACACACTGGGGCTATGGCTTAAACTCCCATCTGACAGATGGCATCCTTTCCAAGCCCATTGGTACGTGCTACTGATTGAGGGCAGGGAGGTTGAGATAAATCTCAACACTCGCCCAGCTGTGACTTGAACCTGGGAAATGCAGATGATGAGCCTGGCATGCTACCAAATGAACCAACCCTAACCCTCGTGTGTAATGATGATAATCATCATCCTCCTCCTCAAGCAGCCATGGGCTATGGAGGTCCAACCAGACCATGCAGTTTAGTTCTCCAAGCATATCTGTCTTGAGCTATATCTGCTGCATCTGGTCACTGCACACCAATTCTAACTAGGTCCTGTTTGACATTGTCTGCCCACCACATCCTAGGTCTCTCCCTCTTTCTGAGGCCCATAGGCACACTGTTCATAACCCTATTCGCCAATCTATAATTATCCATATGAGCAACATGGCCCAACCAACGGACTCTCTGCACAATATGCTGCTCAATGTCTAACCTCATCATTCCTTACAAAGATGAACCATCAAATGCCCAAGATACTGCATAAGCATCTAGAATCAAAGGCATCAAGTTTTCTGCTTTCTTGTTTACACAGCGTCCAAGTTTCACTGCCATAACTAACATTAGAAAGAACCAAACTATTATACAGTTTAATTTTAGTCTTTAGGTGTATACGCCTATTTCTCCACACTCTCCATAGATTCTTAAAAGTCCCAGCAGCAATCCCTATTCGTCTGTTAATCTCATGCCACACATCACCAGTATCTGTTACATAGCTCCCAAGGTAATTAAACTGTGACACCTGCTCAAGACAGCAACCATTCAGATTAAATGAATCACAGCCTGCCTGAAAATTTTTCATCACTTTAGTTTTCTCTCTGTTTTTCTCTTAGTTTTCTCTTTGTTAACATTATGAAAGCTCTCTATAATAACACTGAGTCGTGTGTGAGAGTTGGTAAGGCTTGTAGCAATTGGTTTAGCATTACTTCTGGTGTTCAACAAGGGTGCATTTTGTCTCCTTTTCTCTTTAGCTTGGTTATTGATTATGTTATGCGAAATTCACTTCAAGGGAAAAATTTTGGCCTTAAATGGGCTGGAGAAACGAAAATTTATGATTTAGATTATGCTGATGATTTAGCCCTTTTGGCAAATGATGTTGATGAGATGAACTCTTTCATTCGAGCTGTTGATGACACTGGTAGTAGAGTAGGTTTGCTTATAAACAGAGAGAAAACTAAAGTGATGAAAATTGGTCAGGCAGGCTGTGATTCAGTTAATCTGAATGGTTGCAGTCTTGAGCAGGTGTCACAGTTTAATTATCTTGGGAGCTATGTAACAGATAATGGTGATGTGCGGCATGAGATTAACAGACGAATAGGGATTGTTGCCGGGACTTTTAAGAACCTATGGAGAGTGTGGAGAAATAGGCGTATACACCTAAAGACTAAAATTAGACTGTATAATAGTTTGGTTCTTTCTAGGGTTAGTTATGGTAGTGAAACTTGGACACTTTGTAAACAGGATAACAGGAAACTAGATGCTTTTGATTCCAGATGCTTACGCAGTATCTTGGGCATTAGGTGGTTCAACTTTGTAACTAATGATGAGATTAGGCAAAGGAGTTTGCAACCTCCTTTAAGCAGCATATTGTGCAGAGAGAGACTCTGTTGGTTTGGCCATGTTTCCCGTATGAATAATTATAGATTGGCGAATAGGGTTATGAACAGTGTGCCTAAAGGCCTCAGAAAGAAGGGGAGACCAAGGATGCGGTGGGCAGACATTGTCAAACAGGACCTTGTTAGAATTGGTGTGCAGTGGCCAGATGCAGTAGATGTAGCTCAGGATAGACTTGCTTGGAGAACTAAATTGCACGGTCTGGTTGGACCTCCATAGCCCATGGCTGCTTGAGGATGATGATGATGTTATAACTAAACCTACTCTACTACCAGTTTCATCAACAGCTCGAATGAAAGAGTTCATCTCATCAACATCATTTACCAAAAGGGCTAAATCATCAGCATAATCTAAATCAGAAATTTTCGTATCTCCAGCCCATTTAAGGCCAAAATCTTTCCCTTGAAGTGAATTTCACATTACATAATCAATAACCAAAGAGAAAAGGAGACAAAATGCACCCTTGTCGAACACCAGAAGTAATGCTAAACCAATTGCTACAAGCCTTACCAACTCTCACACATGACTCAGTGTTATTATAGAGAGCTTTCATTATATTAACTAACTTATCTGGTTGTCTCTCACAATCAACCACAAATTATGACAATCAACAGAGTTGAAAGTCTTTTTGAAAGCAACAAAGCTAGCAACCAAAGGTTTCTGAAATTCTAAACATTTCTTAAGAATCTGCCTAAGTGAAAATATCTGATCCACACATCCCCTACCACTTCTGAATCCACATTGCTCATCATGCAATTGCATGTCAACCAGATTCTTAATTCTATAAAGCACAATCATGCAAAGAACTATCCCTGGAACAGAGAGTAGGCTGATACCCCTATAGTTATCACAAGAACTGCAATCACCTCTTTTGAAAATAGGGATAATAATAGCTCTGGTAAAATCCTTACGAACATGGTCATAAAATAATATCTTTATCATAAATAATATAATAATAATCTTTAATAATAATCTTTATCATAAAAGATATTCAAAATTTCAGTCATCCAAGTGGCAACCGAAATATTCCCAGCTCTAAGCATTTACGTAGTAATTTCATCTACCCCTGGGGATTTATGAAGTTTAAGTTTAGAAATAGCAAAAATAATTTCAGAATGTGTTATAGGGCCAATTTAAAGCCATCAATGCATCTATCATCATTGCAAACAATGGGAGCAGAACTAACCACATTGTTTAGTACATCACTGAAATGCTCAGCCCACCTAGCCATGACAGAATCCTCACCTTCTATAACCGTACCTTGTTTATCCTTCAATCCCTGTATACCTGTCCATTTTCTACCACACAAAACATTAATATCTGGTACAGCTCTCTGCTGTTGTGCTGTCTAACTGCTTCCTCAGCTTTGTCAGCCAAGCCAAAGATTCTTGTCAGCAGCTAACTGATCCTTTTACATGTTTATTAAGCTCTCTGTAATGCTTTCTATTAGGACTAGTAGGGTTTTGATTAAGGACATTCCTGCAGTTCCTTCTTTCTGAAATAAGCTCAAGTGCCTTATCACTTAAATAATTCTGCCTCCTCTGCTCCTTTTTTCCTAAAAGAGTACTGTTAGTTTCCAAAAAAGCCTGTTTAAAATGCCCCGTTCTTTCTCAACTTCAGTATTAAGCAAACCATGACTGTGATAATGACCAAGTAACCTATCATGGTAAGCTTTAGCTGTAACTGGGTCTTTCAGAGCTTCAGTATTACAGGTAAATTTTTTAACCCTAGCACAACACTTTTTAAGTTTAAGCTGCAAGACACTTTTAGCAAGGTAATGGTCAGATCCAATTTCAGCTCCCCTCTATGACCTGGTATTCCTAACAGAACTAGCCCATTTGCTGTTAATTAAAATATAATCAATCATATTCTTATGCAGCCCATCAGGTGAAACCCATGTGTACTTATGTATTAGTTATTCTGAAACTATTGAGTTTACTTACCTGTAGGAGACGTTGCCCATTGCAGCTATCAATACCAAAAATGCCTATTACTCCTACCGGGGTTTATATTGGCAGAAACAATTTGACCCTTTACCCTCCAGGGTAGGTGGTAAAATGCAACTTTTTGTTCGAGAGATTAATGAAAAATTATTTTTGAGTTGAATAGATACTAATGAAATATTATCAATCATAGTTTTCAAATCCTCAAAATGGTCTTAATTTACTATTGTTAGAGGGTGCTAAATGAAAATAACGTGAAACTTGAAATAATATTTCAAATGACATATTTATTGCAAATATTAGAAATTCTGGTGAATGTGTTGATAAAGAATGGAATAATTTTATTATGTGTTTTAATTAAATTTGATCAAAATTTGACTGGTTGCTCCTTATTTTTATCAATTTAGTATTTAATTTTAAAATGCTAAAGAATATTTCAATATAGTAGTAATAAATTATTTTACTTTATATGGCAAGTATCTGCTCTAGGGGGTATTTATTTTATTTTATTTATTTATACATTTGATGATTTGCCCCTTAACCCTAGGGATAAGAAAATTCAACTTTTTCATTTTAAGGGATAAATGTGATATGCTTTTGGCATTTTATGGGGCTAATAATATATTACTATTTACATTTCCCAATCACCCATTAGAATGAAGTACTACTGTTGAAGGGTACAAAAATTCATAAAAGTTCAGTTTCCCTAAAATGAGTGCCCCATATTCACCAGAGGCAATATGTTATCATTATAATTTTTCAATAGAGGGGAAAATGAATCATATTCAAAATAACTGAGTTGAAACTATGTTTTGTTTATTATATATTGTGTTTATTATGTTGTTATGATACGAATTTTTTTATGTTCATCTGAAAACAATTGAAGAAATATTTTATGAAGAAAGTGGTAAAAATTATTCATTCTAGGCTCTGGACCTAAAATAAATTAAGGTGTAGAGGGTGGTGGGAGGTCAAGTGTTTGAATCAATCCAGAAAAAGGTAGGGGTAAAATTCATGAAAAATGAGTGAAATATGCCCAAGTTTAATAAATTTTGGTCTCCATACACATACTATGTAGCATTCTCAAGAGGTCTTCCCCCTGAGATCAGGCTCTGATCCATCCCAAAATGTCAAATTATCAATTGCGAAAACTAAAATATATCAGATATTTATTAAAATTCGAAGGAAAGTGTGCTGAATTAAAGATTAAAATAACTCTATAAACACTATAGGTGTGGGCTAATCACAAGGCATCAGGAAAAACAATCAGCTGATTGACAACTAATGGAGTAACCGAAAGTCAAATATCAGTGCAGTGAAGTTTTGTTTAATTGATCATACCTGCATTGCCTTCATACTGTGTTTTTCTTGAGAGAGCCTCTTCAGTTGTACAAGGAAGAAAAGTCTGGATTGTGTGCTGTTCTTCCCAGGAGCTGGTGCTGTGATGTTATTAATCAGCACTTTACTGCCTCTGTGGTATGAGTCACTGGGTGTCTGACGATTCTTAACTTTGTGCTCCTATTAGTGCACTGAGTAGTGCACTATAAGCAGTTGCTTATACAAGATATTTGTGACTAGGCATTGAAATGCATTTTGTACCATCCACTTTGGCAGGTCATCAGGCAAGCACTGTCCTGGCAGTGGCATGTGTTGGAAACAGAACTTCCTTATATCTACTAAGTTCCATGGGACCCTTCCCATGGAACTTAGTCACAGACTTAGCACTAGAACTGACCCTGCAGAAGGGCCATGGCTCCAAGCCTATGCTGATGACTTGCTGCTTATAATATCTGCCTCCTACAGAGAACATCTAGAGATAACAGGCAATGCAGCACTCATAATACTGGGGGAGTGGAGCAGAAAGTATAAGCTGGACTTCAACCCCCAAAAGACGACATCTATGTCCATGGTGAAGCAGGTGTCCTAACCAAAAGACACCCTTTCTTCAAGATAAACAACAGCAGCATCAGCCATGCAAAGATGATGAAGTAGCTTAGGATCACGCTTGATGAGAGGATGAGCTGGATCTCCCCTCTGCAGGACCTCAAAACATGGGAGGGGGGGGATATTATGAATAAACTGGGTAGAATGGCACGAACCTCTTGGCTAGGGCCTTAGGGGAGAGATCCTTAAAGAAATTTATCTCAGGGGCACAAAAAGGATCTTGACACATGTAGTGGGTGCCCGGTGGTGTCTAGAAGACAACTTCACAATGTGCTGCAAGATATTAGAGGTGCAATGCCTACAGAATGACATCTACAGATGGAGATAGCAGGAATCCCTCTCCTGCATTCCCAAAAAGGCAGTCATATTCATAATCTGTAGTTGAAGGGAAAAAAGTAATATACCTTAGAGTCTAACTGGATAGGAGTCCTTTGAGCAAGATGGACCTCAATGGAGTATCCATCCAGCAAAGAGAACCAGTGCACAATGGTCCACAGAGCTGCCAACGATGAAAGGTATGGAAATCTATATGAATAGCTCCAAGAGCGAGGATGATGCGGGTATAGCTTATATGGTCTTTGTTCAGGGAACAAATGTGTATGACTATCAGAGGAAGGTATCTGAAAATGGTACAGCCTTCGAAGCAGAGTTACTTGCCATCAGAGAGGCCCTTAAGTGGACCCTCAATGATGGACATCAGTAGACCAACATTTGGCTGTATACCAACTGCCAAGCAGCTCTCAAGGCCCTTGAGGATGAGACCAACAGGTATCAGACAATGATGGAAATTAAGCATCTCTTAGAACACCCATGCAAACCCAACATCACGTTTTCATGTTGCAATGCTCCAAAAGATTGTTAAACTTCTTTTCTTTGGACCTTTTGACTGATCCAAATTTAACTATACTTCCAGATAGTACTGTGCGCCAGGCAATATTAACTTGCCAAATAAAGTTAAATGAGGGTTCGCTAAGCATATGGGCATTACTTATTGAGTAAGAAATCAAAAGATTGTTAAATTATTAAAGTTAAATCTTAATTAAAAAATCCATTATCATTGCTCAAGAGAAAAAAATAGCAAAGTCAAAATATTTCATATAACAAAGTTTATTTCCAAAAAATTCAAGATTCACCAAATAAACTGATGAATACAAAAGTCTGAGCAACTAAAAGCTCACATCTCTAATAACAACTCCAAAAAAAAAAAACCCAACTTCCTATGACTGACATTTTCTCATTACTATTTCATTACTGACACTATCTACTGACTCCGTGAGCTAATGTCACTTAGTATCATGTGGCGTGCAACTGATACACATGCCAGTTGCACGCCACGTGTATACTGTGCAATTGACGTGTGTTGCATGCTGGGAAAAACATTTGCATAAACTTATGATTGTGCACTAGCTATTAGTGCTATTGTGCGTGCATTAGCAGTTGTCAAGAGTCAGAGCTACTGCTGTGATGACTAGCAAAATAAACCTCAAAACTCTGCTCTTGAAGCAGGTGATGTCTGAGTGGCAAAAGATCTGGGACTTGGCTAGTAGTGGACAACAGGTTAAGACCTTCATCAGGGAGGTTGGGCTGTCCCTCATATCCACCAACCACTATTTCATGCAGATACTCACTGGTCATGGCAATTTTCCGGTGTACCTAGAACATTTTAACATCATGAACCACAGTTACTACAGCTGTGGAGAGCCTGATACCAATGTCGGGCACTATCTCCTCCAGTGCCGATCACAGAAGGGTTCTTTAATGAACTATAAACTGCTAATGCCATAACAAAGGATCCAGACGGATCAATAGCAATATTGATTGGGTATTCCCACTCCAAGGTAATCCTGCAAGATTGGGTCTGTTCGTCTGCCAGCTTCTGGAATCTCTTCTCTACTGCTCATCTTCCACCTTTCACCAGACTGCTCTACACATCCCCTTGACACCTCCCATACTACCACCCAACTTACTGGTCTCCTTTGAGACAACTTTTCCTATGGTATTAAAGCTTGCCTAATTTTTCATGGTGGCTGCCATGAAAAATTAGCTTGAATGATTGAATTACCATGAAAATTCTTTAATTATGCTTGTAATGTCTTCAGATGGAGCAAGAGTGACCCATGGGAGGGGTTTCTGCAGAGACCTGTTTCCTAATCTCCCAAAACAAACTTTATGTTCATTATAATGGACTTGTTTTCAAACCCTGCTCTGTGCCTTGGATACAGTGGGGTGAAAAAGCTTCTTTGTTTTTCTTTCGCAATAATGTAGAAAAGTTGTCAATCTAGCTCCTGAAGAAGGATATAAAAATTTTTTAAATCAAAACATTTTGCCTGGAATTTGACTTTTTTACCATTAGTTCATTGCTAGAAAAGTTTGCACTTTTGATGTTCTTGATAGAAATTTGCTTGTTTTTATTTGCTACATATAGTGCAGAGAAGGATACAGAAGTTATTCCTAGCTTGTACATGCTTTTTATATAAGGACAAGCTCCACTAGGAAAGACATGTTTGCTGGCAACTACCTCACAGCTAACACAAAAGTATGCCTTCTAAAACAATATCCTAGTCACTATGGTCCTCATTGTCAGTTTTCAGGAAAACAAGTCAGAAATTGATTCTTATGTGTACAATTTAGCACTAGTAACAGTTTAAGAATTTGTCAATGAATGTTGCTTCCATATGACACAGCAGAAAGGGAAGTGAGAGAGGAATTCTCAGAATCACAGTCCCATGGCTTGAACCCTGAATAAAGCATGAATGTCTTTTATGTGTCGGCTTTTAGCTGAAGTCTCTCCTTTCTCACAGATCTTCTGTACAGAGCATTATATTGACAGGTTCCTGTGAGACCTCTATGGCTAGCAGCTATTTGAGGGGTTGGGTTATTTTAACTCTGAGTAGCACTGCACACAATGGGCTAAATGGTCAGGTCACAAAGACCCTAAGGCTCAGAGAAGGTTGGAGGAAGGGGACCCATTGCACAGCTGTCAGGATACAGATGTAAACCTCCCTTAAGGCCATAAATTGTTTTTTTAATGTGCACAGTGTATGTCTCTCCTGCATATTCAATGGGCAGCAGCCTTCCTAGCCCATCAGTGTTTCCTTTCTTAGTCCCTCCCCCAAAAGTTAGCCATGAAACATCTTTCCATTGATAGCTTGACACATTAAAAATGTAATACAGGTAAACCTCTATATAAAATTATTTCAATTGTTCAACAAATATACATTGCTTGATATTGAAATTGCCCCACCCAGTAAGAGTGACGAGATTTGCATGCGAATCAGCACACGAGTTCAGGGCAATGACGTATACAAATGATTGTGTTTCCATGGCAAACATATAATATTTGGAGGGTTGGGTTGTTTTATTTCTGAGCGGCACTTCTTTTGCACACAATAGGTTAAATAACAGGTTACAAGGGCCACAAAGGCTCAGAGAGTTGGGTTGTTTTATCTCTGAGCAGCACTTTTTTGCACACCATGGACTAAATGGCCAGGTCACATGGACCCCGAAGGCTCAGAGAAGGTTGGGGGAAGGGGACCCACTGAAACAGCTGTTGGGAGACAGATGGTAGCCTCCATCAAGGCCATCCAGCATATTCTTTAATGTGCACGGGGTATGGCTCTCCCACACATGGGGCCATGGCATAATGTCCCATCTGACGGACAGTGGCCTTTCCAAGTCCATCGGTATCCCCTAATGACCATGGGCAGGGTGGGGAATTTTGCGGATATAAATCTCAATGCTGACCCAACTGGGACTCGAACCTGGGAACTACAGATTTCAAGCCTGGAACGCTACTGACTGAGCCACCCCCACCCCAAACGCTCAGAGAAGGTTGAAGGAGGGGACCCACTGGAACAACTGTTGGACACAGATGGTAGCCTCTTGTCAAGGTCATCCAGTGTGTTCTTTAACATGCACAGGGTATGGGTCTCCCACACACAAGGCCACGGCTTAACATCCATCCAATGGATGGCAGCCTTTCCAAGCTCATCGGTATCCCTAATGAACATGTGCAGGGCGGGGAGATTTGTGGAGACAAATCTAAAAGCTGGCCCAGCTGGGACTTAAACCTGGGAACTGCAGATTACGAACCTGATGCGCTACTAACTATGCCACTCCCACCCCTAGTATTTGCAGGAGATCACAGAGCAGATGCTGAGCAGCTAAGCCAAATGCTTCAGGCATTGTAGTCAACAAAAGTATTGATAGCAGATATTGAAGATAAAGTATAGAAGATGACACAACCCTTTTGCCAACTATATCAGTAGCTGGATGGATTTAGGTATGATGAATTATACAGCTCTGTAAAGCCAGATGTTTGTTGGCCACAGTGCAAAAATGGTTGGATGCTATTGGTAGCAATGGTCGCAAGAAGGCACTCAAAGCATTGCATAGTCAGGCACTGTCAGATGCACAACAACACAGGTGGTAGAAGGCCCAACTGCAACCACAGCTACTATTTGATAAACTGCTGCAATGGAAGTTCCCATCTAAACCAGGACAATTGAGGAGACTGGCAATGCAGGGTTATAGACCTAGCATCCACTGAATGGACTACCACTGACTGTCTGCCACCATCAGGCTCAGTTAGACTGGTATCAGGTTGGACCTATCTGAATGAGGATGACAACAGTCTTCAGCAATGAGTCACAATTCTGTCCAAGTACTGAGAATCATTGCATTCGCATCTGGAAATGACGTGGGAAGAGGTTGGATCCAGCAGTTGTCTAGGAACACCATACCACTGGCTCATAGGATGTACTTGTTTTGGGGAGAAATCAGTTATGACAGCAGGTGCCCTCTGGTACATGTAATCGGTAATATAAACACCCAGCAATGCATCAATGATATCCTATGACTATTTGCACTACCATTTCAGGAGAGTATCCTTAATGCCATCTGCCAACAAGATAACATTCTTTCACATACTGCTGCCAATTCCAGGACAAAAATTCTCTTAAACTTTCTGTGGCCAGCTGATCAGACTATTCCAGAGCAATCAGACTATTCCTAACATATTACAATTTCATAACTAACATTAAGAAATTGCAATTTTGAAATGAATTTTTTGCTTTTATTCTGAAATAAATTTTTTGCATAACAATAATGCAATTTGCTGGAAATGATTCAATCTTGATTTCAATACTTCAGTTAATCTTTAGATGTCTCAAAACATATATTTATACATAGGGTTTATACTTATTTATCTTCAGTCTCACACAAAAAGCACTTAACAAATCATTATACATTAACATTAAACAAAACCACGGGTAAGAAACAGTAACAAAGTTTAACTACTCTAAGTCATGAAATACTCATCTTTTTATAACAAAAAAAAAAGGCAAATAACTAATTTTATGTTATAGGAGCAATTTCACATATCTCTAGAGTTTTAAATAACACAGATACAATTTAAAATTGTTCTTTAAGTTCCTTAACTTTACCTTAACTTACTTCTTTAATTTCCTACTTACCTTGGCGTAGTGGCTAGGATAAAATAATTATCACTTGATGATACTTTGTGAAAAACTAATCCTGTTATAGTTCCATTAGAAACCCCAATATCAAATACCTAGAAACAAATTACATAAAACATTAATCACTCAACATAACTTCCTTTTGAATCAACAAGTTTTTAAACAATGGAAACTCTTGTGGTTTCTCAAAAAGTTTCCATCATTTGAAAAGTATAAAAAGCACAGTCACTGGTTACATATCAGTTGCACTAACCATAAAAGAGCTTTACTGTGGTATTGTTTTTCAAGTTTTAGCAAGAATTAATTTGTGTAAATTTTTTGTTAGTTGTTCATTAAATCTTTTGAACCCAGTCAATGGACCATCATCAGCAATATGAAATTTTATATATTTCTTTCTTTTCAGGGGTAAACCCCAAATTATACTTAAAAAACTTCAAATTCTTACTTGTGGTGTTATCAAATCAGTGAAATATTTTTCAGGGTTCTAATTTCATAGTTTAATTTTAATAATGAAACTTTTTAAACATTAAAGTTTTAAAGCTGTAATTTGGAGTTAACTCCTGAATATGAAGAAATATCAAATAACTTGTTGTGATGATCATGTGGAAAAATGGGCTGAAAACCAGTTGATATAGGGTATGAAAATTCCACCTCCCTTCCAGTCTTCTTATTCCCCCCAAAAAGTAAATTAAAAATAGGTTGTTGCACTCTATATCTCTGCAACCTACATGCTGATCATAATAAGTTATAATACAGGGCATAACATAAATGTGCAGCACAAATTCAGGACATATTCTAGGGTCCAAATGACATAAAACGAAAAAAAAAACCCATATCTGGAATACTTTATTTGGAAATTATGGCCTAAAAATTATTTTACAACTGTTTGAATAACCTTGTGTCTATTGCAATGTCCCTGATCCTAGCCATACATTTAGCAAATGTTTTCACTCAACATTTGTGTGGTATTATTTATCAGTTAATCACACCTCATATTCTACCACGACTGAAGATGTAAGTTTACTACCACTTTTTGGAACACATCACCAGGATTGCTCAAAGATGTGCCTCTCCTAATTAGAGTTCACATGTTATTTATGTATGATGGTGATGCAGCCACACATTTCAATCAACTAGTTAGAGACCACAGTGATGTTGCCTTTCCACTGATCTGGATAGGTCATGAAGGCTTTATTACATTTCAGAGGATTAATGTCCAGGGACATTAATCCTCTGAAATGTTGGATTGCTTTCTGTGGGGTCATTTAAAAAGTTTGATGTATGAAACAGACATTCTGGACTTTGTAGAACTATAGCAACAAGTTGAAGCTGCCTGTGAAACCATTAAACCACTCCAGGAATCTCTGAACTTGCTCAAAGACCATTATGACAAACTGAGGCCTGCAGCCACATTCAAGAGCATCGTTTTGACCAATTGCTATAACATGTATGCTACAGCTTCCAAATAAAGTGTTTCCAGACTTGTGTTTACATTTCCAGGACTTTTTTCTCCTTCTTTTGGAGCCTAGAATATGTCCTTAAATTTGCACTGTGCACTTATATAACATCTTGTATATGAAATGAGGTACTACAAACACCAGGACATTTAAAAATACATATGGCTTTCACGTGATGGGTTGCACAAGAATATGATAGATATTTAATTAACAGCAAATTGTAATGCTCCAAAAGATTGTTAAATTCCTTCACTTTGGACCATTTGACTGTTCCAAATTAAACTAAACTTCTGGAGAGCATCGGGTGCCAAGCAATTAATTTTACCAAATAAAGTTAAATGAGGGTTCACTAGGTATATGTGATTTACTTAGTGAGTAAGAAATCAAAAGATTGTCAAATTATTAAAGTTAAATCTTAATAAAAATCAATTATCGTTACTCAAGAGAAAAAATAGCATAGTCAAAATATTTCATAAAACAAAGTTTATTTCCAAAAAATTCAATACTCACCATATAAACTGATGAATACAAAAGTCTGAGCAACTAAAAGTTCCATCTCTACTAACATCTTTCCTACTATTTCATTACTATCTTCCTCTACTGACATTTTCTCATTACTAACTATCTACTGACTCTTTCTAACTCCATGACCTAACGTCATTAATTTACATGCAGCTTACAACTGACACAGCTTACAACTGACATGCTTTGAAAAAAATTTGCATAATCTTACAATCACATGCTAGCTATGATGCAAGAGGGGGATGTCCTTACATGCGCATTAGTGGCTGTCAATCGAAAGTAGGAGTTGCGCATTCCCAACTCCTTTGAATCAAAAATATTGAAGCACTTTATCAGCTATATGGCTGATAAAGAGGGAAAATGATAAGTCCATCTAAAGAAATAAATCCCCAAAATGATAAATATAATGCAAATAAAGTAAAACTGGTTAAGGAAAAATAAAAGTGAATGGGTGGACCATCACAAAATGGGCTAGTTCAGTTAGGTATACCAGTTCATACAGGAGAGCCAAAATTGGATCTGACCATTACCTGGTCAAAAGTGTCTTGCAACTGAAGCTTAAGAAATGTTGTGTTAAGGTTAAGAGAATTACTTTTAACACAAGGTCTAAAAAATCCAGATTTAGCAAAAACATACCATGACAGGCTACTTAATCATTATGGCAATAATGGTTTGCCTACTGCTGAAGTTGAGAAAGAATGGGATCAGTTTAAACAGGCTTTTCTTGAAACCAATAGTACTCTTTTGGGGAAAAGGAAACAGAGGAAACAAAATTATTTGAGTGATAAAGCTATGCAACTTATTTCTGGAAGAAGGAAGTGCAGGATTAATGTGAATCAACATCCTACTAGTCCTAACAGAAGTCATTACAACAAGCTTAATAAACCTGTAAAGGATCAGTTAACAGCTCATAAGAATCTTTGGCTTGATAGCTTGGCTGATAAAGCAGAGGAAGCAGTTACAACAGCAGAGGGTTGTACCACATTACTAATGTTTTGTGTGGGAAGAAATAGACAGGTACACAAGAATTGAGGGATAAACATGGTAAGGTGGTTGAAAGTGGGAATTCTATGATGGCTAGGTGAGCTGAGCATAAACTGTGTCCTTTTATATTCTCGCAATCATCTTGCAGAATGCCTCTTTAGGAAGAGATCCCTCTGAATTAACACTTTTCATTTGTAATGCTCTGGGGCACGGATGGCTCAGTCAGTATCATGCCACGCTCATAATCTGCAGTTCCCAGCTTCGAGTCCCACCTGGACCAGCACTGAAATTTATCTCTGCAAAATCCCCGCCCTGCCCTCAGTCAGAGGGGGACAGATGGAAAGGGCACTTTGCGTCTGATGGGATGTAATGCTGTGGGCCTGCATGTAGGATAGCCATAGCCATACTCTGTGCATGTTAAAGAACATGCTTAATGACCTTGATGGGAGGTACAATCTATCTCTTAACAGCTGTCCAATGGGACTCCTTCCTCCAACTTTCTCTCGGGTTTTGCAAACCTGGCCATTTTACCCTATTGGGTGCAAAAATATGCCACTCAGAAGTAAAACAATGCAGCCCAACCCTTGGTACTGTACTGATAAATATTGAAGAGCTACCTGTGATAGCATGGGAAATAGTTCCTTTTCAGACAATGAGAAAAGAGTTGTCCATGTTATTTAATTCTTTCACAGGTTTTCATAGTATCACTATTTGAATCTTAAAGTTGTCGTCTTCAGTTGCATGGGCATACTGTTGTAAATTATATTAACATCATTGTAAAAATATCGAAGCACTTTAGTTAATCAGGATAGAAAATTTGACATGCTTTAAAAAAAAATCTGTTTTTTCATCACTGAAATATTGCCAAATTTTTCCTGAACATGAATGGAATATGTTTTTCCCGAGTGTGTGATCATATACTGGCTTTTACTGAATAATTTTACTACCAAATTATACTTACATATAGACTTTATGTGCTGATGTATGAGGACTTTCAAACAATGTAAGCTGATCAAGCGAATATGATCATTTATTAAGTGCAGAGGTTCTAAAACTTTTTGACACTGCAATCCAAACAGAACAAACTGTATAGTTTGGTTTTTACTGCACTAAAGTTCGTTTTGTGAGTTCTGCCCTCTTCCCAACACTTTAGCACAGATTCAACATTAAGAATTGCCTGCAGTTTCTCAGGTCGCTTCTGACATCAGTGTGTGCTTTCATAGTGTGTGGCATTCTCAAAAACTATCTAGATTTTTATTTTGACAGATTATGATACTCTATGGTTTCCAATATACTTGAAAGGAAAGGTCCCAAATTTCATAGGCCGGTTCTCCCTGACTCCATGTTAAGAAATCAGGTGCCTAGCTACAGTGCAATGCCTTAAAACAATGCCTTTGGAAATAAGGGGAATCTGGCAATGGCTGCAGATTCAAATGTTATTATGACTCTTAAATTTACAGCTAGGGAGCTGTAAATGGCAACAATAATTTTGATAGTGATTACCTTTAGAATAGTATGATAAATATTTTTGCTTCTAGCAGGCCCTTCTTTCATACTTTCCACTTAAAATTTGACATTGCGACCTGGACAACAACTAGAAACATTCTATGGAAATCTGAAGTATCTACCATGATTTCCCAGTGACTTATGACTATGACCGACCAACTGCTTCTTCTATTATTATAGATTAGTTGTAAGCTTCATGTACTGTTATACCATTCTGATGAATTATGTAATGGTTTATCAGACTCTTTTGACACTCTCTTTAATGTGACAGCTGTGTGTATTGTGAAGCTAGTCATCAGATTTTAGGAATTGTAAGTTGTTGAAAACTGAAATATCTCTTTGGAGGAAGGGCAAGTAAGTAGGAAATCAACAGTAACTACAGAGTTATGCAAATTAGTGCTATCAACCCTTAAACCAGTGAACTTCAAACTTGGCTCTCTTGTTAGTGCATTCATTTGTTAATAAGACAAATCTGTTCAGCTCTATTTTATATTGGCTATTAATATAAAACATTATATCATACTAAGACTGACAATTTCTATTTATAACTATTACATAAATATATCAAAATTAAAGGTATTTTATAATTTGTTCAGGATATAAAGCTATTCACAACAGATCTTGGCAATAATTTTTTTACCTGCAATTAAGAGTGACACACATTAATAATTATAAAAATGACACCACAAATCATAGAACAATTTATTATAAAAGTGTAAAACCATTTAAATTTTGAACATGAGAATTTTGTTTATTAATAATTTTAGCAATCTCCAAATATTGTGTGATCAACTGATTTAAATGTCTGTTGTTAACAAATTCATAATGTTTAAGTTATTATGATACTGAACCAAAAGTATTACAGATTGTGCTTTAAAATTTCACTACATAAATAATATATTAGTTATCATGATGATTTTTTAAAATTTTTAGTGGTTACTGTTTTTTCAAAATTCAGTGATGATGTTCAGAGTATCTTCAACTTTGCTTACAGTGATATCTAATGTCTCATGAGAGATCCCAAAATAAAAAGTTTCCACCATTTCTTTGACACCATACTTTAGCAAGACAAATTCATGGAGGATGTCATTTTGTAAGTACATAAGTTTGAAGGCTGCTGATCTATAAACATTGATCATTTGGTTAAAAATGGTTTTCCTGTAGCAATTAAACCTGTTAATTTTAAGCTTTACAAATTTGTAGCAAATTTTTAGCTCTTACTGGGTTAAATCTTCTTTACATATCAATGATAAATGAAATGTTTTCCTTTTAAATCCAAATTATGAGCAGACAGTAAAGTGACAAAGTAAATTACTGTAGAAATGAATAAAAATTAGTAACTTGGCTTATTTCAGATTCACATCATACAGACCTGCTTCCAATGTTGCTCTGGACTACTTTGAAAAAAGTGTCTCTCATCAGCTGATGCCAATTCTGTTTCAAATATCTGACCTAAAATAAACACCTTTGATTCTAAAATCTATCTATATAAATGTTAAATACAGCTTTACTTTTATGTCTAAAATAACCAAACTGGAATAAAAACACTCAAAGATTTTAAGGCATGAAAAACATTTTTTGATTCAGATGGACTTGAGATTTTTCTTTACTCTACAAACTTGTTTATTCACAAAGGAAAATATCCTAATAATTACTAGCATGATAAAAAAAACAGCCTCAAGAAAAACCCCTGATTTTATGCTTCTGCTACAATTTCAATGGTATAAATAAAAAAAATAATCTGAGTAGGATGGGTTGTTTTACCTCTGAGTGGCACTTTTTTTGCACACAATGGGTTAAAAAATCAGGCCACAAGGACCCAAGGCTTAGAAAATGTGGAGGAAGTGATGAGTCTCCCATTAAGGTGTTTTGGCCATTCAGTGTGTATTTTAGCATGCACCAGGGGCACTCACCTACGCATGGGCCATGGCTTAATGTCCTATCCAACAGATGGTAGCATGTACAAGCCAATCAGTGTTCTTTTTCTCAGTGAAGGTAGGGTAGAATTTGGTGGAGATAAATCACAATACTGGAACATTTAGGGCTTGAACCCAAGAGGTTGGGTTGTTTTACCTCTGAGCGGCACTTTTTTGCACATCATGGGCTAAATGGCCAGGTCACATGGACCCCAAAAGCTCAGAGAAGGTTGGGGGAGGGGACCCACTGGAACAGCTGTTGGGAGACAAATGGTAGCCTCCCGTCAAGGCCATCCAGCGTGTTCTTTAACGTGCACAGGGTATGGCTCTCCCGCACACGGGGCCATGGTTTAACGTCCCATCCGACGGACGGCGGCCTTTCCAAGCCCATCGGTGTCCCCTACTGACCGTGGGCAGGGCGGGGAATTTTGTGGAGATAAATCTCAACGCTGACCCAGCTGGGACTCGAACCTGGGAACTACAGATTACGAGCCTGGTGCGCTACCGACTGAGCCACCCCCACCCCACTTGAACCCAAGAAATGCATATTACAAGCCTAGTATGCTATCAACTGAGTTAATCCTGACGTTAATTTGGGAAAGTATGTGAAAATTATCTCATTCCATATAAATAATCAGCTTGATACACATTGCATAATCTACGTAACAGTCATCAAAAAAGATTGTGTAATTTAGTTCTCCAAACACGTCTGTTTTGGGCTACATCTGCCGTATCTGGCCACTGTACACTTATTCTAACAAGGTCTTGTTTGACATTGTCTGCCCACTGCATCCTAGGTCTCTCCTCTTTCTGATGCCTTCAGGCACACTGTTCATAACCATATTAGCAAATCTAAAACTATACATAAGGGCAACATAGCAAAAACATTTGAGTCTCTCTCTCTGCAAAATATGCTGCTCAATGGAGGTTGCTGACTCCTTTGTCTAACCTCATCATTACTTACAAAGACGAACCACCAAATGCCCAAGATATTGCATAAGCATCTAGAATCAAAGGCATCAAATTTTCTGCTTTCTTGTTTACAAAGCATCCAAGTTTCACTACCATAACTAACCCTAGAGAGAACCAAACTATTATACAGTCTAATTTTAGTCTTTAGGTATATACACCTATTTCTCCACACTCTCCATAGATTCTTAAAAGTCCCAGCAGCAATCCCTATTTGTCTGTTAATCTCATGCCGCACATCTCCAACATCTGTTACACAGCTCCCAAGATAATTAAACTGTGACACCTGCTCAAGATTGCAACCATTCAGATTAACTGAATCACAGCCTGCCTGACCAATTTTCATCATTTTAGTTTTCTCTCTGTTTATGCCCAAACCTACTCTACTACCAGTCTCATCAACAGCTCGAATGAAAGAGTTCATCTCATCAACATCATTTGCCAAAAGGGCTAAATCATCAGCATAGTCTAAATCAGAAATTTTCGTGTCTCCAGCCCATTTAAGGCCAAAATCTTTCCCTTGCAGTGAATTTCGCATAACATAATCAATAACCAAACTAAAGAGAAAAGGAGACAAAATGCACCCTTGTGAACAACAGAAGTAATGCTAAACCAATTGCTACAAGCCTTACCAACTCTCACACACAACTCAGTGTTATTATAGAGAGCTTTCATTATGTTAACTTACTTGTCTGGTATACCATATGATCTCACAATTAACCACAGATTATGACAATCAACAGAGTCAAAAGCCTTTCTGTAATCTACAAAACTACAGATTTCTAGAAAAATTGTAATTACACAGCATGCTGTACATCACCAGTATCAGTTACATAGCTCCCAAGATAATTAAACTGCGACACCTGCTAAAGAGAGAAACTATTCACATTACACAAATCACAGCCTTGCTGACCCAATTTCATCACTTTTGGTTTCCCTCTGTTTATCACCAAAGTTACTCTACTACCAGCTTGAATGAAAGAGCTCATCTCATCAACATCATTTGGCAAAAGAGCTAAATCATCAGCATAATCTAAATCAGAAATTTTCAGATCACCAGATCATTTAAGGCCAAATACTTTCCCTTGCAGTGACTTTCACATACCATAATCAATAACCAAACTAAAGAGAAAAGGAGGTAAAATGCACCCTTGTGGAATACCAGAAGCAATACTAAACCAATTGCTACAATCCTTGCCAATTCTTATACACAATCAGTGTTATTATAGAGAGCTTTCATTATGCTAACTACCTTGTCTGGTATACCATATGATCTCACAATCAACCACAAATTATGGTGATCAACAGAGTCAAAAGCCTTTCTGTAATGTACAAAATTACAGATTTCTAGAAAAATTGTAATTAAACAGCAATAAGATTAAAAGAATTTAATGCACAATTATGCTGTTCAATAGGATATGAGCTCTAAAGCAGTTATCACACTACACTAAGACTATACAATATAGTCCAAGTACGAGTTGTTATACATGTCATGACTAAACTTAAGGCAATTTTTACTGTATTAAAAGTTCCCAAGTAATGTCGTAACATATTACCATTTATGGAGCTGGCTTCAGCTGGTTGAGCAAATTAATTAATCTTTTTCCATGATATCTTCTTCAAGATGTCATTCAGAAGCATTGACATTTTACAGTAAATTAACCACAGATGTACTTATGCCACACACCAGATGCCAGTCCGAGAACACTATGCTGAATTCACAATTTCCATGCTGTTAATGGTAATGTTGCTCAGAGTATCACATAACAACTCATTGATGTGAAGAAGGACGTGCTCACAAAGCGATTCCATGCTTAATGCCCAATGCAGATCACTTTTGACTCCTTTAAATTTGTTTCAACAAACTCCTTTAAACATGCATACTCAGTGCAAGCTCTTTAAAACAGAAACCAAAAGCTTTAAACATTTAAAACATTAAAACATGGACTTGTCTTTCCATCAAGCTAACTACGTAGCGACATGTTTCACCCTGACGAGTGCAGGGGTTCATCAGGCAAAGTGATCTTAGAAGTGAGAGTATATATGAGTATCCCTCTATCGGTGATTTAACAAATTTGAATGTTGCTCACACAACAGGAGGTTCCAGCCGACGATAGGGATGGAATCTCCATGTTGCATATATGATGATAGGGACAAATGTAAACCAACAGGGGTGGTATATGAAATAGAAATACCAAATGAAAATAGGATATTGGGGGAGGGAAACTTTTATATCGGAAAAACATTTCGTTCATATGAACAACATATGATGGAACACCAATTAGACATCAAAAGTAGAACTGATAACACTGCTTTGGCTCAAACAATTAAACAAAATCAAATACATATTAATAATCTGACATATAAACCTTTAATGGCACCATCAAATAATTTTCAACCACATTATGCAGAGAATATTCTAATTAATCTTCATAAAAATCGCTTGTGCAACACGAAGATTCCACCCTTACCAGTGGCGTGGAACCTCCTGTTGCACGAGCAACATTCAAATTTGTAAAATCACCGATAGAGGGACACTCTTATATATACTCTCACTTCTAAGACCGCATGCATTCAGGGTGAAACATATCGCTACATAGTTAGCTTGATAGAAAGGCGGGTCCATATTTTAACGTTTTAAATGTTAAAAGTTTTTGTTTTAAGGAACTTGTATTGAGTATGCTTGTTTAAAGGAGTTTGCTGAAACAAATTTAAAGGAGTCAAAAGTGATCTGCATTGGGCATTAAGCATGGAATCGCTTCGTGAGCACACCCTTCTTCACATCAATGAGTTGTTATATGATACTTTGAGCAACATTACCATTAACAACGTGGAAATTGTGAATTCAGCATAGTGTTCCCAGACTGGCATCTGGTGTGTGGCATAAGTACATCTGTGGTTAATTTACTGTAAAATGTCAATGCTTCTGAATGACATCTTGAAGAAGGTATCATGAAGAAGATTAATAAATTTGCTCAACCAGCTGAAGCCAGCTCCATAAATGGTAATATTTTACATTACTTGGGAACTTTTAATACAATTAAAAATTGCCTTAAGTTTAGTCATGACATGTATAACAACTCGTACCTAGACTATATTGTATAGCCTTAGTGTAGTGTGTTAACTGCTTTTGAGCTCTTGGGGCGGGGGTGGCTCAGTTGGTAGCGCGCCAGGCTCGTAATCTGTAGTTCCCAGGTTCGAGTCCCAGCTGAGTCAGCGTTGAGATTTATCACCGCAAAATTCCCCGCCCTGCCCATGGTCAGTAGGGGACACCGATGGGCTTGGAAAGGCCGCTGTCCGTCGGATGGGACGTTAAGCCGTGGCCCCGTGTGCGGGAGAGCCATACCCTGGGCACGTTAAAGAACACGCTGGATGGCCTTGACGGGAGGCTACCATCTGTCTCCCAACAGCTGTTCCAGTGGGTCTCCTCCCCCAACCTTCTCTGAGCCTTCGGGGTCCATGTGACCTGGCCATTTAGCCCATGGTGTGCAAAAAAGTGCCACTCAGAGGTAAAACAACAACAAAAAAAAGCTTTGGAGCTCACATCCTATTGAACAGCATAATCATGCATTAAATTCTTTTTACTACAGATTTCACCTGTAACTACAGGTGTCTGAAACTGAGCATATCTCAAGAATCTGTCTAAGTGAAAGAATCTGTTCAATACATCCTATACCACTTCTGAATCCACACTGATCATCATGCAAATGTCCATCAACTAGATTCATAATTCTATTACCCCTAAAGTGCCAGGTTTCTCAAAATGCATGAATTTGTGGCCAAAATAATTTGAAGATTTTTTTATTTTTTCAACAGAAAAACAATTGAGCTTTAGAACATTTTCTTACATTGACTAACAGATATATATAGGTCATGCTACATACCAAATGAAAGAGAAATTCATTGTTAATAATAAAACAACATAAATTCAATTTGAAATGAAGGCTACTTAAGCCTAATTTTAAAAAACGGTAAACCTTGCTTTGGCACTTTAAGAGTTAAGCACAGAATGTCCTGAAACAGAAAGTAGGCTGATATCCCTTTAAAGATTATCACTCAAAAGATGCCCCTTAAAAGGTTATCGTAAGAACTGTAATCACCTTTTTTTTTACAAATAGGGAAAATAATAGCCCTGGTAAAATCCCCAGGAACAATGCCTTTATCATAAAAGATATTAAAAATTTCAGTCATCCAAGTGATAATAGAAACATTTGCAGCTATAAGAATTTCAGCAGTAATTTCATCTACCTCTGGGGATTTCTGCAGTTTAAGTTTAGAAATAGCCAAAATAACTTCAGACTGTGATGTGATATAGGGCCAATATTGAGGCCAGTAATGCATTTATCATCTTTACAATGGGAGAAGAACTAACCACATTGTTTAGAAATCATTGAAATGCTCAGCCCATCTAGAAATGACAGAATCTTTCCCTTCAATAACCATTTCTTCCCATATAAAACATTATCTGGTACAGCTCTCTGCTGTTACATTGCCTAGCTGCTTCCTCTACTTTGTTAAGCCAAGCTATCAAGCCAAAGATTTTTTTTTTTTAAGATTATAATCAGCTGCTTAATTATCAGCTGTTAACTGATCTTACACCTTTATTAAGCTCCTTTTAATGCTTTCTGTTATGACTAGTAGGGTGTTGATTATGGATATTCCTAAAGTTCTTTCTTTCAAAAATAAGCTAGTTCCTTATCACTCAAATGATTTTGCCCCCTCTGCTCAATTTTACCTGAAAGAATGCTGTTAGTTTCATGAAAAGCCTGTTCAAAATCGTCCCATTCTTCCGCAACTTCAGTAGTAAGCAGATCATGACTGCTGTACTAAGTAACTTACTTTGGTAAGCTATGATAATCTTTTATTAATGCAGGGTCATGTCCTAGAAGAGCATCAATGGTGGGTCTGCTGAGAAGCAAACCTACACCTTAGAGATGCTTTATATCTTCCCTCCCTGAAAAAAGAAATTTAAAATTATTTTAGGCATCTAATCTTTACCTGTCCATTCAGTCTCTTGCAAACCCAGAATATCCAGGTTATAATGGTGGAATTCTTGTGTAAGATCATCAGGAGAATAATCTCTGTGCAGAGTCCTAAATCTGTGGAGAAAAAATGGTGGCATCTTCAAAAAAAAATATGTTTATTAAGAGAGAATTCTTGTGTGAGAACATCAAGAGAATAATCTCTGTGCAGCAACCTCACATTACAAGAACCTGTGGAGAGAAAATGGTTAGTGGGATGTTTAATAAAGAACTATGTTTATTGAGAGAGGAAATGCCAACAATATCAAACAGACCCCTAATTGCAAGCATGGGGCAAAGACCTGTTCCCCCCACTATTAAACGCTGAAGACATCTACACTGGTAAGTCTTCCTTTAATGTAGGCTTGAAGATGCCCGTAGAAGCAAGGTTCAGGTACCTGTGATGGCCTCTGATCAGGATTATCCACCAACTGATAAAATGTATCCTATGAATCTATTTATTTTGGACTGTCAACCCACAAACAGAACACACAGCAGCAGATTTTTCCTCAACAGAAGCCTGGACATAAAGTATACAATATTAATATACATTATCTGTTACATTAATAACATTTTACATTATAGCATTTCATAGTAACATTTATCTCCGCAAAATTCCCCACCCTGCCCATGGTCAGTAGGGGACACCGATGGGCTTGGAAAGGCTGCCGTCCATCAGATGGGATGTTAAGCTGTGGCCCCGTGTGTGGAAGAGCCATACCTTATGCACATTAAAGAACACGCTGGATGGCCTTGACGGGAGGCTACCATCTGTCTCCCAACAGCTGTTCCAGTGGGTTCCCTGCCCCAACCTTCTCTGAGCCTTCAGGGTCCATGTGACCTGGCCATTTAACCCATGGTGTGCAAAAAAGTGCCGCTCAGAGGTAAAACAACCCAACCCAACCGAATGTTCAGTTCAATGGCTGAATTCAAATCTCTTTCGCTGATTCTCAGTATCACGAGCAGATATCGATTTGCAGGTAAAGAAACGAAAATGTTATATATTTTAATTTTTTTCCTATCGTTTCTTCAGTACAGTCACTCAAAAGTCAAAACCCAACTCGTAAGCCCTCACATTCAGAAAATATAGTAAATGAACTTTGCAATTTCCTATTATTAGTGGGGGGAAAGAAAACAATGGGAATATATTTTTATTGCTCACAACATTCTTCACATCCCAAGCTTTCATTTGGCATACAACTCCTTGCATTTGGCTCTCACTTTTGAAAGATATAGGGACAATCAGTAGAAGTAATGGGATTATTATTATTATTGATGTGATTCTTAATGTAAAAAAATTCATTAGGGGAGAGGGTAGCTATATATGAGATGCCAGTTTAATGTGCATGCCTACTTAGTATCATTTTGCACCTACTTTGCCCTTCAGAACAGCCGAAATTAGTTATGGAACTTACAAGATGTTAGATGCATTGTGCAAGAATGGTGTGCCCTGTGGAAATGATTGTGTTGCACAGTTGTCACAAATTGGACAGGCTCATCCCAAAGATGCTCGATAGGGGTTTAGATCTGAAGAATGTGCAGGCAAATTAAACAAGGAAAACTACTCATAGCCATGTTCTTGGAACCATTCGGTCACGATACATGCCTTGTGAGCAGACGCATTATCATGTTGAATATGTCCATCCAAGGGAGGATAAACTGTAGCCATAAAGGAATGAATTTGGTCAACAAAGATGTTAAAATATGCTGTGGCATTCAGATGTTCTTCGATGGGTATCATGGGACCTAGTGTGCCAGGAAAACATTTCTCACACCATCACACTGCCTCCACTGGCCTGTACTCTTGACACCAAACAAGATGGCTCCATGGCTTCATGCTGCTTGCACCAAATTCTGGGCCATCAGCATGATGCTAAAGGAATCTTGATTAGTTGGACCAGTCCTCCACAGTCTGGTGCAATGTTCCTGTGCCCATCAGAAATGCACCTTTTTTATTCTTTGCTGACAACATTGGCACTTGGCATGATCAGTGGCTGTTGTAGTCCATTTGCGACAAGATCTGATATGTGATGCATTCAGAGATGAAATTCTGCACAACTATGTTTAATTCTCTGTGATTTTTCAGGTTTTGGCCCATTGGTTCACTGCACAATTCTCGCTAGATTCCTTTGACCCCTCTGATCCACAAGCTGTTTTTCCCCAAAAGATCGTCGATCATTGGTAGTTTTTGCTTTTTGCACTATTCTCAGTAAACCCTTGAAACAGTTGTGTGTGAAAAGCCCAGGAGGATGGCCATTTGGATGATGATAGAACTGACATGCCTAGAACCAACTATCATGCCACGTTCAAAGTAACTCAAGTCACTTGTTTTGCCTATTCTGATACTCAATCCAATTCTAACTGATATTTAAAGAGCTGGTCTGCCTAATTTATACCACACACTCCAGTCACTTGACATATTACATGGAATGAACATTTATGTGATGAGAGATGGTGTACCTAATAACTGACATCTCAAGTATACTGCTAAAATTGGAAATGATATTACTAAGAGTATGATTTTGCATATATTCCCTTTTTTCCCTCTAGAAGCCCACCACTACAGCAAATTCAGGATCTTAAACATGCTCATATATATAGCCTAGTTTCATGAGTAATAAATTTTTGGAAGTGTTAAATTCTTTTTGAATCGCCTTGTATATATACACCAAAGAGCAAAAAATTATGACCAGCACATCTTTATGCAAATCAAAGCAACTGCAGGTAAATGACGGCACTTATGAAAGTCATGAAACGGTATAAATAACACCTGATACTGAGCTCTGTTAATCAGTGTTATTCTTGTTCTTCATATAGAAAAGGCAGCGAATTTAAGTGAGTTTGACAAAGGCCAAATTGTATGGGTCAGAGCATTTCCAAGATGGCAAGGCTTGTGAGGTGCTCACAGTCAGCCATGGTTAGTACCTTCAAAAAGTGGTCTGAGGAGGGAAAAACCACGAACCACTGGTAAGGTGTGGGCAGACCACGGCTCATCAATGCTAAAGGACATCCTTTCATTGTAACAATATTCCCTCCTAGTAGTGCCTTCTTTCAGCAGGATAATGTGCCATGCCACACTGTCCAGATTGTTCGAGAATGATTCGCTGAACATGAGGTAGACTTCCAGGTATTGCCCTGGCCTCCAAATTCTGCAGACATGAATCCAATTGAACACCTGTGGTTTGTGTTGGAACAGCATATCTGGTCTGCAGCAGCTCAACCATGTAACTTACAAGAGTTAAAGGATCTGCTGATAATGTGTTGGTACCAGATACCACAAGACACCTTTAGAAATCTTGTAGCGTCCATCCTCTCCAAGTAACAGCTGTTTTGGTGGCACATGGTCATAATGTTTAGACTCTGGTGTATATATCATAATATTTCTATCATTACCTAAAACTTTCATTTAATTTTTTTCAAAATTATTTTATCATTTATGCACACAATGCCGGTTTTTTTCTGATCAGCAAACTCAAGACTAAGCAGCAGTGTTACAAAACTTTCCTTTACAAACATGATTAGTTAAATAAAAACTGAAAAATAAATAACTAAAAAAGGATAAAGAGATGTGAAAAAATTAAACAAAAATATTTCAAAGTAAATATGTATTTTAACCACTAAAATTTGAGATTGACCCAGATCAATTTGCATTAGATACTGACTACTACAGAAAGGTTTAACTTTATATCAACAGGAAAAACTTTACTTAAAAAATACAAATTCTGAATGCTAGTCATTAAATTACTTCAATTTAATTTAAAATAGTATTAAACTAAGTCCTATTATTTAAAAATTAAATTTTTCATTCTAGTGTCCTAATCAGTAACATATGCCTAATGATTTAATTTTCTATCAAGCTTCAAATAATTATTCTATAATTATTGAGAAGAAATATAAACAATTCTGGACACAGTGAAATCAATATCCCCCTTCAGAATCTGAGAAGTCAGAATTGATCTGAATAACTCTTAGAGTCAATGAAACAGTTTAGAAAAAACTCACAATTTTTAGGTTCAACTTTGTAATATCCGTTATTAGAAATCAAAAGATGCTTTCGGCAACCCTTGATTTTTAGCCTGTCACTCCAACCATTATTTGACCATGAATGCTACACCAGATCTGAAAATCTTTTTCATTTCTGAGTTCTACTGTCAGAAATAGCCTATTCACCAATTTTTAGCTCTCCAGTGCCAATATATCAGGCTTTGACCTCGAAGGGCATCGCATCTAAAATTTGGCATAATCCCTGAGATCTATGACTCAAAATGCCCCAGCACAATTTTTAGTCCTCTACCACTGGTAGATCTATACTTAACCTCAAAGGATCATCCCAACCAAAATTCAACATTTTCGAGATCTATGACCCAAAATACTCCCAGGAACCAATTTTTAGCTCTCTTAGCAGATGTAACTTGGAGCAGATGTGTTTGGAGAACTAAACTGCACAATCTGGTTGGATCTCCTTATCCATGTGTGCTTGAGGATGATGATGAGCATTAATAGATCAAAATTTGACCTTTGAGTTCAAGACCCTCAAAATACAAAATTTCTTAAAGTTTCCTATACCTACAGCCCAAAACACTGCCAGACACCAATTTTCCTGTTTCTAGCACTGGAAGATCAAAGTTTGATCTCTATTTGACCTTGAACACATTGGAGGTAATAATAATAACATTAATAATAATAATAATCCAGAATTTACGTCACTACTTTCGTACTCAATCAAACAACCATATTACTTAATCCTTAATACAATATGATGCAAGTTATACTCCACTACACATGAATGATAATAACCATGAACTTACATCAAATGAAACCATTGCTGATAGAAAAGATTTATGGAAACAAAAAACAATACATGGCCGATATGCTAATAGTCTATTTTCTGATGGCATTGATACAGAGACTTCGTTAGCATGGCTTCAACATAGTAATATTTTCGGTGAGACCGAAGGATTCATCCAAGCAATTCAAGATCAAGTTATAAAGACAAGAAATTATGAAAAACATATTATTGGAAACAATATTGAGGATAACTGTAGATTATGCAAATTACCTATTGAAACTATACAGCATATTTCCGCAGCATGCCCATTGTTAGCTCATACAGAATATCTACGAAGGCATAATAATGTAGCAAAAATTATTCATCAAGAACTTGCACATAATTCCCATCTACTAGATAAAAAAAACTCCATATTACAAATATCAACCTGAAACAATCCTTGAAAATAAGTTTTATAAAATTTATTGGGATAGAACTATTATTACTGATAGAGCAGTTACTAATAATTGACCAGATATAGTTCATATTAACCTACAAGAAAAAACAGCAATTATAATAGATATTTCAGTACCTCTTGATGATAATCTACATAGAGTAGAAGGTGAAAAAAACAGAAAATATGGACAACTAAAATATGAATTGTAGCAACTACTTAATGTAAAATCGATCAAAATCATCCCAATAGTAATATCTGTAAATGGTTTGACAACGAAGAAATTAAAACACTATCTTGAAGATTTAAACATCAATCAAAAGTTAATATCAAACATGCAAAAAACAATATTATTAGATACAACAAGAATTATAAGGAAATTCCTAAACTGAAGAAGTTTTATTCAGTCTATGTTTGATGTTTTATAATACAACTTTTCGAATATTTACCATTTACATTGCTATCCTGACTGGACACCTATTTTCATAGCTCTTCAATAATCTCTTACATAATCGATGAACATTTAGATTGTATCCATTTAAGAGAACTGATAAAAAAATACTTATCATGCTGGACATTATAGTGCTGTTTACTCACTATATGCTGAGTGCCTCATTATGCATTTTGAAATTATGAAGAATTTCAGGATTCAGCCTAAGTGAATATTTGGATTGAACCCATTTAACAGGTGTATTAATCCCAGATGACAGATACCTTTCATGTTGGATGTTACAGTGCTGTTTCATCACTATACACTTTATGCCTCATTACGTATTTTGACATTATAAAGACTTTCAGGATTCAACATTAATTAATGCTAGGATTGAATCCATTTGACAGGATTATTAGTCCCTGATAGCGGACAACTATCATGCTGAATGTTATAATGCTGTTTAATCACTATATATTAAGTGCCTCATTATGCATTTTGAAATTATGAAGACTGATTAAACTTTGTTGAATGTTTGGATTGAACCCATTTAACAAGACTATTAATCCCAGATGGCAGATACCTATCATGTTGGACGTTACAGTGCTATTTAATCACTATATACTAAGTACCTCATTATATATTTTGGAATTACGAAGACTTTCAGGATTGAACTCAGTGAATACTTGGATTGACCCCATTAAACCCTAGCTTCTTAGTCTTATTTGAGATGGATAACTATCGAACATGAAGAAATCTTATGTTTTGAAGATTAGATACTATTTTGTTCAAATGTTAAATGCCTACTTCATTACTTTGATGTTATGAATACTTTTTGGACTCTACTTTTTTTTTGAACTTTATTAATTATATTTCAATTAGCCAGCATTGTTCTTCTAGGAGGATGTTCTAAAACCTTGTTATAGTCTGGCTACTTAATTAGCCCCTGTAACAAGTTGTACTGCTTGAACATGTATTTGTTAAATAATAATAATAGATAATAGATAAGCATAGTAAGGTGGTTAAAGGTGGGGATTCTGTTATGGACATTTCAGCGATGTTCTTAACAATGTGATTATTTCTACTCCCATTGTTTGTAATGATGATAGATGTATTACTGACTTTAATGATGGCCCTCTATCACATTCTGAAGTCACTTTGGCTATATCTACATTAAAATGCTTCTTGGGCTCTGAGCTTGATTATGGATCCTGATTTTGCTGCACTGGTGGGCTTCTGTGGAGGGAAAATCTTCCGCTGTGTTTTCTGTTTGTTTGTGGGTTGACAGCCCCAAGTGAATAGATTCACAGGATATGTTTATCAGCTGGTGGATAATCCTGAGCAGAAGTCATCACAGGCACCTGAACTCTTTGCTTCTATTGGTATCGTCAAATTCTACATTGGAGGAAGTCTTCCAGTGTAGATGGCTTCAGCCTTTAGTAGTGGGGGAACAGGTCTTTGCCCCATGTCTGCGATTAGGGGGCTGTTTGATATTGTCGGCATTCCCTCTCTCAATAAACATAATTTCTTTAAACATCCCACTAACCATTTTCTCTCCATAGGTAGTTGGAATGTGAGGACTCTGCACAGAGCTTTTTCTCTTGATGTCCTCACACAAGAATTCCACCGTTATAATTTAGATATTCTCGGCTTGCAAGAGACCAGATGGACTGATAAAGGTCAGATTCTTAAAAATAATCTTAAATTTCACTTTTCAGGGAGGGACGACAATAAGCATCACCAAGGCGTGGGTCTGCTTCTCAGCAGACACGCTAGCAATGCTCTTCTAGGATATGAGTGCATTAATGAAAGGTTTCTTACAGCAAAATTTCAGACAAGCGTTAAAGACTTGAATGTTATCTGCTGTTATGCCCCCACTGAGGATGAGGATGAGAAGGATAGGTTTTATGAACAACTTCAGGATATTTTGAATTCTGTCAAGAAAGGAGATATTACCCTTGTTCTTGGTGACTTCAATGCCAAAGTTGGTACTGACTCTGACCTTTGGGGAGGAGAAATAGGCCCTTTTGGTATTGGTAGCTGCAATGGCAATGGGCAACGTCTCTTACAGGTAAGTAAACTCAATGGATTCAGAATAACTAACACTTATTACAAACACCGCGACATACATAAGTACACATGGGTTTCACCTGATGGGCTGCATAAGAATATGATTGATTACATATTAATTAACAGCAAATGGGCTAGTTCTGTTAGGAATACCAGGGCATATAGGGGAGCTGAAATTGGATCTGACCATTACCTTGTTAAAAGTGTGTTGCAACTTAAACTTAAAAAGTGTTGTGCTAGGGTTAAAAAATTTACTTTTAATACTGAAGCTCTGAAAGATCCAGTTATAGCCAAAGCTTACCATGTTAGGTTACTTAGTCATTATGACAGTCATAGTTTGCTTACTACTGAAGTTGAGAAAGAATGGGATCATTTTAAACAGTCTTTTTTGGACACTAACAGTACTCTTTTAGGAAAAAAGGAGCAGAAGAGGCAAAATTATCTCGGTGATAAGGCACTTGAGCTTATTTCGGAAAGAAAGAACTGCAGGAATGCCCTTAATCAATATCCTACTAGTCCTAATAGAAAGCATTACAGAGACCTTAATAAACTTGTAAAGGATCAGTTAGCTGCTGATAAGAATCTTTGGCTTGATGGTTTGGCTGACAAAGCCGAGGAAGCTGTTAGACAGCACAACAGCAGAGAGCTGTACCAGATAGTTAATGTTTTGTGTGGTAGAAAACGGACAAGCATACAAGGATTGAAGGATAAACAAGGTAAGGTTATAGAAGGGGAGGATTCTGTCGTGGCTAAGTGGGCTGAGCATTTCAGTGATGTTCTAAACAATGTGGTTAGTTCTACTCCCATTGTTTGCAATGATGATAGATGCATTGGTGGCTTTAATGTTGGCCCTATAACACAATCTGAAGTTATTTTGGCTGTTTCTAAACTTAAACTTCATAAATCCCCAGGGGTAGATGAAATTACTACGAAATGCTTAGAGCTGGGAATGTTTCGGTTACCACTTGGATGACTGAAATTCTGAATATCTTTTATGATAAAGGCATGGTTCCTAAGGATTTTACTAGAGCTATTGTTATCCCTATTTTCAAAAAAGGTGATCGCAGTTCTTGTGATAACTATAGGGGTATCAGCCTACTCTCTGTTCCAGGTAAAGTTCTTTCCATGATTGTCCTTAATAGAATTAAGAATCTGGTTGACAGTCAATTGCGTGATGAGCAATGTGGATTCAGAAGTGGTAGGGGATGTGTGGATCAGATATTTTCACTTAGGCAGATTCTTGAGAAATGTTTAGAGTTTCAGAAACCTTTGGTTGCTAGCTTTGTTGATTTCAAAAAGGCTTTCGACTCTGTTGATCGTCATAATTTGTGGTTGATTGTGAAATCATATGGTATACCAGACAAGTTAGTTAACATTATGAAAGCTCTCTATAATAACACTGAGTCGTGTGTGAGAATTGGTAAGGCTTGTAGCAATTGGTTTAGCATTACGTCTGGTGTTCGACAAGGGTGCATTTTGTCTCCTTTTCTCTTTAGCTTGGTTATTGATTATGTTATGCGAAATTCACTTCAAGGGAAAGATTTTGGCCTTAAATGGGCTGGAGATACGAAAATTTCTGATTTAGATTATGCTGATGATTTAGCCCTTTTGGCAAATGATGTTGATGAGATGAACTCTTTCATTCGAGCTGTTGATGAGACTGGTAGTAGAGTAGGTTTGGGCATAAACAGAGAGAAAACTAAAGTGATGAAAATTGGTCAGGCAGGCTGTGATTCAGTTAATCTGAATGGTTGCAGTCTTGAGCAGGTGTCACAGTTTAATTATCTTGGGAGCTATGTAACAGATAATGGTGATGTGCGGCATGAGATTAACAGACGAATAGGGATTGTTGCCGGGACTTTTAAGAACCTATGGAGAGTGTGGAGAAATAGGCGTATACACCTAAAGACTAAAATTAGACTGTATAATAGTTTGGTTCTGTCTGGGGTTAGTTATGGTAGTGAAACTTGGACACTTTGTAAACAAGATAACAGGAAACTAGATGCTTTTGATTCCAGATGCTTACGCAGTATCTTGGGCATTAGGTGGTTCAACTTTGTAACTAATGATGAGATTAGGCAAAGGAGTTTGCAACCTCCTTTAAGCAGCATATTGTGCAGAGAGAGACTCCGTTGGTTTGGCCATGTTGCCCGTATGAATAATTATAGGTTGGCGAATAGGGTTATGAACAGTGTGCCTAAAGGCCTCAGAAAGAAGGGGAGACCTAGGATGTTAGAATTGGTGTGCAGTGGCCAGATGCAGTAGATGTTGCTCAGGATAGACTTGCTTGGAGATCTAAATTGCACGGTCTGGTTGGACCTCCGTAGCCCATGGCTGCTTGATGATGATGATGATGATGATGATGATGATGATGATGATGATGGTGATGATGATGATGATGATGATGAGGATGATGAGGATGATGAGGATGAGATGTATCCTTAACACAATTAAGTTGGGTTTTTTTTTTTCATTTTGGAAAACGTAAATATAAATGATATATTAAACGATTCTATTTTTCAAAAAATAAGGAATAAAAGTTCCTACAAATAAAGGAATTATAGTAATTCAAACATGAGATAGAGCTTTTTAGTAGATAATATTTGCAGTTTTTCTGCCTTTTGCTGAAACAAGTTTTTCCATTTAACCTTCTCAAATGCAGCAACATATACAATACAACATATACTTAAGAATCTCATTCTCCATTTCACTCCTGCAATATTGAAAAACTGAACCTGCACTTTGTTTATTGTTATTGCAAAAGTAAGTCATACAAGAATTGCAGAACTTCAGTGGTGCATGGTTTCAAAGATAAATGGAAAGTCTTGGTGCATCTAAGTTTTCTAAAAAGGATGATTGGATAACTAACTTTCAACACTAAGTTATATTGTGGTATACCACCAGGATGAGATAACCACAGAAATTTTGTCAGACACTGAATGGTAAAAACAGTTCTATTATTTTAATCTTTATCATTTTATTCTTTTCAGTATGGTTTCTTGAGAGGCAATCCTATTCCACGTTGATTCTATTTTTCTGGTTCATCTTGGTTTAGTCTCTCTCAACATTTGCTTAGTTATGATAAATATGAGAATTAGAATTTGGTGCATTCATCCCTTTTCTATTTAGTATTATGAGAGCTAATTTCATTTCAAGCTCCACTAAACCTTTACATTGCTTAAATTATGATAAGAGAAATCTGTTTACCAAATTTTGTGTTCCTAGCTCTTACTGTTTAAGAGGAGTTTTTTGATCAACCAGACTAAGTCTCTAATATATGAAGCAGACGTCACTCCTCACACACCAAGCTTTCATTTGACATACAACTCATTACAATAGAACTTCATGAAATTTACCTTCACCTTTTTGGAGGACAGGAAGGATAGAGCATCATGTGAAGTCACCTATGACACTCCCTGAATCATATACTGCATCATACAGTTAACACTCGGTAATCATTTATACATTTATCTCTTTCAGGGGAGGCAGGAGAAAGGTTGGGGAGAATAAACTCTTACACTGCTAAGTCATGATAAGAAGAAGCTGCATACCAAATTTGGTGGTTCTACCTTCTCTTTAAGGAGTTCATGATCACACACTCTCTAAAATACATAATAGATAGAACTGGAATTGGGTTACCAAATGGTAATACCACTTTGAGAATTCCCTTTTCATGCAACAAATCATGAATCAGTCAAGTGTTAAGCTTAATCACATTCAATCATATTAAACATTAGCTTATTTTTCTATTGTTGTAAATGAAGTTAAATTTTTTTTTTACTAGCTTAGAAAGTTGTTTCAATATTTATATGAAAGAAATTTTAGAAAATTATTTTAAAGGTACGTCAATGTTCCAGCTAACCTTTTGTTGTTCCTATTAAAATATTGCCTGTTGTATTTTCATTAGTATTCAGAAAGTTCCATGCTACTGCACTTATTATTAAACCCTAAAAGAGAAAAATATTTTTCACATAAAAAAGCAATACCATAAAATTATTTAAAACATATTTACTAACATACATTACACTTTTAAACAGATACCAAAACTAGAGTTACCTGAAATAATACTTATAATGCTACAGTATATTCAGCTTGTCTACTAACTGCATGTACACAACATTGAATACTTTTCAGTTGTTTTAAATAAGGAACTTTTTATATATATATACAATGAGCTAAATAGCCTCATTACAAGGATCCCATGGGCTCAAAGTTGAATAAGAGAATACACTAGACAGCTATTAGGAAACAGATGGAAGCCTGAAATCACAGCCATCCAGCATGTTTCTTGATGCACAGAATGTTCCTCTCCTGCACACAGAACCATGACTTAACATCCCCTCTGATCGACAGCAGTCATTCCAAACTCAATGGAAGGAGGTGTTGGTAGTGTACCAGGCTTGTAATCTGCGGTTTCCAGGTTCGAGTCCCACCTGCGCCAACGTTAGGATTTCTCTCTGCCAAAAACCCACACTGTCCTCAGTCAGTAGGGGACACGATGGGCTTGAAAAGGCTACCATCCATCAGATGGGACATTAAGCCATTGCCCCCATGTGTAAGAGTCATACCCTGTGCACATTAAAGACACACTGGATAACCTTGATGGGATGCTACCATCTGTCTACCAACAGCTGTCCCCTTCTCCCCAACCTTCTCTGAGCCATTGTGGTCCTTATGACCTGGCCATTTAGCCCATTATGTGCCAAAAAAAAAATGTTGCTCAGAGATAAAGCAACCCAACTCAAATCCAATGGTGCCATCTTTATCACCAAAGGCAGAGTGGTATTAGCAGAGTTCTTTTTCCAACAATTCCAAATATTGTAATTTTATCTTGAGAAAGTTCCTTGAGAAGCAATCCTTCCAGGTTTATCCTATTTTTCTGGTTCATCTTCATTTAGTTTACTTTTTTCTTTCTCGGTCTCTTGGTTTTTGTCTTCTTTTCATTTGTTCAGTTACATAAATGGAAAGAATTTGGTAATTCTGTCTTTTTTCTATTGGTTTTATGAGAAGCAATCCCATTCCAATCACATCTCCCATTCTTGGCACAATCAAGCCTTATATTGCTTTAAGTTATGATAAGAAGAAGCTGCATACTAAATTTGATAATCTTAGTTCATACTGTTTAGGAGAAGCTCTTAACTAATTTCTTTTCTTAGGGAAGTGGGCAAGAAAGTGGAAAAGATAAGTTGAGGAAGGATTTTGTTTATATCCAACCATAAACCAGAATTTAGCAGAGAAAATTTAAAAGAGTCAGAGGGAAATTTCATAGGGTCAATGGCAACAACCCCACGAAATTTTCCTTTGCTTTTTTGGGAGAACAGAAAAGAGAGGACATAATATAAGTAGCCCATGACATAAGTTTTCATTTGAAATTATATATCCATAAGAACAATGGGGAGTTGAACCTGGCCCACTTCCAATTAAGCCAACAAAATACCTCTTGGAATATGTTGTCTAGACCAGTGGTTCTCAACCTTTTATGCTTCACATACCCTCTGGAAATGTGTATGTAATTTGTGTACCCCTTGCATTGATAGATAAAAGTATAGTCATAGTATAACAATGGGAATAAAATAAAACTTTTGAGCTGTCACGGCATACTCCAAAATTTTTTACCGAGTACCCCCAAGAGTACCCCCATGTTGAGAACCCCTAGTCTAGACCAATGGCTAAAAAATATTTTTTTATTATTATTTTTAACATGTAATTGTCCAATCATCATCAAATATGTAGAGACTGTGTATGGCTACCATATTTTATAAGGCTTTGGTTCAAGCTAGGGTTTCTAAAACTAGCTTGAACTTAACTCTAAAAAAAAGCTAGGGTTTCTAAAACTAGCTTGAACTTAACTCTAAAAAAAGCTAGGGTTTCTAAAACGAATATATCTGTAACTGGTAAACTTTCTGACTTTATGCAAACTTAATGATTCTCTGAAAATTATCACATATGTATACTCACTCTATGTGAATGAAACATGGAGGTCAGGCATTATTCATTTACATGCCCATCTCCCAATAAAATTGGGAGTTTAAAAATGAATTTCTCTTTTGGCAGCACAAAAAGTAAAAAATAATGCAGTCGAACTTTATTTATGTTAGGTAATGTTAAATATACATTAACTGTATATCTGGTTCTATTATATCTAGAAACTTTAATTTTTAACTAATTATGAGGTGGCATGGCAGAATCCTGCAGGGGAAACTTGGGGCCAAGGGTCTAGTATTTGGATAATTATGAGGAGTCTAACCAGTTAAAGCAGTGGTACACAAACATTTTTGGCATCAGGTGAATAGAAAAATATTATGTTTGCAGTGGGCCAATAGTTGGGAGGATGCAATAAAATGAACAAAAAAAGTTTTACTTGCCACATGTATATGAACAAAATAAAAACAATAAAAAAATAGTATAAATTTGTCACAATCCCACATGTTGCTGATGATGTCATCTGATGGAAGTTGGTGTATTTAACTACCGGTCCATTGTTAGAGCTGATTTCTGTGCTAAGATATCTCATACAACCCATAAAATTCATAACCCATAAAAGCAACCTTTCAGAAAATTGAGGTTTTTAAAACTGAGATTTGAGATCTCCATGAGTATAGTACTAAAATTAAGGTACCCAATGGCTCAAGGCTTATAGTGAGATATCTAAGCATTGAAATCAGCTCTAATGACAGTCTAGTAGTCGCACACATCAACTTCCAGTAGATGACATCATCAATGGCATGTGGGAATGTGCCAGCCGATAACAACATGCTTATACTGCTACAAGAACAATGGCAAGAACCCTTTGAATACTGGAATACATCAGCAAAAAAGCATGCACAAGATGATGACTACCTGCATTTCTTTGCTTCAAAGAGGAATTGTATAGTTTTCTCATTGGCTAACATCAAAAGGCAAAAATGGACTCTGTGCATTAGGTGAATAATGCTGCATAAGTCTTACAACTTTTAATGTATGCTAATCAGAGTAGCACCACTCAGTTGGAGCTTTCACTTGCATATATTTTGCATATATCTACAGATGTTTTTATATATATAATACAGTGAAATTGTGAATTAAATTTTTATTTAATATTACTACACTGAGATAAAATTTAATTTATTATTATAAGTGCAATTTTGGTCTTTAGTGTATATAGATATTTTCCACAATCTGCATAAATTCATAAAAGTTACCACAGCAATGTCTATTCTTCTATTTATCTTAAGTGTGCACAAATGAATTTTAAGAAAGAAAATAGAGACTGGGCATAGTTTAAGAAATTTCTACAACCAGGGCTGCTATGAGCAGGTGTGAAAGGCATGCCGGCAGCCAATTTTAAGGGTAGCCCTGTTGGATGACTCTAGGGTTTTCACGTTATTCTATTGTATCTTTTTTATAATTTTATGTATATATTTTTATTTGACCTTGTTCTGTACAGAAATGAAACTCTTTATGCAAAAATGTCTCCTTTCTCACACACCTGCTTCAGGCAGTTTACAGCTGATGTGTTTTGCTACTATTAAAAAGACAGATTTATTGCTCCTGATTGTTGGTGATCAGTCTCTTTCTGCCATGGCACCTTTCATCTTGGAGCACAGGGGAAAATGACTCTCCCATGGGACAGGAAGGATGGCACTTGCAATTTAATTTAATTTTTGACTTAGTCACATTTTTTCACAAAAAGCTTAAGCATTTTCTTATCACTAAATCACATATATAAATGACACAATATAGGTCTGTTACAAACAACCCCGGATCTAGAAAAAAAAACGAGGGGGGTGGAAGCAAGAAACACAGTTGAGCTGGAAAATTGTAATGGGGGGAGGCAGTGGCCAAGAAATTGGATTTATAACATTTTGCCTTCCATTTTACACATCTTTAAAAAATTTCTTCAAAAATGTGTGAAATATAAATAAATTTAATAATTTTTTACCCCTATTAACATTAGCATTCTGAAGGAGGCAGGGGGGGGGGGCAGATTCCCTAGATCCAAATGATGTGAACAGAGGTTGGTTTTATAATGTAATGTTCCCAGGATTTACAGTTTACTTTGCATGCATGGAGATTTTCTCAGCTAACTTCTGATCTGCCCTAATTGAGAACACAGGAATTGTAGATTCTAGTTCCAAACCTAAGATAAATGCTTGTGTTGTCTTGATATTTATATTGCTCAGCCTTATTTTCATCTCTGTGTGATCTGCACTATCATTACCCTTACAGCATAGGGTTTCTGAAGCTGAACTCACTGCAGTGGCCAGATTTATTTTAAAATGTTTTCAGAAAATAAACAGTTATAGAACCTTCTCCTGAATATCTAATTAATAGAAATATGTCATTATATAACAGAAGAATAAGCATTTAATTGTGATTAATATAATTGCATAAATTTGATGGTAAAACGGGAAGTTAAATGTTTTATGCTTTTTTTTAAATATTTCAAAATTTTACTGCATTTTTTTTTTATTTTAACTTCAGTATCAATTTTCAAAGATAATTATTCTTTCCTTTTTTTTCTAATTATTTTATTATTTTAATATAAATAGTTCAAAGTATTTCTATAAATGTGTAAACCTTTCATTTATTTAGCTTTTAGTTTTTAATTTTTTAGTCTTTTTTTAGTCAATTTTATGCAATTGACAAATTTTAAGCCTAAGATAATTATTATCATAAAAAAATTTTGCTTTAAAAACAAGATAATTTAAATAAAAACTAAAAAAATCCAAAAATAGACATGAACTGTAAAAATCTTAAATAACAATATTTCCAAGCATTTAAAGTTTAACTGAAATGCAGAACTGACAATGAATCTTTTTAGTATGAAGCTGCATAACTGTTACAGAAGGTTCTAATTTTAAAATTGCAGCAAAATATTTAGGTTAAAAATTGCAATTTCGTAACATTAAGTTAGTGTATTTTGTTAAAATGAAATTAAAAATATCACTAAAACAAGTCCCACCTTTTAAAAACTGTGCCTTTACTGTTAGTAGAATCTGTCACATTCCCCCTCTTAATTATTTTTGGTGTATGCTGCAAGCCCCTTTGTTCCTCTATCATTATAATAAACATTTTTGTCTTTCAAAATCAATAACTATCATTGAATGAATTCTACATTCCTTTTGGACCTCCTGAAAAACCTCTAATGTTCCTCAATTTGGGTACTCCTGAATTATTAAATGTAGGAGTAAACATACTAGCTATTTATGACTGCAAGAACTGAACCTCTAAATTTTCCTTGCTCTCAAATTTTATCAAGCTAAACTCTGCAATATGAATCATATAACACAGTTTGATTGTATTCTTCATTTCTTTAATCTTTAACACAAAATATATATACAGATATATATATATATACGGGTTCCACAATACCCAAATAAATGGGTAGAGTAATAGATGCCTTTAGGAAAAGGCTTGTGCTTGATTGAATAAGTACAACCATAATACCCTTGGTGGTGAATGTAGGGACTTAGCAAATAATTCATGAATTATGAGAAATGATAGAAAGTTGTACAGAAGCATCAAAATAACAGGTAATAAAATAACAAATCATATGTATGAAATGAACAAATCAAAGGCAATAAACATTGATCTTTTGAGATCGTAGATTCAGCGAGTGCATACTGAAAAATGTGGTGTGCTCCATAATGACATGCACATGCAAATGATTGTGGTGACATTTCACTCAGGCTGCTGTTGCAATGCAGAATATAACACTTACAGGTGAACCAGTCGAAGACTATTATGGAGAGAAATTCCACTAAAAAGTAAATGTCAACACCGAGAAGCTGCATGGTGATGTGCAGTGTGCCTTCTGGAAGGTTCACAATCAAATTCATTCACCATCAGCCATGTTATTTAACATCTTTAAGAGACTGCAGAATAAGGCATTGAAAACAGCAGGCAGACCTACAGGAGAGGATCAGGGTGGAATACGAACCCACAACCTCTTGATAATGTGTCAGGTACTCTGGACCACTGAGCTACTGACCGTCAATCAAGATCTCCTCTAATTGATGATATGAACATTTTCAACCTACATTACATCATATGCAGGGCCAATTTCAACATAATTTCAATTTCGCCACAAGCAACAGACACATGCCATATAGATGGAAATCGGGAGGTTTGTATCAGTATATTATCAGTATGTTGAAGTATGTTGTTATCAGTATTGTATGATATTTGATTCTACCATTGATATTTGATTCTACCATTGACTCTACCATTTGATATAAGACAGGGCAATTCATGGTTAAAGAACTTGGCTCTTGCTGGTATAAATAGCACATGAGGGCTATGACACTTAAATCACATGGTAATGCTTCATAATCTTTCTTAAGTAAGTGTGAAATGACTTCGTGTTAGCTCATGGTAGAGGTAACTAGGTATAATGTGTGTAACCAGATCTCAAGTCTGAGTCTAGGAGGCATACAGGTAGATTTTTTTCACACTTGACTAATTTCCACAACATTTGAAATGGTATAAATTTGTAATAAACACCTTAGGTAATAATATATCTTTATTGTTCAGCATTCTGTGGTTAGATGAAGCACAATTCACATGAAGCAGTGTGGTCAACAGGCAGAATGCCCATCACTGGTGTTTGACAACCCCTCTTGGGGATGAATAATGAAATATCAGGTGTGTATTGGCCAATGAATATGTGATATGGTAGTTGGAACAACAGAATCATTGTATCAGTATTATAAACTGGAAAACTAACATGACAGCAATACCTCCAACTTTTATGGGATATATTACCTGACTATTTCTACACCAGTCAGCAGTTGTACATGCTTACCTATCTGACATATTTGGTCATCAGATCATCAGCAATGGTGGTCTTATAGAGTGGCCTCTTCAATCGCCAGATTTGACTACAATGGATTTCTTCCTATGGGAGTTATCTCAATCCAAGGTGTATCACTATGGCTGAATCTGCAAGATCTACAACATCAGATCATTTAATGCCTGTAGCAGCACGACTCCTGCATGTTGTGGCTGCTAATGGTAGAACTGTATTACATCCAGATATTCATTATGGCAGATAGCACATTGAATATGTTCTACAATTGCACTGCAAATATTTCATTGTTGTTTTGCACTTTCTTGCAATGGAATATCATTGGTGAGTGCAATAAATGATTTTGTATGACTCTCTCTTTCTCATGTGTATGTTTTTCATGTGTCACATTATACAGTTGACGTACATATATGAACAGTCATGGGACTAACTAACCAGTTGAACAATTATTTATTTTCATTGCTATTGACATGTATGCACTATACTAACTTCCCTACAATGTGAAATGGGTGTGTGATCATGATATTTGACATCTGCACACAATATCTGATCCTTGCACTGCTTATTCCACTCATTTCAAACATATGATGTGTCATTACCTACAACTTCAATACCGATTTACAACTGCAAACAGTTGTTCTCAGTCTCATCTTCCTCCAGAAATTGACTTTTTTACCTCACCTCCATCATCTCAGGTCCAAGTGCACATGGGCACTGATCATCCTCTAGGTTCTCTCCTCCCTCTTGTGGGGGGTGGACCAATGTTCTTTTCTGCACCTGTACCATGCACTTGTCCTATCAAAACTGGATTACGGATCCGAGGTGTACGACTCCACCCATGATTCAGTGGTGAAGGTGCTTGACCCTGTCCATAATCAGGCCCTCCATGTTTGCATGGCGGGGGCTTCCACACCTTACCAGTCGAGAGTCTTTGTGTTGAGATATCATCTTTTTATCTATTTGCTGTCAGCAACTGTCCCTACAGTATGAATCGAAATTGCTATCTTTGCTGGGCCATCCCACTTGAGACTGCATTTTTAGTCCCCAATGGGAAATGCTTTATCAGAATTGCCCAACTGCCATTCATCCTTTTCATTTGCATGTCCAAGGTTACCTTAGAGACCTCAACAGCATTGCCCAGTTGACAGCCGAGCCACTTCCACCGTGGATTGCTGCTTTTACTTCCTGTACTTCTCTCTTTGTAGGATGGAGAAGGCCTTTACACCCAACAGCATGTACAATCAACTCTTTGCCAGCCACTGTGCTGAGCACCCAGAATTTTTGCCCATTTTCACAGATGGCTTGAGGTCTGGCACATCTGTGGGATTGGCTGTGATCTGCTGTGATACTATCATTGCAGACCAGATCCCATAACAGTGTTCCATCTTCACTGCAGAGTTACATGCTATCAGTGTTGCCTTGGACCAAGTAGCAACTAAGCATTACCTCAAGACACTGTCTCGTTTAGATCACTACAGGCTTTGATCCCAGTGAGGCATCGACCTCACTATGTTCTCTGCAACAACAATGAGACCCCTTCCATATTCAGATCATGGAGATATGCTCCAAGATCACATCTGCCAGTATCATGATCCACTTTTAATGGATCCCCTCCCATGCAGGGATACCTGTCAATGAGCTTGTAGATTGGACTGCGAAAGAGGTGCTTGAGAGTCAGAGGTGCGTTACTAATAACGAAGCAAAAGTTTTATCTCACAACAGATGAGTCAGTATCTTCTTGCCCAATGGCAGAGGGACTCCAGTTGTTCCTCTTTTAGGTACCTAGTAGACTCCCCTCACTTCTCCTAACCTCAGAGCCTCTGCAGATCTGAGGAGACTCTCCTGCATCATCTTTGAGTTGGTGTCATCTATAGCAACTCTACACTTCACACTCTCAGTAGAGCCTACAGTACTAACTGTACCACATGCAGCACACCTGAGATGGTATCTCATGTATTGCTAAACTGCTCCAGCTACAATGCTGAAAGATAAGCTTTGTTTTGTGAGCTTCATGCTATCAGAACCATGAATTATTCCATTACCTCCCTTCTTGCTATCCACCAGAACAAGAAGCTGCAGCGAACATGCATGCAACTACTTATTGATTTCTTTAAGAACAATAGTCTTAAATCTGCAAGATCTAAAGTCTCTTTTTTATCACTTCTATGTTAACCAGATTAGTATAGTTAATAGAATTGTGAGATAGCTGAGAGGTAGTTTCTTCTGCAATGAATATCTCATCCTCCTGTAGGGAGCCCCTTATTGGAAGCTAATTTCACTATGATTTTTACACCTTGAGTCTTGCAGTTCCCAGGTTCGAGTCCCACCTGAGCCTGCATTAAAATTTATCCCTGCTAACCCCCACCTTGTCTTGGTCAGATAGGGGACACTGATGAGCTTGGAAAATCCACTACCTGTTGGACGAGATGCAAAACCACGACCCCATGTACAGGAGAGCCATACATTGTGCACATTAAAGAAAATGCCACATGGCCTTGATGGGAAGCTATCACTCTCCCCTAACAGCTGTTCAGTGAGTCCCCTTCCCTCAACCTTCTATGAGCACTTGTGACCTAGCCATTTAGCCCACTGTGTACAAAGAAAGTGTCGCTCAAAAGTAAAATGCAGCCCAACGCAGTAACATTTTTCCATAAAACACTTATTAAAATTAGAGAGCTTAGAATGTGGCTTTCCCTTCACATAACATGGAAGGGTCCAGTAACTTCTGGTAATGTAGTGCATAATATGCAACTTGGGAAAATTATACACCAGTGATCATAATTTTGAATAATTAATGTCAAAGAGAACGTGTAATAAAAAAATTTTAATACAACTGATGTACACGCATACTTCTCATGCACAGCAGCTTTTATGAACATACTAATTCTCCATTTGAACTGAAGCTAGAGTGCAAAAAGACAAATGAATATATAAAGTTTCAAAATTGCTAAACATAGGCATCAAAACTGAAAACTATAGTCACAAGACTCAAGATGCTATACTGACTATGCCCTTTTTCCCATAAGGTGCCCAGTAGTCAAGTGGTTAGCATACTTGTCTACTGATAAAAGAAACTTGGGTGTGAGATAAGGTATGAGAATGTTCTTTTTTTGTATTGTCCTTCAGCAGAGATATCACTTTCCTCACAAATCTCCTTCATGTTGTATTATACTGACAGGCCCCTGTCAGATCTCTGTGGCAAGCAACTATTTGAGGGAATTTTTTTTAATATGTGGAAAAATTCTGACAAAGCATAAACTTTAGCAAAATTAGTAAAATCAATTCTGTTTACTAATACTCACCTTCATTTTAGCACACTGCTGGGGTTTTCGTGAGTCCTGCCATAAATACAAGTTCTCCAGAGGGCCTTGGTTATCAGCACTAACCAGACTTAACAGTAAATGTTTACCACTTAAATCAAGAAACATATCATACACTCGTGCTTTCTCTCCCATACTTCTGAGAAGATCAATCTCTGCAAATCAGAAAACTTATATTTCATTACTTGAATTTATGCAAATCACAAATATAAGCATGATATAAGAGAAAAAACAATAGAATGTTGATATCATGGAAAGTATAGAATTTAATGTAACATCAATATTAAAAAATGCCAAAATGAGTTGAAGATGGGTATGCAGAGCATGGCGTGTAAATTGCATACATCTTGTATTATAGTAAGTGAAATATACCTCAGAACCGACAAAAATTATAAATGTACATCAATACATGTTTAGGAGAGCACAATAAATCCAGTATAATTGCAGCTTAAATACAAAAATTCATTTCTTATTCATTCCTTAAATGATAATATTGTTTTTTCCATCCCTCTGGGGTTAAGGAGACAATTCGTTGCTGCCAGTAAAATAAACATGCTGACCACTGCACTCTACCATCAAAATTTCAGATTTCTTGCATAAAACAATCATTTCCAACATTAAAATTTTACCATTTTTAAATTTATCAGCCTCTAAACATTGGAAATAAAAACTACTGTAGTTTAAAAAATTTCAAATCATAATATTTTACTCATAGCAGCTATCAGGTAACCACAAAAGTTTTTGATGTTTTCATTACTTGTAAAAAAAAGCACAATTCGTATTAAAAACAATTTTATTCAGCAAAGTAGTTTTCATTTGATTCAATCACCTTTTCCCATCTTGAAATTAGCGTATAAATAAATACCTCTTCTACCTGTTTTAGGAACAGAAGAAAGTTTCTATAGCGACCTGTACCTCCCTGTCATTCTTAAACTCTTATCCACACAAATTATTGTCAAGGGCCAGAAACAAGTGATAATCCAAAGGAGAGCTATGCAGTGAATAGGGTGGATGATACAAAGTTTCTCATTCAAGTCATTCAAATTTCAAGGTGTTGGACTATCTCTGTGGTCACTTTGACAGTATGTGATGGGTCAGTTAAGGAAACTTGAAGGAACAGTACTCCTTTACAATTGACGAGTGCTGCTTCCTTCTCTTTCAATGGCGCAAGAACACGTTCAAGCTGTTGTGAATACAGTTCACCAGTAATGGTTTGGCTCAAAATGGACAAGTCCACAAGCTGTCCACCATACACAAAGGAACACCTTACAGTGATGCAGTGGTGGCCTTGAAGTTTGTGGAGAAGGGTCTGTGGTAGACACCTAATGATGTTTCCTTGAAGGATTCTTATATTGAATCCACTTTTTATCACGTTTTCAACACTGATTTTTCATGTCAGCAGAAATTCCATCGCAATGTCAGCAAATAAAATGAAATAAATACCCCCTCAAGCAGCTGCTTGCCACAGAGGTCTGACAGGAGCCTGTCAGTTTATATGCCGTAGTAGAAGGTCTGAGAGGATGGCGGGACCTAACCAGAAAAATATCACAAACATCAACGCCTTATCTGGGGCTCAACCCAGGTCTCTTAGCCAAGTGTGCTAACCACTTAGCCACAGGATGGCAAACAATCGAGAAATGATTCTTTGCTGTGGCAAGAAAACGGGGTAAGGCAGGCTGACATACATTGTTGTTTCTTGGTGTCTGACAATTCATGTGGAACTCATTTGTTCAATTTGTATGTTTTACCAATCTCATGCAGATGCCTTCTAATGGTTTCATCATTCACATTGAGTATCAAAGCAAGCTCTTGGCATGTTCAGCTGCTATCTTCTTTAATGGCTGCTTTCAAAGCTTCATTGTTGATGGCCACAGGATGGCTGCTATGCAGTGCATCTTCAAGTGACTCATCCCCAGTTCAAAAATTTTGGAACCAATTTCTGGCTGTGCATTCCTTTACAGCATCCTGTCCAAATGTGAGACATATTCTTCTAATGGCTTCTGCAGTAGTGTTACTGCATTTAAACTCATAAAGTAAACGACATCTGATGAGGTTCAACGACACTTCCATTTCAATATTTTATTGGGTTTACTACTTGGATGATATTACTATGTAAATAAAATACAATGCAATTTTAAGATGTGGGTAGTTGTTCCAAAATAACATTAAGGTTATCTATCGACTATTTCTTTAACTAAATACTGATTATTTAATATGACACATAAACAGCAAGAAATTTTCTGGTGACCTAAAATTTTTGGTTTACTTCTTAAAACAAAAAAATTGTCTTTTCTCACACATATCATTTGGGGGGTAAGGTGGATCCTTTAGGGGGTAAGAAATTGTCTTTTCTCAGACACATCCTTTGGGGTCTTCGTAATCATTGCTGCCAACATAAACCTCTTGACTCTCAGCCTCCATGACCAAAACTTCAAATATCCATCATAAACAGATTGTATGCAATATTTGTTTGAAATGTTGGCAATTACAAACTTTTCCCACTGTTAGAGTGTGCAATTAAAGATATTAGGGGATTTGGAAAATACGAATCATAATATTTCATCTATACTTATTAAACCAAAGAGAATTTTAAATTTATCTCTAAAAACATTAAAAAGTTGAATGGCCGAAAGATGACAAAGGGTTAGATTGTTGCAAAAAAGTGCCTCTCAGAAGTAAAACAATGGGCTAAATGGCCAGGTCACAAGGACCCCGAAGGCTCAGAGAAGTTCAGGGAGGGGACCCACTGGACAGCTGTTGGGAGATACACAGGAAGGCCATCCAGTATGTTCTTTAACTTTTCTGCACACAGGAACCACAGCTTAATGCCTCATCTGACTGATGGAAGCCTTTCCAAGCCCATCGGTGTCCTCTACTGACTGTGGACAGGGTGGGGAGTTTTTCAGAGATAAATCTCAATACTGGCCCAGCTGGGACTTGAACTTGAGAACTGCAGATTACAAGCATTCAGCATAACATTACTGACTGAGTCACCCCAGCTCCAATGACAAAGGGAAATATAGCTTGTTATTTTGAAAATGAGTTAAAAACAATCATTTAGACATTCTATATACAACTGCTCTAAAATACCTGATAAATGCAGCTGGAAAAAAAAACGTGAAAACAGAGATTTCATGATTCTCTTCAGATGTTCCAATTCATGGGAAACTTAGCATAAGAATCCCATGAATTAGAACACTTTCATTTGTAAATTTTAAAAAAATGCTTTTCCAATAGCAAGAACACAAATTAGATAGTTTTAATTTGAAAATTCTTTTCTTATTTCTGTAGACAGAAATAATAGAGGGATATAATATTTCAGATGCTACATTTCCAAAGGGAGGGATTACTGTTTTTGCTATTTGCAGTGAGGGAGAACAATTATTCAAATAAAAGTAATCAATCTAAATGTGAACATCAGATCTAATATCCAAAAAAAAAAAACGATTGCAATGCTCTTTTTCAAGTGTAATCATCATACCTATTAAAAATGAAACTTATGTCTGCATCCTGGGTCTTCCAACTGTACAAGGCCATTAAAAATTCCAGGGTTCCTGTCGTTTATAAATAATGACAGAATCCAAAATGAGAGTCCGAAAACATCTATATCATTTTTAGTAAAAACACGTGAAACTTCAATTTTAAAAAAATAGAAATTGTGGTTTGAAAATTTTCTTACATATATCTTACAAAAATGCATAATTCAAGCTTAAAAAATACTTATGCTTTTGATTTGATTAATATTTTATTAAGCTTCAATATAAATAATTTGTTAAAGTGATCTGACTGCCTTTTTTTAGGTATGATAAACAGCAAAGCCAATTTTCATGTTTCCATTTTTCTGTATTCAAGCAACCCTCTGATTTATGCTTACAAGTTTGATCTGAACTATTGCAAACTCATTTTTTCTTAAAATTTAAAAATTCTTCTGAAAATTAATCAAAAACTTTTTAAAATAGTATTATTTTGAAAGCAATTACGAAGCATGCATGTCTTTTTTTTTGTTTTACACCCTTTCTTGTGCCTTAAACCTATTTCAATATGTCTAGAATTATTTTTATTATCATCCCAGCATCTCAATGATGCTCTCCCACTACCGAAACAAAACCATAACTTGTAATTTGTGCAGTTCATCTATGTAAACTAGGTCATGGCCCAGCAAGATGCAGATGGCACTAATTAGTAGCCATGTGCAGGCATATCTGCAGCATACAACATTGTCAACATTGGATATCTTTTCAATTCAGTTAGTATTTTATTTATAGTTTTATAATTAAACCTTCTTTACATTTCTATAGATCTATTTTGATTTTATTTCCACAGATTTTTTATATTGCTATCGATCTTTCAGAGTTATGCTACATTGTTAGTTATGATGATGGCCAGCTTATTGTTGTGGCAATTTTTTTTTAACATTGAATTAAGTTATATGCTTTTTTTAATGGATATGGAAATGAAAAGGGCATTCTTGGCACAGAAATCATTCCTCCTGTGGTTGCAAGAGCAATTCCAGCTGGGGTGTTAAACTCCTTTCCCCTGCATCTCCACCTCTATGCTGACGGTGTCCCCCCCATACCCTTTTGTTTTTAAGCAATTATTAGTTTTTGAGTTTCACAAGAGTTTAATTCCCCACCCCCTTTTTTTTCCAAAATATACTGCTCACAAAAATTAGGGGATATTTCTTCGCTTCATATTCATTTTGAAATATCCCCTAATTTTTGTGAGCAGTATATATTGGCTGTGCCAATCTGTAGATATGGACTTCTTTTTATTTTCACTAAGCATTTAACCACTATCGAACTGTTTATAGTCAACAGGGTAAAGATGGATGTAGGGGAAAAATTGTCTTTGGTTGGGAGGGATCAACTAAACCTTAATGGGAAAATCCCATTCAGGTTCAGTTGGGATTCGAACCTGGAAATATGAGATTGCACATCTGGGCACTACAAGCTTAGCAATCACTGTCTCTGCATAGTTCGTTTTGCTGTATAAATATATACTGACCTGTTTAGAAGATTTGATTAATAGCAAATGGGTTAGTTCTGTTAGGAATACCAGGGCATATAAGGGAGCTGATATGCATCTGGCCATTACCTTGTTAAAAGTGTCTTGCAGCTCTGAAGCTTAACCCTTACCATGCCATGCCTAAAATACTAAATTGTACCAGGCTGCTAGGTTTTTTTTTTTTTCAATTGTGCTCAGTCAAAATATAAAAGTGAACTTTACAACTTTTTAGCCAAATAGCTAATGAAAGAAATTCATTAGCAGTTAATTCTGGATTTCATATAAAATATTTAACAAAAATGATGGTAAGTTTCAGTTTAATAGGGCTTTTTCCAGAGTCATGTAGTGAAAAAAGCATATGGCAATGCAAATAAAAATTCATTTTAAAAAAAATTAACAGAAATAATTATAATGCATATGAATAGAAAGGCAACTTATTTCTGAATAAAAAAATTACTTTTTTACTTCAGATACTGGTGATGTACTGCATGAGATAAACACAAGAACAGAAATTGCTGTTGTGACTTTTAAAACTCTCTGGAGAGTTTTAAAGAGAAAATAGGTATATACACCTAAAGACTAAAAATAGGCTGTAATAGTATGGTTCTTTCTAAAGTTAGCTATAGCAGTGAAACTTGGACACTTTGCAAACAAGATAAGAGGAAACTTGATGCTTTCCTCCTGATTCTAGATGCTTATGTAGTATCTTGGGAATTAGGTGGTTCAACTTTGTAAGTAATGGATGAGGTTAGGCAAAGGAGTAGATAACCTCCTTTTGAGAATCTTATTGTGCAAAGAGAAATTGTTGGTTTGGCAACTGTAAGAGTCTCATTAGCAGCAAGGAGGAGGAGAGAGCTGGTTGTCAAGGCTATAGCTCCATCCTATGGCTTACCCTCTCCAAACAACCAGAATGCCATTGCGACAATGAGGGCCAGGCAAAGCCGTGGAGGTGGGCGAAGCATTCCTGTTTCATGGAAAGTAAGTCCTGAGCTCAGCTGACCAGCAGTTCTAGAAATCGATGGTCAGCTGAGACACCACTGGGTATTGGAAACTCTACATGTGACACTGACGCATCATGTGATGGAGCAGCGAGGATGACTCTCTCACTGACCACTGGAAATGAAAGAGGTCTTGGAGATGAGGCAGGAAATGAGAGCACAAATTAGCCTTGCTCTGTAGGTCCTTGTGAGGCCTTTGCAATGTAGATGTCAATAAATGTGATATTAATTACATAAGTGTAGTGTCATAGTTATGCCCCAGTAGTTTTCCTCATCCTGACAAGAGGTAAAAAACAAACTTACCAATTTATACTCCTACCAACGGTAGTTCACTCAGCGACCCGGAGGGGAAGTTTATAGCTGTTGTCAGAGAAATGGGATGAAATGTCAGAGAAAATGGAGTTCTTCTTCAACATGGTGGCTCTAAAATTTTACATGGTGGCTCTAAATTTTATTATGGTTGTGTGCCAGAGGAGGAAGTAATGCAAGATCTCCCTGCTAGAGTGGTGCTGATCTACGAATGCGACTTCGGTGTGGTGAGGTTTAGTTCGTAAGCTTGTTTCTGTTTTGATTGTTGCCTTGTGCTGTGATGTATAAACAAACGGGAATGTGAAAAGTATGCTAGATATGCACGATACTGAAACAACAGAACATAACATGGAGGATAGCAGGGTGAATTTGGTAGGGAATCCTGAGAGCAGACGTTCACCAGTGAGGAATAGCTGAATGCTCCAGAGAGAAAGCATGCACACCCATGAAATTGCTATGCTCAAAATGAATCTTGAGTTAGAAACACAAAAAAGAAAGGAAGTGAGGAAATTTGAGCTAACAAAACTCCAAATGCAACATGAACTTGAGATTGTGAGAGAATGTGGACGGCAGAGCGAACTTTCAAATATAAATGATTCATCTGGGTTCCATTCACGAATATTTCTGACCGCACAAGCAAAGTGTTAGATGAGTTGGCGAAGTGGACCCGATGAGTTGGTGAAGTGGACACGTACCTTGCATCCATTGCTTGGCCAATCTCCGGAATCCCACTATGATATGTCCATATTTTTCCAGAGAATAAAGCGCATTTTTACTATCCAAGGCATGCCCCAGAATATAAAAGGAAGGCAGTGTTGCCTATTTTCCAAGAAAAATTAACTAATTTGTTGGCTTCTTTACCAGTGGAGGATGCAGATAATTATGAAAAGCTTAAAAAATATATTTTCGACAGGTGTAAATTATCTGTTTTCCAGTATAAATTACCATTAGATGAAGTGAGAAAACAAGCCAGTAAAACTTGGGACACATTTTCAGAGAGAGATTGCGAAATTTGGCGGTAAAAAAAGTCCCCTAAGCAATCCCTATTTGTCTGTTAATCTCATGCCGCACATCACCAGTATCTGTTACATAACTCAAAAGATAATTAAACTGAGACACTTGCTCAAGGGGGTAACCATTCAGAGTGACTGAAGCACCAACTGCGTGACCAATTTTCATCACTTTAGTTTTTTTCTCTGTTTATCACCAAACCTACTCTATTATGTATCATCAAGATCCCTAATGAACAATTTCATTTCATCAACATCATTAGTCAACAGGGTCAAATCATTTGCATAATCTAAATCAGAAATTTTGAAATCTCTAGACCATTTAAGGCCAAAATCTTTCCCTTGAAGTGAATTCCGTATAACCTAATCAATAACCAAACTAAAGAGAAGAGGAGACAAAATGCACCCTTGTCAAACACCAGAAGAAATGCTAAACCAATTGCTACAAGCCTTACCACCAACTCTCAGTGTTATTATAGACGGCTTTCATTATGTTAACTAACTTGTCTAGTATGCCATACAATCTCACAATCAACCACAAATTATGATGATCAACAGAGTCAAAAGCTTTTTTGAAATTAACAAAGCTAGTAACCAAAGGTTTCTGAAACTAAACATTTCTCAAGAATCTGCCTAAGTGAAAATATCTAATCCACACATCCCCTATCACTTCTGAATCCACATTGCTCATCACACAATTGACTGTCAACCAGATTCTTAATTCTATTAAGCACAATCATGGAAAGAACTTTACCTGGAACAGAGAGTAGGCTGATACCCCTATAGTTATCACAAGAACTGCGATCACCATTTTTGAAAATAGGGATAACAATAGCTCTGGTAAAATCCTTACAAACATGGTCATAAAATAATATCTTTACCATAAATAATATAATAATAATCATTAATAATAATCTTTATCATAAAAGATATTCAAAATTTCAGTCATCCAAGTGGTAATCGAAACATTCCCAGCTCTAAGCATTTCCGTAGTAATTTCGTCTACCCCTGGGGATTTATGAAGTTTAAGTTTAGAAATAGCCAAAATAACTTCAGATTGTGTTATAGGGCCAACACTAAAGCCACCAATGCATTTATCATCATTACAAACAATGGGAGTAGAACTAACGACATTGTTTAGAACATCACTGAAATGCTCAGCTCACCTAGCCATGACAGAATCCTCACCTTCTATACCCTTACGTTTTTTATCATTCTATCCCTGTATAACTGTCCATTTTCTACCACACAAAACATTAACTATCTGGTACAGCTCTCTACTGTTGTGCTGTCTAACTGCTTCCTCAGTTTATCAGCCAAGCCATCAAGCCAAAGATTCTTATCAGCAGCTGACTGATCCTTTACACATTTATTAAGCTCTATGTAATGCTTTCTATTAGGACTAGTAGGGTACTGATTAAGGACCTTCCTAGTAGTTCTTTCTTTCTGAAATAAGCTCAAGTGCCTTATCACTCAAATAATTCTGCCTCCTCTGCTCCTTTTTACCTAAAAGAGTACTGTTAGTTTCCAAAAAAGCCAGTTTAAAATGGTCCCATCCTTCCTCAACTTCAGTGGTAAGTTGGGTTGTTTTACCTCTGAGCAGCACTTTTTTTGCACACTATGGGCTAAATGCCCAGGTCACAAGGACCCCGAAGGCTCAGAGAAGGTTGGGGGAGGGGACCCACTGGAACAGCTGTTGGGAGACAGATGGTAGACTCCCGTCAAAGTATTCCAGCATGTTCTTTAACGTGCACAGGGTATGTATGTCCCACACATGCGGCCACAGCTTAATGTCCCATCCGACAGATGGCGGCCTTTCCAAGCCCAGTGATGTCCCCTACTGACTGTGGGCAGGGTGGGGAATTTTGTGGAGATAAATATCAATGCTGAACCAGCTGGGACTCTTCAGTAGTGAGGAAACCATGACTGTCATAATGACTAAGTAATCTATTATGGTAAGCTTCAGCTAAAACTAGGTCTTTCAAGAGCTTCAGAATTAAAGGCAAATTTCTTAACCTTAACACAACACTTATTAAGTTCCAGTTGCATGACACTTTTAACAAGGTAATAGTCAGATCCAATTTCAGCTCCCCTATAAGCCCTGGTATTCCTAACAGAACTAACCCATTTGCTGTTAATTAATATATAATTAATCATATTCTTATGCAATCCATCTGTTGAAACCCACATGTACTTATGTATGTTGCAGTGTTTGCAATAAGTGTTAGTTATTCTCCAAACATTAAGTTTACTTACCTGTAGGAGATGTTGGCCATTGCAACTACCAATATCAAAGAGACATATCACCCCTCCCCAAAGGTCAGAATTAGTACCAACTTTGGCATTGAAGTCACCTAGAAAAAGTGCAATATCTCCTTTCTTGACAGAATTCAAAATATTCTGAAGTTCTTCGTAAAACCTATCCTTATCCTCATCAGCATCCTCAGTGGAGGCATAACAGCAGATAACATTCAAGTCTTTAATGCTTGTCTGAAATTTTGTGTAAGAAACCTTTCATTAATGCACTCATATCCAGAAGAGCATCAGTAGTGTGTCTGCTGAGAAGCAGACCCATGCCTTGGTGATGTTTATTGTCCTCCCTCCCTGAAAAGAGAAATTTAAGATTATTTTTATGAATCTGACCTTTATCTGTCCATCTGGTGTCTTGCAGGCCAAGAATATCTAAATCATAATGGTGGAATTCTTGTGTGAGGACCTCAAGAGAATAAGCTCTGTGCAAAGTCATCACATTCCAACTACATATGGAAAGAAAATGGTTAATGGGTTGTTTAAAGAAACTATGTTTATTGAGAGAGGGAATGCTGATAATATCAAACAGCCCCCTAATCGCAGGCATGAGGCAAAGACCTGTTCCCCCCCACCATTAAAGGCTGAAGCCATCTACTCTGGAAGACTTCCTCCAATGTAGAATTTGATGATGCTCATAGAAGTAAGAGTTCAGATGTCTGCGATGACCTCTGCTCAGGATTATCCACCAGCTGATAAAAATTTCTTTCTCTTTTTTTTTTCTAATCCTTTTATCTCTCTCTATTTAGGATTCTGTTTCTTTTTTTTTACAATTTTATTTCTTTATATATTCATTTTTCTATACCTCTCTATTTTTGTATTTCTTTGTGCCTTAAGACTACATTGCGTGCAGCTTGTCTATCTTAAGGGCAGCATTCTTGTCTATTGTTTTCTGCTTTGGTTCTCAGCTGTTTAGGTGGGTGCAGTTCCCCTGCCTGTGTTTCTTATCTTGGTATGTTAATCCCCTTGTGGGCTTGTTTCGTGGTTCTTGTGAACTTGATTGAGTAGATTAAGATTGCTGTTAACAAGTTAAATCCTATAGAAAAGTTTAGTTTCTGTGAAGAAATCTATAATCATTTTCCAAGCTTTTTCTCTGCTCTTTTAATTTTGTTATTCAGAATATTTTGCAATGTTATATCTATTATATTAATATCCTTAAAATGTTTAAAGAATTTAGTTCTCTTTTTCCATAATTTTTGCATTCTAATAATATATGTTTGACATTTTTGTTTGTTGTTTCTAGCCCCATGTAAGGCATGGATGTTTGTGCAGTCTTTTTGCTGAGGTTCCACCATCCTCACAGACCTTCTACTATGGCATATAAACTGATACTCTTATCAGACCTCTGTGACAAGCAGCTGCTTTGAGGTGTTATTTTTTTACAATTTTGGCAGTTTGGTTAATCTATTTGCTTGATTTTGCTTCGGTTTTTATTTAGCCTTGTGTCCTGTTATGTTTGTAATAACCCTTTTTCTCTTTTTAGGCTGTCTGTCTGTATTTTTATAGGCTTTATTTCTGCTACCTGATTATTAATATGTACTAATTCTAATGCTTTACATGTTTACAGAAGAATACATTTTATTTGTATACTCATTTTCTTTTGTCAACTCTTCACTAAAACGCTGTATTATTTTTAGAGTTTTACCACTCAACAAACACCACAGTACATCTCTGGTCACAATATGACCTAAATATTGATAACTCTTCTAGAGGAGAAAAAAAAAACATTCTTGCCTTATATATGAACTAACTTTGAACTAGATGAAATATTAACCCTCACACTCCTAAGACTAATTTAGTTATGTCCAGGGGTGATATTTAAAATATTTAACAACCAGTATGGTAATATAAATTAATACATAAATCAATATATAAATCAAAAATTAAAAAAAATGTGTGCATGAATGTATAAAGGAATGTACATATGTGCCTATATTAAGGATTATGTAAAAGAATGTACATATGTGCCTAATTGCCTTATAATTATTCTCCAAATAAACTATACTACATATATTACAAAACTGTTTACCAACTGATATAAGTTGTAGTGCAAACAGTTCATCAAATCATTCTAATAATTTCGATATCATTTATTGATATTTAGAAATTGTTGTGTGATCTTTTGTTTGATGCGGTTGTCACTACCTAAATGATGCTGCTGTCTGGGCCATGATGTGATATAGGGAATTGCATCAAACTCATAGTTATTATTATACTATTTAACAATGAGTAGGAAGGAATTTAAAAATTTTAACAATTGGTACGGCTGTAACAGTATGTACTGGTTGAATATCAGCCCTGGTTATGTTTACTGCAAAGGAAGTAGTCCTGTCGATCCACTTTGTTTTGCCATATGATAACTTTTAAGCAAAAATCTGCACATTATATAATAACAAATTACAAAGAAAGCATTCACAATGTGACATAATTTCATGAGACCTTGGTAGTGCATTGGCAATATTCTGACAACCAAGTTCCAGGGGTGTATCACTGCCTTTGCATCATAAAACCTCAAACAATTAAACTGAGGTCCAGACTCAAGTCACTGGATAGCATGATCATTTGTTCTATCATAACCTGTAGATAAGAGGCAGATTTGCAGATCTGACCACAATTATTATCTTTCAGACATAGTTTACTCAATTTTCATTCACAAGCACGAGTCATTTTGACTGTTTAATTGTGATATTTTTTTTTATTTTCTTAAGGATTTAAAAGTTTGATTGTAGTTTACACTGTTTGTGCATCTTTACTGCAAAGATAAATACCACCTCACATTTTCAATACTGAAAGTTACAGGTTGAAAATACAACATGTTATAGAGGCTTTTATAATTCACTGTTATGAATCAAAACTTTATATTTATAAAATATATGCAAATCAAAATTATGCCTTATTTTTAAACATTTTTTTTTTTCAAAAATTCTGCAGAATTTTAACTTCTTGAAAATTTTTGAAGAAAACTTTGTGGATCAAAATAACTCTCTACTCTCCTATAGCTTGCCTTAGCAATGTAAGGGTTCTTTAAAGACTAATTTACACAAACTTATTTACTCATCATGATGCAGAAAAAAAAGGGCAGGTAATAATTACTATAAAACACTTACCATCTTTATGATCTGGCAGCTTTAAATCAATTCGAAGAATTTTGTTCTTCATAGCTAAAGCAAGTTGATTATTGCACACAGTTAGGTGTGTGATGGCATCTGTAGGGCTACAAAAATATCACTTAGGAATCTTATTAATATTTAAATTAAAAAGATTATATTCAAATTTTTTCATTATCTCTATGATCAAATAACAGCCAATATGCAGTGTTATTAAAAACTAGACACAACCAAAATTAAATGCATATGAAGGTATAAAAATATTTGAGAGATCAGGAGTTTCAAAACTTTCTGAAGCCCCCCACACACATACACACATGAGCACACACACACACACAAATAAAACCTATAATTTATTCTTTACCTGAAATTTTAATCAAGATGTAGTAAAGCTTAATGATAATAAAACAAAATTCATACTCAATATATAACTAATAATTATCTTGTTCTTGAAAAATAAATGAAAAAAATACATAAAATAGTTGCTTTTAATGATAACTGAACAGAGTGACAGATAGAACAAAAGGATTGCAAAGTTAATCTAATATTTCTATTGGAGGCAAAAATATTTCCTGATTATTGTATACAAATTTGACAAGTTTTGAATAGGGTAAAGAGAGAAAATAAATAATTTTAATTTGGTTTTCCAACAATGCAGAAATGTTGCAAAAAAGCTCCTGAACAAGTATGAAAAATTTTTTATAATCAAAACTATAGTATGGTTCTGCCCATGCCTTTAATTTTTCCCCATTAGCATAATACTAGAAAAGTTTGCATTTATAATGCAACTCTTCACTTGTTTTTCTTTCTTTATTTGCTCCTATGTAACAGACAAGTTAATTAAAAAACTATATGAGTTAATAACTATATAAACTAATAAAGTTCTCTGTCATAGAACAATAAAATTTTCAAATTTATCCTGAAACATATTTGCATATTAAAAGTGTTTAGGAGCAAACACAGAAGCTTTTCAGAGCAAGGACAGCATTCCATCTTCAGTGAAGTGATACTATGTGGGGATCAAAGCAGGTATAAGTTAAGCAGAATGGTTTCTATGAGAGGATGTGTGGCCTTGGAACTCGAGTGCCCTATACTGTCAAGTAGTCATGCAGAGCACCAAAAATGAATGTCTGTTGCGTGTAGTAGGAGCACCACAAGGGAAAGTTAGTGGCCATTTGTAAAGGACTCAGGTGTTTTATGTCACACACGCACCTGAATTCTTTTCAGTCTACAGGTCGAGTTTCTTGGTAATTTAATATTACTGACAGCAGTAAATGTGTCTAAATCAAAGTGGCTAGATTGTTATTGTCAGTATGTTTGCCATATGATGTCCAGTTCAAACAAAGGGAAGTAATTTCTTAAAGAAGAATAAAGGTTAGTGTTATTTTTTACCTATATCTATGCAATTGCCAAGTCTTTTAATTTGTGACTTTATCCTAATATCATGGTGGTATAGCTAGAATATTTTATGAGTGTGATCACCTTCTTGTTAAGTGTTAAATAACTTTGGACTTGAAAACAGTTGCTGATATCTTTAAAATATGGTAAAGTTTTCATGTCTGTTGCTTGAAAAAAATCATTATTGTTCTATATAATTTGTAAGTTTTCTTTAATTTTTATATTTGATTGATAATTTAAAATATGTTCTCCCTATGCCACTATTGATACTGTTTTTCAATTTTTTTTTTATTTTATTTTTACAATGAAGACCAATTGCCTTATAATTATTAAAGTATCAAAGGGAATGAAGAATGTTGTGCAAAAATTTGTAACTTTAATGTGTGTTAGGGAGATGCAACCTAAAATATCTTATACTAGTTGCATCTCCCAAAAGGAAAATAAACTTTTTATAGAAAGTGAAATATTTGTAACACTACTGCACTGAAATTAGTTATGTATAGGTCAGCATACACAATAATGATAATTGCAAATGCAATATTTTCATAAATTACATATAGCACTTAATATCTGTTCCTCACTGCAACATGTAGAAATTTTAATATAGGTAGACATCTATGGCAAGCACCTGCTTAAGGGGTACACTGGTTTCCATAAATTAAGGAATTTCCTTATGTCAATGGAAAGCTAATGTCACACTCTATAACTTCTAAAATAAGTTTTGTGTTGAAAAATTGATTGCAGATAAAGATCTCAATCAAATAAATCAATATCTCAATTTTCAAGAATATTCATTCAGTATTTAATGAGTTATGGAAGTTTGAATGAAGAATTGATGAAGTTTAAATGAAGAATTTTAATGAGTTATGGAAGTCACTGCGTTCTTATTCACTTCAAAGGAGGATAGGTCGCTGGCAATCTTGTTGTGTAGGTAAATTGGAGCCCTACCTTCCTTTGAAGTGAATAGGAACTTAGTGACTGATTGCACCATCGATATGCTTTAGGTTTATTTTCTACTTTTTAGGGCATATATAGGAAATGAGGTATTTTTTAATTTTTTTTCAATTTATTTATATTTTTTGTCACTAAAAAAACCTACCTTCAAAAGCTCTCATTTGATATATGACTTACAAACATTAACCATATTTTTCCTCTCTTTTGGAGTTATGTTTGGGAGGTAGCCCATAACATTAGAGATGTCAGAAGCTTTAATTTCAGATATGACTCATTAAAGTCTAACCCTGCAAAAATCTGCCTCGCACCTTTTATTAAGGGGGGAAAAGTGAGGGCAAAATTCAAAACAGTTCATGACGGTCATTATATAAGCTCTCATTTGACACCTAACTCCTAACTGTAGGCCCTCGCTATAGTAGAACAACTTTAACATTTCCTGTTTTTAGGAGAGAAGAAAACATGGGGGATCAATTTTTAATAGTCTATGACACTCCCCATCAGAAGCTTTCACTTAACACATAATTTGTTACTTTCCACACTCATGTTCTGCATGCATAGGGAACAATAATTTTCATTATCCCCTTTTTTAGGTGGAAAGAAAGTATGGGGGTTAATTTTTTATAGTTTATGACACTCCCCACATCACAAACTTTAATTTTTTTTTAATTAGACATTGTTTATTCATTCATAAGAACATATATACAATACAAAATACATAGGACACACAAAGCTAAGTAGCGTATCTGTAGGTAATGAATAATACATTCATAATATATACACAGGTTCTCTCAATTAATAGTTTATTTAAAAAAATGAAAATTAAAATAATACAAAATATAAAATGCAAAAAGTTAATGAAATATACAAAATTTAACATAGTAACATAATTTATTAAAGATAATATTTTTAATTTATTTTTAATCTATTATAGCTATTAACATTCATAATTTCTCTTGGAATTAAATTAAAAGTGTGAAGTATTTTATACTCACTGATACATCTTCCATAATTGTTTTTAAATTTAGGTAGTTTGTAATAATTTTTAGCTTCTAATCTTGTATTTTTACTATGATCTATTTTCTTTTTAAACGTATTATCAAAATAATGACAATTACTGATTTTAAGATTATATTATAAATATATAAGCTTCTGTATGATAACAAGTTCAAGTAATGTAATCTGTCTCTCAAAGTCATATAATTTGGTCTAAGTTTTATAGGTTTTATTATTTTGGCTATTACAGATAGAAGATTTTCAATTTTCTTCACATTTGTTAGGTTTGTTGTACCATGAATGGTTAAACCATAAGATATAACTGATTCATATACAGATTTATAAAATAAAATGCAAGTTTTAGTATTAAATAGATATCTTAATTTTTGAATTTTAAAAGCAGATAATCTGAGATATTCACATATTTTGGAGATGTGCATGTTCCATCTAAAATGCTTATCAATATATATATACCTAGATATTTTATATATAATTTACATGTTCAAATTTACAACAATTAAACCAGAATCATTAGTAAAATTATTATTTTTAGGACAATTTATTCTATGAAACAATTATTATCTGATTTAAACACTGGAGAATGTATTATCACCTCCATTTAGTTTTTTTTTATTATTATTATTTAAATAGATTTCATTACGATTTAGCCATCTTATAATATTAATAAAATCTAACTGGATTTCTTCAATACTTTTATTTAAATGCGTGTTGTTGTTCATTATTAAAATATCATCTGCATATAAGTTATTGTAGTAGTCGTAGTTATAATTTATTATTTTTGATATTATTGAAGATAATAAATCTTAAGGTTTTTAAAAGTGGCAGATCATTTACATATATATTATAAAAAATAAAGGACCCAGAATAGAGCATTCAGGAATTCAGAATGAAACTAATTATTTTGAGCTATAGGAATTGCCTATTTTAGTGATTGCATGGCCGAGTGGTTAGTGCGCTTGGCTACTGATCTAAGAGACCCGAGTTCGAGTCCCGGGTAAGGCATGGATGTTCGTGTTGTTTTTCTGCTGAGGTCCTGCCAGCCTCACAGACCTTCTACTATGGCATATAAACTGACGGGCTCCTGTCAGACCTCTGTGGCAAGCAGCTGCTTGAGGGGGTATTTATTATATTTATTTATTTATATCTGTTTACTAAATAATTCATAAGCCAATTTAATAAATCACCTTGAATTCCAAAATTTTCTAATTTTTTAAGTAATAAAGAATGACCTATTGTATCAAAAGCGTTTTGAAGATCTAAAAATGATTACCACCTTTTACCCTTTATTCAATGACTGAACTTTATCTCCAAATTTTGATAAAAGTTTAATTGTATTTTTTCCTTTTTGAAAACCAAATTGGTTACTATTAAGTATATTGTAAGTTTTCAAAAAACTTAAAAATAATATTATAAATATATTTTTCAGAAATTTTTGCAAAAGTAGGAAGAATTGATATAGGTCTGTAATTAGTAAAATCATTTAATACCACTTTTATATATGGGTCTCAGAATTACAATTTTTAATTCTAAAAGTGTATTTTCTGTAGTTATAATCTATTATTTTTGATATTATTGAAGATAATAAATCGTTATTTTCCTTAATATGTTTCTTCATCATCATCCAGGTCCAACCAGACTGTGCAATTTAGTTCTGCAAACATGTCTGTCCTGAACTACATCTGCTGCATCTGGCCACTGCACACCAATTCTAACAAGGTCCTGTTTGACAATGTCTGCCCACCACATCCTAGGTCTTCCTCTCCTTCTGAAGCCTTTAGGCACACTGTTCATAACCCTATTCGCCAATCTATAATTATCCATACGGACAACATGGCCAAACCAATGGAGTCTCTCTCTGCACAATATGCTTCTAAAAGGAGGCTGCCAACTCCTTTGCCTAATCTCATCATTAGTTACAAAGTTGAACCACCTAATGACCAAGATGCTGCATAAGCGTCTAGAATCAAAAGCATCTAGTTTTCTGTTATCATGTTTACAAAGTGTCCAAGTTTCACTACCATAACTAACCCTAGAAAAACCCAAACAATTATACAGTCTAATTTTAGTATTTAGGTGTATACGCCTATTTCTCTACACTCTCCATAGATTCTTAAAAGTCCCGGTAGCAGTCCCTATTTGTCTGTTAATCTCATGCTGCACATCACCAGTATCTGTCACATAGCTCCCAAGATAATTAAACTGAGACACCTTCTCAGCCGCAAACAGGCAGCCATTCAAATTAACTGAATCACAGCCTGCCTGACCAATTTTCATCACTTTAGTTTTCTCTCTGTTCATAACCAAATCTACTCTACTACCAGTTTCATCAACAGCCCTAATGAAAGAGTTCATCTCATCAACATCATTTGCCAAAAGGGCTAAATCATCAGCATAATCTGTCAGAAATTTTCATATCTCCAGCCCATTTAAGGCCAAACTCTTTCCCTTGAAGTGAATTTTGCATAACATAATCAATAACCAAACTAAAGAGAAAAGGGAACAAAATGCACCCTTGTCGAACACCAGAAGTAATGCTAAACCAAGTGCTACAAGCCTTACCAACTCTCACACACGACTTAGTGTTATTATAGAGAGCTTTCATTATGTTAACTAACTTGTCTGGTATACCATATGATCTCACAATCAACCACAAATTATGACGATCAACAGAGTCGAAAGCCTTTTTGAAATCAACAAAGCTAGCAACCAAAGGTTTCTGAAACTCGAAACATTTCTCAAGAATCTGCCTAAGTGAAAATATCTGATCCACACATCCCCTACCACTTCTGAATCCAAATTGCTCATCATGCAATTGACTGTCAACCAGATTCTTAATTCTATAAAGCACAATCATGGAAAGAACTTTACCTGGAACAGAGAGTAGGCTGATACCCCTATAGTTATCACAAGAACTGCGATCACCTTTTTTGAAAATAGGGATAATAATAGCTCTGGTAAAATCCTTAGGGACCATGCCTTTATTATAAAAGATATTCAAAATTTCAGTCATCCAAGTGGTAACCAAAACATTCCCAGCTCTAAGCATTTCTGTAGCAATTTCATCTACCCCTGGGTATTGATGAAGTTTAAGTTTAGAAATAGCCAAAATAACTTCAGATTGTGTTATAGGGCCAAAATTAAAGCCACCAATGCATCTATCATCATTACAAACAATGGGATTAGAACTAACCACATTGTTTAGAACATCACTGAAATGCTCAACTTACCTAGCTATGACAGAATCCTCACCTTCTATTACCTTGCCATGTTTATCCTTCAATCCCAGTATACCTGCCTGTTTTCTACCACAAAAAATATTAACTATCTCGAAAAGCTCTCTGCTGTTGTGCTGTCTAACTGCCTCCTCGGCTTTGTCAACCACATGATGTCTTGGTATAAGAATTTTAATTCTTGGTATAAGAATCAAACCAAAGATTCTTATCAGCAGCAAACTGATCCTTTACACGTTTAGTAAGCTCTCTGTAATGCTTTCTATTAGGACTAGTAGGGTATTGATTAAGGACATTCCTGCAGTTCTTTCTTCCAGAAATAAGCTCAAGTGCCTTATCACTCAAATAATTTTGCCTCCTCTGCTCCCTTTTTTCTAAAAGGGTACTTTTAGTTTCCAAAAAAGCCTGTTAAAATGGTCTCATTCTTCCTCAACTTCAGTAGTAAGCAAACCATGACTGTCATAATGACTAAGTATCCTATCATGGTAAGCTTTAGCTATAACTAGGTCTTTCAGAGCTTCAGTATTAAAGGTAATTTTTTTAAATTTAGCACAACACTTTTAAGTTTGTTGCAAGACACTTTTAACAAGGTAATGGTCAGATCCAATTTCACCTCCCCTATATGCCCTGGTATTCCTAACAGAACTAACCCATTTGCTGTTAATTAATATATAATCAATCATATTCTTATGCAGCCCATTAGGTGAAACCAATGTGTACTTATGTATATCATGGTGTTTGTAATAAGTGTTTAGTTATTCAGAAACCACTGAGTTTACTTACCTGTAGGAGACGTTGCCCATTGCAGCTACCAATACCAAAAGAGCCTATCACCCCCCCCCCCCCCCCCCAAAGGTCAGAGTCAGTACTAGCTTTGGCATTGAAGTCACCTAGAACAAGGGTAATATCTCCTTTCTTGACAGAATTCAAAATATCCTGAAGTTGTCCGTAAAACCTTTCCTTCTCATCCTCATCAGCATCCTCAGTGGGGGCATAACAGCAGATAACATTCAAGTCTTTAACGCTTGTCTGATATTTTGCTGCAAGAAACCTTTCATTAATGCACTCATATCCTAGAAGAGCATCACTAGCGTGTCTGCTGAGAAGCAGACCCACACCTTGGCGATGCTTATTGTCTTCCCTCCCTGGAAAGAGAAATTTAAGATTATTTTTAAGAATCTGACCTTTATCTGTCCATCTGGTCTCTTGCAGGCCGAGAATATCTAAATTATAATGGTGGAATTCTTCTGTGAGGACATCAAGAGAATAAGCTCTGTGCACAGTCCTCACATTCCAACTACCTACTGAGAGAAAATGGTTAGTGGGATGTTTAAAGAAACTATGTTTATTGAGAGAGGGAATGCCGACAATATCAAACAGTCCCCTAATCGCAGACATGGGGCAAAGACCCATTCCCCCACCACTAAAGGCTGAAGCCATCTACACTGGAAGACTTCCCCCAATGTAGAATTTGATGATGCCAGTAAAAGCAAAGAGTTCAGGTGACTGTGATGACATCTGCTCAGGATTATCCACCAGCTGATAAACATATCCTGTGAATCTATTCACTTGTGGCTGTCAACCCACAAACAAACAGAAAACACAGCGGAAGGTTTTCCCACCACAGAAGCCCACCAGTGCAGCAAAATCAGGATCCATAATCAAGCTCGGAGCCATAATTCCGTTCAGATTGGTGTATAAGGTCAGCACCAGGACCCTGTGTGGTTGACCACTCGTCAGCAGGGTAGAAAAAAAAGTAGCCATAGTTATCCAGATCAGTAGACCACACTAATCTGGCAGCCCTCCCCTTCCGTTCACTTTCACAAGAGAGTATCTCTTTTGAAAGGTACTAACAGTCTGCACCACGAGTTCAATATGGATATAATCATATCCTGAAGATTTATTTTTTACAATTGAACTAATAAGTTCATTAGTTTGTGTAACAGTTGTTTCTGGAATATATATAGAATTTTTGCTGACAAATTTAACTGATTAAATATGACTAAGGTCTTCTTCATTGTTTATACCTCTAATATTTTTAGCTATTGAGCTATATGCATTATTGTATTCATAACTATTTTATCTATACTATATCCTTTTTTGGACATATTATTAATTATAATGTCATCAATCAACATTTTTTTTTATCATAAACTATTTCATTAATTAATTCCCACGTCTTTTTCATATCATTTTTTTCATCAGTTAAAAGTTTATTTTTATAAGTTTGCTTTTGTTTTATGATTTGAGTAATAATTGTATTTCTTAAATCTTTATAAATATTTTTATATAAAAATATTAAATAAAATATTTTAACATTGTTTTTGTACTTAATCCATGCTTTATCTCTTTTTCAATTATTTCTAAAAGTTATCAAAATTTTATGCACATCCAAATTTTTAGTTATCCAAATTTTTGCAATTTAAGTTTATTTTTTTCTTTAAATTTACCTTATTCCTGCATAAAATTTTATTATAAATATTTTAAACATATTATATAGTGATGTACATTCTTTAACATATTCATCATATTGTTCTAAATCCAAATTTGTTTGTGAAATTATTTATATTACAATGGTTGTATAACCAATTTTTTTGTATTTTTAATTTCAAAATTGTCAAAAGAAAAATTTCTAGTTAATTTTGGGCCTGTTATTGCAATAATACTGTAATGATCTGCACTTTTATTTTTAAAAATTAATAAATCAGCTAATACATTTTTGCCTAATTTAATATTTAATATGATCTATACAGGTTTTAGAGATTTTTGTTTTTTTTATTTCTCTTGTATTGTCCCTAATGAGCCTCTCACAATTCATTTCACTTAATAGTGTTAAATAAATCTGTACCATAATTTGTTCTTTAATTTTTTGTGCTTATATTAAAGTCACCAATTAATATTTGATTTTCATTATTCATAGTATTTTTTTAACCATTTTCCAAAATGTTTATAGAATACATTTATATCAGTACTTGGTGATCTGTAGATAGCTAAAATATGATATATAATATTATTTTTTATGATTTTTAAATAAAGTTTCAGCCTGTAAGAATATCACAAGATCTTATTTCAATATCCAAATTTTCTTTATAATATATAATTATCTCTCTTAATTTCCTGTTTAGAGTAACATTTATTACTTTTTAAAAAAACGAAAAACATTTTTTATCAATATAATACGTTGATGTGAATACTTTTTTTTCACCATCACCTTTTCTCAACATATTTTTTCTTTGTTATACCACACATATTTATAGTTTTTTGGTTTTTGCAACTATTTTTGCTTTCCAAAATAGTTCTCTGTTAATTGCTGTTAGATTTTCATTTTTGAAAACAGGTGTGTTCATATTATTTATGTATTAGTTGTTGTAATAATTTTCTTCTTGTTTTTTATCCATTGATCTCTTTCCTGTCTTGAAGTAAATTGAGCTATTATAACACGAATTTTATTCTTGTTTCTATTAGGTAATCTGTGAACAGCTTCAAATTATTTATTAGTAAAATTATCTATATTCAGATATTTGGCAACTTTTCCCATTTTAGTAGTCAGCATTTCATTTTCTTCCATTTTCAATGGGACACCATGTATTTCAATATTTTTATTCCTTCCATATTGTTCTAAATCATTTTGACTAATCCTCATTTGATTTGTATCTTTAGTTAACATCTTGTTTTGGTTTTCTAGATCGTCTAGCTTTCTGGTTAAACTGATTTCATTTTTTCCATAAGTTGAAATTATTTGAATTCATTATATTTGATTGAAAAAAATTCAACAGATTTTTATTTAAATCTCTTATTTCTGATCTTAAAGATCCAATTTCTGTTAACATTATATGCATATCATTATCTCCGTAAGTATGCTGAATGGTATTTGTATCACAAGTATTAATATTAGCTGTTGATTCATTTTCAGATCCAGAATCTGATGTGCATAATAATTCTATTATGTTAGATGCTGAACATTTGATTACCTTATTGGCATTCATAGTTTAAGACAAACAGTTGAAACATTCCACTTATTTCATATTTCAATTGACATCTTCTTATAAGTTGCTTTTGTATTTCTCCACAATTTAAGCAGAAGTTTTTTTTTTTGCATGCACTATTGCACTGAATAGAGTTATTGATTATTGCATATTACACAATTTGCCATAGTTGAATACTAGAAATAAGTTCTGAATATATCACTAGGTAATATATGTAAGTAACTTTCAAGTTTATACAAAGATATAGAAACTGTCTGAATAAGAGTTAAAGTTCCAATAATGCCATGGTAACAGCTGAAACTACCATTACACAATAGTCACCATAGTATATCATTTTCAGATCAAATTCAGTTGTCATTAAATTCATGAACATGTAAAAGTACAAATAACATAATAAAAGAATCAATTTATTAAATCAAATACTATAGTAAAAAAATAAAAGAATTAATATATAACTAGAGAACAAAAATCTTGTTTATAATTCATGCAAAATCTTGTTGCCAGATTTGGCACATAGCTTGTCACTTTCTGCACTTCACATTCAGGAGACATAGGGAAACAATTGTTTTCATATTTATCCTTTTTTAAGGGGGAAGAAAACATGGAAGAGTCAATATAGACCACGACACTCCCTGTATCATAAGCTTTCATTTGATATATTGGTTGTTACTATCAGCACTCATGTTCTGGAGATACAACGAAGAGTAGTTTTCATATTTCCTCCATTTTTAGGGGCTTCCCCTAAAAAAGCATGGGGGTTAATTTTTTTATAGCCTATAGGGTTTTTAAAGGTAGGTGTTTTTAGTGACAAAAAAATAAATAAATTAAAAAATTTAAAATATACCTATCTTTCTATATGCACCCTAAAAAGTAAAAAATAAACCTAAAGTTAAATTAAATTAAGGTTTATTATAAACTAAAAAATAAACCTTAATCGATGGTGCAATCAGTGACTAAGTTCATATTCACTTCAATGGATGATAGGGCACTGATTTACCTACACAACAAGATTGCTGGTACCCTATAATAATAATTTATTTTCTCCTTGTGTCACAAGCTTTCATTTGACACATAAATCATTAAGTTCCTCCATTGCATTTAAAAGATATGGTGGAACAACTGTTTTGACAAATCCACAAACTGCAAATTGACAAATGTCAAGCAAAAAGCAATAGGAAGACAGGTAAAAACTGACTCCCCATGCATTCTCCCCCCCCCCCCAAAAAAAAGAGAAATATGAAGAATATTCTGCTAAAACTTCTGAATGCGAATGCCAAAAGTAACTAGTTACATGTCAAATAAAAGCTTGTGGCATGGAGAGTGTCATAAGCAATAAAAAGAGTGACCCCCCATGTTTCCTTCCCTTCCCTAAAAAGGGGGGAAATATGAAAATAATTGTTCCCCTATATTTCCTGAATGCGAGTGCTGAAAGTAACAAGCTATGTGTCAAATGAAAGCTCCTGGCAAGGGAAATGTCATCAGCTATAAAAGATTGGCCCCCATACTTCTACCCTAAAAAAAAGGTTAAATATGAAAACTATTGTTCTGCTATATCTGCAAAATGCGAGTGCAGAAAGTAACAAGCTATGCATTGAATGAAAGCTTCTGATGCAAGGAATGTCATAGGCTATTAAAAATTGACCCACCATGCTTTCTTCCCCCCCCCCACTACAAAATGGGTCATTCTACTGTATCTTCTGAATGTGAGGGCCTAAAGTTATATGTCATATGAAAGCACACATAATGACCATCATAAACTATTTCGAATTTTGCCCTCACTATTCTCTCCCCTCCCCTATGATAAAGGGAGTGGGGGTGGATTTTAATGGGGTTAAACTTTAATGAGTCATATCTAAAATTAAAGCTTGTGCAGTCTCCAATGTCATGGGCTACCTCAAACACAACCTCCAAATGGAGGGCAAAATGTGGTTGATGCTTTATGAGTCATATATCAAATAAGGTTTTTAAAGGCAGGTGTTTTTAGTGGCAAAATATCTAAATAAATTAAAAAATTTAAAAAATACTTATCTTCTTATATGCACCCTAAAAAGTAGAAAATAAACCTAAAGCATATTGATGGTGCAATCAGTGATTAAGTTCATATTCACTTCAATGGAAGATAGATTTACTTACACAACAAGACTGCTGGTACCCTTATCTTCTTTTCAAGTGAATCCAACTCAGTGAATTGTTTTGTTATTTAAACCTTTTTGAATCTTCACTAATTTTTTCTCTTGAGCAACGTTAATTGTTTTGATTAGAATTAACCTTTACATTTTGACAATCATTTAATATTTTGAATTCTTACTCATTAATGCTCGCTGGTATTTCGAACCCTAATTAAACTTTATTTTTTGGCAATTTGTGAATTATTGCCTGGCGCCTGACTCAGCTATCCGGAGCATGAAAATAATTGGATCAGACAAAGGGTCCAAACTTTAAAAGTAATTCATTTCTTTGGAGTGTTACAGGCTGATATCCCTATAGTTATCACAAGAACTGTGATCACCTTTTTTGAAAATAGGGATAACAATAGCTCTGGTAAAATCCTTAGGAACCATACCTTTATCATAAAAGATATTGAAAATTTCAGTCATCCAAGTGGCAACCGAAACATTCTCAGCTCTAAGCATTTCCGTAGTAATTTCATCTACCCCCAGGGGATTTATGAAGTTTAAGTTTAGAAATAGCCAAAATAACTTCACATTGTGTTATAGAGCCAACATTAAAGCCACCAATGCATCTATCATCATTGCAAACAATAGGAGTAGAACTAACCACATTGTTTAGTACATCACTGAAATGCACAGTCCACCTAGCCATGACAGAATCCTCACCTTCTATAATCTTACCTTGTTTATCCTTCAATCCCTGTATACCGGTTCGTTTTCTACCACACAAAACATTAACCATCTGGTACAACTCTCTGCTGTTGTGCTGTCTAACTGCTTCCTCGGCTTTGTCAGCCAAACCATCAAGCCAAAGATTCTTATCAGCAGCTAACTGATCCTTTACACATTTATTAAGTTCTCTGTAATGCTTTCTATTAGGACTAGTAGGGTATTGATTAAGGACATTCCTGCAGTACTTTCTTTCTGAAATAACCTCAAGAGCCTTATCACTCAGATAATTCTGCCTCCTCTGCTCCTTTTTTCCTAAAAGAGTACTGTTAGTGTCCAAAAAAGCCTGTTTAAAATGATCCCATTCTTCCACAACTTCAGTAGTAAGCATACCATGACTGTCATAATGACTAAGTAACCTATCATGGTAAGCTTTGGCTATAACTGGGTCTTTCAGAACTTCAGTATTAAAAGTAATTTTTTTAACCCTAGCACAACACTTTTTAAGTTTAAGCTGCAAAACACTTTTAACAAGGTAATGGTCAGATCCAATTTCAGCTCCCCTATATGCGCTGGTATTCCTAACAGAACTAGCCCATTTGCTGTTAATTAATATGTAATCAATCATATTCTTATGCAGCCCATCAGGTGAAACCCATGTGTACTTATGTATGTCACAGTGTTTGTAATAAGTGTTAGTTATTCTGAATCCATTGAGTTTACTTACCTGTAGGAGACGTTGCCCATTGCCATTGCAGCTACCAATACCAAAAGGGCCTATTATCTCTTCCCAAAGGTCAGAGTCAGTACCAACTTTGGCATTGAAGTCACCTAGAACAAGGGTAATATCTCCTTTCTTCACAGAATTCAAAATATCCTGAAGTTGTCTGTAAAACCTATCCTTCTCATCCTCATCAGCATCCTCAGTGGGGGCATAACAGCAGATAACATTCAAGTCTTTAATGCTTGTCTGAAATTTTGCTGCAAGAAACCTTTCATTAATGCACTCATATCCTAGAAGAGCATCATCACTAGTGTGTCTGCTGAGAAGCAGATCCACACCTTGGTGATGCTTATTGTCCTCCCTCCCTGAAAAGAAAAATTTAAGATTATTTTTAAGAATCTGACCTTTATCTGTCCATCTGGTCTCTTGCAAGCTGAGAATATCTAAATTATAATGGTGGAATTCTTCTGTGAGGACATCAAGAGAATAAGCTCTGTGCAGAGTCCTCACATTACAACTACCTACTGAGAGAAAATGGTTTTTTAGTGGGATGTTTAAAGAAACTATGTTTATTGAGAGAGAAAATGCTGACAATATCAAACAGCCCCCTAATCGCAGACATGGGGCAAAGACCCGTTCCCTCACCACTAAAGGCTGAAGCCATCTACACTGGAAGACTTCCCCCAATGTAGAATTTGACGATGCCAGTAGAAGCAAGGAGTTCAGGTGCCTGTGATGACCTCTGCTGAGGATTATCCACCAGCTGATAAACATATCCTGTGAATCTATTCACTTGTGGCTGTCAACCCACAAACAAACAGAAAATAGCAGAAGATTTTCCCTCCACAGAAGACCACCAGTGCAGCAAAATCAGGATCCATAATCAAGCTCAGAGCCATATATCTGTCCAGTCCAGTGGGTTTGTGTGGTCAGCACCAGGACCCTGTGTGGTTGACCACTCCTCAGCAGGGTAGAAAAAAAAAGGAAAGTAGCCATAGTTGTCCAGATCAGTAAGCCACACTAATCTGGCAGCCGTCCACTTCTGTTTACTTCCACAAGAGAGTATCTCTGTTGAAAGGTACTAACGATCTGCACCACAAGAAGGCGGGGTCGGACATTAGGTGCTAGGCATGGCCGGTTCTATGCATCATCACAGGGGATTGGTGCATAGCTCTCCTTCCAGTGACTACCTAGCTACCATTTACGGGCCATATGTCTGTTAGTTTTTCTAAATAATGTTTACTTGTTGCTAGATGCATTTTTTACTACATGGCTCTAAAAAAGTCCTATTAAAATAAAACTAGTCATCTTTTTTGTTAAATATTATATTTTTAGAAAATCCAGAATTAAATACTGGTTAATTTGGCATATAACATGCCATAATTCCTTTCATTAGTTATTTGGCAAAAAAGTTCTAAAGTTAAATTTTTTTTTTGGCTAACATGGGAGAAAATAGCTTGGTCTCTGGATGGAAACCAGTTTTTCAGGCTGGAGATTGGAAGGGTTAAGGATATTCCTGCAGTTCTTTCTTTCCAAAATAAGCTCTAGCATCTTATCACTCAAATAATTTTGTCTCCTCTGCTCCTTGTTACCTAAAAGAGTGCTGTTAGTTTCAAGAATAGCCTGTTTAAAATGTGGGGGACAGTTGTGCAACAATGGAGTTACATACTCCGAGTTCATGTATTTTGAAACTCTATGGTATACAGTAAGTCTTCAACTTACACAGTTAATTCTTCCCAAAGGTCTCTGTTTAAGTCAAACAATGTTTAACTAAAATACATTTTATGATATGTTAATTTCAATGGACAGTTAAAGGTAAAAAGATAGTGCTTATGAAAAGAAAATGTTAGGAGAATTAAAATTTTTCAGTACCTTTGTACAGGTCTATAAATGATAGCTAGGCATAAACTGGAGAGCTGTGTACCAATCCCCAGTGATGATACACAGAGGTGGCATTAGGCGGCCAAGTCTAGCGCCTAATGTCCGACCCCGCTTTCTCATGGAGCAGGCCGTTAGTACCTTTCAAAAGAGAGATTCTCTTTTGGAAAGGAATGGAAGAGGAGGGCTGCCAGTTCAGTGTGACCTACTGATCTGGTCACATATGGCCACTTTTTTTCTTTTTCTTTTTTTTCAACCCTGCTGAGGAGTGGTCAACTTTACAGGGTCCTGTTGCTGACCATTTATACCTACTGGACTGGTTTTATGGATTTGAGCTTGATTATGGATCCTGAACTTGCTGCACTGGTGGGCTTCTGTTGAGAGAGAATCTGCCACTGCATTTTCTGTTTGTTTCTGGGTTGCCAGTCTTAAGTGAACAGAGGCATGGGATACCTTATATCAGCTGGTGGATAATCCTGATCAGAGGCCATCGCAGGTACCTGAACCTCACTTAGCTAGTTGGGCATCGTCAATCCTAAACTGTAGTAATGTGTCTCAGGCAGGCCATATGGCTCTTGAAAAAGTCCACTTGAAAAGGTGGTGCCTGAAGTTCCTACCAGCATTGGTGGCTTCAGCCTTTAGCGGAGGAGGAACAGGTCTTTGCCCCATGCCTGTGTTCAGGGGGATGTTTGACATTGTTGGCCCTACTACAATAAACCTAATTTTTTTAAGAAACCTACTAATCATTTTCTCTCTGCAGGAACATGGAACGTAGGACATTACATAGAGATTATTCTCTTGATGTCCTCACACAGGAATTCCAGCGCTATAACCTAGATATTCTAGGCTTGCAAGAGACCAGATGGACAGGTAAAGGTGAGATACTTAAAAATAACTTTAAAATTCTCTTTTTAGGGAGGGAGGATGGAAAGCATCTCCAATGTGTAGGTTTGCTTCTCAGCAGACACACCAGTGATGCTCTTCTAGGATATGACTGCATTAATGAAAGATTTCTTAGAGCAAAATTTAAAACAAAAATTAGACTTGAATGTCATCTGTTGTTATGCCCTCACAGAGGACTCTGATGAGAATGAGAAGGATACGTTTTGTTTTACAGCCAGCTTCGGGATATTTTGAATTCTGTGAAGGAGATATTTCTCTTGTGCTAGGTGACTTCAATGCTAAAGTTGGTACTGACTCTGATCTTTGGGCAGGAGTTTTAGGTCCCTTTGGCATTGGTAGGTCCAATGGCAATGGGGAACGTCTCCTACAGGTAAGTAAACTTAATGGTTTACGAATAACTAACACATGCTTGAAACACCAGGACATTTATAAATAAATATAGGTTTCACCTAATGGGTTATACAGGAATATAATAGATTATATTTTAATTAACAGCAACTGGACTAGTTCAGTTAGGAATACTAGATCATATATGGGAGCTGAAATTGAGTCTGACCAATACCTTTATCAAAAGTGTCTTGCAGCTGAAGAAATGTGCTAAAGTTAAGAAAATTACCTTCAACACTGAATGTCTGAAAGATCCAGATATAGCCAAAGTATACCATGATAGGCTACTTAATCATTATGACAATCATGGTTTGCTTACTGCTGAAGTTGAGAAAGAATGGGAACAGTTTAAACAGGCTTTTCTTGAAATCAACAGTACTCTTCTGGGTAAAAGGGAACAGAGGAAACAAAATTATTTGAGTGATAAGGCTATGGAACTTATTTTTGAAAGAATAAAATGCAGGATTAATATCAATCAACACCCTACTAGTCCTAACAGAAGGTATTACAAAGAGCTTAATAAATGTATAATGGATCAATTAACAGCAGATAAGAATCTTTGGCTTGATATCTTGGCTGACAAAGCAGAGGAAGCAGTTAGACACAGCATAACAGCAGAGGGTTGTACCAGATTGTTAATGTTTTATGTGGGAAGAAATGCACAGGTACACAGGGACTGAAGAATAAACATGGCAAGGTGGTTGAAGATGAGGATTTTGTGATGGCTAGGTGGGCTGAACATTTCAGATATTCTAAATAATGTGATTATTTCTACTCCCATTGTTTGTAATGAGGATAGATGCATTACTGGCTTTAATGATGGCCCTATATCACATTACGAAGTCGCATTGGCCATCTCTAAATTAAAACTGCATAAATCCCCAGGGGTGGATGAAATTATCACTGAAATGCTTAGAGCTGGGAACATTTGTGTTGTCACATGGCTGACTAAAATTTTGAATTTTTTTTATGATAAAGGTGTTGTTCCTAAGGATTTTACTAGAGCTATCATTGTTCCAATTTTTAAAAAAGGTGATCACAGTTCTTGTGATAATTATAGGGGAATCAGTTTACTTTCTGTTCCAGGTAAAGTCCTTTGCATGATTATACTAAACAGAATTAAGAACTTGATTAATGGACAACTGCGTGATGAACAGTGTGTATTCAGACGTGGTAGGGGATGTATTGATCAAATATTTTCACTTAGGCAGATTCTTGAAAAATGTTTAGTTTCAGAAACCTGTGGTTGCTAGCTTTATAGATTTCAAAACGGCTTTTGACTCTGTTGATCGACATAATTTGTGGTTGATTGTTAAATCATATGAAATACCTGATAAGTTAGTTAGTGTAATGAGAGCTCTCTATAATAACACTGAGCAAGAGTTGGTACGTCATGCAGCGATTGGCTTAGCATTGCTAGTGGAGTTAGACAAGGGTGAATTTTGTCTCCTTTTCTCTTTAGTTATTGATTATATAATGCGAAATTCTTTGCAAGGGAAAGATTTTGGCCTTAAATGGTCCAGAGATTTCAAAATTTCTGATTTAGATTATGCAGATGATTTGGCATTGTTGGCTAATGATGTTGATGAGATGAATTCATTCATTGGGGCTGTTGATAAGACTCGTAATACAGTAGGTTTGGTGATAAACAGAGAAAAAACTAAAGTGATGAAAATTGGTCAGGCAGATGGTGCTTCAATTGCTTTGAATGGTTGCACTATTGAGCAAGTGTGTCAGTTTAATTATCTTGGGAGCTATGTAACAGATACTGGTGATGTGCGGCATGAGATAAATAGAAGAATAGGGATTGCCGCTGGGACTTTTAGGAATCTATGGAGAGTGTGGAGAAATAGGCGTATACACCTAAAGACTAAAATTAGACTGTATAATAGTGTTTGATTCTTTCTAAGGTTAGTTATGGTAGTGAAACATGGACCCTTTGTAAGCAGGATAACAAGAAACTTGATGCCTTTGATTCTAGATGCTTACGCAGTATCTTGGGCATTAGGTGGTTTGACTTTGTAAGTAATGATGAGGTTAGAAGAAGGAATCAACCTCTTTTGAGAAACATATTGTGTAGAGAGAGACTGCGTTGGTTTGGCCATGTTGCCCGTATGGATACTGCAGATTGGCTAAGAGGATTATGAACAGTGTACCTAAGGGCATCAGAAAAAGGGGGAGACCTAGGATGCGATGGGCACACAATGTCAAACAGGACCTTTCTAGAATTGGCCTAGAGTGGCCAAATGCAGCAGCTGTAGCTGAAAAGAGAATAGTCTGGAGAGGAAAATTACACAGTCTGGTTGGACCTCCATAGCCCATGGCTGCAAGAGGATTTTTGTATGTATTTGTACAGTACATATATAAGAAACTAATACTATTCACTACAAATACATACTATTCAATCATTTTGGACTTCGATTCAACAGATGTTAATGGCATTGGACCTTTTCTCTCTGATTTATTTAAGTACTTATCCAGTGATGTCTGTACTGTAGCTCTTCTAGTCATAAATCACTTTATAGCCTGCAATAGCATCGTTTACTGCTCTAAACAGCTTTGCAAACCTTTCAGTTTCTGGGATCCTGAGTCTCCTAAAAAGCAAGTCCTTTTCTATCATGTTAAAGCATTCTGCCATCTGCTTAATCTCAAATTTATTTTGGTGGTTCAGCTTCTTGTTCTTCCTTTGAAACTTCATCTTCCTTTCTTTGGTATTCAAGCTCCATTAAATCGTCATTGTTCATTTCCTTTGCATGACATTGTAACAATTCAATGAAATTATTTTCCTTGAGATTTAAATCTAATTCCCTGCTCATTTCTATGAGGTTATTAATTACATCTTGCTCTTCAAATCCCATAGAGTCTTGGACAAACTAGGGGTTTGGGGGGGTGAGCTTTTTCCAGACAGCATTCATGGTAGACGTTGCAATTTCGTGTCTGACAGCATCAATGTTTTTAACAGCTTTGCAAATAACATACTCTTTCCAAAACTACTTCAATGATATTTCAGTCTCCCCTTCAGTAGCCTTTACTACCTGTCTAAATGCTCTTTGCACGTAATATTTTATTTACTACCATACCATATTATGATGTATGTACTTATATATATTTTCCTTGTGTATCTGATATTAATGACCACAGAAGTCGAAGTACCTAAACTGTTTAAAAAAAATATTGCGCAACAGTGTATCTATGAAACCGTGTTACTTGAGCTTGTGTAAGTCAAGAACCTACTGTATAATTTTTTTTAATATACTTTTTTTTCTACTGATTTTATAATCTCATTAATATTTAAAAAAAATTAATCCTAGTAAATACCAGACTGATATATCTTTTACTTTTCTGCTGTTATTCACCTATTTCTATGATATAATTAACAGCATTTTTACTACAATACAGCCTGGTCCGGCTTTGTCTTTTTTAGGTACAAAATATGCCTGGTTCTACAGCTACAGGATCAAGCTCTATATTTAGTAAGTCAAATAATTTTTCTTACTTGTGCAATATTTTGCCCCAACATTTCAAGTATTCTCACTATTCCTATACTTTCTTTAACCTTTCCTTTCTCATGTCTACTATTTTTAATTCTATTATCTTTGTTAACTTTCATATGTTTTTTATAACTTCATTAATTTCCAGTTGTTTAACCTTGTATTTCTTTCTTAAATAATTTGTTTTCCTTCATAAAATTATCTATCTCTTGACTGAAGAATTTCAATAACTGAAGAATTTTTTTTTTTCTCTTTACTCATCAAATCTATCAGGAATTAAATTTGGCTTTTCTTCTGTTTAGATAAGAATTTTTTTTCTTCTAAATTCCAGAGTATTAAAATCCTAATTTCTTACCAAATTCTACTTCAGTTCTAGAATATTTTAAAGCAGTCTCAGGAGATGGCAATATCTCTTCTATTACAGAAGCAATGCCCATCGCTACTAAATGCTTGTATTTTTAAAAAAATTCAACTTTACCTTTACTACATTAATAAGATGTCATTCTTGAAGGTTTCGAATCACATTCGAGAACATTTCATATAAAACGTTTCTCACATCTTCCATTACATTGAAGATAATCGGTATTAAAATTGAATAACTTACAGCATTTGACACTTGTTGATGATGTTATCTTGCCATTCAACAATGGCCATCTGTTTTAAGTTTCAGTGATCAGTGTACTTTCTTAGTGACTTGAATGTTGTTGTTTTTTTCTAAGCTATAAATTAATCATACATACTGTCATTTCAATGAATTTCAAATAGACTATATTTTGTTCATCACATTCACCTACTTTCTATATGGCTATTCTAAAGCACAGAGCACTTGGGATTTTTGCATATAAAACTCTTTTGCTTGTTTATTGCAATAAAGATACCACTTAATAAGCTCACCGGACAAAAAATTAGTCATCTCCCGCAGTAAGAAGGTTAAGCCCGTTCGACAGCAACAGAGGTAACGCACCAGTAATAAACACATCCTACAAATAGCTGTGCCATGCTATGGATTCATAGAGTGACAAGAAGTGGTTGTGTGCCACATGTGTATTAATCGCTCTGTGAAACATGAGTCGCACCAAAGATGTGAATGAATGCAAAAAGATGTTAGTGTGTTTGGCCGAGCCAAAGAGCATAGTTACAAGAAGTTGCTGCCTTTGCAGGTGTGTCGAAACATACTGTCCAAAGGGTCTTCCAGCAGTGGCGTACATCACAGTCATTGCCAGAACTGCGGCAGAAAGACTGTGCACACCAATAGTGACCACCACAGTGTGTCACGCACTGTTAGGGCAAACCGCTTTGCAATGAGATAGGAATTGCTTGTCAGTCAATGCAGGCCTACAACAAGCTGTTTCTGAACAAATACTCCGAAGAGAACTGCATCTGGAGCAGACTACCACGGAAGAGACCCATGTTACAGCTCTGCACAAGGCTGCATGGCTACAGTGGGCACAGCACCACAAAGACTGGACTGTCGACTCTTGGAAGCATGTGATCTGGTTGAATGAGTCATGTTTTCGTTTGTACTCGAATGATGCAAAGTGATGGGTACATTGTAAGCAGCATGAAGCCTTCCATGTGGACTGTGTGCAAGGTTCTGTTCAAACTGGAGGAGGCTCTGTGATGTTCTGGAGGTGTTTCACATACAAGGAAATGGGTCCTTTGGTTGCGGTAACGTCACACTTGAACCAGAAGGGCTATATGGAGCTACTGGATGACCACATGTTGCCTTTTGTGCAGCATCTCCACAGTGAAACCAGAAGGATTCTTCCAAGATGACAATTGTCACGTGCATAGGGCTTGAAGTGTGTCAGATTGGCACAAGCATTCTGAAGCCTTCAAACATCTCGACTGGCCTGTCAAATCCCTGGATTTGAATCCCATAGAAAATTTGTCTGATTTTAGTGCCAGCCATCCGGCAAATTTGGTCGAACTGCGGCATTTGCTGCTAGAAGAGTGGATGAATGTGAACTACATCTGCACACTGGTGGCATCCATGCCAACCACGATTTCAGCTGTTCTTCGGTCGCACGGAGGTGTTATGCAATATTAGGTGACATTCAGCCAGGAGTGACTAATTTTTTGTCCGGTGAGCTTATTATTAGTGATTTATTTCTTTTAAAATATATAGAAATACCTAATACTTACTTAAAATTTATCCTCTGTTTACAGAATATTGGTCCATCATCTTCCAACTTTGCATTAATAAGCCCAGCTGTTGTCTAAAAATTGAAACACACATATTAAACTGGCTTGTTATACAGGATGACCAGAATAAGACAGGATGTGAGATAACTTATACAATTTATTACAGAAATAAACAGTTTTTAGCTTACCAAATTATGCACAATTCATTACAATAGGTGTTGAAAATATTGTCCACCTGCTAACAAGCCTGAATTTGTTTTGCCTGGTTAACCAATACTTTTTCCAAAACTGTATGGAATTCCTTGAAGAGCATTATTGATGTTCAATTTTTAGTTTTCAGTGGTTTAAAGATTTTTATTGTAGACAGTTCCCTTCAAGAATCCCCATAAATGAAAGTTCCAAGGAATCAAATTGGTAACCTTGGTGGACAGTCCTTAAGAGATCAATCTGCCATCAAAATATCCACACAAACAGCCCAATGTCTCATTAACTGTATGAGCAGTTGCTCATCTTGTTGAAAATAACCTAGTATCAGTCATAACCTATAACCTAGTATCTCCTCATCATCCAGCTGCAGAATAAATTCTTCAAGGTTGATGCAAGGTTGCAAATGGATGGTTTCTTCAAAAAGCCCAATAATTTGCTTTCTTAATATTACACACCAAACATCAATTTTTTTGATCATGTAAGGGAAATTCATGAATTGTGTCAAGTTTTTCAGCTGACCACTATCAATTGTTCTATGAATTGACATATCCTGATAAATGAAATGCTTCATCAGTAAACAAAGTAAAATTTCTAAGCTAAGCTGTCATAGTCCTTTAAAACCAAAGGCAAAAATATATGTCCTTTTAGAAGTCAGGAGAGAGCAACTGATGAATAACATTTATCCTGCAAGCTTTCAAATGTAACAAATGGGGAATCTTTACAATACTCTGCCGATATTTAATTGCCTAACAAAAAATTACCATAGAGTTTCACAGTGCAGTAATTAAAATTTAATTAAAATCTTAATACTCTATGACACTGTTAAATGTTTTAAAGCACTTCAACAAAAAATTCTATGTTACCTAGTACAGTGGACCCCCGATATAACGCGCATGTCGGGCGGGAAACAACACCCACGTTATAAGGTGAACTGCATTATACCGAGCGGCGCGGTGGTGACACAATAAATTTACTCAGAACGATTTGAGCTATATACTGAAACATCCCATCAACTATATATATATATTATGTATTTTAATAAAAAAAAAACAATTTATTTATTAAGTGTTTTATTAAAATTCACATAACATAGTTATACATCTTAATAAGTACATATATTTATTATTTTATTTACGCACATAAGGTATGCTTGAAAATATGTAAAAACAAACACTATCTATAACTTATCGCGAACATCGCCCGTGCTATAACCGAGTGCGCGGTATAGCGAGCAGCGCTATAACGAAGGTCCACTGTATTAAAAGTAATGATGAGATTTTACCTACTGTAAAGATGGGTAGTGAGAGAAACTCCAGTTGATAGTTAGTGACAAGTTCATTTTACAGCTCTTGCTGGCAAGTGATGAGTCACAGTGGAAGTGCAGAAAATCACGTGGTGTGCTGATGAGTTGGTTGCTTACAATTAAATTTTTTTTCGAAGTTCCATGATTGCAGTAGCGTTAGTAATCGATAACAATACTTATGTAGCATAGAGTGCTTTAAAACATTAAGTCTACCACATGCACTTTGTGCTATTACTTTGGGAACATCATCAGATAGCAAGTGAGCAGCTCAAGGCATTGCATTAGGAGCAGTTGCTTGTTGAGCATGTGGTTAGTGGCTCAGCTCAAGAATTTGCCTAAGTGAAAATATTTGATCAATACATCCCCTACCACTTCTGAATTTACACTGTTCATCACGCAGTTGTCCATCAATGAAATTGTTAAAACTGCAATCACCTTTTTTATATATCAGGATAATTATAGCTCTAGTACAATCTTTATGGACAACAAATTTATCTTAAAATATATTCAAATTTTTAGTCAGCCATGTGACAACACAAATGTCCCCAGCTCTAAGCATTTCAGTGATAATTTAATCTACCCCTGGTGATTTATGCAGTTTTAATGTAGAGAGAGCCAGAGTGATTCTGTAATGTTATTTAGGACCATCATTGAAGCCAGTAATGCATCCATTCTCATTACAAACAACGGGAGTAGAAATAACTGCATTATTTAGAACATCTCTGAAATGCTCAGCCCACTTAGCCATCAAGGAATCCTTACCTTCAACCACCTTACCATGTTTATTCCTCAATCCTTGTGTAATTGCCAGTTACTTCCCACACAAGACATTAACTATCTGGTACAACCCCCTGTTTTGTGTTATCTAACTGCTTCATCTGCTTTGTCAGTCAAGTTACAAGCCCAAGATTCTTATCACGGTTAACTGATCTTTTACAATTTTATTACGCTCGTTGTAATGCTGCTTTTGTGTTATCTAACTGCTTCATCTGCTTTGTCAGTCAAGTTACAAGCCCAAGATTCTTATCAGGGTTAACTGATCTTTTACAATTTTATTACGCTCGTTGTAATGCTGCCTGTTAAGTTCATTCATATTAATCCTGCACTTCTTAGTTTTGGCTATATCTGAAAGTCCAGATATAGCCAAAGCTATATCTGGATCTTTTAGACTTTCAGTGTTAAAGGTAATTTTCTTAACCTTGGAACATTTCTTAAGCTTCAGTTGGAAGACACTTTTGAGCAGGTAATGGTCAGACCCAATTTCGACTTCCCTATATGATCTTGTATTCCTAACTGAACTAGCCCATTTGCTGTTAATTAAAATATAACATATTCTAGTGAAACCCATGTGTATTTAAAAATTTTCCGGTGTTTGTAGTATGTATTAGTTATTCGCAAACAATTAAGTTTACTTACCTGTAGGAGGTGTTCCCCATTGCCATTGGAATTGCCAAAGGGACCTAAAATTCTTATCCAAAGGTCAGAGTCGGTTCCAACTTTAGCACAAGAGAAATATCTCCTATCCTCACAGAATTCAAAACATCCCGAAGCTGTCTGTAAAAATTATTCTTCTCGTTCTCATCAGTGTCCGCTATGGTGATGAAACAATAGATGACATTCAAGTCTTTAATTTTTGCTTTAAATTTTGCTCCAAGAAATCTTTCATTAATGCAATCATATCCTATAAGAACATCACTGGTGTGTCAGCTGAGAAGCAAACCTACACTTTGGAGATGCTTTCTAGTTCAGTATGGCCTACTGATCTGGTCATCTATGGCCACTTTTTTCTTTTTTTTCAACCCTGCTGAGGAGTGGTCAACTTCACAGGGTCCTGGTGCTGACCATTTATACCTACTAGACTGGACTTGTTTATGGATTTGAGCTTGATTATTGATCCTGGACTTTCTGCACTGGTGGGCCTCTGTTGAGGGAGAGTCTGCCGCTGTGTTTTCTGTTTGCTTCTGGGTTGCCAGCTCTAAGTGAACAGAGGCATGGGATACCTTATATCAGCTGGTGGATAATCCTAATCAGAGGCCATCGCAGGTACCTGAACCTTACTTAGCTAGTTGGGCATCGTCAAGCCTAAACTGGAGTAATGTGTCTCAGGCAGGCCATGTGGCTCTTGAAAAAGTCCACTTGAAAAGGTGGTGCCTGAAGTTCCTACCAGCATCGGTGACTTCAGCCTTTAGCAGAGGAGGAACAGGTCTTTGTCCCATGCTGCGATCAGGGGGCTGTTTGATATTGTTGGCCCTACCAATCTCAATAAACCTAATTTCTTTAAAAATCCTACTAATCATTTTCTCTCTGCAGGAATGTGGAACGTGACGACATTACATAGAGATTATTCTCTTGATGTCCTCATGCAGGAATTCCAGCGCTATAACCTAGATATTCTAGGCTTCCAAGAGACCAGATGGACAGGTAAAGGTGAGATACTTAAAAATAACATTAAATTTCTCTTTATAGGGAGGGAGAATGGAAAGCATCACTAAGGTGTGGGTCTGCTACTCAGCAGACATGCTAGTGATGCTCTTCTAGGATATGAGTGTATTAATGAAAGGTTTCTTACAGCAAAATTTCAGACAAGCATTAAAGACTTGAATGTTATCTGCTGTTATGCCCCCACTGAGGATGCCGATGAGGATGAGAAGGATAGGTTTTACGGACAACTTCAGGATATTTTGAATTCTGTCAAGAAAGTAGATATTACCCTTGTTCTAGGTGACTTCAATGTTAAAGTTGGTACTGACTCTGACCTTTGGGGAGGAGTAATAGGCCCTTTTGGTATTGGTAGCTGCAATGGCAATGGGCAATGTCCCCTACAGGTAAGTAAACTCAATGGTTTCAGAATAACTAACACATATTACAAACACCGCGACATACATAAATACACATGGGTTTCACCTGATGGACTGCATAGGAATATGATTGATGATATTGTTGCGGATTACAAAAATGGATAGCCACTGAGCGTGAGTATTAAAAGCTATATTTCAAAACCAAATTCAATACAAGGTAAATTGTTACAAGGGAAATATGGATGAAGTATCTTATTAACAAATCAACTATTAATATGCACAAGTCATCAATCTTCCTGCGTAGAGCACACAATATCAGCTCTGTGTATTTTACTAAATACTACCTTTTACTTGATTTACCAGGTCACCCGAAGATCTTCACTCGTAAACCAATTCTCGTCCTGTGCTAATAACTGTTCACACACTAGCCGAACAAAAAGACAGTCCGTGTAGACATTCGAAGTTAGCCATAAAAGTTCCCACTTTTATACTTCCGTGTATACACAACACATCAAGTTACTTCTTGATACTTAACGATAAAAGATCCCACTTTTATCCTTCCGCGTATACACAACACATCAAGTTACTTCTTGATACTTACGCGCACTGTCTCAGAACAGCTCACCGTCCATTTTCGAACTCTCCGACCGTTACAACACACAACCGTTACAATACAAAACGACCGTTAACGCTCCACTCTTCTTCTCCAAATTCTCCCAACGTTCTTATTCGTTGGCTGAAACTTTGCTTTCGGTTGCCAGATTCTTCTGTCGTAACACTGCCCCCTTCCTAGGTCTTGTTCGTCCCGAACAATTCTGGATTCCAAAGTTTCTTCAGTTCTTCGATGAAACGGGGCCAAACGATCCACGTGAACCACCTTGCACTTTGTAGCTGGACATCGACGAATGCGATATACCACGTCTGTGTCAAAATGAAAGCGAATCTCATTATGACGTAGATTTCTTTTCTGACTGAAGCCTCGTCCACAAACATAATACGTGTAAGGCCTATAGCCCTTGTGAACACGTTTATGTCTCTGCAGGGAGAAGAATCGACTAAGAGTTTTCGTGCAAAACCTGTAAAAAGTTTTCTTCTTTGTCGGAAGTTTTCTTCTTTGGATTTTTACTTCTATCAACAGTAACAAGGAATGAAAGTCATTAGTGACATAAAATCTAGGGAGAATTTTCATCCTGCAATCTGACCCTTTTGTCAGTTGACTTTCACTTAATTCAGAGCTGTCGTGATGAACCTTCAGCCATATTTCACCTGATTCGATTTGATCCCCAAGGTGCTTCACAAATATATCAGCTCCATAATTCTTTTTAGCGCTTCTGTCCATCTCCTCCTTCCATACTCTTGCTAGGACTGCAGCTTCTAATCCGACAACCTTACCTGTTTCTCCTGTATAAGTGAAATCAGTGATGTGTCGGGCTGCTAGCAATATTTTTTCTGTTTTATCTTCACATAGCCAGCTTGCAACATCTTCAGAGACTCCTTGTTCTATTAACATGTTACGAAACTTGTTCAAAGCATTGCCGTTATGCAGAACCTTGCGGACACGTGATGCTTCATCTACCCTATTATCCACAATGTTCACCAAACGCAGAAGTTCTCCTCCTAACTCTTCGACGAGCTCTTGCAGTTCCAAGGATCCGTCACCAAGGAAACACTGAACAGCTTCCATCACTTCCAGAGAGTTGTCAACAGAGTTTTCAAGAGGTGAATCCATGTTGCTGATAACAGCTGAACAACTCAAACTCTTCATTCCACGAGCTTGTGATGCTGCAACCATTTTCTTAACTAAATCAACAGCAACATCTTCTGTACTGATGGGATCAATAGCTCCTTTTCCGAATTCATCATCATAAACCAAAGCGCACACTCCTTCAGCCAGCTTTTTGGACACAATTGAGCATCTCATTAGAGGAACGCTATCTACGGTAGCCATCAGATCCTTGTAGCGGTAAATCTCCTTATCTGTTGGCACCAGCTCCTCTGTCTGTCCTACGATGCAGCATCCGACGTCTTCCATCATCTGCTCGATTTTATCTTTAGTGCAGTCGACTGTGAAGCCAGGGATGGATTCCAATTTGTCCAGAGTATCTCCCGTCAATTGGAGAGCACGACCGGAGATCATAGGGACCTTGAGACCTAAAGCAGCAAGTGCAGGAGCCAAGACAAGACTCACTTTGTTGCCGACACCTCCTGTGCTGTTTTTATCTACCATCCGATGGCGCCACTCGGGTCTCCAGCAAAACACATGACCCGAGGAGGTCATATTTGCTGTTTCTTCCGAATTCACTTTCTTGGAGCTCTCATTGTAATTAGCCAGGGAAATATCAGTCATGATTGCCAAATTGTTCATTCTGGAGATCAGCGACGAGTTCTGTAACATGATATTGTCCACTTTAGAGCTCTTGTAGTCGTGATAAAACTTTTCTATATCCTTATAATCTAAATGGTTATAATGTCCAAATCTGCACATTGACTGTTCAGAAAAGAAATTCAGCATGGTTTCGTTGAGATTGTCTGAGGGCTTTACTTCTCTCTGATCGTAACTCTGAGGCTTAGTTTCATCCAGAAAGTTAGTCTTTGAAGTACTGTCTCTGCCTGAAGCTCTTTTACTAGCATCACCTGTTATGCTTCTAAGCCATCCTTCGGAATTCCTCTTCCTTAAATCCCCACTTTCTATAAACGATTCGAGTGTGGCTATATGCTTCGGAAAAATCTCTCCGACTTCCGCGGTAAAGTCGAATGGCACTTTGTATCTATGATGAATGGACGCCTCTTCTTTACTCGGACCACTCTGCGAAACGTAAACTCTGTTTCGTTCCCCTTCATTACCACTCGTTACTCTGCCTTTGCGATAATTGTCCATGACGCATTTTGCTGAGAGCGAGGAATAGAATACCTTTCGTGTGGATCTCTCTTCAGATCGTGCCAGACTTGTATACCTAGGTATTTTGAAGTGCAAAGCGTACTGTTTAGTCTCACAGCTCTCTAATCTGTGTGATTGTTCTTCACAGTTCCTAGACATGTCACCAGCGACATAGACACTCTGCCATGCATTACCAGTAGTTGCGTGGTCAAAGGCATTATCTGTGCTATCTCTACAATTCTTGATTTCCAGTAGCAGATCCACATTTTTATATGCGTTGCCTTTCTCTTTTCCATGTTTACAATCTAACTTAACACTATCAAGATCATCTTTTTCACTGACAAATTCAACATTTAAACTATTGCATTGTCTATTGAGTTCGGTTTTATGATCCTTGAAGTGATCAATAATCTTACCAACTCGAGAAGCCACTTCAGCTCTCATCTCAGTATTTTGTGCGGCTATTTCGGCTTTCAAATCATCTTTTTGAGAAACTATCTCCGTTCTCAACTCATTATTTTGTGCGGCCATTTCGGCTTTCAAATCACCTATTTTATCGCTTTGGGCAGCTATATCACCTTTAATCTCAGTATTTTGTGCGGCCAGATCACCTCTTTTATTCCTCAACTCATTATTTCGTGCGGCCATTTCGGCTTTCAAGTCACCTATTTTATCGCTTTGGGCGGCTATATCACCTTTAATCTCAGTTTTTTGTGCGGCAAGGTCACCTATTTTGTTAGCCATATCGGCTTTCAAGTCATTATTTTGACTTTTAATGTCATTCATCTGTGTAGCCATATCGGCTTTCATATCAGTCATCAGCGTAGTCATATCGGCTTTGAAGCTATTTATCAACTTTACTAATTCATCCATACTTCTAGTTAACGGCATTCAATTAATTAATCCCACTTCTGACACCAAATGTTGCGGATTACAAAAATGGATAGCCACTGAGCGTGAGTATTAAAAGCTATATTTCAAAACCAAATTCAATACAAGGTAAATTGTTACAAGGGAAATATGGATGAAGTATCTTATTAACAAATCAACTATTAATATGCACAAGTCATCAATCTTCCTGCGTAGAGCACACAATATCAGCTCTATGTATTTTACTAAATACTACCTTTTACTTGATTTACCAGGTCACCCGAAGATCTTCACTCGTAAACCAATTCTCGTCCTGTGCTAATAACTGTTCACACACTAGCCGAACAAAAAGACAGTCCGTGTAGACATTCGAAGTTAGCCATAAAAGTTCCCACTTTTATACTTCCGTGTATACACAACACATCAAGTTACTTCTTGATACTTAACGATAAAAGATCCCACTTTTATCCTTCCGCGTATACACAACACATCAAGTTACTTCTTGATACTTACGCGCACTGTCTCAGAACAGCTCACCGTCCATTTTCGAACTCTCCGACCGTTACAACACACAACCGTTACAATACAAAACGACCGTTAACGCTCCACTCTTCTTCTCCAAATTCTCCCAACGTTCTTATTCGTTGGCTGAAACTTTGCTTTCGGTTGCCAGATTCTTCTGTCGTAACAATATATTAATTAACAGCAAATGGGCTAGTTCTGTTAGAAATACCAGGACATATAGGGGAGCTGAAATTGGATCTGACCATTACCTTGTTAAAAGTGTCTTGCAACTTAAACTTAAAATGTGTCATGCTAGGGTTAAAAAATTTACCTTTAATACCGAAGCTCTGAAAGACCCTGTTATAGCCAAAGCTTACCATGATAGGTTACTTAGTCATTATGACAGTCATGGTTTGCTTAATACTGAGGTTGAGGAAGAATGGGGTCATTTTAAACAGGCTTTTTTGGAAACTAACAGTACTCTTTTAGGAAAAAAGGAGCAGAGGAGTCAAAATTATTTCAGTGATAAGGCACTTGAGCTTATTTCAGAAAGAAGGAATTGCAGGAATGTCCTTAATCAGTACCGTACTAGTCCTAATAGAAAGGATTACAGAGAGCTTAATAAACGTGTAAAGGATCAGTTAGCTACTGATAATCTTTGGCTTGATGGTTTGGCTGACAAAGCCGAGGAAGCAGTTAGACAGATAACAGCAGAGAGCTGTACCAGATAGTTAATGTTTCGTGTGGTACAAAACGGAGAGGTATACAAGGATTGAAGGATTAAAAATATAAGGTTAGAGAAGGGGAGGATTCTGTCATGACTAGGTGGGCTGAGCATTTCAGTGATGTTCTAAACAATGTGGTTAGTTCTACTCCCATTGTTTGTAATGATGATAGATGCATTGGTGGCTTTAATGTTGGCCCTATAACACAATCTGAAATTATTTTGGCTATTTCTAAACTTAAACTTCATAAATCCCCAGGGGTAGATGAAATTACTACAGAAATGCTCAGAGCTGGGAATGTTTCGGTTACCACTTGGATGACTGAAATTTTGAATAACTTTTATGATAAAGGCATGGTTCCTAAAGATTTTACCAGAGCTATTATTATCCCTATTTTCAAAAAAGGTGATCGCAGTTCTTGTGATAACTATAGGGGTATCAGCCTACTCTCTGTTCCAGGTAAAGTTCTTTCCATGATTGTACTTAATAGAATTAAGAATCTGGTTGACAGTCAGTTGCGTGATGAGCAATGTGGATTCAGAAGTGGTAGGGGATGTGTGGATCAGATATTTTCACTTAGGCAGATTCTTGAGAAATGTTTAGAGTTTCAGAAACCTTTGGTTGCTAGTTTTGTTGATTTCAAAAAGGCTTTCGACTCTGTTGATCGTCATAATTTGTGGTTGATTGTGATATCATATGGTATACCAGAGAAGTTAGTTAACATTATGAAAGCTCTCTATAATAACACTGAGTCGTGTGTGAGAGTTGGTAAGTCTTGTAGCAATTGGTTTAGAATTACGTCTGGTGTTCGACAAGGGTGCATCTTGTCTCCTTTTCTCTTTAGTTTGGCTGTTGATTTTGTTACACGAAATTCACTTCAAGGGAATGATTTTGGCCTTAATTGGGATGGAGATAAGAAAATTTCTGATTTAGATTATGCTGATGATTTAGCTCTTTTGGCAAATGAAGTTGATGAGATGAACTCTTTCATTCGAGCTGTTGATGAGACTGGTAGTAGAGTAGGTTTGGTTATAAACAGAGAGAAAACTAAAGTGATGAAAATTGGTCAGGCAGGTTGTGATTCAGTTAATCTGAATGGTTGCAGTCTTGAGCAGGTGTCACAGTTTAATTACCTTGGGAGCTATGTAACTGATACTGGTAATGTGCGGCATGAGATTAACAGACGAATAGGCATTGCTGCCGGGACTTTTAAGAATCTATGGAGATTGTGAAGAAATAGGCATATACACCTAAAGACTAAAAATAAAATGTATAATAGTTTGGTTCTTTCTAGGGTTAGTTATGGTAGTGAAACTTGGATGCTATGTAAACAAGATAACAGGAAACTAGATGCTTTTGATTCTAGATGCTTACGCAGTATCTTGGGTATTAGGTGGTTTAACTTTGTAACTAATGATAAGGTTAGGCAAAGGAGTCTGCAACCTCCTTTAAGCAGCATATTGTGCAGAGAGAGACTCCGCTGGTTTGGCCATGTTGCCCGTATGGATAATTATAGATTGGCGAATAAGGTTATGAACAGTGTGCCTAGAGGCCTCAGAAGGAGGGGGATACCTAGGATGCATTGGGCAGACAATGTCAAACAGGACCTTGTTAGAATTGGTGCGCAGTGGCCGGATGCAACAGATGTAGTTCAGGACAGATATGCTTGGAGAAGTAAACTGCGCAGTCTGGTTGGACCTCCATAGCCCATGGCTGCTTGAGGATGATGATGATGATTTGCAATGCCTAACTACCAAAGTGAGGGTTCAAGTACCTGCAATGGCCTCTGATCAGGAGTATCCACTAGCTGATATAAGGTATCCCGTGCCTCTGTTCACCTAGGGCTGGCAACCCACAAGTAAACAGAAAACACAGTGGGAGATTCTCCCTTAACAGAAACCCACTGTCCATAAACATCACTGGACAGTTAAATTATGATTTTTGAAGCAAGTCCAGGATCCAGAATCAAGCTCAAAGCCATTAACAGTCCAGTCTAGTTGGTATAAATGGTCAGCACCAGACCCTGTGAAGTTGACCACTCCTAAGCATCAGAGAAAAAAAAGTGGCCATAGATGAGCAGGTCAATAAGCCACACTGATCTGGAGGCCCTCCCCTTCCATTCCTTTCCAAAAGATAATATCTCTTTTGAAAGGTACTAACAGCCTGCACCACATGAAGGCAGGGTCGGACATTAGGTGCTAGACCTGGCCGGTTCTGTGCATCATCGCTGGGGATTGATACACAGCTCTCCTTCCAGTTTATGCCTATCTACCATTTACAGACATTATATATCTTACACATTATATAATCAATGTCATATCCAAGATTAACTGAAATTCTTGGAAGTTTGGGTTTAGAAATATTTTGTTAATATTTTCATTATTGAAAAAAATGGTTTCTTAAACATAAATTCCCCAAAAGATAAGGAGAATGAAAACCCCAATCCCCCATTCTTGTCACTACACTACATATACCTTGTCCTACCAATTTATTAAAAATTTCCTTGTTATATCAATGAGAAATCGACTTTGAAGCTTTAAATCTTCTAAATTAAGGTTTATATGAAGAAATGTGATTGATGATAAATTAAGGACTCTTAAATGTTTCTAAATTTTGACTTTCAATAATATTTATTCAGTATTTATACAGTTATGGAGGTTTGAATATTAACAACAGGAAGCCAGTCATGACTACCTCAGACTTTACCTCAAAAATTAAAACTAAAATAATTTTTAAAAACAGTGGTATAAGGGTATATTTTAGAAATTTGTGCAATCATTATTTGAATTTTAGCCAATTATGATTTTTGCAGAACAAGCTATTTTATCATTAACTATTTAAACTTCCATAACTGTTTAAATACTAAAATATTATTGAAAGTCGAAATTTAGAAAGATTAAATTTAAGATCTTTAATTTATCATCGATCACATTTTTCCATACAAAAATTTTATATACAAAGCTATTCAGAAGTTATAGGGCCTTCAAAAGTCAGTTTCTCATTGATATAACATGGAATTCTCTAATAAATTGGTAGGTATATGTGTATAATACTAATAAACAGAAATATTTGCTTTAAAAATATGTCTAGAACTACCCATACTCAGTGATTTAGTAAAATCAAATTCTGGGTTTGCATTTCGAATCATGATTCGGAAACATCAAATATTGGAACAAAGTTCTGTTTCAATGATTCTTAAACTTCAAGTGCCAGAATGGCATTCTAGTTCACTGATTTGGAAACACAAATACTGGGACTGTGTTCTGATTTAATGATTCAGAAACACAAGTACTCGACAGTGTTCTAATGCAATATGAGTAATGCCTTTGGTAACTGCTTCCCCTATTCAAAATGTCGTGCTTTGCCATTGAAGTGGTTCCCACCAGCATGGTAACTAAAGCTTCTAGTGGATGAAGAATAGGCAATTGCTGGGAAATATTATTAAAATCCACAATAATCATTCTTCAGTGAGATTATTTTTATGCAACTCTGTCAGTAACATATAGGTGGCTGAATATTTAGTGTGCTTGGCTGTGGAATAAGTGGATTTGTATTTGAGTTTTGGATAAGACATTCTTGACAGCCTCACAAATCTGTTTGTGAGTTTCTTTTGAGATAATCGCCATTATTCAGAAACTTTTGAATTAATTATCCAGATAAAAAAACATTTTGAAATTAAAAATTTTTACATTTCAGAATTGCATTTGAAGACAAAATGGCATACCATTTCTATATTAAACCCTTGAGCAGACAGAGAATACATTTTTGCTACTTGCCACACCTGAAGAAAAAGTGCCCACCTACAATCTTAACTGTAGTTGTTTCAAATTTCCACCATTCATTGGTTCACATAATCCAAGTTCAAATTAACTTTACAGGGAGGTTTGGCAAGACAGATTATAAGCTGGCTGTCTCTTTCCACTCTGTGACTTTGGTATTAACACAATTGTGTTACAGTTGCTACTAGAAGCATATATTATTATGCATTTCAATATTTTCAGCTACAAATATAAATCCAAGGAACACCTCAACTATGCAATAATAATGGTCTAGGTGTTTGATATCATGTACTAACATTCATGGAAATTTGCAGACCATAGAATTCTGTAGTTGCCTCATTCACAAGCTCTCATTGAAAAAGAAAAAGCATCTTACAGTTTTTTCCAACGTTGTTGTTTTAGGGTTGTTTTACCTCTGAGTGGCACTTTTTTGCACACCATGGGCTAAATGGCCGGGTCACATGAACCACGAAGGCTCAGAGAAGGTTGGGGGAGGGGACCCACTGGAACAGCTGTTAGGAGACAGATGGTAGCCTCCCGTCAAGGCCATCCAGCATGTTCTTTAATGTGCACAGGGTATGGCTCTCCCACACACAGGACCATGGCTTAACGTCCCATCCGACGGACGGTGGTCTTTCCAAGTCCATCGGTGTCCCCTACTGACCATGGGCAGGGCGGGGAATTTTGCGGAGATAAATCTCAACGCTGACCCAGCTGGGACTCGAACCTGGAAACTACAGATTACGAGCCTGGCGCGCTACCGACTGAGCCACCCCTGCCTCTTTTTTCCACCATTCACCAGGAAACATCTCATGGAACTCCAAAAGGTAGCTGTCAGTTGACCAGAATTCATCAAAATAAGGTGAAATGTATTCCTCTCACACTTTATTTTTAATACCCACATAAAATGGCATCAGCTGACCAAATATTTTACCAGCGCTAGCACATTTTAGAATGCTATTGCAATATAATAAAATTAGTTGGGTTGTTTTACCTCTGAGCGGCACTTTTTTGCATACCATGGGCTAAATGGCCAGGTCACATGGACCCCGAAGGCTCAGAGAAGGTTGGGGGAGGGGACCCACTGAAACAGCTGTTGGGAGACAGATGGTAGCCTCCCGTCAAGGCCATCCAGCGTGTTCTTTAACGTGCACAGGGTATGGCTCTCCCACACACGGGGCCACGGCTTAACGTCCCATCCGATGGACGGCGGCCTTTCCAAGCCCATCGGTGTCCCCTACTGACCGTGGGCAAGGCGGGGAATTTTTGCGGAGATAAATCTCAACGCTGACCCAGGTGGGACTCGAACCTGGGAACTACAGATTACGAGCCTGGCGCGCTACCGACTGAGCCACCCCCGCCCCAATAAAATTAGTGTATATATCTTAAAATTAATAAAACTCTATAACACTGTATATAAGTAAAACATAGCAATATTGGGTATAAATAATTTAACTGTGTCCAATATTAAGAAATACCAAAAATATGTATATACATATATACAGGGTGATTCAAAACTCTTGGGCTAAACTTTAGGGGGTGATAGAACACATCTAAACAAGCACTTTTTGTCATACAATGCATGGTTGGAACTCAAGCGGTGAAGCGCTAGAGGGAGCTTTCCAGTCAACACTTATAAGTGCTGGTTTTCACACTCTTCATCATTTCTACCGTGGATTGCAGAATGGATGGATTGTTTCACAAATCAGGAGAAGGTGGACACGCATTTCATGGACTTCACGGTGGAGCTGCGGACAGGAATGTGAGGGAAGCCCAAAGACTGTACCAGGAGCGCTTTCTGACCAGATGCATGCCTGATCGTAAAACCTTTCAGCGATTGCACCGGTATCTGTGCGAATCAGGCTCCTTTGTCAGCAGCTTGCAGGATACAGGGCGTGCAAGGAGTGTGAGGACGATATGTTACAGAGTAAATTCTATGTAGGATTGGAGATCATCCCGAATGTAGCACGTGAGCAATTTCCCATGCCATAAGTGTGCCCCAATTGACAGTTGGCGAGTTCTACGAGATGAATGATTACACCCTTACCATGCACAGAGGGTGCACACCGTGACACCTGCAGATTATCGGCCTCGTGGATTTTGCGCAATGGTTCCTGCAGCAGACTGCAATGCAACTGGACTTTGATGCTCATGTCTTATTCACTGACAAATTCACTTTACACATGAGGGCATTTTTAATATCCACAATTCGCATGTGTGGGCCACCAGTAATCCACACACCATACGTCCACATTCGTACCAGCGGCATTTCTCCATAAATGTTTGGCCTGGAATCCTCCATGACCATTTGACTGGCCCATACCTTCTGCCAGCCCGACTGAAGGGAGAACGTACTCATATTTTTACAAGAAGTCTTGCCAGAATTACTGAACCCTGTTCCAGCAAACATTCAAACACGTATGTGGTTCCAACATGATGGAGCCCCACCTCATTTCAGCATGGATTGCGGAACACCTTGGATGCAACATTTCCAGGACAATGGATTGATCGGGGTGGTCCCATCGCTTGGCCGCCACGATCTCTCATGTCTGAACTTTTTCCTATGGGGCCATATGAAAAGCCTCATCTATGACAGCCCCATTGATTCCAATGAGGACCTTGTTGCCAGGATTTCTATTGTCGCTGTACGAGAAATGCCTGGTGTTTTCGCCCATGTATGCCGAAGGTGTAAAGCCTGCACTAATGTTGGCGGTCACTCATTTGAGCAGTTTCTGTAATTTGTTCAATAAAATTCTGTACTTTCTGTTCTGCAATTTCTGCAATTGTTTCAAACCCCTTCCGTCATTCTTGTGTTTCTTCATTTCTTGACACAGTAACCCTAGCTCTTCACCGCTTGAATTCCGACCATGCATTGTATGACGAAAAGTGCTTGTTTAGGTGTGTTCTGTCACCCCTTAAAGTTTGGCCCAAGAGTTTTGAATCACCCTGTATATACACTTTTTTTCACTGATATTAACACAGAAGTTGTTATAAACATTTATATGAAAACAATATATTCAAGATAAACACAAATATGTCGTGAAAGTCATAATATCCTTTGGAGAATAATAAGATAAATTTATTTCATGATATCATAAAGGCTACAGAAGAAACATTATTTCTTGTACATAAAAAAGATGGCACAAACAAATTAGAACTTACTGCATATATTCATGAAAATTAAAAATATCCCCTCAAGCAGCTGCTTGCCACAGAGATCTGACAGGAGCCTGTCAGTTCTTATGCCATAGTAGAAGGTCTGTGAGGATGGTGAGACCTCAGCAGAAAGACAACACAAACATCCATGCCTTATCTGGGGCTCAAACCCAGGTCCATATTATCAGTAGCCAAGCACGCTAATCACTCAACCATGGGATGAGCTCAATGCTGGCCCAGGTGGGACTCACCTGGGAACTGCAGATTAGGAGTGTGGCACACTACCAACTGACCCCCCCACCCCAAAAAATACAGGCCAACAGTATTCTGAGCCAGAAGAAAGGAAATTTTAAAGTTGAATGCCAATGGCGACATAAAGGAAAGAGGTAAAGTGGAGGTCGCATTCATCAATGTAGCCAAAAAAGGAAAGAAGACAGAAAGGAGGCAAAATAAGGAGACAATCACAAAGCAAGAAAGATGAAAAGAAAAAGGAAAAGAACAAGAAAGAGAAAGGTGCCAAAGCTGCAAATGGGGGGTCAGGTAAACATCACACCTGTACCGACCACTTCCAAAATTATGTGAAAAATTTTTTGAAAATTTTTTGAAAAATTCAAAGAACATTAATCATGTAATTTGATCTACAGTGTTAAGAGTATAGACAGTTTTTTTTTTCTTTCGGGTATAACCTGTATGAGAACTTGTTTATACATATTTAACAACAATTTATAATCAACTATGGCAAAAAAATCACATAAATGATAACATAATTCTAGGTAAGACTATTCTTCTTAAGCATATCTCAACAGATGAATGTTTTTATGTTCGACACTATTTCAAAATACGCATTTTTTTATTATTTTATAAAACAGAATAGAACTGCTATCTGTATATCTAACACAAGTATTCTATATCTGACACTTCCCTATAAGTGTCCCCTAACCCACTGTTATTGCTCCTGAAAGCTTCCAAAAGCATGGTCAAATGAAGAGAAGCCACTGGACAACAGGCTAACATAAATTAATCCCGATGGCATCCCCCTCTCTCACTGCTGAGAGTTGCAAGAAAAAAGGATGTGACGAATGGGCTGTTACAATTTCAAGTTGTAAGAGTTAGCTGTAAGTAGCCTCAAATGACCTTTCTCATTGACACTGTCAAACAAAAGCAAAATGTGAACCCAGAGTATCCATGGCTGAGTGTTTCTGCTTAAAATATTAGTTCAGACATTAAATATACATTTTCTACCAAAATTTTAACAAAGTTTCTGTTTACTCAATTAAAAGGAAATTTTAAAAGTAATGGGAGAGGCTGAACCACAGTAGCCCAAATGATGTGATGCCACTGTTCACATCATAGAATAGCAATTGGAGGTATCCACTAATGGCCCTACACATAAATGCAAAAAATAAATTGGGTAACACACTCAACATTGTGACCTTAAATTATATACATACAGCATACAAGTTAAAAGTTTTTTACATTAACCTTGATGGCATTATCACAGTATAATTGTTGTCTGACCTTTGAAATGACTGATCATCATCATCCTCAAGCAGCCATGGGCTATGGAGGTCCAACCAGAGCGTGCAATTTAGTTCTCCAAGCAAGTCTATCCTGAGCTACATCTACTGCATCAGGCCACTGCACACCAATTCTAACAAGGTCCTGTTTGACATTGTCTGTCCACCGCATCCTAGGTCTCCCCTTCTTTCTGAGGCCTTTAGGCACACTGTTCATAACCCTATTTGCCAATCTATAATTATTTATATGGGCAACATGGCCAAAACAACGGAGTCTCTCTCTGCACAATATGCTGCTTAAAGGAGGTTGCAAACTAATTTGCCTAACCTCATCGAAATGACTGATGGGCACATAGAATTTTGCAAATGGGCAAGAGGATGGATGCAAGTTTTGAAAGTTGGCTAAAGGCTGGAGACATAATCATGAGACTGAAAATACCTTTGGAATACTCTGAGATATCTTTTGGTGAAGTTAGAAATAACTTTAAATTGCTATTTCTTTTCAACTACTTGTTACTGAAGTAACCATATAATTCTGTAAGAAGCTGTGGATGTAATATGATTAGCGTAATATGTCTAACACTAAGCATAAATATGAGCTGTCCCACAAATTTATATTTGTACTGAAAATATTAAATACAGTTTTATTATATGCTTATATAACATGTAATACAGTATGTTTATGTATGTATGTTTTATAATATGCAAATATTGAACTAAAGAGAATGTGCTTTTTAAAAATATGTTCAGCTTGTACTGAAATTTCACTAGTGGATCAAATGAAAAGCTAGAGTTGTAAAAGAGGGATTAGGATAAATGGTTATGGGATATCTTTGTAAAGAAAATAGAGATGCATTTAAAAATTACCATTTCAGGAACTAATGGTCTACCAGGCATATATCCAGCCGATATTGCAGCTGCCAGCTCATATTGTTCAAATAATGAAGCCATGCTGAAAAAACAAATTATTATACATATTATATGAAAAATCAAGTTTTATATTGTTCATAAAGTTACAATCAGAAATTGAAAAGAGAACTTATTTGCAAAGCTATTGGCTGTAGAAGTATTATATTTTCAATTAAAAAAGTTAGTTGTCTCCAATAAGATTATTTATTTTGAAAGGTTTATAAAAGTCTTGATTATGAACAGAAACAAATATTTATGGGTTTCTTTACATTATAATTGTGAGGGGTACTTTAATTTCATGAATTTTCCAAATGCTGCAAATTAGAAATACTTTTAGTAATGCAGACTACAGAGCCAAACTCCTACCAAATGAAATTCTTATATTTTTAAGCCTTCACAGGTAAGTGATTTTATGTGTGTTTATCCTTTGATGTTTTTTAATTTTTTTTCCTTACCTCTTATTATTTATTGATAGGCTCTGTTCGAAATAATTGTCTCCAATGCGAATAATTCACTTTTGGGGTTTCCTTAAGTTCCAATCGAATAATCCAAATTTGTTGTTTATCAATAAGCTTTGGTTAAAAATAGTTGTCTCCAATAAGATTATTTATTTTGAGAGGCTTTTTCAATATGTAGAGCTGTCTCATGGCCAAGTGGTTAGCACGCTTGGTTATTGATCTAAGGGACCTGGGTTCGAGCCCCAGGTAAGCATGGATGTGTGTGCTGTTTTTCTGCTGAGGTCCTGCCATCCTCTCAGAACTTCTACTATGGTATATAAACTGACAGGCTCCTGTCAGACCTCTGTGGCAAACAGCTGCTTGAGGGGGTATTTATTTATTTTTTTGGTACTTTTCAGTTATCTCTGGTCACATTTTCTTGGCGACTTTTTTTTTGGAAAAAATGACAGTTTTTGATAGAGTCAGGAAGGTTAATGAGTAATTTAGGGGTGGGTTATTTGAGCTATAAGATGTTTTTTGTTGTTGTTGTCTCTGATGAGATCATTTAGTTTTGGGGGCTTTTTTATAATTCAGTTGGCAGTACACTTTCCAATTTTCATGTTTTTCGGTTTGTGTTGTCTGCGAGGACATTAAGTTTTGGGGGCTTATTTTATAATTTGGTCAGCAGTGCACTGTTTTCGATTTTCATGCTTTTTGATATGTGTTGTCTCCAATGAGATTATTTAGTTTTGGGGGCTTTTTTACAATGCTGGTTGGCAATGCATTGTCGATGATGTTCTTGGTTTACTGTAGTGTTTATTTTTTGTCGCCAAGAAAATGTGACCAGAGATAACCGAAAAGTACCATTTATTTTTATTTCAATATGTGGAATATAAATCTATTGTATTGCTATAAGCTTTGGTTAAAGTTGTTGTAAGCATAGATGACAATCACGGCATTACCTGTTGACTTTGTAATGTCTCTGATGAGATTCTCTTTTGCGGCTTTAACCCTTTAACGCCCAAGAAATCTGAGAAAAAGGTAGAGGGTAGTAAAGACAAAAAAATAGCACTATTCGGACTAGTCCATTTCAAAATCTCGGCCGTTTTGGGCTGTACTGGGCTTTAAGTGGGGAAAGAAAATCTGTTATTTAGCCATAAGCTCTGGTAAAACTGGTGGCCTTCAATGAGATTAATTATTTTGGGTTTTTTTTACATGCGCAACATAAATTTATTGTTTAGCGATATGCTTCAGAGAAAATAATTTTGACCCATATCTTTTGGAGCTTTTCATTAAGTGCTGGCCCTGGTTAAGGCATGGATGTGTTTTGCATGGATAGTTATTTTTGCTGGTATTTTATATGCTAAACAAAAATTTTATGTTCAAAAATAAGCATTTATCATTACATTCTTTTTGGAGTATTCTTGCTTTACTGTACCTTCATTAGCTCATAATATGAGTTATATGCCATTATAAGTACACCTTAAATGAATATTATTTGTAATGTGCAATTGCTAAGTTTTGTTTCATTCCAATGTGTTTTTAGCTTTCTTTACAGAAGTAATTTAGAAAGGATACTTTTATGTTTATTGAAGAATAAAACATTTGATAAGTCCCCTTGGTATTGGTAGCTGCAAAGGGCAACTTCTCCTACAGGTAAGTAAACTTAATGGCTTTAGAATTACTAACACTTATTTGAAACATTGTGACACATAAGTACACATGGATTTCACCAGATGGTTGCATAACAATGATCAATTACATATTAATAACAGCAAATAGACTAGTTCTGTTAGGAATATTAGTTCATATAGTGGGAGGGGGATGAAACTGGATCAGAATATTATCTTATTAAATGCATTTTGCAACTTAAACTTAAGAAGTGTTGTGCTAAGGTTAAAAAAGTTTCCTTTAACACTGAAGCTCTGAAAGACCCTATTATAGCTAAAACTTACCATGATAAGGTTACTTAGATCATTATGACAATCATGGTTTGCCTACTAGAAGTTAAGGAAGAATGGGATCATTTTAAACAGGCTTTTCTTGAAACTAAATATTTGATACATCCCTTTTTTACCCAAAAGAGAAACAGTACTCTTTCGGGTAAAAACAGCAGAGTAGACAAAATTATCTGAGTGATAAGGCACTGGAGCTTATTTTGGAAAGAAAAAACTGCAGGAATATCCTTAATCAATACCCTACTAGTCCTAACAGAAAGCATTACAAAGAGTTTCGTAAACATCTAAAGACTCAGTTAGAAGATGATAAGAATCTTTGGCTTGATAGCTTGGCTGACAAAGCCAAGGAAGCAGCTAGACATCATAACAGATGTACCAGATGGTTAATGTTTGGTATGGGAAGAAATGGACAGATATACAAGGATTGAAGGATAAACATGATAAGGTTATTAAAGGTGAGGATTCTGAAGGTTACAATATGATGTGATATTGAAGGTTAGCTAGGTAGGCTGAGCATTTCAGTGATGTTCTAAACAATGTGGTTAGTTCTACTCCCATTGTTTGTAATGATGATAGATGCATTACTGGCTTTAATGTTGGCCCTATAACACAATATGAAGTTATTTTAGCTATTTCTAAACTTAAACTACAGAAATCACCAGGGGTAGATGAAATTACCACTGAAATGCTTAGAGCTGGGAATATTGGTTTTGTCACATGGCTTGCTGAAACATGAATATCATTTATGATAAAGGCATTGTTCCCTAAGGATTTTACAAGAGCTTTATTATTTTCCCTATTTTTAAAAAAGGTAATTGCAATTCTTGTGATAACTATAGGGATAACTACTTTCTGTTCCAGGTCAAGTTTTATGCATGATTGTATTTAATAACAATAAGAATCTGTTTAACAGATAATTACGTGATGAGCAATGTGGATTCACAAGTGGTAGGGGATATGTAAATCAGATTGTTTCAGAGGAAGATTCTTGAGAAATGTTCAGGGTTCCAGAAACCTGTGGTTACTAGCTTTGTAGATTTCAAAAAAGGTTTTCTCTGTTGACCGTCATAATTTGTGGTTGATTGTGACATCTTATGGCATACTAGAGAGGTTAGTTAGCATAATTAAAACTCTATAATAACACTGAGTCACATGTGAGAGTTGGTAAAGCTTATAACAATTGGTTCAACATTGCTTCTGGTGTTCGACAAGGATGTATTTTTGTCTCCTTTCGTCTTTAGTTTGGTTATTGATTATGTTATGCGAAATTCACTGCAAGGGAAAGATTTTGGGCTTAAATGGTCTACAAATCTGAAAATTTCTTATTTAGATTATGCTGATGATATGATGATGTTGGTGAGAATGCGAGTAGAGTAGATTTGGTGATTAATAGAGAGAAAAATTAAAGGATGAAAATTGGTGAGGCAGGTTGTGTTTCAGTTAATCTGAATAGTTACTCTCTTGAGCAGGTGTCAGTTTAATTATCTTGGGATATGTAAGAGATACTGGCGATGTGCAACATGTGATTAACAAATGAATAGGGATTGCTGCAGGACTTTTAAGAATCTATGGAGGGTGTGAAGAAATAGATGTATACACCTAAAGACTAAGATTAGATTGTATAATAGTTTAGTTTTCTCTAGAGTTAGTTATGGTAGTGAAACTTGGACCCTTTGCAAACAAGATAACAGGAAAGTTGATGGTTTTGATTCTAGATGCTTACACAGTATCATGGACATTAGGTGATTCAACTTTGTAACTATGATGAGGTTAAGCAAAGGAGTTGGCAACCTCCTTTAAGCAGCATATTGTGCAGAGAGAGATTCCGTTGGTTTGACCATGTTGCCCATATGGATAATTATAGATTGGTGAATAGGGTTATGAACAGCGTGCCTAAAGGCCTCAGAAGGAGGGGGAGACCTAGGATGCGTTGGGCAGACAATGTCAAACAGGACCTTGTTAGAATGGGTGTGCAGTGGCCGGATGCAGCAGATGTAGCTCAGGACACATATGTTTGGAGAAGTAAACTGCGCAGTCTTGTTGGACCTCCATAGCCCATGGCTTCTTGAGGATGATGATGACAACTAGAGGCCCTTAGGGAACGGGAGGTGGGAGCATTTAGTCAAAACACAACGTATCATTACAATGCGTAAAAAACAAGACAGCAAAGTTGTAACCATGAACTGCCATACTGCCTTATACTAACTACAAAATAGTAAATAAGAGGCATTTCGAAAAAGAGATATCAGATCTGCGACAGAAAGTAGGTAGCGAATGTCTGCAATTTATGCGTATTTACAGTTTTTACTTCTGACATCAAGCCTACCATTTAAGATGGGTTTGCCTAAAACCTAGATACTTCGGGTAAACCTTAAAGAACTAAACAAGACTATGGCATCCTACATTTGAAATAATAAAAACTGCTAATATACAGATTTATACCAAAGGTTTCATAGATACAGTTTTTGTAAACAAGCTACACTTGATATGATAGACATTTAATTCTTTCACTTACTTCTATATTCAAATGAAGAAAATTTTAGAGATAAAATAGAAAAACTATAATAAATGACAATTTCCAGCACTGATAATCATATTTGTAATTTTCCTCGTTCCCTAGATAAATTACTCGTACGATTACTTTAAACCGTATCTCAAACTTTAAACACAACCATAAGGTAAACACAACTCCCCTGTGCAACGGTTACAGTTATAAGGTCTTCTTTATGGCTATAGGGACTCTAATTACAATTAAAACAAAAGCAAAAATGGACTAGATTTTATACCAAAATAAAATGACTTAAGCTAATTCAAAACGAGAATTAAAGACGAAATATACTTCGTTCGCCTTTAATCAGAACGAAAACGAAATATTTAACTTTCGTTCTTTTTGCTCTAAAATGTTTCGTTTACATGAGTATCCACTCATATTTTAGAAAATAGAGTAGATTGATCATGATCCTTACGTTGCAACGCCCAGCAATGAAAGCTGTTGTATCGCTTGATTGCGGGAAAGAAAGCTTTGAGAAAAGTGTGCATTTGCTGGTTGCAAGTTTTTAAAGGAGGAGCAATTGTATTTCACAGGTGAATTAAGTCATAGGGGGAAAGCATTGTCTATGGGGGGAACCGAGTTTTCTCGTAACTGCTGACATGTACTGAAAACTTCTAATAAAATATTTCTATCAGAGACGTATAGTTCATGCTAACAATCCATATGGTGAACTAGATCGAGAACTACATAGTTCTCCTGTTGGTAGTGAAGTAGCTCTCTACTTGACTAGTTCCTGTTTCAGACGATAGAAGCGAGTGTGTATAGAACTATTCGTTCAAACTGAACTGTCAGCTACAGTGAATCATTTATTTTCGATTAACGTTTCTTTTCTGAAAATTTCGCGAACTTACTGTAGAATACCAGTTCAAAATCTATGAGTTAGTTCTAAATATAAAACTTTTATTTGCATATTAAATAGGGGTGACTCATCATTAGAACACAGATGGACCAAGCCCTATAAACATTTCTGTAATGATTAATAAAATACTAAACTCCAATTTAAAAATAAATAATAAAATAATATTTTACATTAAATAATAAATGTAATATTTCACATGGAAATTTGCTTTCCTAAAACATCTTGTTCATTTTATTTATTTCAATAAGCATTTAGGGAAGTAATGCACTCGAAACTGTCTTGCATCACCTTAATTATAGATGAGAGACATTAAGGAGTAAATGTTATGTGTGGCCACAAATATCCGTCATTTATATTGCCAGTGTCATCATTTGCAGTACCGCCTACAATTGTGGGTAGTTAAAGTAAGGGCTAGGCAGCTGTGAATCCAGCTCAAAACAATGAACAATACGTAAAACTCATATCGACGAGATAGAAGAGCAAAGGCTCGTCCATGTTCTACAGACCTCTGAGTACCTACAGCTCCATTAACCTAACCCTTTGTTCTTCCAACATTAGTCAAAGCCTCAAGTGGTTGGTTGACCTTGACCCCTGCAACAGTGACCAATTCGCGCTACACATCTCCTTGCTTCCTAAGGAACGTTCAACTCCAAGAAGTACATCAAAGCTTACCGCCTGATAGCTCTTTCAGCAGATCTCATCTGAAGGACACGCTGCCATCGATGCTACAGATCTCAGTACTGTGAGCATCTTTCCCCTCCGGATATCCACTATAAGTGGCTTCGCACCATTCGCTGTCAAGCCGAAAGGCAGGCCCCTTGCTCTGATAGATTTCAGCCTCCCACACTATCAATCATGGAGTACCTCAAAGGGGTGTCCTCAACCCGATGTTACTGAACATCTTGCTGTCAGGCCTACCCTCTCGACTCGAGAATAGAGTGGGTATTTCCATCTACATGGACAACATCTGCGTCTTGTTCCCTAGACAGGACCTGCTCCTATATTCAGCTCAAGATGAAATGAACAGTTCTTCGACAACCTAAGTGTCACTCTTTCCACCCATAAGACTGTGACCATGGTTCTCACGAAGAGACACCTTCCATCCACTTTCCCTGGCCTCATGCTTGGACCACACCACATCAAGGTCGTCAAACAGCATAAGTTCCTTGGTGTAGTCCTGGACAACAGGCTGGTTTGGGGACCTCACATCTAGCATCTTAAGACAATTGCCACAGTGCAGAGAAATATACTGTCTTTCCTTGCTGGTACCCATTGGGGAAGTTCCTGCAAGACCCCCTAGTCTTTTATGGCGATTGATCCTCACTCATGTCAACTACAGTGGCATTTGAGCAATGCCTGTTTCATTGCTGAACATGTTGGCTACTGTCCACACTATATATCTCTGCACCTCTGTCTCAGACTCTGCCCAAATACATCATATGCGTCTGTCATTACAGAGGCTGATGACATGCCTTTTCGCCTGCATCGAAACAGTGATATATTGTACCATCTCTCGAGGCTCCATTCCCTCCACTTTAACCACAAACTTCTCATGCGGTTTGAAGACCACTGTAGTTGATGTGTAAGTTGCAAGACAGGCCAGACTCTGCCACCTCCGTGTCTGCCACTGATTTCTGTGACCGAGTCGCCTCTTCCAGCTCCACTACTAGCAATACACTCTTCCCTGACCTTCCACCCTAGAGGAACAGTGATCTTATGATCAATGTCACTGTCCCTTCCCTAGGTAGAAAGAACGACTCAGATTCAGTGGCCATCAGGCATTTCTCCACCTCCTATGTCACTGCACGATATGAGAGGTGTTCTAAGGTCTACACTGATGGATCTGTGGACAGGAAAGGCTAAGTGCTGCCTCTGCCTTTGCCATCCCCGATACGGGCATTGCCAGAGATTTCCGTCTACCACATCTCGCTTCCTCCACCTGTGCAGAGCTTCATGCTATCCTTGAAGCTGTACTCTACACGCTCAGATTCGAGATTGGCAACTTTGTCATCCTCTGCGATTCCAAGTCAACCTTGGAAGCTCTCCAGAAGCCAGATAACAAGAGCTGTAATCCCTTCCTCATGCAGAAAATCATAGAGACTTACTCCAAGGTCACTTCTGTCGGAATCATTGTTCATTTCTAGTGGATCCTCTCCTGTGTAGGGATACCTGGCAATGAGCTTGCTGATCGCACTGTGAAGGAAGCGCTTGAGAATCAGAGGTATATATTTAATTACCCTCTCTCTCTGATCGACTGCAAGAGTTTTGTCTCACAACTGATGACCAGTACTGTCTTGCCCAGTGACAGAGGGACTCCAGCTGTTCCTCATTCAGGTATCTGGTTGGCACTTCTTTTACTGCTCCTAACCTCGGTAATCTCCACATCTCTGAGGAGACCCTCCGTCATCATCTCCGAGTTAGTATCATCTACAGCAACTCTACGCTGCACATTCTTGGCAGTGCCTACAGTCCTAACTGTACCACATGCGAAATGCCTCAATTATTCTTTCGGCCTAACGAACAAAATTATATTGAATCCAGATACTTCCCATGCATAGCATCCGCCCAAGAAACATCTGCTTTTCTCCTCAAGAGCAGCTGGGGGATGGCACGGCTGTAGTGCAAAAGAAATAGGACCTCTACATGCATGAAGCAACAAGAAGACCCCCATAAATTAGACTCTCTTGGCACCAGAGATAGGATGATTGCAGAGCATTCGCTATGTCCTTTTCTGAGTGTCAAGAGAGGTTAATTTAGGGGGGTCTCCTTGTTGCTTCATGCATGTGAGTGTCTTATTTTTTGTATGCAGTGACCTCGATCTCCTCCTGAGGAGAAAAGATGTTTCTTGGGTGAATGCTATGCGTGGAAAGAATTTGGGATTTAGTTTAATTTTGTTCATTTGGCCGAAAGAATAATTGAGGCATAACATATGCAGCACACCTGAGACTGTATCTTAAGTACTGCTCAACTGCTCCCACTACATTGTTGAATGAGAAGATGTAAGATGTATGTATGTAAAATGACATTACTCATCACTGATCAAAATTTAGTATTACCCTAAGTAGATTTGTATCTAGAAAAAAAGCAACTGCTGGGGGCAAGAAACACAATTGAGACAGAATAATGTGTGTAGGGGGGAAGAGGGTTCAAGAGACTGGATTTCCAATGCAGTCTAACATTTCCACATCTTTTTTTTTACATGCCTTTATATAACATTTTGGAAAATGCATGAAAATAATTATGTTTAATAATTTTTGGCCTCTTACTCATTTGAATCCTGAAGAGGTGTGTGTGGCAGATCTGGCCCTGACCCCAAGTTATTGTAGAGTTCATAAGCTTCGTGTAGAATGCATTTCATGAAAAAAAATTTAAACTCTCTTTAACTATTTAATTATGTCAATATCCCAAACAGAGAAAATGAATTAATTTTAAAATTATCCTACTACAATATGCAGGAAAAGATAATTTTAATGATTGCTCCTAATATAGTTGAAAATAAACTACATTTTTGGTTTTCCTTATTTAAGCAAATCTTCTCCCCTAAAGGAAATTAGTCAAAAAAATAGTTTTTACAATTCCATGAAACTTAGTCAAAATTACTGTACTCTTCTAAGCTCAGTGGATGCAGTTTTGCATCGAGTAGAATATTTTTATGTTATTTATTTTATGATTTTCAGACAGATATGATGTATTTCTGTGCAATGATTTCAAAAATGTGTTTTCTCTCTTTAATAAGCCTTCACTTCTAAAGAAAAGGGTACATGCATGCTTAATTGATTTGTTGGAAAATAATTTGTCCATGTGGTTAGTGTGCTTGGCTACTAATCTAAGGGACCTGGGTTCGAGCTCTGGGTAAGGCATGGATGTTCGTGTTGTTTTTCTCCTGAAGTCTTTGCCATCTTCTCAGACCTACTATGGCATACAACTTGCAGGCTCCTGTCAGAGCTCTGTGGCAAGCAGCTGCTGAGGGGGTATTTATTTTTTATTTTATTAAAATTATTATTATAATTTTAAGTTATATAATTATTCATAAAAAGCTGAAATTAGGAGTAATAGAACTTTAAAATTTCTCATTGATATAACATGCAAATTCGTAATAAGTTGGTAGGAGTGTAGATAGATGCTATATTTGCATTAAATAATGTTTTTTCGTGAATTTATTATCCCATTATCTTGTATAGGAAAGCATATAATATATGTGTCATTAATTTATATATCATATCACATTTCTAAGAAAATATATATTATATTTTTGAATTTTATTTTACAATGAATAGTTTTCTCTTGTGTCTAATAACTCTTCTAATACAGTACAGCTCTCACTGTAATGTTTATATTTCCTTTTTCTGTCACATTTAATAATCTTTGATTTAGAATTGTGGCATTATTGATAAAATGACGACATGATTTCAAAAAATTTTTTGTAATGCTTTATTTCTCAACTAAAATTTCCTGGTCTGGCCTCAGTCAGTAGGGGACACTAATGGGCTTAGTAAGGACACAATCCATCAGATGGGATGTTAAGCCTTGGTCCTGTGTGTGGGTTGGGTTGTTTTACCTCTGAGCGGCACTTTTTTGCACACCATGGGCTAAATGGCCAGGTCACATAGACCCCGAAGGTTCAGAGAAGGTTGGGGGAGGAGACCCACTGGAACAGCTGTTGGAAGACAGATGGTAGCTTCCTGTCAAGGCCATCCAGCATGTTCTTTAACGTGTACAGGATATGGCTCTCCCGCACATGGTGCCATGGCTTAACGTCCCATCCGACGGACGGCGGCCTTTCCAAGCCCATCGGTGTCCCCTACTGACCATGGGCAGGGCGGGAAATTTTGCGGAGATAAATCTCAATGCTGATCCAGCTGGAACTCGAACCTGGGAACTACAGATTACGAGCCTGGCGAGCTACCGACTGAGCCACCCCCGCCCCCCTGTATGTGGGAGAGTCATACCTTGTGCTTGTTAAGGAAGATGGATGGCCTAGATGAGATGCTACCAAGTAGTAGCATAAATGAGAGTTCTGGCACAGTAAAAAGGTCTAGAGAATTTTATGAAAATCTATGGGAAAAGTTTCAGGAGATGAGGTAAAAAGTTTGATTCTTATGGTTTTCTGTGAGAAAATATATGAAAATCAGAAAAACAAGAGTGTTTTTTAGCATTTGAAAAACTAATTTAACTTTTTTTTAGAAGAGAGGAGCATTTAAACTAATTTCTTTAAACTAAGTTTTAGAAAAAAAGAGGTGTAGGTGAATGGGAAAAAATGATGAGTTTTGTTTAGTTATCATACATTTCACTGGATTATTGGGCTGTTGGGTTGTAAAAGCCAGGTAAACAGGAGAAACTAAAATTGCAGAAGAAGAAAATTGCAACAACCTCATTACTAAAAATTAGGAAAACAAACAGACAAGTTACCAACATTACTACAATGGAAGTAAATGGCACACTCACACATGACACTCCAATAATTTTAAAACACATACATGACCAATTTTCAATACAATACCAGCACAAAGAAACAGATATAACTGAATTTTATGAGACAGAAAGATTTGCAACCAAAATCAACCACATCACAAAAGCGAAGTTACAAACTGAAAATTCTCCTTAAGAAATGAAAACTACCAATTGGCAACTCAAAATAAATAAAAGCCCTGGTATGGATGGATTTCCCATCGAATTTTACAGGCTTTTCCATTCCCATTTTACAATTAAATCTATCGAAATAAAACATACTTACCTTCAGGGGATAAGTTCAACATGATTTCCAAATGTTTGAGAGCTTTTTAAATACTAGTTCACCAGAACCAAAACTTTTATTTTCAATAATTTTTGCCTGTGAATATTTATCTTATGAAAGAAGAATGCTGGCTAAAGTTCATGTTCAGTTTAATAAAACCAATCTGCACTTGAGGCTGTCTGTGTTTGTTCTATGTCTAGTGGAACTGTCTGTGTTTATTCAATAGCATCCTGTACTTCCCTTGGGGTTTAATTCTTTAACCTGATTTTGCGAAATTTCACATGAACTTTAGCCAACCAATAGGAATTTCGAGAAAAATATGTGCCAAGATCTTTTCGAAATTCTTATATAAAGAGAATATTCTTCTTTGATAAGAGAAATATTCACAGGCAAAAATTACTGAAAATAAAAGTTTTGGTTCTGGTAAACTAGTATTTAAAAAGCTCTGAAACATTTGGAAGTCATGTTGAATTTCTGCCCTGCAGGTAAGTATGTTTTTAGATAGATTTAATTGTAAAAGCAGGAACGAAAAAGTCGGAGTACGCAAGGTCACGGCAGTAAAGTGGGAACGGAGGAAAGCTGCCGACGGCATGCGGTTGCGGAAGATCACAGGAGTTTAAAGCAGAAACAGAGAATCCAATTTTGGCTTCATTGTGCCGACGGCATGCAGACATTTCACCAGCAGTTTCTGGGCAAACTTTTTTTGGCACAGTTTCATCAGTTATGTATCGTGGAAGTTTTAAAAGTAAGTGTTTCAATTATTCTTTCTTTAGGAACGTTTTTTTAAAACCTACTAATTGAATCTGGTGAAATGACAACTGGCATGCGGGCATGCAAAGATTGCATTATTGGGGAAAAACCAGATGGTAGTAATATTTCAGTTAATGATTGGAGACCTATTTCTGTATTCAATAGTGACTATAAAATTTTTGCGAAGGTTGTTATGATCAGAACGAGCAACGTCCTTTCGAACCTTATTGGGCCTATGCAGCTTCTGTTGGAGGGAGGAAAATTTCTCAAAATTTGAGTACTATTTGTGATGCAATTGACTATGTTAATTTAAAACATTGCAAATGCTGCTTACTCCCTGTTTATCAAAATAAGGATTTCGATAGAGTGTCACACATCTTTTTGTAGCACCTATTTAAAACCCATAACTTTGGAAGTAATTTTATAGACACTTAGGCTGGAAATTCTGTGCTCTGACTGGCCAGAGTGCAGATTATCGTAGCCCAAAGTCAGCGAAACAGTCCCATCGTTATTGAGAGCGGGTAAAGTTGTATAGGTCTTTCGAACGGCCCAGTAGTGAAACTTCAGTTAGCGACATGCTACTGAAGGATTTATACGGTACCATTCTACCACTCTGGGTGGCTCCCGTATCCAATCATGATCCAAATCTGGATTGGAAAAATCGCCTGGGACAATATTAGTAAGTGTAGTGTCTATGCTGAATATAAGAACATTATATGACTTGCAGTACACAATTTTATTGCAAAGGGTTTCAGATCATATGATTTCACAGAAATTAAGTCAAGACCATTTAGATTTGAATTTCTATGGCTCCTCTTCTAATTGAGAGAGATATTGGATTTAAACACTGATTATTAGCGCTTCTAAAGAATTACAAACTAGTTCAGTTTTCAAAATGTTTTACTAGTACTTAATTTTTTTTTTACATTTGTTTTCAGTTCAATGTTTTGTAAATGGTATTGCCTACTTTACCATGCATATCTGAGGTTTGATAATTTCCAAAAGTATAAGTCTGAATTCCATTGAAATGTCGTTTTGTGTATTCTTGGGATAAAGCAGTTTTTTTAATTTGGTATACATGTATATCATGTTGTTCTGATCGAAATTCTGTTTGTTGTACATATAGGATTTTTTCATCAAATAGACATTACCAATAATCTTCGTTACTAAATTCATTATTTACTCCTTTACCTGCTTTTTAGGGAATTTGAGCATCTATAGATTGTAATTTTGGACGTAAAAGCACCAATCTCTTTGATTGGAAGACCGTTTAATTCGTCTTTAAATTTTCCTGGAACCGTTTTATTTGATTCACTGTATAATGCATGGTTTGTGGGTAATTTGAGAAATCAAAATAATCTGAATTAAATTTCTGATATATGTTATATGTCTGGATGTCGATGCAGAAGGAATCAGTATTGGTAAATAACAATTCTGCATTGAATTTTGGTTTCAGAAATCTTTAGAAATAATTATACATGTGTAATTTACTCCAAAATCGTTATACCAATGTAATGTGGTTTATCTAACATAATATTTTTCTTTTTCGTATGGAGAATTACGAAATTTTCTGCAAGTTCAACACAAGATATGTACCTAGGATTTTCAATTAATTTTTTAAGCTTTTCTTCAGTGTTTACAATGTGACACTTTATTCTCTTTCTCTTATTTTCTAAACATTTACCATATGTAGCATTGTTCATCAGTTTGAAAATGTCTTTTTCAAGATTATTTATGGCATTAATTCGTTTTGTTTTATTAAAATCTATGTAAGGTTTCAGCCATGGTTTTACATCAAATTCCAAGATTCTATGCACCTGTTTCACCCTCAATCCCAGTTCCACATAGAGTTTAAGTAACCTATAGTGAATGATATAATTTTGCTTGTCGAACAGATTTGGAATCAAGAATGACACATCAGAGAGTTTCAATTTTTCAGGAGCCAAGGGGAAATCATTTTGTAAATCGTGTAGATGTGCCGGATATTCTAGATCAACTTCGAAGAAATAACCCTTTTTGCTGTCGTCTGGAATATTAAACAGGTCAATATCATTTACCCATTTGAAATTACTAGTTGGAAGAGGTTGAGACATTGACCAGCCATATAAATTGTTTGCATCAAAGTACATGATATAGTTTTGTAGTTTACTTCTCTCATATGGATCTACTAAAGGATTGTTGGCCTGTGCAAATCTCTTAGACACTAAAGATATTCCTCCTTGCAGAGCTCTTTCTATGAAAAAATACATATCAGCTTTTATAAGTTCCAGCTCAATTTCTGTCATTTTTAAACAGGCAGCATAGGATAAGCCAGGAGAGCTAAAATAATGACAAGGATCGAGTTGGTAGTTATTCATACACGAAATTCTGTAGTTTTCAAATATATCTCCTAGCAGTAATACATCAGTGATCATGTACAGATCGTGATATTCCCCAAAGGTAGCAATAGAAAAGGCTTTCCATAAAAATTTAGCTCTTTCGAATTGTTCATTGTTTATAAAATTCTCTTTGGATGGAAGTGACGTTTGCAAAAACTGAGCGCTCTGTTGCAAGTACTCGTATGGAAAACTTCCTTTGCTTTTCAAAAGTTCTTTCTGTGAGTCATTCAGATTACGTTGTTTGCAGTTTGACTTAGTGTGTAGAAATTTTCCACATTTTTCGATAGTGAATCCAATGAAGAACTGAGGAACATGAATGAATCAATAAATTTAATTTGAATCAATTTAATGCATATATATTTTTTTGTAGTTTGAGGAATACAAGAAATTTTCTTCTTATCTTTAAATTTCCACGAATCGTTTACTATAAAGTGTCCATCAAAGCCTTTGAGATTATGAAACAACATTGGTATTTCAAGTGAGAATTTATATTGAAGATTACATTTGTTGTGAACAGCACCTCTGTATTTTCCAGTTAAGTGATCGTGGTCCCTTACTCTATCAGTTCCTAGAATTCTCCCACAAATATTACAATTATTTGCTCCAGTAAAATTTTACCAATCAAAATCAGTCGTCTTAATAGTTCTTTCCTTCAAATCATTGATCAAATTTTCGACTTCGATCATTTCATTCAAAAATTGTACTGTTACATTTCTCTTACATTCTGGTTTTTATCAGTTTACCTACCTGTCCAACTATAATATATGCAAATCCTGACTGTACAAAATACTTAGTTCGCACTCTACGTGGATTAATTTCAATTCTTCTACATTTCGAAAAGCATTCAAAGTCTGCATAAATCACATATGGGTGTTTCAAACCGTTTTTAGTTGTATGGAATTTCGTACTATTTCCTTCGGGAAACTTGATAATTTGTAAAGTGTTTGATTTGCAATTATCTACGTGATTCTTTAATAAATCGTGGCGAGTAAAATTATGAAGACAGTATGGGCAGGGTACTACACGCAATTCCTTCCAACAGTATAAGCGCCTCGACCTAGGGCCAGCTGAAGTCGGTAAGCAACATAGCATTGCATTGGGGTGAGTTCCCCAAAAGGGCATCTTCAACAACATGGCACTGCACTAGCAGATTTAGAGGTCCAGATGTCCTAAGCGAAATAACATTTAGGGGCCCTATGTTGTGTAATTGAAATGACCTCTATAGTTATGAAAGCAATTCATAGAACAATTCGGCTGCAACTCAGTGGATGGGGACCTATGCTGCTGCTTAGTCCGCTTATCGACAAATCGGCCACTGCTAAAATATCTGAAAAGGATTGAGTTGTTTTACCTCTGAGTGGCCCTTTTTTGCACACAGTGGTCTAAAAGGCCAGGCCACAGGAATTCCGAGGGCTCAGATAAGGTTGGGAGGGGGGGGGGTCACTGAAACAACTGTTTGGAGACAGATGGTAGCCTCTCGTCAAGGCAACCCAGCATGTTCTTTAATGTGCACAGGGTATGGCACTCCAGCACATGTGGCCATGGCTTAGCACACCATCTGATGGTCGGTGACCTTTTCAAGCCCATCAGCCCCTACTGACAATGGGCAGGGCGGGGAGTTTTGTGGAGGTAAATCTCAATGCTGACCCAGCTGGGACTCGAACATGGTAACTGCAGATCACGAGCTTGGTGCGGTTCCGACTGAGCCACCTCCACTCCCACCCCCTGAAAAGGGACATTGCATCACGGTGCAAACATATGTCATAAACTCAACTGCCGAGGGTATGCAGTACTGGATATGGGGCAGCATATACACGCTTTACACGAATTTGGCTATATATTCCTCCTTTCTGGTACCATGGTTTAATCAGGCTCGAAACCACTTTAATTACGTAAGAATAACAAACTTTCTTGTGACAAGACACACAACAAATTTCCCTGTCAGAGATTAGTATTCTCTGCACAGGTTTCTTGTTATTTGCTACTTTTACAAATATTACCTTGCACCTGTATGTACGGATCACCAGCGCTGACCTCGACTCCCCAACAGCCTACCTTCAAGTTTTGTATTTTCTTGTTCATAGACGGAGTTTTTCTTTGTCCCTTCTGCCCTCGCTATCGTTCCTGTCCAGCTCTGCTTGTGCAATCCGCATGGCAGAGCTAATTCTCGTCGAATGCAGGTAGGGCGCAACCTTCCCGGCTCTTGTTGATACAGAAAGAAAGGGGGGGGGGGAGACGCATCGTATTGACTTGTCCCCGATGTAGATGGTGGTAGTGTGGCACACTCCTTATAGATAGCATGCAGTCTCTGAATCGCGAAACATCTGGGTGTGTCATTCATATTACCTGTCCCAGCTGATCCCTCTCAAAGGGAACCACCTTGTCGTGGTGAAGGGGCTTGAGTGCTTTAAAGAAGTCGAGAGCTATGCTGACCAGAGTTACTCATGTCAGACAGGCCGAGGCAGAAAGGCCAGATGAAGAGTTCCTGGCCTCAGGGTGCCGAGTCAACTTAGATCCTCAATATCCTTGTTTGTGGCGACCCAGGACGAAGATTAAATTTAGGTTTTGACAGAGGGATAAACTTTACTTCTATAGTACTGTTCGCCCTAGGTAGTCGTGGGGTAAGCTGTATCTATATGGTACTGACTTGCCCCCGACTGCAATTAGTGGTATTCTTGGCATTATCCCTATATATGGCGTGCAGTCTCTGAATTGGGATACATCTGGGTTTTGTCATTCAATTAATTACCTGTCCCAGCTGATCTGGTCGATCCTTACACATACCTTGATCTAGCCCTGCCTCGATCCCTATATGTGACTTTATCCAGGTGCAAAAGGGTAAATTTCATTTTACAGATTGATTATGTTTGCTCTCAAACAGTTCGACTGATGGAGATCAACGTCATCACCCGTATCGAGTGGTAACATGATCTGCAAATCTAAATTCCCTAGAGCATGTTTGGCATGCTCTCTTGCATATCTAGATTAACTCCCTAGACCCTCCAAGAGCTGTAAATATTCTTTATATGTGAATAATTCCACATGAATAACCTCATATACAGTATGAGGCAACGTTGTGAGGTTTATGCTGCTGCAAGAATTGATCACACACCTCATTAGTCCTCAATTTGCATCCCAACTTCATAGAACGCCACTTTTAACACCATTTTGACACTTTCATCTGTAGTATTATGGAGCTTTTGCTCCACTTTCAATATTTAAATTTTAAATTAACGCATCTGCATACGCTTTTCCGTCAGCTTTCTTGTAAATTGGTGAACCGATATTTCTTCTCAACCTTTCACCTACAAATACCACTTAAATTGCAAGCAAATGCAATCATTAGTGCCTAGGAGATTAATATTCATGTTTTGAGGTGTTTGAATCTAATGGATTGTTTACCCCTTAGAGGAAATCTTTGCACACAGTGGGCTAAATGACCTCGTCATAGGGATACCCAAAGAATGAGGACACCTCTCTTTATTTCGGGGTGGGGGGCGGGTCCCGAAGGACACGCCCCCCATGGGGAAAGCACGTATTCCGTCTCACGACACTACACGTGCTTGGCAAGAGAAGTCTAGAAGTAGAAGATGAAGTTTGTCTCAGAGGAGACCAGTAGGGACTTGGAGTATGGGTGGTGTTAAAGGGGGTGCAGACTGCAGCCTGGGTGGAAAAAAAGGAAGATAAGTAGTAGAGCGAAAGCAGCTCCTGGTCTCAAAGAAGAGAGTCCCAGAGCCGGCAGACAAGCCAGCCTATGTCCCTCAAGTGTGCCCTGACACGGGCACTCTCAATGGACACTGAGACCAGCTTGCCTGCTGCCTCAATGATCACCTGGGAGCCCCTGAGTTCGTTAGCGAACCCTTCCGTAATCTGGCAACTGAGGATATAGTGCCCGACATCTGCATCTGGAGCCCCACAGCCACAGTAACTGTGGGTAGTGATCTTAAACTGCTCCAGGTATTTGGGGAAACTCCCATGTCCCATCAGGACCTGCGTCAAATAGTGGTCAGAGGACATCAGGGATAGAATGACCCTTTTCATGAATGTCTTTGTTTGAAGACCATTCTCAGTCGTATCTCAGAGCCTCTGCCACTCAGTAAGTACTCTTCGACATAGTATAGACTTCAGGGTAATTTTAGAAGTCTTTACTGCTAGCACAGGTTGAGTATCATTACCTGCTGAGCGGGCAAGTTGGTCTGCCCGCTCGTTCCCTTCATGACCTATATGTGCCTTGATCCAGGAGAAGGATACTCTGGGCATGTTCTAATTGCCCAGGATGCACTTGATTTCATTAACTATTTGATGCCTGTTGGTTGCATCTTCAAGTGCTTGCAGAGCTGCCTGGCTGTCTGTGTACAGCCGGATGTCGCTATTATGACCGCCGTCATGTGGGCCTCTCTGATTTCGAGCAGCTGCGCTTGGAAGGCTGAGCCATTATTTGACACCTTCCTATTATACTCATACACCTTGGCTTCTTGATTGTAGACAGTGAAGGCTAAGCCCACACCATCCTCGCTCTTGGAACCGTCGGTGTATATCTCGGTTCCTAATCCTGATGGTAACTCCATGGACCAGGACACACATAGTCTTCTTGTGGGATGGAGATCCCACTTAGCGGTATTCATCTCATAATCCTCAGGGTCATACTGAACTCCGAGGAATATTGCTTTCTCCTTAGTTTGCAGGACTCTAAAAATGGTCACTTCTTTACAGACCGTCAAAAATAACGGAGAAATCCCTGCTAACACCAGGAGGGTATCCGTAGATGTAGTCCTATAGGCCCTGGTGATTAGCAGTAAAGCTGGTCGTTGGGCTCCAATCAGCTTTCTACACATTATGGAATGGTCCATTGGGGACCACCAGGCGCTCGCCCCATAGATTAGGATTCGCTCCGTGCTCTTAAGATAAATTTCCTTGAGGACTTCGCTTCTCAGTCCCCCACAAGATGCGAGCCATTCGCTCCAGTTTACACATTACATTTGTGCATTTTGCTTTGAGATCCTGTAAGTGTGGGATCCAGCTCATCCTCTCATCCAGAGTGATCCCCAAGTACTTAATAGTCGTCTTATGGCAGATATTTTTGCCTTGTAATTTAAAAGTAAGGTACCTCTTTTTGAGGACACTTTCTTTTGCAACCGTCATGGCTGTTGTCTTTGCAAAGCTGAACCCAAGCTTATTGCGCAGACACCATCCTTCTAGTACGGACAATGCTGCATTGCCAGCAGTCTCCAGTCTCGCTCTAGAGCAGGCTGTTATTAAAAGCAGCATATCATCAGCCTAGGCCTGGAGCCAGACGCCCTCTGGTAGGGTCAACTCCAGGGCAGTATCGGCGACCAAGTTTCAGAGGAACGGCCCGCTGCACGAACCCTGTGGGCAGCCTCTTTCCAAGTTTCTAGAGGCTGTCCCGCTAGCATGGGAGTAGTTGACCATCCTCCCACTGAGGTAATTGGCCACCAGAACAAAAATGTTCCTAGGACAAGAACATTCTTTTAGTCTACTGAGAATCGCAGGCCACCAGACGTTGTCGAAGGCGCCCGTCACGTCCAAGGCTATAAGAGAGGTACGCATCTTGTGCATTTTATTCACCTTAGTTATGTCCGCCACTTGTTTGGTAGCAGCTGTGGTGGATGGTCTGTCCTGAACCCAAATTGTTTAGCGTTCAGGAATCCGTTCTTAGAACAGTGAAAATACATTCGGTTTGTCAGGAGTTTATCAAGTATTTTTCCCAACACCGGCAGCAGACATATTGGTCTGTATGATCTTGCGTCTGCCGGATCTCTGCCTGCCTTGTTAAAAAGCACCAGGTCGGCCTGTTTCCAGGCTTATGGGAAAATTCCCAGTTTCAAACATATGTTGAAGAGCTGGGTGAACACATCTTTATGTTCATTAAACACCCGAGATATTATTTCCACAGTCAGACCATCGTACCCCGGGCTTTACCCCAGGCCATATCTCTGATCACCTCTCCTACTTCCTCTTTCGTAAACGGAATCCGTGTCCGGTGGTATCCTGCTATGCTTCCTTAGGAGTTGATGTTCTGCATCATCAGAGCTCCTTTCATCTTTCGGGAATAGGTTATGTAATAATACCTGGATTGTTTCGCCAAAGGAAGCGGTCTTGGACCCATCTTCTTTGCGAACATATTCAATTTCCAGGGTTTGATGTCCTTCTCCGTAGCAGGAGTTTTACGCCTTCCTTAGAAAATATTATTTAAGACTTCAAGAGGAGGGATGTAACTGCCCTCCCCTTCTCCTGGTTAAGTAAGCCATTGCGACAAAATATTAAAATATTAATATTGGTTATTAAGTTACTAACTTTCTTAAGTCTTTAAATACTGATCGAACATTCTTCAAAATCGAGATTTAGGAAAATTTGATTTAAATCTTCAATTTAACCCCAGTGACATTTTCCAAAAAACATTTATTGCCAAGGTTATGAAACTTCGAATGTGGCTTTCTGTTAATATAACATGTGACTGAATGTAAAATTTAAATTCTCTATAAAGGATTAGAACGTTAATTTCGGAACATTTTATTCAAATGTAAAAATTTTCAAAATGCGAAATCGACGTCACAACGCAAAATGGGACAATGAATTTCCGTATTTCTTTTAAAAAATCCTTTTCTGTTAATAACAATGCAAACGAAATCGTCACAATAACTTCCCTGTCTGTTTAATTCTTCCGCGTTTCTTTAGTCGCCAGGAAACCTTGCCGAGATGGAGGCTTCATCCCTTGGGCTGCCGGGTCGAGTCTGCTGCATGCAACAAGATAGGTAAGAATTTTGATTTCTATTCTCAGGTACAACCTCATCTCTACTTGTATTTACTTATGTCTTAATTGTCTTAGGTATTTTAACTTTTAGCAGAGTTACTGCTCTAATAATTGTATATTGTGCCAATCTAATGCGATTAAACTTTTAGAAAGAATTTTGTTTTATGCATCAACTGGGGTTTAAGCACAATCGCATCTAGGCTTGAATTAGTTGTCTTAAGTTCAGTGTCTTAGAAATTCAACTTTTAGCATAGTTGTTGATCTTGTAATTGTGTCTTGTGCCTTTGTAATGTGATGACAACCATTTACGGGGTAACTGTTTTGTTCGTGGGCATTTCTAGTTTTAAACTACTCAGAAATGTTAGAAAGAATTTTTTAGGTTTCAATGCAGAGAGAAAACTCATGCTAAAAAGAAAACGGTTTCATTTTAAAACGTAGGCTGAAAACCGACTCTTTGCACAATGGAAATAAAAATTCCTTTATTTGACATATAACTGTATTTGAATGCACTGATGTTTAATTTTTTTAAATTGTACAGTGTGTTTGTAAAGTAACTGCATGCTGTATTATGTGGTAGGTGGTTAATTGCACAGCGACTTTTGAAAGCCTTGTATTTTGTAAGAAATCTTAAATGCTTTTATCATAAGAAATTGCAAATATGTTCAAAGGAAATACGAACCTAAAGGTATTCATTGTATGAAATGCTTTTAGTTTCTTATTTTCTTTCAACAACACATTGTTTAAAAGTTGCTTCTGTTGGCAATAATCGTCACAAAAATGACGTAAATCTGCTGAAGCAATGTTTAATCTCTTACTTAAGATGCGTATGCTAAGATGCTAGAAAAAGTAATGTGGAACCAAGAACGAGCCGGAACGCCATTCCAGTATAAAAATTTTCCCTGTTTGTGTGGTCTTTAAAAAAGTTATAGTTATCTAAAAAAAAATATCTAATATACATGCTATTATTATTTTGACTACGTTCTGATCAGGGGCGTAGCGAAGGACTATGGTTGTGGGTTGCGGGGGGGGGGGGGGAGGATTCAATAAAAAATTTTCCAACTCGGAAATCAAATTTTGACAGCTGAGCAAATAATGTCTAGATTTTCGCTCCGTGAGGGGAGGGGGTTTGAGACATTTTTCACAACTCTCTTGCATTTTGCCATTTGACTTACAATTTTGCCTACTAACCATAATTTCACTTAAATTATCCAAAAAATCCCAATATTCACATGTTGTCTGAGTTGTAGCGAGTCAGTGTTAATTTTGCCTTGATTTGGTCAACTCTCCTTAATTTCAAGAAACCAATCGCAATCTTTACATCTCTCCTAAATTTTGCCTTGTCACTTAAATATTATCAAACTCCCCAATATTTTGCCAGGTTTTCTCGATTTTCTCAACTCTCCTTAATTCCACAAAACCAATCCCAATTATCACATCTCGCATATATTTTACCAAGTGGATTCGAATTTTGCCAAATTTTCTCGATTTTGTCAATTCTCCTTAATTTCACAAAAACAATCCCAATTTTCATAACTCGCCCGTATTTTATCAAGTGGATTCGAATTTTATCAACTGCCCTAGATTTTGCATCTCGCCATAATTTTAAATAAATAAAATAAATAAATACCCCCTCAAGCAGCTGCTTGCCACAGAGGTCTGACAGGAGCCTGTCAGTTTATATGCCATAGTAGAAAGTCTGAGAGGATGGCAGGACCTCAGCAGAAAAACGACAGAAACAGCCATGCCTTACCGGGGGCTCGAACCCAGGTCCCTTAGATCAGTAGCCAAGCGCGCTAACCACTCGGCCATGGGATGGCTAAATAAATAAATACACCCTCAAGCAGCTGCTTGCCACAGAGGTCTGACAGGAGCCTGTCAGCTTATATGCCAGAGTAGAAGGTCTGTGAGGATGGCAGGACCTCAGCAGAAAAACGACACATACATCCATGCCTGATCCGGGGCTCGAACCCAGGTCCCTTAGATCATAGCCAAGCGTGCTAACCACTCGGCCATATTTTACAGAAAAAAAATCAAAATTTTTACATCTCACCTGATTTTTGCAAAGTCACTCTGAATTTTGCCAACTCCCCCAAGATTTTCCAACTCTTCTAGATATTGCGAAGCTGCCTCGATTTTCCAACACGCCATAATTTTACAGAAAAAAAAATCCAAATTTTTACATCTCACCTGATTTTTGCAAAGTCACTCTGAATTTTGCCAACTCCCCCAAGATTTTCCAACTCTCCTGGATATTGCGAAGCTGCCTCGATTTTCCAACACGCCATAATTTTACAGAAAAAAAAATCCAAATTTTTACATCTCACCTGATTTTTGCAAAGTCTCTCTGAATTTTGCCAACTCCCCCAAGATTTTCCAACTCTCCCAGATTTTGCCAACACGCCATAATTTTACAGAAAAAAAGATTGCAATTTTTACATCTCACCTGAATTTTTGTCAACTCTCCACGGTTTTGCCAAGTTACTCCGAATTTTGCCAACTGCCCCTAGTTTTTGCCAACTCCATAAGTTTTACCAACTCGCCATAATTTTACAGAAAAAAATCCCAATTTTAACATCTCACCTGAATTTTGCCAACTCCCCAATATTTTACCAAGTTACTCCGAATTTTGCCAACTCCCCAAGATTTTGCCAAGTTGTCCCAATTTTGCCAGCTCACTTGTATTTTACTAAGTGGCTTCGAATTTTGCCAACTGCTCTAAATTTTGCCGTCTCTTCGTTTTCCAAACTGCCCTAGATTTGCCAAGTTGCCTCGATTTTGACAACTCCCCCTTAATTTTACCAAAAAAAGATTACAAATTTTCACAACTAATCTAGATTTTACGAAGTCGCTTCGAATTTTGCCAACTTCGAGTTACTTTGGGGGGAGGAAGCTCCCCCATTCCCCCATGGCTATGCCCCTGGTTCTGATTACTATCATTATTAAAGAGGGGAGGAAGCATGATCCCTTAAAGGCACTGTGTTCTCCATATGGCCCACATGGAATTCGCTCTTATGTATAAACTTGCTAGTAATTTCATAAAAAAGTATACTTTTATTAGCTATTTTTTTAGCAATAAAAATTAATTTTATTATCTCTCATAGGTTGCTGGAAAGGTCATATTTATCTTTTTGTGTGAGTACAATTAATTTCGTTTTTTAAAATCGGATTCTTTGCCTTTCGTACAGCGAATACCGTGTGGTATGTGTACAGGCACGCGAAGAGTCACATAGACATTCAAGTCGCGATAATACTCTCTTTTTTTGACATTTTTTCAAGACATCCTTTTTTAGAACACAAACAAATGGCATTTTGCTGTTTAACATATCATATATAAACGACTATTATGGAAGGACCTACGAGTTGAATGCTGTTTTTTTAGAAACATTTCTTAATTAGTACCGTTAAATCGGTACTAATTAAAAATCGGTACTAAAAAAATAATCCGCTGTGATGATGCATTGAACCGGTCAGGCCTAGCACCTAATGTCCGGACCCCGCCTTCTCGTGGTGCAGACTGTTAGTACATTTCAAAAGAGATACTCTCTTGTGGAAGTGAACGGAAGGGGAGGGCTGCCAGATTAGTGTGGCCTACTGATTTGGACAACTATGGCTACTTTTCCTTTTTTTTCTACCCTGCTGAGGAGTGGTCAACCACACAGGGTCCTGGTGCTGACCATATAAACCAACTGGACTGGACAGATATATGGCTCTGAGCTTGATTATGGATCCTGATTTACCTGCACTGGTGGGCTTCTGTAGAGGGAAAATCTTCCGCTGTGTTTTCTGTTTGTTTGTGGTTTGACAGCCCCAAGTGAATAGATTCACAGGATATGTTTATCAGTTGGTGGATAATCCTGAGCAGAGGTCATCTCAGGCACCTGAACTCTTTGCTTCTATTGCTATCGTCAAATTCTACATTGGAGGAAGTCTTCCAATGTAGATGGCTTCAGCCTTTAGTAGTGGGGGAACGGGTCTTTGCCCCATGTCTGCGATTAGGGGGCTGTTTGATATTGTCGGCATTCCCTCTCTCAATAAACATAGTTTCTTTAAACATCCCACTAATCATTTTCTCTCCATAGGTAGTTGAATGTGAGGACTCTGCACAAAGCTTTTTCTCTTGATGTCCTCACACAAGAATTCCACCGTTATAATTTAGATATTCTCGGCTTGCAAGAGACCAGATGGACAGATAAAGGTCAGATTTTTAAAAATAATCTTAAATTTCTCTTTTCAGGGAGGGACGACAATAAGCATCACCAAGGCGTGGGTCTGCTTCTCAGCAGACACGCTAGTGATGCTCTTCTAGGATATGAGTGCATTAATGAAAGGTTTCTTATTTCTTACAGCAAAATTTCAGACAAGCATTAAAGGCTGGAATGTTATCTGCTGTTATGCCCCCACTGAGGATGCCGATGAGGATGAGAAGGATAGGTTTTATGAACAACTTCAGGATATTTTGAATTCTGTCAAGAAAGGAGATATTACCCTTGTTCTTGGTGACTTTAATGCCAAAGTTGGTACTGACTCTGACCTTTGGGGAGGAATAATAGGTCCTTTTGGTATTGGTAGCTGCAATGGCAATGGGCAACGTCTCCTACAGGTAAGCAAACTCAATGGATTCAGAATAACTAACACTTATTACAAACATAAGTACATTATATTATATATTATTATATATTATAATATATTTATTATATATTATATATTATTATTATACATAAATACACATGGGTTTCACTTGATGGGCTGCATAAGAATATGATTGATTATATATTAATTAACAGCAAATGGGCTAATTCTGTTAGGAATACCAGGTCATATAGGAAAGCTGAAATTGGATCTGACCATTACCTTGTTAAAAAGTGTCTTGCAACTTAAACTTAAAAAGTGTGCTAGGGTTAAAAAATTTACTTTTAATACTGAAGCTCTGAAAGACCCAGTTATAGCCAAAGCTTACCATGATAGGTTACTTAGTCATTATGACAGTCATGGTATGCTTACTACTGAAGTTGGGGAAGAATGGGATCATTTTAAACAGGCTTTTTTGGACACTAACAGTACTCTTTTAGGAAAAAAGGAGCAGAAGAGACAGAATTATCTCAGTGATAAGGCACTTGAGCTTATTTCTGGAAGAAAGAACTGCAGGAATGTCCTTAATCAATACCCTACTAGTCCTAATAGAAAGCTTTACAGAGAGCTTAATAAACATGTAAAGGATCAGTTAGCTGCTGATAAGAATCTTTGGCTTGATGGTTTGGCTGACAAAGCCGAGGAAGCAGTTAGACAGCACAACAGTAGAGAGCTGTAACAGATAGTTAATGTTTTGTGTGGTAGAAAACAGTCAGGTATACTGGAATTGAAGGATAAACAGGTAAGGTTATAGAAGGTGAGGATTCTGTCATAGCTAGGTGAATTGAGCATTTCAGTGATGTTCTAAACAATGTGGTTAGTTCTATTCCCATTGTTTGCAATGATGATAGATGCATTGGTGGCTTTAATGTTGGCCCTATAACACAACCTGAAGTTATTTTGGCTGTTTCTAAACTTAAACTTCATAAATCCCCAGGGGTAGATGAAATTACTGCTGAAATGTTTAGAGCTGGGAATGTTTCGCTTACCACTTGGATGACTGAAATTCTAAATATCTTTTATGATAAAGGCATGGTTTCTAAAGATTTTACCTGAACTATTATTATCCCTGTTTTTAAAAACAGTGACCGTAGTTCTTATGATAACTATAAGGGTATCAGCCTACTCTCTGTTCCAGGTAAAGTTCTTTCCATGATTGTACTTAATAGAATTAAGAATCTGGTTGACAGTCAATTGCGTGATGAGCAATGTGGATTCAGAAGTGGTAGGGGATGTGTGGATCAGATATTTTCACTTAGGCAGATTCTTGGGAAATGTTTAGAGTTTCAGAAACCTTTGGTTGCTAGCTTTGTTGATTTCAAAAAGGCTTTCGACTCTGTTGATCGTCATAATTTGTGGTTGATTGTGAGATCATATGGTATACCAGACAAGTTAGTTAACATAATGAAAGCTCTCTATAATAACACTGAGTCGTCTGTGAGAGTTGGTAAGGCTTGTAGCAATTGGTTTAGCATTACTTCTGGTGTTCGACAAGGGTGCATTTTGTCTCCTTTTCTCTTTAGCTTGGTTATTGATTATGTAATGCGAAATTCACTTCAAGGGAAAGATTTTGGCCTTAAATGGACTGGAGATGCGAAAATTTCTGATTTAGATTATGCTGATGATTTAGCCCTTTTGGCAAATGATGTTGATGAGATGAACTCTTTCATTCGAGCTGTTGGTGAGACTGGTAGTAGAGTAGATTTGGCTATAAACAGAGAGAAAACTAAAGTGATGAAAATGGAGGAATTGGGAAAGGAAATTGGGAGCAGCAATTTTTTTAGTGAAATTAATAATTCTCTCTCGTTGTGGCGATTTTTATTAACTAAAAGGATTAGTGCCAAAGAAATTGTTATTCAGTTATTACACGGTCCCTACCAAAATATTAGAGAATTTCCATGTCAAGGTCAATGGGAATCTAACTAATTCTAATTGAAATAATCATTACTCACAATTCTATAACGTATATTTATTTTATTTAAATAGTTTCAACAATAATTTTAATTAATTACTGAGGAAAATTCTTATGACACATTACTGTTGAGAATATATTCCAGCTTCCATAACTCTTTAAATACTGAACGAATATAGTTGAAAATTGAGATTTAAATGCATTTGATTATAATCTTTTATTTAAATTCAGTCATATTTTTGCATTAAATTCATATTTTAAAAGTTATAGAGCTTTGAATTTAGATTCCGACTGGCATAACATGGAATTTCTCTGAGTGTGTATCAAGTCATGAATCATTGCTTCTCTTTCGTAATGAAACTCGTAAGTTGAAATTTCTACTTTAAGCAGATAAAATTTTGCTGTTATGCGCGTTATTTTACTTTAAGCATGTGGCGAATTTTTTGAATAAAATATGATATAGAAGACTAGCTAATTTAGTTCGGCTCTGATCATAATCGTAATACATACAACCTAAAATTAAAATATGAAACTAGAAACATTGTTTAAATTATGTTTTCTATTTAGGAGTTTCTTTAAGAAGTTTGAGGAGTTTTGCTTTTTCTTTTCTAGGAAATCCAGGCTCATACTCGGTTATACCGAGTATGGTTCCTTAGTCTTATGATGTCATTTCGCCCCTACTGTTACAGGGGTCAGGTTGGAGGACAGGCCCACTGTATCGAGTCGTAACCATCGAGACTCAAGGCCTTTTCACCTTGCCTTTTCACTGGTGACGTCACACGTTCTGACGTCAGCATTCGTCGATCTAGCATCTTGACACCCCGTAGCTGCTTGTGTGTTTGTTGGTGGGATTATTATCTTTAATTATTATCTGGTGTTCAACAAATGTATATTTAAACAATTTTTGCAAGATAATAAATGATTGTTTGTTAGAGAATTTAGGAAATAAGAAAAAATGTCTTAGTGCCAAAAAGAGAAAGTTGTCTACCCTCAATAAATAGTATCCACAGAATTAACTGTTGGCTTTGGTATTAATAGTTTTGTGACAAACAGTTTTTCTGGCATGTGGGATTTGAACCATATCTCTCCAGGTACATGCCACAGTGTTCTAAGACCACTAAACTAATAAGTTATATTAGTGGAAAAAAGGCAGAATCTGTTAGTTTAGTGGTTTTATACCACTGGCTTATATCTGGAAAGATGTATTCTTAAATGATTTAATCTTTCTTTACCAGGGTGCATAGAATTAATTTTTTAACAATCGAAGATTGATTAGAGACTATCTTCTTTACATTTGGGAGGTTAGTTGAGCGATTTATTGTCAAATCTTTAGTCATAGATTTAAACGTAGCTTTGTAAACCAAAATATATATGTGTGTGTGTGCTTGCAGTAAATTGTAGTTTCTAAAGTTTAGATTTTCCTGTTAGTTTTTGAATATGTATCCCATCGGAAGTCCAAATATTATTCAAATTTAATGAGAGTTCTGAAAAAATACAGCTCAATATTCCTATTAATTCCGTCTAATCACTAAGAAAAAGTATTGAAATTAAATCATAACTAACTGAAATTGTTACAGCTAAAGTTATTACAGTATATCATTAATTTTTAGTTCACATTTGCCAATAAAATTGTTCTGAATAATTTTTGCGTGTTTTTTTCTCTTTTTAATAAAACACACTAATTTTCCATAAGAATTTATATGTCACGATTATATTATTAATGGTACAAACAACTGGATCAGTTATTGACAGCATTTATCGCGAAAAATATGTGAAGGAAATGATTTTATATTTGTTAATATATAACCGAGTAATTATTTGCATTTAACTTTATTTTTAAACATATTGTGTCATTGTAATTATAGGTGCAACCGATTATGACGCTCCTGGTATTTTATATGTCGTTCTACATGTTCAGAGAACGTTAAACGACGATTACATTTTGAGTCATCAATTTAGCACAATTACAAATCAAGATCTACTTTAGTTTCAACGTCTTCCTTATTTGAAGGTTTTTCATAGAAATATTACACTAATGTACATATATACAATATAATCATACTATGTCAATCAGTTTTGAGCACATTATCAAACAAAAATGCCCTCCCTATCTTATAAAAAAAAGTAAATGCTCAATTTGCGACGGTAGTACTACGTACGCAGGAAGTACTGTAGATCCACAGGATGTGACGTCACTTTAGACTTCAAAGGTCTTGATTCTCGAAGGTCACGATCGAGTGGGGGATGTCTTGTCTGTTGTACAAGTAAACGTCCTGACTGAGACAGTGGTCGGGTTGAAGAACCGGGCCATCGTGTCAGCTTAACCGTATAGAGGCTGGGTTGGAGAACCTGGCTACTTTCCGGGGGGCCTTGTCCCTTGTCGAGAGAAAACCTGAACAATGTTTCTCTCCTATCTGTTTAGTCTGTGCAGGTGGGATCCTCCCTCAGCTTCTCAATAATGAAGGGAAAGTAAGTTCTTTGCGGCAGGCTCCCTAACCAATCTTGGCCTGGGTGCTTCCTGGTGCATCAGTGTTTAGAGTATTTGGCTTTTTTCATTAGTTTTTTATTGTTTGTGCGTCTTTTTCTTTCGTTTTTTTTTTCAATAAAAAAGAAGTTTTTTATGAGTTTTTTCTTTTCATGTTTTTTTTTAAATACAAAGATAGTTTTTTATACAGTTTGTTTTTAAAGAATAGTCATAGAATGTATTCTATGGTTATTTTTATTTTTTACTTGCTTACTTTTCGTTTATTTGAATAAAAAATAGTTTTTTTATGCAATTTGTTTTATTTTACATGATTTTCTCATCTTTTATTGTGTGTCGCACTCCCCAATTCGAGGCGAGTTGCTTCTGAAGGGACTCATTCGCCCACCCATCAGTTGGATGTAAGCGGCGATTCTCTCCGAGGCTGAATTAAAGCCTGATGGATTTTTCCGCGTTTTTTTTTTGCAGTTTATTTTATACTACTCCACCTTTCCTAAAATGAAATGGCGAATGGCTTATTCCAAATTTAGCGAGGGAGTGGGTGCCTCTCAAAATCCAACCTTAACGTCCTAGTTCGTGAGAGGTGGGCAACGTCATCAGCTGACCAATTTCATTTTGGTGCTATCTCACCAACAGAAGCTCGGAGATAACTGATGATGGCTGATGAGGCTCTGGTACCGAATGATGCTTAAGAACCTAGATTAACATTACGTAACCTTAGATCAAAGGTAGATAAACCTTCCTTTTTCTTATGTACAATTAGTTAATTTCCCTTCAGCACTTTAATACAAACTTGACAGAAAGTTTTTCGAACGATCTGACCTAAAGATATCCCGTAATGTCCGTAACGCCGTAAAACCCTACCTAGGTTAGTGATTATCCTACCTGACTACGAAGTAATAAGTATTTTTATGTTGCATGAGAAACCAGGACAAGGGTAATATAGCTTCTTGATTATCTCCGTCCTTTGGTAGGGAAGTACGGGAAGTACCTACCTAATACTTTCCAGGTGTCCACCATTTGTGATAAATAGGTGTGCATATTTTCGAACTTTTATTAAGGTCAATATAATAATTTTTATTTTTACTTAAAATAAACTGAAATTACATACTCTTAATTATTCATATATGAAATTACATAAACTCACTTCATAAAGTACAGTTCAAAGTTACGTCAAGAGCAACTTAGACACAAAACTCTGATTTCTTAAATAAGCTTTTCTATGAAAAAATATCCCTATGAAGGTAATTTAAAGATCTCAATCAAATCTATTTAAATCTCGATTCCCACAATATGCGTTCAGTATTAAAAAAAAGGCTTTAGCAAGTTAGCTCCTTCTGCCAAAAATAAAAAATCATTCAAAATCTGCGAAATTTAACAATTATTATGCGAATTGCTAAAAATACTCTTTCACGTGTTTAGTTTAACGATTATTGCTTTCGTTTAGTTTTTTTATGAACTTTTCAGAGTAATGAGATAAGCTGGTATTATTGTTGTTGAATATTCCAATCTCCATAACTCTCTACATAGCGAACGAATATTGTTGAAAATAGAGATCGAAATTGATTTGATTGAGATCTTTAAATTATCATCAGTCCCATGTTTTCATAGAAAGCTAATTGAAGAAGTTACTGAAGATTTGCATCTGAGTTATTATTGACCTATAACATGGCCCTCTGCCTTCCTCAGTGATGCTCATGAGTCGATTGAGCTTGCTTTGCAGCTGGCAAGAATAGACACATCTCTCTCCCCCCACAGAGAACCATGGCTTTAAGTACCATCTAATGGACGGCGGCCTTTCCGAGACCGTCGGTGTCCCCTGCTGACCGAGGGCAGGGTTGGACTTACGCATAAGCTAACTAAGCTGCAACTTAGGGCCTCACAATAGGAGGGGCTTAAAAAAAATTGAGGTTGAAGCCTTGTGGGACGAATTTTTTTTATATTTAAATTAATCTGTTGTGCCAACATTGTTTATCTCGGTTTTACACAGTTATCATTATATAACAATATTTTCACCACATCAATTTTGTGTTTAGTTTTAAATGTTCTTTTTCCGTCAGAATAATAAATATATTTTTCCATTTCTGAATTTTTTGGGACCTCTTAAACTTACAATAGCTTAGGGTCTCAGAAGATCAAAGTCCGGCCCTGTTACTACTGTTGAATATAATATATTCATACAAAATTTTATTAATTTACATAATACCTATGTTATCGGCTCAGTTGACATTAGTGAGAGTATTACTATGTTATAAGAAATTTGAAGTTAATTATAACGACAGTGCAATGTGAAAGTAAATGTACTGCAATTATGGATCTCCAACACATATTAAAGCAATTTGTACTATATTAAGGAAGCGTACATTTTTTTTAAATTATTGCATATTGTTTTGTGTATTTCAAAAGAACACCGAGCGTTTAGTGTTCCTGAAATAATGGATTAACATTTCAGGTAACATCTGCTAATAAAACCATCACGTTGGTTGCTTATTAACATGTTGGCTTAAAGAAGAAAATGGCTCGAATCGTCGTCGTGTTAGAGATCCTATATAATAGAGGTTGGCAAATGGAGCCGACAGTGCCATGCTTGTGACTCTTGATTAACATAAAACACTGTTTAAAAAATTGAGTCTCTTGTTTCCGTAATTCTTCACAAGGGAAGGAAGCAAGGGCCGATTAAAAATTTGAAGGCCTGACGCGCAGATGGTTCAAGTAGGGGGGGGGGAGCAAAATATATAAACTTATTTTAAAGCTTTCGAATTGAAAAAATGTATGCAGCTGATTTAATGAATTGAATTACAGAAATGCATAAATAGGAAATTTACACTGATTCCCTACCCCCCAAAAAATAACTATTTGTTATTTGTAATGTATTTAATAAATAATCACAAGATATTTGGCACTAACTTAAGAAAATAACACGAGGTGTGTATGTAAGTAGTAGATTATATTGATGGCGAAATATTTACTAAATAAAATGTTTAAAAAAATCGAGTTTTGAGACAACCATAAATGTCGAGGCGCCAGGCGAGTGCCTCGTGAGCCTATTGGGTAATCCGCCACTGATTAATCTATCAGAATACTCAGTGGTGAAAGTCGATTTTATTTCTCACCGGTGCTTTCAAAGCATAGCTAGGAGAGGAAAATGCGTCCTAGGCGGTCACCACAGTGAAGTCATCGTACAGGGGCAATAGAGTGAAATGCTTGGCGGGGAAAGTACAGTGCCCAGTATTTTCTATTTCTCCCTATGTTTTATTCAAATAGATAAAAATTTTGGGTTTTAATGTAAAATAAATATTAATATATTTAAATACTTATCGATTCCGTTTTTGAAAACAAAATAAAAAGATGTAAGATTGTTATCTAGAGCAGGGATTCTCATCGTGGGGTACGCGGTAAAATTTTTGGGGTACGCCGTGAGAGCTCAAAAGTCGCTAGAGCTAGTAACAAAGTTAAAATAACAATTTTTATACTATAATTATAGTTCTATCTATCTATACAAGGGGTACGCCAATTGCATACACATTTCCAAGGGGTATGTGAAACGTAAAAGATTGAGAACCCCTAATATCTTAAGTTTAATTCTTAAGTTTATTTATTAAAATTGAAAGCAAATTTTTCAGAAAAAAAAACTTGTCGCTTATATTTTCCTCATTCAATTTGCATGTTCTAAACCCAGATCCCAAATTTAAGCGTTGTTTAGAATGACACAAAATATCGGAGAGTAACTTTTAATTTGAAGAGATATTTTGACGTTTTTGTTCAACTAGCTAGGAAGTTATCACTCTCACGCCGATATCAAATCTAGAGGAAATATTATTTTGAGCCGGGTGAGATACGAACCCACGACTTCCTGATAATATGTCAGGTGTTCTAATCACTGAGGCACCGACGGCCAATCATAATATCGTCTAATTGATGTTGAACTTTCTGACCTGCAGTACACAACTCTGTCTCTCGAATGCAGCAGGCACTTGATGCGCGACAGGTAGTTCAGCGGTCAGATCAACTGACATGTTATCAAGAGGTCGTTCGATTCGTATCCACCTGGCTCAAGGCAATTTTTTCCTCTGTATTTGATATGAACATTAAACTGAGAATAATTCTTCCCTGAGAGTAACTTATAAAATTCATCAGTGTAATCAATGATTACACGAGGTACGGATATTTAGCCTCTGCTATATCCGTGACAATAGATGTAAAGTTGCAGGATTCCCACATTCAAAATGCGGTAAGAGGGACTTTTGTTCAGTCACAAAATAAAAATTTTCCTCTTGCAAGTCGCGTTGCACCCCCCTCCCCCACCTTGAACTCATCTGTCGATCGTTAAAGTTGTGATGTGGTCAGAGGAGCGGCGTTGCGAAAGGAGTGGAGTTGGGGGTGGAAAACACGAAAATTTACCACCTCGGAATTCAAATTTTGCCAACTTCGAATAATTAACATAAATTTTTCGTTCAGTGTGTGTGTGTGTGTGGGGGGGGAGGTCCCCCCATCTGACACGAATTTTACCACGTCATTACGAATTTTGCCAAGTTAAAATTCTCACAACTTGCGTGTATTTTACCAAGTGGATTCATATTCGGCCAAATCTGATTTGCTTTGGCGGGGGGGGGGGGGTATCCCCTTCCCATAACTGCGCCTCTGGTTCTATTGCAGCAAACGGCTGATTCCAATAGCAGAGATTCCAACATCTACCGCTATTTCACTTTAAATGTTGCGAATTCCCTGAACATCAGATCCAGGCTACACTCAGATGGAAGACCTAAAGCGAAACCCAAAATTAAATTTAAATGATTTCGAAACATTTCACGTGACGAGAAAATTGTAAAATGCTTCCACTGTTAATTGTAAAATCCACTTAAATACAAGGGGATATTTTTTTTTTCAGTTGTTTTGCTTATCTACTCGTTTCGAATAATTGATCTCTTCAAGCATGAAGATCTCGTTGCTTGTTCCTGTTGCTGCCCAGATAACACTACCACGTGATCTATTCCATGGTGTCAACTTTTTTTCATCGTGTTATAACAATTTACAAGCCTCTTCGATGAAACTGTGATATCGCATTGCCTCACAGTGATGCTACACAACTGCGGCCCGGGTCGAAATCTGAGTGGTGGCTGTTTGTCACGTGCTCTCCTTGCATGATAAGGCCTGTACAAGCTAAGAATGGCTTCTAGGACCCCCATCGAAAAATTTATGTTATCACAAAAAACCCTAAATATGCGTATTTTTGTGTTTATAGCTATATTAAATATAAAGAAAGTTGCCAGTGTGCTTGGCTACTAATCAGGTTTCGAGCCCTGGTAAGGCATGGATGTTTGTGTTGTTTTTCGTCTGAGGTCTCGCCTACCTCACACACCTTCTCTATGGCTCATAAACTGACAGGCTTCTCAACTAACTGCTAAAGGGCAGATCTCTGTTGCAAGAAGCTGCAAGAAGGGATATTTTTTAACAGTTCATACTTTTAAGATAAGGGTATTATACTATTCATTGTAAAGTGGATGCTAACTCTTAAGTACTAAAAAATAAACTACACGGTTAGATAAATAAATTTAATAATACACGAATATAAGCTGTTACTATTAAAACCATGATTTCGTTCGCTCAACAGAGTAGGGGCGCACTAGTGTAACAGAGCCAACTTAACAGTATTGGCTCATGGCCTTTCCTGTCAATGTTTATCCACCAATACTGACGTTAACATATTCCTTAAACTACATATACCTTTGAGCATCTATTTCTAAAGAAAACTAACAGGAATAAGAAGGAAAACTATTTACTATTTTTATTGAAGGCTGGCTCAGGAGCACATCGATCATCACTGCAGTACGATTTGCCTTGAAATGTGATGAGCAAATTTGTTTTTAATATTATAATGTCCATAGCAACTATGTGCCATGTGCTCCTGAGCCAGCCTTCAATAAAAATAGTAAATAGTTTTCCTTCTTATTCCTGGTAGTTTTCTTTAGAAATAGATGCTCAAAGGTATATGTAGTTTAAGGAATATGTTAACGTCAGTATTAGTGGATAAACATTGACAGGAAAGGCCATGAGCCAATACTGTTAAGTTGGCTCTGTTACACTCGTGCGCCCCTACTCTGTTGAGCGAACGAAATCATGGTTTTAATAGCAACAGCTTATATTCGTGTATTATTAAATTTAACCCTTAAGTGGTTCAATGGGATCAATCCACGTGAATAGTAAAAATTTCACTAACAAAAAAAAATTACTATTTTTTTCTACTAAGTATATTTTAATTAAAATTGAAATTTTAAATAAATTAGTATAATAATATAAATTTAATAATTTTTACCTAAGTTTAAACCTCACAGGGATCATATTAATTCCATGGTACCATCTACGAAAAAATTTCAAACTTTTTAAATGAAATATATTTTTGAAATAAAAATATCCTATGAAGATTAATGGTAGATTTCAGATTAAAACTGAGCGACTTCGTCATTTCGGTTTGTTTGTCAGTGTTTTGATATCAGTAGGTGGGCTAACTGTAAAGTATTTTCTCTATCTCCTACAAAGGACAAATTATCCCTCAAGCAGTTGCTTGCCACAGATGTCTGATAAGAGCATGTCAGTATAATAGGCATAAAAGTCTGTGAGAAAGGCGAGACCTCGGCAGAAGAACTATAAACAAGAAAGAAAACATCCACGCCTTACCTGGGGTTCAAACTCGGATCGTTTTGATCAATAACCAAGCACACTAACCACTCAGACACCTGGACGGTCTTAGCCCTCTCCTAAGAAAAAAAAATCCGAAAATGATCCCTCAAACTCCCAGAAAAATAAAACATTTAATTGTAATTTATAGTTTTGTTGAAAATGTATTTCTTCCTCAATTTGCAATCGCAAAAAGACGTTTGTTATTTATGTCCACATTCTTCTGAGTTTTGTGTTGTTTTACCTCTTAGAAATGGCATCTGCAAAATGAGCTAAATGTCCAGCATCATAAGGACGACAAAAGCTCAATATTTTCAAGAATTAAAAAAAAACTGTTAAACGAAGCGGAAAATGTTATGTTGTAATTGAAATCCAGACCTTTTAGAGGGTCGTTCCCGTTCCCCTTTGTTTTTCTCTGGATTAAAAAAAACCTGGGTTAAACTGCAGTAATGGAATTCAAGTGCGAAGAATTTTCTTAACAGGAAGGATCCACCTGCTTTTAATTAAATGTTCAGTTGGAAGAGTGTTAAAGTGTAACAGAAATCATTAACTATACCATTACTGCAAAATGTTTTACCGGTACGCCGCACTGGCGCATACCGGCCTACTTTCACCACTGAGAATATTTAGCCTTAAGATGAAAGCACAAGAATTTCCCAAAAAGCATTTTAGATGTATATCACTTGAAAAGAAACAATATCAAAAACAATTAAGTATATTTCGAGGTTCGAATTAATTTGGGCCTCTTAAATCTGACATAACTTCGATCCACAGAAGTTCAAAGTCCGGCCATGGGATTAGCAAGAGGAGAATTTCGGGGTTACTCTACACTCCCCCCCACACACACTACTTATTCCCTTCCTACTTATAATAAAGTATTACTTACCTGAAGGAACAGCCAATAGCGCAAGTTCCGTAATATACCAATGGCTTGGGTTGCTATGAATCACTTAGTGGCTTTGTAATCAGTAAATACGATCTGTGTACGCATTTTCTCTCGCGCCCCCTAATGAACGTTGGCTGCTTCTTAATGCTGTTACGACAGATGAACGAGCAACAATGAAACCATGATGTGCTGCAACATTTTGATACTCGCGGATGAATTAGGTCACGAGGGAATTAGAACAGTCGGACTGAAAATTGAATGTTGTTCTCAGGATAGAAAAAGAACAGTTGGGTTGTATTAGTTGAACGAGTTCGATTCTCGGAACAAATAATCTCAAGTAGGAAGTTAATCATATTTGGCTTTGTGCGCGTTAGTCCATGGAGAATTATTTTATTTGGTGTGTGCGCGGGAGGATAAAAGAGTTTATTAATGGGAATCTTGTTAATAAACTGGTAAGAAAAAGGAAAAATTCATCGTCTGATCTCTAGTATCATCGTCTACTCTCTCGTAGTGATCAACATCTGAAAAGAATTGGTTCCGAGAAACCAGCACACTTAGCCACAGTTTTGGAGTACAGGTAACCCCCCGTTCATTGCGAAGGATACGTTCTGGACATGGTCGCGATAAGCGAAATTTCGCGATCAACGGGGGATTTAAAAAAAAAAATCATTTTAAAATTCGAAAAAGCACTTTATTAATAAATTAAATATTATAAATAACAAAAAAAATGTCATACATAACATAATTCATAATTCATTCATTTTGTTCCGTGTTGCAAAAAGGATCCCTAGTTTGGCCTCTCTACGTTTATTATGAAAAATTTGCCGTTAACTGTCAAATGATCCGTTACAACCACGCTTTACAGCACTCACTCGCTCGTAATCTTCGTCTTTTTCTTCTAACAACTCCATGCATTGATTGTGAGGAGAAAGGGCCTTTTCAATGATTTTGACACTTAACTTTCGCACGTGAACAGATTCCGAGACGTCATTTTCTTGGGACATAGTATGGCAGTCCATTTCCTGCAGCTCTTCATTAGTTAAGGGTTTACCGTGTGATTTTAACAAAGTCTGAATATCATCTACATCAACACCTTCGATGCCTCCGGAAGTGGCTATAAGAGTAATCTCTTCGATGATATTTTGAATATCATTTTCATAATTGATGTGATCTTCAACAATTTCTCTGAGCAACCTTTTCCAAACACCCTTCATACACGACTGGGCGACTTCATTCCACGCTTCGTCGATGTTTCTGATAGCTTTCATAATATTAAATTGTTTCCACCAAACCCGCATGGCATCTCTACCACCTCCATCAGTTTCTTCAATGAGTTGGCGCATCGTTTTTCTTAAATAATAGGCTTTGAATGCTGCTATTGCGCCTTGATCCATAGGCTGTAAGATGGAAGTGGTATTCGTAGGTAAGAATACCACTTCAACGGGAAAATCAGTGCACAGAGTCTCAAGTTCCACAGGATGTCCAGGTGCATTATCCAACACCAAAAGAGCTCGAGGTTCAACTCCAATATCCTCGCAATATTTTTTTATTGCTGAGCAGAAACAAGTTTTAAACCAGTCCATAAATAAATTTTGTGTCATCCAAGCCTTAGGGTTACTTCGCCAAAAAACTGGTAAATTGTTTTTAGAATAACCTTTCATGGCACGAGGAGTTTCTGATTGATAAATCAACAATGGTTTCAATTTTAATTCTCCGGATGCATTTCCGCCGAGAAGAAGAGTTAGCCGATCCTTGGCTGCTTTAAATCCAGAAGCAGTCTTTTCCTCTATGGAAATAAACGTACGTGTTGGCATTCGTTTCCAATAGAGTTCCGTCTCATCTACATTAAAAATTAAATTTTGTGGATAATTTCCCCTTTCCACAATTTCACGGAACTCCATTGGATATTTTTCAGCTGATTCTACGTCTGCACTAGGCGATTCGCCAATAATTTTAAGGCTATGCAAGTTTGATCGTTTTCTAAACCGATCAAACCAACCTTTGCTTGCTTTAAAAACTTCTTCTCCTCCATGTTGAGATTTTAAATGATCCCAAAGACTGATTTATTCATTATGATTTGGGTACTCACAGGCATGTGGTGTTGATTTAGGTCCTCTATCCATTTGCTTAATAAATTTTCCATTTCTGTCATCAAAAAACTTCTGGTTCGTGAAACTTTCGTCGCTGTAATTGGAGTACCACTTTCGCCATCCTTTTTAATTTTGTCTTTTTGTTGCACAATTGATCGCACTGTAGACTCAGGCAATTTGAAATCCCTTCCTACAACTGTAAATTTACCACCACTTTCTATCCTTTCTATATTTTTTAGTTTCTTTTCTAAAGTCACTACATTGCGAATTTTCTTAATCGAATTTTCACATTGTCTTTTTGACATTTTAAAAATTACGAAGGGATAAAAAAATATGTAGTCAATTTAATTAGCGCGCGTTTGACACTGCAGCTAAGATTCCACTGAAGGATAGACCCAAATGATGCACTGAGTAGTAGCAACTTATCTTTGGTGTGAATAAATTATCTCCGGTCCACTGCACACGGTGGCGTCCTTGTGTGAATAAATTATCTCCACTGCACACGCTGACGGCGGGGGGTTTAATTTTTGAGGGGGGTTTAATTTTTGGTTTCCCACATTGGGGAGGGGCGCGTCCGGAAGTGTCGACCCCCACACGTGTGTGCTACCCTAGCAGTTGTTGGTCAATATTCTACCGGAAGTGTTGGAGAGGTCTTTGACCCCTTAGGTGAGCAGCGGTCTAGGGCTGCCAACCGTATGCTTTTCCTAGCGTCGGGCTGACCGTGGGATTCTTGTAATGACAACCCATGCGTATCAGCACGCAGACGGGATGTTAAAAAAAAGGACGCCACGACAGGTCCCGTGGGAAACCCAGATTCTTGCTGAAAATGTCCGTTGGCGAGCACGCAGGTAGAAACGAAATTTAAAAAATGACGCCCCCCCATATTTTACCCCCATGCGTATCAGCACGCAGACGGGATGTTAAAAAAAAGGACGCCACGACAGGTCCCGTGGGAAACCCAGATTCTTGCTGAAAATGTCCGTTGGCGAGCACGCAGGTAGAAACGAAATTTAAAAAATGACGACCCCCATTTCTTACCCCCATGCGTATCAGCACGCAGACGGGATGTTAAAAAAAGGACGCCACGGGAGGTCCCGTGGGAAACCCAGATTCTTGCTGAAAATGTCCGTTGGCGAGCACGCAGGTAGAAACGAAATTTAAAAAATGACGACCCCCATTTCTTACCCCCATGCGTATCACCACGCAGGAGGGGTGTTAAAAAAAGGACGCCACGGGAGGTCACGTGGGAAACTCAGATTCTTGCTGAAAATGTCCGTTGGCGAGCACGCAGGCGGGAACGAAATTTTAAAAAAATGAATGTCATTGGTGGGAGTACCCGAGCATGCGCATTGTAGTGGTTTATAATCTCCCGCACAGTCCGGCAAGCGTTATTCCGTCATGGAGATGTCATTCAACGAGAAACTTGCCGCACTCACCAGCATTCAGGGAGAGCTCGAGGATATCCTTCGTCGAATCGAGTTGGAATCAGCTATGCGTACCTCGAGCCCCACCCTCGGACAGCCGAGAGATGCCTCCGGCCGTCCGAACACCTCCAGCCAGCCGAGAGATAACTCCGGCCAGTCAAGTGCCACCGGACAGTCACGGCCCACCGACCTGCCAAGCACCTCCGCCAAGCCCCGTACCTGGCGCCTCAGCCTAAAGAGACGTCGCCAGATGCGTTGAGAAGGCCCCCGACGCCAAGCGTCCCCACCGCTGCAGCATCTTCTGCGCCTGCGCCCGACATCGCGCAGGCAAGTGCGACTCCCGGCTACGTAGTGACGCGCTCCAACAGCTTCAGGTCCGCCAAATACAAAGCTATATTCACGTCCCAACCGGACCCACACGTAACAGCATTTGTCTACCGCCTGAGGCAGTATGGTGCCCCTTTGGCAGAAATCGCCCACGCAGGCGGAATGTTAAAAAAAACGGACGCCACGGGAGGTCACGTGATCGTGGGAGAAGGGTTTAACTCTCACATTTCCTGTACACAGATTCTTTCTCGTATGAAGAGAAACTTTCTGATTTAAATCGCGGCACGGCGTCATAGCACACCGTTAGCGAAGCATGACCTGTGCGCCTGAATTACATAATTTAACGATCAAAGTACTATCATTTTAAATATTACGTTTGAGTGTAATTTACCGTACGTTTTAAAATATGCTCACGATGTTTGTCATAAAGGTGTGATTCATTTTACGTACAATACATAATTTATCAGTCAAGATATAAAGGCGTGAATAAATTTTACGTGTAAGTGAAATATATTATCGTGTAAGCGTACGTTGTATGACCACGTATTATAACTTAGGTCCTACACACCAATAAAAATAAGATAATGTATAACAAAAAATTATTTCTAGTAATCCTGCAGTGGATGTCCACGTATTATAACTTAGGTTGTACACACCAATAAAAATAAGATAATGTTTAACAAAAAAAAAACACTTTTTGAGATGTGCATACAGAAACACAATTGGGAATTAATTTTGCTCTAGACAATTATAAAGCAGTTTTTGATTCTGCTTAAAGCAGAGGATTTGACCCGGAAGAAGATCTGTACATGCTAAAACAATGCATGGTTCAACTTATTCAATGCATCTGTTGGAATCGACTACCAAAGTATAAAGCATTGAGTCAGGCTCTTTGATTCATATGATTAACTATTATGGTTTACTACGAAAGCTTTTAGTAATGAATAGAACAGTAAATAACATCAAAACTTTTCGAGATCTGCATACAGAAATATCTGAAAACATCAGACGGGGGAAAAATTCTAGTAATCCAGTCAACATCTAAATAATTCTAGAAGTTTAATGCGAAAAAGTACCCAGGTCAACCCGTACTTCTTGAATATTCTGGACAGCAGAAACACACTTAAACGTTACCAAAGCTGAGACCGTAATGTACCTTCACGACGGGAATTCTCTATTTTTCGAAAATTCTTATACAAAAGTTTAGACATCGAGATGCTGAACCGCAAATACAACACCCCAAGGGTTAAAGGATCTTTCTAAAAACCCTCGTAACTTTGACGGTACGCTTTTTCTGCAACACACTACCCCAGGGGCTAAAAATCAAACACAGCTTGTTTTTCTGTGATGCTCCACCGATATGAGGACCAACCCTATACACAGGTTATATTCACTTGACTGATTTAAATCAAAACTTTGGCGCACTACCCAGGGGTTAAAAAATCAAACCCAGCGTGTTTTTCTAGGTTGCACCATCGATATGTGGACAAACCAGTTTCCATATTCTTAGGGCGAACTGAAAAAAGCTGGCAAAGGTCATATTGAGATATTCACAGTCTGATGATTTAAATACACACGCTATATTCACGGACTGATGATTAAAAACGCCATAAATATACACTTTTCTGATGAGTAAGTTGACTCGTACACGGGGAAATGTACGGACATCAAAGGGTTAAGATTTTACGTCTGAGGTCTTGCACTCTGACCGTGCTTTCAGTTTAAAACATCGTTGTCTGTGTGTTTCAAGTTGCCACAGGACGCGTGATTTTTTACGAGTCGACGTATTAAAGAAAATACTCTTCTACAATTGGTTTTTAATATCACTAGGAATTAGATCTCGACCAATGGTGGTCTATTTAGCCAGGTGACGTCAAAGGTTTTAGGTATAAGTAGTACACTTGATATGTGAAAAGACATAGTTTTGCAGTATTGAAGTGTTAACGATGGCCTGTGTTCAGCCCGAAAGTGATCTCCCCGTGGAGCGGTTTGCTATTGGAGATGACGCCTACCAGCTAGGCTCTGACTTGTTGGTGAAGATTTGCAAGAACGTTCCCGAAGTCCACATATGTTTGCTTCAGAAGTGTTGTGACATTCCGTTTAGACCCATAAAGGCTTCGGTTATATTATCCGAAGAACAGTGGTGTGGACTGACTTCTACACTCGCCTATACGTCTACCTTCGCGTATGAACTGCACGGCATGGTGGTATTCAAGGGTAAAAATGGGGTGGTCATTGAAAAAGGTGGTGTGTGTGACGACGGTACTTCAACGATTTCTTCGGTACATCTCAGCATCAAACAATGGTCGTGGTTAAAAGATTCCCGCAACTATATCACATGCAGCTTGATGGCTCTGAAGTTCAATAGCTTTTCTAATGCGGTAAAAGATGTCGAATTAACTACAGACCATACTCCAAGACTGTCCAATGTTGAACCGTATGATCAGAGAGTCAAGCTAAGTTTCATAAAAACATTAAATACTCTCGTCAGAAAAGAAATTTTTCGGATTCTTCGTACGAACTGTATTGGGTATCATCCGAGTCAGCTTCGCCATTCGTGTGTTGCTATATCCGTTGAATCAGTGGATGTTCATTTCGCAGAAGCCTTGAGAAACATTCATTTAAGTGATATCGCTAAACTTTTTGTGGAAGAGGTCGGAGTTGAAGATAATTATACCTACATGTTACACTTTCCTATATTACTAAACAAAGTGTACGCCGAACTGGTTCGTACCTCTGAATATGTACTAAATAAATGCTAATAGTGTTACTAATTTCTGTTCAATATCTGTTTGGGCGTCATTGTAATTTCTTAGTGTATGAATAAAAGATTTTTACCGCAATGCTGTTTCATTGTTCTCCTTAACTGATTCGAGAAATGTAAAAGAATGACTATCTGAAAACTGTTCGTTATTAGAGTAATAATGTTGTAGATTTGATATCAGTGTTGGCTATGAAAGAAATCGTCTCGTTCTAAATTGTTAGCTTCTTCTGTAACAAGCAACTGTCAGAGTTCTAGGTCTTTTCTTATTCATGTCCCTGTAATGGAAAAGGCCGGGTGTTTATTAATTTCTCATACTGTACAGGCAGTCCTGAATAACATTATTGTGGATTTAAATCAGTTGAGTAATGCGATTAGTATCAGATTTAATCCAGAAGTACTTCACGTTGCTTTACCTCTTATTTTGAGATATGTAAGAAAACGGGACTAGCCGTTATACACATTAGATTTATCTGTTGTACAACTTTTAGTCTCCATGGCAACTGTTGTTACATCACGTGATAACGCGTTCTTCTGTTGTTTATTTAAGCTTAGAAGTGTTACTGGGTAGATTGATACATTTCGAACATAACCAATTCTTTTCTAAAGACATCCTCTCAAAACCATCACAATAAAAATAGTCCTCGTCATCACATGCGCATTTGAAATGAAGAGACTCACAAACTACACACATGAGAGTCATATTACCTCAAAAACTAGAGAATTTTCCACCGGATCATTAAGGTTCTATAAAAAAAAAAGAGGTAGGGTTGTTGGAGCGCGTAAATAGGTTACGAGAATCTTGCAGAAGCCTTTCATTGGTCGAGATATAGTTCACACTGAATTGCAGAAGCCATTCATTGGTTCACACTGAATGGTTGAAGGTTCGGATTTAAATCATAAGTACCACTGTGTGCCTGTATCATTTGCTGTCAGTAAGCGACTTGTTGAACATGTCAGGACGGAAGAGCGATCCTATTTGGAAAGGTTTCAAGAAATACCCTAAAGGAAAGGGATTTCGTGCCGTTTGTTTACAGTGTAACAAGGACGTCATCGGACTTGTAGCGCGACTTAAAAGCCATCAATGTAAAGGCCCAGCCGTAACATCTTCGCAATGGCTAGACCATGAAATCTTATCTGTAATGAACTCGTCAGAACCCTCCAAAATGAGACGCTACCTCGACATCCTACAAACTCATCTAGAGGCCTTGAGGGACCAAGCAAAGGTTTCAGCGATGGGAAGTGAATGAATTTAACTATACACTATGGCTCTTCACCGTTCAGTTAAGAATGTGTCAGAATGCGCAAAGAACTGTATTGCGGGTAAAGTCAGCTTCGCCATTGGTACCTTGCTATAACAGTTGTAGACTATTTCCCAGAAGATGTAAGAAACATTCATCGTTATCGCTAAACATTTTTGTGAAAGAAGTTCAGTTACATCGTTTAGATATCATTCCTGTCTGTATGGAACTTTCCTGCGACGCGGGCTGTATATGTACTAATAGTTATTAAATAAATAGTGTATCTGATTTTATTGTCATTGTGATTTCTTTCTTAACGGTTTTGAAAAGGTTTACCTAAACCCTATACGAACTAGCGAGACAAAGATGGCTGTCAAAAACTATAGGCAGAAAGTGATGGCTAATTTCCCAGACAGCGGAATTACACAGAAAATTGCGTGTAAACGCCCAGAGGAGTTTTAAGTGAATCTCAAAATGTGTTACAGGGACTTTACGCTGCAAACTTTTTCACATGTCTTGGCGTGTACAAATGTGATAGCATTAAGCAATTATGGTGTAAACGTCTATTCCAAAACATTCTTTATACGTACCTACAAGAGAAAAACACAGGAAATAAGAATCTTAAATTTTCTTCCAACATGAACAACCTAACTCGTTTGTGCGTGTAATTTTACTCCCGATATGAAAGAGATTAATGTTCGCAGTAAAACATTCTTTACCAATAGCGCAGTCCATACGTTTGCGCTGTAATACCCAAAGAAAGTTCGTGAAACCTGTTTTAGAGCAGTGGGGTCAAGTGTGCATGCAAATGTACCAAAGACAGTTTGCTTTTACGTTCAAGTGGTTTGACACCCCAGTACATATCAACAAATATAGTAAACTTAGGTGGTATTAAAATGAACAGTGATAAAGATGGAGAATAGTTTCTGAATTTAAATAAGTGATATCAGAATATTTGTTATGTCTTAGAAAATAACGGGAGTGAAAAGCCATTCAGGCCTCGAGTTTTTCAAATCCTCCCCTGCCAGTGTCCCGACGGAGTTGCGTCTTTCAAGGACATCGTCTGTCTCCATAATGTTGCTCGGCTGCGTGGTCGCCTATTGCGGCTTTAATACGTCGACTCGTAAAAAATCACGCGTCCTGTGGCAACTTGAAACACACAGACAACGATGTTTTAAACTGAAAGCACGGTCAGAGTGCAAGACCTCAGACGTAAAATCTTAACCCTTTGATGTCCGTACATTTCCCCGTGTACGAGTCAACTTACTCATCAGAAAAGTGTATATTTATGGCGTTTTTAATCATCAGTCCGTGAATATAGCGTGTGTATTTAAATCATCAGACTGTGAATATCTCAATATGACCTTTGCCAGCTTTTTTCAGTTCGCCCTAAGAATATGGAAACTGGTTTGTCCACATATCGATGGTGCAACCTAGAAAAACACGCTGGGTTTGATTTTTTAACCCCTGGGTAGTGCGCCAAAGTTTTGATTTAAATCAGTCAAGTGAATATAACCTGTGTATAGGGTTGGTCCTCATATCGGTGGAGCATCACAGAAAAACAAGCTGTGTTTGATTTTTAGCCCCTGGGGTAGTGTGTTGCAGAAAAAGCGTACCGTCAAAGTTACGAGGGTTTTTAGAAAGATCCTTTAACCCTTGGGGTGTTGTATTTGCGGTTCAGCATCTCGATGTCTAAACTTTTGTATAAGAATTTTCGAAAAATAGAGAATTCCCGTCGTGAAGGTACATTACGGTCTCAGCTTTGGTAACGTTTAAGTGTGTTTCTGCTGTCCAGAATATTCAAGAAGTACGGGTTGACCTGGGTACTTTTTCGCATTAAACTTCTAGAATTATTTAGATGTTGACTGGATTACTAGAATTTTTCCCCCGTCTGATGTTTTCAGATATTTCTGTATGCAGATCTCGAAAAGTTTTGATGTTATTTACTGTTCTATTCATTACTAAAAGCTTTCGTAGTAAACCATAATAGTTAATCATATGAATCAAAGAGCCTGACTCAATGCTTTATACTTTGGTAGTCGATTCCAACAGATGCATTGAATAAGTTGAACCATGCATTGTTTTAGCATGTACAGATCTTCTTCCGGGTCAAATCCTCTGCTTTAAGCAGAATCAAAAACTGCTTTATAATTGTCTAGAGCAAAATTAATTCCCAATTGTGTTTCTGTATGCACATCTCAAAAAGTGTTTTTTTTTTTGTTAAACATTATCTTATTTTTATTGGTGTGTACAACCTAAGTTATAATACGTGGACATCCACTGCAGGATTACTAGAAATAATTTTTTGTTATACATTATCTTATTTTTATTGGTGTGTAGGACCTAAGTTATAATACGTGGTCATACAACGTACGCTTACACGATAATATATTTCACTTACACGTAAAATTTATTCACGCCTTTATATCTTGACTGATAAATTATGTATTGTACGTAAAATGAATCACACCTTTATGACAAACATCGTGAGCATATTTTAAAACGTACGGTAAATTACACTCAAACGTAATATTTAAAATGATAGTACTTTGATCGTTAAATTATGTAATTCAGGCGCACAGGTCATGCTTCGCTAACGGTGTGCTATGACGCCGTGCCGCGATTTAAATCAGAAAGTTTCTCTTCATACGAGAAAGAATCTGTGTACAGGAAATGTGAGAGTTAAACCCTTCTCCCACGATCACGTGACCTCCCGTGGCGTCCGTTTTTTTTAACATTCCGCCTGCGTGGGCGATTTCTGCCAAAGGGGCACCATACTGCCTCAGGCGGTAGACAAATGCTGTTACGTGTGGGTCCGGTTGGGACGTGAATATAGCTTTGTATTTGGCGGACCTGAAGCTGTTGGAGCGCGTCACTACGTAGCCGGGAGTCGCACTTGCCTGCGCGATGTCGGGCGCAGGCGCAGAAGATGCTGCAGCGGTGGGGACGCTTGGCGTCGGGGGCCTTCTCCACGCATCTGGCGACGTCTCTTTAGGCTGAGGCGCCAGGTACGGGGCTTGGCGGAGGTGCTTGGCAGGTCGGTGGGCCGTGACTGTCCGGTGGCACTTGACTGGCCGGAGTTATCTCTCGGCTGGCTGGAGGTGCTCGGTCGGCCGGAGGCATCTCTCGGCTGTCCAAGGGTCGGTCTCGAGGTCCGCATAGCTGATTCCAACTCGATACGCAGAAGGATATCCTCGAGCTCTCCCTGAATCCGACTTAATGCCGCAAGTTTCTCGCCGTATGACAACTCCATGACGGTATGCGCATTCGCGGGTACTCCCCCTCCCACCAATGACATTCATTTTTTTTTAATTTCGTTTCTACCTGCGTGCTCGCCAACGGTCGCTTTCAGTAGGAATCTGAGTTTCCCACGTGACCTCCCGTGGCGTCCTTTTTTTTAACATCCGTCTGCGTGCTGATACGCATGGGGGTAAGAAATGGGGGTCGTCATTTTTTAAATTTCGTTTCTACCTGCGTGCTCGCCAACGGACATTTTCAGCAAGAATCTGGGTTTCCCACGGGACCTGTCGTGGCGTCCTTTTTTTAACATCCCGACTGCGTGCTGATACGCATGGGGGTAAAAAATGGGGGTCATCATTTTTTAAATTTCGTTTCTACCTGCGTGCGCGCCAACGGACATTTTCAGCAAGAATCTGGGTTTCCCACGTGAACTTCCGTGGCGTCCTTTTTTAACATCCCGTCTGCGTGCTGATACGCATGGGGGTAAGAAATGGGGGTCGTCATTTTTTAAATTTCGTTTCTACCTTCGTGCTCGCCAACGGACATTTTCAGCAAGAATCTGGGTTTCCCACGGGACCTGTCGTGGCGTCCTTTTTTTAACATCCCGTCTGCGTGCTGATACGCATGGGTTGTCATTACAAGAATCCCACGGTCAGCCCGACGCCAGGAAAAGCATACGGGTGGCAGCCCTAGACCGTTGCTCACCTAAGGGGTCAAAGACCTCTCCAACACTACCGGTAGAATATTGACCAACAACTGCTAGGGTAGCACACACGTGTGGGGGTCGACACTTCCGGACGCGCCCCTCCCCAACGTGGGAAACCAAAAATTAAACCCCCCCCCTCAAAAATTAAACCCCCCGCCGTCAGCGTGTGCAATGGAGATAATTTATTCACACAAGGACGCCACCGTGTGCAGTGGACCGGAGATAATTTATTCACGCCAAAGATAAGTTGCTACTACTGCACTGGCTCAACCGTACCAGGCACCGGCGCACGGCGATCTTTTGTCTCGCCCACGCTCGTCACTTTACGTTATGTACATGTGTATGATGTGATTGAGCGAGAAAGGAAGTTAGCACGCACGTGCAACCATTCATTTTGATTTTGACTTTTCCTCGCATGTTTCAAAGCTACACAAGTGCCGAGACAAAAAAAAAATCGCGATATAACGAATCCGCACTCGCCGGGGTCGCGATAAACGGGGGTTACCTGTACTTGATGACTAAAATCCTGGAAGAAAGTCATTTGGTGTATAGTTATATTTAGTTTGTTTAAGGAATTGATAAGGTTACTTTTGGTAGATTACAGGTTTATTCGCAAATATGATTATGCCACTTATTCAGTATTGTAAAAAGCCTTATTAGAGATTGTAAGAATTATAAAGAAACAACTATTTGTAGGAATATTGATAAGGTGATTATATATATTCTTCTGATGGTTTATTTTCATACTGATGAAGATAAAGATTTGTATTAGTTGAATTTAGCTTATATAACTGTTCTTATTCATACTTTTGTAATAAATTACCTTATTTTAGAATTATTGTTGCTAAATATTATTTTGAACTCGCGCGCAGTTTCCATCCGTTAAATTTGTAAGAATGCGTTGTCGTGAAGAAGAGAATGGCCCGAATGCAATTGTTGTCAACAGCTTCTCAATTGCCGAAAGTGCGTCTTGGCTCGCGAGCTGCTGCAAGCGATGTGCCAAATGATGGCCACTAATACGGTAAATGATGACAAACTCTGGACACACTTCCGGTTCGACCGTTAATATCACGGAAGGCTATGCGCTGCAGTTTCGAATGGGTTACTTCACTAAATGGGTATTAAACCAAAATAAAACGGGCAAGGTGCTTCAGAAAACAAATATCAGATAAATTATGTTTTTTATTATTAATTCTGATATGGGGTTTAATAGCTTAGTATATATTGCAGAAATCTTGGTGGGGCCATAACCCCTTTGACTCGCAATGATGATCCGTATCTGCATATTTATAATGCAACACAGAATCAATTTTATAGAATACTTCTAAAGGGATTGACAATCCCTAATAAACATATTATGCTGTACTAAATTATAGAAAGTTTACTTTGAGTTATCCTCTCTCCAGTAACGTTAGTAACGACATGACAAAAAGATGTCATAAAGCTTCCTTAGTCTCTTATTCATGGTTGAAATTTACAAGTCTCTTGGAGCAACTGCCCAAGAAATCTGTAATGGATGGGGGGGATTGATATATTCCAATCTAACAGTTTTTTTTATCATGCTTGAGATTGCTTTTTGGAGACTGCTTTAGAAAATACCTCTTATTCACGCCCTCAAGTGGAAACGGTTATAATCCCATTGCTTATATCCCATCTTTTGATTCAATATCATCAATAGTTTGTTAGTTTCTGAAACTAGTAATATATACAAACTAAAGAGGAATTTAAAACTTTAAAACATTTTATTAATATCCATATTTGAAAAGGAAGATTTCACCCTATTTTTCGCTTACGAGTAGTGATAGAAAGTAGTAATTAGGTGTTCACTACTTGGTTGACGACTTCGTTGTTTAGGTCAGGTGTCAGCTTAGACGCAGTAAGATAGAATGAGGATCGGCTGTTTGCGAGCAGAAAGCCGTTTCAAAGGTGGACCAAACCACAGAACAACCAGAAAACTACTAGAATAGAAATGAAGAATGAAAATCAATTTCCTCCCATCTCTTTGAGCCCAGTGAATGATAGGAAGATTTGAGTCAATCCTCAGCTGACATATTGAGTTCCCTGAATATAATGGCAGGATGGTTTCAGCGCATTGCTTCACTGAATGGGAATGGGGGGATGACTTCAGGAAACAAATGTTCATGAGAATTATGATTCACTCTAATTCTGGGATTAAATTAATATTTTAGTGCCTGTCACGAAAATGTTGGTGAGGCCTGACCTCTTTAACCTCTTTGACCGCTAATGAGAACCCGCCCCTCCTTATAATGATGTGAAATATTACGGGGGGGAAAAAAGATAGAATTAGCAGAACTCCGTTCTGGTCAATTCTCTTCTGTTCTTTTGATAATTTCTTTTCCCATTCAAAAAGTAACGTTTCGTCAATGTCATATTTTTGCTCGCAATTTTATCTTGCAATATATGAGTGTGCTGAATCTAAGAATATTCTGAGGAACAAAGAAATGCTGAAAAGGTGAAGTTGAGCTGCCAAGTGCGAGCCATATCAGCATCTTCTGCAGATGATCATTTTAGGACTGAGAAGTGATCGGATCAAACAGTTGCGGACAAATTGAAGCTATTTAATGACACTTACGCAAAATTTGGATCAGCTTTTTCTAATTACATTCGTAGTAACGCTTTTGTACCTGCACAAACTTTTTTCGTATTTCTATCAACTTTCGATTATATTTCATTTACAACAATATTTTCTTTTACACAAGTAAACTGCGGAATGTATATTTGTTTCCAAAATATAACATAGTTTTTTCCTGAATATTAAACTGGCAGGCTCCTGTCAGACCTCTGTGGCAAGCAGCTGCTTTGGGGGGGGGGGGGGGGGGGGTACTGATTTTTTTTATCCCGTTTACGAAAAGCATCGTTGTATTGTTAATTGGATAATGCAACTATCCATTAAAAAAGTAGAAAAATATATTTTTTTCTCTTGCGATGACTTTGTGGTAACAATAAGTTCATCATTTGAGTATTAATTATGTTTCTAACTCAAATGTTTTCGCCTCAAAAAGTGGAACTAGAAATTTCTGTAGAAATGCTGCATTAATAACTCTCGTCGCAAATGAGAATTAAAACTCTGCAATCAGCAGATCTCGTGCCTAAAAAGAGTAGAAAATGCTGCATCAGTCAACTTCATTTGCCTAAAGAGCCAAAAGTGCTGCTGCAGCCAACTTCCTCAATCACAGGAAGAGTCAATAATACTGTCTCAGCCAATTTCCTTTTCAGATTTGAATCAGATTTGCTTAATCAGGAAATCTCGCTTCCCAGAACAATCGGAAGTGCCACATTAAGAAGTCTCCTGCCCCTGGAACATCAGAGATGTCGCCTTAAATAAGTGTCATGGCCCAGAGAAATCAGCAATGAAGTCATGATTGATCTTGATGGGTCATGATCCAAAAGACTCATAGATGCCACATCAGCTGACATCATGCTCGAGAAGAGTCCCAAATGACATCAGAGAATTGCCCCCTTCAGATGATTCATCATCACCTCTGTGGCTGCTTTGAAGGAGTCCACAGAGCTTTGCTTACGTTGACAGAAGCAACTGAGTTTGATACAGGTGTATAATTTCTAGAGCATCCTTGTCCACAATGCGAGGAAGGCGTGGCAGGAGTAAGATCACTCAGCCGTCTTCTGGGATCCGACTCCACCATCAGAGAAGCCTTTTTGTGACGACACAAATCGCTACCGCTGAGCAGGATCACGATGGAGCCGAGAGCAAGACACGTCGGGCCACTGATGAGCACCGAAGTCGTATTGCCATGATGACTGTCCACTAATACGGCAGTGAGGACCAGAGCGAGGCCGAGGCATGTGAGCACCACTCCCCCGATGAGCATGCACAGCAACACCTTGTACTTGGAGTTATGTAAGGGTCGGTAGCCAGCAGGATGATAAGCTTGCTCTCTTTTCATTGGATGTAATGCATAAACCTTGCTGCAGAGAGAATTCGCAGACGACAGGTTGCCACTGCTCTCTTCGATTTGGTACTCTGAAACAAACAGATATCATTTCAAATAATGAGATATTTTCTTTCTGCTATACATCTACATATATTCTTGATACTAGTCTGCTATATATATATCTATATAATATTCTGTTATGTAAATCTGCATATGTATAAAATTGGAATATCCAATGTTTTAGAGGAAACATTGTCTTGAGGTGGATGAGATACGAACCCACGACCTCCTGATAACATGTCAGGTGCTCTGGGCCGCCGATCAAGATCTCCTCTAATTGATGATATGAACCTTTTCAACCTACAGTATACAATTCACATGGAGGCACTGTTCCAGCCACCAAAAATTTAAATCCCAGCGGCAGATAACAGAATGCCATGAAAATGGAAAGTATATTCACGAGTATACAATTGATTCAATTTGAATCTTCTCGTCATCTCTGGTTCACAGACAAGGAAAATATCACTCTTACGTCAAAATATCTAAATTTAGTTATATTTTGCTTAATTTCTTGCGAATGTTTCTAGTGGATATCACTGGGTTGATTACTATTACTAATTGCAATCTTCCATCTTTTATACAACTACACTTCTCAAAGTGGAAATTGCAACACTGCGAAGGAAGTGATGTATACGCCCGAAACTGACAGGACGGAAGCTATGACGACATAATGCAAGGTATGTGTGTTTATTGTAGATTCATTAGTACATAGTAAGCTAACCTCGGGCGGTTATACAAGCCTGTAGACGTCTTCGCATTCCATCAGTCTATGGTTAATGGTATCCTGAGGTATGGCATTCCAAGCAGCATCCAATTGGGCACATAACTGTACCACTTCACCGCCGGAGGGAGCTGGCGATTGCAGCGACCCATAAGGTCCCACATATGCTCAATGGACGACAAGTCCGATGAGTATGGCAGTCATGGGAGAATGTCCACACTTTGGAGATTGTTCATTGTTGCACGTGCAGCGTGTGGGCTGGTGGTGTCCTGCTGCAGAATCAGTCCAGGTAGGGTGGTGAGGAAGGGTCGTGTTACAGGGCTAAAGATGTCATCGATGCAACGTCTCGCTGTTAGAGTACCAGAAACATGGAGCAGAGGTGTCTAGCCGCCATTTGTAATGCCACCCCATACTATTTTAACATGGTGAGGAGCCATATGGTGCTAATGGAATAGGCTTCCTCATGTTGATGATGACCTCAATGCCATGCGGACAAATGGCCATTTCTGGCATGCCGAAACAGAATCAGTACATCGTGAACAACATTCTTCTCCATTACATAGTCCAATGTCACCTTGCTCGACAACAGTGGAGACGGCATATCTGGTGATGTTGCTTGCAAAGGCAGATGTCGGACAGTACCTGTAGCAGTTCGCAAATCACTCTGCAGCAGAGTCGCAGTGGTGAAAGGGTCACGAATGGCCCTCACATGAATGATAATGTCTTCATGTCCTATGGTGCAGCATGCTGGTCCTGTACCTGTCCTTCGTGCCATTTGGCGCTCCATGATGCCGCATGGTTGCACTGTGCTCACATTGCTCCCCATGCATGCAGTGATCAATCGAAGGCTGAATCCGAGCTCTCGCATATTGACGATTCTATCTCTATTCGAAGGTATCAATTGCTCATTAGAGTCTCGTCATCTCCAAGGCATGTTCAAGGCATGTTCCGAACATTTTCGCAGCATGCACTCCAAACTCACTGTCAGTTTTCTTATGACATGAGCTCGTGGGCACCCGATATTTATTCACTCTTGGTTGGGTGTCATGTGTCCATTCGCTGTGGAACTTTGATCATCTGCATATCTCCGATTTTTTCCTGTGATTTACATATCTCTACTTCCTTTCCTTCTTGGTGTTGCGATTTCCACTTTAAGATGTGTATTAACCTCTGCATACTAATAGCACATCTCATGCTATTAGTGTACATTTACACCAGCTTCTGCACTCTTAATTTGTCTTCCCTACCACCTTCAAAACCACTCACTTTCCACCCCTTTAACTCATCAGTGGCCTACAGTTGCAAAGCGTGACGTTTGGAGTAGGGGAAGCAATTACCAAAAGCAGTGCACGAACGTGGTTCACTGCGCAGCAACATGCAGGATACAGGGAGAAGATGACTGACGCGGACTGTCAACGTCGCAGAGCAAGTCCTACAGTCCATCGAAGATAATCCGAATACCAGCACACGAGCTATTGCTCAGCAGCTTGGGGTCTCTCAGTCAGCATTGTGGCGGATACTGCATGAGGAACGTGTGCATCCTTACCATCTGCAAAGGGTGCAGTTACTGCATCCTGACGATTATCCGAAGCGTATGGAATTTGCACAATGGTTCATTCCGAAAGGTGCCGTGGACCCCAGTTTTCCAGCTTCTGTCCTTTTTACAGATGAAGCTTCATTCACTCGTGAAGGTGTGTTCAATACACACAATTCACATGTGTGGGCTTATGACAACCCGCATGGTACGAAAAGTCACGCTGCGCAACATCGTTTTGCCATAAATGTGTGGGCTGGAATCATTGGTGACTGTTTGTTGGGACCTTACTTGCTACCGCCCCGATTGGACGGCCGGAAATACCTAATATTTCTCGAGACAGTGTTACCGACTTTTCTGGGCGCTGTTCCTGCGCATATCCGCCGAGATATGTGGTATCAACATGACGGGGCTCCAGCCCATAGCACAATTGTTGTGCGTGATTACCTGAACCGAACATTCGGAGCTCGATGGATCGGTAGAGGTGGACCGATCGCTTGGCCACCCAGGTCACCTGAGTTATCGCCCATGGATTTCTTTTTGTGGGGGGCCATGAAAGACCATGTGTACGAGACCCCCGTCGACAGTGAAATGGACCTTGTTGCACGAATAGTGGCCCCCGCAGGCATTGTCCGTGATATGCCAGGCGTTTTCGAAAAGGTTCGGCGATCAATGCAACGGCGCTGTGAATCCTGTGTGCGTGTAAATGGTCGCAATTTTGAGCACCTACTGTGAACCTGTACTTTACCTTGTTGGAATAAAAGTCACATTCGTTACCACTTAACTGTACTATTTCCTTGTGTTCACTTTACTTGTCCATTTTGTTCATGCAGATGACGTTTGCAGACATACTTTCCTATGTGAAATTGGTTTCCTGACGTATTCCCTACCTCCCCACGAAATTTGAACGATAAGTTTTGAATCACCCTGTATATATAGTCCAATAACGAAAAAGGGCAGTGCAATCTTCCACTCATTAACGAATTTTTTTAAGGAGCCAATTGCTCCTCGTCATCTTGGTTATCCAGAGAATAGCTTGCCGGACGACTGATCTTAGAAACCTGGCTTCAATCCTGAAGAGAACACTGGATTTTTTTTCTTTCTTATGTTGTCTTTCTGCAGATATCTCACCTTTCTCATAGACCTTCTCCATTGCGAATTATACTGGCAGGCTCTTGTCAGACCTCTCTAGCAAGCAGCTGTTTGAGGGGATATTTTCTCATCATCATCATCATCATCATCCTCAAGCAGCCATGGGCTACGGAGATCCCACCACACTGCGCAATTTAGTTCTTCAAGTATATCTGTCCTGAGCTATATCTGCTGCAACTCCACAGATTACCTAACAAGGTCCTGTTTGATATTGTCTGCTCACCGCATCCTAGGTCACCCCCTCTTTCTGAGGCCTTTAGGCACACTGTTCATAACCCTATTCACCAATCTATAATTATCCATATGGGCAACATGGCCAAACCAACGGAGTCTCTCTGCACAATTTGCAGCTCAGAGAAGGTTGCCGACTACTTTACCTAACCTCTTCGTTATTTACAAAGTTGAACCACCTAATACCCAAGATACTTCATAAGCATCTAGAACCAAAAACTCTCGCAGTTTACGGATCCCCCTTTGCACAATGCTTTCCCCCCTATTACGTCACCTGCCATAAGTGCGAGGCCACTTTGGACTTTGCCCCCCATGTCACAACTGTCATGGGATATGGCACCACCACCCGGTTGTGCATCTTATTAATATTCATAATTCATATTTCATATTTAATTCCCTCTTTATTAAAAGTTCCCCCTTTATTAAAAGCCCCTGGCGCCATCTAGTATATATATAATGAGTACTATTTTTAGGAAAACCCTCGATTTTAGTCATAATTTTCCAAAGACCTTGAAAAGCCCCCAAGGTCACGGTCATGCGCAGAAGTGCTGTTGATATATATCTTTCACAAGTGTTTATCAGTTAGTGGATGTGTAAAGGTCGCGGTTCTGGCTGTATATAACAGACTGAAAAGGTCTAATATTTCAAGTTTCTTCAGAGCTACGTGTTATAGTTGTCACCATGGATTTTGGTTTTTGGAAGAGTGACGAGGATTCCGGCTACGAGAGCGACCCTCAACACTTTAGGACACATCTCCGACGGTTGTTACGTCGACCTGTGGTTGTGCCACCCCCCCCTGGAGCAGTCTGTTAGAATGGAGCTACGCCCTGGACCTAGTGGTCCTATGCTCCAGGACGTTCTTGTGGACGATGACACATCACCACCACGTACAAGACTACGACGACCTTTGGTTATGAAACCGCCTGAAACCTGACCCCTGGTCTACCGCAGAATGTCGTTCAGGCCCTGAGACGTAAACGTCAGAGACGTCTCTAGTCGTGCTTGTGTGAAGTCGCCAAGCATTTGCCTTCAACCAACAGTTTTTGCATTAGGGTGAATTTCAGAGAGGTTGTGGAACATGCAAAATATCTGTATGGTTCTAGATCTCGACGGGTTTCATGTAAACGGTCATTTCCTAGTGCATGAACTTGGATATGCAACTCGGAACGGGAAATGCGGTGTCTATCGGTTCAATCTTCGACATTACCAAGCTTTGTCAATAAAGGACAGGAAGACAGTCAACTACATGTCTAAATATGTGTTAGACCTACCCTTTCATCCTCTACCTAGCAAAAAGGTGTGGACGTTAGATCACGTTCCTAACATCGTGAAATATGCTTACAAACTTACATGTACTGAAGAAGCTACTGTGGTGGGTTACAAAGGAGGCAGCGTGGAAAGAATTCTCTTGGAGAAATCAAATCTTCCCAGTGTTAATCTTGAACTTTACGGATGTCCCAAATATTGTGAGCTCCCAAAAGTTTCTGATTTCGAGTGTGGATATCACGCAGGAGAGGGAGTCCACTGCTCTTTAGCCAAAACAGCTGCTTTTTTTGGATGGATTGATCGACGTCTCAAGTATTGAGAACATGTTACAACAAGTGTTGCATCACCAGGTGTTCGCTTATTGGACAATCATATTATCTGCATAATTATCGTTCCTGCTTCCAGAGGGCGCTGCTTTCCCACGTTAAATAGGTGGCGACCGTCGAGTGCGTTATTGTTCATGATGCAGGCTAGCAATTCAGATGCGTGGTGTCTCGGTGAAGATGTTTATGTTGTGCCCTTCGCTGTTCAAAAATAAGTTTTCTGTGCACTTACGTCGCTACAAGAAATATGAAAATGGTGAACTCATCTACCCTTCACCTGTGGGGGTCACCATCTTCATACCTGAATGGGAGGCTTTGTGTGCCACAGTGTCCCAAATAGAGGACCAAGTGAAAATCGGTCCCGATCAACAGACATGGTACGTGATGCCTGGTTTACGTGTCTACATGTACCGCAACGTAGGTAGTGAATGCTGTGTCGACTTCATCAAAGAATCAGCTGACCAAAGAACTCTACAGTTCCATGTTGTGAGTCGCAGTATAACTCTAAACGCGTTGCAGTGGTTTATGCTGGCTATCCATGTAGACGAAGTGATACGTGTCATACATAACGTGTGTGAAACTCCCAAAGATCACCATCTCCACAGTGCCATTATAGAACATTGTGAATCAGTTCGACCTTTCCTGTTGGGGCCTGTTTTCGGTGGCCCCGAGTGTGTACATCAGCTGCTGGTGAATATTTTTCAGCAAGAACTAACACGTCTGATCCCATTAGATGGACTACAACCCGAAGAAAAAATACTGACCATCATAGGGTGGTCTGGTGACTTGGACATTAATGCCTCTGCACAAGCGTTTGTGGATACGGTCTGGAAACGAGGTCTGTTGAATTTTGTAGATTCTGGATTTGTGTGTACTCTGAAATATAATACTATTGTCGACGAGGCAAAAAATGAAATGTATAAATTAAATAAATAATTGCAATCTATATAATGTGTCTGTCTTTTAAACCTGTTTCATTTAGTCTTAGTATGGATAGGAGAAAGAAGGTGTTAGCTAGTGCCGGTAGTGTAATCGTAACCGTGTTAACGATAGTGGTGCTTGTATTAGAACTTGTGGCTCCTAGTAAAAATATTCAGTGTGTAGAGTCAAAAGCCTTAGACGGTGAATACAAAATTCGCGTGTGTAACTTAACAATGGACATCATACAGTTTATAGGAGACATCCCTACAGTTACAGGTGTTACACTTTTGTTACACCAATGGCAAAACCTGGTGGAATACGACGTCTGGGTGAAGAAGAAAACAAAACTTTGGAATCCCATTATTTCGACCCTGAAAGAGGATTCGGTAGTGTAAAAAAGTTAGCTCTGAATACAGGGCTGCCACTCAAACTCGTCTGAGAGTGGTTAGAAAAGCAACCTACCTACACGTTACATAAACCTGCTTGCAGAAACTTCCCCCGTAACAAAGTTTACAGCACAGGTTTAGACGAGCAATGGCAAGCCGATCTCATAGTTGTAAAAAATCTAACTCGCTTCAATGACGGTTATCACTACATATTAACGGTCATCGATGTGTTCTAAAGGTATGGGTGGATGGTGCCTATAAAGGCAAAAACAGGGAAAGAAATGGTGTCGGCTTTCAAAAAAATCCTTTTCAAGGGGCGATCTCCCATGAAATTTAATACGGATCAAGGTACTGAATTCACCAACAGAGTATTCCAGAAATTCCTGAAAAAGAAAGGTATTCAGTTCTTCATCACCTACTCTGACAAAAAAACCCGCTTTGGTTGAGAGATGGAATTGCACTCTACGCGAGAGACTGGGAAGATATTATACACGCAATAACACCTACCGGTACTTGGATGTGCTGTAACGTGTTTTTACGAGGATACAATGCCACAGTTCATAGTGCATACGATATGGCTCCCAAGGACATGACCTTAAACAATGAGGATGCTGTCTGGGTTCGACTGTATTAAAATTCTGTATTTAAAAAAAAGAAAGAAAAAAAACCATGTATTAAAAATTTGTGATAAAAACAATGTATTAAAAATTTGTCATATCCAATAAAAGAAATTAAAACTGGTATACGCCTATTGTTCATTCTTTCAGTGATTTAGTTTTTTACAGCACCACTAGATGGCGCTAGTGAATACGCTCGCTGACTTCCGCTGACAGCTCGAAACCGAAAGTGCAATAGGGGGCGTTAGTGCATGCAGAGAGCGCACAGAGGAGAGCCAATCAACATGCTGCTGAAGAACAAGTTAGGGAGTGTCGCTTCATTGAGTTTCTGTAGCGGGCATGACAGAAATATCGCCGTCGCACTGCAACTGATGGGCGCTGCACACTGAAGGAACGCTCTCCCTAAGTCGCGCTGCTGTAGTTCATTGTGCTGACAATACTTCATCTTTAGAACTCCAGTAAAAACAAAGTCGAGGCCCCTCTTACTTTTAAATTATTCCCCTCCCACATAGATATCGTTTACTGTTAGGAAATAAAGGGACTGATTTTTTTTAAATCTTTTTTTATTAAAAATATTAACAGTTACAATTATAAAACAGACAGTGGTGATAATTCATATGACAATTTCAAATAAGATCCATTGCGGAAATATTTAGCAGTATAAAACCACTACGGTAATATTTAACAGATTTCAAAGGCAATGATGTTGCTAACAAAATTCAAAAATGTTTAGCAGTATAAAAATACACATATAAGATCAGTATAAAAAAATACAAATTTCAAAAGCTGCCGATGACGCTGTGTGTTATAAGGGACATTACGGATATATTTAGCAGTATAAAAAATTTTAAGATCCGCTACGAATACATGAGATCCACTACAGATACTGAAATAATAGATTAAGGTCCACTAAGGACATTGAAATAATAAAATAAGGTCCACTAAGGACATTGAAATAATAAATTAAGAATCACTATGAACATTGAAATATGTGTGATCCACTATGTACATTGAAATAATAAATTAAGAATTACTATGAACATTGAAATAATAAATTAAGAGTCACTATGTACAATGAAATAAAAACTGTATTTACTCATCCATGAGCTGAATAAGGTTATCCAATCCCAGGTCATTATACCCATAGGGTTTGAGCCCCGGGTAAGGTATGGCTGTTATTGTCGTTTTTCTGCTGAGGGCCTGCCATCCTCTCAGACCTTCTACTATGGCATATAAACTGACAGGCTCCTGTCAGACCTCTGTGGCAAGCAGCTGCTTGAGGGGGTATTTATTTATTTTTTTTTATTTACAGTAACAGTTTAACCTGAGCTGTGATAATGCTTATCAAGGTTGGCCTTGAACCTTTTTACCATGGGCTTATTCGTAAGTGACCCATCCACTTTATTATGAACCAGGTTGAAAGGGACATCGAAGGTCTCATTGGAGGGGGACTATCCTAAAACCATGGATTTTAGCAGTTCAAAATTATACTTTTCACGGTTTTTCTTCGTGAAAGATACGCCTTTGGCACGCAGAATCTCGTCGCCATTACTCAGACGGAGGGCATAACTTTTAGCTCCAGAGCTGACATAATCAGTGATATGTACATCACTTCCATATTTCGATGTAATTTCATCGACGAGACCTCCGAGAAATGGGTTTTGTGTAGGGGTGTAGGTATTGGCGGGAGACGTCGTATAGATCACTGAATACAGTGCACGAGCTCCTAATTTTGACAGAAGCTCGTACAGTTTAAGTCGGGCATGACTCGTCACCATTGCAGCGAGAATCAGGCTTCCATGGGTGTTTGGAGGAGTAGCAGACTTCGCGGGCTTGTGTGCGACTAACACGGCCTGATCACTGATGACAGTGATGTCAGTCACAACCAGTGAGGTGTCCGTCAAGAGCTCCATGTACTTGACAGGACAGCTCACGATGGTAGTCTGGGTTTGACTCATGTTCTGCGCATGTTTTCCCCATGACGAATTCCCCCTCGGTGTGAGCGCCTGTACGCGGTGAGGGGGACCACCCTGTGAAGGTTCCGCTGGCTCGGCTACCTTCGCAGGGTCCTAAACGCTCGCCCGCGTGTTTGCCGTGCGCGGAGACCCGTGTCCCGGGAAAGGAGGATCCTGGTAGTTGCTCGGGGGTCCCCGTCTTCTCTCCTCAGCTCATGACTGGCGTAGTCCCCATTGGCCGTCTTGCCATTGGGGAGCCTGTCCGTCGCGGGGCTGGGCAGCGGATTCCGGGGCCTCTGCTATACACTGCTTTGGCCTCTGCTTCCGGTAAACGGGAGCTCCTGGGGTGGCCCCCCCAGGAGCAATCGGCTGGTGGGCAGGTCCTGCTAGGGTCAACCGTGCAGAGCGGTGAGTAACCTTGCCCACGGTCCGGGTACAGGTTTACAAGTTTCCTCACAACTTCTTTTCCTTTTGTAGTTATCCTTTCTTTGTGAGGCCAGTTTGGCCATTCACAATTTTGTTATTTTACGCTTTGTTTCATTTGTGTAGAACGTTTTTGTTCTGCACATTTCTCTTTTTATTTTCCTTCTATTTATTTGTGAGGGCTTGGCTCACTGTCTGTGTGGGTATAGTGCCTGCGTAGCCCTGGCGCCCGACTGGGTGTCCCCTTGTTGGGCTCCGTGGAGGGTGGGGACAGCGGGCACTGAACCACACAAAACCAAACATGCGAGTGAATGATGAAAATGCGATCACCGCCAACAAGAGGGCTCGACATGAACCCCCCGTCTTCGTCCTTGTCTCCGTTATCTCTGCCATCGTCTTCTGTGTCTGTGTCTTCGTTCCCAAAGTTCTTGATCATCCACTCCATGGGTGATCAGGTGCTTGGGGACATGTCCCCTTTTTTCGTCAGCAAAGGTTTAAAAGGTCTTGCGGGAGAGCCGAAATCTGTCAAGCGCTTACGATCTGGCGACTTGCAGGTTGAGACCGCTTGTTCAAAACACTCCGAACTGCTCCTGAAAGTAAAAGATATTGGTGGGGGGCTGTCGAAGTCACTCCCCATAAAACTTTGAATTCCTCTCGGGGTGTGATCACCGAGTGGGGCCTCCTCAAAGTCACTGAGGAGGAAATCCTCTCGGAGCTCGCATCTCAAGGAGTAACAGCGGTCCACCGGGTTTCGACACGCCGTGATGGGAAATTGACACCCACCAGGGTGTTGATTGTGACATTTAACACGCCACGCCTGCCTTCTTCCATCAAGGCAGGTTACTTACATTGTGAGGTTCGGCCGTATATCCCAAAACCTCTGCACTGTTTTCAGTGTCAGATATACGGTCATGCCCGCACAGCATGCAGGGGCAAGCCCACCTGTGCTCGCTGTGGCAGTAAGGATCATCTCGATCCTGACTGCACAGCAGAAAAGGCATGCTGTGTGAACTGTAGTGGCGAACATCCGGCGTACTCCCGTGACTGTCCGAAGTGGAAGGAGGAAAAGGAGGTACAACGCCTCAAAGTCGTGAACAACATCTCGTATGCTGAAGCGAGAAAGCTGGCTGCACCGCCCACCCCACCTGGCAAGGTTTCCTATGCCAGTGCAGTCATTGGAAAGCCCATCGTTCCAATGACTTCGGTTGCGGTGCAGACTGACATCAGTGTACCACCTACTGAGTCTTTCTCGCCAGCTGCGAAGTACCTCCTCACGCAGGCGAGACCGAGGGTGGTGTCGACTTCGACATCAACCCCGGTTTCCATTCCTGCAACTCAGCCTTCCACCTCCACCGGAAGGCCTCCTCCTCCCCGTCCTCAGACAGCAAGACCTTCAAAACCTAAGGGGCCCCCACCGGGGCCCAAAAAGAAAATCACTGCACTTCAAAGGGCGGTCACTGATCCATGCCCCTCGGACGATTCCGAGGACATGGATACCGACCGCCCCCTATTCACTAAACCGTCCTCTGCGGCGGTGAAGTTGAATAGGAATTCGTCGTCCGCCCACTCTTCTAAGTCCTGAGATGGCCACACTCCTACAATGGAATTGTCGTGGATTCCAGAGGAATCTTGACGACATCAAGGCCCTCCTTCAGGCACACCAGCCCATCTGTGTGTGCCTGCAGGAGACATACTTGCAGCCAGTCACAGATCCCACGATCCGGCACTTTTCACTAGTTCGCCGGGACCGGGATGGAGATGGTCCAGCTCGCGGGGGTGTCGCCATCCTCGTGAGCAACCATTCTCCATTCCAGGTCGTACCCCTCACTACCAACTTAGAGGCGGTAGCCATCCGTCTCTTCGTGGGGTTCTCACTGACTGTCTGCTCTGTACATCTTCCACCTGGGAGCATCGTCTTCCAGGAAGACCTTGATGATCTCGTCTCGCAGCTGCCGTCCCCCTTCCTCATTATGGGGGACCTCAACGGACACAGTCCACTTTGGGGCAGTGCTGACACCAATGGGAGGGGCGGGGTCCTGGAGCAGTGGCTCCTGGATCCTTCTCTCTCCCTGTTGAACACCGGTGTCAGTACTTACTTTCACTCCCCAACCCGCACTTTCACTGCCATTGACCTCACCATCTGCTCCTCCTCGATCCTTCCACTCTTTACATGGGAGGTCGAGGACAACCTGTATGGAAGTGATCACCTCCCCGTGGTGTGCACCATCTCCCGTGGGGGGCCTTGCAGCCCTTCACGCGTCTCACGGTGGAGGCTCGATCGGGCTGACTGGGGTGGTTTCGAGCTGCTCTCTGAGCTCGGCGACCACTCTGTCAGCCAGGAGCCCATCAATGTGGCAGTAGCGGAGATAACGGACTGTATCGTGGATGCAGCTGCATCAACGATTCCTCAAACTTCTACACGGTTTCCTCGCTTTCCGAAACTGTGGTGGAATCTAGAATGCACCGCAGCTCGTAAGGCTCAGAACAAGGCTTGGGGGGTGTTTCGGAGATATCCGACGTCCCCCAACCTTGAAAATTTCAAACGCGCCAGGGCGAAAGCTCGTTTCGTCCGACGCCAGAGCCAGAAGGAATCTTGGATCAAGTATACGTCTTCCATCACCCGCACGACTAGTTCTAAGGTCGTGTGGGATAAAGTCCGGAAGATGAGTGGGAACTACACCTCCCACTCGTTATCGATCCTGGAGCAAAATGGACAGGCAATTGCTGATCCCAAAGCAATTGCCGACACTCTGGGAGAGTCATTCTCTTCCATCTCTTCGTCTTCCTCTTACTCCCCCGAGTTTCTGGCCCAGAAGGGCAGGGCGGAGCGCTCTCCGCTGTCTTTCCACTTGAATGGCCTGGAGCCTTACAACAGGCCATTCACAGCGGAGGAGCTTCGCCTTGCTCTGCACTCTTCTCGTGCCTCTGCTGTAGGGCTGGACAATGTCCATTATGCCATGCTTCAACATCTTTCACCATCGAGTAAGGATCGGCTGCTCCATCTCTTCAATCGCATTTTTCTCGAGGAGCAGTTTCCGGACTCCTGGCGGGAGGCCATCGTCTTGGCCTTCCCCAAGCCAGGCAAAGATCCCAAGATTCCTTCCAATTATCGTCCCATCGCATTGACGAGCTGCGTGTGCAAGGTGTTGGAAAGAATGGTAAATGCCAGACTTATCTGGTATTTAGAACATCACAACCTTCTTTCCAACACCCAGTGTGGCTTTCGCAGGCAACGGTCAACTCTTGACCATCTGATATGCCTCGAATCGGCTATCAGAAATTCATTTTTAAGAAGAGAGCACCTGGTGTCAATTTTCTTCGACATCGAAAAAGCGTACGACACGGCTTGGAGATTCGGCATTCTTCGTGACCTCCACAGCTTCGGCTTGAGAGGTCACATGCCGATCTTCATCTCCAACTTCTTATGACACGTTCTTTTCGTGTCCGTGTCGGTAACACTCTGTCGCGGCCATACCCCCAAGAACAGGGGGTGCCACAAGGCTGCGTTCTGAGTGTTACGCTTTTCGCTGTCAAGATTAATTCTATAACTAGACAACTTCCTCCATCAGTAGGCAATGCCCTCTATGTTGATGACTTTAGCATCTTTTGCTCATCGTCCAGCATGAGGGTCATTGAAAGACAACTGCAAATTGCCCTGAACAATCTTTCGGTTTGGGCGACGGCAAACGGGTTTCGGTTCTCCCCACAGAAGACCGCTTGTGTGCACTTTTGCCACAAGCATAATCTTCATCTGGATCCCGAGCTGCGGCTTGGGGGTAACATCATTCCAGTTGTGGCGGAGACCAAGTTTCTCGGTCTCATATTCGATCGGAAATTGACCTTTTTACCACACATACGTCATCTCAGGTCCAAGTGCACGCGGGCATTGAACATCGTCAAGGTCCTCTCCTCCCTTTCTTGGGGAGCGGACCGATGTTCTTTGCTCCGCCTGTACCGTGCACTTGTCCGATCGAAACTGGACTACGGATCCCAGGTGTACGACTCGGCCCGGGATTCGGTGGTGAAGGTGCTGGACCCCCTCCATCATCAGGCCCTCCGTGTTTGCACGGGAGCCTTCCGCACCTCACCGGTCCAGAGTCTTTACGTTGAGACCGACGAACCTTCTTTATCTCTTCGCCGTCAGCAGTTGTCCCTACAATATGCGTCTAAATTGCGATCCCTGCCTGGCCATCCCACTTGGGACTGCGTTTTCAGTCCGAAGTGGGAAATGCTTTACAATAATCGGCCGACTGCCATTCGTCCTTTTGGTTTGCGAGTCCGAGGCTACCTCAGAGACATCAACACCAGTCTCGATAGCGTTGCACAGTCGACAGCTGAGCCAATTCCACCATGGCTCGCTGTTTCCCCTTCCTGCGATTTTTCCATGTGCAGGATGGGGAAGGCCTTTACACCCGACTGTGTGTACCGGCAACTCTTTGCCAGCCATCATGCTGAGCACCCGGACTTCTTGCCTGTCTTTACAGATGGCTCGAAGTCCGGCACTTCAGTGGGATCAGCCATGGTCTGCTGTGATGTAATCATTGCAGACCAGATCCCACTGCAGTGTTCCATCTTTACTGCAGAGTTGCACGCTATCAGTCTCGCCTTGGACCACGTGGCGACTAAGCATCATCGTCGGTGTGTGCTTTACACCTACTCGCTTAGCTCGCTACAGGCTTTGATCTCGGTGAGGCATCGGCCTCACCCTGTTCTTACTAAGATCCGCCAGCAGCTACATCGTCTGGCAGCCACAACCACAATCCATTTCTGTTGGGTGCCTGGTCACGTCGGAATCAGGGGTAATGATTTGGCAGATTCTGCTGCCAGGTCAGCCACGCCCCTGTCCGACTCTCCGTTGCCGGTTCCTTATCTGGATTTCCGGCAACGTTTTACCACTGAGCTACGGGCACAGTGGCAGAGATCTTGGTCGGAACAGCTTACAAACAAGCTATTTGAGATCAAACCTCTCATCAAACCATGGCAGTCTTGTTACTGCAGGAATCGCAAGGAGGAAGTTGTACTTGCTCGGCTCCGCTTAGGTCACTCGTATATTACTCATTCGTTTCTTCTTCGGGCGGACGACGTACCTAAGTGCGAGTTTTGTGACACCATTTTAACAGTCAAACACATTTTAATATCATGTCAATGTTTTCACATGGAACGTCATATGTTTTTTAACTTTCACAATTTTACGTCCGAGCCCCTTACACTCGGACATCTTTTATCAGATCATTGTTGTTTTAACTCTGTATTTCAATTTTTAAAATTTACTGGATATTTTAATCGCTTGTAGTTTTACTCTCTCTATATTTTTAACCCAGCCTGCTTACAGCTGGGTTATTTTTCTATTTTTATTCATTTAACATATTTTTACATTTGTTCCTTGTTGCTCTAAATGTTTTATTTTAATGACATCTATTATTTTGTTGTCCTTTGTCGTTTATTTTTAACTCTGGTTACGGGGTAACATGATTTTTATACTTTTACCTTTTGGACATATGTTTGGCGCATTATAGCCTTAGTTGCTAATGCGCCACTAAACCCCAACCAACCAACCAACCAACCCATGACGAATTCAGTGAAACCTTCGAGAGAGTACGTTTAAGGCTGTTTTTTCAACTTCCGAGTGGAGGATTCGAACCCCCCCTGCCTGGAAGAAGGCCTCACAAAAGACTTCCTTTTGCTCGTCGGTCTGCACGTCAGAGGGAAACCCAGACTAGCGCTGCTGCAACCCCAGAAAAGTATCTATGTTCCCCGCATAGACACCTCCCTTTTTTGTTTCAGGATCGTACTGCAGAATGGTCTTAAAATGCCACACATTGTGGAATTTGAGAAGCTTGTATCCAGCGCTCATAGACGTGTAAATTTCAAAGGTTGGCCACGAACCAATCAATGCGTGCTGGTTCACACTGTGCTGGCAAGGGGGTGCCAGTTGACCATCTGCACAGGTCCTGCAAATGGGGAAAAGCAGCTTCCCATTACACCTGTAAGGTAACACAGGTATGAACAGGTCGTCTGGTGCTAGCAATGTGGAGTGTGAAATGCCAAAATAGTGGTCGAGATCCGTGGCGAAATCGGAGGTTATTCGAACCGGGTGACCTTTACCGAAAGGAGCCTTCTTGCAAACATATGGGTACAAGCTGTTGTAATCCACATAATTAAGGCTATATCCTTGGTCAGCCGATGCTAAGATTGGAAACACCTCCATGCGCCCTCCTTAGAGGTAATCACGGGCCTCTATGCGCCTGATAGGCTCGATGGATTTGTAAATTAATACGAGGAGCTGGTTTTTGCGCATTAACTCATCGAATTCGTGCTCCCACATGATTTTGCACGTGTATCCGTTCATCAGCAATTTCAAGGTCTCAAGGTGATCAATGGTTCGTGTGTTTAACAAACCAAATGGTTCTCTAGTATGCTGATCTATTTTTTCAGGGTTGAAACATTTCAAGCAATGATGAAAGTAACACCCTAAAAATTCGTAAAAACAACGGGTACTGTGGTACACGCCATCCAGTTTGTATTGGCCAATTTTATATTCACCTCTGGGCGATCGCGCTGTCTGAATTTCAATATTGTCCTTGGAGGCCTCATACTCCAACCACGCGAAAGCTTTCAAGGACTGCCGGTCATTACTTGCAGAATACCCCTGGGCGGGACACACACCAAGAGTATTCTTCTGCAAAATCTTCCCATAGAAAATGCGTAAGCAAGTGCCGGCAATTGTGAGGTCACATGCGAAGGGGTTTACACCTGTTAGATTTAAATATTCCTGACGGAAAGCTTGGGCGCCTCGCCGTAACAGCTCTGTATCTGCCTTGCAGTAATACAGAAGCTGTTGTTGAAAGTCCCAGGGTTCAAGGCTTGCTGGGGCATACCACTGATTGAACGTTGACAGAGTCCCAGTCTCCATGTCTTCGGGCTGGAAAAAAAGCCGTTCCGGAATGGATCCTACATACTGTAAATTTTCCTCCTTCACAAATTTAAAGGGGAAAGAACTTTCACCATCTCCAATTTGAAGCTCTTTGTAAAGGAGTGAAGAGGAGCCTGAATAAAGGATAATGTGTCGATAAATCTTATTTTAAGGCCAGGTAAAAAGATACCTAAAATCTTAGATCCATCGAACACAAGATCCGGTTTTAAAAATTTTCTGTACAGGTAACTGATGATAAACATGCCATCAAAGCCTTTTAAATTGTGTGCTAGGACTGAGACTTCCTTGAATCGTTGAACCCCGGGGCGTTCTTCGGCCAGAAGCCAGTCCATGAAGGCATCCGTTTCCAGGAATGAGGTGTAAACCCACTCTTCATCCACCTGGTATGTGATCACACACAGTATGGGTTTCACCTGGTACATGACCACACACAGATGTGATAATGCTTATCAAGGTTGGCCTTAAACCTTTTTACCATGGGCTTATTCGTAAGTGACCCATACACTTTATTACAAACCAGGCTGAAAGGGACATCGAAGGTCTCATTGGAGGGGGACTGCACTGTCTCTACTTCAACATTGCACTGTCTCTACTTCAAAGTAAAGGTAGGATTGACCGACAGGGTCAATTTTGCAGGGCTCGACGAATTTTAAAGTATCAACCTTGCAAACATGCTTTTTCTGGGGGTCGTGAATGCTGATGCATTTAACACAGTGATGCCGCATCTGACACGCTTTCATGAGGTGTGCCTGAAAACATTCAGCGCCTCGCAAATACACATGACACAACGTGCAGAGCAACAGCTTCCCAGTAGCACATCGGTTGAAAGGCACCTGTTGCAGGTACCCTTGCAAACTGACCGTGGTTATAACCTTTTAAACACTTTGGGCAGAATTTATTGCTGCCAAAAAACCCAGCCGGTTTAGTTATAACATCATAATGTCCCTTGTTAAATAATAAATAAATGTTACTCTCACCTTCAGGACCGATGAAAATAGGGAGAAGGGCATCATCAGCAGAATAAACAGTGATCCGGAACTGGCCGGCAAGATGTGTCTGAAATAGATGCACTTCCTGAAGACTACAGGGAGTGATGGGGATGCCGGCGTCATGATGGAGTTGATGAGCTTCCGTCTGCTGGAGTGGACAACGATAATCTCTGATTTGAGCATATCGGTTGGGTAGACCTCGGTTTTTCAGACACAACTCCCTGGCAGCCACAAGAGCTCTTGCCAGACAGATCGTGTCATTGTTGACGATTTTTGTGACAGTTTTCTTGCTATTCACAAAAGATTGAACATTGGCGAGATTACGCATCTTAGGGCCGGTCCGACCACTCCCCTGACTTTCCAGATTGGCACACACAAAGTCGAATTCTAGGTAACTGTGGCTACCAAGTGATTCATTAGATTGGATTACATGGTCCAGTTCAGTCATGAAGCGTTCTGCTATTAGTTCATTGCGATGAATCAGGCTTCAAGTCAGATGACCGAAAACACAGTCGAACGTGGCTGTAATCATCTGCAGGCACCACATCGGAGAGCATTTTCGCGTGCATAGTGTGTAGCACCTGAAGGAAATTGTGAGCTTCAATATTCTTCATCCCTCCGAGCCGTATGCTTGTGGATACGAACTGTGTCTTAAACTTCTTCGAATTAAAACTCCTCACGTTATTGATGGTGTAGTGAGGTGTGACAGCTGGAGAACTCGCAGGAGGAACAGACAATGCCGAGGTGACATGAGCGCTTGTAGAACTGGGAAGTGGGACGTCCATCGGGGTCGCAGGAACGTAGGGGCGAGTACCAGTCTCCCCAGCAATGGATGCTTCATGGCATGGGGTTAACGAGAGCTTCGTAGTGCGATGAAGTGCCTTTCCTCCGCGGTTGAGAGCGGGCAGACAGACAAATTTCGATGCTGGAGCCTCAGGTGATGCAGGACGCTTGGTAACGCCGTCCAACAGGTAAACCGAAGGAAGCAGGTCTTTAAAGCAATGGGCTACATCCTTTCTCCCAAATCCATCTCGGTAGCATGTACAAATTCACGGATAGTTGACATCTTGCAACAGTTGATGGAGATCAGAACTTCAGACAGCAAGCAGATAACCAGTTGCACTGAATGACTTAGCGAGTGGGTGTGCTGTGTTTAATTACAGGCAAATGTTATCTCATAAATGACCTTGATACATCTTTCAACATGATCAAGGTCACCTTCACCAATATCTGATAACACCCTCGTGAGATACAATGTAAACACCGGAATTATTTACTAAGTTTCTATTTTTAATGTAGGAAATCAAAGTGACCTTGTCACGTACACAGCCCGCTTGTTGTGAAATGTCCATCACGCGATTTGATGAAAGGTCGAACTCGCAAAATATGGGTAATTATTTTCAAGAATTGCAACACCCATTCTGATCGTTGCCACCAAAAACGTTTAGTGTACTTGGAAAATTTTCAGATGAGGGTAGAAGTTTAATATTGTTTAATTGTGCAGGACTTAACCATCCATCAGTAAAACGTGATCCGGGGTGAGGCTCTGAACATGGGTCTTTTAGGTCACCATACCATATTACCCTCAATATTTTACATAATGACGAATAAGTTTTTAAAACAGATTTTTTTCCTCATTTTCCTTTTATTAAATTTTTTAACCCAATGGCATTTTCTGTGGGACAGTCTTTTAAAACAGTTACTGTAGAATAGTCCTTCTAGTAAAAATGCGACAACCAACAGTAACGGAGTTAATTAAAAGAAATAAGTGTTGATTAAATCGGACTTAAAATACGACGGTTATAAAAATATGTATATTAATATGAAAGGACTATCGGGGTTCATTATAAAAAAAACGCAGGTTATAAAAATAAACGAAGGTTACGCAGAAGAAAAAGCTAGTTATAAAGAAACAAATATGAAGGTTGTAAAAAAACATAGGATAATAAAAAACCTACGTTAATAAAAAATCAGAAATAACTCTTTAAACTGTAATAAAGAGATACGTAATTTATAACGATGGGTTATACCCCGTTTGAGACACATCTAAGCCACATCATCAAGTAACAAGGCATAGTTGAGTGCGATAACACCCCAGCTATCGACACTGAGGTAGCAGGTTCAAATCACGGCATCAAATGTAATTCTTTTTTCAAATACAAGAGACGCACTAAAAATAGTACGGACGTCGGATGACACCACATTTAGATTAAATGCGCATAGAGAAAACTGATTTACCATGCGATGGGTCAACCAGGGGTCTTTAAAGAGGGGCTTAAAATATAGGTCAACCAAGGGGTCTTTAGAGAGAGGGCTTAAAATACAAGTCAACCAAGGAGTCTTTAGAGAGAGGGTTTGAAACACAGGTCAACCAGGGGGTCTGAAATCAAGAAAAATTGAGACCATCGAGAAGGGGGGCTTAAAATATAGGTGGGTCAACCAGGGGGTCTGAAATCAAGAAAAATCGAGACTATTCGAGAAGGGAGCATGGTCGGTTGCGACATAGGGGTCAAAGTACGGGCCTTTGCGACATATAACAAGACAGGATGGTGGTACCATATCCCATGACAGTTCCGACATATGGGTCAAAGTCCAAAGTGGCCTCGCATTTGGGGCCAGTGACGCCATAGGGGGGGAAAGCACTGCGTAAAGGGGATCCATAAACTGCGACTAAACTACTTGTATATATCATCACAGGGGATTGATCTCCTTCCAGTGGCTACCTAGCTCCATTTACATACTTTTATACTTCGAAATATTTTGGCTAATCTTGACTATGCCACTGACTGTATGTGAAAAAATTATATATAATTCCTAAATTTCATTCTCGTAATTTTCCACTGAATTCTCATTTGTGTATGCGCTTGAATAAAGACAATATCGTTGTTAAAAATACAATGCAATTTCTCCTTCCAACGTTGAATTCTATAAACAAACGTGTGCAGAAGATGCGAAATTTCTTCGCCGCCATTGCTATGCCAGATTTTGCTCTTTTACCTCTGAGCAATATTTTTGCGCAGACCATAGGCTAAAGGTCCAAATGACAAGAACTCCAAGGGCTGAGAGTCCAATTGGGAAGGGTATCCACTGGGCAATTGTTACTTGGCAGAGGAAATTTCTCATTAAAGATCACCCAGCGTCTCCTTCCATATACACCAGAGAGTGTTCTCTTGAGCACGGGGTCACGTTTTAAACTCTCATCCGTCGGACGGCGGTATTTCCAAGTCCAACGGTCTTTCCTTTCTGGGGGCAGGTGTGTGGCTCGAGCTTGGGAAAGATCATACCACTAGTCTGGCACTACAAATTGAGTCACCCCAGTCACATTGCCGAAATGCAAAGACTATTCTGATTCTGATGGCTTTTGATTAGTTATTCACATAAATACATGCATAACATCAAAAGAAAACATCTCGCAGCTTGAGTGGGGCGTTTCAAAATCCGATAGCACTAAGTCCTTCGGGATGATTTATTGCTCTACAAGAGCACATTTATTTGTTGCAGAGGAACGTCCGAATGGAGAAGATGGTGAGGTTCAATTCACTTCGACACATGAAAGAACTACAGAGGAAGGACAGAAAAGGTGGACTCAAAAATCGCCTTTGGGTGGGTGGAGACGGAATTTGAGGGCTAAAGTGTGCTACGAGATGTAGAAAGAGATATCGATATTCTGTGGTCTAGGATGCCCTGTTTATTTATAGAGAGTATTACCATATGCCTCTGTCTTCCTTTGATAATTAGGTGTTACAACTGATGGAATACAGGTAATTTGAGCAGAGCACTATCCGTGTCATGACCACATAAACTGTATATTCTGTAAGTTTTCCTGTACCAGTGCGATAGGGCATTTACATCACTCGTTAACCAATCCATCTCTCTCCTCAACACTTTCTCTGTTTTCTTCCGTATAAGAATGAAATTTAATTATTATATTTTAGTTGAGAGTTTGTTAAGAAAAGTTTTTTAATGCATACTTGATGATATTTTTCTTTAACCCATTTTCGACTGGACTACTATTCCACAATGTCGACACCAAATGCAAAGAACGAAATCGAGATATTCCTTAGGTGGCATGACTAAAATTTGTAGTTTGTTACACAACTTTTCTGAAAGTGATTTTGCCAATTTTTCTTCTAATATTAATTTGTACTTTCGTTCTAAAATAAAAAAAATAAAATAAATATCTCCTCAAGCAGCTGCCTGCCACAGAGGTCTGATAGGAGCCTGTCAGTTTATATGCCACAGTAGAAGGTCTGAGAGAATGGCAGGACCTCAGCAGAAAAAATGAAAAAAAAATGTTGAAGAAATACTGCGAATAACAATATTTCTTCAACCCCTATCCAACCCAAAAAGAATTTTTCACTTATCTTTAGAAGTAAAAAAGTTGATTGTCTGTAGACGGACAGACAACAGTTAACAGAGAGACGGACAGATAGACGAGCAAATATTGGCATAGGCAGACGACAAAGTGAAAACATTAGCTCGTTTTTCAAGCGAACCTTAAAAAAATTATTTGTTGGTTTTTCAGTTAGCTCGTTTAGCTATTGCAGCCTATTGCTGTCTTCTGACAGAGTTTCTCGGAAAAAAATATTCATTAAATTATTTCTGTGAGTGGAATATTTACAACCAAATGCAGCGCAGTGAGGCATTCATAAAATATGGAAGCTTTTATAGACAAAAAAGTGGTACGAATGTATATAACTATAACAATTGAGAAATTATAACTAGGTACAGTCGCTCAAAAAAGTATCCGAACACTATGGTTGATCACAGAATTCAGAAAAAATATCTGGCAACGATTTTTTTTAGAAATTAGTTAATACGAATTGTTTAGCAACGATTTTTTTTTAGAAACGACTTAGTGATCTGGCAACCTTCGTGTCACGTGACACGAAGGTTGCCAGATCACTAATTTCTAAAATATTCGTTGCCAGATATTGTTTCTGAATTCTGTAATCAACCATAGGGTTCGGATACTTTTTTGAGCGACTGTAGGTGGTCATATTATTTTGATACTAGATCGTGTGGGCTCACTCACGGAAATATTGAGCGTGTGCAGTTACCGTTCACAGCAAACTGGAGCGTGTGCAGTTACAGTTCACACCAAACTGGAGCGTGTGCAGTAACTGGAGCGTGTACAGTTGCTGTACACGCTCCAGATATTTTTTCTGAATTCTGTAATCACGTGACACGAAGGTTGCCAGATCATTAATTTCTAAAAATAATCGTTGCCAGATATTTTTTCTGAATTCTGTAATCAACCATAGTGTTCGGATACTTTTTTGAACGACTGTACACACGCTAACTCATAGGTTTTCGTATTTCTGCTGAAATTGAGTTGGTAGAAGCACCAAATACCTACACAGGAGGGTGGGGGGGGGGGGCAGATTAGTTTCGCTAGGGTCAAAATGAAAATGGTTTTAAATTCGAAACAGTTTTTTGATTTGTCGAGACAAATTTTTCACCGCAACACGGAATGCACGGGGGAAAGTTTTGTGAGAAATTTGGAGGCAATATAATATTTTGATAGTTTTACCTAACATGAAATTCAGATACAACAGGAATAACAGGCATGAGAAATAATATAATAAATATCATAAACGAGTAAATTATATATATATTCATGCAAATGTACCAAGTGAAAATTTTGAAATGCAATTCTTTCCACCTCGGAACATAAACAAACTAGTATAACATAAAGTAGGGGTGTCGCTAGTGGTGGTGGTGGGGGGGGGAGTACCAGGAGGTTCAGACTCTACCTGCCGCGAAACTCCGGTCGTCTTATGTGAAATCTAAAACTGGTCTATCTGCTTTGAAATCCAAAACAGTTGTCTTTGCACAATTGTATTTTATCGCCATAGTATACAGTATGTCCGACACTAAAATTAGATTTAAAAAAGAACTATGAAGTTTTATTTCCGTATAAAAATATCACTTTAAACTTTCCTGTGCGGTAGAATATTTTAGTAATTGGCAGCCCCTTCTCAAGTATTATTCTCACTCCCCCTCCCCGTTAAATTATCGGAACCCACCTTCCACTCCAGGGACTAAATTCTCTAACCCACCCCTAAATTATATTCTCGACCTATGAACATTTTATTACACCTGTATATATATATATGTTCTTTTCCAAGGTAATAGATGTTTATTTTATTACCGAGGCCAGAATTAGTGGGAAAATCGCCATCTGAATCATCAAGCCCCCCTACCCCCACCCCCAACTGCGTAGTTGGTTTCTTTGTGTACAAAAAGGTACTGGCCTCACCTATTTGGAAACTCACGATAATTTAGGATAATAAGTCATGAGAAACTCACGATAATTTAGGATAAAATTGTCATGAGAGTTAGGTTTTACCAGTGGTAAAACCTAACTCTGGTAAGAAAAATTGGTAATCTGGTAAGAAAAACCTAACTCTCATGCTAAGAAAAATTGTGTGTGTTTGGGGGGAAAGGGAATGAGATTTTAGCGTTTGGTCCTCGTAGTGTAGAATTTTCAGTTTTGAAAACGTTCGACTGGCAAATCATGAGTCTTAAACAAGCGTAGAATAGTTAAAAAATTAGAGCTTCAAAAATTTAATTTTTTAATAAATAAGAAAATATGCACTGGTGCTGAAAAGTTAAGCAAGGAATACAAAAATTGGCGTATCATGTGCGATAATTGACAATAAATAGCAAACGTTAGTTTTTTTTACATAAAAAAACGACTCTGAGTTCAAATCTGAACACTAAATTTGTATTAAACACAGTCACGCATGCGAAACAGGTCAACATAAAAAACACCTAAATTTTTACATGTGCGTCAGTTGGTGTAGAGTCTTGACATACGACATTAGCCAATCTTTAGATAATGGACGGAAGAAATCTTTCGAGTGAAAAAATGAGGTGGTAAGCATTCGGAAGGCTCGAGGCCAGACAGCATCAGTCTAAGGTAGCAGATCGCTAAATGGGAATCTTAGCGTCGTATTTCGATTTGAAACAAGCCAAACCATCGCTAAAAGACCTGTTCCTGGATGTTCGAGGGCTACATCGCCTAGGGACCCGTTAAATACAAATTGCTATAGAACCCATACAGCACACTGGCTCGCTTTCGACCTCGCTGCACTCACGGGACGGCTCTATCCCTTCAAACTGTGCCCAAAATGCTTCATGCTGGTCTTCTTTATGCAAGACGACCATTTATGTCTCCCTTTGGCATCCGGACAATGCACAGACCGACTGAATTGCTCTCGACAACATTGCAACTGGACTCAACGCATTGGAAAAATGTTCTTTTCACCAATGAATGTCGATTTAGCCCGCAAACCGCTTCCCGACGACTGCAAAACTATTGGTCGAGACAGCCTGGAACCAGATATCATCCCATTAGCATTATAGAAAGAGACCCTTTTGGATATGGACCATAATGTGGTAATGGACCATAATGATCGCCCTCAGAGAGTTCGCCTGGTGGGCGTATACCTTCACCATGTGAGCCATATGGACTGGCCTTCCAAATTGCCTGACTTAAATCCAATAAAACGTGTGTGGGATGCTCTAGAACAGGGGTTGGGAATCCTTTTTCGGCCAAGATACAAAACAGCAAGAAAAAGGTAACCAATAAATTCTGAGAGCAGCAAATAATAATATTCTTTGGGTCAAGAGCAGTAACCAGAAAATGGAAACCGCAGATGATTTTATTAGCAAAAATGAAGCTTTATCATATAATTTAAAAATAGGTTTATCAAGTGTATAAATAAAATTATTGAAAAGAATTAAAAAACAACAACTGCTATTTATCAGCGTGGCTTTCCAATTTGAGTCTTCTAGATTAATTTAATCAAATTTGGAGTGTATTTAGAGCATTTGAATGGGATCAGTGCTTTAAAACTATCGTCTGCCAACCTGCTTTAGTGCTTGGTTTTAATGGAAATTGTTAAAATTTTTAAGAGTTCAACCAAAATTCTTCAAGAGCTATTTTTTAGAGTGCTCAGAGCTGCTGGTTCCCGGGGGTTCTCGACCCTTGCTGTAGGACGACGCATCGCCTGTCCCAATGCACCTCCCAGGACAGGGGTGACTCAGTCAGTAGCTTGCCAGGCTCGCGATCTGAAGTTTCCAGTTTCGAGTCTCACTTGTGCCAGCAGTGTTGAGATTTATCTCCATGAAACTCCTCGCCCTGCCCAAGTAGTCAGTAGGGGACATCGATGTGCTTGGAAAGGCTGCCATCTGTCGGATGGGACGTTAAGCAGTGGCACCGTGTGCGGGAGAGTCATACTCTGTTCACGTCAAAGAACACGTGGACGACCTTGACGAGAGACTACCATCTGTTTCCCAACAGCTTTCAAGTGGGTCGCCTTCCCCAATCTTTTATGAGCCATCAGGTCCTTGTAACTGGGCATTTAGCCCATTGTGTGCAAAAAAAGTACCATTCAGAGGTAAAACAACCAGACCAAACCTCCCAGGATCCTCCAGGCGCTCCGATATGAAGCCTTGGATTGATCCGAAGCATGGATGGTAATTAATTCATCCAACCCTCATTGACACCCTAATTTGTAGCATGACCTATCGTTGTGCAGTCTGGATAGCTGTCCGAGCGATCACACATCATATTAAAGGTATGTTATCATTAAACTCTTGCATACTATTTTGAGGTAATAACTCTTTAATTTGAATATCTCATTAAATACTCATGGATTTCGTTTGTTTTTCAGGTATTAATGGGACATGTGATCACGGACTTCACCTGTACGTTTAATTGAAATCCAAAGACGAACTTGATTGTAATTCGTGCTTTTGTGTTTGTTGCGCAACCTTTGAGCAACAACTCTAGTGAGTAAAAGTTTTGCTCCCTAGAGATGAGTCAGTCGTTTTTTTGTGTGTGACTTAAAAACCTGCAACCGATGTAGAAAGGACTGCCTGGAACTGGTACCGGTAGCCGAGAAAAGAATGTAATTCCTTACGCAATAATGCAGTTGTCTCGATGGGGGAAGCTTTAGCAGACGTAACCTGGTGCAGGAACCATTGAAGTCCGTGTACGAAAGGTATGATATACATTTGCGACACAAGGTTTCACACTACGGAGCTAATAGGGGTTAAAGCAATTTAAAATTAAAATACGAACTCCGTGTAAAGAATATAGAAACTAAAGTGATGAAAATTGGTCAGGCAGATGGTGCTTCAGTTGCTTTGAATGGCTGCACCCTTGAGGAAGTGTCTCAGTTTAATTATCTTGGGAGTTATGTAACAGATACTGGTGATGTGCGGGATGAGATAAATGCAAGAATAGGGATTGCTGCTAGGACTTTTAAGAATCTATAGAGAGTATGGGAAAATAGGCGTGTACACCTGAACACTAAAATTAGGCTGTATAATAGTTTGGTTCTTTCTAAGGTTAGTTATGGTAGCGAAACATGAACCCTTTGTAAGCAGAATAACAAGAAACTTGATGCCTTTGATTCTAGATGCTTACGCAGTATCTTGGGCATTAGGTAGTTCGACTTTGTAAGTAATGATGAGATTAGAAGAAGGAGTCATCGACCTCCTTTGAGCAGCTTATTGTGCAGAGAGAGACTGCGTTGGTTTGGTCATGTTGCCCATATGCATAGCTGCAGATTGGCAAAGAGAATTATGAACGGTGTACCTAAAGGCACCAGAAAAAGGGGGAGACCTCGGATGCGATGGTCAGACAATGTCAAACAGGACCTTGCTAGAATTGGCCTAGAGTGGCCAAATGCAGCAACTGTAGCTCAATAGAGACACGTCTGGAGAGGAAAATTTCACAATCTGGTTGGACCTCCGTAGCCTATGGCTGCATGAGGATTTTGAATGTATGTGTATGTGCTTGAAATTCAAGAAATGGGCCAGTAAATAGTTCTAAACAACTGCAGACGCATTCCTGTTGCTCTCTTTGATCTAGAAGATCCCAACGTAGATGGAAACGAGTTAAAAATTGAACTTCAAAACTTATCTTCATCCTCCCACACAATAAAATTGAAACAGATGGTAACCTGGTGGTTCCCAACGGGGGTGTTTTAGAAATTTGAAGGTAGAAGTTCTTATCGTTTTCAGTAGAAATATATTAAATAAAGTTTGTAATATTTCTTAGATTATATAGTTATGCATGTTTTGTTTCGAGAGAAAAAACCTTAGAAAGTCATGGATATAATATATCAGAAAATTTGTATACATGGGAAATATTATTTCAACCAGTTTTAAACACGAAACATATTTTAAATTCCATTCTTTCATATAAAGGGGATTAAAGGTGGTGCAGGGCTCAAAACGGTTCAGGATCACTGAACTAAACGATAATTAGCTTCATGATGTAGTAAACACTGCAATTTGTGTTCCAGATTCTGTTAATGCTACCAATAACTGTAAAGAGTTTTGAAAAAAGTTTTTCGAAAAAGAAAAATATTTAAGAACTATCACGAGTCAAAACAGATTAGTAGATTTAGCAATGTTGAGAATTGAAAGCGATACCGAAAATTTCCTACGCTATTCTGCTGCTATCGAAACATTTATTAAATTAAAACCCCACCAAATATGTATTTAAAAACCGGGATAAATTATTACATGCCTTAATATTTTTATTATACACTTAAGTACTTTATTTTTGACTAAAGAAATTGAGCATTTTAGTACAAATAAGATATTTTTCCACTGGCGGCTCATCTTTAGAGACCAGAGGAGCCCTAATGACGAGCACCACCAACATTTTTGTAACATTATTTTATTGAATTAAACTTCGAATTGGAATAAATAATAATAATATTTTGCATGGATATTTGTTCTCTAAAATATCTTGTCCGTTTTATTTCATTTCAATAAGCGTTTAGTGAAGTAAAGCACTCGAAACAGTTTTGCGCGCCTTAATTCAGCGCGACATATTACGAGAAAGCTTTAAACTCCAGATGCCAAATTCTCGAACTCTTCCCTGAAACTAAATCGTGGAGTACGTGCCTGACATAAGTCATAATATATACGGAACTTTTATTCCCCATCTCTGTATGTTCTTTTCCAATCGATGTTCCTTCTTTCACCGAGGACATAATCGGGGTTCCGCACCACCATCTGATCCATCTTCGCCCCTGCCAAGTTGGCTTCTCTGTACACATTATTATGCTGCCCTCACCTATTTAGAAACTCAAAAGTCGCTACTGTACTTTTCAATTCCTTATTGATTTTAATAGCACTTGATTGTTTGAGTACACCTATCCCTCAATTTACACGGAACTCAGTTTACACGGTCAAGAAAATGTAACCAGTTTCGTTTTACACGATTATAGACTCGATTTTACACAGTACGGAATGAGATTTTTTTATGTGTGTAGAAATAATCCATATTATGAAGTAGCAGTGAGAGATCGTCAAGGGAGATTATTAGACTGGCAGGACTAAGAGAAAAATCAACTAAATGGCTTTAATTGATATCATTTATGTTTCAAAAATAAACAGATAATACTAAATTCCCATATTAACGAAATCGTCATTTGTAACAAATTATATTCCTTCCCTAAATTCCATTGCAGTGCAATCTGCCTCGCGATATCTTAATGAAACGAAGTCTGTTTTGAATAGGCAGCGAGATCTGACTTTTCCAGACTGGTAAAAACCGAGCTTTATCTCATTTTCAGAGCAACTCTAACTCTGTAGTCTATTATATAGGCTAAATACAGCTCATTCTTAAGTACAGTGTTTCATAAAAACACTAATTTTACAAAAGAAAGCATTATGTGTTGATACAAATGCTAACTTTTAATTTAGATTCAGTTCCTAAATATCCTTCTTTCAAAGTTCGTCTTCAAATTCGATAGTGTGCGTGTACATTTACGATGAGTGTTTTTCGTGACTAAAAAATAAATGTATGATAAATTAATCTTAGCTTCTCTGAATTAGTGCAAATAAGGTAAAAAATAATGCTACATTAATTCCTCTTATTATTGCTGAGCTGATATTTGAGATAAATATGTGTAAATAAAACTTTTAATGTAAGTTTTATTATTCATAACAAGGATATTTTTCGGAACCTATTCCCCCTTTATTCCGTAAGTTGGTTTCGATTTACACGGTGATTTTCTGGAATCTATCTACCGTGTATATCGTGAATTGAATGATGAATGATTAAAAGTCACATGTTTTAAAAACGCTGAAATTCTTTATACAGAATAATTATAAGGAAATGCGCATTTTTAAAACGTTATATTTCATTAATTATTTAAGTAATTAATTTTAGTAGTTTAAGAGACTTCAGTGTGGACATCATTGGTGGTGTGATATTCAACTTCCTTCCATATTCGACTCAGCATGTGAAACACGACCAGATCTTCAGAGTCATGTCCCGTTCCCCTTTACGAATGCCCGTAAGGTTAATGGAGGCAAAAATTATTAACCTTTGTACATATTTCACACATTTTTCAAGACCTCTAAAGCTGAAGGGAAAATGCTATACTGCAATGGAAATCCACTCTCTTGCACATCCCCCCCCCCCCCGCCAAATTCCCTTTTTAATTTATTCGGACCAATTGCATCACTTACCCCTCTTTTGTTTATTTTTTTTTAAATAAAGACTTGATTTCAGGTGTAACACTTTAAACAGCTGCAGCGATTCTTTCCTTTAACACTGTAAAAGGGGCTTAGCGAAGGACTATGGTTGGGGGGGGGGAGACAACGAAAATTTTCCAACTCGGAAATATAATTTTGCCAACTGAGAAAATAAGATTTTTGCATCAATTCTTTCTCTATCGCGGTCACACCCAGAGTTTCACTCCCTGGGGGGGGGGGGGGGGGGGGCTTCCCAAACAACACAATTTTACAATTTTCCCACGTTGTCCCGTTTTTGTCTATTCCCCAAGTTTGCCCAACTTTTCTCAATTTTGCTAACTTTCCAAAATTTCACAAAAATCAATTCCAATTGTCACAACTCTCCTGCATTTTACCAGGAGGCTTCGAATTTTGCCAAATGTCCAAAATTTGCCAAGTTACCTATTTTTGGTCAACTCTCGATTTCGCCAACTTGCAGTAATTTTACAAAAAAGATACCAATATTTACATCTCTCTAGAATTCGCTAAGTCTATTCTAATTTGGCCAACTCTCCTTAATTGAGCAAAAAATCCCAATTTCCACAACTTGCCTGTATTTAACCAATTGGCTTCGAATTTTGCCAACTGCCCTACAATTTGTCAAGTTTCCTCGATTTGGCCAACTCCCGTAGGATTTGCCTATTCAACATATTTTTACAGAAAAAAATTCCAATTTTTACATCTCTCCCAAATTTGCCAGGCCACTTCGAATTTTGCCAACTCTCTTTAATTGCAAAAAAAAAAATCACAACATTCACAATTTGCCTGTATTTTACCAAGTGACTTTGAATTTTACCAACTCCCCTAGATTTTGCCAATTTGCCATAATTTTACACCAAAAAAATCCCAATTTTTTCCATATCTCACCTGAATTTTGCCAACTCCCCTAGATTTTGCCAACGGATCCCAATTTTCAAACGTCATCTGTATTTTACACAGGCTTCGAATTTTGCCAAGTTGCCTCGATATGGCGATTACCCTAGATTTTGTCAACTTGCTTTTAGATTTTGCTAACTCCTCTTAATTTTACAAAAAAAACTCAATTTTTCAGAATTCATCAAGATTTTACGAAGTCGCTTCGAATTTTGCCAACTCCGCTTGACTTTGGGGGGAGTCTCACCCCTACCCCCCATAGCTACGCCCCTGACTGTAAATGACGATTTTTTTTTTAGAATAACGGAAGTTTTTAATGTATTCACCAAAAACAAGAGTCTCACGGTGTCAAACCGGGACTTCTCGGTGGCCACAAGGTCGGTCTTCTTCTAACAATCCAGCACTTTCGAACTTCCGCATTTAAGACATTCATTCGAAATTAGCGCTACCATGTGATACTAACTTACACTTCGTAGGCGTAGGTTTTACTTCTCAGCAGACATGCTAGTGATGCTCTTCTAGGATTGAATGAAATGGTTCTTACAACTAAATTTCAGACAAGTATTAAGGACTTGAATGTTATCTGCTGTTATGCCCCCACTGAGGATACCGATGAGGATGAGAAGGATAGGTTTTATGGACAACTTCAGGATATTTTGAATTCTGTCAAGAAAGGAGATATTACCCTTGTTCTTGGTGACTTCAATGCCAAAGTTGGTACTGACTCTGACCTTTGGGGAGGAGTAATAGGCCCTTTTGGTATTGGTAGCTGCAATGGCAATGGGCAACGTCTCCTACAGGTAAGTAAACTCAATGGATTCAGAATAACTAAACACTTATTACAAACACCATGATATACATAAGTACACATGGGTTTCACCCGATGGGCTGCATAAGAATATGATTGATTATATATTAATTAACAGCAAATGGGCTAGTTCTGTTAGGAATACAAGGGCATATAGGGGAGCTGAAATTGGATCTGACCATTACCTTGTTTAAAAGTGTCTTGCAACTTAAACTTAAAAAGTGTTGTGCTAGGGATAAAAAATTTACCTTTAATACTGAAGCTCTGAAAGACCCAGTTACAGTCAAAGCTTACCATTAGGTTAGTCATTATTACAGTCATGGTTTGCTTATTACTGAAGTTGAGAAAGAATGGTAACGTTTTAAATAGGCTTTTCCTGAAACTAACCGTACTCTTGAGTATAAAGGAGCAGAGGAGGCAAATTTATTTGACTGATAAGCCAATGAAGCTTATCTTTGAAAGAATCAATTGCAGGGATTTCTTTAATCAATACCCTAGTAGTTCTAACGCAACGCGTTACAAAGAGCTTTAGTGGTAATAATTAGTTATGAGCACTAAATGTGTAAAGGATCAGTTAACAGTTGATAAGAATCTTTGGCCTTGATAGCTTGGCTGGCAAAGCACAGGAAACAGCTAGATAGCTTAACAGCAGAGAGCTGTGCGAGATAGATAATGTTTTGTATGGGAAAAAACAGACATGTATACCGGGATTGAAAGATAAACATGGTAAGGATTCTGTCATGGCTAGGTGGGCTGAGCATTTCAGAGATGTTCTAAACAATGTGGTTAGTTCTACTCCCATTGTTTGTAATATTGATGATAAATGCATTTCTGGCTTTAATGTTAGCCTTACAATATAGTCTGAAGTTATTTTGGACATTTCTAAACTTAAACTACATAAATTCCCATGAGTAGATGAAATTACTATGGAAATGCTTAGATCTGAAAATGATTATGTTACCACATGGATGGCTGACATTTTGAATTTTATGATAAAGGCATGGTTCCTAAGGATTTTACCAGAGCTATTGTTATCCCTATTTTCAAAAAAGGTGATGGCAGTTCTTGTGATAACTATAGGGGTATCAGACTACTCTCTGTTCCAGGTAAAGTTCTTTCCATGATTGTGCTTAATAGAATTAAGAATCTGGTTGACAGGCAATTGCGTGATGAGCAATGTGGATTCAGAAGTGGTAGGGGATGTGTGGATCTGATATTTTCACTTAGGCAGATTCTTGAGAAATGTTTAGAGTTTCAGAAACCTTTGGTTGCTAGCTTTGTTGATTTCAAAAAGGCTTTCGACTCTGTTGATTGTCATAATTTCTGGTTGATTGTGCGATCGTATGGCATACCAGACAAGTTAATTAACACAATGAAAGCTCTCTATAATAACACTGAGTCATGTGTGAGAGTTGGTAAGGTAAAGTCGTGTGCGAAAGTTGCTTTTGGTATTCAACAAGGGTGCATTTTGTTCCTTTTCTCTTTTAGTTTGGTTACTGATTACATAATCAATGCGGAATAATCACTGCAAAGGGAAGACTTTGGACTTAAATGATCTAGATCTGAAATTATCTGATTGAGATGATGCTGATGCTTTGGTCCTGTTTGCGAATGATGTTGATGTGATGAACTCTTTCATTCGAGCTGTTGATGAGACTGGTAGGCTAGTGGTTTGGGGATAAACAGAGAGAAAACTAAAGTGATGAAAATTGGTCGGGCAGACTTTGGTCCAGTTAATCTGAATGATTATATGCTTGAGCAAGTGTTTCAGTTTATTTATTAATTAACTTGAGCAAGGGTCTCAGTTTATTACCTTGGTAGCTATGTAACAGGTACTGGTGATTTGCGGTATGAGTTTAACAGACAAATAGGGATTGTTGCCGGGATTTTTAAGAATGCATGGAGAGTGTGGAGAAATAGGCGTATAACCCTAAAGACTAAATTTAGGCTGTGTGATAGTTTGGTTCTCTCTAGGGCTGCTTGAGGATGATGATGATTTCAATTTCTGATATTGAATATTACAAAAAAGAGTAACTGCACAACATTAACTGAATGACTTTAGCACTTAGGATTTACATTTGCAACAAGTTATATCGTAGTTGACAATAAATTACGTGACCTTCACAGTACGAAATATTTAAATAGAGAAATGTAAAAAAAAATGCATTCTTTAGTTTTAGTTTGAAACACGTTATACGACAAAGAGGATATTTTATTTTGAAATAAAAAGGAGGGCATCTAGTCGAAAATTTCTTGTTCCAACTGCTTAAATTTCGCATTCATTACCCTGTTGCGCTATCAATTTACAGTTATTTTTTAATACCAAGGAAACGCAGAAAATAAAATAAAACTACTTTTGCAGTTAGCAGTTGTACCTGGTGACTTATTATGATGGAGAAACTATTTTCAAATATTTGCACTGTTAGTGTTGGGAATTGTATTCTACTCAGACGATTGCAGCTCGTTTTCTGTTCTAATCAACATATTTATTTCCCATTTTAACATGATGCTTAAATTTGTATGAAGAATCAGTTATCAAACATCATGAATACGGTTTACATTTTTCGGATCTCTCAAAGGTGTTAATTGCGACCTCTGCCGGTGAAAACATTTGAAAATTTGAAAATTAAAAAAAAATGTTGGAACCGATCTATGTGGGTAGAAAATTCGATATTTTAGTTGTGAAACGTAGTGATCGAAGGGGTTGAATTGGAAGCAAAAATTTGTCCCTTAACCCCCCCTCCCCCCCAGGGTGGATGGGAAAACGCAACTTTTTTGTTCTGTATTAATGAAAAATTATTTTTGAATTGAATAGATGTTTGCGAAATATGATGATTCAAGTTTTCAAATGCTCCAAAAGGCCTTAATTTATATTGTTAGAGGACGCCAATGTATAAAATTTAAAACTTGAAGTAATATTGCAAACGATATAGTTATGCTAGAAATTAGAAATTATACTGATAGAATGTGTTGATTGAGAACGGATACCCAAATAACTTCCTAACAAATATAATTAATATTTATTCATGCTTAAATTATATATTGGTTAAAATTCGACCAATAGCTTTGCATTTTAAAAATTAGCACTTAATTTTAAAATTTTCAATGATACATTAAAAAAGTAATAATAAATATTTTGCTCCATATACACACTTGGCCCCTTAACCCCAGGGAATGAGAAAACGCAATTCTTTAGTTTCAAGTGATAAATGAGGCTAATAATATATTACCATTTATATTTCATAATCCCCCATTAGTACTAATTATAAAAAAAATAAATACCCCCTGAAGCAGCTGCTTGCCACAGAGGTCTGACAGGAGCCTGTCAGTTTATATGCCACAGTAGAAGATCTGAGAGGATGGCAGGACCTCAGCAGAAAAACGACACACACATCCATGCCTAAATCCGGGGCTCGAACCCAGGTCCCTTAGATCAGTAGCCAAGCGTGCTAACCACTCGGCCACGGGACGGCTAGTACTAATTACTAACTGCAAAATTCGGGTGCAAAATTCGGAAAAAGGTAAAATTTCCTATCCTCTGAAAACGATCATCCCCTATTAGGCGCTATGTTGTTATTCTTCATGGGATAGATTACTAACACGAAAGGAAAAGGAAGAAAACTCACAAAGTAAAGTTCTACGGAAGTTGAAGACTTAAACTTCAGCTTGAGTTGATTTCTCTTCAGAGGAAGAATCGAAATCCAGTCTCCACCCTATTTGATAGATTCCGTTGAAGTTGTCAAAAAACTTGGCCGAAATTCGAGATCTATGGTCAACTTTTCAAAATGCTAAATCTTAAGCTTAATTGTTTAAACTTTGACTGGAAAAGATTCCAGGTGAGAATGAAATGAGGACTTCAAAAGACGCTTCATTGAAAAGGTGGTTTCCTTCCGCCTTCCTATCATTCGAGTTTGTCACAATTCTCAGCCGAGGGTGGTAGCGGGAGATAGGAACCAGGAATCGAACCTTCGAACATGAAATGTCTGTCGTGGCTTCAAGATTGGAGAAGATCTTTTCACTTTATCCTTAATGGATAACTCTCAATAGATAATTGGCGATGCAGCCAACTTCGAGATAATTTACGAATCAATCCCCATTCCATGTGATTTCTCAAAGTATCCGATAATTCCCCTCTGCAACCACTTCTCTAAAACCATTATCGGCATCGACTTACCGTGACCCGATGTGCACCAGAAACATTCCGTGCTGCCCTTCGCTCGGCCGGCGCCTCCCATTCAGACTGATCTCGTGTTCACTCCGACACACGACACCACGCGATCACGTGACGCAGAATGGTTCACGTGAGAAACGTTCGTGTACACAAAAACAACTCGTAACCAAGGAGACAGCTCTCGAAAAGGGAGGGGGCAGCGCTTCGAATATGAAACACTGCTGAGCAGAAAGTCGCTTCGTATTTTCATAGCAGTTCTTAGAATCAATGACTATGTGGTGCACGCATGAACTAATTTGGAACTGCGCATTGAAACTTACGAAGGACGGAGCAACAGCTCTACGTAGGAAAAAGAAAATCAATTTCGACAGTGGCCAAAATGCAAGGAAAGGAGAATGACACTATTTATAGCTGAAACATTTTCAAGTACTTGCAAGGATCAGGCAGAACAACAGTTGAAGTCTTAATTCTAGTACATCAACTGAGCAGCAATTGCAGTCTCTCGGACATCAGTTGAGCAGAGTGGCAACGTCTCACACGAGAGTGAGGCATCACTTGAGCACAGCAGCACTCGATCACACGTCAGTGAGGCATCACTTGAGCAGAACAATAATCTCTCACATGTGACTGATGAATCACTTGAGCAAAACAGCAATCTCACGCGTGAGCACTCACGTGCATCACTTGAGCAGAGCAGTAGAGTCCTGCCCGAGTAACAAGAGTCCGCATCGGCAAAAGCTTGTGTGTATCTGCATGTATATTACCCACTTAATAAGAGTCGATATTTGCAAATGCTTTTAAGTCCAATGTAGGCTTTCGAGTGAAAGAAATCGGTCGTGGTTTATCAATGACAAATTAATAACTGAAAATGCATACTGTGAAAAAAAAATCTTTATGTTTTTTACTAAATTTAGACAAAAAATTACTTAATTCTAATTTTGCAAATTCTTCTGAAATAATTTTTCTCTTTTAAATGCAGTTATCGTCTGTAAAGGGAAGACAATGCTTTTTATCACCCATTAACTCTCCTCCAAAACTTCGCGATCTCCCTGACAGAAACTTTAATTCCACTGATATTTAATTCCCCTTTTCTAAGTAATACTCCAGTAATTTTTTTAATTTATGTTGTGCTTTGCCAGCAGAAAGATCCTTCTTTCACATAGGATAAGATTTTTTAACTTAAATCTTTACGCCGATCGACTTTTCTTTAGAATGAATATCATAAATGAATTTTCAAATCAGATTTCTTTTAACATTATCTCCAGTACTTTTTTCCCTCGTATCAACCATCAATTACGCCTCAATGTTTGTTTATATTTCTGCATATCTTATGAAATACGAGACTTTATCCACGTCAACATCAATTTTTTTATCAGCGGTTTTATCCGCTCTCTGCGTAAAGGTGCATCTTTTATACACCAGAAGCATTTAAATGCGGATATCCCCAGATATATTCGTGGATACCCGCATCTGCGTAGGGTTCTACAGAGCAGCAGTCTTTAAGACCTCAGAAATTCACCACTTGAGCAACAATTTCTCACACAATACCTGACCAGAGCAGCAATTACTCAGAGTCAATAATGCTTCACTTGAGCAGAGCATCAGTTTATCACAGTCAAAAATGATAAGCTCGTAATCTGTAGTTCCCAGGTTCGAATCGAAGCTGGGTTAGAGTTGAGATTTATCTCCGCAGAATTCCCTGCTACGTTCACTAGGGAGCACTGGTCTTGGAAAGGCCGCTGTCCTTTGGAAGGAACGTTAAACTGTGGCACCATGTGCGGGAGAGCCATACCCTGTGCACATAAAGGAACAAGTTGGATGGCCTTGACGGGAGGCTACCATCAGTCTCCCAACAGCTGTCCAGTGAATTTCCTCCCCGAACCTTCTCTGAGCCTTCGGGGTCCTTCTGGCCTGGCAATTTAACCCATGGTTTGCAAAAAAAGTGCCGCTCAGAGGTAAAACAACCTAATCCAACACAGTCAATAATGCTTCACTTCAGCAGAGCAGCAAATCCTCACAATCAAAAATGCTTCACTTGATATGAGCATCTGTTTCTCACAGTCAATAATCCTTCATCTGAGAAGAGCATCAATTTCTCACAATCAATAATGCTTTACTTGAGCAGAGCATCAATTACTCACAGTCAATAATGCTTCTATTGAGCACAGCATCAGTTTCTCACAGTCAACAACGTTTCACTTGAGCAGAGTAGAAATTTCTCGCAGTCAGTAATGCTTCACTTGAGCAGAACATCAACTACTCAGTCAATAATACTTCACCTGAGCAGAGCATCAATTACTTATGCTTCAGTTGAGCAGAGCATCAGTTTCTCACAGTCAATAATGCTTCACTTGAGTAGAGCAGCAATTTTTGAAACTTTTTTTATAGCATTGGTCAAATATGACGTTTTAACTGATTTTGTGGTGCTGAATTCAAACATAGCTGTGAAAAATCTGCAGCACGTACAGTTTTTTTTTAAATTACGGATTGATGTATTTCAAATTTCGATGAATACACATATCTGAGAAGTGAAAATAAATGTGACTGTTTTATTAAATTGCAATTTAAAACTCATTAATTAATTACATGATAAGAGTAAAAAATTTTAGAAACATCATAGTTATAGACCATTGAATATAAAGTAACAAATGAAATAATATTGAAACGCAAAATAAGAAAACATGGGTAAGGATCTTTAATACTTACAAGAAATTGATTTTTGTCTTTTATGTGCTGAGGTTCATAAAAGACATTCTTCCTTCTGCAAGAACCAGCAATAGTCTACCCATCATTGCTGGGTCCCACCTGCCTTTGTATCTCTTCTCCATGATTCGGATATTCTGGTGAAATCTTTCCCTGTGCTCATCACTGACAGCTCCTAAGTTCTTGGGAAAGGAGTGGAGATGCGAGTGCAAGAAACGGATCTTCAAAGACAATCGGCAGCCAAGATTTTCATAGTTTTTGAGATCTAAAATGAGCTGATGATAGTTTTCCTCTTTGTGATTCCCCAGAAAACCCCGGATCTCAGACGTGAAGGATTTCTATGCAGTGCGTTCCTTCATATTCAGTTTTTCTTTGAAGACAGAATCATTCAGTAGCTTCCTGATCTGAGGACCAACAAAGATCCCTTCTTTGAGTTTGGCATCACTTAGTTTAGGAAAAGTTTCCTTCCAGTGCAAAAACACTTTACCAGTTTTGTCCATAGCTTCTATAATGTTTTTCATAAGCCGCAGTTTCATGTGTAATGGTGGGAGCAGAACATCAGAGGGGTCAACTAGGGGCTTATACCTCACATTACTCTTTCCAGGAATAAAAATATATCGTTTGGGCCAGTCTTTTGTTTTGTAGTGTTTCCTTCTGGCCATACTGTCTCATAAACACAGAAAACAGCAAAATATTGTGAAGTCTCCTTGAAGCCCGAGCAAGAGAGATATGACTTTTAGGTCACCACATATTGTCCACTTAAACTGGTCATATTTTAGAGTAGTGAGTATTTTTCCATGCTTTCATAAGTTTCCTTCATTCCCACAGTGTGTATCATTGGAATGGAAGGTTTTTGGTTTCCTTTATGCAAAAGGACAGCTTTCAAGCTGAATTTTGACGAATCTGTAGATGCCATTCCTTAGGGTAGTGAGTTGCTCCAATTTCTTCCATCAGCTCTGAAATATTTGTGCAGAAACACAAACCATCTTGCATCTCGTAATAAGCAGATAAAGCCAAATTTCTGTTTCTGAACAGAGAAACTGGTACCCTTCGTGAAAAGATTCCGCTCTTGAAGTCTTGAACCTAAAACCTCAACTTGTTAATAAATATTTTGTGGAAAAAATTTCGCTGACATATAATAGGACTTCAACCCACATCTCTCCAGAAACATGCCAGAGTATTCTTACCATTGTTTAGAAAGTCTTAGGTCTCGAACAAGATCATTTAATTCATTTTGCTGAATCAGATGAGGCTCGTCTAATTTTTTAGGGGTGTATGTAGGATCAAGATCTGTAGTGCCTGAAAGTGCCCTCCATGAGGAACTGGCCTTATGACTGAAGGCACATTTGGATATTGTATTTTGCTTTTGTTCTGTTTTGAAAAGCGCGACACTTTAGTTAAACAAAAATAGAAATCATGCAAGTGACTAGTTGGTTCAGGCCAAATCATTAGAACTGCAAAGGACATGGATTTTATCTTACCTTTCAACCATTCACTCAGGCCAAAAAGCACGAAATGCAGCACACACGTGGAGCTGCTGTTTTGTCCTGATCTCCAACATGACACCCTAAATATAAGTTATAGGCTTTCTCACAATCCTTGTCAAAGTACGACGCTGGTATTTTAAAATATAATTTCCACCACATAACAACACTTATCTGGCATACTAACACATCCGCAACGCTGCCTTTGTGCCATTTAAACGCCAAAATTCACTCATCAACGTATAGCACGTGTTCTTCCTACAATGAAAACAAGAATGGCGGTCTCAGGTTAGGTTCCTGTCACATGTTTTCTCCACCTTGACTTGAATGTTTTTTCTTTCTTCTTCTCGGAAGTATACGACTGTCGACAATTTGTATCTTGCATTCTATCAAGTCTTTCTCTATGAGAGAACCATTCCGTAAGGAGGGACTTGGTCTCTTCAAGATTTTCCCGTCCAATAACTTCACCCTTTACGGGGAAGCCAAGTCTCCAACTCAATTTCTCATGCTGTGTCCAGTTTCCTTCTCTATAGTGAATTGCCATCACATCGAAGGTGCTATAGAGAATCACATTCCAGTATAATGTGCATGATTGTCACAGTGGCATTAGGACGTAGATTACATTTTTCAGAACAATTTAGGAATTTACAGAGTCTTTTATTTCAAAGAACCGGCTCTAGCTTTACGTAGAAGTGAACTACCAATGCGATTATCCATTTAAGTTTCTTTGGGTTGGGTTGTTTTACCTCTGAGCGGCATTTTTTTGCACACCATGGGCTAAACGGCCAGGTCACATAGACCCGAAGGCTCAGAGAAGGTTGGGGGAGGGGACCCACTGGAAAAGCTGTTGGAAGGCAGATGGTAGCCTCCCGTCAAGGACATCCAGTGTGTTCTTTAACGTGCACAGGGTATGGCTCTCCCGCAACACGGGACCACGGCTGAACGTCCTATCCGACGGACGGCGGCCTTTCCAAGCCCATCGGTGTCCCCTACTGACCGTGGGCAGGGCGGGGAATTTTGCGGAGATAAATCTCAACGTTAACCCAGCTGGGACTCGAACCTGGGAACTACAGATTACGAGCCTGGCGTGCTACCGACTGAGCCACCACCGCCCTAAGTTTCTTTGGTATACACAATCTTCCTATCATAGACTTGCCTTAGGTTAGGAATCTTAGTTACTTCTCATCTCCATAAATCATGTGAAGATCTCTTTACATCTTTAATAATTCTATTTTTCCAGCCCACGGCAATTTTAGAATTCCAAGAACCTGATTTAGGATCGAATTTTCTGTCAACTGGTAGAGTTCTTCTAAACCACGCAGAATTACATACTCGAGAAGCTAGTACTTTACAATATTCATACACTTTTCTGGCTATCCTGTTTTCATTCATATTGCGAAGACGACCCAAAAAAAGAAATTTGTTTTTTGCTTCTATGCTTTCAAAAGTGTTCCAACCCATTTCACCCTGAATGGTTACATTGAGTTAATTGTTTGCTCTAAGTGCAAACCTACCAATCAGCATCTATGACGCTTCACAAACTTTTCTCAGGTTTGAAGAGCCACAAAAAGTAAAATATCTAGTATCCTCCCAGTTGCTCAATGTTAATAATGCTTCACTTGAGCAAAGCATCAATTGCTCACAGTATATAATGCTTCAGTTGAGCAAAGCATCAGTTTTCCAGTGTTACTAAAGCTTCACTTGAGCAGAGCATCAATTCCTCACAGTATTTAATGCTTCAGTTGAGCAGAGCATCAGTTTCTCAGTGTTACTAATGCTTCATTTGAGCAGAGCATCAATTGCTCACAGTATATAATGCTTCAGTTGGCCAGAGCATCAGTTTCTCAGTGTTACTAATGCTTCACTTGAGCAGAGCATCAATTGCTCACGGTATATAATGCTTCAGTTGAACAGAGCATCAGTTTCTCATTGTTACTAATGCTTCACTTGAGCAGAGCATCAATTGCTGCTTCGTCCTAAACCCTCTCTTGCTCAGTAGTCGATGTTTCGACCTAAGACCTTCTCTTGCTGAGTAGTCGACGCTTCGTCCTAAGACCCTCTCTTGCTCAATAGTCTATGTTTCGTCCTGAGACCCTCTCTGGCTGAGTAGTCGATGCTTCATTCTAAGACCCTCTCTTGCTGAGTAGTCGATGTTTCGTCCTAAGACCCTCTCTTGCTGAGTAGTCGATGTTTCGTCCTAAGACCCTCTCTTGCTGAGTTGTCAATGTCAGTTTCTCAGTGTTAATAATGCTTCGTCCTAAGACCTTCTTTTACTGAGTAGACGATGCTTCATCCGTAGGCCCTCTCTTTCTTAGTAGTCGATGCTTCATTCTAAGACCCTCTCTTGCTGAGTAGTCGATGTTTCGACTACTCAATCTTCTTTTACTGAGTAAACGATGCTTCGTCCTAAGACCTTCTTTTACTGAGTAAACGATGCTTCGTCCTTAGGCCCTCTCGTATGGAGTAGTCGACGCTTCATCTTAATACCCTCTCTTACTGAGTAGATGCTTCATCCTAAGACCTTCTGTTACTGAATAGTCGGTGCTTCGTGCTAAGACCCTCTCTTGCTGAGTATTCGATGCTTCGTCCTAAGACCCTCTCTTGCTGAGTAGTCGATGCCTTGGTCCTACTCTCGATGTTAGCAGCTTGAAGCCGTTGAAGCTCTGAAATTCGTAGCATCTCCTTAGTTATATAACGTTCTTCGGCACCTATTCTTCTTCAGCAAGAGAGGGTCTTAGCACGAAGCATCGTTCTCTCCACCTCTTCTGATGAAGCTTTATACATAGGCATTGGACATTGCTAGTTCTGCTGACACATGTAAAGCCGTCGGCTCTTCAGCCCTCCATTCTCTGTCTCCAAAATACAGACCACCAAGGACGACAGGATAAGAGAAAGTAGGAAAGATAATATCTATCCTGTGAATCAGTTGGCAAACTAAAGACATTCCTATGATTGTTAGATTAGCTCCATACTTAAAAATAAACACCAAATTTTGGTTCTCACGACCCTTAGCCACGCCAAGAGAAGTCACTAAATGGATTTAATTTCTGAGAGCAAGGATGTCCTCCGATTCAGGAGAGGAAGGCAGCTTTGTTGCTTCATTGCCTTCTCCCTATTGTTGTGTGTTCGATCATCATTAAAACTATTTTGTTAATGTTAGAAAACCGATCCAAAAAATGAATTTTTCTAATTGACAACGAAGTTGTAAGAATATAAAATTGGAGTGGCGAACAAAAGTTCATTCACACCCTAGCAATGTAAGTAAAAATTAATGGTGTGTCGCTCTTTACAGAGTATAGTGAACATTTACTTATGACATCAAAGACGTATCACGTCTGACCCAGATCGAAGCACAGGCATCACCCACGGACCTGTGGATTCATCTACAATCACAGCTCAAGAGCAATTCAGAATCAAGCAGTTAATTAAAAAAGTTCAGGTGGTGGAGCATCGCCACCACTCCAAAAGGCCACTGCGTTATCTGCCTCAGTCGAGGGACGATTGTTTCAGTGTGCTGAAGAAAGTTTCCAGTGATTCAGTGGGCTGTGCTAAAAAATACAACTGCAAGCAATTCAGCAGACTGTGCTTCATTCAGCAAAGTGTACGACAGTGTGCTATTTCCACGAGTTGTTCAGTTATCGAAATTTTCTCTTTACTTCCAATGTTTCCTAATTGTTCCGGGTGCAGTGTGGTTCCTTATTTTGCGGATATAGTCGTTCCAGTTCTGGCAGAGAGCAGAGTCTTATCTTCGGGGGACAGAAACGTCTGCGTTTTTTCGGTCTATTTTCATTTTGTGCAAAATTTGAGTTGCCAGTTATGCTTCTTATCATGAGAAAAATCAGAGAGGAGCTGAGCACGATCGGAGAGTTCAGTTTACCAGACAGGCTGGGGAAGGGGTAGAAATGGCAGAATTTGATAGGAGGAGAAACTATATAGGGGTAGAAAGGATGTTAGCTATATGGTTCGAATCCTGTCTGCAAGACTTGCTCAAGTCCTAAGTCCGATTTAAGGATGCAATATGAAATTGCAAAGGGAAAAGGAGGGAAAAGACAGGGAGAGAAGATTTGAATGGGAAAAAGAGGAAATAGATACGGAAAGGAGAAGATTGGAAAGGGAAGAAAGAAAGGGAAAAAGAGGAAAGAGATAGGGAAAGAAAATTGGAAAGGGAAGAAAGAAGGGGAAAAAGGGGGTAAGAGATGGGAAATTGAAAGAGAGAAAGAGAAGGAATAAAGGTAGGAAAAGAAGATTGGAAAGGGAAGAAATAAGGGAGAAAAGGGAAAGAGATAGAACATTGAAAAGGGAAGAAAGAAGAAAGAAAAAGGAAAGAGATAAGAAAAGAAGAATGGGAAGCGAAGAAAGAAGGTGAAAAAAAAAGAGATAAGGAAAGAAGAATTGAATGAGAAGGAAGAGTGGGAAAGAGATAGAAAGAAGAATGGGATGCGAAGAAAGAGGGGGAAAGAGAAAAGAGATAGAGAAAGAATAATGAAAAGGGAAGAAAGAAGGGGAAAAAGAGGAAAGAGATGGGAAAAGAAGATTGAAAAAGGAATAAAGGATGAAAAAAGAGTAAAGCGATAGAAAAAGAAAGTTGGAAAAAGTGAGATGGGGGGAGAAAGAGATAGGAAAGGAAGAATAGAAAGGGAAGAAATGTGCCTCGTATTATGTTGTGTATTTTATTGCTCTTGTAAGTTTGTTTTGATTTTTTGACATCTTATCATTTTCTCATTAGTTTTTCTTTTAGTCTTCAAAGCTTAATCATTTTCATATTCAAATCAGGAATTAAAGAGGTGGCTTTATTTAGTAAATTTCTTTGAAGTATAAATTAATATTACATTGAATGTGTTGTAGATTTATAACTGACATTCGAATCTGAAACTTGAGCATCAATTCTATGTTATTATTGCGTAATCTGGAGTGATACCACGTGAATGCTGTTTGTTGTTTATTGAAATATTGAGAGATAATTGATTGAATTTATTGCATTTATCTGTTTTATCATTGCCCAGTTTCAAAAGTATTAATTTGCTATCAATATGAAGTACTCTAGATGTTTTGAATCACTTGTAGAAGATAAAGATTTTCTTACTTGCTGCTTATGTGATAATAAGTTCCATTATTACTGCACTGGCATATCCAAAAAGTGTTATAAGAGATTTACTCGGGAGAAGAAAAATATTGGGAGATGTTTAAAGTGCAGTTCCGAAACCATCCCATATCTAGTTCCGAAACCATGACATCTAATAAGCATATAAAATCTGATGTCAAATTAAATAAAGATGATGGAGAATCAGAAGAAAATGTTTTTAATGCGACTGAATCTTCTCTTCCGTATATGATAAAAAATGTATACAGGAAGAATTAAAAGTTTGTAATAAGGAAATATTTGATGAATTGTCCCAGATAAAAGAGTCTCTTAACTTCAACTCAGATTATTTACAACAGTTAATGAACACTATTGACAACATGAAAAAAGAAACTGAACATCTTTGGAAAGAAAATCAATATATAAAGCATAATAACAGCAATCTGTTACAAGAAGTAAAACTTCTTAAGACTCAAATGAATAATATCGAAGAATATTCCAGAAACTGGAACCTTGAGTTTGTTGGCATTCCAGAAGATAAAGAAGAGGATTTAACGGAAATAGTTAATAATATAAGCAAGCGATTAAACATTGCAGAAAAAATTGAACTATCTGCTATTCACAGAGTGCTTACAACGATTGGAAACAAAATTAATCCTATTATAGCACAATTCAAATACCGGGAAAAGGAAAAAAATTTTTGAAGGCTGCTAAAATAAAAAAAAATGTGCGCATCTGATATAAATAAAAAGTTCCAGCCAACTAAAATCTTTTTCAATGAACATCTCACACAACAGACAAAAAACCTTTTTATGAAGCTAAAGCTAAGCTGCTTTCTGTAAATGGTAGCTAGGTAGTCACTGGAAGGAGAGCTATGCACCAATCCCCTGTGATGATGCATAGAACCGGCCAGGCCTAGCACCTAATGTCCGACCCCGCCTTCTCGTGGTGCGGACCGTTAGTAACTTTCAAAAGAGATACTCTCTTGTGGAAGTGAACGGAAGGGGAGGGCTGCCAGATTAGTGTGGCCTACTGATCTGGACAACTATGGCTACTTTCTTTTTTTTCTACCCTGCTGAGGAGTGGTCAACCACACAGGGTCCTGGTGCTGACCATACTGACATGACTACTGGACTGGACTGTGACCTACTGGACTGGACAGATATATGGCTCTGAGCTTGATTATGGATCCTGATTTTGCTGCACTGGTGGGCTTCTGTGGAGGGAAAATCTTCCGCTGTGTTTTCTGTTTGTTTCTGGGTTGACAACCCCAAGTGAATAGATTCACAGGATATGTTTATCAGCTGGTGGATAATCCTGAGCAGAGGTCATCGCAGGCACCTGAACTCTTTGCTTCTATTGGCATCGTCAAATTCTACATTGAAAGAAGTCTTCCAGTGTAGATGGCTTCAGTCTTTAGTAATGGGGGAACGGGTCTTTGCCCCATGTCTGCGATTAGGGGGCTGTTTGATATTGTCGGCATTCCCTCTCTCAATAAACATAGTTTCTTTAAACATCCCACTAACCATTTTCTCTCCATAGGTAGTTGGAATGTGAGGACTCTGCACAGAGCTTTTTCTCTTGATGTCCTCACACAAGAATTCCACCGTTATAATTTAGATATTCTCGGCTTGCAAGAGACCAGATGGACAGATAAAGGTCAGATTCTTAAAAATAATCTTAAATTTCTCTTTTCAGGGAGGGACGACAATAAGCATCACCAAGGCGTGGGTCTGCTTCTCAGCAGACACGCTAGCGATGCTCTTCTAGGATATGAGTGCATTAATGAAAGGTTTCTTACAGCAAAATTTCAGACAAGCATTAAAGACTTGAATGTTATCTGCTGTTATGCCCCCACTGAGGATGCCGATGAGGATGAGAAGGATAGGTTTTATGAACAACTTCAGGATATTTTGAATTTGTCAAGAAAGGAGATATTACCCTTGTTCTTGGTGACTTCAATGCCAAAGTTGGTACTGACTCTGACCTTTGGGGAGGAGTAATAGGCCCTTTTGGTATTGGTAGCTGCAATGGCAATGGGCAACGTCTCCTACAGGTAAGTAAACTCAATGGATTCAGAATAACTAACACTTATTACAAACACCGCGACATACATAATTACACATGGGTTTCACCTGATGGGTTGCATAAGAATATGATTTATTACATATTAATTAACAGCAAATGGGCTAGTTCTGTTAGGAATACCAGGGTATAAAGGGGAGCTGAAATTGGATCTGACCATTACCTTGTTAAAAGTGTGTTGCAACTTAAACTTAAAAAGTGTTGTGCTAGGGTTAAAAAATTTACTTTTAATACTGAAGCTCTGAAAGATCCAGTTATAGCCAAAGCTTACTATGATAGGTTGCTTAGTCATTATGACAGTCATGGTTTGCTTACTACTGAAGTTGAGTAAGAATGGGATCATTTTAAACAGGCTTTTTTGGACACTAACAGTACTCTTTTAGGAAAAAAGGAGAGCAGAAGAGACAAAATTATCTGAGTGATAAGGCACTTGAGCTTATTTCGGAAAGAAAGAACTGCAGGAATGCCCTTAATCAATACCCTACTAGTCCTAATAGAAAGCATTACAGAGACCTTAATAAACTTGTAAAGGATCAGTTAGCGCTGATAAGAATCTTTGGCATGATGGTTTGGCTGACAAAGCCGAGGAAGCAGTTAGACAGCACAACAGCAGAGAGCTGTATCAGAAAGTTAATGTTTTGTGTGGTAGAAAACGGACAGGTATACAGGGATTGAAGGATAAACAAGGCAAGGTTATAGAAGGTGAGGATTCTGTCATGGCTAGGTGGGCTGAGCATTTCAGTGATGTTCTAAACAATGTGGTTAGTTCTACTCCCATTGTTTGCAATGATGATAGATGCATTGTTGGCTTTAATGTTGGCCCTATAACACAATCTGAAGTTGGTTTGGCTATTTCTAAACTTAAACTTCATAAATCCCCAGGGGTGGATGCAATTACTACGGAAATGCTTAGAGCTGGGAATGTTTCTGTTACCATTTGGATGACTGAAATTTTGAATAACTTTTATGATAAAGGCATGGTTCCTAAAGATTTTACCAGAGCTATTATTATCCCTATTTTCAAAAAAGGTGATCGCAGTTCTTGTGATAACTGTAGGGGTATCAGCCTACTCTCCGTTCCAGGTAAAGTTCTTTCCATGATTGTGCTTAATAGAATTAAGAATCTGGTTGACAGGCAATTGCGTGATGAGCAATGTGGATTCAGAAATGGTAGGGGATGTGTAGATCAGATATTTTCACTTAGGCAGATTCTTGAGAAATGTTTAGAGTTTCAGAAACCTTTGGTGGCTAGCTTTGTTGATTTCAAAAAGGCTTTCGACTCTGTTGATTGTCATAATTTGTGGTTGATTGTGAAATCATATGGTATACCAGACAAGTTAGTTAACATAATGAAAGCTCTCTATAATAACACTGAGTCATGTGTGAGAGTTGGTAAGGCTTGTAGCAATTGGTTTAGCATTACTTCTGGTGTTCGACAAGGGTGCATTTTGTCTCCTTTTCTCTTTAGTTTGGTTGTTGATTATGTTATGCGAAATTCACTTCTAGGGAAAGCTTTTGGCCTTAAATGGGCTGGAGATACGAAAATCTCTGATTTAGATTATGCTGATGATTTAGCCCTTTTGGCAAATGATGTTGATGAGATGAACTCTTTCATTCGAACTGTTGATGAGACTGGTAGTACAGTAGGTTTCGTTATAAACAGAGAGGAAAACTAAAGTGATGAAAATTGGTCAGGCAGGTTGTGATTCAGTTAATCTGAATGGTTGCAGTCTTGAGCAGGTGTCACAGTTTAATTACCTTGGGAGCTGCGTAACTGATACTGGTGATGTGCGGCATGAGATTAACAGACGAATAATTATTGCTGCTGGGACTTTTAAGAATCTATGGAGATTGTGGAGAAATAGGCGTATACACCTAAAGACTAAAATTAGACTGTATAATAGTTTGGTTCTTTCTAGGGTTAGTTATTGTAGTGAAACTTGGACGCTGTGTAAGCAAGATAACAGGAAACTAGATGCTTTTGATTCTAGATGCTTACGCAGTATCTTGGGTATTAGGTGGTTTAACTTTGTAACTAATGATGAGGTTAGGCAAAGGAGTCTGCAACCTCCTTTAAGCAGCATATTGTGCAGAGAGAGACTCCGCTGGTTTGGCCATGTTGCTCGTATGGATAATTATAGATTGGCGAATAGGGTTATGAACAGTGTGCCTGGAGGCCTCAGAAGGAGGGGGAGACCTAGGATGCGGTGGGCAGACAATGTCAAACAGGACCTTGTTAGAATTGGTGTTCAGTGGCCGGATGCAGCAGATGTAGCTCAGGACAGATATGCTTGGAGAATTAAACTGCGCGGTCTGGTTGGACCTCCGTAGCCCATGGCTGCTTGAGGATGATGATGATGATGAACAAAAATGACTTATGTATATTAGGAATTTGTAGAGCTCATGAGTATTCCATAAAAGAGTTTGTGACAGAATTAAAATTAATAATATCTAAACTTAAATATAATCGGATTATTTTAGTAGGTGATATAAATATTGATATTAACTTAATTAATAATGATGTAAATGCTTATTTAAATTTGCTTGTTTCATTTGGATTTATTTCGTACATAAATTCATATACAAGAATGACAAATGCTTCTTATAGTTGTTTGGATCACATATTTATTAGATCAGCTGATAATACTTTAAATTTCAATTCGACTGTTTACCAGAAGGACATTACTGATCATTACTCCATTTTATTAAAAATTATTAAGAATAGAGTTAATTCAGAACAAAAAATCACCAAAGAAATTTGCTATTCTTACGTGAATTACAACAAATTTGATGATTTAATTAAAAATTTAATTTTTATATATGACGAGAATATTAAAATAGATACAATGTATGACATTTATATAGATCAAATTAAGTCATGTATTCGACAAAGTACTGCTAAGAAAATGTATTTTATAAAGGATTCCAGTTCAAAGAGATATAAGTCATGGATGACTTTGGAAATTTTGTCATTAATTAAGGAAAGAGAAAATGTAAATTACATAGAAATCTTTATGATTGAATTATAAAAAAGAATATCACAGAATTAAAACTTTGACCCTTGTAACTATAAAAAGAACAAAAAATAAATTTTATGTTAATAAATTTAATAAATGTAATAGGAATAGTAAACAACAGTGGAAAAATTGTTGATAGTATTTTAAATAATAAAATGAGTAATAAACTTATATTGTCCAATGATAGTAATTTTGAAAAACTGGTGGGAAAATTTAACGAACATTTCATAAATGTAAACAGTTTAAATTTATATTCTAATAACTCAGATTATGAATATCCTAATGATTTAATTCAACAAAACTCAATGTTTATGATAGAGACAACAGAAGAAGAAATTAGTCGTATTATTTATAGTCTTAAAAATAGTAAAGCAGTAGGATATGATGGTATAAAGTTAAAAATAGTTAAAATAAAAGTAAAATTCATTCTAAAATTTTAGTTGAATTAATAAATATCAGCTTTCAAAAAGGTATTTTCTTCTCAGACTTAAAAATTGCTATTGTAAAACCTATTTGCAAAACTGGAGACAAATATTTTTTAAATAATTATAGACCAATTTCCATTCTTCCCACCTTTTCAAAAGTTACTGAAGCTATCATGAAAACAAGACTTAATAATTATTTGGAAAAAATTTCCTTTTTATACAAGTTTCAGTTTGGTTTTAGGAAAGGTTTTTAAGTACTGAACGTACTATCTTGAGTTTACTCCCCGTATTTATCAAGGGATAAATAATTCTGAAAAAACACTAGCCCTATTTCTTGACATATCTAAAGCTTTTGATACAGTTAGACATGATATTTTATTACAGAAATTATATTTCTTGGGATTTAGAGAAAATTTATGGAGATGGTTTAAATCTTATTTATCTGAACGCTATCAAATAGTTTCTATTGATAATATTGAAAGTACTAAAATACTGATTAATAAAGGAGTTCCACAAGGATCTATATTAGGACCTATTTTATTTTTAATTTATATAAACGTTTTTTTATCAAAATTTAAAAGGAAAATCAATCGATATACTGATGATACAGTGCTTGTTTAGAGAAAAGGAAATCAACATGATTTATTTCTTGATATTTAAAACGATTTACATATTATTGCAACATGGTTTAACAAAAATGGATTAAAAATTAACTCTGATAAAACATGCTTTATGTATTTTTCACTCACCCCGACAACTTTTTTTTTAATAAATTACAATTTCATAGTATGCATTGTGTCAACAAAATTTCTTCTGAATGCCCTGAAATCAAACAGATTACGACTACAAAATATTTGGGAGTTTTAATAAACGGCAATTTGAAATGGAAATCACATGTTAATATGTTGTAAATTAAATACGATTTTACTTAGTCAGATTGTATCATTTAAGAAAAATTATCTCAGGAAGATTTTTAATGACTCTTTATTTTGCTTGGATAAAGTCTCTTATAAAATATGCTTTAACTAGTTGAGGGGGGGGGGGTACTCATATGAATATTATTGAATGTGTTAGTAAAGTACAATATAAATTCTTAAAAGTTATGACATTTCATAATAAAATCTATATGACTAAAGTTATTAATGATTATAAAATTCTTAGTTTGAGATCACTATACATATATACTACAGCTGTTTTTATTTTTAAAAATCCAACAATTCTACAAGTTAAATGTAAAGAGTATGCTACTCGTCATTCTGGTCCCTAAAATAAAGAAAGAAATAGCTCATAAACACCTTTTTTTTAAGCTCCTAGAATATTTAATTCCTTACCTAAAGAAATTAGAAATGAAAGTTCATATAGTATTGTTACGACAGAAGGAATCTGGCAACCGAAAGCAAAAAGTTTCAGCCAACGAATAAGAACTTTGGGAGAATTTGGAGAAGAAGAGTGGAGCGTTAACGGTCGTTGTGTTGTAACGGTCGTTGTATTGGAACGGTCGAAGAGGTCGAAAATGGACGGTGAGCTGTTCTGAGACAGTGCGCGTAAGTATCAAGAAGTAACTTGATGTGTTGTGTATACGCGGAAGTATAAAAGTGGGAACTTTTATGGCTAACTTCGAATGTCTACACGGACTGTCTTTTTGTTCGGCTAGTGTGTGAAAAGTTATTAGCACAGGACGAGAATTGGTTTACGAGTGAAGATCTTCGGGTGACCTGGTAAATCAAGTAAAAGGTAGTATTTAGTAAAATACACAGAGCTGATGTTGTGTGCTCACGCAGGAAGATTGATGACTTGTGCATGTTAATAGTTAATTTGTTAATAAGATACTTCATCCATATTTCCTTTGTAACAATTTACCTTGTATTGAATTTGGTTTTGAAATATAGCTTTTAATACTCACGCTCAGTGGCTATCCATTTTTTGAAATCCGCAACATTTGGTGTCAGAAGTGGGATAATTTATTGAATGCCGTTAACTAGAAGTATGGATGAATTAGTAAAGTTGATAAATAGCTTGAAAGTCGATATGGCTACGCAGATGACTGATATGAAAGCCGATATGGCTACACAGATGAATGACATTAAAAGTCAAAATAATGACTTGAAAGCCGATATGGCTAACAAAATAGGTGACCTGGCCGCACAAAATACTGAGATTAAAGGTGATATAGCTGCCCAAAGCGATAAAATAGGTGACTTGAAAGCCGAAATGGCCGCACAAAATACTGAGATGAGAGCTGAAGTGGCTTCTCAAGTTGGTAAGATTATTGATCACTTCAAGGATCATAAAACCGAACTCAATAGACAATGCAATAGTTTAAATGTTGAATTTGTCAGTGAAAAAGATGATCTTGATAGTGTTAAGTTAGATTGTAAACATGGAAAAGAAAAAGAGAAAGGCAACGCATATAAAAATGTGGATCTGCTACTGGAAATCAAGAATCGTAGAGATAGCGCAGATAATGCCTTTGACCACGCAACTACTGGTAATGCATGGCAGAGTGTCTATGTCGCTGGTGACATGTCTAGGAACTGTGAAGAACAATCACACAGATCAGAGAGCTGCGAGACTATACAGTACGCTTTGCACTTCAAAATACCTAGGTATACAAGTCTGGCACGATCTGAAGAGAGATCCACACGAAAGGTATTCTATTCCTCGCTCTCAGCAAAATGCGTCATGGACAATTATCGCAAAGGCAGAGTAACGAGTGGTAATGAAGGGGAACGAAACAGAGTTTACGTTTCGCAGAGTGGTCCGAGTAAAGAAGAGGCGTCCATTCATCATAGATACAAAGTGCCCTTCGTCGTTACCAGGGAAGTCGGAGAGATTTTTCCGAAGCATATAGCCACACTTGAATCGTTTATAGAAAGTGGGGATTTAAGGAAGAGGAATTCCGAAGAATGGCTTAGAAGCATAACAGGTGATGCTAGTAAAAGAGCTTCAGGCAGAGACGGTACTTCAAAGACTAACTTTCTGGATGAAACTAAGCCTCAGAGTTACGATCAGAGAGAAGTAAAGCCCTCAGACAATCTCAACGAAACCATGCTGAATTTCTTTTCTGAACAGTCAATGTGCAGATTTGGACATTATAACCATTTAGATTATAAGGATATAGAAAAGTTTTATCACGACTACAAGAGCTCTAAAGTGGACAATATCATGTTACAGAACTCGTCGCTGATCTCCAGAATGAACAATTTGGCAATCATGACTGATATTTCCCTGGCTAATTACAATGAGAGCTCCAAGAAAGTGAATTCGGAAGAAACAGCAAATATGACCTCCTCGGGTCATGTGTTTTGCTGGAGACCCGAGTGGCGCCATCGGATGGTGGATAAACACAGCACAAGAGGTGTCAGCGACAAAGTGAGTCTTGTCTTGGCTCCTGCACTTGCTGCTTTAGGTCTCAAGGTCCCTATGATCTCCGGTCGTGCTCTCCAATTGACGGGAGATACTCTGGACAAATTGGAATCCATCCCTGGCTTCACAGTCGACTGCACTAAAGATAAAATCGAGCAGATGATGGAAGACGTCGGATGCTGCATCGTAGGACAGACAGAGGAGCTGGTGCCAACAGATAAGGAGATTTACCGCTGCAAGGATCTGACGGCTACCGTAGATAGCGTTCCTCTAAGGAGATGCTCAATTGTGTCCAAAAAGCTGGCTGAAGGAGTGTGCGCTTTGGTTTATGATGTTGAATTCGGAAAAGGAGCTATTGATCTCATCAGTACAGAAGATGTTGCTGATGATTTAGTTAAGAAAATGGTTGCAGCATCACAAGCTCGTGGAATGAAGAGTTTGAGTTGTTCAGCTGTTATCACCAACATGGATTCACCTCTTGAAAACTCTGTTGACAACTCTCTGGAAGTGATGGAAGCTGTTCAGTGTTTCCTTGGTAACGGATCCTTGGAACTGCAAGAGCTCGTCGAAGAGTTAGGAGAACTTCTGCGTTTTGTGAACATTGTGGATAATAGGGTAGATGAAGATTCACGTGTCCGTAAGGTTCTGCATAACGGCAATGCTTTGAACAAGTTTCGTAACATGTTAATAGAACAAGGAGTATCTGAAGATGTTGCAAGCTGGCTATGTGAAGGTAAAACAGAAAAAATATTGCTAGCAGCCCGACACATCACTGATTTCACTTATACAGGAGAAACAGGTAAGGTTGTCGGATTAGAAGCTGCAGTTCTAGCAAGAGTATGGAAGGAGGAGATGGACCGAAGCGCTAAAAAGAATTATGGAGCTGATATTATATTTGTGAAGCACCTTGGGGATCAAATTGAATCAGGTGAAATATGGCTGAAGGTTCATCACGACAGTTCTGAATTAAGTGAAAGTCAACTGACAAAAGGGTCAGATTGCAGGATGAAAATTCTCCCTAGATTTTATGTCACTAATGACTTTCATTCCTTATTACTGTTGATAGAAGTAAAAATCCAAAGAAGAAAACTTTCGACAAAGAAGAAAACTTTTTACAGGTTTTGCACGAAAACTCTTAGTCGATTCTTCTCCCTGCAGAGACATAAACGTGTTCACAAGGGCTATAGGCCTTACACGTATTATGTTTGTGGACGAGGCTTCAGTCAGAAAAGAAATCTACGTCATAATGAGATTCGCTTTCATTTTGACACAGACGTGGTATATCGCATTCGTCGACGTCCAGCTACAAAGTGCAAGGTGTTTCACGTGGATCGTTTGACCCCGTTTCATCGAAGAACTGAAGAAACTTTGGAATCCAGAATTGTTCGGGACGAACAAGACCTAGGAAGGGGGCAGTGTTACGACAGAAGGAATCTGGCAACCGAAAGCAAAAAGTTTCAGCCAACGAATAAGAACTTTGGGAGAATTTGGAGAAGAAGAGTGGAGCGTTAACGGTCGTTGTGTTGTAACGGTCGTTGTATTGGAACGGTCGAAGAGTTCGAAAATGGACGGTGAGCTGTTCTGAGACAGTGCGCGTAAGTATCAAGAAGTAACTTGATGTGTTGTGTATACGCGGAAGGATAAAAGTGGGATCTTTTATCGTTAAGTATCAAGAAGTAACTTGATGTGTTGTGTATACGCGGAAGTATAAAAGTGGGAACTTTTATGGCTAACTTCGAATGTCTACACGGACTGTCTTTTTGTTCGGCTAGTGTGTGAAAAGTTATTAGCACAGGACGAGAATTGGTTTACGAGTGAAGATCTTCGGGTGACCTGGTAAATCAAGTAAAAGGTAGTATTTAGTAAAATACACAGAGCTGATGTTGTGTGCTCACGCAGGAAGATTGATGACTTGTGCATGTTAATAGTTAATTTGTTAATAAGATACTTCATCCATATTTCCTTTGTAACAATTTACCTTGTATTGAATTTGGTTTTGAAATATAGCTTTTAATACTCACGCTCAGTGGCTATCCATTTTTGTGATCTGCAACAGTATTTTTAAATTGAAAGTGAAAAATATTATTTTTACTTCTTCAAACATTGATTATTACTTTAAAGTTATACAATAATATTCTGTTTTTAGCATAATAAAACATATTTTTTGTCACTAAAGACATTTCTCTGAATGTAATAATTCATTTTGGCATTCTAAATGAGCAAATTGCTCAAAGGTCTGCTAATATGTAACTTATATTTATTTATTTTGTTTACATTTTATTCTTTTTTGATTTGCGGTAATATTGTTTTCTGTTTGTATATACAAGTCCTTGTATTGTATTGTTATTTTGTTCTTATTAAATTATTGAAATTAAAAAAAAGAAGGAAGGAAGAGAAAAAAAGAGGAACGATATAGGCAGGTAGATTGGAAAGGGAAGAAAGAGAAAAAAGGAAAGAGAAAGGGGGAAAAGAATGGAAAGGGAAGAAAGTAGGGGAAAGAGATATAGAAGGAATTATATTCGAAAGGGAAGAAAGAGGAAGTAGATAGAGAAGAAAGGTAAAAAAAAGAAGAGATGGGAAACAGATGATTGACTGGAAAAATGGAACATACAAAATTAGCTCTGGAAGAAAAGAGACTGAACATAATCGAAGAGAACAGGATGCTAGAAAAGGAAATGGAAGCCAAGAAATTAGCTTTGCAAGAGAAACAATATGCAAGTAGTTTAGAAAGTAATATAAGAGTGAATTATAATAGTGATAAGTAGGGTATACATGTAAAGGTTAGTAAAGATAGTTTCAAGAGAAATAAAATATTAGTTCTGTAAGTCATTGTCATTATAATGGAATAAATAAGTTCCGAACGTTAAATGCAATTATGCAGGATGAAATAACAGGATCTCTGGAAATGAGAACAATTTAGTCATCGTTAGGTAATACGAGTGATGAAAGAAAGTGCTTTTAAAAGTGGTAAGAAGTTATTATGGTGAAAATTTCTATACGCGGCGGTAAGTTCAATAAATCTAAAGGTGAAAAGACAAAGGTATTTGATAATACAGTAAACATTGCTAAGATCCATTCAATCAGAAAAATCAGAATGTGGTAATGCGCAAACTGGAAGAGAAGATGATGACAAGGTTATATCAGACTTTGGTAAATGCCAGAAGGTTCGAAAGACTGATATTGGTGGTAATAAGGTTTCTGGTGAAATCAACTATATGCCTAATACAGGTGAAGTGATTAGTAGGCGTGAAACTAACTGGGAGAATGCTAGTAATTTTCCGTTATGGATTTTTTCAAGTCGACACCATAGTTCTGGATGATAATGTTTCAGGATTTATTAAGGAAAATATTTCTGTAGGTGATAGGTGTGCAATATTGTGTTATACATCTGATAAGCAAAGATATGATATTAAGTAAGAATAATAAGATCAGAGATTGAGAAAAAACGTGTAAAGGTATAATTGAGAGCAAGCTATAAAATCGTGTAGATAATGATGAAATTAAATGGAAGGGAGATAAAAATAAGACAGATTTAAATAAATATTTACCTGATAAAGTCGAATTTTTTTCAGAATAATTAACGAGTATGATAAAAGTAATTGTGAGGAGAGTACAAATTAATATAGGAGAAAGTACAGGCGTACATACACTGAGATGCAGTTTATTAGGTACAACTGCCCAGTGGCGTGTTTTGTCTCCTTTGTCCTTCAGAACAGCTCGAATTCTTCGGGGCATGGAACCTACAAGATGCTGGATGCGTTGTGCACGAATGTTGTACCATGCGGAAATGATTGTGTCACGCAGTTGCTTGCAAATTGGATAGCGGCATAGTCTCGCTGAGAACATCCCCCACCATCTCATCCCAAAGATGGTCGATATGGTTTAGATCTGGGGACTGTGCAGCCAATGAAGCAAGGAAAACTCTTCGGCATGTTCCTGGACTCATTCGGTGACAATGCATGCGTTGTGAACAGGTGCATTATGATGCTGAACATGTCCTTCCGAGTGAGGATAAAATGCAGCCATGATGGGATGAACTTGGTGAGCAATGATGTTCGAATGTAATATGGCGTTCAGATATCCTTCGATGGGTATCAGGAGGCCTAATGTGTGCCAGGAAAACATTCCCAACACCATCACACCGCCGCCACTACCGGCCTGTACTCTTGACACCAGACAAGATGACTCCATGACCTCATGTTGCTTGTTACAAATTCTGATCCTTCCATAAGCATGATGCAAAATTATTCGTCCGACCGGCTACCTTTTTCCATTTCTCTCAATGGTCCAGTGTCAATGCTCCTGCACCCACTGGAGACGCGTTTTCATGTTCTTCGCAGACAGCATTGGCAATCAACATGGTCAGCGGCTGTTGTACATAGCCCATTCACGACAAAGTACGAACGTGGTGCATTCAGAGATGACCTTTTGCACACCAATGTTTAATTCTGTTGTGATTTGGCTGGTTGTAGCCCATCTGTTTGCTTACACGATTTTCGCTAGTTTCCTTTGACCCCTCTGATCCAGAAGTTGTTTTCGTCCACAGGATCGCTGATCACTGGTAGTTTTTTGCTTTTCGCACCATTCTGTAAACCCTTGAACCGGTTGTGCATGAAAAGCCCAGGAGGGCGGCCGTTTGGGAGATGCTAGAACCGGCACGCCTAGCACCAACGATCATGCCACGTTCTACGTCGCCTAGGTCACTCGTTTTGCATATTCTGATGCTCAATCCAACTCTAACTGATGCTCGAAGAGTTGGTCTGCCTGATTTATATCATACACCGCGATCACGTGAATTAACCATTTTTGTGACGAGGGGTGGTGTACCTGATAAACTGCTATCTCAGTGTATAATAATGATGACATTTGTTGTGAAAACAATAACTTGATAATGTAGAAATGATAACCAAAACTTAGGTATTATGTATATAAAGGATAAAGATGGTTTTGAAACTAAAGTTGAGTTTCTAATGGAAGATTTAAGTAGATCAGTAGATAAGACTCATTTTCAGATAAAAACTTTGTATAAAAACTAAATTTAAAAATAGAATTACAGAGCTTGACTATGGTGAGGTAAAGAATCAGTGTCAAATAGAGAAGGTAACCTATCCAGATGGAGAGTGTAATTTCCAGATAGGTGATAAATGTAAACCTGATAAAGCAATAAATTCCAATTAGAAAAATTGTCTTAATCTGATGTTAAGAATAATTATGCTGTAGAAAATATAATTAATGTTAGAGTAGAGAGTAATGTTTGCATAGAAAATGTAGGTGGATCGAAAATGGTAGATAAAAATCGTGAAATTTGTAGCCCTAACTCTGAAGTTACGGATACTGCATGGGTATTAGGTCAACTTAACGCAGTAGAAATTAGGCAAATAATGAAAGATAAGTGCATAACTGAGAATTAATTAAAATCGGAAATGTAAATGTCAGGGAAATAGATTGTAAGTAAAAGGACGAGATTTAAAACGGGAGATTGAAAATAGAAATGATAAGGGTTAGGTTGTTCTACCTTTGAGCCGCACTTTTTTGCACACCATGGGCTAAATGGCCAGGTCACAAGAACCCTGAAGGCTCAGAGAAGGTTGAGGGAGGGGACTCACTGGAACAGCTGTTGGAGACAGATGGTAGTCTCCTGTTATGGCCATCCAGCGTGTTCTTTAATGTGTACGCGGTTGCTCTCCCGCACACGGAGCCACGGCTTAACGTCCCATCTGATGGACGGCGCCTTTCCAAATCCATCGGTGTTCCCTACTGACCGTGGACAAAGCGGGAAGTGATAAGGAAAAACGATAATGGAGGTAGACGCGAGCTTTGTAGATAGAAATAATCTTTAGGAATTGCATTCTGCAATTAATGATAAAGAGAAATTATGAGAAGCTGAATTAATTACAAGTGAAGATATGAAAAAAGGAAAGATGAAATTTTGTCTTAATGTCAGAAGTGATGCAAACATGAGAAGAGAGATATTTAGCCAAAATGCTAATCGAGGAGAGAAAGGTGTAAATAAATGTGCAGACAAAATCGCATTTTCTCAGTTGAATGATAAATGTGAAGTTAAGCAGGTAATTTTTATGAAAAGAAATAAATTAATGGAATTGAAGTGGTAATGGAAAAGAAGTTTGGGGTGAAATAGAAAGTGGATGTTGAGTTAATAATTCTATTTACGGAAGTGAAGTAACAATAAATAAGAAATAGAAGGAGGTTCTGATATTCAGGCGCTGAATGGAATAAAATCTACTAAATGTGGAAAAGTGAACAGAAGACCTAAGGGGTCATTAACGTTTAATGAAGATAGAGTACTGAAAGAACTATATCTTTATACTAAATTAATTGTTGGTAAGCCTAAGAATAATGAAGAGGTGGAGAAGTTTAGAGCAGGAAAAAACAATGGCACTTTGTGTAAAAAGAATGTTTCAAATGACTGAAACTTAATGGAAAATAATGGTATGATTCGTATAAGATTGAGGGAAATGCTTGGGTCTAATATCAGATTCATTAGGTAATTCATTAAGTGGTAAAAGTTATTATGGTGAAAATTACTATTCGCCTAAGTCAGCAGGAGGGAGGGGGGACAGAGGTTGTTGACATACATTGTAACTTCGATTAACCGACCCTTAGATTATCCGATTATTTAATCGGTCAAAGTCTGTTGGTTATCGAATTTTGCATAGATACGCCCCTCCCCCTCAAGATAGTGTTTAAAACTTCTCAGATGAAAATATATTATGGTTACTAAATCTTCCAATTATACGATAAATCTTTTCAGCAAAATTTTAAATAACATATCCCACGGCAGAGTGGTTAGTGCACTTGGTTACTGATCTAAGGGACCTGGGTTGGAGCCCCTGGTAAGGCATGGATGTATGTATCATTTTTTTGCTGAGGGCCTGCCATCCTCTCAGACCTTCTACTACGGCATATAAACTGACAGGCTCCTGTCAGACCTCTGTGGCAAGCACTGCTTGAGTGGTATTCATTTTATTTATTTATTTACTTCTGTAATGGTGCTCTGCTTCTGTTTTCGTGATTACATACTTACATACATACAAAATCCTCTTACAGCTACGGATTATGGAGATCCTACCAAACTGTGAAATTTTCCTCTCCAGACGTGTCTGTCCTGAGCTACAGCTACCGCATTTGGTCACTGTAGGCCAATTCTAGCAAGGTCCTCTTTTACGTTGTCTGCCCATCGCATCCTAGGTCTTCCCCTTTCTCTGAAACCCTTAGGCACACTGTTCATAATCCTGTTTGCCAATCTACAGCTATGTATATGGAAAACATGGCCAAACTAATGGAGTTTCTCTCTGTACAAAATGTTGCTCAAAGATGATTGATGAAGCCTTCATCTAACCTCATCATTACTTAGAAAATCAAACTACCTAATACCCAAGATGCTGCGTAAGCATCTAGAATCAAAGGCATCAAATTTTCTGTTATCTTGTTTACAAAGGGTCCATGTTTCCCTACCATAACTATTAACCTTAGAAAGAACCAAAGTATTAAAGAGCCTAATTTTAGTCTTTAGGTGTTTACGCCTATTTCTCCACACTATCCATAGATTCTTAAAAATCCCAGCTGCAATTCCTATTCTTCTATTTACCTCATGCCGCACATCACCAGTATCTCTTATATAGCACCCAAGATAATTAAACTGACACACGTGCTATAGAGTGCAAACATTCAGATTAACTGAATCACATCCTGCCTTGCCAATTTTCATCAATTTAGTTTACTCTCTGTTTATCACCAAGCTTACTCTACTACCAGTCTCATCAACAGCTCGAAAGAAAGAGTTAATCTCATCAACATCATTTGCCAAAAGGGCTAAATAATGTATATTATCTAAATCAGAAATTTTCGAAATCTCCAGACCATTTAAGGTCAAATTTTTTTGTTTGAAGAAAAGAATTTCGCATAACATAATCAATAATCAAACTAGAGAGATAAGGGAGCAAAATGCATCCATGTCTAACTCCACTAGCAATGCTAAACCAATCGCTACAAACCTTACCAACTCTCACACACGACTCAGTGTTATTATAGAGAGTTTTCATTAGACTAATTTATCAGGTATTCCATATGATCTAACAATCAACCACAAATTATGTCGATCAACATAGTCAAAACTTTTGGAAATCTATAAAGCTGGTAACCACAGGTTTCTGAAACTAAACATTTTTCAAGAATCCGCCTAAGTGAAAATATTTGATCAATACATCCCCTACCACTTTCAAAACCACATTGTTCATCACGCAGTTGCCCATCAACCAAATCCTTAATTCTATTAAGTCTAATCATGCAAATAATTTTACCTGAAAGAGAAAGTAAACTAATTCCCCTATAATTATTGCAAGAACTACCATCACGTTTTTTAAAAATAGGGATAATAATAGCTCTTGTAAAATCCTTGGGAACACCTTTATCATAAAAAAAATTCAAAATATCAGTCAGGCATGTGAAAACGCAAGTTTCGTTTCAGTGGTGATTTCACCCACCCCAGGGAATTTATGCAGTCTTAATTTAGAGATAGCCGAAACGACTTCAGAATGTTATATACGGCCAATATTAAAACTAGTAATGCATCTATCCTCATTACAAACAATGGGAGTAGAATAATCTCATTGTTTAGAACAATTCTGAAATGCCCAGCCCACCTAACCATCACAGAATCCCTACCTTCAACCACCTTACCATGTTAATCCCTCAATCCCTGTGTACCTGTCTGTTTCTTCCCACATAAGACATTAACTATCTGGTACAATCCCCTGCTGTTGTGTTATCTAACTGCTTCCCCTGCTTTATCAGCTAAGTTATCAAGACAAAGATTCTTATCAGTTGTTTAAAAAAAAATACCCCCTCAAACAGCCGCTTGCCACAGAGGTCTGACAGGAGCCTGTCAGTATATATGCCACAGTAGAAGGTCTGAGAGGATGGCAGGATCTCAGCAGAAAAATGACACATACATCCATGTCTTACCCGGGACTCGAACCCAGGTCCCTTAGATCATTAGCCAGGGATCATAGCTAACCACTCGGCCATGGGACGGCTCTATCAGTTGTTAACTGATCATTTACACGTCTGTTAGGACTAGTAGGGTGTTGATTCATATTAATCCTGCACTTCCTTCTTTCAGAAATAAGTTCCATGGCCTTATCTCTCAAAAAAAGTTTGTTTCCTCTGTTTCCTTTTACCCAAAAGAGTACTGTTGGTTTCAAGAAAAGCATGCTTAATCTGATCACCTTTTTTCTCAAATTCAGCAGTAAGTAAACCACGATTTTCATAATACTATCGTGGTATGCTTTGGCATCCTATTCCTGTGCAACCCATCAGGTGAAGGCCATGGGAACTTCATCAGGTGAAACCGTGAAACCCATATGAATGTCCCGGTGTTTGCAGTATGTGTTCGTAATTCACAAACTGTTAAGTTTACTTACCTGTAGGAAACATTTCCCATTGCTATTCGAACTACAAAGACCGAAGGGACCTTAAAACTCCTGCTCAAAAGTCAGAATCAATACCAACTCTTTAGCATTGAAGTCACCTAGCAGAAAAGAAATATCTCCTTCACAGAATTCAAAATATACGGAAGCTGTATGTAAAACTTAATATTCTCGTTCTCATCGGAGTTCTCGGTGAAGGCATAATAACAGATGGTCTATTACTTTTGTTTTAAATTTTTGCGGTAAGAAATCTTTCATTAATGCAGTCATATTCTAGAAGAACATCACTGGCATGACTGCTGAGAAGAAGACCTACACCTTGGAGATGCGTTCCATCCTCCCTCTTTGAGAAGAGATATTAAAAATTATTTTTAAGTATCTGACCTTTACCTGTCCATCTGTCCCTTGCAAGTCTAGCATAGTTAGGTTATAATGCTGGAATTCCTGCGTGACGACATCAAGAGAATAATCTTTATGTAACTAATATACAGAGAGAAAATGATTAGTAGGATTTTTAAAGAAACTAAGTTTATTGAGATAGGTAGGGCCAACAATATCAAACAGCCCCCTGATTGAAGGCATGGGGCAAAGAAATGTTCCCACTGCTACAGGCTGAAGTCACCGATGCTGGTAGGAACTTCAGACACTATCTTTTCAAGTTGACCTTTTCAAGAGCCATATGAGCTGCTTGAGACACATTACACCCATTTAGGATTGACGATGCCCAACTAGCTAAGTGAGGTTCAGGTACTTGCGATGGCCTCTGTTCAGAATTATCCACCAACTGATATAAGGATCTGGTTGCCATGCAATTGAGTGATGAGCAATGTGGATTCAGAAGTGGTAGGGGATGTGTGGATCAGATATTTTTACTTAGGCAGATTCTTGAGAAATGTTTAAAGTTTCAGAAACCTTTGGTTGCTAGCTTTGTTATTTTCAAAAAGGCTTTCGACTCTGTTGATCGTCATAATTTGTGGTTGATTGTGAGATCATATGGTATACCTGACAAGTTACTTAACATAATGAAAGCTCTCTATAATAACACTGAGTCGTGTGTGAGAGTTGGTAAGGCTTGTAGCAATTGGTTTAGCATTACTTCTGGTGTTCGACAAGGGTGCATTTTGTCTCCTTTTCTCTTTAGCTTCGTTATTGATTATGTTATGTGAAATTCACCTCAAGGGAAAGATTTTGGCCTTAAATGGACTGGAGATACGAAAATTTCTGATTTAGATTATGCTGATGATTTAGCCCTTTTGGCAAATGATGTTGATGAGATGAACGTTTTCATTCGAGTTGTTGATGAGACTGGTAGTAGAGTAGGTTTGGTTATAAACAGAGAGAAAACTAAAGTGATAAATATTGGTCAGGCAGGCTGGGATTCAGTTAATCTGAATGGTTGCAGTCTTGAGCAGGTGTCACAGTTTAATTATCTTGATAGCTATGTAACAGATAATGGTGATGTGAGGCATGAGATTAACAGGCGAATAGGGATTGCTGCCAGGACTTTTAAGAATCTATGGAGAGTGTGGAGAAATACACGTATACACCTAAAGACTAAAATTAGACTGTATAACAGTTTGGTTCTTTCTAGGGTTAGTTATGGTAGTGAAACTTGGACAATTTGTAAACAAGATAACAGGAAACTAGATGCTTTTGATTCCAGATGCTTACGCAGTATCTTGGGCATTAGGTGGTTCAACTTTGTAACTAATGATGAGGTTAGGCAAAGGAGTCTGCAACCTTCTTTAAGCAGCATATTTTGCAGAGAGAGACTCTGCTGGTTTGGCCATGTTGCCCGTAGGGATAATTATAGATTTGCGAATAGGGTCATGATCAGTGTGCCTAAAGGCCTCAGAAAGAAGGAGAGACGTAGGATGCGGTGGACACACCATGTCAAACAGGACCTTATTAGAATTGGAGTGCAGTGGCCAGATGCAGCAGATGTTGCTCAGGACAGATTTGTTAGGAGAACCAAATTGCACGGTCTGGTTAGACCTCCATAGCTCATGACTGCTTGAGGATGATGATGATGATGATGTTGTCTTTCTGGTTAGGTCTCGCCTTCTTTTCTTATCTATGGTTTATCATGCTGCTAAGCGTATGCCAAATCTTTGTGGCAAGCAGATGCTTGAAGGGTAATTTAGTTTGTTTTTTTTACCCTATAAAAATCAACTGTTCCTTAGTAAGAGTATGAAAGCAATTTCACATATGTATAGATGAACTTTTTATTCTTAGATTCTGATTAAAGAAACTGGAGAATATATTCTTACATCGTAGATTTAAATTAAAGTCTTCGACCATATGCATTAATCCAGTTGGCAGTCTTTTTTGGTATCCATGATATTGGCCTGCAGGCCTAAGGTCTCGATGATTTTGGCCAGGACACTGAGAGTTTGACATCCTTGAATCTTAGGGCTTAAGTTACACAGAGCATAAGGAGTGTCGATGGTTCAGGTCCTGAGTCTCGAGGGACTCTTTTTCAAGGGATTAAATATATTGCTACAGTGTATTTATCTTTATATCAGTGACGGCTGGTGACTAAAATTTTGATGGGTCATTTTGACTACTACAGACAGGGCCTGGACGTAGGAAAAAAATTGGAAAATGTGTAATATCGAATTGAACCGAATAGGACAGAAAAGTTTCATAATGCATATAATCTTTTTATTCCGGGTATTCGCAAAACACATTATGTAACAAAATGTTTTAGGAAAAAAAATTCGAAAGTTGTTCTTTGTACTTCAATTTAATATTTTTGTGTCCCCACTGCAATATTTATCTATATATGTGCATTTTTCCTCTCCGTTTTAATGGTTTTTAAAAACCTATTTATGAAAATTGTGTCTAATACTGCATATAGATTTTTTAATTTTTTTATTCCGTTCTGATTTTAAATTTATATTTATTATTTTAAAATCAATTATTTTTCATAAATTATCACTTGAACAGTTGTTTATCTTGGTAATATTAAGTTTTCAATAATAATTATATATTACATTATTTCAATAATTGTATAAATATATATATATATATACATTATTTCAATAATCCAATAATTATTCATCTGATCCTCATTTGATCACCTGATCATTATCTCACCTGATGATGATAATGTTAATTTATTTTACCACGAATTGTAAAACAGTGATATAGTTATAAAATGAATTTTAAAAAAATAATATAAAAAAGCTATAATAACAGCTGCTTGGATCGAAGTGGAGACCTTTAAGTAGGAAGTCCATAAAGAAAAAAAAATACATTTTTGCTGACTGAGCTATGTATTTCTGGCAGAATATTATGTTAAAATACATTATTAGCATTCTCTTGTGGGCTAAATGTTCATTAATTTTATATTTCCCTACATAATGTTGTTCTTAAATCCTTCATACATAAGTATCCTTCCTTGGCAAAATGAAAAGTTGGCAACCCAGTTCAAACACATCTGTGAAGAACAGTGAAGGTTTGTTGAGCCTGCTATAGTCAAATGAAGATTTGAACTAAGTAACATATTCAATTTTTGGTTGCTTTGGTAAAATCATCCAATTAAGTGTCATCAGCCACTACAAAATAGTGACCTGGCTCCTGCAACTGTTGTATTTCAGTGCATGCGTATTTGTGTCATTAGCTATAATCTTCCTCGATGGCTATAAAAGATAATACTAAGATTCTGGATGGTGGCCATAATGTTAAAATTCGTGTTATGTTCGTCTAAAGCAACCGAAGTAGCCCTGATTGACAGGGGTGGGTTGGTTAAGTCGTTAGCGTGCCAGGTTAGCAATCTGCAGTTTCCAGGTAGGGGCATAGCTATAGGCGGATGAGGGTGACAGGCTTCCTCCAAAGCAGGGGTGTAGCGGTGGCGTAGTGAAGGACTATGTTTGTGGGGATGGGGGTTAGAATTCAAAAATTTTCCAACTCGAAATTCAAATTTTGCCAACTGAGCAAACATACCAGTTTTTCCCTCCGTGGGTGGGGAGGAGGTGTTAGCCAATTTTCACAAAGCGCCTGCATTTTGCCAACTAACCGTAATTTGACATTTAGCTTCCAATTTTGCCAACTTGCCATTATTATTTCAAAGACATAATTCCAATATTTACATCTCGTCTCTCGTCTGAATTATAGCGAGTCAGTGTGAATTTTCCCTTCATTTTCCCAATCCTTACATCTCTCCTAAATTTGCAAATTCACTTCAAACTTTTCAAACTCTCAAAGATTTTTCCAAGTTTACTCGATTTCGGTCAACTATCCTGAATTTCACAAACCCAATCCCAATTATCGCAACTCGCCCATATTTTCCAAGTGGATTCGAATTTTGCCAACTGCCCTTCATTTTGTTAAGTTTCCACAATTTGTCCAAAACTCCGTAATTTCACAAAACAAATCTCAATTTTCACAACTCACCTATATTTTACCAAGTGGATTCTAATTTTGCCAGCTACTGTAGATTTTGCCAACTCGCCATAATTTTACAGAAAAAAATCGCAATTTTTACATCTTCTCTGAATTGGCTAAGTCATTTCGAATTTTATCAACTCTCCTTAATTGCACAAGAAAGGCACAATTTTCACAACTCCCCTGTATTTTACCAAGTGGCTTTGAATTTTGCCAAGAGTTCTTGGTTTTTCCAACTCTCCTTAATTTCACAAAACCAATCCCAATTTTTACAACTCACCTGTACTTTACTAAGTGGTTTCCAGTTTTGCTAACTTCCCTACATTTTGCCAAGTTTTCTCGATTTTGTCAACTCTCCTTAATTTCACACAAACAATCCCAATTTTCACAAATCGCCCGTATTTTACCAACTGGATTCGAATTTTGCCAGCTACTGTAGATTTTGCCATCTCGCCACAATTTCACAGAAAAAAAATCTCAATTTTACGTTACACCTGATTCCGGCAAATCACTCTGAATTTTGCCAGCTCCCCCAAGATTTGCCAACTCTCCTAGATATTGCAAAGTTGCCTCGATTTTGCCAACACGCCATAATTTTACAGAAAAAAGATTGCAATTTTTACATCTCACCTGAATTTTGTCAACGCTCCATGATTTTGCCAAGTCACTTCGAATTTTTCCAACTGCCTCTAGATTTTTCCAACTCCCTAAGTTTTGCTAACTCTCCTAGATTTTGCCAACTCGCCATAATTTTACAGAAAAAAATCCAAATTTTCACATCTCACCAGAATTTTGCTAACTCTCCACGATTTTACCAAGTCTATCCGAATTTTGCCAACTGTCACTAGATTTTGCCAACTCCCTACGTTTTGTCAACTCGCCATAATTTTACAGAAAAAAATCATAATTTTACATCTCACCGTAATTTTTGCCAACTCCCAACGATTTTGCCAAGTCACTCCGAATTTTGCCAACTCCCTAAGATTTTGCCAAGTTGTCCCGATTTTGCCAACTCACTTGTATTTTATTAAGTGGCTTCGAATTTTACCAAGTGCTCTAAATTTTACCGTATCTCCATTTTGCAAACTGCCTTACATTTGCCAAGTCATCATCATCATCATCCTCAAGCAGCCATGGGCTACGGAGGTCCAAACAGACCGTGCAATTTAGTTCTCCAAGCAAGTCTATCCTGAGCTACATCTACTGCATCTGGCCACTGCACACCAATTCTAACAAGGTCCTGTTTGACATTGTCTGCCCACCACATCCTAGGTCTCCCCTTCTTTCTGAGGCCTTTAGGCACACTGTTCATAACCCTATTCGCCAATCTATAATTATTCCTACGGGCAACATGGCCAAACCAACGGAGTCTCTCTCTGCACAATATGCTGCTTAAAGGAGGTTGCAAACTCCTTTGCCTAACCTCATCATTAGTTACAAAGTTGAACCACCTAATGCCCAAGATACTGCGTAAGCATCTGGAATCAAAAGCATCTAGTTTCCTGTTATCTTGTTTACAGTGTCCAAGTTTCACTACCATAACTAACCGTAGAAAGAACCAAACTATTATACAGTCTAATTTTAGTCTTTAGGTGTATACGCCTATTTCTCCATACTCTCCATAGATTCTTAAAAGTCCTGGCAGCAATCCCTATTTGTCTGTTAATCTCATGCCGCACATTACCATTATCTGTTACATAGCTCCCAACAAAATTAAAGTGTGACACCTGCTCAAGACTGCAACCATTCCGAGTAACTGAATCACAGCCTGCCTGACCAAATTTCATCACTTTAGTTTTCTCTCTGTTTATAATCATACCTACTCTACTACCAGTTTCATCAACAGCTCGAATGAAAGAGTTCATCTCATCAACGTCATTTGCCAAAAGGGCTAAATCATCAGCATAATCTAAATCAGAAATTTTCATATCTCCAGTCCATTTAAGGCCAAAATCTTTCCCTTGAAGTGAATTTCGCATAACATAATCAATAATCAAGTTAAAGAGAAAAGGAGACAAAATGCACCCTTGTCGAACACCAGAAGTAATGCTAAACCAATTGTACAAGCCTTACCAACTCTCACACACGACTCAGGGTTGTTATAGAGAGCTTTCATTAGGTTAAGTAACTTGTCAGGTATACCATATGATCTTACAATCAACCACAAATTATGACGATCAACAGAGACGAAATCCTTTTTGAAATCAACGAAGCTAGCAACCAAAGGTTTCAGACACTCTAAACATTTTTCAAGAATCTGCCTAAGTGAAAATATCTGATCCACATATCCCCTACCACTTCTGAATCCACATTGCTCATCACGCAATTGACTCTCAACCAGATTCTTAATTCTATAAAGCACAATCATGGAAAGAACTTTACCTGGAACAGAAAGTAGGCTGATACCCCTATAATTATCACAAGAACTGCGATCACTTTTTTTGAAAATAGGGATAACAATAGCTCTGGTAAAATCCTTAGGAACCATGCCTTTATCATAAAAGATATTCAGAATTTCCATAATCAAATGGTAACCGAAACATTCCCAGCTCTAAGCATTTCCGTAGTAATTTTATCTACCCCTGGGGATTTAGGAAGTTTAAGTTTAGAAACAGCCAAAATAACTTCAGATTGTGTTATAGGGCCAACATTAAAGCCACCAATGCATCTATCATCATTGCAAACAATGGGAATAGAACTAACCGCATTGTTTAGAATATCACTGAAATGCTCAGCCCACCTAGCCATGACAGAATACTCACCTTCTATAACCTTACTTTGTTTATCCTTCAATTCCTGTATACCTGTTCGTTTTCTACCACATAAAACATTAACTGTCTGGTACAGCTCTCTGCTGTTGTGCTGTCTAACTGCTTCCTCGGCTTTGTCAGCCAAGCCATCAAGCCAAAGATTCTTATCAGCAGCTAACTGATCGTTTACACGTTTATAAAGTTCTCTGTAATGCTTTCTATTAGGACTAGTAGGGTATTGATTAAGGACATTCCGGCAGTTCTTTCTTTCCAAAATCAGCTCATGTGCCTTATCACTGAGATAATTGTGTCCCTTCTGCTCCTTTTTTCTTAAAAGAGTACTGTTGGTGTTGAAAAAAGCCTGTTTAAAATGATCCCATTCTTACTCAACTTCAGTAGTAAGCATACCATGACTGTCATAATGACTAAGTAACCTGTCATGGTAAGCTTTGGCTATAACTGGATCTTTCAGTGCTTCAGTATTAAAAGTAAATTTTTACCCCTAGCACAACAGTTTTTAAGTTTAAGTTGCAAGACACTTTTAACAAGGTAATGGTCAGATCCAATTTCATCTCCCCTATATGACCTGGTATTCCTAACAGAACTAGCCGATTTGTTGTTAATTAATATATAATGAATCATATTCTTATGCAGCCCATCGGGTGAAACCCATGTGAACTTATGTATGTCGCAGTGTTTGTAATAAGTGTTAGTTATTCTGAATCCATTGAGTTTACTTACCTGTAGGAGACGTTGCCCATTGCCATTGCAGCTACCAATACCAAAAGTGCGTATTACTCCTCCCCAAAGGTCAGAGTCAGTACCAACTGTGGCATTGAAGTCACCAAGAACAAGGGTAATATCTCCTTTCTTGACAGAATTCAAAATACCGTGAAGTTGTCCATAAAACCTATCCTTCTCATCCTCATCGACATCCTCAGTGGGGGCATAAGTAGATTTTGACAAATCCTCTTAATTTTCCAAAAAAAAAAAATTACAAATTTTCACAACTCACCTAGATTTTACGAAGTCGCTTCGAATTTTGGCAACTCCGAGTTAGTTTGGGGGAAGCCTACCCCCATCCCCTCATGGCTACGCCCCTGCTCCAAAGTAAATTGGAGTTGGCAAAATTCAAAGCGATGTAATAAAATCCAAGTAATTTTTGAAAATTGGGATTTTTTTTTTGCAAAATTAAGGAAAGTTGTCAAAATCTGGCCAATTTGGCAAAATCTATGCAAATAGGCAAAATTCAAAGTCACTTGTTACAATAGAGGTGAACTGTGCAAATTGGGATTGTTTTGGTGAAATTAGAGTGAGTTGGCAAAATCTTGGGAGGTTGACAAATTCGAAGTGACTTGCTAAAATTCAGGTGAGATGTAAAAATTGGAATATTTCGTTGTAAAATTAAAGCTGGTTTGCAAAATCAAGGGAACTTGGCAAAATCCAGGGAAGTGGCAAAATTCGAAGCCATTTGGCAAAAAAAGTTAGTTGTGAAAATTGTGATTGTTTTTTGAAATTAAGGATGAGTTGACAAAATCGAGGCAACTTGGGAAAATCGAGACAACATGGCAATATTCGAAGTTACTTGATAAAATTCAGGTGTAAATATAAAAATTGGGAATTTTATTATTTAAAAATATGACAAGTTTGCAAAATCAAAGGAACTTGACAAAAACGGAGCAACTTGGCAAAATCTAGGGAAGTTGGCAAAATTCGAAGCCACTTGATGAAATACAGGTGAGTCGTGAAAATTGGGATTGTCTTTGCGAAATTAAGGAGAGTTGGCAAAAGTGACACAACTTGCAAAATCTTGGGAAATTGGCAAAATTTGAAGTGACTGCTAAAACACAGGTGAGATGTTAAAATTGGGAATTATTTTGGAAAATTATGGCGAAATCGAGGCAACTTAGCAAAATCTTGGGGAGTTGCCTTCCCCCACTCTACCGCGGAACAGACACTTACCTGACAGAGATGTAATTAAATTTATGTAAAGTCTAATTTTCTCAGTTGGCCAAATTTGATTTTCGAGTTGGAAATTTTTCCTTCTCTCTCCACCCCCTCCCCCAAATATCTTCGCTAAGTAATTATATTCGAGTCCTGTCCGTCCCAGCATTCCCCCCTCCCCGAATAGGAGCCACCTTGTCGAGGTGGTGGTGGTGGTGGGATGCTTGAGGGCTTGAATGTAGTTGAAGACGTTGCTGACCGAAGTGGAAGTGGTCAGACAGACTAAGATGGACGGGCTCGACTAAGAGCTCCTGTCAAGGGAGCCGAGGCAACTTGGATTGTATATCCGTGTTTGTGGCGATCCGGGACACAGATTAAATTTAGGTTTTGACCGACTTCTATAGTACTGTTCGCAATAGGTAGTCGAGGGGTGAGCTGCATCTATATGGTACTGTCTTGCCCTGACCGTAGTTAGTGGAGATTTTGGCATTATCCTTATAGATGAAGTGCAGTGCTTGAATTGTGGAGCATCTTGGTTTTGTCATTCAATTAATTTCCTGTCCCAGCATTGAGATTTATCTCCTAAAAGATATTATGCTAATTTAGATATGTCAAATAATGAATACTGCACTAGTGCTCAAAATTAAAGGATAATCGACAAAAACGTATGTAGCTGACGATATATGTAAAAGGATACACTGGAATTGGGCGAACATTGAAAATACGCTACGCGGAAAATTGTCCTTCATTTACAGTTACTGCACGTAAACCGGAATATTTAAATCAGGAATGAGTTTAAAAGGCACTCGAGGCTACTGGCAGCTTGTAGCTACGTAGGCGACTCTTGCTTTCACTTCAGTGGCACGTCGAGCTGATTATGTCCAGAAGATATCGTATGGATGATTTTCGGGCGGTGGAGAGATGTTCGTCGTCGACCAGGACAAAACTGTCCCAGAGCCACAACAACTGCTACAGACGATCGCCAGAAGGAATAGGATGATGACCACTAGGCAACTGTTTTTGGAGCTTGCAACAGCTGCAGCAACGAGGGTTTCAAGGCATACTGTTTACAAGAGATTTCGTGAGCAATGTCTTTATGCCAAGAGACCTGTTATTTGTGTCCCTCAAACTCCCATCTGGGCGGGGGTGGCTCAGTCGGTAGCGTGCCAGACTCGTAATCTGAAGTTCCCAGGTTCGAGTCCCAGCTGGGTCAGCGTTGAAATTTATCTCCGCAAAATTTCCCTGCCCTGCCCACGGTCAGTAGGCGACACCGATGGGCTTGGAAAGGCCACCTCCATCGGATGGGACGTTAAGCCGTGGCCCCGTGTGTGGGAGAGAGCCATACTCTGTGCACTTTGAAGAACACGCTGGATGGCCTTGACGGGAGGCTACCATCTGTCTCCCAACAGTTGTTCCAATGGGTCCCCTCCCCCAACCTTCTCTGAGCTTTCGGGTCCATGTGACCTGGCCATTTAGCCCAGTGTGTGCAAAAAAGTGTCGCTCAGATGTAAAACAACCAAACAACCCAACTAACTCCCGCTGTCCGGAGAACTCGTTTAACATGGATTGCTAACATCACACTTGGAATCCAGACCAGTGGGCGCATGTTATGTTCACAGACAAATCGCGATTCAGCTTAAGTATTGATTCGCGACGTATTCGCATCTGGAGAGAACCAGGGACTTGCAACAGTCCCTTGAGTCATTGCGACGATCATCAGAGAAAAAGACTATTCTGGTGGCGGTGGCGTGATAGTGTGGCAGAAATCATGATGACTAGGCGTACAGCCCTGCACATCTTTCCCAATGACTCTGTTACTCCTCTGCAATACAGATAAGACTTCCTGAACCTGTATGTCAGACCATTCCAGGGAGCTGTCAATCCAGATTTTATTCTTATGGACGATAGCACCCGCCCTCACATCGATCTGTTGTGGTCGACGATTTTCTAGAAGAAGAAGATATTCGCTGAATGGAATGGCCACCCAAATCTCCTGACCTCAATCTCATTGAGCACGATTGGGATGCTCTAGGGAGACGCATTGGAGCTCGCCAGTCCCCTCCCAGAACACTCCACATACTCAGAATAGCACTTGTCGAGTAGTGGTCATTAATCCCTCAAGACCTCATCAATACCCTCATAAACAGTATGAGTAATCGTTGCTTGAGCTGCATAGCATGGCCAGCAGGGGGTGATCATACTCAATATTAATATACCGCGTGTCGTACGTAACAGACTTTAAGCATTGTTCCACGGACTGCTCCTTCATGTGAATTGCACGATTATGGTCATAATGCAGCACATTATACGATTATGAATTTCTTCTGCTTGATTTACATTTGTATTGTAATAATAAACCTCTTTGCCAAATTTCATTGCATTCCCTTAAAAATACTTCCAGTTATGTACGAATTTATACATTATACTTTAATTTTGAGCACCAGTGTAAATTTGAAATTCATTAATTTATTTGTAATTATATTTGGTGGGGAAGTACCCCCAATGTATCAGCCGCTCCTGCTTTGCATATACATGTATGCAGTCACATACCCAGGATATTGGGGGTGAGGCAGTGTCTGAGAATTTAGTTGGCGGGGGGGGGGAGGTTTAAGAATTTAGTTGGGGGGAGGTCTGAGGATGTAGTTGGGGGGACGTCTGAGAATTTTGTTTTGGGGAGTTCGAGAATTCAGTTTCGGGAAGGCTCCGAGAATTCAGATCGGGAGGGAAAGGGACGAGGCTGTCTAAGAATAAAATTTCAGTTTCAGTAGAGTCAATTACAAAAAGATTCCATCGGACCGGAAAGAGTAAAATGATATATTCGGAAAAGATTTCATTGTTTTTCTTTTTTGTTTATCTCTTTCTAGTGTTGGACATAAAATATGGGGCTAAAAGAATATTATACAAAGCCGACTATTTTGGATTTTAAAGCAGATAGACAAGTTTGAGATTTCGTGCATATATGTCCACTGCAGGTATGTCCCTGCATAAATGTACACTGATTTGCCGATTACATTTAAAGTTTACACATTTGACGATATTTTTCTATTTATATCTATCTTTTTTTATGAAATAGAGTTGATGACACTTAGAGTACTGATATAGATAATTGGAGAATGTTTTACTTGTGTTGTGTGGTAGTAAGCTGAGAGTAATTTGAAACTGGTTTTCAGACAGGGTCAGTTTTATAGCGCTTGTTAGCGTATTTTGTTGCAGATAATAAAAATTCTTCATTCGAGTCCTGCATAAGGCATGCATATTTCTTTTCTGAAGTTGGCTTTTGTAGAAGTCTGGCTTTCGTACCGACCTTTACGGTATCTTTGATATTAACAGGCTCTTTTCAGACCTATTTGGGAAGAGTTGTGAAGATTATTTAGAATATCGGTTGGCAACTGCTATTTATGTATAAACGCCCCTTGTTTCTAGTTTTATGTAGTGATTTTTGTTTTATTGCTAATAATTAATGTTTACAACATGTTTTTACCTAAAATTTAAGTTAATTTTTTCGGTGTGAACAACATTTTATATTTTATGAAGTATTGTTACTAGAACTTGAGAATTAGTGACTGCAGTAATGTTTAACTATTTTATAAGTCGTATGCGAATGCTAAAGGAATGCAATGAATGAAATAAAGCATATAATTTCATTTGAAAGAAACGAACTGAAGTAGTTTGAATTCCACAGAAAAATAATTAAATGGCTGGCGATCAAGGTATTTATTTATCATTTTAATACTGAAAGTAAAATCTGCTGTGAAATTTGTAACAAAGCATGTTAGAGTTAATTTACCTGAAAAAATGTAATTTTAAAAAGCAAAAAAAGAAAGAACAAACTTATGCAGGAATACAATATCGGATCATCAACATTAAATTAAGGTCCTAAAGAATTACATTAAGGACAGTTACTGAAGCTTTTGCACTGCCAAAGTATTAAGAGTAAACTATTTCTCCAAGCTAACTTAGTATAATACATGTTTTTTTTAGTGAAAATGTGGTTTTATTTTTAAACTTTCTTTTAAATAATTTCTTCTTTACAATTAACTAGATAAAGTCCAGTAGATGAGTCCAATTAGAGAAACTAGGCATACTTTTGAAGTTGACATCACCATATATGACATTTAAAATAAATTCCCCTCAAGCAGTTGCCACAGAGGTCTGACAAGAGCTTGTCAGTTTGATATGCCATAGAGAAAATTTGTGAGGAAGGACACTGTGACTTTATTGTAAATTGTTTACATTTAACAAATAGAAGTGTTATTTACAATTGTAACCATTAGAACTATCGTTTGGTAATAATTAAATGTTTATAGCCCATGGCCGTGTGGTTAGCACGCTTGGCTACCGATCTAAGGGACCTGGGTTCGAGCCCCGGATAAGGCATGGTTGTATGTGTTGTTTTTCTGCTGAGGTCCTGCCATCCTCTCAGATCTTCTACTGTGGCATATAAACTGACAGGCTCCTGTCAGACCTCTGTGGCAAGCAGCTGCTTGAGGGGGTATTTATTTTATTTATTTATTTATAGATGTAAGCACCAGGGAGCTTTTCATGGTCCTCTGCCAACTGATGGTACTGCTTAGGAAACATGGCGTTGAAGTGTAAAGTATGACTTAGAAACATAACATTGACTAATTGTGGTTTGTTGGCAATCTATGGTTCTATGAATTGTTTCTTTTGGGTAGGTAACATGAAATCGTTAATGTGGAATATTTAGTCATTCTTGCTTGGATTAGTTGTGTAGAATGGTCACTGGTAAGTGGCTATATATATTTTATGAGTTTTTCATTTTTTCAATTCAAAACAAGGGGGATAAATTAATTAGGGGAGAAAATGGATAATTAATCTATCCCCCTTGTTTTTTTTAATTTGATTAAAATATGGTAAATAAGTTATTTAGGAATTGAAATTATTTAACCCTTCCCAGGTCGAGGACATCTTAGAAATTTTTTGTACAACATGAAACTTCGATTTAAAAAAAAAATTTGCTTGAAACTTTTCTTACATATATCTTTTAGAAATATGTAATTCAAGCTTGAAAAATAGTATTTTTTCATTTGATGCATATTTTATTAAACTACAATATGAATAATTCGATAAAGCTATCTGATCATATTTTAGAAGTGCTATATGGTATTGCAGATTTGTTTGTTAACATTACTCTGTTATAAAGCAATCACCTGATTTAAGCTCACAAGTTTGATTTGAACTATTATCAACATGTTTTTCCATAAATTTTTGAAAATCTCTAAAAAATTAAAAGACTGCTACTTTTAAAAATGGAAGATTTTGGAAGTAATTATTAAATATATATACCTATTTTTTTGGTATACCACTAAAAAGTTATTAAAATTCATGCATTACTACAATATTCATATTTTTTACTTTATTAAAATTCAAAATTAAATTCTCTTTAATTTGGCATATAACATGACCTTTTTCTATTTATTAGTTATTTATTAAAAATATTCTAAAGTTGATTTTTTTATTGGACTCTGCAACAAGCCTGGACTTTTCTCAAACTATGGTACAGAGAAAAAATTACAAAACGAAAGAATTGTTTACACAAGAAAATTGTTTTTTTCTCATTCAGAAATAGTCTTTCTATTCATGTGCATTATATTTTTTTTCTGCCTATTAGTGTTTTTTAAATAAATTTTTATTTGTGTTGCCATGAAACTAGTCATCTTTTTTTCATTAAATATTTTTTTTTTTAGAAAATCCAGAATTGAATGATGATTAATTTGGCATTTAACATGCCATAATTCCTTTCATTAGTTATTTGGCCAAAGGTTTTAAATTTAAATTTTTTTTGCCCTATCAGGGAATGGTTAAAAATAGTTCTGACAACTCCTCCCACCCTCCTGAAATCTTCACTCCAAAGAACTTATGTAAATCATTCCCCCAACACATAACCACAAAAAGCTACCGAACTCCCGCTTTCAAATGACCTGGCCATAACATTAAAAAACAGTTGATTAACTAACACTTTCAACACCACCACCACTAATAGTAAATAAATTTTATCCTAAATATACCTTAAATAGCTTATTATCTGCCATATTTTAATCAAATTAAGAACAAACAAGGGGGAGGGATTTATTACCCCTTTCTTGCCTATCGTAAAAACTCTGTGATATATATATTATACATCTCCACTTGTGAGTGTTACAATAAATTAGCCAAGCAAGAATGACAAATTATCGAAACATAAATGCTATAGTTGCATCAAATATCCATTACTTTTCAATGTAATACTTCATGCTTCATCATCATACATTTCCTGAGTAGCACCAGGATCGTAATCTGCAGTTTCCAAGTTTGAGTCCCGCTGGGCCAGCACTGAGATTTATCTCTGCAAAATTTCTCACCCTGCCCTCAGTCAGTAGGGGACACTGATGGGCTAAGAAAAGCTGCCATTCTTTGGATGGGACTTTAAGCTATGGCCCTGTGTGTGAGAGAGTCATACCCTGTGCACGTTAAAGAGCATTGGAAGGCCTTGACAAGAGGCTACCATCTGTTGAGTGGGTCCCTTCCCCAAACCTGTGGTGTCCTTGTGACCTGACCATTTATTAGCATGCTATAATTCCATTCCTTGTGACCTGGCCTTTGTGTGTAAAAAAAGTGCTGCACAGAGGTAAAACAGCCCAACCTGAGCAGCATCATTTGTTGACTGAGGACCGTGAACAACAAACTGATCCAAAATTGTAAACAATTCACCGCTGATCCGCAGTATAAAAAAAAAAGTTCCCAGAACTAAATATTGTTATCAGATACATCGAGCTTAAAAAGCATTAATTATTGTTAACAATCTACTGCTGATCTGTAGTACAAAAAGTCCCAAGAATAAAATAATTCAATCAGAGATAACAAGCCTAAAAAACATCAATTTTTCCTAGACAATGCACTGCCATTCATGCTATTAAAAAAAAGAACAAGATAATCTCATCAGTGACAACCATTTTAAGCAGAGCATCCCATGGCCGAGTGGTTAGTGCGCTTGGCTACTGATCTAAGGGACCTGGGTTCGAGCCCCGGGTAAGGCATGGCTATTTGTGTCGCTTTTCTGCTGAGGTCCTGCCATCCTCTCAGACCTTCTACTGTGGCATATAAACTGGCAGGCTCCTGTCAGACCTCTGTGGCAAGCATCTGCTTAAGGGGGTATTTATTTATTTTATCATTTTATATTGTTAAAGAGGAAATCGTCATTTCCTGCTAACACAATAATAGGTAATATGTGTTAACTAAATATCATAGATCATCTGCAGCTTTCAATACTTAACTGAGACAAAATTTTTACCTTTATGCTACATGTATTGGAATTAAATCCTAATTGCATTACAAAATACAATTATATGAATAGCCTGCCCCTTCCCTGAAAATAAACTCATAACTTTTATTCACCTTAGATGGGGAAAAAAGATCTAGAACCTGAGGCCACACAAAACATACCAACAGACAATCCAATAAATTGTTCGATAGGATGAAAAGCTATCATACTGTATGTTATTCACTTTGCACACTCAGGGACTCTTAAGTTACCAATTGTGGTGCCATCTAGTGAGCTGAGTTCCATAAACTGCAAATATACCTTCTTTAGTGTTAACCTTGAAACTCTGCATTCTTAGATTGTTTGAATAATTTACTCATGTGGACAATTTTAATAACTTGAGCTGAAATCCATTAAGCACTACATTGAAATCTCACCTCTGATCTCAATCCAATTAACTCCTCAATAACTGAAGAGTCACTTTTCTGCTCTAGAGAGACACAATACAACTCTTTAATTTCCAATACAAGTCTGCCAGTGATATTACCAAACTCTTTCATCTCTCTTTAATTGCCCTAATTCTTCTGGCAAAGCCATCACACCACACAGTGTCCATAAACCTCCTCCTCTAGCAAGAGTATGTATATGTTTGTGTGTGGGGGGGGGGGAGGGGAAGAAGCTATGAGAAGAAAGAATTTGTTATACTTTAATAGTGTTAAAACAGATTGTGAACATCAGTTACAATGTCAATCATTACTGGTGTAGGGAGCCCCTTGTAGGAGGCTAATTTCACCTTGAACCTTGAACATCAGTTTCAAGTTCAAAGAACTGAATTCTTCTTCTAATTGTAAGTAATGTTAGTGACAATATTGTGCATACACCTGTTATAAAAAGTACAACCAAGCAATCAAACAATCATTTATTTCCATAGATACGAATACATGATATACAGTTACATAAATACACCCTCAAGCAGCTGCTTGCCACAGAAGTCTGACAGGAGCCTGTCAGTTTATATGCCATAGTAAGTCTGAGAGGATGGCAGGACCTCAGCAGAAAAATGATGCAAACATCCATGCCTTACCAAAGGCTCAAACCTAGGTCCTTTAGATCAGTAGCCAAGGTCACTAACCACTCAGTCACCCCTTAAAAGTAGCATACAAAATTTTTTGGAAAAATAACTGTAAAGACACACACCTGTGGTGTTAGTAATCGTAAAGTTTATACATTAGTTAAACGTTAGCAACAGTAATATGATTATAACTGTGATACAATGATTTAGTTAAAAAGAATCATTTTTATAATGATTATTTCTCCAAATAATGTTTATTTCTTCATAACATGGTTCAATATTTTCTATTTCATCACCATATTTATAAAGATATTTTAAATATTTGGACAGTAGTACAGATCACGGTCCTCAGCCGCCATTTTTTTTTTACGCAACGTAACAAAACAGTCCTTTTAGTTGATTCCCACAACCCCCGAGACCCTAACCCAAACTGGGGTTTCTAGAAAAAAGATTTTTTTTTTCCTTACCATAGTAACCAAAAACCCAAGTTTACGTCAAATGCAAAGTACCGTTACCATGGTAAATGGTAATTTGCATTATAAAGAAACAACGTAACGAAAAAAAACCTCGATTCCACTAAAACATCCCACACAACCACAAATTCTTAAAAAATTATGAAAAAAGTGTAAACAAAGAAACTACACAACACATTTGCCTTCCCATAACTACAAATACCTGAAAATACCCCCCCCCCCTCTTTTCACAAGAATTGAAACACTCCACATATATATTTCCACAAACTAAACTAATCAATCCAGTCACACATACAATAATTAGCCTAAATAAATCACTAGAATTAATGAAATTGAACACCAATCTCAAAACCAAGAGCATTGACAATGAATTGCCGACCGGCATTATAAAAAAGCCCCCAAAACTAAATCTCATTGGTCATAACACATACTAAAAAGGAAAACAAACGGAAACAGTGCACTGCCGATTGAATTATAAAAAAAGCCCCAAAAAACTAAATAAATCCTCGCAGACAACACAAACCAAAAAACTTGAAACTCGGAAACAGTGCACCGCCGACCGAATTATAAAAAAGCCCCAGAAACTAAATAAGGTCCTCGCAGACAACACAAACCAAAAAACATGAAAATCGGAAACAGTGCACTCTGACAGAATTATAAAAAAGCCCCAAAACTAAATAATGTTCTTTCCCAGCACTTTGTAAGTCGATTTAATTAAATCGACTTACAAAGTGGTGATTATTTAGTATATACCAAGAAAGTCGAGTTTATTCAATATTTCATCAATTGTATACTTGTAAAATATACTTTCCGTCTATATATGACATTTATCTGCCGATTGTGGCTAAGATCGCCCAAACAGCGCCTATAACCACCCAGCTGAAGACAATTTTTCCTCTAAAATTAAATCTATTTACAAAATGGTGATGATTTAGTATATACAAAGAAAGTCGAGTTTATTCAATATTTCATCAATTGTATACTTGTAAGATATACTTTCCATCTATATGGCATTTATCTGCTGATTGTGGCTAAGATCGCCCGAACTGCGCCTATATGTGACATAATGGAATATGTACTGTAGGTTGAGAATGTTCATATCATCAATTAGAGGAGATCTTGATCAGCAGCTGGTAGCTCAGTGGTCCTAAGCACCTGACATGTTATCAGGTCATGGGTTCGTATCCCATCCGGCTCAAAATAATTTTTCCTCTAAAATTAAATCGACTTACAAAGTGGTGATTATTAGTATATACTCTTTGAAAATGAGATTGCCATGTGCGCCAAAGGCAATATACATTCTAGTTTTGTCTCATCTACAGACATGCGACTTCTTTGTTTTTAGAGATAAAAATTTTGTTTAAATTGGATAGGTATTGATTTACACTTTTTGAAATCCAAAAATATATACAATTGCATCTAGGGGCATATTTAAGGGGGAGGTTTGGGAGGTTCAATCAAATGTGAATATTTCAAATTTGTCTTTGTCTTTTATTCTTTTGAAACATGGAAAGTGTGGAAAAATAGGTGTATACACCTAAAGACTAAAATTAGGCTGTAAAATAGTTTTGTCCTTTCTAAGTTAGTTATGGTAATGAAACATAGACCCTTTTTAAACAAGATAACAGGAAACTTGATGCCTTTGATTCTAGATGTTTACACAGTATCTTGTTATTAGTCACTGTTCTTGTATTTAGTCACTGTTTGTGCATTAGATGGTTTAACACGTTTGACTGCCGCAATGTTAAAATTTTTTCGAGTCCTCGGGCCATGTCTTTTTTTGGTTAAATCAACTAAAATCGGTCTTAAATTGCTATACAATATCAGTTTATATAATTTTTATAAATTTTTTACTTAAAAACAAACTTTGAAAGTGTGAATCACGTGTGTTTGGCCTGAGCACGATTTTTTTTATCTATAGGCCGTGTGATACAAGGAAATAATAGAAAATATGCAGCTTCCAAAGCAACACAGACTTACTGGAAATGTGTCCAATGTGACAAATATTATTGTATTCCTTGTTTTACTGTTGTACATGAATGCACTTTATAAAGTTTATTTTTCGAGTATTCTTAACAGAAATAAAATAACAGTACATGTTAGATTTTTATGTTTTTATTTTTAGAATGTTTGCTTTTGTTTGAGATTGTATTTTCAGAATACACAGTTTTGTTTAGTAAACAAACAGTATTTTCTTATTTTATTTAGCACTGCAATTCAATAAAGTAAGGACAAAATGTCAGACTATTTCATTGACCCCTACAATATACTTGAACTTTCGCCATGCTAAGACCATGGATTTGTTCCTCATGCCACACTCCTGTATTACCCATAAGCAATACATTCTAGTGTGTAATGCAACTGATTCACTGAACTACTACAAATTTGTATGTGAAGCATGGACGATTCACACAGCCTCAGGAGCAAATTAAGTGTGAATCATATATGATTCATATGGCAGTCAACGTGTTAACTTTCTAAGTAATGATAGGCAAAGGAGTCAGCAGCCTGCTTTGAGCAAGCAGCATATTGTGCAGAGAGTGACTGTGTTGGTTTGGTTATGTTGCCTGTATGCATAAATATAGAATAGTGATAGGGTTATGAACAGTGACTAATGGCATCAGTACAAGAAGGAGACCTAGAATGCAGCGGGCAGTGTTAAACAGGACCTCGTTAGAAATGATCTACAGCAGCTGTAGCTCAGGACATGGTTGGAGAACTATATTACACAGTCTAGTTGTACCTCTGTAGCCCATGGCTGCTTGAGGATTCTTTAGGTAGATAGGTAGGTAGTGGGTAGGTGGGTGAAACAGTCATTACCAACTGTCTTGCATCAAAATGGAGAAGCTAGAAGAATTCTTTTTGTATTGTTTAGCAAATAATGTGTTACGATTTACATTTTTTAAACACCCATTAGTTAATGGGTGTTTAAAGAATTTTTCACCCTTTAACAATAGTAATGAATTAGTACTGTTAAAGGGTAAAAATTTCAGAAAATGAAAATCTCCAGTTTCTTTGAAAATGAGCATCCCATATTTGCCAGAGGCAATATGTGTTATTCTTCTAGTTTCTAATAAAAAAAACTATTTTTATTGGTAATCTGTTAATGATTGTAAAATATGTGAAATAAATTGAACCCTTTTGTAAATTTACTTTTGCTAAGTTTATTGTAATCTAACTGAAATTGGCAATGACATTTTTGTGATATTCTACATGTGATATGTATTTTAATTATTGCAGTTTTATCCGGGTCATTATCATCCATTCTCATAGCTGTTACTGGCATGGTTTGCACTGCTGGACTTCTGCTTGCTTTAATTGGATGTGTGTGGTGTCATAACAAGTGGAGAAAGGTAACACTTTGATTTGTCTTAAAGATTAAATTTTCAGAGATCTCTCATGTAATTTTGATTATCAGATACACCGAAGGGCCAAAACGTTATGACCAGTGCATCTTTATTCAAATCAAAGTAACTGCAGATAAACGATGGCAAACGTGAAAGTCATGAAATGCTATAAATCAGTGGTTTTCAATCTTTTTACATCTGTGGACCAGTGAAAATAGGAGAAAATATTTCGTGGACTGCTAAAGCAGAAATAAAAACCATTATTTATGTAGTATTTTGTGCATTACTTTTTAAATCAATATTATAAAGAGAAAATTCTGTAGTTATTTGAAATAACGAGAAACCAAGCAGTAAACGAAAATGCTATTAATAGAACATCTTGACTTTTGACAAAGCATTATTTAATTAAAAAAAAGTTAGTGCAAAATCTGCTGCTGCTGCTTTGCTAAAATAATTGATAACCATGGCTGCAGTGTTGTTTCAGAGAGACAAAGCACTGCATTGACATCCATTTGGTTTCTCTGTTTGGTTTTTATTACTAACAGGGCTGAAAAATTTTCACACAAATAGGTAGTCAAAAATACTAACAAAATTTTAATAGCTCTGTAACTGAGAGATGGATATTCTTTTTCCAGTGATATCCAAAATTGAGACAATGATGGTATTTTATGTTTGGAACCAAAGTGACATCAGAAGACAACTCGATCAGGTTTTCTTTTTCCTGAGGATTAAGTGTGCATGAGTTGACATTTTTCATGGAGAGATTATTAATCCAAAGGTTACCTTTATGAGGATCCCCATTTTTAGGGTAATAATGATTAAAGTTTTGAGCTAATGCCCTTAAATGTTGACTTATTATATTGAATATGACTTTCCGGTTGACGTCAGCAGCAATAAAAAATTCTTGCAAATGTGGAAACATTTCTATATCTTTCTCTGTACACGACTATTCCAAAAAGCCAGCTTCTTTTTGAACACATCCATTTTATTTCTCAGTGTAAAAATATTTGTGCATAATCCCTGAAGAGAAATATTAAGTTCGTTAAGAAGACTAAATATGTCCACGATATATGCAAGCTTAGCCATCCATTCCTCATTCAACAAAGGCTCTACTAAAGTTGAGTTTCGCTCTCTCACAAACTGTTTTACTTCTTCCCTCAGTTGTACAAGGTGTCAAAAAACCCTCTCGATAGGCACCGTACTTCTGCCTGGAGAAGGAGATGTTGGTGTTTCGAATCCATACTCTCACACAGTGTCATGAATAGCTTGGAGTTCATGGCTCGACTACGAATTTCATTTATGATCTTCACTGCGTCATTCATCACAGTGTTTCAGTAGAAAGCTTCTTTGCAGCTAGGTGCTCCCGGTGGATCATACAGTGAGTGGTCAAAATTTCTGGATGAGCAACATCCTTTATTTTTGCAACTACACCTGAGCGAGGTTCAGTCATGCTTGCAGCACTGTCTGTACACACTCTGACACATTTGTCCCAGTCTAAGACCTGCACTTTGAAATATCCATCAACAGCACTAAATATCACTGAACTAGTGGTCCGTCAAGGCAACAAAGAAGTTCCTCCTTGAAGTCTTCATGTTCACTATACCTTGGGAAGCAAAGTAGAATAGCATGGTTACTCACATCAGTTGATTCGCAAAACATTTCGATTTCTTTATCCCCTCTACAACTTGCTCTTCAATATCGGTGGATGTGTCAACAATTCTCCTCTGAATGGTGTTGTCTGAAAGCAGTATAGTCTATAGTTTTTGAGTGGCTTGAGGACCCAAAATTTCCCGAGTGATATCTAAGATGCAAGGCTTTACGAACTCTAATAATGAACGTTTTTCACCAATAATGAACATTTTTTCCGTTTTACATATTTGAAGAGCAACTAAATAAGACACTTTAAGCCGCAACTTGTCACTAGTCATCTTCTTCATAAGACTTTTCTGGCTTTTCATCTGGTTGTGTAACCTTTCAAAAAAATCCAGTGACTTATCTGTAAGATCGTTATGCTTCGAATGCAAATGATGAGCAAGCTTGGAAAGTTTCATAGCATCATTTGATAGAATTTCTGAACATACTGCACACAAGGGCCATGGAGATATTTCACTGTCAGAGGCTATAGTGAAACTAGGCTTTAAGTACTCTTTATCATAATGCCTAACAAAGTTTCCTTTTCTTTTTCCCCCTTGGTGCGAGCTCCTGTCCGTGGTGAGGGGACCACCCTGTGAAGGTTCCACTGACTCGGTTACCTTCACAGGGTCCTGAACTTGCCCATGTGTTTGCCTTGCATGGAGACCCATGTACCTGAAAAGGAGGATCCTGGCAGTTGCTTGGGAGTCTCTGTCTTCTCTCCCCAGCTCATGACTGGTGGGGTCCCCTTTGATCGTTTTGCCATTGGGGAGCCTGTGTCACGGGGCTGGGCAGTGACTTAGGGGGCTGCTGTTATACACTGCTTCAGGTAAACAGGAAGTTCTGGGGTGGCCCCCTCATGATCAATCAGCTGGTGGGCAGGTCCTGCTAGGGTCAACCATGCAGAATGGTGAGTAACCTTGTCCATGTTCGGGCAATGGTTTACAAGTTTCCCCATGGATTTATTAATTTTGAAGTTTTCTTTCATTTGTGAGAATGAGTTGCTTCTCCTTCTTTAATTTTGTGAGTAATTTTGTGAGACCTAGGTTGGGAATCTCACATTTCTCTTTTCATTTTCCTTTTGTTTAGTTGGGAGGGCTTGGCTCACTGGCTGTGTGGGTATGGTGCCCTGGCACCGAATTGGGTGTCCCCTTGTTGGACTCCATGGTGGGTGGGGACAACGGGCACTGAAACTCAATACCCAAACATGAGTCCCAAAAAAGAAAATTCACCGGAGAATGCCGCAAAAAGAGCTCGTCACTAGCTCCGTCTTCTGTGTTTTCGTTGTCATCGTCATCTTCATGTCTTCCTTCATTCCTGAGGTTCCTGGTCATCCATTCTATGGGTGATCAGGTTATTGGGGACATGTCCCCCTTTTTTATAAACAAAGGTTTGAAAGGTCTTGCGGGAGAACCGAAATCTGTCAAGTGCCTAAGATCTGGTGACTTGCAGATGGTGACTGCTTGCTCAAAACATTTGGAACTTCTGTTGAATGTAACAGTGATAGGTGGAGTGGCCGTCACAGTCACTCCACACAAGACGCTTAATTCCTCCTGGGGCATCACCGAGTGGGGCCTCCTCAAGGTTTCTGAGGAGGAAAACCTCTTGTAGCTTTCAGCCCAGGGTGTGATAGCAGTCCACCAGGTTTCAACACACTGTGGAGGAAAGTTAGTACCCAGCCAGGTATTAATAATAACTTTCAACACGTCACAACTGCCTACTTCCATCAAGGCAGGATATTTATATTGCAAAATATGGCCATTTTTACCAAACCTTCTGCATTGTTTTCAATGTCAGAGGTTTGGCCATACCCATACTGCATGCCGGGGCAAGCCCACCTGTGGTCGTTGTGGCAGTCAGGATCATCTTGAACCTGACTGCACAGCAGAAAAGGCATGCTGTGCAAATTGCCATCATGAACATCCAGCTTACTCCCGCGACTGTCCAAAGTGGCTGGAGGAGAAAGAGGTACAGCGCCTAAAGACCCTCCATAACATCAGTTATCCAGAGGCAAGGAAGCTCGCTGCACCACCTGCCCTACCTGGCAAGGTCTCCTATGCTGGTGCGGTCATCAGAAAGCCCATCATTAAGATGGCTTCCATAACGATGCAGAACGACGTCAGCGTACCCCTGCTGAATCTTTCTTGCCTGCTGCCAAGTATTTCTTGACCCAGGTGAAGCCACAGTTGGTATCAATCTCGACATCGAATCCAGATTCTATTCCTGCATCTGTGCCTCCCACTTCCACCTCTGGAAGGCCTCCTCCACCCCGCCCACAGACAGCAAGACCTTCTAAACCCAAGGGGCCCCCACCTGGGTCCCAAAAAGAAAATTTTACCACCTTCTCATTCGGCGGTATCTGATCCATGTTACTCAGACTATTCCAAGGACATGGACACAGACTGCCCTATTTTTACAAAACTGTTGCTGGCAATGGTTAAAATAAATCGAAAGTCATCCGCCAATTCTTCTAAGACCTGAGATGGCCACACTCCTACAATGGAACTATCATGGACTCCAGAGGAATATTGACGACATCAAGGCCCTCTTGAGGGCACATGAACCCATCTGTGTGTGCCTACAGGAGACATACTTGCAGACAGCCAACGATCCCACTATCTGGCACTTTTGTTCTGGACTGGAGATAGTCCAGCTCGTGGGGGTGTCGCTATCTTCGTGAGCAACCATTCGCCATTCCAGGTCATTCCCCTCACAACCAACTCCCCTCACAACCAACTTAGAGACAATTGCCATCTGTTTCTTTGTGGGATTTTCGTTGACTGTCTGTTCTGTCTAATTACCACCTGGAAGCATCGTCTTCCAGGATGATCTTGATGACCTCGTTTCACAGCTGCCACCCCCCACCCCTCCTCATCATGGGATACTTCAATGGACACAGTCCACTCTGGGGCAGTGCTGATACCAATGGGAAGGGCAAGGTCCTGGATCTATTGCTCTCCCTGTTGAGCACCAGTGTCAGTACTTATTTCCATTCCCCAACCCACACTTTCACTGCCATTGATCTCACTATCTTCTCCTCCTCAATCCTTCTACTTTTTACATGGGAGGTCGAGGACAATCCATGTGGAAGTGATCACCTCCCTGTGGTGTGCACCATCTCCCATTAGGGGCCTTGCAGCCCTTCACAAGTATCCTGGTGGAGGCTCGATCGGGCTGACTAGAGTGACTTTGAGCTCCTGTCTGAGCTTGATTCCCACTCTGTCAGCCAGGTGCCTATCAATGTTGAAGTGGTGGAGATGATAGACTGCATGGCCCATGCAGCTGCCTCTACTATTCCTCAGACCACAACTTGGTTTCCACGGTTCCCAAAACCATGGTGGAATCCCAACTGCACTGCAGCTCATAAGGCTCAGAACAAAGCTTGGGGGGGGGGGGGGGGGGGGGGTTCGGTGTTATCCGACGTCCCCCAACCTTGAAGCATTCAAATGTGCCAGGGCGAAAGCCCGTTTAGTCCGGCGCCAGAGCCTGAAGGAATCTTGGATCAAATATACGTCTTCTATCACTCACACAACCAGTTCTAAGGTTGTGTGGGATAAGGTCCGGAAGATGGGTGGGAAGTACATGTCCCACTCATTATCGATCCTGGAGCACAATGGACAGGCAATTGCTGATCATCGAGCAATTGCTGACACTCTGGGGGAGTCATTCTCCTCCATCTCTTCTTTATCCTCCTACTCTCCTGAGTTTCTGGCCCAGAAGAGCAAGGCTGAACACTCTCTGCTGTCCTTCCATTCGAATGGCCTGGAGTCTTACAACAGGCCATCCACAGTGGAGCTTCACCTTTCTCTGCACACCTCTTGTGCATCTGCTGTCAGGCCAGACAATGTCCATTATGCAATGCTCCAACATCTCGCACCATCTAGTAAGGATCGGCTGCTCTTACTTTTCAACTGTATTTTCATTGAGGAGCAGTGTCCGGACTCCTGGCAGGAGGCCATCGTCTTGGCCTTCCCCAAGCCAGGCAAAGATCCCAAGATTCCATCAATTATCGTCCAGTTGCATTGACGAGCTGCATCTGCAAGGTGTTGGAAAGAATGGTAAATACCAGGCTGGCCTGGTATTTACCATTCCCCAGGCTGGCCTGGTATTTGGAACATCACGGCCTTCTTTCCAACACCCAGTGTGGCTTTCGCAGACACACGTCTACTTTTGGCCACCTGATCCATCTCAAATCGGTGATCAGGAATTCGTTTTTACTTCAAGAGCACCTGGTGTCCATTTTCTTTGACGACGAAAAAGTGTACAACGTGGCCATGGAGATTCAGCATTCTTCGTGACCTCCATAGCTTCGGCTTGCATGGTCACATGGCAATTTTTTTATCATCTTGTAATTTTCGAGTTTGTGTTGGCAACACTGTTGTGGCCTTTCCCGAAGAACAGTGGGTGCCACAAGGCTGTGTCCTGAGTGTTATGCTTTTCGGTGTCAAGATTGATTCCATTACATGGCAACTTCCTCTGACTGTAGGCAATGCCCTCTATATCTTTTGCTCATCATCTTTTTTTAGCATCTTTTGCTCATCATCCAGCATGACTTAGCATCTTTTGCTCATCATCCAGCATGAGGGTCATTGAACGACAATTGCAAACTGCCTTGAACAATCTCTGTTTGGGTGATGGCCAATGGGTTTCGGTTCTCCCCACAGAAGACCGCTTGCGTGCTTTCTCTTGCACTTGCCACAAGCATAATCTTCATCTGGACCCCAAACTGCGACTCGGGAATAACATCATTCCAGTTGTGGCAGAGACCAAGTTTCTTGGTCTTATTTTTGACCAGAAATTGTCCTTTTTACCACACATCTGACATATCAGGTCTGAGTGCATGCGGGCATTGAACATCCTCAAGGTCCTCTCTTCCCTCTCTCTGGGGCGAACCAATGTTCTTTGCTCCGCCTCTACTGTGCATTTGTCCAGTCAAAACTGGACTATGGATCCCAGGTGTACAACTCCGCCCGGGATTCACTGGTGAAGGTGCTGGATCCCCTCCATCATCAGGCTGTCTGTTCTTCACCGGTCAAGAGTCTCTACGTTGAGACCGACGAACCATCTTTCACTGTCAACATTTGTCTCTGCAGTATGCAGCAAAATTGCTATCAGTGCCAGGCCTGATTGCAATTTTCAGTCCTTGGTGGGAAATGTTATACCAGAATCGGCCGACTGCCATTTGTCCTTTTGGTTTGCATGTCCAAGGTTACCTGTGAGACATTAACACCAGTCTTGATAGCATCGCACAGTCGACAGCCGAGCCACTTCCAGCTTGGCTCACTGTTTCCCTTTCCTGTGATTTCTCTCTTTGCAGAATGGGGAAGGTCTTTACACCTGACTGTGTGTATCAGCAACTCTTTGTCAGCCATTGTGCTGCACACCCGGACTTCTTGCCTGTCTTCACAGATGGCTCAAAGTCCGGTACATCTGTGGGATCTACGTTGGTGATACATCTGTGGGAACTACGTGGCGACTCATATCCCTGGAAAGGAGGATCCTGTCAGTTGCTTGCGAGTCCCTGTCTTCTCAGTTGATTACACCACAGCAGCCATGGTCTGCTGTGATGTAATCATTGCAGATCAGATCCCACAGTAGTGTTCGATTTTCACTGCAGAGTTGCATACTATCAGCATTTGCCTTGGGCCACATAGCAGCAGGGGTGGCTCAGTCGGTAGCATGCCAGGCTCGTAATCTGTAGTTCCCAGGTTCAAGTCCCAGCTTGGTCAGCTTTGAGATTTATCTCCGCAAAATTCCCCGCCCTGCCCACAGTCAGTAGGGGACACCGATGGGCTTGGAAAGGTTAAATTGGAAAATGTTAAACCATGGCCCCTACACAATGCTGCCTATTACTCATCGTCGCATGTAGCGTTGTCCCGCTACATGATCATGTGTACCACGTGTTAAGAAGTAATAACTTTTTCGTGGACCAGCAGGAAATTTCTGTGGCACTGGTTCACAGACCAGCGGTTGAAAACCCCTGGTATAAATAACACCTGATACTGAGCTATTTAGCCGTCCCATGGCTGAGTGGTTAGCGTGCTTGGTTGTTGATATAAGGGACCTGGGTTCGAGCCCCGGATAAGGCATGGATATTCGTGTCGTTTTTTCTGCTGAGGTCCTGCCATTCTCACAGACCTTCTACTATGGCATATGAACTGACAGGCTCCTGTCAGACCTCTGTGGCAAGCAGCTTCTTGAGGCGGTTATTATTATTTTTTTTGCTGAGCTAGTTTTGTCATTGTTATTCTTGTTCTTCAGATGGGAAAGACAGCAGACTTAGTGAGTTTGACAAAGGCCAAATTGTAATGGCCAGACAACTGGGTCAGAGCATTTCCAAGACAGCAAAGCTTGTGGGGTGCTCAAGGTCAGCCATGGTTAGTATCTTCAAAAAGTGGTCTGAGGAGGGAAAAAAGCCACGAACCACTGGCAAGGTGTGGGCTGACCCATCGGTGCTAGAGGTGAGCGAAGGCTATCCTGTATGGTACGAGTCAACAAGGGGATACTATGGTGCAACTCACCTGTAATTTGAATTCTGGTGATGGGAGTAATGTGTCACCACACACAGTACATTGAAACCTGCTGAAAATGGGGCTTCATAGCCATAGGCTGCTCTGAGTGCCCATGCTAACCTCAGTTCACCATCAAAAGTGCCTACAATGGGTACATGAGCATCAAAACTGGACCTTGAATGATTGAAAGAAGTTCATCTGGTCCGATGAATCTTGTTTCCTATTGTACCATATGAATGGTCGGGTACATGTGTGTCATTTACCTGCAGAAGTGTTGGCACCAGGATGCACTGTGGAACGAAAGCAAGCCAGTGGAGGAAGTGTAATGCTTTGGGCAATGTTCTGCTGGGGATCTCTGAGTCCAGTCATTCGTGCAGGAAACTATGACATCTACCTAAATATCATATATTATCATATCATAAATATGATCACCTACCTAAATATCATTGCAGATCATTTCATGGCAACTGTATATCCCTCTAGTAGTGCCTTCTTTCAGCAGGATAATGCGCCATGTCACACTGCCCATATTGTTCAAGAATGGTTCACTGAAAACGAGGAAGACTTGCAGGTATTGCCCTGACCTCCAAATTCTCCAGACATCCAAACCAATCAAGCATCTGTGGTTTGTGTTGGAACAGCATATCCGATCTGTGGTGGCTCAACCACATAACTTACAAGAGTTAAAGGCTCTGTTGGTAACATGTTGGCACCAGATACCACAAGACACCTTTAGAAATCTAGTAGCATCCATACCTCGCCGGGTAAGCTGTTTTGGCGGCACGTGGGAGGACCAACATCATATTAGGCAGGTGGTCATAATGTTTTGGCTCTTTGGTGTATTTGGTGGCACACTAGAAATTAAATTTTAATTCTAATTCATTTTGCATAAAATTTATATGCTAATATAATGCAATAGTTGAGTACCAGGAGTAAGTTGAAACCCATTAAGAAAGTAAACCTGATGAGTTTAGTTCAGCAAAAGAAACTGATAGCTGTTGATTTTATGAAATTGCAATCTATATATAATATTCAAAAAGATTTTACAATTCTTAAAATTGATTTTCAGTTTGTAAGGCAATTTTACATAAAATATAGTTTCCTTTAAATATGTTTTTATTCACATCCACAGCTCATTTAAATGAAAATAACAGAATTATCTTAAAATGCATAAGATGCAAAAAAAGAAAAGATTATCTTATGTCACAATATTGATAAAAATCTGTTTAGCAACTCTGTGAATGTGCAAGTGGTTTGATCCGCTTTAATTATTCATGAACAATCAGTCTCAAAGATGGCAGCACTTTTACAGTCATGCGCCAAAATGGAGATGTGATAGGTAATTTGATTTCTGAATGCTGAAGGAACAAACTGGCTGAAATTTACAGAATAATGTTTGCTTAATATGGTGGACTACGCATGAATCAGTGGGAAGTCTATGAGTGGGTGGCTAATTCAAGAATGGTGTCAAATATATTGAAGATGATCCATGACCTGGACAAGCTCATAGTACCTTGACATGAGAAACATAGCAACAATGGAGGAGCTTTGGCAAGGAAGTCATAGCATTGAAGAAATTGCCAAAACACTGAATATCACTGTTCAGTGCATAGCATCATTAGCAAGTAGTTGCAGTTGCAAAAAGTGTGTGTTCATTGGATTCCTTGGCATTTAACACATGAAAGACTAATGAGAGACATTAAACTGAGAGAATTGTAATGGTGGAATAAATCTGTTATGGCGGAAAATGCATTCCATAGGCACCCTGCTGGGGTGCCTATGGAAAGTAGTGGTAAGGACATCACATCTTTCAGTGGTGCTTGCTGACTTCTTCAGATTAGAAGTGCTGCCGCTTTGACAGATTGTCAGTTCAATCCCAGGTAAGGAAGCTTCATCTTGGCATGATGCCTTTTCTTTGTACGAAGCTGCCTGATTTGTCTAATAAGTATTGATGTTTTGGAGATTCAGTTAGATTTCTCATACCACTAATATTAATTAATTAAAATTAACAACTCTTTGAATTAAAATATTGGTTCTCTGCTCTGTGCTGAGATGGCAGCATTAACAGAGATGTATTATCACAGACAAATGATAATTGAAAGTTGTGTTTAATGGAAGGGATTAAGGGGAATACAAACTACTGGTCTTTTGGCACAGAGACCTCTCTGGTGAGGCAATCTGTAAATAGTTTGCCTCAAAATTGTCCTGCCATTGGCTGTAGAAAGTTCTATACAGAGTTATCTCTGATATTGCATATTATTTTGGGTGTTAGTGCAAGATCGTTGTCATCCTTCACTTGTCACTCATGGATGACTTTGCACTCTTCTTCAGCTGTTTCCTGTCTCCAAAGTCTTGAAAGTACTGATTGGGTGACATATACAATCTTAGCCACAATAGTCTGGGATTGGCTGGACTCAAACATTCTCATTGCTACATGTAATAACATCCTCTGTAATGATGTTGCTGTGCCATATTGTTATGAAATGTTTGGGAGGCATGCAACCTTGCATACAACTTATTTCATTGACTCAAAATGTAATGTTAATGATTTTGGTCATTTCTGAAATATTTAACAGTTGTCAATTATGCTTAACTTTTTAGCACAGTATATTATAGAGTAGTGGCTCCCATAGTTTGCATAGCCAATAACCCCCTAAGATTCCTTTTAGATCTGTGAACTCATTGAGCAACATTTGCTGTGTATCATATGATTTTATGTTTTGACTTTCATTATTTTCATACAATGAAAGGCCAATAAGTAAAGTTGACTAATGATGTAACAGTTTAATTAACAATTTACACAATTATTAATTGCTACTTCACTTAATTACTAAATTAATATTTAATATAGATTGAGCAGTAATTCGTGGCTCAGTCATAGGAAATGGGCTATGAATCCTTTAAATCTTTCCCTGGACAGCCCAGTTGTCCAGCAATCCCCATTCCCAAGTTTTGTAACTGACTTTTGATAGTTTAGTTACAGAGATAGCTTCACCATATTTTTATAATTTGCTGTCAGAATCACTGCTATCAATGAAGTAACTGACCATTACAGTTTTATTTACTTTTTGTCCTGACCAAAACCATTATTTTAAAACTCATTACTGTGTTTCATATATATACCTATTTGTGAATTCTCTTTTATACCTTGCACACATATATATATACACTGAATAGCCATTGAATTTTGACCACTACCTAATATTGTGTTTGGTCACTTCTTGCATGGATAATGTTCCATAGCTGCCTTGGCATCATATAGCTTACCTTCCATAGCTCCCTTGGCACCACATAGCTACAAGATCCCTTCTAGTGGAATCACTAGATGTCAGAAGGGATCTTGTAGCTGTGTGGTCTGCAAAACATCTCACAGTTCTTGAATGGTGGACAGTGATGGATCTCTCTATCTCATATCACATTCCATGTACATGTCCCCACATACGTTTGACATGATAATATATATTGAAATCAGTAGCCAGGAAAGAGGGTTATGTCTACTGTGGGTTCTTCAGGCTTGGTGAAATCCTGAAAGATTATCATTCCTGTCTGGGAACAGGTGCAACATTGTGGAACACACATGGTCTTTTAAGAGCTGCCGGTAACCCAGACCTGTCACATGTCATTCCATCCTCACCAGGGATCTTAAATTGGACCTGCAAAATATGCCCCATATTATGATACAATTACTGCTGGCCTGGACAGTGGACACACTGCATGAAGGGCCATCAATTCCTGTTATTTACTGCATACACAAAAGTGTCAAGCTGCATGGTGCAGCAAAAATTTTGACTCTTCAGACCACCACTTTTTTTCCCATTCCTTGATTGTTTAACTGGCATGCTGCTGCAACCATAGCTAGTGCTGGTGATGAGAACTTAAGTAAGGAGTGGGTTGACCTGTTGCCCCAGAACCCATTTGAGAGTGCAGCTCATTGTTATCTGGGATATTCCGCTCCCCACATTGTACTGCAATGTCAGCTGTACCACTGTGACCTGTCATTGAGGACATACAAGGCATTGCACTCTTCACTCCCCATGGACACCCATCTTGCATATTCAACAGTTTTGTTGATGAGAGACCTGTTTAGCACAATTTTGTGACCACCTTAATCACTGTGAGTCGTGAACAGCAACAAGAAGGCATGCCATTTCTGAGATTGAGGCACCCAATACCCAACCACCAACTCTGTGATATTCATAACTTTTCCCATGCATGCAACATTGATACTCTGGTTTGCATGACCATATCTCCGACTTCAGTGAGCTCAAGTGCGGTGTTTCAAATCATTCTGAATTCCACTGGTTTGTTCCATTTTGGATGGGGTGGTCATAATTTAATGATAAAGGTATAAAAAAAAAAAAAAAATTTAGAACCCATAATTGCATACATAATAAAAATTGTGTAAAACTAAAAATGGTATGTAATGTTTTTATGTCAAAATACTTTTATTAGACTTAAAACGTTTTTTACCCAAAGAAAATGCATTTTCCTTCAAAATTTCAACTCACTATAATCGTAAATTAATTCATCAAAATTGAATTTTAATATATTGTATTTTCTTTTTCCCTGTACAAAATTGCCAGATCATTCAATCTTTGCTCTATGAATGTTTCGCGAATAATTTTTAACGTTTTTTTGTACGGAAAATAACTGTTCTCCTTCAGCTTTATTCATTGGCAAAACTAAAAATAATCTAGATTTCAATTTTTGAGGATGTAGAAATAATTTTATTGTCATGAATAAACCCAAATTATTATGAGACAGTTTTTAGATCTGATTTTGACATCTAATTGGCCCATATTTGACTTTGTGCCTAATGCCTGAAAATGTCTAAATATTGCCCTGCTCAGGATGACTGCTATTTGCCATTAACATCAAGGCAACCATGTGGAAATTACAGGTAGGCAATTGTCTTGGGAGTTGTTAGCAACAACAAGGATGACAGTTTCCAGCCATACTATATAAAGGAAGACAGGAAGCTGCACAAATGATGTCTGTATGCATGAAGACCAATGGTTTATGTTCCCTTACCCCTTTAATGAAAGAGCTTGTTTAATGTTGTGTGGACAACATCAGTCTTGGAGCATTGGCCAGTAGACAAATGTGCTCTTTATAGGTTAGTTGAGATTCAGTTTACTCTGGAGCTCTCCACAACTATTGTAATATCAGGGAACGAGATCATTTTGATGGTGGTGTGATGGTCTGGTTGATGATGACTTACCACATAGATAGCTTCATATCTTTCGCAGTTCAAAGAGGCACTCTGACTGCTTAAGTGATAGAGACAAAATTCTTGCATTCTATGCGAAGCTCTCAGCTTGATTTCATCTTTAGGAACAATAATGCTATCCATCAGGCTCATGTGGTTGATTTGGGCAAGGGTGGCTCAGTCGGTAGTATGCCAGGCTCATAGTCTGCAGTTCCCAGGTTTGAGTCCCAGCTGGGTCAGCATTGAAACTTATCTCTGCAAAACTGCCCACCCTGTCCACGGTCAGTAGGGGACACTGATGGACTTGGAAAGGCTGCCATCCGTTGGATGGGACATTAAGCCGTGGCCCCGTGTGTGGGAGAGCCATACCCTGTGCATGTTAAAGAACATGCTGGATGGCCTTGACGGGAGACTACCATCTGTCTCCCAACAGCTGTTCCATTTGTTGAAAACCATTTTAAGTTATGTACACTTATGTAATTATCTTTTTAATCTTGAATACAAGTCTAATTATCTAAATATACTGTTCAACATAGAAAATGCCACACCATGAAGGAATGCACGAAATGAGACAAAACTTACCATACATGTAGACAAGTATGTGGGAAAGAAGTGATTTTATTTCTGAGGGATTACATGAATGTGATGGGGAGGAAGACAGTATAATGTGGCTTGAGTCAGTAAGTCATATGACCACCATCCTGGGCTATACATTCGTCAACACAGTGTGGCATTGAGTAGAAAAGTCCTTGGATGGTGTGCTGAGGTATCACAGACTATGCATCATTGACCTGTGTCAATAATTCATTGACATTTTGAAGGGATTGTGTAGAGGCATGAAGTCGTCTACCAATGATGTTCCACACATTCTCTATTAGGGATCGCACTGGCCAAAGCAGCACCTGGATACCTTGTAGGCACTGTATGCTGATGTTGGCAGTGTGTGGATGGGTGTTATCATGTTGAGATGGTCATCAGGGATACCATGGAGATATGGCAACAAAACGGGCTTCAGCACTTCATTGATGTATTGTTGTGCTATCATATCCACTATGCATATACGAACGGTGAATGACTGTTGAAACTGATAGTGACCCAAACCATGACACCAGGCTGAGGAGCCATAAGATGCACATGGACAGCAGCAATATCAACTGAGTGGCCACTTCGTTTCCAGACTCAGTCAGTGATCGCCAACACTGAGACAGAAGTGAGACTCATCACTGAATACGACATGGTTCCATTCATCCTGCCATGCATGTCTGGTATGACACACTACAACCTTGCACGACCATGTGTTGCTGTGAGTGGTAATCATCACAATGGTGTCAGACCTGCCTCAGCCAATCTGTGATTCACAGTCTGTGTCAAAATGGGGATTCCCGTACCTGCCCGTACACCACATTGAATGTCATCTGCTGTGGATTGTGGGGCTTGTCACAGCTTGCCATTGAATGCACCTGTTGAGGTGTTCAGATGTCTGCCTATGTGCACCAGTCCCACTACAGCGATGCACGTTACCTTCCTCCAATTACTGTCGCCAAATTTGACCAAACAGTTGTTGCATCCTGATGCTTTTCTGCTGTGATGCGACACAGTGACCAACCTGCCATAAGTAGCCCTATGTGAAGCATCTGTGATGGTAGAATAAGTAGCCCTATGTGAGCATGATAAGTAGCCATATGTGGTAGAATAAGTAGCCCTATGTGCATAAGTAGCCCTATGTGAAGCATCTGTGATGGTAGGATTCCTGATGATGTAGCACAAGCATTCTCACTCCTTACACATGCTTTCACCACCAAGATCACTCCAATGCAGTGGTCCACACACCCAACTGAGGACGACAAAACTTAGTTATGCTGTGCCATTTTGCCCCGCTATCTCCTCACCTATCACATGATTGGTTCACAAATGCACTCGTTTCCACAACCCGACTGTCGACACATACTCATCTATTTGCATGACACTCTGACAAATATTCCCGCTGTGGCATTTTGTGTTGAGCAGTGTACTACTACAATTCAAATATAAATCTTATTTATTTTAAAAATTATTAATGCAATATTAACAAAACATTCATTTCATAAAATAGTTATTTGCTGCTGCAACTTTTAGTGTTGGAATGTAGTAGTTAAAAACCTTTTCTTTAAAACATTATTTTAGGTCATTGAACAAAGACATTATAGACTCTCTGGATCACTGAACCCTAGTACCATACCTGCTGAAAGAACTGTAACAGAATTTACAATATTCCCACCTCTTCAGTTAGCTACATCAGTGTCTTCAGCAAATCAAGATGAAGTTATATTTGAACCCCTACCAGAAATACGAAGCAGAGGCCTTAAAGCAGTATCACAAAATCTGAGACCTGCACGCTTTACTGGATCTTCTAGAAAATTTTCTTTGCAAGACTGGTTTGGTAGGTGGCTTCATAAGCCAGTTAATATATTAGTGTTTTATTGTCATTTTTACAGTTTACATATAAAGGAATTGTAGTTTAATGTGTTTTCTTGATGCTAATTACCCTTCAAGAATGTCTCTACATATTTTATATTCTTTATACACTGCTCAAAGTGAAAATTGCAACACGAAGAAGAAATGGACCCTTATATGTACAATTGATGCCTTCCAAGAGAGAGAATGAATCATGAATATGCAAGAGCTTCAATTGAGCCTTCAAGCGATCATTGCATGTATGGGGTGCAATGTGAACACAGTGCAACAGTGTGTTTCACTCAAAGTCATGGAATACCAAATGGCATGAAGGACAGGTACAGGACCAGCTCATCACACCAAAGAACACAAGGATCCCATGCTGGATACAGTTGTGTAGCAAGTGGATGCGTTTGGAATGCCATACCTCAGGACACCATTAACCATCTGATTGATGGAATGCCAAGACATCTGCAGGCTTGCATAACCACCTGAGGTGGGCCTACTATGTGCTGATGAATCTGCGATAAACTTGTTTACCTTGTATTCTCACATGACTTTTTTTGATCATTTGCACGTCTATCTTCATAGCTTCTGTCCTGTCAGTTTTGGACGTATACATCACTTCCTTCATGGTGTTGTGATTTCTACTTTGAGCAGTGTATCAAAGGTATACAATTGCAAACAAGGTTGCTTTATTAGTTGGATTGGGTTGCTTTTACCTCATAGCAGCACTTTTTTTGCACACATTGGGCTAAATGGCCAGGCCACAAAGACCCTAAGAATTCAGAGCTTGGACATGATCTCTGCTCATTATTGGCAACCTATGGCCTGAGCCATCCTGCGACAAGATTGCTTTATTAATTGGATTGGGTTGCTTTACCTCATAGCAGCACTTTTTTTGCAGACATTGGGCTAAATGGCCAGGCCACAAAGACCCTAAGAATTCAGAGCTTGGACATGATCTCTGCTCATTATTGGCAACCTTTGGCCTGAGCCAACCCGTGACCCTGTTATCAGTGATAGCCAAAATATATGCACATACATCGAAGAGCCAAAACATTATGACCACCTGCCTAATATGATGTTGGTTCCACATGCAGCCAAAACAGCTCTTACCTGGTGAGGCATGGACACTAGAAGATTTCTAAAGGTGTCTTGTGTTATCAATGCATTACCAGCAGATCCTTTAACTTTTGTAAGTTACATGGTGAACCGCCACAGATCGGATATGTTGTTCCAACACAAACCACAGATGCTCAATTGGATTGATGACTAGGGAATTTGGAGGCCAGGGCAATATCTGGAAGCCTTTCTCATATTCTGCGAACTATTCTAGAACAATCTGGGCAGTATGGAATGGCGCATTATCCTGCTGAAAGAAGGCACTACTAGAGGGGAATACCATTGCCATGAAAGGATATACCTGGTCTGCAGTGATTCTTAGGTAGGTGGTAGATGTCATAATTTCCAGCACATGAATGACTGGACCCAGGATTTCCCAGCAGAACATTGCCCAAGCATTACCCTTCTTTCACCGGCTTGTTTTCATCCCACAGTGCATCCTGGTGCCAACACTTCTCCAGGTAAATGATGCACACATACCCGGCCATCCACACGATACAACAGGAAATTAGATTTATCAGACCAGATGACTTTCTTCCAATCATTCAAGATCTAATTTTGATGCTCACATGCCCATTGTAGGCACTTTCAAAGATGAATCGAGGTTAGCATGGGCACTTGGAGCGGCCTGCAGCTATGCAGCCCCATTTTCAGCAGGGTTCGATGTACTGTGTGTTGTGACACATTACTCCCATCTTTAGCATTCAAATTATGGGTGAGTTGCACCACAGTATCCCTTTTGTTGGCTTATACCATACGGGATAGCGTTTGTTCATCTCTAGCATCGATGAGCCATGGTCGGCCTTCACCTTGCTTGCAGTTTGTGTTTTTTCCCCCTACTTGGACCGCTTTTAGAAGGTACTAACCTTGGCTGACTGTGAGCACCCCACAAGCTTTGCCATTTTGGAAATGCTCTGACCCAGTTGTCTGGCCATTATAATTTGACCTTTGTCAATTAATACCATTTCATGACCTTCACATATGCCATCGTTCACCTGCAGTTACTTTGATTTGCATAAAGATGCACTGGTCATAATGTTCTGGCTCTTCTGTGTATAATATACACCTTTTTAATAAATATACAGGGTGTTTTCAAAAGGTCTAGTCAAACTTTGGGAATGGGTTCTGCACCTAGCAATGAAAAAGGTTCCTCTGAAGATTGGCCAGTAACACTTCCTTTCTGAGTAATAGCACATTTTGAGAGTGCAAGTAAGAAAACCTGTCAAAAGGAAGGATGCTGGGTAAAATAGCATCATTTGCATATCTGATGACATAGTAGATGTATGAAAATATTGGACAAAATCCCACCATTAATACCTGCCTGTTGGATTGGGTGATGAACCTACTGGTTGATGTATAGGTCTGCATGCTGTTCTGATTTCAATCCACTGTATTTCTTATGGGGACACGCTAAGACTGATATTTATGCTACTTTGGTTCCTAATACACAAACTCTCTGTGAACAGATCATGGATGATTGTAAAAAATTTCAGAACATTCTGCGACTTTTCAAATGTGTTTGGCAGTCGTTGAGAAAATGCTATGAGGTGTGTATTGCCGCTCAGGAAGACCATTTCAAACACTTGCTCTGATGTAGATTTACATAACTGTTCTCATTGATCACTTACAATGCGCTACAATAACTGGAATAAAAACTACACAGGCTTTCTTACTTGCACTCTCAAAATGTGCTGTAACTTGAAAGAGAAGCTTTTCTGGCCTAATGTTCATAGGAACTTTTTTTTTTCACCACTATGCATAGTAGAACACTTTCCCAAAGTTTGACTAGAGCTTTTAGAAACACTCTGTATATCATATAGAAATAATGGAATTTATTAATAGTGTAAATTGCCTTTAATAGCAGTAAATTAATACTAATGAAGTGTTATTTAATAATAATATGATAGTGCTGTTTTAATCCACAGAGTGCCAAGATTGATTAGATCGACACTAAGAAACTTTGCTTAAATTGCCAAGATCTATGTTTTATTTTTCATACATAATTTCTTTTAAAATCAAGAAATGAATGAATGGATAGACCAGAGTTGACACTATTACTATCCTCAATAAAAATTATGTAGGCCATGCACATATGACATGTACCTCAATTGGCACTCAAAGGATTAAACTTTGTGAATGTGTTAGAAACGTTTGTTCTTTAGTTGTTAATCATTTAGTAACTGTTGTGCTAAGTTTATCATTTTTATAAGAGAACCCTTTAAATATATATTTTTATAATAATTAAATATATATTTTTAATAAAGAGATAATTATATATTTTTATAAAGAGAATCCTTTAAATTAGTTATTTTCCACTGCTTTAAAGGGTTCTCTTTAATGATGTTTGGAAGCTTATATTCAAATATGTGATCACTCCACCTTTCAGTGTATTTCACAGATGCAAGAACATGTAAAGCACATAATAAAAATGAAAAGCTAAAATTTAAAGATATTAGTAAAAAGTTACTAAAGTAAGTTTAGGAAAACATGAAATGTGCCTAATGAGTAACTGATATGGGACTGTTAATTTAAGATTGGTTTTATTTTAAAATGTCGCTTTAAAATCTGAATATGGACATACCAAAAGTGCAAAGTGTCAAAAATGAAACTGCTGAGTTTTGTCTTTATAATGGGGTGAAGTGCTCTTGCCAGTGATCATGAGGTCATAGTTTAGTCACTTTAAAATCTTAATATTGACATACCAAAAGTGCTAAGTGTCAAAATGAAACTGCTGAGTTTTGTCTTTATAATGGGGTGAAGTGCTCTTGCCAGTGATCATGAGGTCATAGTTTAATATCCTACTTGGCTAAAGTAAATTCTTCTGCCAGCTTAAAATTTTTTTGATGTATAGGAGATTGATTGCTTGTTAGTCATTAATGATGAGATTTCTCAGTGATGGCATAGTTTGCTAAAGTTGCATTTTCTGTACTGTCCAGTCAGAATGGTGCAGTATCATTTCACATGCAAAGCAGTCAATCACAGTTGGGGAATAATTTCTTTTTGAAAGGTATAGAGTATAGTTACATTATGTGAAACAAGCAATAAATTGTGAAGCATGATTTCTAGAAAGAATTCTTTTGCATCTTGTTTTTCATTCTGAAATACAATGGATGGAATTACCAGTGATAAGATTGCTTTTTGTTCTTGTGAGTAGCAATATAAATTTCTCAGCAAAAACACAATATGTTGCACTCACACAAACATTTTAATTTTTTTTCAAATATTTTCGTTTTTTATTCAGATTCTCACCTTGAAACTTAATACTAGGGGATTCATAAATCTGTGCATTTTTTCCAAGCAAAATGTGTACGATAACCCATCATCTTGTTGCATTTGCATACTTCTGAAATAGATTCACAGGATATGTTTATCAGCTGGTGCATAATCCTGAGCAGAAGTCATCGCAGGCACCTGAACTCTTTCCTTCTATTGGCATCGTCAAATTCTACATTGGAGGAAGTCTTCCAGTGTAGATGGCTTCAGCCTTTAGTAGTGGGGGAACGGGTCTTTGCCCCATGTCTGCGATTAGGGGGCTGTTTGATATTGTCGGCATTCCCTCTCTCAATAAACATAGTTTCTTTAAACATCCCACTAACCATTTTCTCTCCATAGGTAGTTGGAATGTGAGGACTCTGCACAGAACTTTTTCTCTTGATGTCCTCACACAAGAATTCCACCATTATAATTTAGATATTCTCGGCTTGCAAGAGACCAGATAGACAGATAAAGGTCAGATTCTTAAAAATAATCTTAAATTTCTCTTTTCAGGGAGGGATGACAATAAGCATCACCAAGGCATGGGTCTGCTTCTCAGCAGACACGCTAGTGATGCTCTTCTAGGATATGAGTGCATTAATAAAAGGTGGATCTGACCATTACCTTGTTAAAAGTGTGTTGCAACTTAAACTTAAAAAGTGTTGTGCTAGGGTTAAAAAATTTACTTTTAATACTGAAGCTCTGAAAGATCCAGTTATAGCCAAAGCTTACTATGATAGGTTGCTTAGTCATTATGACAGTCATGGTTTGCTTACTACTGAAGTTGAGTAAGAATGGTATCATTTTAAACAGGCTTTTTTGGACACTAACAGTACTCTTTAGGAAAAAAGGAGCAGAAGAGACAAAATTATCTGAGTGATAAGGCACCTGAGCTTATTTCGGAAAGAGAGAACTGCAGGGAATGTCCTTAATCAATACCCTACTAGTCCTAATAGAAAGCATCACAGAGAACTTAATAAACATGTAAAAGATCAGTTAGCTGCTGATAAAAAACTTTGGCTTGATGGTTTGGCCGACAAAGCCGAGGAAGCAGTTAGACAGCACAACAGCAGAGAGCTGTACCAGATAGTTAATATTTTGTGTGGTAGAAAACGGACAGGTATACAAGGATTGAAGGATAAACAAGGTAAGGTTATAGAAGGGGAGGATTCTGTCATGGCTTGGTGGGCTGAGCATTTCAGTGATGTTCTAAACAATGTAGTTAGTTCTACTCCCATTGTTTGCAATGATGATAGATGCATTGGTGGCTTTAATGTTGGCCTTATAACACAATCTGAAGTTATTTTGGCTGTTTCTAAACTTAAATTACATAAATCCCCAGGGGTAGATGAAATTACTACCGAAATGCTTAGAGCTGGGAATGTTTCAGTTACCACTTGGATGACTGAAATTCTGAATATCTTTTATGATAAAGGTATGGTTCCTAAGGATTTTACCAGAGCTATTGTTAACCCTATTTTCAAAAAAGGTGATTGCAGTTCTTGTGATAACTATAGGGGTATCAGCCTACTCTCTGTTCCAGGTAAAGTTCTTTCCAAGATTGTGCTTAATAGAATTAAGAATCTGGTTGACAGTCAATTGCGTGATGAGCAATGTGGACTCAGAAGTGGTAGGGGATGTGTGGATCAGATATTTTCACTTAGGCAGATTCTTGAGAAATGTTTAGAGTTTCAGAAACCTTTGGTTGCTAGCTTTGTTGATTTCAAAAAGGCTTTCGACTCTGTTGATCGTCATAATTTGTGGTTGATTGTGAAATCATATGGTATACCTGACAAGTTAGTTAACATAATGAAAGCTCTCTATAATAACACTGAGTCATGTGTGAGAGTTGGTAAGGCGTAGCAATTGGCTTAGCATTACTTCTGGTGTTCGACAAGGGTGCATTTTGTCTCCTTGTCTCATTAGCTTGGTTATTGATTATGTTATGCGAAATTCACTTCAAGGGAAAGATTTTTGCCTTAAATGAACTGGAGATACGAAAATTTGTGATTTAGATTATGCTGATGATTTAGCCCTTTTGACAAATGATGTTGATGAGATGAACTCTTTCATTCGAGCTGTTGATAAGACTGGTAGTAGAGTAGGTTTGGTTATAAACAGAGAGAAAACTAAAGTGATGAAAATTGGTCAGGCAGGTTGTGATTCAGTTAATCTGAATGGTTGCAGTCTTGAGCAGGTGTCACAGTTTAATTATCTTGGGAGCTATGTAACAGATAATGGTGATGTGCGGCATGAGATTAACAGACGAATAGGGATTGCTGCCGGGACTTTTAAGAATCTTGTGGAGAGTGTGGAGAAATAGGCGTATACACCTAAAGACTAAAATTAGACTGTATAATTGTTTGGTTCTTTCTAGGGTTAGTTATGGTAGTGAAACTTGGACACTTTGTAAACAAGATAACAGGAAACTAGATGCTTTTGATTCCAGATGCTTACGCAGTATCTTGGGCATTAGGTGGTTCAACTTTGTAACTAATGATGAGGTTAGGCAAACGAGTTTGCAACCTCCTTTAAGCAGCATATTGTGCAGAGAGAGACTCCGTTGGTTTGGCCATTTGCCCGTATGAATAATTATAGATTGGCGAATAGGGTTATGAACAGTGTGCCTAAAGGCCTCAGAAAGAAGGGGAGACCTAGGATGCGGTGGGCAGACAATGTCAAACAGGACTTTGTTAGAATTGGTGTGCAGTGGCCAGATGCAGTAGATGTAGCTCAGGATAGACTTGCTTGGAGAACTAAATTGCACGGTCTGGTTGGACCTCCGTAGCCCATGGCTGCTTGAGGATGATGATGATGATGAACATAGTACTAAGGGAAAGTATGAAGTTTGCTATTACAAGTATGCATCCATACTATTACAAGTATGCATCCACACTATTGCAAGTATATTGCAAGCATATGCTCCCATCATTAGAAATGTCACATAGTGAGTGAGTTAAGTTTTGAAATTCAGGCTATTTTATATCATTGCTGGAAAAAAAAAGATTAAAAGCTACAGAAACGGCCCAAGAAATATGTGAAGTGAAAGGACAGTTTCCATTTGTACTGCTTAAGTTTGGTTGAAGAAGTTCGAAGGTGGTAACACGTGAATTGAAAGTAAACTGCAATCAGGACAGCCATATTAGTAGATCACAAGATTCTGTGCTATGTTGTTGAAGCTGATCCATTGACAAGCACTCACAGGCTCTCGTCCAAACTGGTTGCTCACAGGCAACTATACTGCAGCATCTGCAATGCTGCAGTATAGTTGTAAGGTAGTCATGAGTTGCCGAAATGTTCCACATGAGTAGACTACTGAACTAGTAAGCTGTTGTATCAAAGTCTGCAAGTTTTACTAATCTGTGCGACCACCATTTCATCAAGTGAATTTTATATGTGATGAAAAATAGATTTTTTTCAACAATCTGAACACCCAAAAGCAGTGGCTTAACTCACACTTTCTGTCCCAAAGGTAGGATGATTTGAAACAAAGGCAATGTTTTGTGTTTGGTGGAATGTTGAGGGTGTAGTGCACTCAAACTGGTTCCTAATTGATATGCCATCAATGGCAACTTCTACTCAGCACAAATGGAGTGCATGCACTTTGTAATACTTTGTTTACCAATCATGGGTAGTACTAGACATCAGGTACTCTTCCAACAAGACAGCACAAAATCACACACCATAATTTGGTTCAAAGAAAAACTTTGTGAACTGGTATTTGAAATTCATCCTCACCCAGTATATTGTCTGGACCTAGCTCCTGACTACCACCTCTTTCATTCCATGGCTCATTTTCTTTGAGGTAGGTAGTTTCAAACATTTCAGGAAGTCTAGAATAGGTGTCAGGAGTTTTTCATCTCCAAAGAAGAAGAATAAACAACTGGCTGAAAACTATTGAAAATGATGTTTTATATTTTACTGAGTATATATACTTCTGAGTTCCAGAAATTCCTACTCTAAGACTGCTAGTTTTGAATCATTAATTATTTCATCAATGTTTTGGTATAATAGTGAAATATTGTAGGTACCACGAAATCTAAAAGAGATAATTTCAGTCTGAGTTTAGCATACAGGTATCAGCCAAATTGATGAGAGTTGCATTCCCAAGGGTAGTTACATCACTTAAAATTGTATAGCTTAAAAGTTTTTCCCGGTAGCAATAATTTTATGTTTTACATATTAATGAAAGTTGCTTACCCAAACATTCATTTTTCTGTATGAAATTATCTTATTTCTAGTTATTTTTTTGTCAAGCTTTTTTTTATCATATTGGCATGAAGGTGGCAAAACAAGTTTGTGTAACTCTACTTTTGTGACTTTTGAAGTTTATTTAATTACATTTATCCTATTTTAATGACATTTTGATTAATTTGTTAAAATTTTTGTATTTACTTTCAATTATTTTTGACACTCCTTTAATTTTGCTGCTTTAAATTTTTATTGAAAAATACATTAATTAACTTTAATATCATTCATTTTAGCAGTTTACAAATTCTGATTTTTTTTTCTTTTAGCAAAATAATTTCATTGGTTTTTAAGGTTTCACTAAAAATTAATGAGAAAAAAACTGTGAGGATGATATCTTACCTATATGGGTTTGTTTATTAAACATTGAATTGTATAAGGCAGGATAATCTCTGTTGTATATCCAGTTATAGATGATCTCAAATATAACTTTGTTTTCAGAAGTTCCATACTATTTATTAATAAAATAAATAAATACCTCCTCAAGCAGCTGCTTGCCACAGAGGTCTGACAGGAGCCTGTCAGTTTATATGCCATAGTAGAAGGTCTGAGAGGATGGCAGGCCCTCAGCAGAAAAACGATACAAACAGCCATGCCTTACCCGGGGCTCGAACCCAGGTCCCTTAGATCAGTAGCCAAGCGCGCTAACCACTCGGCCATGGGACGGCAACTATTTATTAGTTTTTGTAAACTTTCTCATTTAATTTCCAATCCAAATGCAGCAACATTAGCACAGCCAAAGCAACATCCATATTCACAAAGGCAGTGCTGCACTTGTATTTTCATATTTTAACACACTAAAGTGCTACTCTTCCTGCAAGGACAGGTCCTTGTTAAAAAGAATGTGAAGAGATAGTGCTAAGTGGGTGAGTTTTATTTAAGGATATCTGAGTTCAAGGATAGGCTATTGCTCTCTTGCTAGTTGCACAAAAATCATTGTGAAGGAGAAGCATTGTTAGACTTAATTTCAAGGATGGTATTTTGATAATGAAATTGAACTTTTGATGAGAATTGTGATACTTAAAAAAAATAAAATACCTCTCAAGCAGCTGGCTACAGAGGTCTGACAGGATCCTGGTAGTTTAATAAGCCATAGAGAAGATTTGTGAAGAAGACTTCATCAGAACGACAACATAAGAAAGAAGACATCATACCTTATTTGGAACTCAAACCCAGGTTCCTTTGATCAGTTGCTAAGTGCAATAACCACTCAGCTCCAGGATGGTGATACATTTTAAAAATTACACTATGAAAGTCATTTACAATGTTCTTTCATACCATATTTGATGATACAAAGTCTCATCACTATTCCTAAATTGTGGATTGGGGGTTGATGCATTTGGTAGCACATCAAGCTTGTAACTTGATGGTTTGATGTTTGAGACCCCACTTTGCCTATATTGAAATATTGTTTTAAGCCACACTTCGCCCTTGAGGAATGTGATATTGATGGGCGTGGAAAGGCTATTGTCAGTTAGATGTGAAGTTTTGGCATCATGTGCAAGAGTGCCATACCCTGTTCACATTAAAGTACATGCTGAATGGACTTGATGGGAGGCTTCCATCTGTTGCCTAACAGTTGTCCAATGAATTCTCTTTTCATATCCAGATCTGAGTACTTGGACCTTATGACATGGCCATTTAACCTATTACATGCAAAAAAGTTCCACTCAGAGATAAAACTACTGAATCATAAAATCACTGCTACTAATTTCCAGTACCTCATTTTCAGGTTCATGGCTAACTCCATATTTTTTCAAGAATTCATTTTTTGGTTTGTTTTTGGTCATTTCATTGTGTTTTTTTTTTGCTATAAATTCCATATTTTGCAAGTTGACATTCTAACAACTATACACACTTTATTGCCAAATTCTGAGTTCTTACTGATGTCTTATATGGCATATTGCATTATTCTTCCTCATCTTTGTAGTCTTGGGAGCTTTGGGTAACACAGGTTGCACAATGCTTTCCCCGAGTGTTGGCTACCGACTCTGACCTTTGGGGAGGAGTAATAGGCCATTTTGGTATTGGTAGCTGCAATGGCAATGAGCAACGTCTCCTACAGGTAAGTAAACTCAATGGTTTCAGAATAACTAACACATATTACAAACACCGTGACATACATAAATACACATGGGTTTCACCTGATGGGCTGCATAGGAATATGATTGATTATATATTAATTAACAGCAAATGGGCTAGTTCTGTTAGAAATACCAGGGCATATAGGGGAGCTGAAATTGGATCTGACCATTACCTTGTTAAAAGTGTCTTGCAACTTAAACTTAAAAAGTGTTGTGCTAGGGTTAAAAAATTTACCTTTAATATTGAAGCTCTGAAAGACCCAGTTATAGCTAAAGCTTACCATGATAGGTTACTTAGTCATTATGACAGTCATAGTTTGCTTAATATTGAAGTTGAGGAAAAATGGGGCCATTTTAAACAGGCTTTTTTGGAAACTAACAGTACTCTTTTAGGGAAAAAGGAGCAGAGGAGACAGAATTATTTAAGTGATAAGGCACTTAAGCTTATTTCAGAAAGAAGGAACTGCAGGAATGTCCTTAATCAGTACCATACTAGTCCTAATAGAAAGCATTACAATGAACTTAATAAACGTGTAAAGGATCAGTTAGCTACTGATAAGAATCTTTGGCTTGATGGCCTGGCTGAAAAAGCTGAGGAAGCAGTTAGACAGCACAACAGCAGAGAGCTGTACCAGATAGTTAATGTTTTGTGTGGTAGAAAACGAACAGGTATACAGGGATTGAAGGATAAACAAGGTAAGGTTATAGAAGGTGAGTATTCTGTCATGGCTAGGTGGGCTGAGCATTTCAGTGATGTTCTAAATAATGTGGTTAATTCTACTCCCATTGTTTGCAATGATGATAGATGCATTGTTGGCTTTAATGTTGGCCCTATAACACAATCTGAAGTTGGTTTGGCTATTTCTAAACTTAAACTTCATAAATCCCCAGGGGTGGATGAAATTACTACGGAAATGCTTAGAGCTGGGAATGTTTCAGTTACCATTTGGATGACTGAAATTTTGAATAACTTTTATGATAAAGGCATGGTTCCTAAAGATTTTACCAGAGCTATTATTATCCCTATTTTCAAAAAAGGTGATCGCAGTTCTTGTGATAACTATAGGGGTATCAGCCTACTCTCTGTTCCAGGTAAAGTTCTTTCCATGATTGTGCTTAATAGAATTAAGAATCTGGTTGACAGGCAATTGCATGATGAGCAATGTGGATTCAGAAGTGGTAGGGGATGTGTAGATCAGATATTTTCACTTAGGCAGATTCTTGAGAAATGTGGGGGGCGGGGGTGGCTCAGTCGGTAGCGCGCCAGGCTCGTAATCTGTAGTTCCCAGGTTCGAGTCCCAGCTGGGTCAGCGTTGAGATTTATCTCCGCAAAATTCCCCGCCCTGCCCACGGTTAGTAGGGGACACCGATGGGCTTGAAAAGGTCGCCGTCCGTCGGATGGGACGTTAAGCCGTGGCCCCGTGTACGGGAGAGCCATACCCTGTGCACGTTAAAGAACACGCTGGATGGCCTTGACGGGAGGCTACCATCTGTCTCCCAACAGCTGTTCCAGTGGGTCCCCTCCCCCAACCTTCTCTGAGCCTTCGGGGTCCATGTGACCTGGCCATTTAGCCCATGGTGTGCAAAAAAGTGCTGCTCAGAGATAAAATAACACAAATAACTTGAGAAATGTTTAGAGTTTCAGAAACCTATGGTTGCTAGCTTTGTTGATTTCAAAAAGGCTTTCGACTCTGTTGATCGTCATAATTTGTGGTTGATTGTGAGATCATATGGTATACCAGACAAGTTAGTTAACATAATGAAAACTCTCTATAATAACACTGAGTCATGTGTGAGAGTTGGTAAGTCTTGTAGCAATTGGTTTAGCATTACTTCTGGTGTTCGACAAGGGTGCATTTTGTCTCCTTTTCTCTTTAGTTTGGTTGTTGATTATGTTATGCGAAATTCACTTCAAGGGAAAGCTTTTGGCCTTAAATGGGCTGGAGATACGAAAATTTCTGATTTAGATTATGCTGATGATTTAGCCCTTTTGGCAAATGATGTTGATGAGATGAACTCTTTCATTCGAGCTGTTGATGAGACTGGTAGTAGAGTAGGTTTGGTTATAAACAGAGAGAAAACTAAAGTGATGAAAGTTGGTCAGGCAGGTTGTGATTCAGTTAATCTGAATGGTTGCAGTCTTGAGCAGGTGTCACAGTTTAATTATCTTGGGAGCTATGTAACTGATACTGGTGATGTGCGGCATGAGATTAACAGACGAATAGGTATTGCTGCCGGGACTTTTAAGAATCTATGGAGATTGTGGAGAAATAGGCGTATACACCTAAAGACTAAAATTAGACTGTATAATAGTTTGGTTCTTTCTAGGGTTAGTTATGGTAGTGAAACCTGGATGCTGTGTAAACAAGATAACAGGAAACTAGATGCTTTTGATTCTAGATGCTTACGTAGTATCTTGGGTATTAGGTGGTTCAACTTTGTAACTAATGATGAGGTTAGGCAAAGGAGTCTGCAACCTCCTTTAAGCAGCATATTGTGCAGAGAGAGACTCCGCTGGTTTGGCCATGTTGCGTGTATGGATAATTATAGATTGGCGAATAGGGTTATGAACAGTGTGCCTAGACTCCTCAGAAGGAGGGGGAGACCTAGGATGCGGTGGGCTGACAATGTCAAACAGGACCTTGTTAGAATTGGTGTACAGTGGCCGGATGCAGCAGATGTAGCTCAGGACAGATATGCTTGGAGAATTAAACTGCGCGGTCTGGTTGGACCTCCGTAGCCCATGGCTGCTTGAGGATGATGATGATGGCTTCAATTTGGTGGAACAACTTCCAGCAAACTGCAATGTAATTTTGCGATGCAGTTTCTTTATCACAGCATTAAGAAGTCGAGGAGTGGCATGAATAATCAGATACACAGTCGTATCGAATAATATGACCACCTACCATAGTATATGTATGGTAGGTGGTCATATTATTCTGATAACGACTGTGTATATCTTAACCAGGGTGAATGAAGGAAGAATGGTGGCATTCAGGGAGAGAGCATTTTTTGACTGTCATTGACTAGAGTTTTGACATCATAATGGGGAGATGCAAAGAGATGATGGCAAACAAACCTTATAAGAAGTATACGGTAAGATAGATTTCTGTTAACAGAAGAAATGTAAAATTGCAATTTTAATTTTTCTTTAACTATTTGAGGTCTATCTAGCTATTAGGGAAATATTTATTATTATAAATATACTCTTAATTTTCCACTTCATTAGGTACAGTTCAGTGTTATGTCAATAGTAACTCAAATATGAACTTGATAACATCTTAAATAAGCATTTTTTTGAAAAAGTGTGACTGAAGATAATTGAAAGATCTCAGTTAAATCTATTGCAATCTCACTTTTTAACAATATTCATCTGCTCTATAAAGTTAAGGAAATTGGACTATTTAACAGCAATAATTCCAATTTAAGTAATTGCTCTCAAAAGTTAATAAAAACAAGTTAAAACTAAAGCAATTACTGTTATGCTACTTTACTAATACATCTAAGAGTGTTTCAGCAGTTTGTGAGAAAATTTGATTAATTGTTTGCCAATTTTGAATGATATTTTGTAGAATGAGCTAACTAGTTAGGGTTTTAGCATCCACAACTCTTGAAGTACTGAATGCATATTGTTGGACATCGAGACGTCTAAGAGTGTTTCAGCAGTTTGTGTGAAAATTAGATTAACATTTTGCCAATTTTGAATGATATTTTGCAGAACATGCTAACTTGTTAGGGTTTTAGCATCCACGGTTCTTGAAATACTGAATGCATATAGTTGGAAATCGAGATTTGAATAGATTTGATTGAATTCTTGAAATTAATATCAATCAAATTTTTCCATAAAAATATCTAATTATCTTCACGCTGACAGTGCAGTACCCACTTCATATAAATTTTTGCTTCTGATGAAAATGTATATGAAACATTGTTTTTCTTATTCTTAGAAGAATTATTCATGTATTTTATTTAAGGAGTTACTGAGTTCTGTATCTGTTTACTATTGACATATTTGGAACCGTACCTAATGAAATGGCCCTTTGAGTTATGTTGATATTACAGATATCATAATTATATCATTTGTACTTCATATCGAATACTACAGAATTTTTATTAGATGATTCTGGGAAATTATTCTGATCTTGCTCTTAAAATTAAATTCGATCGAATTAAAACACCATGTCGTAATTTATTTCAACATAATATTTCCAACTATGTTAATAATCATAATAACAATGAAAAAAAAATAATGATTTTTCCCGTCCAAAAGACATTTAATCTGACCTGGCATAAATGCAATTTTCAATATATTAAGAAAATTTCTCCAGGAGTGTTATCCAAAGACACATCTACTTTTCCTTTTCTATTGTTTTGATTAATTCCGAAGTTGTTATTCTGCTGTATCAATTTGTATTTATGTTTATTCCATTGTTGTTGCTTTGGTCATAATCTTTCTTGTAACACAGAGATTTCCCCCTCAGCTTAGTTTTTTAATGGGAATTTGAAACTGCTGCTCTAATATTTTAATGCGTAGACTCTGATGCACAGGCAGAAGTATTTATTTTCTGAATCTGTGCAGTATAAGTTGAAGTTAATGTAAGATCATGGGGAAATTAAACTTCGCCTCCAGTGAGGGACTCCTTACACCAGAATAAGCCAAGATATTTAAATTATTAATTGCCTGAGATAATGCTACTTTTTTATTGGTCACAGTGTCATAGTTTTCAGAGTGATCAGTATATGTTTCCAACGACTTTTCCATGCTTACCCTAGATAAAAATTGTTTGGTCGGAGTAGAATTGATAGTCATAACAACATTGAATTTTCATGTGCAAGTTTTTTTTTAAGCTGGAATGGTATCATTTAGATTACATTTAAAAGGCAATCCTAAGTGTTTACTTCATAGATTACGATCGTAACAGGCATTTAAAAAACGTTTGCTACATATCTTAGCATGCTGCACATCGAATTTATCTTCACGCTGACACTACAGTACCCACTTCATACTAATTTTTGCTTCTGATGAAAATGTATATGAAACATTGCTTTTCTTATTCTTAGAAGAATTATTCATATATTTTGTTACTGAACAGTTGGCATGATAAAAAAATTACCTGAAAGACTTTATAGAGAGATTCACCAAGCAAACAACAAAGATAGTCGCAAAAGAACAGATGATTATGTAAATCCTTTAGCCAGTTATCCTCATTGTGATGTCATGGAGCATGCTCTTTCATCAACACTGGAATGACCTTGGTAAAACAGAGCCTTTTGGTGTTACCCTATTTATATTCACCCTAATCTTAACAGAAAAAAAAAACACTTTATTTTCTATGCTACTATTTTGTCTGAACAAATGGAAGAATATGTTCAGGATATATTTTTTCATGGTGGTTCCAGTTTCCTTAAAACCTAGTTCCTAAAATTTTCTTTCAAATCACTACTTGCCATAGAGGTCTGACAGGAGTCTTGTCCATATATATATATGACATAGCAAAGTTCTATGAGGAAGGTGAATCCTCAGCAGAAAGACAATGCAAGGAAAGAAACATCTATGCCTTAGTTGGGGTTTGAACAAGGTAACTTTGATCTTACCAGATAGTTAGTAGCCAATCATGCTAACCACCTGGCTACCATCAAGAGATAGTAGGGTACACTGATGGGCTAGGAAAGGCTGCTCAGATGAAACATTAAGCCGTGGTTCTGTGTGTGCAGGAGTGCCATACCTTGTGCATGTTAGAGAACACGAAAACGTGTTGGATGACCTTGACAGGGGGTTACCATCTGTCTTCTAACAGCTGTTCAATGGATCCCCACCCTCCAACCTTCTCTGAGCCCTCAGGGTCCTTATAACCTATCCATTTATTACTACCATTGTGTGAAAAAAAGTGCAGTTGAGAGGTAAAACAGCCCATCCTACTGTCTGTCTCCCCCCCCCCCCCCTCAAAAATAATATTTGAAGGCTTCCCCATATCAAATAAAGTGAATCTTCACAGGCTTTTTGCTTGAACTGTGAAATTTCATGGGCTTTTTTTTAATCCTGAAACATGTTTCCACCAAACTGCTGAGAAACATTTATGTAGTAAATATTTGTTTCAACACCCATCCTTTTTTTCCACTCAAATTATGCATTTGAATAAAGCAGAAGTTATTCTTAAAATGCATTTTAAAACTTGACTAGCAGAATTATTGCCAGATTTTTTCTTTGAGAGAAGTCACAAAGTTTCTTTCCATTCATGAGCCATTTGTCCTTTGTTGATTAGCTTTGCTTTCTTGTAATTTCTACCAACCAAATGCTGCATTATCCCAGGTACCCAGTCATCCAACAATAATCATTATTTTTATAATGAATGAACATTGGTGCAGTGTTTGTTGTGTACTTTCTCATATGTATAGTGTAGTTACTATTCTCAATGTGAAAGCAAATCACAGAAAACCTCTTGGTTCAGTTGTTTGGCAGAATATGAATGGTTGAGAGCCTAAGCTGCAGTTGGCAAGGTATGTCTCAAAACATTTTCTGGGAATAGTTTTCACAGATAATATCTCTGGTGTATTATGTACCGATATATATATATATATCATAGGTCGGTATGTATCATAGGTGGTAGGTCGGTACGATATATCATAGGCTTTTGCCAGATCTCTTTGGCAGCTGCTGCTTATCACAGACATCCATTATAATACCAACCTTCATGTACTGAAGATCAGTATTGAAGGATGCTACTTATTGTAAGTATTAGAGATGAGTTTGGGCTCAAATTTAAGAGCCTGAGCCCAAAATTGTTTAGCCCAGGCCCAAGCCACTTTTTCATATTATGGGTTATTACAAAATTTAAATTATTATAATTAGTTTATAACAAAATTAAAATCTTAATGTTATTTAGAACAAAATATACTAGAAGTATTTCATAGAAGCTGAAATTCTTGAGCAACATCATTAGAAACACTAAGAGTGAGCCATTAATAAAAGAGAGAGAATACCTTAAAAAGGTAATTGTAATTAAAAGATCTTTTTTATGATTATTTTTGCAATTGTGAGAAAAAATAGAAATTTATATTATGACTGTGCTATCTGAAGTCATAATTAAATTTCTTGTACACCCTAAGTGGGTCAAGTGGCACAACCAACTTAGGGTGCACAAGCTAGCTATAATGCCAGCCACAATCTGTGGGGTTAGACTTTCCAAGTTTCACACACTGCAGTTGAAACGAAGGAATTTCTTTGATTTTTTTTTTTTAAAGGGAAAGGGGTGCTTTTTCTACACAAAGGATGAGATAACCTAGGAGCTCTCTTAGGCTTTTTCTTGTTTTCATACAATACAAATACACAAGGATCATCATACTTGACTACTATTCCTGCTGGTATAGTTGTCAGGTATGATGACCACTAGACCAGGTTAAGCTAAATGTCTAACAAAGCCTGTAGGTGGATGCCTGCTCATCATGTCTTCCCTCTAAGGAAGACTGTAATAAATTTTTCTTCTCCTTTAAATCCTATCATTCAGTAATGAATTATTACAGGAAAACATCCTGTAGGCAAGAAACACTTAAAATAATTAGTTGAAAAAAATTGGTTGTCCTGACTGGGATATGAACCCAGGTTTCCCAGAAGATGCCTTGTGTCTTAATTGCTGGACCATCAAAAGCTTGATATCAGGTAGGACAACAGATGACAAACAGGTAGGAGATAATGAAGATGAAGTCTGTTTAAAATCTCAACCATTTTGGGCCAGTATGGTAGTTAAAAGGGTTAAGAAATAAGAATATCCTAGTGGCCAAGTGGCTAGTGCACTTGGCTACTGATCAAGTTCAAGCCCTAGATAAGATATGGATATTTCTGTGTTATCTTTCTGCTGAGTCCTTGTTTTTCTCACAGATCTCCTCTATGGCATATTACACTGACAGGCTGCTGTCAGACCTATGTGGGAAACAGCTCTTTGAGGGGATATTTATTTATTGTCACCTTTACGAAATTTGAGTTCACCTTCACAGTTGTGAATATCATCAACTTATCCATTATAGCACTTCATAAACTTAAATTTATTGTTCTGTCATTGCTATATCTTCATATAAACAAACATACACCAAAGAGCCAAAACATTATGACCATCTACCTAATATGATGTTGGTCCTCCGTGTACTGCCAAAACAGCTCTACCCAGTGAGGCATGGATGCTACAAGATTTTTGAAGGTGTCTTGTGGTATCTGGTACCAACACAATATCACCAGATCCTTTAACTCTTGTAAGTTATGTGATTGAGCCGTCACAAATCAGATATGCTGTTCCAACATAAACCACAGATGCACGTTTGTATTGATATCTGGGGAATTTGGAAATCTTCCTCGTGTTTCGCGAACCATTCTTAAACAATCCAGGCATTGTGGCTTGGCACATTATCCTGCTGAAAGAAGGAACTACCAGGAGGAATATACTGTTGCCATGAAAGGATGTACCTGGTCTGCAGTGATGTTTAGGTAGGTGGTAGATGTCATAGTTTCCTGCACATGAATGACTGGACCCAGGGTTTCCCAGCAGAACATTGCCCAAAGCATTACACTTCCTCCACTGGCTTGTTTTTGTCCCATGGTGTAACCTGGTGCCAACAGTTTCCCATAAATGATGTACATGTGCCCTGCTGTCCACATGGTGCAATAGGAAACAAGATTCATCGAACCAGATGAACTTCTTCCAGTTATTCAAGGTTCAATTTTGATGCTCATGTGCCCATTATAGGTGCTTTCGATGGTGAACTGAGGTTAGCATGGGCACTTGGAGCAGCCTGCAGTTACGCAGCCCCATTTTCAGCAGGGTTTGATGTACTATATGTTGTGACACATTACTCCCATCACCAGTATTCAAATTACTGGTTAGTTGTTCTGTAGTATTCCTTCTGTTGGGTTGTACCATACAGGATAGCTTTCACTCACCTCTAGCATCGATGAGCCATGGTCGGCCCACACCTTGCTGGCTGTTCCTGGTTTTTCCCTGCTTGGATCACTTTTTGATGATACTAATTACAGCTGATTTTGTTCACCCCACAAGCCTTACTGTCTTGGAAAATGCTCTGACCCAGTTGTCTGACCATTACAATTTAGCTTTTGTCAAACTAACTTAAGTCTGCTGCCTTTCCCATCTTCAAAACAAGAATAGCACTGATTAACAGAGCTCAGTATCAGGTGTTATATATACTGTTTCATGACCTTCACATGTGCCCTCGTTTACCTGCAGTTGCTCTTTGTTGTATATTAACACTTTGCACATATTCTAAGACTGAATTGCAGTATTACCCTTATCATCAATGGAGCATTTAAGCAAATTAATTTGCGTACGTGGAGCTTTATTAGTGCTACTGATATCACTTCAGCTTTCCATGTTACCATTTCAACAAAATTGAAGCTTTAATTTTAAATCATATCTCTAAGCAAATTATATTTGCTCTCAATCTTACTTTCAGTTTTATCTCTTTCACAAACTGAAGATCCCTACATCTGTATCTTTTCAAGTTACATTGCATTTTGTGGTTTCAAGGTAATTACATTTATAGCATGCTCACTAACACTGGCCTGGATCTAGAAAAAATAATAGGGAAGCAAGAGACTGTATTTCCATTGCAATGTAACATTATCCCCTCCTTTGTAGAGGTCTTTAAAAAATTTCTTGAACATTGTGTGAAATATGCACAAATTTAATCATTTTTTTTTTGCATCCATTACCCTTACTAGCATTCCCAGTGATGGTTGTGGGGCAGATCTGGCCCTGTTCACTAGCATATCAGTGAATGACACTGTACTGTTTACCATCCCTTACTCTGAAAGTTCAACCTCTTACACTCCTGAAAATATTTCTGATCATTCTTCGTGTTATTTACACTGCCAGGAGAAGGCCATTTGTGCCACTTGATCTGTACAACTCTTAGCTCTTAATTTATATTTGATGTAAATTTTAAAATTTTCTATATTTTATTTTATTGTTTTAATAATTAATAATTATTTTTTCAAATTGTATTGCATTTTATAGGGAAATGAATATTTTATAGTAATTTTAGGTACTGCAATTTAGCTACTATCAGGGGGCTCCATTCCAGCAGCTCTTACAATGTGAGGGACCCAATGGAAAAATAATGCAAGGCATTTTTGCTTCAATAAAGCATACTGCTAGAATATTTACTGGTGAGGGGGCAGGGGGGGGGGTGAACGGACTTGAAAACCTATATATATCACTGATCATTAGAATATAATAAATGGAACATGACATAAGTTGTAAATACAGTAGAGTACTTTGACAACACTGAATGCTTGATGCATTCTATTGGGGATTAATAATAATGATGTCTGTTGCACTATAGCAAGCTCTTGAACTCCAATAGTGATAGGCCATGGGCAACTCCCCCTCCCTTTTTATTGTATGATTGGCTATGTCCACCCATATTTGCTATATCCATATCATTAGATGTTCCTGAGATATTCTATGGATATAGACCTACTACCTTATTTGTTAGTAAATTTTGATAATGTGAGAATATTTCACTAAGAGCACAATATTATCAATTCTGGATTTCGTATGTAATACTAGGAATGAGACTGGTCTAATATTCACTGTACACAGAAATGATCATTCTCCTCCTTGTTTACACAATGCATTGTGTCAGTTTTTGATTATCATCCTTAAATAGTGGTTGTAGGTTCTACTTTAGTTAAAAAAAAGTAACTAATTTTACTGAAACTTTTCTGAAGTACATTCATTGAAATAAGACTCAATATTGAGTGACATATGCTTATTCAGACCAACTTTTAATGTTTTAATAAAATTCTAGTTGATCTTCAGAACAATTTTCCAAGATACCAGCTTCAGTATCTGCAGGAAGTAGGTTCAGGATGGTATGGACAAGCTGTAGAAGGTGAAGCCTACAATATTCTTCCTAACCAGCAGAAAACAAAAGTTGTAGTAAAAATTCTAAGAGTGGGTGCTTCTGCAACTGAACATATGCAGTTTCTCCATGAAGCAAGGCCATTTCGGTGAGTTGCTATTTTAAAGTTATGCATTTAATTTGTAATAATGAAAAATCGTGCTATTTTTAGGATTTCATTATTGGAAACTAGCTCCTTGCCAATTGCTTTACATTTGAGTAATGGCAAAGTGATTTTTGCATGCTTAATTCTTTTCTTTTAGTGAAGTACCTTTGATTGTTAAATGATACAGACAACAATCTTTAATCCTTCAAACACAGTTTATAATAACATTCTCAGGTTGTAATACATATAAATGATTGTGAGTGATTGACTGACTGACTGACAGGTTAATTCTAACTATTAAGTTGATTCTAACTAGGAAGCAGAAATGATAGAGCTCTGAAAATTTGCGCCATAGGGTAATTAAGGTAGTAGAGTTCACGAAAAAATCTGAAAATTGACCTTCAATGTGCCTGTCAAAGTCAAATAGTGGTCATGTAGATGCAAACCATGATTTATGAGGGATAGAAATGTGAAAATTTATGTTTAAGGGTTGTTTTGGGTTGTAGATGCCAAAAACATTCCAAAATTTCAGATTTGGAGGTCAAAGGCCATTCAAAGAGACTTGTTTATGGATTTGAGTTTGATTATGAATCCTGGACTTGCTGCACTGGTGGGCCTCTGTTGAGGGAGAATCTGCTGCTGTGTTTTCTGTTTGCTTCTGGGTTGCCAGCCCTAAGTGAACAGAGGCATAGGATACCTTATATCAGCTGGTGGATAATCCTAATCAGAGGCCATCACAGGTATCTGAATCTTACTTAGCTAGTTGGGCATCGTCAAGCCTAAATTGGAGTAATGTGTCTCAGGCAGGCCATATGGCTCTTGAAAAAGCCCACTTGAAAAGGTGGTGCCTGAAGTTCCTACCAGCATCGGTGACTTCAGCATTTAGTGGAGGAGGAACAGGTCTTTGCCCCATGCCTGCGATCAGGGGGCTGTTTGATATTGTTGGCCCTACCTATCTCAATAAACATAGTTTTTTAAAAATCATACTAATCATTTTCTCTCTGTAGGAACGTGGAACATGAGGACATTACATTGAGATTATTCTCTTGATGTCCTCATGCAGGAATTCCAGCGCTATAACCTAGATATTCTAGGCTTGCAAGAGACTAGATGTACAGGTAAAGGTGAGATACTTAAAAATAACTTTAAATTTCTCTTTACAGGGAGGGAGGATGGAAAGCATCCCCAAGGCGTGAGTCTGCTGCTCAGCAGACATGCTAGTGATGCTCTTCTAGGATATGAGTGAATTAATGAAAGGTTCCTTACAGCAAAATTTCAGACAAGCATTAAAGATTTGAATGTTATCTGCTGTTATGCCCCCAATGAGGATGACAAGGATAGGTTTTACAGACAACTTCAGGATATTTTGAATTCTGTCAAGAAAGGAGATATTACCCTTGTTCTAGGTGACTTCAATGCCAAAGTTGGTACTGACTCTGACCTTTGGGGAGGGGTGATAGGCCCTTTTGGTATTGGTAGCTGCAATGGTAATAGGCAACGTCTCCTACAGGTAAGTAAACTCAATGGTTTCAGAATAACTAACACATATTACAAACACTGCGACATACATAAATACACATGGGTTTCACCTGATGGGCTGCATAGAAATATGATTGATTATATATTAATTAACAGCAAATGGGCTAGTTCTGTTAGAAATACCAGGGCATATAGGGGAGCTGAAATTGGATCTGACCATTACCTTGTTAAAAGTGTCTTGCAACTTAAACTTAAAAAGCGTTGTGCTAAATTTAAAAAATTTACCTTTAATACTGAAGCTCTGAAAGACCCTCTTATAGCTAAAGCTTACCATGATAGGTTACTTAGTCAGTATGACAGTCATGGTTTGCTTAATACTGAAGTTGAGGAAGAATGGGATCATTTTAAACAGGCTTTTTTCGACACTAACAGTACTCTTTTAGGAAAAAAGGAGCAGAAGAGACAGAATTATCTGAGTGATAAGGCACATGAGCTGATTTTGGAAAGAAAGAACTGCAGGAATGTCCTTAATCAATACCCTACTAGTCCTAATAGAAAGCATTACAGAGAACTTAATAAACATGTAAACGATCAGTTAGCTGCTGATAAGAATCTTTGGCTTTATGGCTTGACTGACAAAGCTGAGGAAGCAGTTAGGCAGCACAACAGCAGAGAGCTGTACCAGATAGTTAATGTTTTATGTGGTAGAAAACGAACAGGTACCAGATAGTTAATGTTTTATGTGGTAGAAAACGAACAGGTACCAGATAGTTAATGTTTTATGTGGTAGAAAACGAACAGGTATACAGGAATTGAAGGATAAACAAAGTAAGGTTATAGAAGGTGAGAATTCTGTCATGGCTAGGTGGGCTGAGCATTTCAGTGATATTTTAAACAATGCGGTTAGTTCTATTCCCATTGTTTGCAATGGTGATAGATGCATTGGTGGCTTTAATGTTGGCCCTATAACACAATCTGAAGTTATTTTGGCTGTTTCTAAACTTCCTAAATCCCCAGGGGTAGGTGAAATTACTACGGAAATGCTTAGAGCTGGGAATGTTTCGGTTACCATTTGATTATGGAAATTCTGAATATCTTCTATGATAAAGGCATGGTTCCTAAGGATTTTACCAGAGCTATTGTTATCCCTATTTTCAAAAAAGGTGATCGCAGTTCTTGTGATAACTATAGGGGTATCAGCCTACTCTCTGTTCCAGGGAAAGTTCTTTGCATGATTGTGCTTAATATAATTAAGAATCTGGTTGACAGTCAATTGCATGATGAGCAATGTGGATTCAGAAGTGGTAGGGGATGTGTGGATCAGATATTTTCACTTAGGCAGATTCTTGAGAAATGTTTAGAATTTCAGAAACCTTTGGTTGCTAGCTTTGTTGATTTCAAAAAGGCTTTCGACTCTGTTGATCGTCATAATTTGTGGTTGATTGTGAAATCATATGGTATACCTGACAAGTTAGTTAACATAATGAAAGCTCTCTATAATAACACTGAGTCATGTGTGAGAGTTGGTAAGGCTTGTAGCAATTGGTTTAGCATTACTTCTGGTGTTCGACAAGGGTGCATTTTGTCTCCTTTTCTCTTTAGTTTGGTTATTGATTACATTATGCGAAATTCACTTCAAGAGAAAAATTTTGGCCTTAAATGGACTGGAGATACAAAAATTTCTGATTTAGATTATGCTGATGATTTAGCCCTTTTGGCAAATGATGTTGATGAGATGAACTCCTTCATTCGAGCTGTTGATGAGACTGGTAGTAGAGTAGGTTTGGTTATAAACAGAGAGAAAACTAAAGTGATGAAAATTGGTCAGGCAGGCTGTGATTCAGTTAATCTGAATGGTTGCAGTCTTGAGCAGGTGTCACAGTTTAATTATCTTGGGAGCTATGTAACAGATAATGGTGATGTGCGGCATGAGATTAACAGACGAATAGGGATTGCTGCCGGGACTTTTAAGAATCTATGTAGAGTGTGGAGAAATAGGCGTATACACCTATAGACTAAAATTAGACTGTATAATAGTTTGGTTCTTTCTAGGATTAGTTATGGTAGTGAAACTTGGACACTTTGTAAACAAGATAACAGGAAACTAAATGCTTTTGATTCCAGATGCTTACGCAGTATCTTGGGCATTAGGTGGTTCAACTTTGTAACTAATGATGAGGTTAGGCAAAGGAGTTTGCAACCTCCTTTAAGCAGCATATTGTGCATATAGAGACTCCGTTGGTTTGGCCATGTTGCCCGTATGAATAATTATAGATTGGCGAATAGGGTTATGAACAGTGTGCCTAAAGGCCTCAGAAAGAAGGGGAGACCTAGGATGCGGTGGGCAGACAATGTCAAACAGGACCTTGTTAGAATTGGTGTGCAGTGGCACATGCAGTAGATGTAGCTCAGGATAGACTTGCTTGGAGAACTAAATTGGTTGGACCTCCATAGCCCATGGCTGCTTGAGGATGATGATGATGATTACTTATTATTATGCTGTATTTATATAAATTTCGAAAGGATAAGATATCTAAATAAAATCAAATCTAGCTGTGGTTAGATGTGTGCGGTAGTTGACAAGCATTAAGATTTTGGTGATTGAGGATTGAATTATCTCAATCTTTTTAATGTTTGTTGTGCCATAGTTGTTATACCATAGTTTATGATTGATTCACAGATAGCTTTATGGACTATTAAACATGTTTTGGTTTTTAAAACATATCATAATTTATGCATTTTCAAAGTGCAAAGTCTTAAACTCCCGCAGATTTTTTTAGAATGTGCATTCCAGCATAATATGCTATTGGAGTGTAGACCTAAGTATTTTATAGTTTCCACTCGTTCTATTTATCTGCAGTTACAGTCAGTAGCATTAAAAATATTTTTCTAGTAGATGCAGTGGATTTTATACTTATATGGTTATGGATGTGAGTTCCTGGAGAGTGAAAAAGCATCCATTTGAATTTGGTTTTTGTTAATGCTTAAATAAATTCTATTATAATTAAGTCAACATATAACAATATTGTAGTCTTGTAAAACTTTCACAGATTTCTTATGGTTTTTATTTGAAATGGCAATTACTATATCATCTGCGTTAATAAATAAGTGATTTTTTTTTATTAATATCAACCAAATCATTAAATGTATATCAAAAAGAGTAAAGACTCTAAAATAGATCCTTAAAGTACACCATGTTTGGTATGATGTTTAGAACTAAAAGTTTTGCCTATTTTTGTTATAGAAATTCTATTTGTTAAGTAGTTCCAAAACCCAAATAGTGGGATGCATTGTAACCCCAAAATTCTCTAATTTATATAATAAAATATTATGATTTATTTGTGTCAAATGCTTTATGTAAGTCAAGGAACAATGTTGCTATCTTATCACCCTGATTCAAGACTTCTTAAAGTATCTCTGTGAAATCTGTTAGCAATTTTATAGTGCTTTTCCCCTTTTTGGAAGCCTATGACTTAGTATTTTATGTTTTGTGAGAAATGTGTATAGGATGTTATATATGTATTTTTCTAGAACCTTATTTATTATGGACAGAATTGCAACAGGTTGGTAGTTGATGATATTGGATTTATCACCTCAGGTGTAAATTGGTCTCAATATTTAAATTTTTAGATCTGTTGGAATTTGGCCTGTTAATATGTTTTGGCCAACTACAGGGGTTTATCAAAATAATGGAAACACGTACTGTTTGTGGATAACATTTTATTAATAAGCTGTAGACCCACCTCCGGCGTTCAGAACAGATGCAATTTGACATGGAATAGACTTATACAAATCATTCACATATGATAATGGAATGTGGGACCATTCTTCTTGTAAAAATGGCCCAACTGTGCCAGTAATGCTGGAGGTGGAAAGTGTGATCTTACCATATGCTCCAGATATTCCCATAAATGTTCAATAACATTGAGGTCTGGAAATTGAGGTGGCCAGGGTAGCTGCTGTACCTCATCCTCATGCTCTGCAAATCACAACTTGACACGTTTTGCACAATACATGGGTGCATTATCCGCTTGAAACCAGGGACAGTCATTAGGGAACAATCCCTGCAATATTGGGTGCAGGTGGTCCCCGAGAATGGATTTGTACATTGCGGATGTGACACAACCCTGCAGAATAACTAATGGCCTTAAGAAATGCCATGATATGGCACCCCACAGCATCAGGGATTCACATCCATGCTTCACAGTTGGAACCAAACAATCATGGTGGTACGCTTCTGCAGGTTTTTGCCACATGTACACTCTACCAGTGGTGGGAAACAATGTGTAGCACGATTCATCAGACCAGATGACATGTTGCCAGTCTTTAGCATCCCAGTTTTTATTTGTTTTGCACCACCTTACACATTTTGTTGCATTGATGGTAATCAGAGGTTTGTGGATTGCAGCATGGCCATAAATATCTGCCTGACGAAGTTCCCAACGAATTGTTATGACAGAAAGTGGATCATTCCGACTGGTGTTCAACTCTGCTGCTATTGCGGTGCTTTGGTCTTGTGCTTCTGTTGTACAATCCGTGCCAACATTCGCCTGTCCTATCTTCGTATGGCATCCACAATTGGCATGTTTGTAGGCAATGCCCTGTCCTTTTCGATAGGTAGTCAAAATCTTCAATACAGTTTCTCATGTTACACTTACTATTTTTGCTGTTCTGGTTACTGAAACTCCTGCAAGACACACACCAATGATCATGCCTTTTTGGACGTCACTGAGCTCTGACATTGTCGGCAATTACACTACAACAGCTGTTTCACCTGCGGCACTGCTACGTGATGCTGACATTGTACTTCCCCCCTTTATATACCTCACATCGCGGGTGACGTTGTCCCTGTGATATGCATACAGCGCATTGCATGTACTCCAGTCACTATCAGATTTTCCACAATTTTGATAAATCCTTGCCACTGCATCTACATTATTTTTAGTGTGTTTAACTTGTATATTAGCTTAGCCTGGTGATTTATTTTCATATAACGATTAAATTTTTTAAATTTTTTTATTGTTTCAGTAGGGGGTACAAATAAGGATTTGGTGTTTATAAATTTACAGTTGTGTAATTTTCATTATGTGCTTGGTTTTTTTTTCTCTAATCTCTGATATTATATTGTTGTATTCAATATTAAATTTGTTTACAATTTGTAATTCTGATAAAGATTTTGGGATATTTTTAGTAATGATATCATCAATAGAATTTGTCTCTTTACCTCAGTGGCAGACTGGTAAATTTTTAACAATCAGCTCGCTAAAAAAAAAAGCCCAAGAATATGTATGTATATATTTATTGTAAGTACAAAAAATGTATATATAATGAAATACAAAAATCTCAAACAAAAATAAAATATTCATTTTTTTATTTAAAAAATTAGTCAATTGATTCCCACAAAATGTTTTGATGACTTTTACCGAGCTCTTATATCTGTAGACAATCTGTGGTTGTAATTCAACCATGATTTGACAAATGGAGTTGCATCTCAATCCGCTAACTCTTTTCCCAATAAATTTATCATCATTAAATCCAATATGCAATCGATTGTTTAAAATATTATAGTTTAGAAAAAAACTCATGATTTTCCTGTTCAACTAATAACCATTATGATTAATGTTCATGTGATAAAGTATTTGTCCATCACTATTTGTTAAACTATATTTCATCAGCAAAAGAAAATGCAAAAACACTTCAGTACTTTCGGAAATATCTGATCCATGCAACCTAACATGTGCACTAAGTTTGGAATCAAAACCAGATGTTTGCTGATTGATATCATGCTGCTATGATGTTTCTGATCACATGATCAAAGAAATATCAGTTTTTGTCTCTGTATTCCATTCGCGAAAGATGTCCAATAGTAGATAAAAATAATTTAGAAATGTTAAAGTAGTTTTTAATCAAAAAAATGTACTAAAATTATGCAAAAACGTATATGGCCGTATTTTTGTGCAAATCACTGAAAACCTCCAAAAAAAAAAAGAGAAATGTTCTCTTGGCATCTGACTTTATTTTATTGAAAACAGACATGGGCAGATCTTCAATAAACAAATCAGTTAACTCACTGGAGCTCTCAGCCAGCTAGTGTGTGGGGGGGGACTGTTCTAAATATAGAACAACAGCTATGGCAAAAGCATCACTTGGGCTGTGCTAATAGCAGTTTGAGAAAAGAAAGGACTATTTATTTTCTGAGACATTAAGTTGAGGAATAAATTGAAAAAATTAGCATTTTTTAGGAGCTCTGAAATGTCTCTTTTACATATATATATATAAATAAAAAGTTAATTCAAACTTTAATATTTTTAAAAATATTTTTTATGGTACTAAAGACTGATTTTATAGTTCATGGCAGTGTAAGTGTTAATATTGACATTCAGGCATAAAGTAACCTTTCCTGGTGGAGACATGCCACTTGCCAGATATCAGGCTATTGAAACATCAGCAAAGGTTAGTTCCATGACTTTTCATTGCAGTTCTCAGCCACCATTAGCATTTTTGCTGGTGGCAACAATGTATTTGTACACAATCGATGCTGCTATACAAATTTGCCATTATAATTTTGGTGCAATCTGCAATATTATCTAAGTTAACATTATTACATTCTGCACAGGCATGGGATTGCTTGGTGCCAAGTTTATTGCCTTGGAGAAGGACTTTGGGCATCAGCCTGTATAATAGTTTGATGCTTTCTAATGTTTACTGTGGTAGCAAAACTTGTATTCTGTAAGCAAGATAACAGAAGACTCTGTAAGCAAAATAATGGAACTTTGTTGCTTTTGATTTGGTATGCATACATAGTATCTTGGGCATTAGGTACCTTTACTTTATAAGTAACGATGAGGACAAAGGAGTCTGCAATGCTTTTTATGCAACATCTTGTTTGTTTTGCTATGTTGCTCACATGCAGTAGTACAATCTGCAAGTTGAGTTATGAACAGTGTGCCAAGTTTTCAGAGAAAAAGGAAGATCTAGAATGCAGTGGGTAGACAGTGTGAAACAGAACCTTGTTGGAATTGGCATATGCAATTGGCCAAATGCAACAGCTGTAGCACAGGATAGCTGTGATTGGATGACTAAATTGTAGAGGCAGGTGTTGGACCTCTGTAACCATCCCTACCTGAGGATTATATATGTGTTTTATTAAATTGTACATTCATTAATAATCCAATTTTTTGATCAATATGTTTTAGAGTTTCATACTTTGCACTGTTACAGACTAGTACATATATTACCTAATACTTTTAAATATTACATTTTAAAATATAGTTTCATTGTTAGAGATCTCCGTCATCCAAATCTTTTGCTGTTACTTGGACGCTGTTTGGAAGCAGATCCATTTCTTCTCATTATGGAGCACTGTACTATGGTAAGTGCTTTGTATCAATATAATAATATATACTGAGCAGGTCCAGATCTAGAAAATAATCGAGAGAGGAGGGAGCAGAGACTTGATTATCATTGCACTATGACATTTCATCCTCCATTTTATGGGTTTTTAAAAAAATTCTGGAAAAATGCATAAAATGTAGATAAGTTTAAGAATTTTTTTGACTCTTTTACCCTCATATTCTGAGGGGGGGGGGGGGTTCATTCAATGTGATTGATATCCAGTGGATTTGATGGCCAGGGAAGATGGGTGGAGAGCAAGAAGTTCTTTTGCCCCCCCCCCACTTCCTTTGAGAATGCTAGTAAGAGTAATAGAGGCAAAAATGTTAAATATATGCATATTTCATTCATTTTTCATGATATTTTTTGAAGATCTCTAAAATGGGGGGGATGTTATGTACTGCAATGAAAACTAGTCTCTTGACCCCCTTTTATTTCTGGCTCAAATTAAGTTTCTTTACCCCCCTCACCTACCCATTTTTTTTTTCTAGATCTGGGCCTGGATGGGTGATGCTCACTGTGTGTTCCTCGAATCATTCCTGTAGAGTTGGGCCTAGTGATACAGTGCATTATCATCTCTGGAAAATTCCATCCCTCTCTGGGAACAAGTGCAACATTTCAAAGTGCATGTAATATGATGATAGCAGCAGGTAGCCCAGACCTCTCATACATCAGTTCATATGCACCTAAAATCCTAATTCAGACCAGCAAGACAGACATGCCCCATATCATGATAGCAACCCCCCCTCCCCCAGCTTGAACAGTGTATACACTGCCAAGTGTGTAAACTCAAAGTGTCCATTGACTCATGCTGCTTGTGCCATGCATGATGGCATCCACCTGCTTGGTGCAAAGGCAGGGATTGGCTCAGTGGGTAGCATGACAGGCTCATAATCTGTCATTTCCAGGTTCACTAATTCCCTATCCTGCCCTTGGTGAGTTAGAAAGGGCGATACTGTTGGGATTGATAAGTCTGCCACCCTTTGGATAGGATGTAAAGCCATGGTCCTATGTACAGGATAGCCATACCCTATGCACATTAAATAACACTCTGGATGGCTTTGATGGGTAGCTTTCATCTGTCTTCTAACAGCTGTACAGTGTATCCCCTTCCCCTAACTTTTTCTGAGCCCTTGGGAGCATTGTGACCTGCCCATTTAGCCCAGTGCGTTAAAAAAAAAGTGCTGCACCAACAACTCAACAAAACTTCTTGGTGCAACCAAAATTTTGATTTGGACCAGCACACTTTTTACCACTCCTCGATTGTCCAACCAGCATGTTTTTGACACCACAGCTGGTGCTGTCGACACTGACATCTGGAGAGGGGAGGGTTGTTTTACCTCTAAGCAGCACTTTTTGCATGCAATGGGCTAAATCAGTGGTTTTCAACCTTTTATGCTTCACATATCCCCTGGAAATGTTTCATATCCCCTGGCTTACCGTTGTAGAGATAGATAAAACTATATTTATGGTATAACAATGGGAATAAAATAATATATATCTGTAAATGGTAGCTAGGTAGTCACTGGAAGGAGAGCTATGCACCAATCCCCTATGATGATGCATAGAACCGGCCAGGCCTAGCACCTAATGTCCGACCCCGCCTTCTCGTGGTGCGGACCGTTAGTAACTTTCAAAAGAGATACTCTCTTGTGGAAGTGAACGGAAGGGGAGGGCTTCCAGATTAGTGTGGGCCTACTGATCTGGACAACTATGGCTACTTTTCTTTTTTTTTTTTCTACCCTGCTGAGGAGTGGTCAACCACACAGGGTCCTGGTGCTGACCATATAAACCTACTGGACTGGACAGATATATGGCTCTGAGCTTGATTATGGATCCTGATTTTGTTGCACTGGTGGGCTTCTGTGGAGGGAAAATCTTCCACTGTGTTTTCTGTTTGTTTGTGGGTTGACAGCCCCAAGTGAATAGATTCACAGGATATGCTTATCAGCTGGTGGATAATCCTGAGCAGAAGTCATCGCAGGCACCTGAACTCTTTGCTTCTATTGGCATCGTCAAATTCTACATTGGAGGAAGTCTTCCAGTGTAGATGGCTTCAGCCTTTAGTAGTGGGGGAACAGGTCTTTGCCCCATGTCTGCGATTAGGGGGCTGTTTGATATTGTCGGCATTCCCTCTCTCAATAAACATAGTTTCTTTAAACATCCCACTAACCATTTTCTCTCCATAGGTAGTTGGAATGTGAGGACTCTGCACAGAGCTTTTTCTATTGATGTCCTCACACAAGAATTCCACCGTTATAATTTAGATATTCTCGGCTTGCAAGAGACCAGATGGACAGATAAAGGTCAGATTTTTAAAAATAATCTTAAATTTCTCTTTTCAGGGAGGGACGACAATAAGCATCACCAAGGCGTGGGTCTGCTTCTCAGCAGACACGCTAGCGATGCTCTTCTAGGATATGAGTGCATTAATGAAAGGTTTCTTACAGCAAAATTTCAGACAAGCGTTAAAGACTTGAATGTTATCTGCTGTTATGCCCCCACTGAGGATGCCGATGAGGATGAGAAGGATAGGTTTTATGAACAACTTCAGGATATTTTGAATTCTGTCAAGAAAGGAGATATTACTCTTGTTCTTGGTGACTTCAATGCCAAACTTGGTACTGACTCTGACTTTTGGGGAGGAGTAATAGGCCCTTTTGGTATTGGTAGCTGCAATGGCAATGGGAAACGTCTCCTACAGGTAAGTAAACTCAATGGATTCAGAATAACTAACACTTATTACAAACACCGCGACATACATAAGTACACATGGGTTTCACCTGATGGGCTGCATAAGAATATGATTGATTACATATTAATTAACAGCAAATGGGCTAGTTCTGTTAGGAATACCAGGGCATATAGGGGAGCTGAAATTGGATCTGACCATTACCTTGTTAAAAGTGTCTTACAACTTAAACTTAAAAAGTGTTGTGCTAGGGTTAAAAAATTTACTTTTAATACTGAAGCTCTGAAAGATCCAGTTATAGCCAAAGCTTACCATGATAAGTTACTTAGTCATTATGACAGTCATGGTTTGTTTACTACTGAAGTTGAGGAAGAATGGGATCATTTTAAACAGGCTTTTTTGGACACTAACAGTACTCTTTTAGGAAAAAAGGAGCAGAAGAGGCAAAATTATCTGAGTGATAAGGCACTTGAGCTTATTTCGGAAAGAAAGAACTGCAGGAATGCCCTTAATCAATACCCTACTAGTCCTAATAGAAAGCATTACAGAGACCTTAATAAACTTGTAAAGGATCAGTTAGCTGCTGATATGAATCTTTGGCTTGATGGTTTGGCTGACAAAGCCGAGGAAGCAGTTAGACAGCACAACAGCAGAGAGCTGTACCAGATAGTTAATGTTTTGTGTGGTAGAAAACGGACAGGCATACAAGGATTGAAGGATAAACAAGGTAAGGTTATAGAAGGGGAGGATTCTGTCATGGCTAGGTGGGCTGAGCATTTCAGTGATGTTCTAAACAATGTAGTTAGTTCTACTCCCATTGTTTGCAATGATGATAGATGCATCGGTGGCTTTAATGTTGGCCCTATAACACAATCTGAAGTTATTTTGGCTGTTTCTAAACTTAAACTTCATAAATCCCCAGGGGTAGATGAAATTACTACGGAAATGGTTAGAGCTGGGAATGTTTCGGTTACCACTTGGATGACTGAAATTCTGAATATCTTTTATGATAAAGACATGGTTCCTAAGGATTTTACCAGGGCTATTGTTATCCATATTTTCAAAAAAGGTGATCACAGTTCTTGTGATAACTATAGGGTATCAGCCTACTCTCTGTTCCAGGTAAAGTTCTTTCCATGATTGTGCTTAATAGAATTAAGAATCTGGTTGACAGTCAATTGCGGGATGAGCAATGTGGATTCAGAAGTGGTAGGGGATGTGTGGATCAGATATTTTCACTTAGGCAGATTCTTGAGAAATGTTTAGAGTTTCAGAAACCTTTGGTTGCTAGCTTTGTTGATTTCAAAAAGGCTTTCGACACTGTTGATCGTCATAATTTGTGGTTGATTGTGAGATCATATGGTATACCAGACAAGTTAGTTAACATTATGAAAGCTCTCTATAATAACACTGAGTCGTGTGTGAGAGTTGGTAAGGCTTGTAGCAATTGGTTTAGCATTACTTCTGGTGTTCGACAAGGGTGCATTTTGTCTCCTTTTCTCTTTAGCTTGGTTATTGATTATGTTATGCGAAATTCACTTCAAGGGAAAGATTTTGGCCTTAAATGGGCTGGAGATACGAAAATTTCTGATTTAGATTATGCAGATGATTTAGCCCTTTTGGCAAATGATGTTGATGAGATGAACTCTTTCATTCGAGCTGTTGATGAGACTGGTAATAGAGTAGGTTTGGTTATAAACAGAGAGAAAACTAAAGTGATGAAAATTGGTCAGGCAGGCTGTGATTCAGTTAATCTGAATGGTTGCAGTCTTGAGCAGGTGTCACAGTTTAATTATCTTGGGAGCTATGTAACAGATAATGGTGATGTGCGGCATGAGATTAACAGACGAATAGGGATTGCTGCCAGGAATTTTAAGAACCTATGGAGAGTGTGGAGAAATAGGCGTATACACCTAAAGACTAAAATTAGACTGTATAATAGTTTGGTTCTTTCTAGGGTTAGTTATGGTAGTGAAACTTGGACACTTTGTAAGCAAGATAACAGGAAACTAGATGCTTTTGATTCCAGATGCTTACGCAGTATCTTGGGCATTAGGTGGTTCAACTTTGTAACTAATGATGATATTAGGCAAAGGAGTTTGCAACCTCCTTTAAGCAGCATATTGTGCAGAGAAAGACTCCGTTGGTTTGGACATGTTGCCCGTATGAATAATTATAGATTGGCGAATAGGGTTATGAACAGTGTGCCTAAAGGCCTCATAAAGAAGGGGAGGACTAGGATGCGGTGGGCAGACAATGTCAAACAGGACCTTGTTAGAATTGGTGTGCAGTGGCCAGATGCAATAGATGTAGCTCAGGATAGACTTGCTTGGAGAACTAAATTGCACGGTCTGGTTGGACCTCCGTAGCCCATGGCTGCTTGAGGATGATGATGATGATATATATATACATTAAATTTTGTATTCATAAATTGCATATATCAATAACACAAAAAAATGACATAAACAATTTAACAAATAAAATTATAATCATTTTACTGGGTAATCAGTGAAATGGTTGTGCTTGTTTTATGCTTGCACAGTTCATCAATGGTTGGGGCGAAATTAGCAACTTTGTAACTAGATCTAGTGATTTTTGAGCTTTCATGGCGTACCTCAAAAAAATTTACTGTGCATCCCATGTTGAGAACCCCTAGGCTACATGACCAGGTCACAAGAAGTACACCAAGGGCTCAGAGAAAGGGAAAAGAGTACACACTGGATAGCTATTAAGAGACAGATGGGAAGACTCCCTCAAAGCCATCCAGCATGTTCTTTAACATGCACAGGAGCCATGGCTTAACATTACTCCAATGGACAGCAGCCTTTCTAATGCCATCAGTGTACTCCATTGACCAAGGGACCATTTCACACCCATTGATCTGTTGCACCCTTCACACCCATGATCATTGTCAATAAATGTTTTTGTGGGAAAAATATATTGATTTATAGATGTTTAAACATCTACAGGTAATGCTGAGATTATAAATTATTGTTTATGCACTGATGTACAGTTTTTAACAGTCTCTTGTAAATATACAAAAGCTCTTTTTTGATGGAGCAAATAAAAAAATGCAAAGGCAAAATCAGACAGCAAAAAAAAAATATTAAGAAAAACAAGAAACTAATGTATGATTAGAAAAGAGCAGAAATTTACATCAGAAGGAAGAAAATCCTCATTGACAAATCATTTGATGAATTTAGAATTATGAAAGTAATTTATGAGAACATATACTCTGGTGGAAATTGAAGAAACAACACCCAGAAGGAATTCCTTTAGGAATGTCATATTATAATATGTTAATAATTAAGGGCAGCAGAAACCATGATCCAATATTGACAGTCATTGGATGAAATAATGACGTCACCAAGGACGACAACATGCAAATATACACATGCATATTTGAGGACTAGGGCATGAAGAAAGAAGTTATTCCTCTTGTGTCATGTTGTTTAGTGCTTTTGAAGAAGCTACCATGACTGGATGATGCAGGAACACAACATTTGTTCAGTTAGTGGAGTTTGAGGTTGTATAGTGGGTCTTTGTGAAGCAGGTTGGTCTTTTCGGCAAATTGCACACTGCATTGGATGAGACATATCAGCAGTAGTACAATGATGGTGTTGATGGTCAGAAGAGCATTCGTACATGTAGTTCCGGGCAACACAGAGTTACAGACACACGAGAGAATTGGTGTATCAGGAGGGTAGCGGTGGCAGAGTGGATGGCTATGGCATCACAAATTCAATTCTCTGTCATTTAAAGGGTGTCTACAAGAATGATATGCAATCGTCTTTTGGAAGCAGGATTACAGGCACGCATGCCACTGGCATGGTTACCACTGTCACCTCGTCACTGTCGAGCATGTCTGTAGTGCTGTCAAGAATGAGTTCATTGGAGGGAAGAATGGCAATCTGTGGTCTTCAGTGATGAAAGCCAATTCTGTTTAGGAGCATTTTATGGTCGTTTACATGTCTGAGGGCGATAAGGTGAGCAACTTCTTCCATCGTGCATTTGCCAGCGACACACATGCATGGGCCCATGCCAGGCATCATGGTGTGGGGAGTGATTAGCTATCACTCTCGTACATGTCTGGTGTTTGTAGAAAGTACACTGAATAGCAATACATATGTCAGCGACATCATACAGCTGGTCGTCCTGCCATATTTGAGTGTAATCCCAAATGCGATATTCCAACAGGATAACACCCACCCACAATCCGCCCAGGCAACTCAACATGCTCTTCAGGCAGTGCACCAACTCCTTTGGCCAGCAAGCTCTCCAGACTTGTCTCCAGTCGAGCATGTCTGGGATTGGATCAGAAAGACTCTTCTGCAGACCGCAGCAGGCAACAACCATCACTGAATTACACATTCAAGTTGAAAATGCATGGAATGTTATCTTCCAGTGTGATATCCAGCATTTATGACCAATTCCATGCCAGATTGGAAGCTTGTATTGCTGCTCAAGGAGGTTGAACACCTTATTAAAATGTGCCTTCTATAAAATGTAATATTCATTAAAAGGTAAAATAAACATCGAATCACTTCACATGTGTGATCACTGTCCTTTCTGAACAAGTTGTTCTACTATATAAATCTCACAGATTACACTTCAATTGTTAATGGTGTTCTTTTTTCAATTTCTGCCAGTGTATGTAGAATTATCAAATGACTGGAATTCAACATGATATATGTATGTAAAATAAAAATAATAAATATTCCCTCAAGTGGCTGCTTTCCACTTTACTTTATATGACCTAGAAGTCTGTGAGGAAAGCAAGATCTTAGCAGAAAGACAACACAAACATCCATGCCTTGCCTGGAGCTCAACCCCAGATCCCTTTCATCAGCAGCCAAGCACACTAACAACTCTAATGTATAACCAGGCATTAAGCTATGGGATTATCTGACTTGTTAATTAGAAAACCACTATTCTGATATCCTTTTTAAAGCTAATTATATTAAACCTAAATTTTCCCACTAATGTCTAGTAGTTTGTTCTAATCCTTAAAGTGGCACATTTTTAAAACAATTATGTTTGGTGGCTGAGTTATTTTTAAAATAATTTCAGCATGGGAAAAATAGTTTTGAATCTTATATAGCTATTCAAAATGCAGTACCAAATGTTTACAGACACTTTCATGTTGTTTCAATAGAAAGCCACATTCAAAGCTCTCTAACTATGAAAATAATCTGTTTTTATGGAAAATGTCACTTGAGATAAATTGAAGATCACTAACTAATTTATTGAAATCTTGAGTTTTCAGTAATGCATGTTTAAAATATAAGGATATATCAAAGCTGAGACAATGGCATTAACAGACTAACTACTATCGTACATAAGTTAATAACCTTTTTCTACAGAACAGTTAAGACTGACTCTGTCTGCTTGACCGAATTATTACTTCTTCATTTTGATTGCCAAGTCTCTTTAATTTCTTCACTTCAGGTGTAAAGAATCCTTTTATTTGTGCTAACTCACTAGATTTATTATACTAGTAAAACATAACAACCACCTGTGCAAACACTATATAAAAATATCTCTTGTTTTTGACTTATCGTGCACTGACTAAGGTAATCTATACCTCCTTTTTAGATTTCTTCAATTCCAGCATTGAAATTATATTATTCTCTTTTTCAGGTTGGTTCTACGTTCAAATTCATTTGTTGAATAAATCTCACACACAAGTATATGCGAGCGTTCATGTCATGTTTTTTCATGAAGTCACTGCAACATGTTCATCTGTCGTAACAATATATTAACAGCAAATGGGCTAGTTGTGTTAGGAATACCAGGTCATTTAGTGACTAAAATTGGGTCTGACCATTACTTTACCAAAAGTGTCATGCAGCTGAGGCTTAAGAAATGCTGTGTTAAGGTTTTAAAAAATTACCATTAACACAAGCTCAGAAAGACTCATTATAGCCAAAGCTTCCCCACAATAAGTTACCTAGTCATTATGAAAATCATTGTTTGCTTACCATTCAATTCGAAGAAGAATAGGACCATTTTTAAAGAGGCGTTTCTTGAAACTGACCATAGTCATTTGAGAAAAAAGAGCAAGGAGACAAAGTCCTTTTAGTAATAAGGCACTGGAACTTATTTCTGAAAGAAAGAATTGCAGGAATAAGCTGAATCAACACACTACTCCAGGACAGATGTGTTTGGACAACTAAGCTACACAGTCTGGTTGGGCCTCAATAGCCCATGGCTACTTGAGTATTGTGTGTATATACACTGCTGATCGTTAAAAGTGCAACACCAGGAAAGACAAGAGATATCAAAACCATATTTAGTGAATACATAGCTTATGTTACAAGGATCAAATGGTTACAAATACAGCTGAGTTAGACTTGTGAAATACAAAGAAATCAGTATCTTGTGTATCACCATGAGCGACAATAACCGCTGCTACACGGTCTGACTTTGAGAGGATGAGACATCGGATATGTGTTTTGGGAATGTCAGTCCATGCAGTTTCAATACATAGTCAAAGTTCATCTGTTGTAGCAGCTGCTGGTGTCTGGTGTGCTAGTCGTGAGATCATGGACCAGACATGCTCAATTGGGGACAGATCTGGTGAACATGCAGGCCAAGGCAGAAGTGTCACATGGTGGCTATCCAGGAATTGTTGGACAGTGCATGCCACGTGTGGTTGGGCATTGTCTTGTTGATAAATGACACCAGAGAGCCCCTGAAGATAAGGTATGACCACAGGCTCCAACACCTCAGTGAGTAACACTGGCTGTTCAAAGTACCGGTAATGCGTACGAGGTGCATGCCGGAGTGGCATCCAATAACACCCCGTACCATAACACCAGGGGCTGGACCTGTATGGTGTGCTGCATCATGCATGTCTCACTGAGCCTGTCGCTGTGGTAACACCAGATATGGATTTATCCATCATGATACTGCATACTGAAGCAGGATTCATTTTAAAAGACCATGCGATGCCATTTGCACATCCATGCGCAACGTTCTTGGCATTATTGCAGTTGCATACACCTGTGTTGTGGAGTCAATGGTAGCCAAAGCAAAAGCCACCTAGCAAAGATGCCCTGATGCTGCAGACTTTGAACCGCACTTGTGGACACTGGTTAATGTGCAACACTCCCTAACTGTTGAGCTAAGGTGTTTAATGTGGCTATACGATCATTCAAAGCCATGTGCACAAGATGTCTGTCCTCATTTGTTTGTGTGACAGGGCCATTGAGATCCCTCACATCAGTGAGTTTGTTCCTCCTCTACCCACCGACGCCATATTCTCATCACTGTGGCAGCATTCCGTCCAACATGAGCACCGATATGTCTCAGTACGATAATCTGTCTTCCTTTAATCCCACAATTCTCCCTCAATCAAAGTCAGAAACCTTGTCATATGGATGCCATGTCATATGGATGATGTTCTTTGATGGGGCATACTTGATTCTTTAGTGCGCAAGAACTGCAAGCAAACACAATTCCAGTGCTTTACACCCGCTCTTTGCAATCTCCTCTTATACCACTTCCAGGGGGCATTACTGTCACACATGATGTGTGTAAGTGCTGCACTTTGAATCATTTACATGTTCCCCATGGGCTACCCATCTTGCATATTGCAGGACAATCTGATGAGTTCTTCCTGGTGTTGCACTTTTAATGGTCAGCAGTGTATATAGATATGTGTAAAATTGTTTTGAACCTTAAAATATACCAAAAATGAAAAAAAAAATTAAAATGTAATAAATATACTAAAAATGAAAGCAAAAAACATACGGTTACATTTTTATAGTAGTGACCCAGTACCTCCAACAAAAAATGTAACATGGCCCTGTTACATGTGTAATTGAAAACATTCATAGGAGAATCTAAAAGTCAATTAACTCTTATGAGCTGACAATTGTATATAACACACTTCTGTACTAGCTAAAACACCAGCTCCAGGAATCCTGTTATTTGAACTCTGTTAATGGCAGTTTGAAGAGTTGCAAACATTTATTACTTTCTGATACATCATTAAGGGATGAAAAGATTAGCATTATTTTTGAGCTCTGAAATGTCTGTTTTTAATATATACATAAATATAATAGTTGAAATCTTCATATGTTTTAAAAAATTTAAATTTCTTTTGTTTTACTTCCAAATTGCTCCATAATGTGATTTTGGTCACATATGATGTTCTCATGGTAAACCATATTTTCATGGTTTTCCCAGCATAAGTTTTTTTTTTAAAAAGTTCCCACTGAAGAGGTTGAAAGTTAAATATGCAACTGTTTTGATAAGGAAACGATAGATACTTTTTGCACATTGTGAAAGTGTATTTAACTTAATCTGAATTTTAGAAAAGCACTATCACTTTGTTTTTGCAGTATTTGAGTATTTTGAGTAGTATTGTGGAAAAGTATTAGATTGTTGCAAATGAAATGGTTGAGTTGTTAGGAAATGTTCAATAGCTATAACTTTGTTAAAAAATCTGAATTTTAGAAAAGCACTATCACTTTGTTTTTGCAGTATTTGAGTATTTTGAGTAGTATTGTGGAAAAGTATTAGATTGTTGCAAATGAAATGGTTGAGTTGTTAGGAAATGTTCAATAGCTATAACTTTGTTAAAAAATAATCAACATTTGCACCAAAATATTCAATATAGTTCTGCCACCGTTAAATGAGTTCGTTTATGACGCTGGTAAAAAAACTGTATTCCTGGAAGCAATGAATTTTTCAAAGGCATTTTTAATTACTGTCTCATTGCTTAATGTTTTCCCCACTAAGAAGTTGTTGAAGTGCTTGAAGAAGTGACAGTTAGCAATAGGTCTAGTAAATATGCTGGGCGAGAAAGAGTCTCATACTGTGACAGATGGAGTTTCATAACTGTTATTTGTGAGATGTGAGATCGAGCATTATCATGGAGCAGTAGGATGCCATGTCAATTGACCAGTGCAGACTATTTTTTGCATAATTTGTGATACATTTTTTGGAGTTCTGCACAATATTTTTCTGCATTTATTTTTTCACTCGGTTTTAGGAATGAATGAATAACACTGGTTGCAGACCATCAATTGGTCACCATAACCTTCTTCAGCTGAAGATTAGGCTTGAGTATGTGTTTGGGTGCTTCTATAATGTCCAGTCATTGAGCAGAACACTGATGATTGTCATACAGGATCCATTATTCATCACATGTTACAACTCTATGCAAAAATAGATCCCTTTGGTTTCATATGAGAAGGGAAGTGCACATTTCAAATTAACATGCCTTATGAGGTCTCTTAATTGATGCAGAATCAGTTTATTCAACTTCTTCACTTTCCTAATGGCTTCCAGTTGCCGGGAAACCATTGAATAATGCACACCTATTTTGCTGCGATGTCTTGTACAGTTTAACATGTGTCGGATTCAATTAAAGCCTTCGATCATTATCAATCACTTCTTCCCATGTGTCAGATTCAATTAAAGCCTTCGATTGTTATCAATCACTTCTTCACATGTGTCGGATTCAATTAAAGCCTTCGATCATTATCAATCACTTCTTCCGGTCGACCACATGACTTATTTTGAATGCTGATGTCACCCGATTGAAGTTTTTCAAACCATTGTCATATTTTTCCACTAGCTGTGCCTTCCCCAAAGGCTGCATTGTTGTTGCGAGTTGCATCCACAGCATTGTGTCCCCGTTGAAACTTGTATAAGAAAAGGACATAAATTGGACTCTGATCTAATGTTCCCTATAAACTCTTACAATCCATTTACCTATGGTAAGTGGATTGTAATCTATTGGCAAAATGTCTACTGTTTTATCAGAAGCACCATTTGGTAACATTTTCAATCCTCGAAACATCGAAAACTTCATGCATCTGCGAAATCGGTTATTTGATATGCCACAATCTAATGTTAATGGTAAAATAAATTGTCACCGGTTGTATTTTTGTATTCATAGTTCTTCTAAAATGGCCATTATCACTTTTTTTCATTTTTAATTTGATTTTAAGTATGCAGAAAAAGTAGCACTCTAACATTTTTTTATACCGTTCAATCAGAAAGAAACAGTAATTTATTTTTGCACAGTAATTAACATAAGTCATATAAAGAGTTAATAAATATAAGTTATGTGTTTATAATTTTTATTCACAAATTTCATATATTATTACACAGTCTCTCACTATGTATTTTTTTATCCCAGGATTTAAAGACTTGCCTAATTCAGCAAAGAAAATCTCCTGAAATATTGTTAAAAAATGGTTTACTGCTGCGTATGGCCTGCAATATAGTTTCTGCTATACAGCATATGCATGAGCATGGATATATCCACACGTATGTTAACACATTTTGTATGTTTTGCCATGAATTTTGAATTAGTTTTATTGTTTTCATCAACCACTAAACTGTTCAATGATATTTTCTTTATGTAATGAAATTGTAAGGTTGAAATTCAAATTTAACATTCATTATTTATAATAAACATATTTATTATATATTTATTATAAATAAATAAAATAAATACCCCCTGAAGCAGCTGCTTTCCACAGAGGTCTGACAGGATCCTGTCAGTTTATAAGCCATTAGTAGAAGGTCTGTGAGGATGGCGGGACCTCAACAGGAAAATAACACAAACATCCAGGGCTCGAACCCAGGTTCCTTTGATCACTAACCAAATGCTCTAACCACTTGGCCACAGGACTACACATATATATATAATATATTGTGTATTCTATAAAAAAAATAATAAATACCCCCTTAAACAGCTGCTTGCTAGAGGTCTGACAGGAGCCTGTCAATTTATACACCATAGTAGAAGGTCTGTGAGGATAGTGGGACCTCAGCAGAAAAACAACACAAATATCCATGCCTTTACCCAGGGCTCAAACCTAGGCCCCTTTGATCAGTAGACAAGCGTGCTAACCACTCAGCCACAGGGCTGCCATGTGTATTCTATATATATTATATATTGTGTATATATTATTATATAAGCTATGCAAGAATTACTCTTCTCACTATTTGTGACAGTTGGTGCTGACATCAGGCAAGGGTGAAAAATTCATCCATTCATTTGCTGGATTCAAATGCAATATATTCTTGTTTTTGTGCACCAGTTGCTATACCAATTGTGTACCACTTGAGCTAAGACAACAACAATTCGTATTTGTTTAGCTAAGATTATATTACCATTTTTCATATATGTACATTCATCAATACTGCTGACAACTCTATATTTCTAATAAACTGTATAACAAATCAAACAATTTTCTCATCTTAACTCTAACAGGGCCCACTTGAAAAACTAGTTACATCCAGAGGCCCAGCTATTTTTTCACTATGATCAAGCAAAAAAATTTCTTTAGAACTTATTTGCCAAACAACTGATGAAAGGAATTATGGCATGTTATATGCCAAATTAATCAGCATTCAATTCTGGATTTTCTGGAAATGTTTTACAAGAAGGCTGCTAGTTTTATTTCAATAGGGCTTTTATAGAGGCATGTAGTAAAAAAAAATGCATGTTGCAATGCAAATAAAAATGTATAAAAGAAAAAAACTAATAGACAGAAATGATTATAATGTATATGAATAGGAAGGCTGTTTATTTCTGAAGAACAAAAAAATATTTGTTTGAAGCAAAGAAAATTACTCCCATTTGTAATATTTTTTCTCTGTACCATAAGAAAAGTCCAGGCTTTTTGCCAACTGTGGTGAGTCATATCAACAAGTCAACTTTGGAGTTTTTAAAAAAGAATAATCAACTGATATAAGTCATGTTATATACCAAATTAAACAGAATTTAATTACTAGTTTTATGAAAATAAATTTAAGCAAATTTTAAAGCATATTAATTTTAATAAGACTTTTTAACAGTGATAAAGTGAAAAAATAGATTAGACTATGCAATTAAGGCTTAATTTTGGAAAAATGAATAAAAATAGTTAAATTATTTATATTCATCAAAAGTAAATTTCTTCCTAAATAATATAATATTTACATGAAACATGATTTTTATTTCTTTTAATGATTCTTTCCAGTGTGGTATATTTTAAAACATTGGACAGCATTATACAAGGTTATATGGATTGATCACATTAATGAAATTTTCTGTCCAGTTTATAAAATGGAGGAACACTTTCTTGGCTGCCTTTTTTTCACTAAACTTTATGAATGTTTTTCTCTGGGTGTTAAATTTTGATGATCTTCATTAAGTGCCAAAGCAAAAAAAAAAATTGCCTGTATTGTCAGAGTGACACAGCAAATATATTGAAGGATGGGAGCGGGGAAATTTTAAAAAACCATTGAATATAAACTTAAAAACTTATAATTAAAAAAATTCTTGGGGGGGGGGGTAAAAACCCTTGCCAAAATTGCCCTCCCATAGGAGAACTGATTTCCATATCAAGGAAGTCCTTTTTTGCTTCCATATCCAGTACCTCATTCATTTTCAAGAAATGATACAAGATTAATGTTCTTTTACTGGAAAACGAAGAAATATTAACATATAACCTAATGTGATGTTAAATAAAATATCTGCAGCAAGTTGTAAGCCAGCCATCCAATGTAGCATAACTCCAAAAAATCGATAATTTACGGAAATGAAATACAGAAATGAAAATAAAGGCTTAATTATGAAAGTATAAATGCTAACTTGATGCATGGTCACATTATCTCTTAGGGGTGAGAGAAGAATGTTTGCTGTAAACATTCAGTATATAGCCACTTGACTGCATGTGTGAGCAATAACTAGGTCAATGCACCTGCTCTGCTGTGACATACTTTACACTTTAATCATAACAACTCTAATTAAGAAGGCTCTTGTTACTTACAGTTTTGATTTTAAGAGTGGGAAAGATGAATAGAATGCTGGGATAAATGATAAAAATAATTCTGGGAATATTCAAATAGGTGTATGTCAGAAAAGAGTGTAAAATAGGGGAAGGTGGGGGGGGGGGAGACAGAGGTATGTACTTCGCAATTACTTCCCAAATCTGCTGTTTTTAAAATTAGTAGTTTTTAATTTTTCAGGAGATTTTTGTAACTCTAAAGAAAACTTTGTTGATAATAGTACAAATCAAACTTGTGAGCTAAAATCATAAGGTTGCTTCAGCAAAGAGTGGCATTAATAAACAAATCTCCAAAATTGTTTTGCCCTTCTAAGAAATGGCATCAGATGGGTTTAACAAATTATTTATATTGTAATTTAATAAAATATGAATCAAATGAAAAAGGAAAATATTATTTTTTTAAAATATATCTAAGAAAATTTCAACGGCAATTTTATTATTTTTAAATCTAAGTTTCGTGTGTTGTATAAAAGATGTCTATGTTCATCTTCAGTCTCCCATTTCAGATTCTGTCAATGTCTGTGATCATTGGGGACCCTTGAAGGGTTAAAATGCAAATTGGTGATTCTGATGAATTTGAATGCACTGAATTCAAATTTTAGCTTAAAACTCATATCACCCATTATATTGTCAAGAAGAGAAATGATACTAATAAATTACATTTTAAGCAGTTGCTTGCTATATGGTCTAACAGGATCCTGTTTCTATGATATAATCTGAATGGACAAATTATTATGTATACTATCTAATAACCTGTTGCTCCACCTTTAGCCCTCACAACAGCAGCCAGATGTCTTGATAAGGACTCAATGAGGTGTAGAAAACACAGAGTTGATATTGCCACCCATGAAGCGAGGATTGCATGTCATAGAGCATCCACAGTTGCTGGTGGTAGTTGGCAGGCTCAAATAAATCTTTCTAATTCATCCCACAAATTCTCAATGGGGTTGAGATTCGGTGATTGAGGGGGTCATTCGAGTGTGGTAAACTCCCTTAAATGATCCTGGAGCCATTTGGTCACCACTCGGGAAGTATTTGGTGTAGCATTGTCCTGTTGAAAGATGGTGTCATGGTGTGGAAAGAGAATCATTACAAACTAGTGTAGATGGTCGGCGAGGATGTTCACATACCTAGTGCTGGTGATGGAGGTCTCGACGGATACAAGGGGCCCCAAGGAAGCCGATGTAAATGCATCCCAAACTGTTACACCTCCTCTACCTGCCTATATGACCCTAACTTGGCAAGCTGGTTCCATTGCTTTGTGTGGTTTATACACAGACACACCCTTCCATCAGCATGATAGAGATAAAACCATGATTCATCAGACTAAATAATCTGTTTCCAGCCCTCCGCACCCCAGTTGGAATTGGCCTTTGCAAACTTCAGCCTAATCTTTTGGTGCTTTACATTCAATAAGGGGACATAATGTGGACATCAACTGCCGTAACCTATTTTTTCCATGGTACAACAGATAGTATTTGTATGTAAACTTGTGGACACACCCACATTCAATTCCAACATCTGCTCCACGGTAGCTGAGTGATTCCTTGTAATGATGCACGACAGTTTGCGCTCACCTCGAGAGTCAATTGCATGTTTACATCCACATTTCTCCTGCTGGTTGGAAGTTTTGCCATATTTTATATAGTCTTGGTATACACGTGATGGTATGATGTGGAAATTCCAACAGTTCAGTGTTGTGGTGATTGAACAAACCAGCTTTCCTCACATCTACTATTTGGCCACAGTCACACTCACCTCAACTGCTGCCTTTACCCATGATTTCTTCTCTGTCACTGGTTTCCAATGTGTAGAGACCTGCTTTTGTGATCCCCCTCATTCACTTTTACTTTACCTTAATCAGTTTTGCTTAATTTACGTTATATTTATCATTTTGGGGATTTTTATTTCCTTTTTGGCATCACAGCACTTATTTCCAAGAGTTAGGAGTTGTGCATGCGCAACTCTGAACTTTCGATTGTCACCCGCTAAAGCGCGTGCACAAGGACATGCCCACTCTTGCATCATAGCTTGCGCCACTCGTCAATTTATGCAAATGTCTTTCCCGGCATGCAACATGACACGTGCGGGCTTTGTACCTCTTGTTATAACCTGGTGACATGTTGTCACAGTAGCACAGAAGATAGTAGAGAGAGTAGTAGAGCACAGTTTAGAGATCAGTTTTAGTTTGTTGAAGATGTTTGTAGTAAGAAATGATGTAGTATCTTCTTTATTGAAGTTTTGGTGAGTGTTTTTTTGGAAATAAATTGTTTGTTATTTAAACCTTTTGAATCTTTACTAATTTTTTTTTCTCTTGAGCAATGTTAGTTTGTTTTGATTAGCATTAACATAAAATTTTGACAATCATTTAATATTTTTGAATTCTTACTCATTAATGCTCGTTGGTATTTCGAACCCTAATTAAACTTTATTTTTTGGCAATTTGTTAATTATTGCCTAGCGCCTGACTCAGCTATCTGGAGCTTGAAAATAATTGGATCAGACAAAGGGTCCAAACTTTAAAAGTATTTCATTTCTTTGGAGCGTTACACTCTATTTATAGCCATTGCCAGTTTTAGCATCCCACATGACTGGACATAATACTTCTGCTATGCTTATTGTTATTGGGGTGTGTATAATAATTTGTCCATTCAGTGTATGATGTACCATAAAGAAGTTTTGTGAGGAAGGTGAGACTTTAGCAGAAAGACAGCACAGGAAAGGAAATATCCATACCGTATGGGGCTAGAGTCCAGATCCATTTGATTTGCAACCAAACATATTAACTGCTTGTCCAATATATTAATAAAATTTTAACATACACTTCCTGGCCAAATTATTAGGAACACCTAATACTTTGTTTTATTGTACCATGTCCCATTTGGTAAGTACTATTTTTTTTATCATGGTACAGTTACCATATTTCAAAGTTTTTAATTCTCTGCCCATAGGTCTCATTGAAATGGGTTTTGAAGTACTGTTAGCAGTCATCTCTCAGGTGTTTTCACTGTTCAGTTCTAGCCAATAAATTCCTGTCTCTGTCTATCAAACGCATTTGCCACATTTGGCAGATCTGGGAGCAAAGTCCTCTTTCGTCAAATCTGAGCCAGTTAAAGGACTGTCTGGTGAATGCCTGGTATGCTGGAGATGTAAAGGCACTCCATCACCTTGTGGAATCTATGCCAAACTGCATATGTGCTGTAATTCAGGCTAAAGGAGGTCCGGTCCAACTTGGTATTGAATAAAGGTTTCTAATTCACTGGCCAGTGTGTGTATTATACAGTAATTTTAGTCTAGGTGTATCACCTTTATCTCCACACTCTGCATATAACCCCAGTAGCAATCATTATTCATATGTTAGTCTCATGACACACATCACCAGTATCTGTTACATAGCTCCCAAGATAATTAAACTGTGACACCTGCTCAAGACTGCAACCATTCAGATTTAGAACCACAGCCTGCCTAACCAATTTTCATCTCTTTAGTTTTCTCTATGTTTATAACCAAACCTAGTCAACTACCAGTCTCATCAACAGCTCAAATGAAACAGTTCATCTCATCAATATCATTTGCCAAAAGGGCTAAATCATCAGCATAATCTAAATCAGAAATTTTCTTATCTCCAGCCCATTTAAGGCCAAAATCTTTCTCTTGCAGGGAAGCTCACATAACATAATCAATAATCAAACTGAAAAGGAGACAAAATGCACCTTTGTCAAACATTAGAAGCAATGCTAAACCAATTTCTACAAACCTTACTAACACTCACACACAACTCAGTGTTATTATAGAGAGCCTTCATTATGTTAACTAACTTGTTTGGTATGCAATACGACCTCACAATCAACCACAAATTATGGTGATCAACAGAATCCTCTTTGTGAATATTACAGTGTACCGTGCTTTATACAGGAGTGTGTGTTGTGATCTATTAATTATTGTGTGGTACAAAATTGAGTGGGGGCAAATGTAAGTGTAATGTAGTTACGATGGAGATGAAATTAAAAGCATTAGAACTTATTCACAAAGGTGATCCAGTAAAGCATATTTGTGATGAACTAGGTGTTGGTAAAAGCAGGGTAAATGATTGGAGAAGGAATAGAAAATCTTTACAAGAGTTTTGCAGTCAAGTCTGAAAAAACGTTTTCTTCTCGGTGCACTCTTAAAAAGCCGAAAAATGAAATTGTCAATGATGCACTATGGTTATAATTCATGCAAGAGTGTCATAAAGGAATGCCAATCAGTGAGCCAATCTTGAAAGAAAAAGCATTAATCCTTCATTCTAAAATCGATAATGGGGGAGATTTTTCAGCAAGTGAGGGATGGCTTTCTCGCTGGAAAGAAATGGCATGGTGTTCATAACCTTGGTGTTTGTCGTGAGAAATTGTCAGCTGATTCTTTAGCAGCAAAGGAATGTTCAGAAAAACATTTAGTGCTTATTGAAGAAGGTCTATCTGCAAAACAAATCTGCAATGTAGATGAGACTGGGTTAAATTTTAAACTTCTTCCAACGAAAACATTCGTGACAAGCGCAAGAAACCTCAGCATCAGGATTTAAAACAAACAAAGGAAGAATCACTATGGCTGTGTGTACAAATGCTGTAGGTACACACAAACTTCCTCTTTTTGAAATCAATCAGCAGACACTTTTACGTCGATTTTAGTTTTTGAGGAAAAATTGTCTTGAGCCGGGTGGGATACGAACCCACGACCTCCTGATAACATGTCAGGTGCTCTGGGCCACTGAGCTACCGGCCGCCGATCAAGATTTCCTCTAACTAGCGCTATGAACATTCCTTCTATGTTTCCCGTTGGCGCTTTTTGCCGACAATATTTCCAGCCACAAGCGGCACTTATATTGCCCAATAGATGAAAGCATATACGATAAGTATGCAGATATAGTTAATTAATGAAATGACTTCATTAATGAAATAACTCATCAGAGTTAACTCGACAGATATTCAAATCAATCAGCAGACACTTTTACGTCGATTTTAGTTTTTGAGGAAAAATTGTCTTGAGCCGGGTGGGATACGAACCCACGACCTCCTGATAACATGTCAGGTGCTCTGGACCGCTGAGCTACCGGCCGCCGATCAAGATTTCCTCTAACTAGCGCTATGAACATTCCTTCTATGTTTCCCGTTGGCGCTTTTTGCCGACAATATTTCCAGCCACAAGCGGCACTTATATTGCCCAATAGATGAAAGCATATACGATAAGTATGCAGATATAGTTAATTAATGAAATGACTTCATTAATGAAATAACTCATCAGAGTTAACTCGACAGATATTCAAATCAATCAGCAGATAATCTCATTTCATTAATTAACTATATCTGCATACTTATCGTATATGCTTTCATCTATTGGGCAATATAAGTGCCGCTTATGGCTGGAAATATTGTCGGCAAAAAGCGCCAACGGGAAACATAGAAGGAATGTTCATAGCGCTAGTTAGAGGAAATCTTGATCGACAGCCGGTAGCTCAGTGGTCCAGAGCACCTGACATGTTATCAGGAGGTCGTGGGTTCGTATCCCACCCGGCTCAAGACAATTTTTCCTCAAAAACTAAAATCGACGTAAAAGTGTCTGCTGATTGATTTGAATATCTGTCGAGTTAACTCTGATGAGTTATTTCATTAATGAAGTCATTTCATTAATTAACTATTCCTCTTTTTGTAATTGGGAAATCAGCAAAACCCCAAGCATTTAAATTTAACTGCTCTGCCAGTTTACTATAAAACTCAAAAGTCTGCTTGGATAGACTCATATTTGTTTAAAGAGTGGTTCTTTACAGAATTTATTCCAAAAGTAAAAAACCACATGACAAGTCTTAAAATGTCTGTACAGGCCCTACTCATTCTCGACAATGCCCAACACACCCAAGTGAATTCATTTCTGACAACATAAAAGCCATGTTTTTGCCACCTAGTGTAATATCTTTAGTGCAACCAATGGATCAAGGCGTGCTTGTAGGTTTAAAAAGGTGATACAGGAGAAAGCTTCTTTCTGAAATTCTACAGCGAACCAAAAATGACAGAATAGGATTTTTAAATGCTTTGAAAACAATAAATATCAAGGATGTGATATACATGTTGCCAAGAGCTTTTGAAAAAATGCCTTGTACAATGCTTGTGAAGTCATGAAGAAAACTTTGGCTTGAAGTTGAAAATTGTGTAGAAAGTACCAAAGACGACAACATGAAAGTATCGAATGAACCTGCCAAAGATATGACAGATAATGACAATGTTTTGTTGCTTAATGATTTTAAACTGTTGCCTGAATGTGACACACTTGAAGAAGATGACATTGAACAATGGTGAAAAGGTGATGAACATTTGGAAAATGAAACACTGAATGATGACGAAATTATCAATGCTGTCTGCCAAAAAGGGAACTGAGAAGAAGTGGAGAATGAAGAAGAGGAAGAAGTGAAAGTTAGCCATATTGAAGGAAAAGAAGTTTTTGATGTTTCAGTAAGATACATTGAACAACAAAAGCCCTCATCTGTGATTGATGTGATGTTTATTAAAAAATGGCAAGACTTTTCAGGTAAAAAAGTGTTAAGTTCAAAGAAACAAAAGGAAAACATGGACTTTTTCAAGTGAATGTGAGTAAATTGTTAATATTGTACAACAAATTATTAATTAAAATATAGTACAGTTAGTATTTTTGTCATTTGCCATTTTTATTTATTTTCTGACACAATTTTCGGATTAACCGGCCTTTCGTTCATCCAGCCAGGGGTTCTGCCCCATAAGAGCTGGATAAGAGGGAGTCTTCTGTACCTATGGAGAGAAAATGATTAGTGGGATGTTTATTGATAGAGGGAATGCTGACTATATCAAGCATTAATCGCTCCTTAATCACAGGCATGGGGCAAAGACCCGTTCTCCCACCACTAAAGGCTGAAGCCATCTACACTGGAAGACTTCCCTCAATGTAGGATTTGACAATGCCCATAGAAGCAAGAGTTCAGGTACCTGCGATGACCTCTGCTCAGGATTATCCACCAGCTGATAAAACATATTCTGTGAATCTATTAACTTGGGGCTGTCAACCCACAAACAGAAAACACAGCAGCAAATTCTCCCTCCATAGAAACCCACCAGTGCAGCAAATTCAGGATCCATAATCAAGCTCAAAGTCTTAATCCAGTCCGGTCCAGTAAGTTATATGATCAGCACCTCACATTTTAAAATTTTTCAGTTTTCTTAATTTTTTTTCAGAACTGTGTTAAATTTTTCAAATTTGGCTTTTTTATTGAATTAATAAGGGAAATCTACATCAGTACACTAAGTTTGGTCTTCTCATTTACCATAAAAGCAAAGAAAAATAAGAAAAACCTTTAGTCACAATCACAATTTGTATATTTTTCCTTTAGGTTAAACAATTATAACTCCTTACAAAAATTTTTTTGACTCAAAATATTTCGTACAATTAGATATCTTATGTATACTAACATTTATGCCGAAGGTCATTGAAATTTGTGAGATGGGTGGTGAACTGGCCTGGTTGAATTAATATGGAATGACCCAGAAACCTTTTGATGGTAAAATAGTATCTAGATTTCAAAACATATAATACGTTTTTCTTCAGAAAAATGGTGGTAGGTTCTATATTAAATTCAGTTGTGAGAAGTTATATTTAAAAAAAAAAAGAAACATTGATGTTAGAGTCATAATATATTATTACTTTTTATGGCTTTTTTCCACACACCACCACAGCACATTCGTGATTAAATCTTATTACTATTTTAGCTGTGTGATCTCTTAATTTTAATCTACAACAATAAAAACGTGTCATCATATATATCATCTGATACTATAATGAAACTCATGCACATGCATCTCAGTAATGAGAGCATGAGGTTTCATTGTAGTATCTGATGATATGCACATGATGGCATGTTTTTATCACTGTAGTGTTATTTGGAAATTGGTGGGGGGTTTTGTTGTTAATGAAGATGTTGGATTAGCGTAGTCTTTTAATAGGAATCTCCAGGCTGTGGGTAAAATCGGTAGTTCATCATTACAGCAGTAAATTTTGTTGATGTGAATAGTAACATTTTTTTATTGTATGAAAGTGTAAATTTAGTGTTAGGATTGGAAATAATCCTGGCTTTTTAGAAGATTGGAATTGCATTATGTTTGATAACAATGTTAGATAAAGCTGTTGTTGGTAATTTGATATCATATTGATGTTCTTTAATTCTTTCTGATAAGCTTCTTGAAATCATACCGATATATCCAGGTGATGATTTGACATTATTATTTGGAGTGCTTTCTTCTTTTAAAGGAATTAGGTAGACACCTAATTTTGAGGAAAATTTTAAAATAAATTCACCTAATTTTGAAAAAAATTATTCATATCAACAGATTCTGCTGTATTGACAAATTATGGATCCAAACATCTTCATTAACTTTAACAACAAAAAATTCCACCAATCTCCTAATAACATACTACAACAATAATAATTTGACAACAATAATAATTTGAAACAAACTACAACAATAAATAACCGGACTGGTAGCATAATTAACGATCTCTTGCAAATGTTTGCAAAGTACAATTGTACCAGCAAAATATGGTAAATATGTCTTATTCTATATATTCTTTTCTAGCAGCTCTTAGGTGAAAAGTGCCACAGGGATAAGCTGTATAGAACTAAGGGTAATCTTAAGGCAGAACCTATAACTAGCTTATAAGATGTAAAGCACTCTCTCACTTTTGAGACTTGCTCCCAAAAAACCGTGCTTTTAAATGTTTTAAACTATCTACCACAGCACATTCGTGATTAAATCTTATTACTATTTTAGCTGTGTGATCTCTTAATTTTAATCTACAACAATAAAAACGTGTCATCATATATATCATCTGATACTATAATGAAACTCATGCACATGCATCTCAGTAATAATATATTATGACTCTTATATCAATGTTTTTTTTTTTTAAATATACCTTCTCACAACTGAATTTAACATAGAACTTTTCATCATTTTGCTGAAGAAGAACATATTGTATGTTTCGAAATCTAGATAATTTTACCATCATAAGGTTTTCACTATGTTATATGATGTGCTTTGACAATTTCTTGTTATTTAATATTGTGCAAGATTTTGCCACAAAGTGATTCTACAATATTCCAGAATTAATATCATCAAGTTCGTTCATCTAGAAGTTACCATTCCTTTCTATCTATTTAGAACTGTAAGTGTATCTACTATTACATTAAATTGGACTTTGCTGAATTTTCGTCATCTTGGCTCATCTGTGCACTTCTAATAACAAGAAACTTTCATACTGTACATCAATCTAAACCAATGTTTTAAGGTGATTTTATTCTTGTATTCATGAATTTTTATTATAAGTTAACAGTAAAACTTTTTAAACGAAACCAGCATGTTTGCCAATCATTGTCCTTGGCATTTCCTTTGGCATTGCTAATCGATAACACTCTCCTATGATATTGCCAATCATATGATCAAAAAAAAAGAACTACCGAGTTTTTTTCTCTTTGTACTCCTTTTGTAAAAGATATCTGATAATAGATAAAAATAATATAGAGGGAAATTTTTTAGGAGCTCTGAAATGTCTGTTTTATACACACACACATATATATATAAATAAAAAAAGTTAGTTCAAACTTAATATTTTAAAATGTTTTTTTTTTTATATAGTACTGAAGAGTGAGTTTATGGTTCATGGCCATATATGCAGGCTTCATGAACTTGATTTTATTGGTCATGGCAGCATAAGATTTAATAGTCTTCTGGAAACATTATTCAGCTTTCCAAACTGTTTCCACAATATGTTGACAATATAAAAGGGCTCGCACTGAGCTATATTGCAAACTTTACGAGGGGCATTCAAAATGTTCGACATGCATCTGCAGAACAAAAACCTTTCCACTTCCCTAAACAAAACTTTTATTGTTCTTCAAAGTACTCCCCTCCAGCATCCATGCAAAGTGCAGATGTCTAGGCCAATTCTGGAACGCTTGGTAGTACTCCTGTAGGAGAATACTCTGCAACTCTGAATGAATGCATTTTGCAAGGTCTTGCACCCTTGAGAAAGGCTTCCCTACAAGTTCTTTATAATTGTTAGAAATAACCAGTGAATATGTAGGATGGGATAACTGTTTGATTTTTTTTCCTGCTCCAGATAGGCCTTAAATTGCTGGGTTTTGTGAGAACTGGCATTGTCAAGAAGTAGAACCCATGACATGCCTGTTGTTGGATGCTGCTCCTTCATCTCCTTAACCATTTTGGACAAAACAATGTTGGCATAGTTGAATTCTGTCAAGAAAGGAGATATTACCCTTGTTCTTCGTGACTTCAATGCCAAAGTTGGTACTGACTCTGACCTTTGGGGAGGAGTAATAGGTCCTTTTGGTATTGGTAGCTGCAATGGCAATGGGCAACGTCTCCTACAGGTAAGTAAACTCAATGGTTTCAGAATAACTAACACATATTACAAACACCGCGACGTACATAAATACACATGGGTTTCACCTGATGGGCTGCATAGGAATATGATTGATTATATATTAATTAACAGCAAATGGGCTAGTTCTGTTAGAAATACCAGGGCATATAGGGGAGCTGAAATTGGATCTGACCATTACCTTGTTAAAAGTGTCTTGCAACTTAAACTTAAAAAGTGTTGTGCTAGGGTTAAAAAATTTACCTTTAATACTGAAGCTCTGAAAGACCCAGTTATAGCTAAAGCTTACCATGATAGGTTACTTAGTCATTATGACAGTCATGGTTTGCTTAATACTGAAGTTGAGGATGAATGGGGTCATTTTAAACAGGCTTTTTTGGAAACTAACAGTACTCTTTTAGGAAAAAAGGAGTAGAGGAGGCAGAATTATTTAAGTGATAAGGCACTTGAGCTTATTTCAGAAAGAAGGAACTGCAGGAATGTCCTTAATCAATACCCTGCTAGTCCTAATAGAAAGCATTACAAAGAACTTAATAAACGTGTAAACGATCAGTTAGCTGCTGATAAGAATCTTTGGCTTGATGGTTTGGCTGACAAAGCCGAGGAAGCAGTTAGACAGCACAACAGCAGGGAGCTGTACCAGATAGTTAATGTTTTCTGTGGTAGAAAACGGACAGGTATACAGGGATTGAAGGATAAACAAGGTAAGGTTATAGAAGGTGAGGATTCTGTCATGGCTAGGTGGGCTGAGCATTTCAGTGATATTCTAAACAATGTGGTTAGTTCTATTCCCATTGTTTGCAATGATGATAGATGCATTAGTGGCTTTAATGTTGGCCCTATAACACAATCTAAAGTTATTTTGGCTGTTTCTAAACTTAAACTACATAAATCCCCAGGGGTAGATGAAATTACTACGGAAATGCTTAGAGCTGGGAATGTTTCGGTTACCACTTGGATGACTGAAATTCTGAATATCTTTTATGATAAAGGCATGGTTCCTAAGGATTTTACCAGAGCTATTGTTATCCCTATTTTCAAAAAAGGTGATTGCAGTTCTTGTGATAACTATAGGGGTATCAGCCTACTCTCTGTTCCAGGTACAGTTCTTTCCATGATTGTGCTTAATAGAATTAAGAATCTGGTTGTCAGTCAATTGCGTGATGAGCAATGTGGATTCAGAAGTGGTAGGGGATGTGTGGATCAGATATTTTCACTTAGGCAGATTCTTGAGAAATGTTTAGAGTTTCAGAAACTTTTGGTTGCTAGCTTTGTTATTTTCAAAAAAGCTTTCGACTCTGTTGATCGTCATAATTTGTGGTTGATTGTGAGATCATATGGTATACCTGACAAGTTAGTTAACATAATGAAAGCTCTCTATAATAACACTGAGTCGTGTGTGAGAGTTGGTAAGGCTTGTAGCAATTGGTTTAGCATTACTTCTGGTGTTCGACAAGGGTGCATTTTGTCTCCTTTTCTCATTAGCTTCGTTATTGATTATGTTATGCGAAATTCACTTCAAGGGAAAGATTTTGGCCTTAAATGGACTGGAGATAAGAAAATTTCTGATTTAGATTATGCTGACGATTTAGACCTTTTGACAAATGATGTTGATGAGATGAACTTTTTCATTCGAGCTGTTGATAAGACTGGTAGTAGAGTAGGTTTGGTTATAAACAGAGAGAAAACTAAAGTGATGAATATTGGTCAGGCAGGCTGTGATTCAGTTAATCTGAATGGTTGCAGTCTTGAGCAGGTGTCACAGTTTAATTATCTTGGGAGCTATGTAACAGATAATGGTGATGTGAGGCATGAGATTAACAGACGAATAGGGATTGCTGCCAGGACTTTTAAGAATCTATGGAGAGTGTGGAGAAATAGACGTATACACCTAAAGACTAAAATTAGACTGTATAACAGTTTGGTTCTTTCTAGGGTTAGTTATGGTAGTGAAAGTTGGACAATTTGTAAACAAGATAACAGGAAACTAGATGCTTTTGATTCCAGATGCTTACGCAGTATCTTGGGCATTAGGTGGTTCAACTTTGCAACTAATGATGAGGTTAGGCAAAGGAGTTTGCAACCTCCTTTAAGCAGCATATTATGCAGAGAGAGACTCCATTGGTTTGGCCATGTTGCCCATATGAATAATTATAGATTGACGAATAGGGTTGTGAACAGTGTGCCTAAAGGCCTCAGAAAGAAGGGGAGACCTAGGATGCGGTGGGCAGACAATGTCAAACAGGACCTTGTTAGAATTGGTGTGCAGTGGCCAGATGCAGTAGATGTAGCTCAGGATTGACTTGCTTGGAGAACTAAATTACACGGTCTGGTTGGACCTCCGTAGCCCATGGCTGCTTGAGGATGATGATGATGTAGTATTGGCCATTTATAGTAATTTTTTCAGGTAAGGTGTCCACAGCTGCCAGTACTTGGGAATTGAAAAAATTGTGATCATCCTATTCATTGAGCAAAAGTCTTTTGTCAGAGGATTTGGAATTTGTTGTTCATCTTCCACAACCCAAAAATAGTTGTCGATCTTTCTAGAAGTCATAGAGAATAAAACCACATCTCATCACCTGTGGCAATGTCTGTTAACCTTTTGGGGCACAAGGCTCAATTATTGCCAGCATCTCCCATGCACGAGTCAACTCTAGCCCTTGCTGTTTTATCAGTTTGTGGGGTACCCATTTGGCACAGCTTTTTTGGAACTTTAAATGTTGATGCACTTGCCAATCAATACACTGACATCTTACATACAGCAGTGATGATTCTCTCATTCACGGCCTCCTTCTGTTTTCTTGCACAAGGGAGTTCTTCAAAGCTCTGCCCTACTTCTCTGAATTTGTGCATCCATCCCATAACAGTGCCATATAGACAGGCATGATCCCCATATACTTGTGATAAATCTCCATGATTTTTTTTTCGCAGCCTTGTGAAAATGTAAAATATTTCCCCATCTTTAGTAGGCTCCATAGCAACAGCACACAGATTTCGCAGACTGAACTTTACATGCTGCCAATGAAGAGAGAAATGATGATACAGCCTTTGTTTTTAACATGTAATGATAAGTTTAGTAAGCTTCAAACAAATCTTAGCTCAATTTTTTTTAAATATCACATGATAATGCTGTTTTGCATTAATAATTCACAACTCTTTAAAATTCTTAAAACGTCAAGTAGAGAGGAGTGCTTAACATTCATTAAAAATGAAATACAGAGGATTGCCCAATAGGCCTAACCATTCTGAAATTTTAATTTTTAAATTAATGCCTCACAATAAGATTCAACTCTATATAAATCCTTTTGACCATCAAAGAGAAATCAGAGTGAAAGATATTTCAAAGAAAAGGGTATTCAAGAGGCTGGTACAGTTGCATTACTTGATTCCACCAGATGATGTTATTGCTGATGCTATATCAAATGCAGTCTATAAACAAGCACAACATTTTAATCCAAGATCTGTAGATAAGTCGTGTTCTTTTTTAATACAGTTCATTCACAATAAAGTTGTAAATACCTTTCATGGATGGCATCTGCAACTCTGTTCGGTCGTGTAGATAGCCATAACATATCAAAGCTGCTACACCACAGGAGATATTTTTCACATAAACTGTTCCATTAAATGAAGAACACTTCCACTGGATGGAATGAACTAATTGTGCTTACACTGTTTCATGATTTATAACGGCACTTTCCTCTTTACTTTAACATTAAACCTTAAAGAAATGCGTTAAAAACCTTCAAAAGGTATTAAACAATGCTATAAAAGCAAGCTTCAAAAATAAGGGCAATGCGTTTCACCAGTCACAGACACGTGGCATCATCAGGCTCTCAAAAGTTAGTAACATGCCACCTGGTTAAATAGCCATCTCACTATGTGTGTTAAGTGACGTCGATTGACGTGCAGATGCGTGCGCACCTGACTGCTGATGCAGTAGGAGATTCCATGCCGATGGGAAGGGTGGTATCTCTGTGTTGCATACATTAAGCAGGCACGCTTGAATCATTAAATTTTCCGCATACCGAAGTTGAAAGTTTGTTTTCGAAGCCAACAATGGTTTATATTTAACCTTATCAATTTTAATATTGTTACTTATAATAGTTTGGGCCAATGCTGTTGTAGGATTACCTTTTGTAATGTTCTGCATGAATTTGCCTAATTTACGCAGAACGGTATTCCAGTTCCAGACTGCAGTTTCCTTTCCATCGGAGCGGTGCCATATGAGGGATTATCTCGAAGGACCATTCCATTGATGCACCGCCTAGCTAAGCCGACCACTTACCTGTCGGCAGCCAGCGTAATCCTTTCTCAAACGGTTACAAAGGGAAGCGTCCACACTTCAGTGATACTCCTTTGAAGGAAAGAAGTATGACGCCAGAACTGCTCCTGTCTGACAGCCCTGAGAGAGAATTCCCCCTGGCTCACAGCACAGCGGACTCGTGAAGGACAGTCATGTGGTTGTGGCCAAGGACATGGACTCTGGAAGTTTCTAATTTTCGTCCAGCACCCTATCGCACCCTCCCCCCCCCCCTGGTGGAAGAGTTGAGAGAGCCAATGAGAATTCTCCACAATAGCGATTGTTGGTGACTATGAGGTGAGAAAGAAGACTTTTTTCTTCTTCCTCTGGTGATGACAACGAGAGAGGAGTCTTCTGCTTCTAGTGATGACTGAGAGAGGAGAGGAGAGTTCTTCTGGTGGTGACAATGAGAGAGCACAGAGAGGTTTGGGCTTTCGATGGACTTGAAAACTAGCTTAATAGAGAAGGGGGCAATTGAAGTAAAACGATGTGTTCACAATACTGAATCTGTAAGTTCTGTTGAGCATGTTTATGGAATTGAAATATTTGATTGTGAAATAATCGAATTTATGGAATTGAATCAGTGATGTTTAATTTGTAAATAGATGTCTTTTTGTGTTTGTAAGAAAATGTCTTTAACTGCCTTTGCAGACTCCTTTTGTCTGGGGAGGATGACTTTGGTTCCCAGAGGGATACTGGGCCATTAATTAATTAATTAATTAATACTATATGATCACGGTAAAAAAAAAAACCAAATATGGGGCTAAGAAAATCCTTAATGTTGAGACATATGTTTATCCTAAGTTATACCCTTATAACAGTTGGCACAGTGAGCCAGAATGTTCACGGCAACCTTCAAACAGTTGGTGCTCTAGTAAGAGTAACTCCGCAATAAGTTTATTATTACCTTTAGGTAAAACATTGTTGCTGTGAGCAGAATTATATTGGTTGTCCTCAGTATAAAACACTGGTGCCATGATCAAGGATTTTTCGTTGTAAGCCACCTATAAACATTATAAATGTCTTTGTAATGTTCCTGCATTTGTATTTCATATTGATGAAAAGTTTTCCCTGTGTATTTGTCCTTTCCCTCTAATACATAGATTCCCAACGGGGCGATACCGCCCCCCAGTGGGCGCTGGAGACTTCCATGGGGGCGGTAGCGGATCCAGAGGCAAATGGGGAGCGTTGAGGCAGTCAAGAGGGGCGGTCAAATAAATAAATAAATTTAATGGAATTTTCTGTGACAACCTTTTTATCTCTTCTATTCTGTGGTGTCTTCCGGGTGATTCTGGTCATCCACTACCTCATCCGTCATGTACAGCTTTTCAACTGCAGCTTGGACAATAAGTTCCCTGCTACCGCCTACTAGCGTACTGGTACGTCTGAAGTCGACTGAGATGCTCTCAAAAATTCTCTTCAAGATCACAGATTGGATATAAGCTTCAATATGTTTTCCCACTCCAAGTCGCTTTGAGTATGCTTTATGGTACGTAGTTACAATACCATCCCACGTCAGAACATAAGGTATAATATTAACATTATACTTGTGAATTAGGCTCAACACATTAGCCAGCAGATCATACTTCCTCTTCTTTTCAACCTCTACTGTCTGCAGGTTATCCTGAGATGTTATTCCTACTTCAATAATTGTAATCTCATTCAATACCTTAGCATGCATTACTATATCAGGCTTATTATGTTGGACATGTGTGTCCGTCCTGATAGGCAAATCAACCTTGATGCAATAATAATATAATAATAATAAATTTATTATATTTAATATTTTTTTTATAATTATGTTTTTAATATAATAAAATACTTTGAAAATACCTGTTTTCATGAATAAATATTTTATCTAGCTATGTAAATTATCTTATTGTTATCACGTTAATAAGCATTTTTAAATTAGCATTAGGTATACCTATACCTAATTTGTTTTAGTTTAGAATAGATTGACAGTGACAAGTCCTTGCAAGTTGGTAGGCAAACACGCGGTTCATGCAATTTAACGTGTTTCGACAAGAATATGGGAGCTTGAAATGACTTGTTTACGGAGCAAGTGCGCCGGCATCGCAAACATACAAGTTAAGGCGTGCACAAAATCAAATCTATAAAAGCGATAACTTTAGGAATGTTTTATTATTTTTATGTGCTTCGCCGTGATAAATAGTCGTGAGTGATAAGTGTTAGAAGTCATTATAAACATTATTTTTATAACTATCTATAAATCTATTGAGAAGTTAATTTGTATTTGAAAATGTCTGAATCTACATCTAAGAAGAAATGCCGGCAGTACAGTATTCAGTATTTGAAATATGGATTTATGTAGTCTCCTACAAACCAATCATTACCTATGTGTTTAATTTGACGAAAAGTTTTTTCAAATGAAGCTATGAAACCTTCTAGGCTACAAGAGCATTTAAATAAAATGCATGCTGATAAGAAGAACAAAGATTTATCACATTTTCAAGAACTGGAAAAGCAATATTTAAAACAGCCAACTATGTCAAACCTTTTTGCGTTGTCTTCTAAACAAGATGATGATGGACTACGAGCCTCATATAACGTTTCATTGTTAATCGCAAAAGCAGGAAAACCACAAACAATTGGCGAGGAATTAATTTTGCCGGCAGTCAAAGAGATATTATAAACTGTTCTTCATCATAAGACACCGTCAGATATCATCAAAAAAATTGCTCTCAGTAATAATTCAGTGCAAAGAAGAATAGATGAAATGGCAAAAGACGTTGAAATATCATTATGTGATTACTTAAAGACTTGCAAATTTTTCATTCAACTCGATGAATCAACTCTACCAAATAACAAAGCTCTACTCTTATCATAGGTACGATTTATAAAAGAAGAAAAAATTCATGAAGAGTTATTATTTGCTAAAAATTTGGAATCTGATACAAAGGGAGAATCTATATTTAATACCAAGCAAAAGTTTTTTCAAGAGAAAGAAATTCCTATTTACAATATTTTGTCTGCTGCTACTGATGGTGCTCCAGCAATGACAGGGCGTCATAAGGGTTTCATAGCGCATTTGAAACAAGCAGTACCAAATGTACTCGCTGTACATTGTATTATTCATCGTCAGCATTTGGTTGCAAAAAATTTGAATGAACGTCTGCATACGTCGCTCCATTACGTTATTAAAGCAATCAATAAGATTAGAAGCAATTCATTGAATGACCAATTATTTGGTAAGCTTTGTAATGAAAATGATGAAGATTACAATCACTTGCTGCTGCTGCTGCACACAGAAGTATGTTGGCTCTCTAAAGGTGTTTGTCTGAATCGTTTTTTCAATCAATTTGACTCAGTACTGGACTTTCTTGAAGACAGAGACAAAAAATTGCGTGAAAACCTGATTACGTCAAAAAATGACATCGCTTATTTGACAGACCTGTTTAAAATATTTAATCAGGTTAATTTACAATTGCAAGGTGATGAGTTGAATTTAATTAAAACAAAAAACGTCATAGCTGCTTTTGCAGGAAAACTTCTTCTATTCAAACAAAATCTAGGTAGAGGTGAATACAACCATTTTCCCACATTATCAGCAGTCTCTGCAAAACCGGAAGATTTACTTACTTACTGCCAACACTTGGAAGTTCTTCATGTTGATTTTACGGAGCGTTTCCAAGATATTTTAAACATGAATATACCGAGTTGGGTTTTAGATCCTTTCGCAAACACAGATATTGAAGAATCATCAAATTTGGAAGAGGAACTCTTAGAACTCACGACTAACGAAGCACTCAAAGTAAAATTCAAACACGGATACCAAGAGTTCTGGCTTCAAAAATCAATACCAGTTCTCTACCCTGGATTGTGGGCAATAGTACAGAAGTTTTTAATCGCATTTCCTTCGTCCTATATGGCTGAGCGTGGATTCAGTGCAGCAGCTAATTTACTGTCAAAGAAGAGGAACAGACTACACATCACTGAACATGGCGATCTGCGATTGATGTTAACGAAATTGGAACCAGACATTAACAAATTGTTAACACTCCACCAGCCTCAACCATCTCATTAATTTTTTTATTTATTATTAATTTTGTGTTTATCTCATTATTTTTTATTTCTTATTGATTCTGTGTTTATTTTTAAAATTTTAATAAACAATTTTATTGTACATTTGGTTATCGCTTTATTAATTTCTGCTTTATGATTTTTAATAGATAAATAAACAGATAAATTAGGTACAGATAATATGCAACAATATTTTAATATTTCATATAAAATTAACTATTATGGACTAGGGGGGCGTTGAAAATTTTGTTCTCTTCTAAAGGGGGCGATGGTCCAGAAAAGGTTGGGAATCACTGCTCTAATACATTAGTGGGATCAGGAATATCTGTTTCGTATATTCCCCCTGTGGTTTCCCTTTGATGGTCAAAAGGATCTATATAGAGTTGAATCTTATTGTGAGGTACTAATTTAAAAATGAAATTTCAGAATGGTTAGGCCTATCAGGCAATCCTCTGTATTTCATTTTTAATTAATGTTAAGCACTCCCCTCTACTTCACGTTTTAAGAATTTCAAAGAATTGTAAATTATTAATGTAAAACAGCATTATCGTGTGATATTAAATTTTACCAAATTAGCTGTGTTTATAATTATTTTAAATGAAATCTTATCTCATTAATTTTGGAGGAATTGAGTGCAAATCTACAGACATGTATGAAGAATTTTTTGAACACTCTCCTTATTTTCGCTATATTTATACTGTCATTTTTAATTATTTTGAAATATTAAAAAACGTTTTAATTGTAAGAGAGTACTTATTTTTGTTACTTCAAAAAATATGAATATATCATTTCTTTTAAAAGGTTTTCTTTTATTCATATTGGGTTTCAAGGAAAAAAAAATTCACCTAGAACAGTGTCGGAGAATATTCAGCACTTCTTATATAAACCTAAATCAAATGAAAAGTGTGACAAATAAGGAGAGTTGTAAAACTTTTACCTATTTTTGTTGTTGTTACTTTAGATGTCATTGAAATGGTTCCCTAAACTATATGAATGGAAATTTTTTTCTTGGATTACACTCTCAAATAAAAATGCTGCTGTTTTAGAAAACTGAATTTGGGACAATTGTTAAAATGTGTCAGTTTCAAAAAAGCTAAAACATGGACATTTCAGTAAATGTCCTAGGTTTTACCAATAAAAATCTGGTAATTTTAGTGCAAGTAATAAAATCATTCTGTTGATTGTGTCCCTCAGTCACCAATCACCAAATCAAGGATATCTCTTGATTCAAGCCCTTATCAAAAGAATGAATGTTTCTCGTGTTGCTTTTCTGCAAAGGTATCACTTTCCTCACAGTCCTCTCTGCTGTATTATATTGACATGGCAAGTAGCAGCCTGAAGGAGAAAGTTTTTTATTTTTATAAAAGTGATAAATAACACAATTTCTATTATACATAATTGCCAGCTTAATTAGAATTGCAATTCTGTCATCTAGCAAAATTATTCAAAAATAAATGTTAATAGTTAAAGAAATTTTGAAAAGAGAAAGCATACTTTTGAAATTTTTGAAGTGAAATGTAGGAAGATTAAGGAACATTACATTGAGAAACAAATAATACAGTAAGGAAGCTAAAGTATGAGCTTGGATAAGGTTTCAAGGTAGAGCTTGAAAGAAAAATAACATTGTGTAAGAAAGTATTCAAAAGAATTTAAATAGAAGTTGTGTCTTATAAATGTTTTTTTTCCAAAAAATAGTTAGAAAAATTCAAATTTCTTTATATTTTACCAGTAAAGAGGCAGTGGGCAGACTTTTTTTCTGTTGAGTCATTATATTTGAAATCAGAGTTTTGTAGGTGGGGGTGCACAAATGATATTTAAAAATATATGCCAAATAAAAAAATTTTGCCTCCAAAATTAAATGGAGTAGTATGTCAGTGGTGGAAAGATGTGAATGAAATTATCAGTGGGAAGAGTTATCAATTAACATAGATTTTGTGCCAAACTTTTGGCATGGGTTTAACTAGTATTTACATGTTATGGATTAGTTATTGGTTGTTTGGGGTCATATTACAGGCAGTTAATCCTTCCAGGGTCCCCATTGAATATAGATATTGACAGAATCTGAAATGAGAGGCCCAAAACATCTATATCTCTTTCTGATGTCTATATCTGATTTTAACAAACTTCAAATAAAAAAAATTAGAAATTGCTGTTTGAAATTTTTTTACATGTTTTATAAAACTGTACATGTTTTCAGTACATGTCAAGTTTAAAAAATATATATATATTTCATTTGAAGCATATTTTATTAAGCTAGGATGAAAAAAATATGTTAAAGCCATCTGATCACTATTTCTTAGAAGTGATTTATGTGGTATTGCTGGGTTTTTTTAATGTTGCTTTTGCCTGCGAAGGAAATGAAAATTTCAGACAAACTAGTTTCCAATTAATTATACTTTCAAAGCATCTTACACCCACTTAAAGGTCTTTCTTAAATTAGTTAATTAGTTAATGGTACTGGGAGGAAGTCAGAAATAGAAATTTGTATCTGTTAGTCTCTAGCCTCCATAGGTTATGTATTAGCACTTAAATTATCCTCCATATTGAATCACTTTCAGAACAGGCTTGGTCACACCCGAGTGTTGATGCATCCAATCAACAATCATTTGGCATGAGCATACTAGAACTGTGTGCATTGCATAATTGTGCATAAATCCTATGTTATAATGCCATAGCTCTATGTCTCATGTTGCCTCTCATATAATAAACTGAACTAAATATAAGTGCAATGTCCAATGTGCACTGAGATTAAAATATTAAGATTTCTGTTTGTATTGAGTCATTGGCGTGGATGAAATATACTTAATCACTCTTGTATCACATAAATAAATAAGCAATAATAAGAAATAAGAAATAGCTTTTGGATGGGGGAAGAATAACAATTGTTGTCAGTTTTTTTTTTGTCTTCTAATTATTTCAGAGCAGGGCTGGATGGGGAAGTGGGCACACATGATAATGATAAATTGAGAAAATTGCATTATAAAAATGTTCTCTACCTTGGAAATAGATGGTATTTCATTTATACACCCATGAACACAAAAATTGCAACAACATGAAACAAGTCTTGAACCTCTGTGAAACTGAGCAGAGTGGTAAAGCATGTTACAATATAGTAATGATTAATTGCACAGTCACCTGTGTACAAATTAGGGATGTGTTTAGGCCCCTCAATATGGGCTTTCAGTATGGGGTATGACCCCCCCTTGGTGGCAATGCATACAGCCAGATGTTGAGGCATCAATTCATACAGGTCCCTAATAGTGTCCTGATCAACTTTCTGCCATTTGTTTTCCAAATAAAGATGCAGGGTGTCCAGTGTGTGGAGATGTCGACCCAGAACATCTCATATGTGCTCTATAGGGGAGAAATCTAGGATCATAATGGGCCAAGATAGGGTGTTGCGTTTTGTAGACACTGTTGCATGTGCTGTATGGGGACATGCATTATCCTGCTGATAAATGACACCAGGAGAGCTCCACAGGGAAAGTAAACAGTGGAGCACCAGAATGTCATTGGTGTGTCATTGAAATGTCAATGTTCCCTGGACAAACACTAAGGGTATTCTGGAGTCATAACACTGTGGCCCTCTGAAATGTGTGCAAGATCCTGCTGCTGTGATGCCAAACTCTGATGCAACCACCTTCTGTACCCAAACAGAAGTGACTCATCTGAAAAGACAATGTTGTGCCATTCCCCCTCCCATGACACACACTTGAAGCATCACAGATAATGTAACTAGTGATGATTAGCAGTCAGAGGCAATCTGCACAGGGAATACTATGCCTCTAATTCGGCTTCATTCAGACATTGTCAGATGGTCCAGTTGGACACTGGTGAATGCATTGCAAGTGCCACATCATGCTGGATTGCTGTAGATATTGCTTGTTGGCTAATGAGGCAATCTTCTTATGGGGTGGTAAGTCTGCAGGGACCTGAGCCGTGGTGATGTGAAGCAGTACCTGTCCTTGTCCACTGCTCAAAACAGTATGTTACAGCGTTCACTGCACAACCAAGATGGTTGGCTGTACGACGGGCAGACCAACCTGCTAACATCCTATATTAGGTGAGTAAGCCTTAGTAGATAAGAATTAATTTCGAAAGTGTAACAAAAGTTGTAATGTGGGGACATTATACAACTTTTGTTCATCATCATCATCATCCTCAAGCAGCCATGGGCTACGGAGGTCCAACCACACCACGCAGTTTAATTCTCCAAGCATATCTGTCCTGAGCTACATCTGCTGCATCCGGACACTGTACACCAATTCTAACAAGGTCCTGTTTGACATTGTCTGCCCACTGCATCCTAGGTCTCTCCCTCCTGAGGCCTCTAGGCACACTGTTCATAACCCTATTCGCCAATCTATAATTATCCATACAGGCAACATGACCAAACCAGCGGAGTCTCTCTCTGCACAATATGCTGCTTAAAGGAGGTTGCAGACTCCTTTGCCTAACCTCATCATTAGTTACAAAGTTAAACCACCTAATACCCAAGATACTGCGTAAGCATCTAGAATCAAAAGCATCTAGTTTCCTGTTATCTTGTTTACACAGCGTCCAGGTTTGCCTAACCTCATCATTAGTTACAAAGTTAAACCACCTAATACCCAAGATACTGCGTAAGCATCTAGAATCAAAACCATCTAGTTTCCTGTTATCTTGTTTACACAGCGTCCAGGTTTCACTACCATAACTAACCCTAGAAAGAACCAAACTATTATACAGTCTAATTTTAGTCTTTAGGTGTATACGCCTATTTCTCCACAATCTCCATAGATTCTTAAAAGTCCCGGCAGCAATACCTATTCGTCTGTTAATCTCATGCTGCACATCACCAGTATCAGTTACGTAGCTCTCAAGGTAATTAAACTGTGACACCTGCTCAAGACTGCAACCATTCAGATTAACTTAATCACAACCTGCCTGACCAATTTTCATCACTTTAGTTTTCTCTCTGTTTATAACCAAACCTACTGTACTACCAGTCTCATCAACATCCCGAATGAAAGAGTTCATCTCATCAACATCATTTGCCAAAAGGGCTAAATCATCAGCATAATCTAAATCAGAAATTTTCGTATCTCCAGCCCATTTAAGGCCAAAAGCTTTCCCTTGAAGTGAATTTCGCATAACATAATCAACAACCAAACTAAAGAGAAAAGGAGACAAAATGCACCCTTGTCGAACACCAGAAGTAATGCTAAACCAATTGCTACAAAACTTACCAACTCTCACACATGACTCAGTGTTATTATAGAGAGCTTTCATTATGTTAACTAACTTGTCTGGTATACCATATGATCTCACAATCAACCACAAATTATGACGATCAACAGAGTCGAAAGCCTTTTTGAAATCAACAAAGCTAGCAACCAAAGGTTTCTGAAACTCTAAACATTTCTCAAGAATCTGCCTAAGTGAAAATATCTGATCCACTCATCCCCTACCATTTCTGAATCCACATTGCTCATCACGCAATTACCTGTCAACCAGATTCTTAATTCTATTAAGCACAATCATGGAAAGAACTTTACCTGGAACAGAGATTAGGCTGATACCCCTATAGTTATCACAAGAACTGTGATCACCTTTTTTGAAAATAGGGATAATAATAGCTCTGGTAAAATCTTTAGGAACCATGCCTTTATCATGAAAGTTATTCAAAATTTCAGTCATCCAAATGGTAACTGAAACATTCCCAGCTCTAAGCATTTCCTTAGTAATTTCATCCACCCCTGGGGATTTATGAAGTTTAAGTTTAGAAACAGCCAAAATAACTTCAGATTGTGTTATAGGGCCAACATTAAAGCCACCAATGCATCTATCATCATTGCAAACAATGGGAATAGAACTAACCGCATTGTTTAGAATATCACTGAAATGCTCAGCCCACCTAGCCATGACAGAATCCTCACCTTCTATAACCTTACCTTGTTTATCCTTCAATCCCTGTATACCTGTTCGTTTTCTACCACACAAAACATTAACTATCTGGTACAGCTCTCTGCTGTTGTGCTGTCTAACTGCTTCCTCAGCTTTGTCAGCCAGGCCATCAAGCCAAAGATTCTTATCAGCAGCTAACTGATCCTTTACACATTTATTAAGTTCATTGTAATGCTTTCTATTAGGACTAGTAGGGTACTGATTAAGGACATTCCTGCAGTTCCTTCTTTCTGAAATAAGCTCAAGTGCCTTATCACTTAAATAATTCTGCCTCCTCTGCTCCTTTTTCCCTAAAAGAGTACTGTCAGTTTCCAAAAAAGCCTGTTTAAAATTGCCCCATTCTTCACTGGACTTGTTTATGGATTTGAGCTTGATTATGGATCCTGGACTTGCTGCACTGGTGGGCCTCTGTTGAGGGAGAGTCTGCTGCTTTGTTTTCTGTTTGCTTCTGGGTTGCCAGCTCTAAGTGAACAGAGGCATGGGATACCTTATATCAGCTGGTCCTAATCCTAATCAGAGGCCATCGCAGGTACCTGAACCTTACTTAGCTAGTTGGGCATCATCAAGCCTAAACTGGAGTAATGTGTGTCAGGCAGGCCATATGGCTCTTGAAAAAGTCCACTTGAAAAGGTGGTGCCTGAAGTTCCTACCAGCATCGGTGACTTCAGCCTTTAGCAGAGAAGGAACAGGTCTTTGCCCCATGCCTGCGATCAGGGGGCTGTTTGATATTGTTGACCCTACCAATCTCAATAAACCTAATTTCTTTAAAAATCCTACTTATCATTTTCTCTCTGCAGGAACATGGAACGTGAGGACATTACTTAGAGATTATTCTCTTGATGTCCTCATGCAGGAATTCCAGCGCTATAACCTAGATATTCTAGGCTTGCAAGAGACCAGATGGACAGGTAAAGGTGAGATACTTAAATATAACTTTAAATTTCTCTTTACAGGGAGGGAGGATGGAAAGCATCACCAAGGCGTGGGTCTGCTGCTCAGCAGACATGCTAGTGATGCTCTTCTAGGATATGAGTGCATTAATGAAAGGTTTCTTACAGCAAAATTTCAGACAAGCATTAAAGACTTGAATGTTATCTGCAGTTATGCCCCCACTGAGGATTCTGATGAGGATGAGAAGGATAGGTTTTACGGACAACTTCAGGATATTTTGAATTCTGTCAAGAAAGGAGATATTACCCTTGTTCTTGGTGACTTCAATGCCAAAGTTGGTACCGACCCTGACCTTTGGGGAGGAGTAAAATGCCCTTTTGGTATTGGTAGCTGCAATGGCAATGGGCAACGTCTCTTACAGGTAACTAAACTCAATGGTTTCAGTATAACTAACATATTGCAAACACCGCGACATACATAAATACACATGGGTTTCACCTGATGGGCTGCAACTTTTGATACACTTACAAAATTAATTCTTATCTACTAAGGCTTCCTCACCTAATATAAATAAATAAATACCCCCTCAAGCAGTTACACTTTCAGGAAAATTGGTCAAATAATATTTGATTTACATCTTTTTTTCCTACAAATTCCATTAAAATTTTAAGGCAGCATATTACAATAATGTAAGAAAGAGGTTAATAATTGTTTAAAAAAAAGTGTCTTTAAATTTGGTCATAAGATCTATTTATAATGCACTCATTGATCTAAGTGATGATACTAAAATTAATATAATTAAAGTTAAGTAAAGAATTTTCATTTCAGGATTTATTGTTAATACTAGAGGTATGATGGGATGACTAATATTGAGATCTGTAGATAAAGTGAACTAAATGACTGTATGTTTCAGATGTATTTTTGTCTAATTTCACAGTTGACTAAAATCTTAAATTCATAATATCAAAACAGAGAAAACTGAATTTTAATAGTTATGTCAGTTTTGCTTTAAACCCTTGGTTTGATTTATTAATTAATGTGAGTTTTTTATGCTGATTTATAAACGGGGAAAATTCTTTTGCAGGGATCTAGCAACTCACAGCTGTCAGGTGACTGCAGATCTCATTGTTAAAGTTGGTGACTATGGTACTTCCTTACACAAATTTAAGGTGAGTAGATCTCTTTGGCAAGCAGCTGCTTGAGGGTGTATTTATTTATTTTTATTAGTCTTAAATTAGCCACAGATGTATTGAATTTTATGCAATGGAATTTATATAACCAACAGCCAAGGAACTACACCTTCCTCACCCTTGGACAAATTGCAAATTTTAAATAATTGAATTTTAGAAAATAATGTTTTAATTAAATTGGAAATTGCAGTTTTTAAACAATGATCAGATGATCAGTTTACTTTTGCAAAAAGAATATAATTTTTCTCCTCCTCCTCCTCCTCCTCCTCCTCCTCCTCCTCCTCCTCCTCCTCCTCCTCCTCCTCCTCCTCCTCCTCCTCCTCCTCCTCCTCCTCCTCCTCCTCCTCCTCCTCCTCCTCCTCCTCCTCCTCCTCCTCCTCCTCCTCCTCCTCCTCCTCCTCCTCCTCCTCCTCCTCCTCCTCCTCCTCCTCCTCCTCCTCCTCCTCCTCCTCCTCCTCCTCCTCCTCCTCCTCCTCCTCCTCCTCCTCCTCCTCCTCCTCCTCCTCCTCCTCCTCCTCCTCCTCCTCCTCCTCCTCCTCCTCCTCCTCCTCCTCCTCCTCCTCCTCCTCCTCCTCCTCCTCCTCCTCCTCCTCCTCCTCCTCCTCCTCCTCCTCCTCCTCCTCCTCCTCCTCCTCCTCCTCCTCCTCCTCCTCCTCCTCCTCCTCCTCCTCCAATCATCTTTGCTCTTCTCTTCAGCATTTGGTGAAGATTCAAAAAAAATTCAGCTCACAAAATTCTGATTACTTTTCAGGGCACTTACACAATTTATTTTCTATTCCTTAAAGAAAACTACATACATATACATGGATTTAAGCTTTAACAAGTTAAAACATCTAATGCATTTCAGTAAAAATTTCCCATTGACTGGACTGTATAGTCTGAATTGGAATCTCAGCAAGTCCATTCGTGTACTTTTGGCATCAGTCTGAGGTGGTGCCAGACCTCCCTAATGTTTTGCATAACTGCTTGGAGTACTTTATATGCTTTAAAGGGAAGGTGGGAATAACATTCCTGGTGTTTGTTAATATATTGTTATCTATTTTTTTATTTTGTACTAGTCAAATTTTTTTATGGATGTCTGTGTGTGTGTGTTTTTTTACATTTGTTTTTTTTTGCTACCTAATAGTAGGAGCCTCCAAGGATATTGTTCCTGTACAATAATGCCATTACATGTTTATCTCTATATTTTGTAGATCATAATTTTTCTGCTGTTTCCAGCTGTTTTTCATTGGGAGAGTGATGTTAATATAGTGCCAGCTTGGTTAAAGTGCAGAATATATCCTTCTTTTACCATATGATGGGTAAACAAAAAGAAAAAAGCCAAATGCTGCACTCTCCTGCCATATGTTAAAAGCTATTTGAGATCAAACCTATCATCAAACCATGGCAGTCTTGTTACCGCAGGAATTGCAATGAGGAAGTTGTACTTGCTCAGCTCCGCTTAGGTCATTCGTTTCTTCTACGGGTGGACGACTTACCTAAGTGTGAGTTTTGTGACACCATTTTAACTATCAAACACATTTTAATTTCATGTCCATGTTTTAACTTTGAACGGCATTTGTTTTTTAAATTTCATGATTTTACATCTGAGCCTCTTACACTCGGACATTTGATATCTGATCATTGTTGTTTTAACGCTGTCTTTGAATTTTTACTTTTTACAGGATATTTTACTCAGATATAGTTTTATTTCAATATTTAACCCATGTCGCTTACACCTGGGTTACTTTTATATTTATAACTTATTTATACATTTGTTTCTTGTTGTCAATTATGTTTCCTTTTATTGCTTTACATTCTTAGTATATGTTTGTGGTTTCTTTTAAAATTTGGTTAAGGGTTACACGAGTTTTTATTTTTTTTTTCTTATGGACATTCGTATTGCGCATTATAGCCTTAGTTGCTAATGCGCCATTAAAACCCAAACAACCAACCATATGTTAAAAGAAGGGTGCATTCTGCACTTTAACCAAGCTAAAATATTATTAACACACCCAATGAAAAACAGCTGGAACTAGTAGGGCAAATTATGATCTACAAATATAGAGTTGAATCTGTAAATGATGATATTTTACATCCAAAATACCCTTGGAGACCCTAATTGGATAGCAACCAAAAATAAAAACAAAACTGAAAAAAAAAAACTCTCACAGACATCCAGACAAAATATTTGGAGAGTACAAAATGAAGAAAATAGACAACAGTATGTTAATAAAGACCAGGAACTTTATCTCCGCCTTTCCTTTGAAGCATACAAAGTACTCTGAGCAGTTATACGAAACACCACAGAGGCTTGGCTCCACTTTGGACAGATGCTCAAAATACAAGATGTAGACTTGCTGTGATGCCAATTTAGACTATATAGTCCTAGTCAATGGTAAAATCTTTGCTGAAATACATTGGATGTTTTAATTTGTTAAAGTTCATGTGTATGTAGTTGTGTTTAAAGAATAGTAAGTAAACACATTGTGTACGTGCCCTGAAAAGTATCCTGAATTTTGCGTTTTGGCACTTCACACCAAATGCTGAAAATCACATTGGAGAAGGACTGCTATGGATTTGGGTCAGCTGCCACAGATAGACAGGAAGCAACAATCAGCATACCAGCTCAGCTACAGAATGTGAAAACCACCATCTAGGACATTCAGGTTGTATAGTTTGTTTTATTAGTTTTGTTTCCTCTTCAAGCAGAGTGCATGGGCATAGCATTTGCTGCACTTGCACACATCACACCACTATGTAGGCTTTAACCATGTTTAGTATATCTAATAAATCTTGTTTCCTAGATTCTGTTCTACTGTTGTTGGTATGCATATGAAGTAGCTTAATGTGACCAAGCCCATTTGATAGACCATGTCTGAAAAATGGAAAGGTGTTAATTTTAAAGGGTGGTGTTCCATATGGGGCAGAGTTATAGGGCTTCAAAATTTACACAGAGGTCTATGGGAGTACTAGGGTACAGATTTTGATGAATGGGAGTACTAGGGTACAGATTTTGATGAATTAAGCTTGTCTGTGTATAGGTTGGAGAAGAGAATGAGTTATCTTGTTGCCATCAAATGGTGCTGTGGTCTGATAGGAATACCCCTGCTTTGTATCAACAGAAAACCATCTCTGCTCTCAACAAAGAAAGTATGGCCATTTAAAAATCTTTATTTTTGCACCCATCTCTCAACTCTTATTATTATATTGTGCCTATTTGTAATATAACTTCCAGAGAATGTTTCCTAAGGTGTTATCGCACTGTTAGTAAAACAGTTTGGGATTTGTGATGATACTCTGAGCGTGGAAGAAATGGAAATTTACGAAAGAGTGAAGTTTACATACAAGAAATAAGAACATTGGAAATTGATAATGAAGAAAGTGAAGACGAGAATGTGGATGACATGGTGATGATGAGGAAGAACAAATGACAGCAGTTTGAAACAGGAATGAGTTCCAGGCTCTTCAGAGGAAAATAGCATTTTTGTTATATGTTTGGGAAGCAGCATATCTTCATATGTTCTTTCTCTGCAAAAGAAGCACTCCATTCAGGTTGAAGATGAATACCTTGACAAAGCATACAGGTAATGGACAGAACAGGCCAATCCTGAGAGCCAACAGTCATTGGATCTCGTAACAAGAAGAAAAGGCCATCAAGTTCTGTCCAGTCACAATTCAAGATGATGGCCATTCTATACAAATATGAGAAGAAACTGAAGGGCAAACCCTCCAAGCAAAAAATAAACTAGTAAGTTTTCAACCAATTCAAGGAGATGGCAATGAGATCACCATTGTCCATGATAAAACAATACTAGACCCTCATATTTAATTGAAAATTCAAAGCATCACAGTCATGGGTTGTTCAATTCAGAAAGAGGAACAATATTGTCTCAATATCCATTGCACACATAGTGGTTAGAAATTACAGAATAACAGTGTCCAATAGATTGCCAATCAGTTCATAATGGAAACAACATCTTTTATCATGGATGTCATCTTTTATCAAAATATAAACTAGTAAGTTTTCAACCAATTCAAGGAGATGGCAAGGAGATCACCATTGTCCATGATAAAACAATACTAGACCCTCACAATTAATTGAAAATTCAAAGCATCACAGTCATGGGTTGTTCAATTCAGAAAGAGGAACAATATTGTCTCAATATCCATTGCACACATAGTGGTTAGAAATTACAGAATAACAAAGTGTCCAATAGATTGCCAATCAGTTCATAATGGAAACAACATCTTTTATCATGGAGCATAATCTTCTACCATCACAAATTTTTAATGTAGAGAGAGAAATTTGAGAAGAGAGTATTGAGAAGGAGATGCATTCTGAAAGAACACTAACCAAACATGATATTAAGCATATGATGGGTCAAACAGGGTTGATGTCAGCAACAACACATTCTTTTATGGTGATGCCAACTGCGTTGATGCATGGTAAACTCTTAAAACTGTTTTACTTACTGAAACAACTGGAAAATTCCTTGCAAAGAAGTCTCCTAATTCATGAAGCTTCGAATTATATGCCAGGAAATCAGTGAACATGGCAAAGGAAGAACTGAAAACAGTCTATCAGGAAGTATTCTGACATGCAGTTGTCAAGAAAGAGATCCTCTTTCTCCTTTCTTTTCAATTTGTAGTCTTCAAATAAAGACTTTAAAATGATACAGTCCCTGGTTCTTTCCGATAACAGCTTCCATTCTAAATTGACCCTTCCTAAGGCAACCAGACTCATTCAACCATTGGATGTTGGCTTCTCTCGCTCTTAGAAAAATTTCATGAAGTTTATCACTGACTCCATTATTCCACTCAACTTCAATCTTTGGCTTTATTATAATACCATTCGTCTTCAGTCTTTCACTCATTTCCAGTTCACATCCACTAGCTACCAAAATCTTATCAAATATCCCTTTTATTAGTCTGGATATTTAGACCACTAATCAGGATCATACATAACACCCACTGATTACTCCTTTGGCAACATCATTGACAAGTGCAATGAAGAAGAGTGTGACCAAATCAGCTTCTTTAGGTGTGCACATTGCACACAAACCTATTGTCTGGATCATTCTTTGATTAGCAAAATGCATATTTATTGTAATAATTGATTTACACTTTTACATCATTTTCATTCCTTAAAAATGTGTTGTTTCAATTTTCCCATAGACTTCTATGTAAACTTTGAAGCCCCTATAACTCCACCCCCTATGGGACACTGCCCTTTAAAATTAGCACTTTTCCATTTTCAGATGTGGTCTATCAAAACAGGCTTGGTTTCACTGAGCAACTCGTTTTGCAGAATGTACACTCTTGTTGTACATTGGAAAAATTACCACTTTACTGGTAGGTAAAGTGGTAATTTTCCTTTTTTTTTTTGGATAATGTAATCAATCACACATCTCAATGTATGCTAACAGCTGCCTGTATTTAAATAAAATGTCATTAATCCTTCAAGGTACTGCAATTTTTTTCCTGCAGTGTATATAGTAGAAAAATCTTTCACACATTTACCCCTTTGATTGTGGGGAAAAGAAGCATTGGGATGAATGTTTTATAGGCTGTGACACTCCCAGTGTCACAAACTTTCATTTGACACATAGTTTTTTACTCTCACCCTCTCATTCCAAAGATATAGTGGAATAATTGTTTTCATATTTCTTTTCAGAGGACTCCATTATTTAATATCCATAGTCTATAAATTTTTATAGCCTGTGACACTCCTAAATCACAAGCTTTCATTATGTTTTTTTTTGCATTTGGCATTGATATTTTCTAAATATTCCTTACCTAAGAAATCTGAGTTTGCATATTAAGCTTATTATTCTGTAACTACTACTGATATGTGTTTTAGATTAGATATTCCTAAAGTTTTTTCCTCGAAGGGTAATTTTGGAAGCTTAGACTAGTATCTGTGTTGTATTCATTTAACAATTAATATATTTCCAATAATACAGAAAAGTTTTAGACAAATTATTGTCTTTATTATTAAATTATTGTCAAATTATTTATTAAATTAGCTAGATTTGAGGATTGATTGATTAATATGCAAGGTATGATTTGAATAAGTTTTGAACTCTTTTATAATTGCTACAACATAGTTTGATTTCCAATATTTCTCAAAGGGACTGTAAAATCGTTAAGAACTTTGCTGTATTTTGTTTTAAATTGACTTGAAACGTTTTAAATGAATATATGTGATATTCTTATTTCTTCATGCTCATATGTCATTGTGTGTCAGTAACTCAAGCTCATTATTTCATCAATATATTCAATTGTTGTAAATTAATGATATTCAACCTTTGTGGAAATTATAACTTCAATGGTAATATTTTGTGTGTACATTTCACTTGAAGAATTATTTAAAGATAACTGCTTTGCTTAAAAAAAAAAATCTGTAAGGTGCATTACTCAAGCAGACTTTCTCCCTGGCATTACTCTGATACAGATGTAAGATGTATAGAGACTAATGATTATCATGACAATCTAACTAATAACAATAAATATTAAACATGATTTACAACCACATACAGTTATTTCTGATAGCAGTTTTGTACTGAAAAAAAGGCATTACTGATTTACACACTGATTATTGATACATGAAGAATTTGTAAAAAATAACAAATATATAAAGGAAGAATTTGAAGACATTAAAAAATCATTAGAATTCAATTCTGATTGCATAATAGAATTAAACAAAACTATTATTGAATTAAAATCTGAAATTAAAGACATAAATAAAGAAAATTTCAGCCTACGAAATGAAAATTTACAATTATAGGATGAAATGAATATGATGAAAATACAATTAAATGATCTGGAACAATATTCTAAAAATTCTAATATTGAAATATTGGGTATTCCAGAAGACAGAAATGAAAATATACATGATATTTTTTAATCTCTAACAAATCATCTTAACATTAAAGAAGAAGTTGCTATTGAATGAATACACAGAATTCCAACGAAAGTAAAAAATAAAATCAAGCCCATTATAGTTAAGTTCAAGTGCAAAGACCAACGAAACAGATTTCTTCAAGCTGTTAAAAAAAAGAAAAAAATCAACGCTAATGAGATCTCTTCCAGATTTTTGAAAACAAAAATCTTCATTAACGAACATTTAACCCAGCTAAATAAAAAACTATTCTATGAAGTTAAACAGTTTGGTTACAAACACAATTTCAAATATATATGGACTAAAGAAGGAAAAGTGTATATGAGAAAAAATGACAATTCTAGAGTGTTACGTATAACAAATGTTAATGATTTAATTAATATTCCTTAAATTATGAATAATTTAGATCATGTAAATTCTATCATTTTTCCTTTCTATAATAAGTGTTCTAAATTTGATAATATAATAGACTTTTGGTAATTTCATTAGACATGATTTATACAATTGCTTTAATATACTTCACCGAAATATTCGTAGTTTAAGAGCACATTTTGATGAATTATTAATTTTATTGTCTACTGTTAATTACAACTTAGATGTTATAATATTAAGTGAAATATGGGTGAAAGATGATGAAATCAGTTTATTTAATGTAATAGGATTTCAAATGATTTTAAACGTAGAGACTACAATAAATCAGGTGGCATAATCTTTTATTAAAAAAAAATTGATTTTCATAATATTAACATTGAAATGAATACTGCTGATAATATAAATGTATATGATAAAGTAACAGATCTTTATATTATGGCATTATATAGGGATCATAATTATTCAACTCATGATTATCTGGAAGAACTAGATTCATACTATAAATACAAAAATGTTTTATTATTGGAGATATCAATATTGAAATAAGTAATGATAACAATAATACTAATGAATATTTAAATATATTACAGCAAATGGATTTGAATCTTTCATAAATGACTATGCAAGAATTTCTAATCACTCTAAAAGTTGCATTGATCATATCTTTATTAGAAAATAAGATATATGATTACAAATGTGCACTATTTCTAAATGATATAACAGATCACTATACTTTAATTTTAAAAATTCTTAAACCTAATACGAAAATGAAACAGAAACATGAAATATCTCAAAGAACTAGTGTCAATTTTAAAAAGTTGGAATCTAAGATAAAATTTTTAAATTTTAAATTAGATGAAATTGATAATTCAAATATTAATGATATATATATATCAAACTTTTATACATTTAGTTAATAATGCAATATTAAACAAACATAACACAAACACATGATATTGATGATAGAAACATAAAAATTAATGGTAATCCTTAGATAACTAATGAAATAATTATTTTGATTAAAAAAAGAGAAAAAGCATTTTTAAGGCACAAAAAATATCCATTTATATTGCAATATAATGATGATTATAAAACAATTAGAAATAACATAGTTTCAAAAATAAGAAATTTAAAAAATAAATATTATGAAACTGAATTTAAAAAATGTAAAAAAGATACAAGAAAACAATGGAAATGTGTAAAGAAAATTTTGAATGAAAAAACTCCTGATTCAACATTACCAGTGTATACTGATGTAGTAAAATTAACTAATGACTTTAATTATCATTTCATTAATCTTAATAGTTATAATAATGACACAACTATTAACTTTCATAATTATCCCTCTATCTTAAATAACAAAAATTCCATGTTTTTAAAATAGACAGATGAAGCTGAATTGAATGATATTATAAACAATTTAGATGAAAATAAAGCTTATGGATATGATAATATAAGTCCAAAAATATTAAAAATTGTTAATAAATACCTTGCAACATTTTTAGCACAAATCATAAATATATCATTTAATTTTGGTATTTTTATAAACCAATTGAAAACTGCTATTGTAAAGCCTATATACAAAAAAGGAGATAAAAATATTTTAAATAATTATAGACCAATCTCTATATTACCTATTTTTTCAAAAGTTATCGAAACAATAATGAAAACTAGACTTATAAATTTTTTGAATAATTCATCATTTTTTTATAAATCGCAATTTGGTTTAGAGAACATAAGAGTACAGATCATGCAGTGCTGGAAATGACCACTACTGTTTTACATGGTATAAATAATTCTCAAAAAACTATGGTAATTTTTTTAGACATTGCTACTATAAATCATGATATCTTATTGCAGAAACTTAATTACATTGGTGTTATAGGAAATACGCTAAAATGGTTTAGGTCATATATACAGATAGAAAACAAATTGCAGACATAAAAAATACAAAAAGTTCACCCTTATTGCTTACTAAAGGAGTGCTTCAGGGCTCAATTTTAGGACCTATTTTATTCCTGATTTATTTCAATGATTTCTTTTTTAATAACTTAAAAGGATATCCTATGCTGATGATACTGCTATAGTATATAGAAGTAATAATTTTGAAGAATTGAAATCGATTATATCCCATGATTTAAAAAAAATTCAGTTATGGTTTCATCAAAATCATCTTACATTAAATATCGAAAAATCGTATTCAACGTATTTCGGTCTCACTAACGAGTTATTTCAAAGATAAAATCATGTATCATAGATCTACTTGTGATAATAATATTGTATGTACATGTGCAGAAATTAAACAAATTAAAACATACAAATATTTAGGGATTACTGTTGATAATAATTTGAAGTGGAATAGTCATACAAATATAATTTGCAAAACGTTTAAGATATTTCCTAATTAGAATATATCATCTAAAGAAAATTGTAGGTACTTCCTTTCTAATAACTTTATTATTCATGGATTCAATCTACTTTACAATACTGTTTAATTAGTTGGGGAGGAACATATCTTAATTCTTTAAATAAATAACATTACAAAACAGAATTCTGAAGGTTATTATGAATAACAATATTATTAATTTAAAAAATATGATTATTGAAAATGAAATTTTGAATTTAAGACAATTATATATTTATAAAATCCTTATGTTTGTGTTTAAAAACCCAGATTTCTTAAAATTACAACATACAAAAATAAATCTTAGAAATAGAGAACTTTATTATGTACCTTTTTCAAGAAAAGAAATTATCCATAAACATTTCATGATTCTAGCTCCACAAAATTTTAATAAATTACTGAAATATATATCAAGCAGCCATGGGCTACGGAGGTCCAACCAGACCGTGCAATTTAGTTCTCCAACAAGTCTATCCTGAGCTACATCTACTGCATCCAGCCACTTCACACCAATTCTAACAAGGTCCTGTTTGACATTGTCTGCCCAGTGCATCCTAGGTCTCCCCTTCTTTCTGAGGCCTTTAGGCACACTGTTCATAACCCTATTCGCCAATTTATAATTATTCATACGGGCAACATGGCCAAACCAATGAAGTCTCTCTCTGCACAATATGCTGCTTAAAGGAGGTTGCAAACTCCTTTGCCTAACCTCATCATTAGTTACAAAGTTGAACCACCTAATGCCCAAGATACTGTGCAAGCATCTGAAATCAAAAGCTTCTAGTTTCCTGTTATCTTGTTTACAAAGTGTCCAACTTTCACTACCATAACTAACCCTAGAAAGAACTAAACTATTATACAGTCTAATTTTAGTCTTTAGGTGTATACGCCTATTTCTCCACACTCTCCATAGATTCTTAAAAGTCCCAGCAGCAATCCCTATTTGTCTGTTAATCTCATGCCGCACATCACCATTATCTGTTGCATAGCTCCCAAGGTAATTAAACTGTGACACCTGCTCAAGACTGCAACCATTCAGATTAACTGAATCACAGCCTGCCTGACCAATTTTCATCACTTTAGTTTTCTCTCTGTTTATAACCAAACCTACTCTACTACCAGTCTTATCAACAGCTCGAATGAAAGAGTTCATCTCATCAACATCATTTGCCAAAAGGGCTAAATCGTCAGCATAATCTAAATCAGAAATTTTCGTATCTCCAGCCCATTTAAGGCCAAAATCTTTGCCTTGAAGTGAATTTCGCATAACATAATCAATAACCAAGCTAAAGAGAAAAGGAGACAAAATGCACCCTTGTCAAACACCAGAAGTAATGTTAAACCAATTGCTACAAGCCTTACCAAATCTCACACATGACTCAGTGTTATTATAGAGAGCTTTCATTATGTTAACTAACTTGTCAGGTATACCATATGATCTCACAATCAACCACAAATTATGACGATCAACAGAGTCGAAAGCCTTTTTGAAATCAACAAAGCTAGCAACCAAAGGTTTCTGAAATTCTAAACATTTCTCAAGAATCTGCCTAAGTGAAAATATCTGATCCACACATCCCCTACCACTTCTGAATCCACATTGCTCATCACGCAATTGCCTGTCAACCAGATTCTTAATTCTATTAAGCACAATCATGGAAAGAACTTTATCTGGAACAGAGAGTAGGCTGATACCCCTATAGTTATCACAAGAACTGCGATCACCTTTTTTGAAAATAGGGATAACAATAGCTCTGGTAAAATCCTTAGGAACCATTCCTTTATCATAAAAGATTTTCAGAATTTCAGTCATCCAAGTGGTAACCGAAACATTCCCAGCTCTAAGCATTTCCTTAGTAATTTCATCTACCCCTGGGGATTTGTGAAGTTTAAGTTTAGAAACAGCCAAAATAACTTCAGATTGTGTTATAGGGCCAACATTAAAGCCACCAATGCATCTATCATCATTGCAAACAATGGGAATAGAACTAACCTCATTGTTTAGAATATCACTGAAATGTTCAGCCCACCTAGCCATGACAGAATCCTCACCTTCTATAACCTTACCTTGTTTATCCTTCAATCCTTGTATACCTGTCCGTTTTCTACCACACAAAACATTAACTATCTGGTACAGCTCTCTGCTGTTGTGCTGTCTAACTGCTTCCTCGGCTTTGTCAGCCAAACCATCAAGCCAAAGATTCTTATCAGCAGCTAACTGATTGTTTAGACGTTTATTAAATTCTCTCTAATGCTTTCTATTAGGACTAGTAGGGTATTGATTAAGGACATTCCCGCAATTCTTTCTTTCCGAAATAAGCTCAAGTGCCTTATCACACAGATAATTCTGGCTCTTCTGCTCCTTTTTTCCTAAAAGAGTACTGTTAATGTTCAAAAAACCCTGTTTAAAATGATCCCATTCCTCCTCAACATCAGTAGTAAGCATACCATGACTGTCATAATGACTAAGTAACTTATCATGGTAAGCTTTGGCTATAACTGGATCTTTCAGAGCTTCAGTATTAAAAGTAAATTTTTTAACCCTAGCACAACACTTTTTAAGTTTAAGTTGTAAGACACTTTTAACAAGGTAATGGTCAGATCCAATTTCAGCTCCCCTATAAGACCTGGTATTCCTAACAGAACTAGGCCATTTGCTGTTAATTAATATATAATCAATCATAGAAAAATGTAAGGGAAGAAAAAAATAAAAATATATTTAAAATAAAAATTAAGCAAAGATTATTGCATATACACAATATTGAGTTTTTATTTCATTGTTAAGTTAGTTACCTCATTTCATGTCATTAATTAATAAATCTAAAATTATTCATTTTTCCTCTCTTAAACCTTTAATTCTGTATTATAAAAATGCATATCGTTAATAACTAATAATTTAATTTGACAACCTGTAAGAGCATAAAGCTCATTGGTTGTTCTTATATGGCTTCTATTTTATTGCATTTCATTTCACAATAAATATTTTGCATTACATGGATTTTTTTATATCAGTTGTATATTTTGTTCAATTGTTTGTACCGAATTGTGGATTTTTTTTTCACTTATTATGTTGTATAAGCATTATTTATTTATTATTAAGTGTATTATATGTTATATATAGTCAATAAACATTCTTTATCTTTAAAAAAATTACCTGTTTTATAGAAAGTTTATTCATAATAATGGGTAAGGAATTAAGATTTATTCAAAAAAATTAAGTTGTCTATGTATGCAATTTATGGAGTTGTTTTTCTCTGAAATTATGTTTCATAACCTGGTCTGGAAACTATAAACTTCTCTTAGCTGTTACATGCAGTTCTGCAATATCTCAAAACCTTTTGATTTCATAAACCTTAAATATTTGAATGCCAGCTTGCAAAAGAAAGCCTTTGTCACTATACAACAAATTTTTAAAAGGAAGTAATTTTAATCACTTTTGGATTAAAGTCTCTTTAACAAAATTAAGTTCAAACATGTTTTTTTGGTACAAGTCTTCTGAAAAATTGTAATTGATATTCAAGCGAAAGTTTGCTGTAGCTGCACTTTGGGGACACTTCTAGAAACAATATTTCCTCGTACCTTTCCAACTAATTAGCACTAAAAATCTTTTCCTCTTCATATAGGGAAATCTTCCTCTTTGAATTCTTCTGAATAAACTTTTCTCCCCGATTTCTCTGATGATATGACTGGTACTTGATATGAATAGAAGTCTTTTCACAGTTGTTTCAAACCAAATCTAATGAGCAGAACTGCATTTAACATAAAATTTCCATCCAGTTTCTTAATTTAGATTTCATAATGTTCATGGGACTGAAAACTGTACACTTCAGCATTTGAATGTGGAATGCATAGAATGGAATTGCAAAAGATGTCAAGAAACAGACTTTCATTAGCTGCATCTTAATAGTTTTCTGCTTCAGTTCAGAAGTTGATTGTAGATGAAATATTTTGCTCCTAATATGTACAATGTTCTATAGACAGTTTTGCTATGGTATGGGCACCTAAAAGTTTTCAAGATCATGAAAACTTTCCAATATGTAAGTGGATTGAAGAATAAACTTTAAAAATTTATTACTCAATGACATAGAATTTTCAGTTATTCATAGTAAATACACAGATTACTTGTAGATATCAAATTTAATAAATACTTGTGAAAAATATTATTGCTGATATAGGGCAGGAATCGAACCCACAACTCTCCTGATACATGCCAGAGCTCTCTACTGTGAAACCACCCATTGGAAGGCAATTTGCTTCCACAAGCTGGCATTAGTTCAGCTGGTAAGAACACTCTGGCATGTTTCTGGAGAGATGCGGGTTCAATTCCCGTATGTCGACGAAAATTTTTCCCACTAAATATTTATTGATTTATAAATCTTTCACTGAATGCTGCTGACTTTGTGCCATCTACTTGTAGGTCAAGCAATGAGGATTAAGATGGTCATGAAATTTTAAAATTAAATATTTATGATTGATATGAATGTTTTTAATTGCTTTGCTTATTCATAATATATTGCACTAGAAGCAAGGTTGCTTGTAGATTATCATGTGCTATATTAACTATACATGTAAAACATACTGTTTTGCTTTTGCAACCCCTTCAAATATTTGTGTGTTTATAATATGTAATATATATTTCAGCTTTAGTATTAGTTTTAATAATTTATCAATCCTGCCATTTTCAAATACATGGATTGATGCACCACTAATTATTATTTTAAATATTGTGATAATTGGATAGTTTCTGTTATTCTATGAGAAAGATTCCACTCTAAATTTCCTATTGAATAGCATTAGTGCATAAAGTTCAATTGATAATTACTTGAGAAATATTCATTATATTTCTACCATTTTCAAATATGTTATGGACTTATACACTAGCAATTATTTTGCTAAATTTTAGGCTTATCAGACATTACATGTTTCAGGATTCAGTTTAGAAAAATTCTCCTTAAAAATTTTCCATTGAATGACATTTAGCACTTGAAGTTTATATAATTATATGGCAGTATCCAGCATATTCTCATCATTTTCAAATATACAATGGACTACTACAAAAGTAATTGTTGTTGCAAATTTCTGGTTAATTAGATCATTTTTATGTGAGTTATTAATTTTGATTACTTTTTTGTATTTTGAAACATGGAGTAATGGTTCAAATGAATCTCTGGTTCTTGTACATTAGGAATCAGGAATAAAGAACTTGGAATTTAAAGAATAGATCAAAGACCTTATTCTGAAACTCACTGCAATTTTAAGCAAAAGTTTCAGCATAGTCTCATTTGTCAAATTTTATAATTAAGAAAGAGAAAATGGCTTTTGTGCATTTTTGCACATTTTAATACTGACTCTTTAGATGTGATGTGTTTTCTCAGACAAATGAAAAGTTTGGTACCCATACTGAAATTAAAGGCTGTTAAATTGACCACCTGTGGTGTTTGCTGAAGACTGGCCAATTTCATAGATTTCATGTAGTAATTAAGTGGCTTCAAAGGTGGTACACAAGGGATTTCACTATATATTTTTGTAATATGTTGTTCTTTTTGTAATGTAATATTACTGACTGATTGCTAACTGTTCTTTTCAATATTTAATTTTATGTATTTAAGGATGATTATTATTGTCTTGGAGATATTGCATTTCCTCTAAGATGGTGTGCTCCAGAATCACTTCATTGTACTGAAAACATAGTTGAAGCAAAGGATATCACTAGGGAAGCCAATATTTGGTATGTCAAATTAAATTGTTGAAAAATAATTGTGCATTTCTTTAGTGAGAAAAATATTGCATTGCAAACATAGAGTTATAAAAAATTATATTAAATAAAATTCATGGCATTAATCTTCTTCATTAAAATCTTGTGAATTATTGCTTATCTTCCTCATGCTTTTCACTTGAAATTTATGATTCGTTTTGTAAGGGACTTGGTTTGTTGATTTGTCAAAACAGTTGTTCCATTATATCTTCCCAACTTGGCAGATGATCATAAAAGTTATATAGCAAGTGAAGACTTGTGATATGGGGAATTTTGTAGACTAGAATAAATTTAACTCCTTCCCATCTCTTCTCCCACTAAAAAATAGGAAATGTATGCATGATTGTTCCCCTACATCTTCGAAATGTGAAGTCCAAGAGTTGTATGTCAAATGAAAGCTTATGATGTGAGAAGTGACATAGGCTATAAAATATTTGCCCTCCCATCTTTTCTCCCTTCCCCTAAAAAGGGTAAATGTGCAAACAATTTGTCCTCTCTATCTTCCAAACGTGAGGCATGACATAACCAGTTACATGTCAAATGAAAGCCTATGATGAGGGGGAGTGTCATTGACTACCACAAGTTACACTCCTCTTCCTCATCCTAAAAGGAAGAAATAAATTATTTAAAGTTCAAGGTTCAAGGTGTTGTAAGAACATGATGAAATTAGCCTCCGATCAAAGGCTCCGTAAACCAGAACAGCTTTTTTAACGAAGCTCCATACACCAGAACAGAATTTTAAGGGAATTATAATGAGTTATACATCAAATGAAAGGGTATGATGAGGGTAGTGTCATAAGCCTTAAATCATTCCCTCTTCTCTTGTCTTCCCCTCCTCCCAAAAAAGGAGGTAAATTTGATGTCAGTTGATCATAAGTTATATGTCTGTTGAAAGCTTGTGACATTGAAAGTGCTATAGGATACCAGAATTATGCCTCACTCCTTCTACATTTACAGTTTAGCATACTATTTACAGTTTTACAGTCACTCACCAGTTCCATGGTAACAACATGGTGGAATGACCATGTTACAGAGGATATGTTGATCCTCCCCAAAAGGGCAAGAGAAAGTTAATGCAGTCAGCCCTAAAGAGTTATATAAAAGCTTACATTGTGCACTGTAGCATAGGGAATATATTAATGCTTTCTGGGAAGCAGGGGAAATGATAGATATTTTTAGTAGCAAATCCCCTGTTACTAAATAAAAAAAGAAACATAATAATTACATCAGTGACACTGTATTTCTTATAATATAATAAAATCACAGTGTATGTGTCATAAATTTAATAAAATCCTATAACACTGTATATGACAAATAAATAATACATAACAGGAAGTACAGCAATATGATCCAACTGTAATGGTAACAATGGCATTCAGGTTCTGTGGTAACAAGAATTTACAAGATGGATGCCAAAATGGCATGTAAGATGTACTTATATGTTTCAGGTACAGAGATATCTACTTAGCATAGAATGAACATTTCTATATCTCTATAGAATGAATTTCTTTGCAAGAGATGATAACAATATAGAGGTTTGTAGGTAAAGGTGAACACCATGCAAAGTGAATTGTTATGTATTTGATGTTTTTTACAGCTCAAAGGTTAATTTAGGGTGCACAGATAGGGCTAACCAAAAAGATCAGTAACTTTGTTATTATAAAGTCTGAGTACACAGAACTGTTTTTAGTTGGTGATCTACTTTACCTGACCAAATTACCTTACCGAGGTCTGCTTACGTCATCTATTTACCTTACCTTACTTTGCCCATTTTCTTGTGCTATCAATTTTAGAACATTAGAGGCTATTTATTGGAACTTGTGGACATCAGGTAATGTGTTAGAATATACTTTATATTTCCTTTTTTGCTGAAATTAATGCTTGTTGTAGAATTTTGGGGTATTTAGTTAAAAAAAAGAATTATTCATTACCATTTTGCTGCCTGATGTATCCCCTCTGCTAATGATCCTAGACATGTTTCGTCATCTAGTAGTGTGATCACATCTTTGGTAGGTAAGGGAAGAAAGGATTCTCTCAACTTATATAATGCTGGCATTGTGTCAATTTATATATTCATTGGAGGTAGTTTCTAGAGGGAGCTAATAGTCTCAGAGTAATAGTTTCCATGGTGACAACATTTGTTGAATGACCATGTTACAGAGGATATGTTGATTTATGTAATGATTAAATGTTCCATGTAAGATAGTGGAACTTAGAGTGTGTGTGGGGGTGATTATTTTTTTACTTTCCATAATAGAAATGGGTAGTTTATTATCATTAATGATCTGAGCTAAGGCGGTATTAGGTTTTCATTTTTTTTTTAATTTGTGATATGTTCTTTTAGTCTAAGGGGAAAAGTTTGGTATGTTTTTCCTTCCTATTCATTAAGTATTGAGATTTTGAGTTGAGGGTCTTGTATTTTAATATAATATATGCCTTCTGAAGGTAGGATGAAATCTCGATCCTTACAGATGATATTAAATATAGTATGTTGCATAGTAATAGGGCTATATATCCATAAAAGGACATTGTTATTTAGGCTGGGTGTTGATGTATTGATATATGGGAATGCAATAGTGTATTTCTGTTCAGGTTTGGTTATTTTTAGTTGGTTAGGTGGGGTTGAGAAATAGCATTTAATTGACATTTGACCTTAAAGTGTTTTTTTTATTATTATTATTAAGTGACGGAGATATCCTGCATCTAAACTGATTTCATATATATAATTTAGGTCTTTGGTTAATTGTTGCTTATGGCTACAATAAATTAGAGCTCTGTGAAAATATGAGTTGAATGTGGATACTTAATATTTATGGAGGTGGGCAGATGCTGTGAGGTTCGCCTTTTTTTTTTTAAATCAAATGCTTGGTAAAAAGAGCATTAAAGTGTAAAAGAAATAGTTAATTGTGCTACTATTGAAAAATGTCATACTGGCAAATAATTTCTTGCCAGTACAGCTTACTGGCCTACTTTCACCACTGCTTACACCATTATGGACTACATCACTAATATTCATGCTGCATGAACAGATATCAAGGCATCAACTATGAGTGCTGTTTGGAAGAAGGTGTGACCAGAATACATTTCCAAAAAGAAGTTAAAGAAAATGTCACTTGTAGAAGTTGAGGATAACGTCACTTGTAGAAGTCAATGATAACGTCGCTTGTAGAAGTTGAGGAGGATGTCGCTGAATTGGTGGCACTTGGGAGGCAGCTTGGTGGCGAAGTCTGAGCACTTTCAGCAAGATGATATCATGGAGAGAGTAAACTGTCATGAAGAGGAGCTGTGTACAAAAGACATGCTGAAACGGGAGACGAAAAACACTACTGAAGGAGGAGAATAGGATATACCTGCACCTGTGAACTTGCTCACAATTCTAAACCTACAGAAGGCACTAAAGATGTTTGAAGAAGCATCGATTTTCTGCAGAACCTTGATGCCAACTGTGAACATGGATTGTTGATAAGAAGAAATGTCAAATGATCCAGTAGCCCCATATAACCATACATTGGCTGAGAGGAGGCAAAAGGCTAGACAGTCAACACTTATGGAGTTCTGCAGTCAATCCAGCAATGTTTCTCAGCCAGCAACTTCAAGCACTGCAAGCCCTTCGAAGATGGATGGCATTGAATCTAACTCCGATTATGTCTATGTGATTGTTTTGTAAAATTCTTTAAAATTTTTCATTTTTATTTATGCACCTTTTACGAAAATGTAGTAAATTTGTTTTTGTAAACCTTTGTATAAATCATTTCTTGTAAACCTTTTTTTATTACTTTTATTTGTATTACATTAAGTAATTTACTTAAATAACTAGTTTACTAAAAAGTATATAGGTGTAATTACAAGTTATCCCAGAACCTAACCCATTATTTCCTATTGTTTCTGAAGTTCCATTTGCCTGAATTTAATGTGCTAGGTTTCTGGAAAATGGAATGTGTGTGCCAAAAAAAGAACAAAAAGTGAAAGTGATGGTCCACCCGTTTACTTTACTTTTCCTTAACCAGTTTTACTTTATTTATGTTATATTTATCATTTTAGGGATTATTTCATTTTTTTAGACTGATCGCAATTCTGGTTTCTGAGCTGTCCCACGTACATGGAAGATTGAGTGTATATTGATTTTCTTCATGTTTTGCTTCATTTGTAAATGTATATTATTCGTTATAAAAGCTGTTCTTATTGATTACCTTTATGTTGTATTAGATGGTAAAGGAGGGTAGATGCACAGGGTTTCCTGTACACTTGTGTTGAGAATCTGTTGTTTTCCTTCTTGATAAAGGAAAGGTAGCTGTTTTCCATGTTCATATTCTATTGTATAATTTATGGTAGGAAATGTATCAACCATCTGGTTACATAATTCCTCTTATCTGTAGGACTTCAGGATCATAAATCAATAAAATGCCATCCATGAATCTTTGGTAACAGGAAAATTTACTAATTGTACTACAACATGTTTGTTGAAAATATATGAAACGAAAATTAAATCCAAAGTAATTTTACTTGATATCAGTACCATTATCTTCTTATGAAGCAATTAGCACAAGTTTCACATTTCACTGCAGTAATTGCATGTTCCTTGCATGCAAGTTTTTCAGGAGGCACATCAGATTGTTTTAACTCTTCTTTTAGCCCTTCACAAAGGAGAAAATGACTTCATATTTTTTGTGGTGGCTGCTCTACACTGTCCATTTCATTTATTTCTCAATGCTTGGTTAGTGTGCATTTTATGTTGACAGGAAAGTTTTTCATTAGTGCTCTTTCTGTCAGATAACATTTTATCAAACCCATTGCAAGAGAATTTAGAAACATTCATCTCATTTTTGATGGATCTCCTGGATGTGTGCTATTATACAGGATTTGTGCATTCACTCCTGAAATATTGATTAAATGAAAAAACACATAAAGGCCATCTGAGTGTCCTCCTGGACATTTTTGGTGTCCAGGAGGACACTCAGATTTCAGGTTCGTTACGTATATAGTGTTACTTGTCAAGTAAGAATTCAAAAAGGATTGTCAAGTTTAATTAAAGTTTAAATATAATCAAAAATCAATTAACATTGCTCAAGAGAAAAATAGCAAAAATTGAAAAGTTTCTAAAAAAAAAAAGTTTATTTCCATAAAATTCAAGACCATAAAATTCAATGATAAATATAGCGTAAATAAAGTAAAACTGATTAAGTAAAAGTGAATGGGTGGACCATCACTTTAGACTTTTTGTTCTTTTTTGGCACATAATTCAATACAAAAGTTGGAGTACTAACAACTCCTATCCAAAGTAGCATCATCTCAACTTCCACTAACAGCACTCTCCATGGCCCAATGCCACCACTCTACTTACAACACACACTTCTCATTTTCTGTGACCTAACGTCACTACTATAACAAACGGTGTACAAAACCGGCACATGTCTATTGCACACCGGGAAAGACATTTGCATAATATGATAATCGCGCTACCTATGATGCAAGAGGGGCATGTCCTACATGCACTTTAGCAGTTGACAATCGAAAGGTCAGAGTTGTGCATGCACAACTCCTACAGCTCAGAAACCAGAATTGCAATCAATCTAAAAAAATGAAATAATCCCCAAAATGATAAATATAACGTAAATAAAGTAAAACTGGTTAAGTAAAAGTGAATGGGTGGACCATCACTTTAGACTTTTTGTTCTTTTTTGGCACATAAGACACCATCCTCATTTCTTTCTGAAAATGAAAAGAGTAAACTTTTCTTTTTTTGTTGGTTGAAATTCATCTGCTATCTCCAGTTTGTTTTCCTTGAGTGATCTAACCAAAGTTACATTTTGCTCTAGTAATGAATTTGCAAGGGGATAACTTTAATTTGAATTAATAAGATCTAAAGCTATGCTTAATTCCTTTCATAGGACCAAGCAATCTCATTACTACAGATACTGGACAGAAAAATGGGAATATTCCCATGTTAAGTCAACAGAGAGCCAAATTTGAAGAGCCATAATTTCTACAATAAGGTTTTTAGGAAAACAGAGCTGTTAAAATTTAAATCTCATTCAAATTATATAAATCTCGATTTTCAGCAATATTTGTTAGCTATTTAAAGAGCTATGGAAGCTCCAATACATAGCAGCAAAGTTGGACCTAAGAAACTTGTGTAAAACTGACAATTATTGAAAGAACTATTTGCTCAAAAATTCTAAAAGATATACTTATTTTATTAAATGGTTTGAAATAATACTTTTTTTAAAGTTTTAATTGATTTCTGAGGTGAATTGTTGTGATTGATATCTCTGTTATTCAGTATTCAAACTTCTATGACTCTTTAATTAGTGAACAGATGTTGTCCAAAATCGAAATTTAGAGAGTTTAATTGACATCTTATATTTATCTTCAATTATATGTTTCCATAAAATTTATTTAACCACTTATGGAGCCTTGAATTTGATTATCCATTGACATAAGATGATGATGTTTCCATCTTTCTGTTCATTTGCCTGTATATCAGTTGGAATATTGGACAGATTGTAGAGCCTATATGGCTGTTTACCACAATATACTTCTATATATTTCTCATATGAAAGGTTTTTGAATCACATAATGTGAATATCTTCAGATCATATTTCACTGGCTTTTTCAGGATGTACTTAATAAAGCTGCAACATCCTCTGAATGCACCAACATCTCATCTATTGTAAAAAATTGTTGAGTAGATGGATTTACAGTAATTTGTAAATTGATCTAGTATAGAATGGATAGCAGCCAGTTTGTTTTTCTTCCTGGTATGCCTTTTGTAGTGTATCATCAAATCACATTGCTGACATGATGAAAAGAAAATGATTATAACTCATGCCTACTCAAAAAATTTCTTTTCTGGTACCAACTGTGAGTGAAAGTTCATTTATCATTTCATTTGAAAATATCTTTTGAAAACTACCTATTTCATCTTGAATTACCTCATGCAGATTGTCTGTGGATCAGGTAATATCTGTATGTTATTTTTTACTTTTAGTTCTGGCAAACTCATTGCCTTAGCCTTTTCATTCCACTTAACTTTATCTTTTCCAGTGAAATACTTTACATAACACATTTACCATCAGTTTCTTCTGTGGTTTTGCTGCATTCCAATTCAGAATTACTTTCATGATTGCTTTATACATTTTATTTTCTTCAAAATCGTATTTATCACCTATTTTTTCCTATTCTGAAGACTGCTTCCAAAAATGTCATCATTCTCTCTTTGATGAGATGTTAGGATTCTTTATCATGATAAGAGACCTTAAACGTGAAACTGAAATGTGATTAGATAAAAGATTGTTATTCTTATATCAATTTTAACATATTGTGTTAAACAGCATCAACAATGTATAAAATAAGTTAGATAGGAAGTTATACTTACATAAATACTTGTGTAGTGTATTTTATGAACCAAACAGAATGCAATAGCACACAACTGTAGTTTACTCATCAAGGAATGTGAATTCTAACAAAATGAATATGCAATACACTAGACATTATAAGGAAAAGTTAGGTGGAGAGGATAGGCAATATTTCTGTTTTTAAAAAACATGTCTATGATGGGAAAAATAGTGGTGTAGAAAATACACCAGTATGATTAGCTCAGTGTTAAACTAAATTTTCTGAGATCTACCACCCTACCAGAATATTAGAGAATTTCCATGTTGCATCAATGGGAATCTAACTTCAAAACTCCATAACTTCTAAAATGTTTATTTGATGGAAAAATGTGACTGAAGATAAAGATCACAAACAAATCTATTTAAATCCCAATTTTCAACAATATTCGTGTAGTATTTGAAGAATTATGGAAGCTGGAATATTTAACATTAATGTTTTATAAAAAAAAAATCATTCATAATTGTCATTACACAAACTTTTATAATGTATATTTAGTTTATTAACCCTTCCATGGTCCAGCCTGAAAAACTGGTTTATGTCCTTAGGACAGCTATTCCTTCACTATGCTCAGCCAAAAAAAATTAACTTAGAACTTTTTGCCAAATAACTAATGAAGAGAATTATAGTGTGTTATATATGCCAGATTTTCTGAAAATAAAATATTTAACATAAACGATGAGTAGTTTAAATAGGGCTTTTTTTTTAGAGTTGAAGTAAAAAAAGCATCTAGCAATACAAATAAAAATTGAAAGAAAAAAAACTAATCAACAAAAATAATCGTAATGCATATGAATAGAAAAGTGTTTATTTCTGAATAGCAGAAAAATGCATTTTTGCTTGAAGCAAAAAACAATTACTCTCTTTTTATATTTTTTTTTTCTTGATAGAGTCTTTTCATATCAGAAGTCAATCACTGTTGACTTTTTAATGTCTATAAATCATAAACATTTTGTGTAAAAAATTTTGCTGACATACAGAACTCGAACCCACATTTCTTCAGAAACATGCCAGAGTATTCTAACCATTGAACTAATGCCAGCTCTACCTTTTTCCATTTAGTGTGAATTTTCACTCTTATGATTTTTGGCACCCAACTTGGTGCCATTCATGATCTCGAGTGGCAACTGTTTTTTATTGTGCTGAGTAAGATGGAAATAATCAAGTCACTTCACACTACTAATGTTATTAATGATTTTAACAATAAATGATAATCACAGAGTTGACTTTTTAACGTCTATAAATCAATAAATGTTTTGTGGGAAAAATTTTGCTGACATATGGTATACCACAAAACATTTATTGATGCAAATGCAATATTTATTTTAATAAGGTTTTTTATGGTAATAAGTGGTCAGTTGGTAGTACACCAGGATTGTAATCTGCAGTTCCCAGGTTCAAGTCCCAGCTGGGCCAGCATTGAGTTTTTCTCCGCAAAACTTCCCGCCCTGCTCATAGTTAGTAGGGGACACTGATGGGCTTGGAAAGGCCACTGTCCATCAGATGGGACATTAAGCCATGGTCCCATGTGAAGGAGAGCCATACCCCATGCACGTTAAAGGACATGCTGGGTGGTTTTGACCGGAGGCTACCATTTGTCTCCCAACAGCTGTTCCAGTGTGTCCCCTCTCTGAGCCTTTGGGGGTCCTTGTGACCTGGCCATTTAGCCCATTGTGTACAAAAAAATGCTGCTCAGAGATGAAACAACCCAACTCACAGTGATTACAAGTGATTACTACACAATTAAGGCTTAATTTTTGAAAACCTGATGAATTAAAACAGTTAAATTTTATGTTAATTGAAAGCAATTTTTTTCTTGAATAACATAATATTTACATAAAACATGATTTTTATTTCTTTTTACAATTTTTTCCAGTATGGTATATTTTAAAACACTGGTCAGTGTTATACAAGGTGAGCTGGACTGCTCACATTCATTGGGATTTTGTCCTATTTATGAAGTAATAGAACACTTTCTTGGGTTTTTTTTTACTGAACATTATGAATTTTTTTTATTTAGGTATTGCATTTGGAATCTTGGCACCAGGCTAAAAAAAGTTTGTATACTCACAGAAGCACAACCAAAATATTGAGTGGGGTAGGGGTATATTCTTTTAAAACCATTCAATATAAATTCAAAAACTAAAAATTGCTTAAAAATAAAATTTTTCCAAGGGGAGAAGGAGGGAAATGTCATCAGCTTGCTGCAATTGTCCTCGCAATCATAAGGTGGACTGATTTCCATGCCAAGAAAGTAATTTTTGCTTTTATATCCAAGACACTTTTAGGAGACATGGCTACTAATTGTTTCATCTGTGTCTCATTAGTTCTAGGCATATTGAAATAGGTTTAAAGCAGAAATGACAGCATAAAATGAAAAAAAAAAATAGATATATGTCACTCTTCTTTAACATTATTATGCTGTTTAATTTTACTAGACTTACACTTTTATATACATTTTTACAAGTGAATACTTCTTATTATGTACCATCTTTTATTCTCAAATGTTCATTCTGACAGTTGCAATGTCTCAATAGCCTTTAATTTTTTTCATATAAATTTGTTATTTCTCTGAAAGTCACTTTTTTTTATGAAGGGATATATGGAATGAACTCACCGATTATGGTGTAGTGGCATCTGTTGGCCTATACTGAGGAACTCCTATGCTCTTCTTGACACTTCACTGTTAAGCAGTTGACACACATAAAATCACAACTAAAAATCTCAATCTTCTTACTTATGTTTCAATTACACCTAAGCTGTCTTCCTCGGGTTTATATTGTAGGCTCATACTTGGCCATTAAGTAGATAGCTACATGCACTCTGGTGCCTGACTTTGGTGTCTTATGGCACCAGGTGATTCCAACTAGAGGAGCTCAGAAGGGGATCACTCTTTAACATGGAGCACACAGCCAGCCAAGGATCATACACCAGAAGGGGGAGGGAGGGCAGGGTACTAATAAGGTACCACAGTACTGGGGTCTCAGCCACTGAACAAAGCAGGAAAAGGGGTGAGGGGATAAAGCTGAAAAAGAAGGGGGGGGGGGGTCAGTGGGGGTACCAGGGGAACAACAAGGTATTATTATTTTATTTATCCAAAGTATGTTATTATTTTATTTGCTGTATAGCTCAAACTCGTGTGCCAAGCAATTAATCTTGTCAACAAATTTGAAAGGGTTTTTTTAAAAAGAGCTTAAGACAAAAACGAACTTATATTTAAGATTCTCAAAATTTTAAGTAAATTAGTATTTCTAAAACAAAGCTCTGCTCAAGAGAAAAAAAATCAAAAATGTCTATACAAATTTCATAAAATTAAATAAGGTTATTGGATTCTAGACTCACAAATAATCTTTCAACACATTGCACAAAAAAAATCACTCCTTCATCTCCACCAACTATAACATTTCCTACACTGACTACCATGATTTCAATTGCACCTCCGTGACTACTACAACGCAGCACTTTACCTCTGTGACTTCAGTCACTTAGCCACACTCTGGCGCACCTCACCAGTCTAGACTCTTTACGTTGAGACCGACAAACCTTCTCTATCTCTTCACCTTCAGCAGTTGTCCCTACAATATGCATCTAAATTGCGATCCCTGCCTGGCCATCCCACTTGGGACTGCATTTTCAGTCCAAAGTGGGAAATGCTTTACACAAATTGGCCGACTGCCATTCATCCTTTTGGTTTGCGAGTCCAAGGCTACCTCAGAGACATCAACGCCAGTCTCAATAGCATTGCACAGTCGACAGCCGAGTCACTTCCACCATGGCTCGCTGTTTCCCCTTCCTGTGATTTTTCCCTGTGCAGGACGGGGAAGGCCTTTACACCTGACTGTGTGCACTGGCAACTCTTTGCCAGCCATCATGCTGAGCACCCGGACTTCTTGCCTGTCTTTACAGATGGCTTGAAGTCCGGCACATAAGTGGGATTGGCCATGGTCTGCTGTGATGTAATCATTGCAGACCAGATCCCACTGCAGTGTTCCATCTTCACTGCAGAGTTGCATGCTATCAGTCTTGCCTTGGACCACGTGGCTGTTAAGTGTCATCGTCGGTGTGTGCTTTACACTGACTCACTTAGTTCGCTACAGGCTTTGATCTCGGTGAGGCATCGGCCTCACCCAGTTCTTTCAAAGATCCGCCAGCAGCTACATTGTCTGGCAGCCACAACCACCATCCATTTCTGTCGGGTGACCGCTCATGTCGCAATCAGGGGCAATGATTTGGCAGATGCTACTGCCAGGTCAGCCACACCCCAGTCTGACTCTCCGTTGCCAGTTCCATATCTGGATTTCCGGCAGCGTTTTAACAATGAGCTCCAGGCACGGTGGCAGAGATCTTGGTCAGAACAGCTTACCAACAAGCTCTTTGAGATCAAACCTATCATCAAACAATGGCAGTCTTGTTACCGCAGGAATCGCAAGGAGGAAGTTGCACTTGCTCTGCTTAGGTCATTCATTTATTACTCATTCGTTTCTTCTTCGGACAGATGACGAACCTAAGTGCGAGTTTTGTGGCACTATTTTAACCATCAAACATATCTTAATGTCTTTTCCATGTTTTACTTTTGAACGTCATATGTTTTTTAACCATCATGATTTTACATCCGAGCCCCTTACACTCAGACATCTTTTATCAGATCATTGTTGTTTTAACGTTGTTTTTCAGTTTTTAAAATATACTGGATATTTTACTCGTTTATAGTTTTATTCGAATGTTTAACCCAGGTTGCTTACACCTGGGTTCTTTTTATATTTCTTACACATTTATACATTTGTTTCTTGTTGTTAACTATGTTACCTTATATTGTTTTACATTTTTTGTATGTGTGTGTGTGGTTATTTTTAAAATTTGGTTGTGGTCTTATGACTTTTATCTTTTATTTGGGCATTCATTTGGCGCATTATAGCCCGAGATGCTAATATGCCATTAAACCCAAAACAACCAACCAACCAACCAAAAGCCATACTCTGGCTTAAAGCGACCATTGGCATATATTGAAATAATGCTTTAGCCACATTTGCATACAGCGATCAGGTGATGATGAAGCGGCTGTGATTTTAGTGCATTTAGTGGTCGTCAATCAAAATGGAGTTGCGCACTCAGCAACACTATGAGAAACACCCCAGGAGAATAATTATAATGTAAATAAATTAAAACTGGTTGAGTAAACATAAAGTGAATGGGTAACTATCACAGTTTCCTAGTTACTACTACTACTACTACCACCACCACCACTCTCTATTAGCTAAGGTCTGGAAGCAAATTATCGTCTGATGATTCATTTAGCTAGAGAGTGCTTAGGCATATATCTGGAGAATCACAGGTTCAAATTCTGCAATGTTCAAAATAATTTTTTCCAAATAATTAATTATTGAATTATATATCTACAGGTAATCTGTGTATTTACTATAGATTGATCATTTCTAAAAATTGTGATCAGATCATTTTAACAAATTATGTATTTTTTATAAGATGTATGAAAAAGGCATATAAGAAATGTGAAAAATTTCAAACAGCAATTTCTATTTACTAAAAACAGATATAGCCACTTCTGGCCTCTCATTTAAGATTCTATCAGCATGTATAATGAACAGGGACCCTGGAAGGGTTAACCCTTGCACGCCACAATCTATAAAATCAGGTTCGTGAAGCCTGTATACATAGCCATAAACCTTAAAATCAGTCTTTAGTAAAATAAAAAAATATATTAAAGTTGGAACTAACTTTTTTTATTTTTATACATATATATATATAGAGAGAGAGACCTCACGCAGCCATGGGCTACGGTCCAACCACACCGTGCAATTTAGTTCTCCAAGCAAGTCTGTTCTGAGCTACATCTACTGCATCAGGCCACTGCTCACCAATTCTAACAAGGTCCTGTTTGACATTGTCTGCCCACCACATCCTAGGTCTCCCCTTCTTTCTGAGGCCTTTAGGCACACTGTTCATAACCCTATTCGCCAATCTATAATTATTCATACGGGCAACATGGCCAAACCAACGGAGTCTCTCTCTGCACATTATGCTGCTTAAAGGAGGTTGCAAACTCCTTTGCCTAACCTCATCATTAGTTATAAAGTTGAACCACCTAATGCCCAAGATACTGCTTAAGCATCTGGAATCAAAAGCATCTAGTTTCCTTTTATCTTGTTTGCAAAGTGTCCAAGTTTCACTACCATAGCTAACCCTAGAAATAACCAAACTATTATGCAATCTAATTTTAATCTTTAGGTGTATACGCCTATTTCTCCACACTCTCCATAGATTCTTAAAAGTCCCAGCAGCAATCCCTATTCGTCTGTTAATCTCATGCTGCACATCACCATTATCTGTTACATAGCTCCCAAGATAATTAAACTGTGACACCTGCTCAAGACTGCAACCATTCAGATGAACTGAATCACAACCTGCCTGACCAATTTTCATCACTTTAGTTTTCTCTCTGTTTATAACCAAACCTACTCTACTACCAGTCTCATCAACAGCTCGAATGAAAGAGTTCATCTCATCAACATCATTTGCCAAAAGGGCTAAATCATCAGCATAATCTAAATCAGAAATTTCGTATCTCCAGCCCATTTAAGGCCAAAATCTTTCCCTTGAATTGAATTTCGCATAACATAATCAATAACCAAGCTAAAGAGAAAAGGAGACAAAATGCACTCTTGTCGAACACCAGAAGCAATGCTAAACCAATTGCTACAAGCCTTACCAACTCTCACACACGACTCAGTGTTATTATAGAGAGCTTTCATAATGTTAACTAACTTGTCAGGTATACCATATGATTTCACAATCAACCACAAATTATGACGATCAACAGAGTCGAAAGCCTTTTTGAAATCAACAAAGCTAGCAACCAAAGGTTTCTGAAACTCTAAACATTTCTCAAGAATCTGCCTAAGTGATAAAACTAGAGATAATAATAGCTCTGGTAAAATCCTTAGGAACAATGCCTTTATTAAAAAAGATATTCAAAATTTCCATTAGCCATGTGGTAACAGAAACATTCCCAGCTCTAAGCATTTCAGTAGTAATTCAGTAGTATACATTTCAGTAGTATTTTAAGTTTAGAAATAGCCAAAATAACTTCACACCGTTATATAGGGCCAGTATTAAAAGCAGTAATGCATCTATCATCATTACAAACAATGGGAGTAAGAAATTCTTCAATCCCTATATACCTGTCCATTTTCTACCACACAAAACATTAACTATCTGGTACAACTCTCTGCTGTTGTGCTGTCTAACTGCTTCCTCAGCTTTGTCAGCCATGCAAACAAGCCAAAGATTCTTATTCGCAGCTAACTGATCCTTTACACATTTATTAAGCTCTCTGTAATGCTTTCTATTAAGAATAGTAGGGTATTGATTAAGGACATTCTTGCAGCTCTTTCTTTCTGAAATATGCTCAAGTTCCTTATCACTCAAATAATTTTGCCTCCTCTGTGCCTTTTTACCTAAACGAGTACTGTTAGTTTCAAGAAAAGCCTGTTTAAAGCAGTCCTATTCTTCCTCAACTTCAGTAGTAGGCAAACCATGACTGTCATATTGACTAAATAACAGATCATGATAAGCTTTAGCTATAACTGGGTCTTTAAGTGTTAATGGTAACTTTTATTAACTTTAGCACAATACTTCTTAAGTTTTAAGTTGCAAGCCACTTTTGACAAAGCAATGGTCAGATCCAATTTCAGTTCCCCTATATGACCTGGTATTCCTAACAGATCTAGCCCATTTGCTATGTTCTAATCAATCATGTTCTTATCCAGCCCATCTGGTAAATCCCACGTTTACTTATATATGTTGCAATGTTTGTAATTAGTGTTAATTATTCTCAAACCACTAAGTTCATTACCTGTAGTATACATTGCATCTACCAATACCAAAGGAACTTATCACCCTTCCCCAAAGATCAGAGTCAGTACCAACTTTAGCATTGAATTCATCTAGTACAAGAGAAATATCTCCTTTTGTGACAGAATTCAAAATATCTTGAAGTTGTCTATAAAAACTTTTTTTTTTCATCCTTCTCATCATCCTCAACCTTGGTAGGAAGGAAAGTAAAGAAGCATCAACCAATGCCTTGGAGATGCTTCTTATTTTCCCTCCCTGAAAAGAGAAATTTAAGATTATTTTTAATTATTTGCCCATGATTTTCTTAATCCCAGTTAAATGTTCTTTCTTTTTAATTCTAAAGTGACTTGTTTATTTGACTGATCACAGCTGGTGAAAAGCTTTGATTTTTATCAAAGTATAGTACCATGAAAAAAATTTTAAAAAGATAGTAATTTTCTTCATTTAAGTAAAAATTTATTTTTGTCTTATACATGAACAAATAGCATTTCTATTGATATGAATGATAATTACTTTTATGTGTTTTTTTTTTTAATATATTTTTATTTGCATTGCCACATGCATTTTTTTTTACTATATGCTTCCATAAAATCCCTATTAAAACAAAACCAGGCATCATTTTTTTGGTTAAATATTGTTTTTCAAAATATCCAGAATTAAATGCTGATTGATATGGCATACAACATGCCAAAATTCCTTTTGCCATTGTTATTTGGCAAAAAAGTTCTAAAGTTCAGTTTTTTTTGTCTTGAACATAGTTGAAAAAAAAAAGCCTGACCACAGTGTACAATGCATTGTTTTAGGTCTGACATGGTAAGGCTTAACAGTAAGAAGAAACCAGTGTGTAAATTTCTGGCAAGGTAAATCAGGAAAAAAAATAAGTCATCATAATGTTTTTATGCAATCCTAAAGCTTTGGTTGAAAATCATTTACTGAAAATTTAGTGGAAGTCTAAGCATGTGGAAGAAGTAGACTACTCCTCAGGCAGCATACTTGCTACAGGGGTCTTACATGAACCTGTTGTAACTGTGAGTGATAGAGAAAATATGTAAGAGACAACATACATTAGAGAGGAAATATCCATGTCTTATTTGGGATTTGAAGTCAGGTTTCTTTGCTACTAACAAACTGTCAAGCCTACTAACTGTTCAGCCCTTTGGACATCTGAACCATTTCAAAAGTTTCTATTTGAAGTAATGAATGATTGGGAAGATGCAAATAGCAATGTTTTATTAGTATTTATACAATATAAAAATATTTCTCTTTTATCACTTATAATGAAAAAGTTGCTTTTCTCACATCCATTTCAAGAAAAGGGGCAGATTGGTTGCTCTCAGTGGAATATCTCTTCACACTTAACCATTGAAATTCCATGTTTATACCATAAACACATCACTTGTAAAATTTGTTAAAAGTTTTGTATTTTCTATATTTATTACCCTCTAACAATTTATGTTAAAACTACCTAAAGATTTGAAAATATAAATCATAATATTTCATTAGTACCTATCCAATTAAAAAAGAATTTTTCAAATGCCTCTTAAAACAAAAAATTTGACCCCCCCCCCCCCCTCATGGGAGTAACTTATTGTTTTTAATGCAACCCTCACGAACATTCTACCAGCAAAATTTTAAATTTATAGCTTAAATACAATGCTTGCAGTATTCGTTTAAAAGTATGCAATTTTCAAAAATTTCCTTTGTTAGATGGGGCAATTAAAAGCTTTTGGTTGATTTGTAAAGTGTGAATTGTAATATTTCCTCAATTCCTATGCAACCCACAATAATTTTTCATATATCTTTGAAAACAATTATCTCTTAAAACAAATAAGTTGCCTTTCCCACTCACCCTGATTTAAGAGTCAATTTATTGTCGTCAATGTAAACCACGTGAGCTTCACATTTCACCACCTTAATTTCAAATTTGTAGACTAAATACATTGCTTGCAATATTTGTTTGAATGTTTTCAATTTTTTCGACCATTAGAGGGCACCATTAGGAGTTTAAACATTTAGGAGATTTAAAAAGTGTGAATTGTGTTATTTCATCAATACTATCCAACTCGAAAAGAATTTTTTATTTATCTCTAAAAACTGAAGCATTTAATGTCTATAGATAGACACCAATGGATGGATGGATAATAAAGTGAAATCATTTTTTCATTTTCTTTTAAAATGAGATAAAAACTAAAGTATAAAGACTAATATGTGACTAAAAGTATAAAGGTGAAATGTTAATGCTGTGTTTTATAATTTGAAGAGTTTTAAGTGAACTTGATTATATTGTGAGCAATTTCTTTTCCACTAATAAATCAGCACTTTGATGTCGATTCAAATTTTAGAGGAAAAACCGTCCCGAGTCAGGCGGGACACAAACTTCACCTGGCTTGGGACAGTTTTTCTTCTAAAATTTGAATCGACATCAAAGTGCTGATTTATTAGTGGAGTTTTTTTCTAATTAATAAAATTTATTAATAATAAAAAATTTAATACATAAATTTAACTACATAAAATTTAATAGGCAAGTTAATTTCATTGTTTACATTTCTTTTGTTTGAATTATCAGCAACCATTCTTTGGAATTGCTTTTACCAAAACTGAAGACTTATATTTGCATTAACAATTTTTTTTGCTGAACTGAAGAAAATTTTTTATTTCAAATAATAGTTTTTCTTGTTGCTATATTTTATCTCTGTTTCTATCATATATGAAATAGGTATAAACCTTAGAAGCTAAATGGTTTTTAAAATTTAGAGTTGAAATTGTGTTAATCATATTTTATAGTTTTTAATAATCCATCAGTATTTTCTTAGTAGTATTTCACTTGTGGTTTTTTTTAGGTCTTTTGGTGTTTTATTATGGGAGCTGCTGGAGTTTGGAAAGCTGCCTTATATGGAGTTTAGTGATGAAGAGGTACTTCAAAAAGTGATAATGGAATGCACATTGAAGCCACAGCAACCAAAAACCCCTTGTGTTCATAAAGATCTCATGTATGTACTTTTGAAATAGGATTTAATATGCTATGTATACATTATAGACAAAATAAATGTCTGTACTAATTCACTATACATTGTTACAATCTGTCTAAAATTAACAGATGTGCAGTCTGTACTAAAATTCTGTTCACAATAAAGAAATTTGTTAAAACATATAAAAAAGAATGGTGTTACACAGAGTAGGCTGTATATAGATGGATGAGTGATCAGTATTTTCTTTAACTGACTGTTAACAACTTTGATGACTGAGCCAATCCCCCCCCTCTACATTAATATGCAATTCATCATAATCTGCAGTTCCCAGGTTTGAGTTTTTACTGTGCCAGTATTGAAATTTATTTCTGCTACCTCTCACCCTTACTTCGGTCAGAAAAAGGGCATTAATGGCCTTGGAAAAGCTGCTGTCCATCAGATGGGACATTAAGCCATGGCCCATCTACAGAAAAGTCATACCCTATGAATGTTAAAGAATATGCTGGATAGCCTAGATGGGAGGATGACCTCTGTCCCTAACAGCTGTTTAGTGGATACCCTTCCCCAACCTTCTCTGACCTTCAGGGTCCTTGTGACCTGGCTGGGCAGGGGTGGCTCAGTCAGTAGTGCACTAGGCTCGTAATCTGTAGCTCCTTTGTTCGAGTCCTGCCCAATTGGATTGAGCTTTATCCACAAAACTCCCTGCCTTGACCTCTGGCAGTAGGGGACACTGATGGCTTGGAAAAACTGTCTTCCTTTGGATGGGACATTAAGCTGAGGCTCCATGTGCAGGAGAGTCGTACCCTTTGCACATTAAAGAATATTCTGGAATGCCTTGATGGAAGGCTACCATCTGTCTCCTAACAGCTGTCCTCCAACCTTCTCTGAGTCCTTGGGGTCCTTGTGACCTGGCCATTTAGCCCATGGTGTGGGGGGAAAAGTACTCAGAGGTAAAACAATCCACATTGTTAAAAAACTTAGTCATGCCATGCAAGCTCATGATCAATCATATATTATGATGGTCAACAGAGTCAAAAACTTTTTCAAAATCAATGAAGCTAGTGACTATAGATTTCTGAAACTCAAATATTTCTCAAGAATTGGCCTAAGTTAAAAACATTTTTTTTTACAGTCTTTCCATTTCTGAATCCTCATTGTTTATTATGCAGTTGACTGTCAATCAAATTCTTAATCATATTAAACACATAATGCAAATAATCGTGCCTGGAATAGAAAGTGACAGATTGTCCTATAATTATCACAAGAACTGTGATTGCATTTCTTAAAAATTAGGGATCTCTGATAAAATCTTTGGAAAGAATACCTATGTCATAAAAAATATTAGAAATTTCAGCCAGCCATGTGACAACAGAAAAATTCTCAGCTCAAAGCATTTCAGTAGTAATTTCATGCACTCCTGTGGATTTATGTGGTTTTAGTTTAGACAGAGTAACTTCAGATTGTGGTGTAGAGCTAACATTAAAGCCAATAATGCATATATTCCCATTACAAACAATGGAAGTAGAACTACCACATTGTTTAGAACATCTCTAAAAAGCTCAGCCCATCTAGCCTTGACAGAATCCTCACCTTCAGTAATCTTATCATGTTTATTCCTCAGTTCTTATGTCCCAGCCTATTTGTTTTAACACAAAACATTAACTATCTGGTATAGCTGTCTAACTGCTTCCTCCACTTTGTCAGCCAAGCTGTGAAGCCAAAATTCCATTCATCATTCAACTAATCCTTTACACATTTTTTAAGCTCTCATTAATGTCATCTGTTAGGCTAGTAGGGTGTTGATTCAGTTTATCCTCATAATTCTTCCTTTCATAGGTGAGCTCCATAACTTTATCACTCAAATGATTTTGTCTCCTCTGCATCTTTTTACCCAAAAGAGTACCATTAGTTTCAAGAAAATTTTGTTTAAAATGGTCTCATTTTTCCTCAACTTTCATAGTAAGCAAACCACAACTGTCAATGACAAAGAAACCTGTCGTGGTACATTTGGCTATATCTGTCTTTCAGATCTTCAGTGTTAATGGTTAATTTTTTTTAAAACTTTACATAACATTTCTTAAGTTTCAGTTGCAAGATACTTTTAACAATTTAATGGTCAGACCCAATTTTAGCTCTCTTATATGACCTGATTTACCTAACAGAATTAGACCATTTGCTGTTAATATATAATCAATTGCTTTCCTAGGCAACTCATCAGGTGAAACCCAAAAGTATTTATAAATGATACAGTGTTTGTAGTAAGTGTTAGTTATTCTCAAACCATTATATTTATTAATCTGTAGTAGATATTCTCCATTGCCATTGCAACTACCAGAATGGTTGAATAGGATTATTTAATGTTTGTAATGATATGGTTATAAAATTAGGAATAATATTTTAATTTTTTACATAATTTTGCCCTTTTTTTATTTCATTGTGTTTCAGTATTTTTTTTTGCATATTTTTCCATTTTAAATATATTTTCTTTGTTTTGTTTTTTATATAGATTCAAGATAATGCAACTTTGTTGGCTTCCAGCTATTCAGAGACCCACAATTCAGAAAATAGTAACACTTTCAAACTATCTATATGATAATAAAGATGTACTCTCAGAGTCCAGTGCCTTTGAATCACGATGGAATTCGCTTCAGCCTGTCCTTCGTGAACATAATTTACAGCAAAATAAATCATCACCACTAACTCTTAGATTTGAAAGTGATTTCATTTTAAAAAATGGATTAGATAATTCCAGAGATTGTGATAGTGTTATGTCATCTGACTTTGATCCAAGTCATTCTAGAGATAAATCACCATCTCATGGTTCTTTATCTACTGGATATGATATGGAATTGGCTACAGACATATCACCAAGCCTCCAGAACCTAAGAGGAAGCATTGAAGATTTACATGTATTAGGTGATGTGCTATCTAATTTTGAGCATGATGATTGTGCAACAACTGGAATTTATATGAATAACATCTTTCCAGCTGTAGAAAATGATGTCACACAGCAGCAGGTGACAGAAGCTATAAGAGACTTGGATAATGTTCTTGCCAATGAATTGACATCCTCAGAAACATCAAAATGCACCACACCAGAACGAATGTCAGGTGACAAAGCTGAAGTTGCTGATTTTACTAAAATAAGCAATGGTAGTGAAGTAACAGCTGCTTCCATATTAGAAGGCAGCCTTCCATTCCATTTAGCAGAAGGATCACAGATAAAAGAACACTTTTTGGGGAATGCCGTTTTTTCTGAGAAAGATTTCAATTCCATTGGTCATTTAAAACCAGTGCACACCAACAGTGAACAATTGAATGAAATTGGTGCCTCTTTTGAGCCAGTTAAATCAAGTGCTCTTAGTCATGAAGCTAATTAACAAGAACTAAACTAAAATAGTATTGCATGGTTGTTATGTAAAGTAATCTTTTTGATAATAAGAAAGAATTTACATGTACATAAGATTCCTCTTGTTCATAGAACAACTATAGGTGAAATTTGCCATAAGTAATGGTTGTGCAAAACAGTTTTTTAATTATTTGTGTGACAAAAAAATTTAAGTTTGCTTCAAACTCCATTCAAAAATTCTAAGAAAAAGTTTGGTTTATATATATATGTAGGAAAAATAGAAAATGTATATATTTCAGTATTATGAGATATGTGATGTTTACCTTTGTGCCTTAAGTAATACTCTTCAGAGAAACTGAAAAAAAGAGAATTGCTTTTGCTGTAACAAGTGAAAACCTTTAATGAAATGGATTCTATTTTGTTCACTTTTTCATTTTTTAGTCTTGTATATGTATATTGCTCTATCTTTGTGTATAGTTTATCTTTCCATTTAAACAAATTTTGAAGCTCACTTTAAAGTCTCACATTTAAATTTTATCAATATAACATTAATTTAGTACATGTTGAAAAGTAAGCATTGTAAAATAGCAATATGTGTTCACTATATATCCACAGTAGATAATTTTAACTGTGAACTCAAATCGGTTAGAGAATTGACTGTTTACAGAATTGTCCATTTTAAAAACTTCCAAAGCAAATAAACTGTTATACTGATATTATTCTCTTATGCTAGTTAAACTAATTTATTTTTTTTAAAAGTATTATTTTATTCAATATTTGCTTTTTTACTGGAAAAAATGTGTTCAAAATTGTCAGTAAACATTTTTTGAATGAATAATTAAAAATATTTTTTAAAATAATATTTTTATCCGCCATGTTTGAGGGAATTAATATTACTTATTAATATATTGCAGAAAATTGAAGTTTTTATTTATAAAGATCTCATTTCACATAGCATTGTATAATTATTATTATGATTCATCAGACAAGTTTATACACTGGTGCTCAAAAGTTATGGACCTAAATCATATTCTTGAATTCCAAAACCCTATAACAGATTTTGTGGAAATTTGATCAAGAGATGTGCATTATTAGGTCATACCATGATACAAAGATGTATGGATTCCTTTTGGAGGCTACCCCAAGTTACCCTACATGTTTACTCACTGTGAGGTCTGTATGAGTTGACCATTTAGGAGACATCATTGAAGGTATATCTGAAGCAATGAACTTATCCATCCAGGACTGAAAATCACAAATCTCTCTTGCTTTACACAGGATGCAAGCTCCGGCAAGTACTGCTATCTATTCTGGTCACTGAAGTTAGGAAATTTTACTTTTTTAAGAAATATTTTTAGTTTAATTTTTATCTACTAAAATTACCCGTCACTTAAATTTCTTATGAGGTGTTATGATTAGTTCCAACATTTTTACACAAAACAATCTGAGGTTCAATACTTAATTGATGGTACATTAAATTGTGGTGAATCAGTCCTTGGAGATTGGCTTAGAAAGCTAACATCCTAACCACTAGACCAAAGACATAGTTCATCCGATCCAGTTTAGGAGGATATTGAATCTTGTAGCAATGAAATTGTCTCAAACACTAAACAAAGTCTGATCTTAACCCTTTCACAGCAGCTCTTAAAATCAATAAATACAACTAAAAGGTTTATGAAATGTGCATGCAAAACATAGACAATATTAAACTATGTTGAAATGATTTGTATGAAAAATTGCCAAAACTAATCTTGGAACCTAAAAGACATGGCTGTGAAATGTTAATAGCATAATTCTACAGTATAATGCCCTACCAATATGTTTTAACCCTTATAATATTGGGTTTCTGAAACTGAATTCACTGTGGTGGCGAGATTTATTTTAAAGTGAATTCATAAAATAAAATGACTTTAGAACCTCATCCTGAACTTCTGTAACTGAATCTTTAACTGAAGAATCTGCAACTAATGAACAGAAATATGTCATGTATATATACATCAAAGAGCCAAAACATAACCAACTGCCTAATATGATGATAGTCCTCCATGTGCTGCCAAAACAGCTCTTACCCGGTGAGGCATGGATGCTACAAGATTTCTAAAGGTGTCTTGTAGTATCTGGCACCAACACATTTACCAGCAGATCCTTTAACTCTTGTAAGTTATGTGGTTGAGCTGCTGCAGATCGAATATGCTGTTCCAATTTTTTGCTCGATTGGACTGATGTCTGGGGAATTTGCAGGCCAGAGCAATACCTGGAAGTCTTCCTCATGTTCCACAAACCATTCTCGAACAATCCGGGCAGTGTGGCATGGTGCATTATCCTGCTGAAAGAAGGCACTAGTAGAGGGATATACTATTGCCATGAAAGGATGTACCTGGTTTGCAATAATATTGAGGTAGGTGGTAGATGTCATATTTTCCGGCACATGAATGACTGGACCCAGAATTTCCCAGCAGAACATTGCCCAAAGCATTACACTTCCTCCACCAGCTTGTTTATGTCGCATGGTTCATCCTGGTCCCAACACTTTCCCAAGTAAATGACGCACACATACGTGGCCGTCCACATGGTACAACAGAAAATGAGATTCATGGGACCAGACGACCTTCCAATCATTCAAGGTCCAGTTTTGATTCTTGTGTGACCAATGGCTCTTTTGACGAACTGAGGTTAGCATGGACACTTGGAGTGGCCTGCGATTTATACAGCCCTATTTTCAGCAGGGTTTGATGTACTGTGTGTTGTAACACATTCCCATCACCAGCAGCCAAATTACGGGCGAGTTGCACCACAGTATCCCTTCTGTTGACTCATACCATATGGGATAGCCTTAGCTCACTTCTAGCAACAATGAGCCGTTGTCAGCCCACACCTTGCCAGTGGTTCATCGTTTTTCCCTCCTTGGACCACTTTCTAAAGGTACTAACTGCAGTAGACTGTGAGCATCCCACAAACTTTGCCATCTCAGATATGCTCAGTTATTTCTGACCCAGTTGTCGGGCCATTACAATTTGGCCTTTGTCAAACTCGCATAAGTTTGCTGCCTTTCCCATCTGAAGAACAAGAATAATACTGATTAACAGAGCTCAGTATGAAGCATTATTTATACCATTTTATGACCTTCACATGTGCCATCGTTTATCTGCAGTTGCTTCGATTTTCATAGACATGCTAGTCATAATGTTTTAGCTCATTGGTGTATATACACCATGTACCAAAAGAAAGAATATTTAATTGTGACTAATAAAATGGCAAAAATTCAAAAAAAAAATAAGTTAAATGTTTTAAGCATTTTTTCTTAATATTGCAAAATTTTACTATATATATATTTTTTAATTTTAATTTTAGTAAAATTAAAAGATTCCATTTTTTTAATTGTTTTATTATTCTAATATAAACAGTTCATAATATTTCTATTAATACCTAAACCTTTCATATATTTTTTCTAAATTATTTATGCATATAACATGTGTTTAAACTTTTGATGATCTGCAGACTCTAAGCCTAAGAAAAGTAGTATCATAAAAAATCGTTTTGCTTTAACCATTTCACTACCATACTGTCCCAAAATGGATGAGATTTCAGATGGTTCATCCTGGTCCCAACACTTTCCCAAGTAAATGACGCACACATACGTGGCCATCCACATGGTACGATACAATCTATACTATTCCTTCCTTTACATTATCTCCTATCTACAGTTGGACTGGGTTGGTAATAAAAGGGTTAAAAACAAGATAATTTAAATAAAAATTGAATATATAATAATGAATTGAATATATAATAAATAATATCTGAAAAGTGTAAAGAACTACGAAAAAAATTCCTATAGAAATGTTTCAAGGCATTTAATGTTTAACTGAAGCACTGAAATTGATAAGAATTGTTTTAGTATTAAGCTGCATAACTGTATGAAAAAGTTTATTTGATTGAAATGTAATTTAAAAGTATAATTAAATTAAGTCCTACCTTTTAAAAGTCATGCTTTGGGGTTAATTGCTTAATCTACAGTTATCCTGATATGTGCCATTAGAGATCATTAGCAGTTTTGTTTTTGATCATTTTAAATTAATTGTTGTTTATAATTGCAGTGTTATGTGTGTAATTCCCAGATGATGCAATTTCCTGTTGTAATAAAATCAATATCTTTATGTTAAAATTTTGAAAAGTATTACAACTCTGCTAGGCAGGAACTAGGAAATCATAACCGATCAATAATCTGTGGTTTGATGCAATTTTATATAAATTTGTTTGGAGCATCAGATGAAACACATTTCATATGTGACATTTGCCACAGACTTAATACTAATAACCCTTTAAAAAATTCTGCTCCAAACTATAATTTTTTTAACTTTTTTTTTACTTTCCACATAATTCTATGCTTTCTTTTTGAAATAATACACAGACAGAATATTATATGCTTCATATTTTGACAAAAGTATAAAAAGAGTGTTAAGGAATACTACTCATGCTAATTTTTTATTTTTTATTTATTTTTATTTTTTTTTGGTGGGGGGGGTTGTATTTTTAATTTTATATGCATTATATTATTTTAATATGGTTTTTTCATTCATAATTTACCAAAATATATTTTCAAAGTTCATTTAAAAAAAAAATATATGCAGTTAAAACCTGGTTAATTTGAAATTCAAAAGACTGCAACAAATTTTTGAATTACAAAGAAAAAAATGGTTAATTTAAATTTTGCAAAAACAATAAAACTATAATAATAATATATAATGTAGAATACAAAAGCATAAATAAGGCTGACCTTATGTTTAATCCAATTCCAAAAGAAAGTTTTAAAAACTGAAAACAGAAATTTGTTTTACTAATAAGCAAAATAAATGTTAATGTTGTAACTGTTATCAACTGTTATAGTTATGTTCTTAATTCTACATAGGTTAAAATAGTCAGAAAAATTGCCAAACACTATAAAAAAATAAAAACTTCTTCTAAAATAGTCACTAAATTTGCCATTTCATTTTCTAATGATTCCCTAGTGTAATGTGTTGCATTTGGCATCACCAAATTATGCCACTGGCAATTTCATATGCTAGTAACTTATTGTTACTGGCATATTTTGTGTTCCTGACAAGTATCACTAGAATATGTTCAAAGCTGAAAATGCATCTTCCTTAAACAGCAGTGGCTTAATCAATGCATAATGTTTACTAACATTATTTTTTTTCATATTTTTTTTAATTATTCAGGCACAGATATATATTGATATGAGTGCATGGCTATTTTTTTTCAATTACAAATTAACGAGGGTTTAGAATTATCTAGGTACTTTTATATGAAATTTTCTTTTTGGGTCTTAAAAGAAAATTCCAATTATACAGAAATATAAAATTAAAGAGTTTCGAATTACCAGATTTTTACTGTAAGCAGTGGGAAAAAGAATATTAAAACAATGACTTTAAAATGATTAATTTTAATAGCTATTATGTCCTTTCCATTGTCCATGATTTTTCCACCTGCAACAGCAAAATGCATTGTGCAAATAATAAAATCTATATAAAGCAAGAATATTTAAGGCCAAGTAAACAAGCAGACACATGCCTTAGGTATAAATTGTGGCTATTCAAAAATGCATATGATTGTGGGAAAAGACTAAAGCCTGCTTACACCCATGTTAAAATGTTATTTAAGTTTTGTTTGGTCGTAAGTTTTAAGTGCCAGTGTGTAATGATTTTTATAGTAGTAAATGTTTGAATGTGCATTATAGGTAAAGACATCAAAGAGATCTTGCTTAAAATCTCTATTCAGTAAACAGTTATTTTCTTTTTTCATGTTGTGTAGCTATTATATTTTCACTTGGAAAATTTGTTTGCTGTCAACTTTTGAATTATATTTATACTAATTTGTAGGAATGTTGCATACTTTCTTAAAAGTAGTGACACACTTAGAACATTTGGTGTAGGGAAAATTGATAATGCAACATCTTGGATGAAAAATCAATTGCAAACTTACTAAGGCTTGATGATTAAAATGAGCACTTCATTGTTAAGTAAAATTACAAGCTTATAATCCAAATCAGTGTTTTTTAACTTTTAGTAGACTAGGATGCAATTAATACTAAGGTGCAACTTACTTTATATAAAACATTTAAGGGTATAATTATCTATGCAGAACATTTGATGAAAATTTTCTTGAAAAAGTTGGGCATATATCAACTGCAATGTTTATAATATTTGTGTAGTGCACATTCCTATAAAAATGATTCAGGAACCAAATTAAATACAATCTTATTGGAATATATCATAGGTTTGTTTCTGGAAAACAGATACATAATATTTATGCATTCAAAACTTTAGTGGGAAATCTGCATGTTCAAGCAAAGTTTATTTTAGAAGTTTTGTCAAAGGTCTTACTGTCAGTGAGATGTTTACTGTTCTGCTTGTTTGTAGCAAATTTCCTATTTTATTATTATTGCATTACTGATGATCAGTGTGTTGTATAATATTTCTGAAAAGCTAGCAGAAAACTTGGTCTTTTGCTTGTGGAATAGCAGTTGAAAATCATTGACCTGTACTGATTAAGCCAAAATTATGTCCAGTTGTTCCAGCATCAAGTTTTTCCTACTTGTGAGTGTTACGGTTGTTTTCTTGAAAGAAATTACCAGCAAGACTGTTCTCTATTAGATGAGACATTGAACTATGCAATAAAACTTTAGAGTCCTTTGGACCTCACCCTTTCTTTAGCCATTGTACAAGCAGAAATGTGTTGCTGAGGAGCAGTGTAACCCATATCAGTGGAAAATAACATTTCAAGTTCAGTAACTTCAAGAATAAGCTAATTATGGAAAAAGCATTGAATGAAAATAGAAATCCAAAAGAAAAAAAATTTAAAAGAAAAGATTTAAATAGCATTAGATTTCTAATTTCATTCAAATATTTGTATTTTAAAAAATTCATAGATGTTAAAGATTTATCAGTATGTTGGCAGTCTTAAATGTTCTTAAAATCTGAAACAGAAAATAAGTTTATATCAGTCCTTTTACTGCCATAAATGAATTTTTTTTTTTAAATCTTAAGATACCTGTAATGATATATATATATGATGATTTTTGGAATTATTTAACATATTCTAGCTTATAAAATTGTCCTTAAAAAGTGAAGTAGATATTTAGCTTTTCTCTAATGCTAAGAAGCAATTAAATGTTCTCAAACTGTGTATAATGAATTCCAAGAGCTCCACCATGAAGATGTGTTGGGGGGGGGGGGGGGCACAATATCAAAAAAAGTTAAAGAACCTCTGCTGGGAAACTTCCCTCATTAATAATATTAGCAATTGAAGTGTTCACTTTATAAAAAGCCTTGGTGATTATAGTACCATTTTATTGGAACCACTATTTAATTTTTTTCCAGAACCATTGATATATTCCTATTAAATGGATTTTTTGCAAGATTGACCCTTCTGATTTCTTATCAAACTAAAATGATACACTAAAAATGTTTGCCCATATAAAATGTATGTATGTATTAAATTTGCATTATTTATTAATTCTACATATTATTTTGCTGAAACAGGTATCAGCATTATTTTTTTCTATTCCTCATATTCCAATTAAAATGCTTGAACATGATTTAAAGTATCTTAGTTTAAATCACAGATAGAGCAGGAATGTTTTGTCCTGAGGTTGGAACCTTGCAGAAGTTTTAGATAAATATGCTGACATTTATTTTGGCATTGTGTTTATATTTAGTTGTCTGGTTTACTATTTATCAGTTTTGAAAACTTAGAATGTAAGAAAAGGTTATATTTTAATTGTATTATAACTTGGAAAGTAATTACAGTTTTAAGGATTTGAAAGGACTTTTTTTTTTCTGTAACATTTTGATACCAAGTTTTTCCTGAACAGGAAATTCTTTTACTGAACTAAAGAAATTTTTTTACTAAACTTTTAAACTAAAGTTATTTTATTAGTGTTTGGCTATATGCAATGAAACTAGAAGACAAGTTTTTAAAAAAGTATTAATGTTGTAGTATGAGCAGCTAAACATTTTTACATGCTTTTTGTTTTGTAAATGATGTGCATGTGAACAGTTTGAAATATTTGATAACAAATAAATTCAATATTGATAAGTTTCAATTCATTGTGAACTGGGAGTTTTAGACATGTTTATTTAGTGTATTTTTTTAAATTAAACCTAATATACTTCAATTTTAATTGTTTTAACCAGTATTAGCTCCATAGTGTGAAACCTTGTGTCGCAAATGTATATCATACCTTTCGTACGTGGACTTCAATGGTTCCGGCACCAGGTTACTTCTACTAAGGCTTCTCCCATCGAGACAACTTCATTATTGCATAAGGAATTTCGTGGCTACCGGTACTAGTTCCAGGCAGTCCTTTCTAGATTATTTGCAGGTTTTTAAGTCGCACAAAAGAAGAGTGACTCGTCTCTAGGGAGCAAAACCGTTACTCACTTAAAAATTAAAATATACACACACTTAATACAATGCTTTTCTAGACATTTCGTTTGTTCACAAACTTATTCAGGGTAAAATAAATTATGCAGTGCTGCAAAGTCTTTTTCCTTTTCTAAATGATTTTTTTCCATCTGCGAGTCTGCTGTCATTGGTGCTGGTTCAGTCCATTGTTCTTGGAGGGGATGGTACTCTTTCATTGGTGATTCTATGTTTACTACCTGTTCTTCTTCAGGCTGTTTTTTCTTCTTTCTTTAACAGTAATCTCCATGGTAAGGTGGCATTACTATTTCTTTGTTGATGCATTTTTCTTTATTCTTATAAATTACTAACTGTTCAGCTATATCCAATTGGTAGGTTATAGATGGTGTCACTATAATTTTTACGTTTTCAAAATTTTGTTGGAAATTCCTTTTAATTGTTTTTCTTCATAAAGCTATATTTTTCTTTTTATATTTAATGTCTCGTTTGTGCTTTTTCATTCTGATTAATGTGGATTATTACCATACATAGGGAAAACAAAAAGTTGTTTCCCTATGTATGGTATAATTTGCCCTGTGTCCGTTCCATTTGCAGGAACCTCATATATTCCTCCCACCAGTTTTATTTTATCCCTATCTGTTTTGGTTTCCTGTATCAGGGTTTGATTAGCTCTTGTTACTACTTTTCTGTTGTATGGCATAATGGCCTTATTTCTTCAACCATGGTAGGTTTGGAATAGTGGTGTATTTACATTTATTACCCTGTTGTCTGTGGGTGGTTGTGAGCTCGTATTCATTTTTATCCTGGCTTCCTATTTCCAAAATTTTTATTAAGTTTGGATACCCCACTTTTCATGCTGTTGTCACTATTAAGGCTTTTTCTTTATGATATAATTTAGGTGTATTATACATCCTTATATATGATAGCCAAAAACTTGATATAGAGAACATTAGAGAAGCTATGAGTAATGTATTTCCCACTATTGAATTAACTTGTGAAAAGGAAAATAATGATCAACTAGTGTATATTGTAAACCAACTGCTCCATCTATATTCATCCCCTTTGACTCAAACCTGACACCATTCATAAAAAAAGCAACATTAAGATCCATGTTTATTAGAAACTGTAGATATGCTAATACACCTAAATTATATCATAAAGAAAAAGCCCTAATAGTGACAATAGCAAAAAAAGGGAGGGATCAAAAAAACTTAATAAAAATTTTGGAAAAGGAAGCCAGAATAAAAAAGAATATGAGCTCACAACCACCCACTAGACAACAGGGTAATAAATGTAAATACACCACAAGTATTCCAAACATACCATGATTGAAGAAAGAAAGAAATAAGTCCATTATGCCATACAACAGAAAAGTAGTAACAAAAGCTAATCAAACCCTGATACAGGAAACCAAAACAGATCGGGATAAAATAAAACTGGTGGGAGGAATATATGAGGTTCCTGGAAATGGAACGGACACAGGGCAAATCATACCATATATAGGAAAAACAAAAAGATCCACATTAATCAGAATGAAAAAGCACAAACGAGACATTAAATATAAAAAGGAAAATACAGCTTTATCAGGAAAAACAATTAAAAGGAATTTCCAATCAAATTTTGAAAACGTAAAAATTATAGTGACACCATCTGCAACCTACCAATTGGATATAGCTGAACAGATAGTAATTTATAAGAATAAAGAAAAATGCATCAACAAAGAAATAGTAATACCACCCTTACCATGGAGATTACTGTTAAAGAAAGAAGAAAAAACAGCCTGAAGAAGAATGGATAGTAAATGTAGAATCACTAACGAAAGAATACCATTCCCTCCAAGAACAATGGACTGAACCAGCACCAATGACAGCAGATTTGCAGATGGAAAAAAATGCTTTGCAGCACTGCATAATTTATTTTACCCTGAAGAAGTTTGTGAACAAACGAAATGCCTAGAAAAGCATTGTATTATGTGTGTGTATATTTTAATATTTAAGTGAGTAACAGTTTTGCTCCCTACAGACGTCAGTCTTCTTTTGTGTGACTTAAAAACCTGCAAACAATCTAGAAAGGACTGCCTGGAACTAGTACCGGTAGCCATGAAATTCCTTATGCAATAACGAAGTTGTGTCGATGTGGGAAGCCTTAGTAGAAGTAACCTGGTGCCAGAACCATTGAAGTTCGCATACAAAAGGTATGATATACATTTGCGACACAAGGTTTGACACTATGGAGCTAATGTGGTTAAAGCAGTTTAAAATTGAAGTATGAATTCTGTGTAATGAAAATAGAATCTAAACCTAATATTCATTTATTTGTTTATCCATATTAGTTATTGTCTTATAATTTTATAAGTTATTCCTGAAACATAAATACATGTAATTCTCAATTTGCACAGTTGTGATTTATGTGGTTTATTAATCTAGGTCTATTCTTTGTTTGTATGGTCCAGAAATGTACATAGATTTACATGGTTTGAAATTAACCCTCAAAATGCAATGTGAGGAATCCTGTCAACTTTATATATAAAATCACTCATTTTGTAGAAAAGCTAGCAGAGGCTCACACTTTGTATACGACAAATGCGGGCATCTTACCTCGTGAGTTCCCACTGGTATCTGCCCGAGATTATCAAATGCCTCAGTTTGTGTAGGAGTGACCTGTTTTGTATATAAAGTTCTGTGTACAGGATAAAGACCAAGAAACAGTTAAATATTCCCCACTATCACCTTCAATATCATCCAACCCAGATGACCTTTTTCTCCAATAACTCCGCCACCTCACCTTCTCCACCAGCTCCACTAATCTTGTCCAGTGCAGCAGTTAGGGTGTCTTTCTTACTATATATTTGTCTCATATTTAAGTTTATTTTCTATATTAATAGTTTTAATTACCACATAATTATGCTGTTAACTAGACATCTGAATGCTTTGTTATGTCTACAGGCATTGGATGTACTTACTTACTAAATATCTCCCCTAATGAATATTCCTGTGAACATTTCATCTTAACGCAGACTCATTCAGACATAATTTATTTTCATATTTATCTATTTTTCATTGTTTTTTTAATATTTATCCACCCATTCATCCATATTTTTCCCTTTTTTTTCTCTTTTTTTTTTTATAATTTGTCAAAAAGCTCAATATTTCTGAAAAAAGAAATCAACAGCTTATAGAAAATGGATTTTAGAGATTTTTAGGTGGCTCTAAACTACTATTAAAATTATATTGAAAAACATTATATTTTTGTAATTTTTGGTAGTATTTTTGCCTTTGTGTATTAAATTATTTGCAATGAAAAATATGTTCAATTGTATGAGGGGAATTACAGATAGAGCAGTTTGGGGAACCTAGTTTTCTCATTTTATACAAGGTAGTATTTGTCAGAGCCACATTAACCTTAACTCTCATTATTATGTTAATTTCTTTTTTATTTAAGCCATAGCCCATGAATTTGGTCACATTTTGAGAAACATTAAATTTATGTGTATGTGTTGCGTTTAAGCTATACCAGTTTTGTAGTTCATCTATAATTTTTATTTTATTCTGTTTTTTGTGGAGATGCAAAAAGTAAGGTGATGGAATAGATGTGGTTGATTTCTGTGCCTGTTTTGCTAGAGAGGCAACTATTTCATTATTTTTCAAATTTATATGGGACAGTATCCATTGGAGTTGAATAAAATTATCATGCTGTATGTGTTGTGTGATTGCCAAAATATCATTTATGTAAATTGTAAAATTACTTTTAAATGGGATATTGTATAATACATCTAGTGATATTTTACTATCTGTCAGGATAACTTTTTTTTATTGTAAAATTTCAATTCCCAGTTTATGGCATAAATGATAGCTGTGATTTCTGCAATCACTATAGGATTGGAAGTATTAAATTGAAATTGACGTTTTTCTGATTCTCAATAAAAAGCTCCTGAGGCTGTAGATCTGTCTGAGTTCATTGACCCATTGGTAAAGATCTTTATGTAATCTTTATACATATTATCTATATGTGTCCTGTTAAAATTTTCAGATTATTTTTATCCAATGTCTTTTTTGAGATAATTCCATGAATGTCATTATGCATTATAGGAAAAGGTGTAGTCCAAAAAGGATAATTAGTAATAACATCTCCACTTATTTTATTATCTAAAATTTCTTTAAAAAGGTTTTTTTCTGATAATTGAGTAAGTGTTATATCTTGGAAGTTTGTATTAATTTTATCAATTATTGGATGCTTTGAATTATTTGTTATGATTCTCATAATTAGGTTTGATAATTGATATTTTTTCTTCATGTCCAATGGAGCAAATGCAGTTTCTGCATAAATATTGATGTTTGCAGTAGATTGCAAGAGTCCCAAACAGTATTTTATTATTTTAGTTTGAATTCTTTCCAAGGTTTTCATTTTAGTTTGTGATATATTATTAATTAATTCCAAACCATATGTGAATTTAGGTAATATAATTGCATTATAAAGTAGTAATAAATTTTGATTTATACATCCCCATTTTGAATTTCCTAGATATCTTAAGTAGTTATACAGTTTGCTTTATCCTGTGCATTTTGTATGTATGTGTTCCAAAGTAATTTGGAGTCCAAATAGCATCCCAAAAATTTTAAGTTATTTACAATCTTAATATTTCTATCATTTAATTTTATTATAGAATCACTTGGATGTAACGAAGCATTCAGATGTCTATTTAACAGCATAGTTGTGTGCTAATTAAAACTATTGTATCTAACTGCTGTGTGTTTGCTAAAATTAATTTTCTTTAAATTACTGTATTTCACTTATTGTATTATATATTGCAGTGCTATTGGGTGGCTAATACCTCCTAATCTGGACATTTCTGGGAAAATTGTTCTTATTTTGCACAAATTTGATTTATGCTGTAGTGTTCAGAATGTATTAACCATGCAAATGGAGAACTACCTGTAGTTCATTATTTGTATGAAATAGTTGCAGACAATATATACCATTCCGATATACATTAACTTCATACTAAATTGAATAAAACAATGGTATATATTTTCATTACTGTAAATACCCATGGCAAAGTGGAAACACAGGATTAAGATATTAAACATCTTATGTACCTTAACACTTTAAGATTAAATATGAAGTGTTCTGACTCTGTGATGATTAAAGCATCTGTGATAGTGTATTATATCATTATTTTACAAAGTTAGTAACTCCCTATTTTCTACCTTAGTTGTTAATACATCATTTGGAATTGAAATAGCTTTGATACTTCTCTGTCCTTAATATATTTTTAATAATATGATAGTTTCTTGTTCAATTTGGAGAAATTTAATAGTTTTTTCTTTAGAAAAAAATACACTCAAGTGCAAAAGTTATGTTAAACATTGGTTTTCCTTAATATTTGGAGAAATATATGGAACTAAAAATAGACAAAATTAAAATAGGGGTCAGCAACATGTGGCCCACATAGCTTTTCAAGTGACCCACGGAGGATCATTTGTGTGTTATAATGTAAAATTGTCCTGCCTGCAATATTAACAATGAATAAATTTTTAAGTAGCAATGCCAAATAAATTTGTTTTCCAACAAATTTGATATGTAAGCAAATGACATGTTAAACACTTCAGATTTAATTCTGTGAAGCTAGGACTTTTAAATTTGATGTTTTTTCTTCTCAAACGATTCATAGCTGGAATGATAACTGTGTTGGCTAGCACTTATATTTGTGAACAAAATTTGCTTGAATGAATCTTATCAAAAGCAAATTTTAATCACAAATGACAAGCAAACATTTGCATTTTCAACACTACTGGCTCTACTATTGCCTTTGAAGTTGATTTTACTAAAATGACAAAAAATATTTAAAAAATCGAGCCTTTCATTAATATTTTAGATAAAATTTTATTTATTTTGTGTATGTACTAGAATTTTTTGGTATTTTTTTCAATTATTCAAATATTTTTATTTGAGATATAATCATAAAGCTATGCATATACATATAAATATTTTTGGAATAATAAATCAACATAGAAAAATAATGTATTTTTATATTGTACTATACCCTCTCCTAATTCCTTTAATGTATTCCATTACAAATTTCACACTTCTTATGTGGCCCGCATTAACAAAAAGTTGCTAAACCCTGATTTAGATGGCTCATTAAGGTGACATTCCACTTGAATGGAGGCCTACTAATATAGCCAGATGATTGAATGTAACACAAATGGTGGTCTTCAGGCTCTGGGTACAATTTCAAGATACAGGTGGTCATTAGAACACCACTATAAGGTTGCCTAAGAGTTTACATCTTGAGATGGTTAGCATCTGGCTTTAACTTCCAGGCATCATGGATCACTGATAGCTCCCCAACTTGCTTCAGTATTTGTTTCATCTACATCAGATAATTTCAAGGTGGATAGTTTCCAGAAGGCTTCAGGAGAGGGTGCTCTAAATAAGATAACCTGTGGTATGTGTCCCCTTAACTCTTGTCTCATGGAAGAATTCATTGAATTGGTCTAAATAGCATGGGCATCAACAGCAGGTGACCTCATCTGTTCTCTTGCCTCATTCCTCATCTGTTCTCTTCACATATGAAACAAGATTCAGTTTGCAGACCAATTGTCGATAAACAGTTATTTTTGGGGAGAACATGGGTCACATATCTTTTATCCCTCTGCATGGACATCAGAGAAAGGGAACAATATGGAGGTGGTGTTTTAATGGTATGGGCAGGCATCAAAATCAGTTAGTGCACTGACCTCCATATGTTTTCTATGTGATACTTGACTGCCCAGAGGTATCAGCATGAGATCCTCAAATCTTATATTCACCCATTTGCAGGTGCAGTGGACTCGGGATTCATTTTAATGGATATTAAATAGAGCTCACCTGGTGGACCAATATCTTGAGTATGATGAGGGTATTGAATGTATGGAGTAATTTGCAAGATTCCCTTGACCTCAGTCTGTTGAGCATGTCTGGGATGCCTTGGGAAGGCACTTCCATTCTCAGCCCTTCTCTTAGAAGCTCCCATAATCTTAGACCAGCCCTTTTGTACCAATGAACTTTACACCTTCAGTATTGACTGCATTGTTGGCAATATGAAGGAAGTGTTTGAAGTCTGCATTGCTGTCATGGGCAATCACACACTCTATTAACACAAGTTTTAATTTACCTTCTTGGACCTTGTGCCTTCATGTAAGCACAATAATTAATCATATGATTGGTTCGAATCCTAGCTGGGCAAGCATTGATATTTAGAGACACGGGAAATGACACTCTAATGCTGATATTCAATTTTAGGGGAAAAATTATCTTAAGCCGATGTGAAAACCTCTAATTTTGAAACCAATATCCAATATCTAAAATTGGATATTGGCAGTGTTATTTCCCTTGTCCTGTGAACCAGAGACGTCAATAATATTCTAATTTAATCAATAGTATACTCGAAATATACTTTCTATCTTCATGGATTTCTTATTGTCTGCCACTTGACGCTTGATCTGCTGGAACAGTGCCCTCATGTGACACAGTGATTGTGTACTATAGGTAGAAATGTTCATACCATCAATTACGGGAAAACTTTATCGGCGGCCGGTAACTCTGTGGTCCAAAGCACCTGACATGTTATCAGGTGATCGTGGGTTCATATCTCACCCAGCCTAAGACAATTTTTCCTCTAAAATTGGATATTGACATTAGATTATTTCCCTTAGCTGTGAACCAGAGATGTCGAGAATATTTTAATTGAGATTTTGCTCTGCAAAAACTCCCCTGCCCTGTCCATGGTCATTATGGGACACTGATGAGCTTGGAAAGGCTACCATCCATCAGATGGAACATTAAGCCATGTGCGGGAGAGCCATATCCTGTGCATGTTAAAGAACATGCTTGATAGACTTGACGAGAGGCTACCATCTGTCTTCTAACAGCTATCCAGTGGGTCCCCTTCCCCAAACTTCTGAGTCTGGGATCCTTGTGACCTGATCATTTAGCCCATTGTGTGCAAAAAAAGTGCCACTCAGAGGTAAAATTACCCAACCCTAATCATATGATTGTCTTATAATATTCGTATGCAGAATTGTAATCATACTACAACTCACCTATGTATAAATTTTCCATAAAAATCCTCAGAGGCCTGTTTGAGCAGTGTTTTTCTGTTTGCAACTTAATATTTGGACTTCGGTGTAATGTAATGGTAATTGATCGAAAAATTGTAAACGTTTTTTGTAAGCTGTAATTTACATTTGGTGTGACTGCTCAACGTGTTTGCTACCTTCCTGATATCTATACTTGGAAGGCCACTGAGACGAGGAGCAGTTTTGCACACAGATAAGTTTTAAGTTTTCAATCTAGATGTCACTGGAATGAGGGGCAACATAGCCAGAGCCAATTCGTTCAAACAGCATGATGCATCAAGCGGCAACAAACGTGTTAAACAGTTCAGTAATAAAGTATCACAAGAAAATGTCCTGTAGACAAGAAACACTTGAAGTAATTTGCCAAAAAAAAATTTGGTTTCGTTCAGGATGAAACTAAATTTTTTTTCAGCAAATTATTTCAGGTGTTAAACAAGTGTTGTGTATTTACTAATTTAACTTTGTGGGTTACCTTTTTTGTCACTTTAAACATTTAATTACCTAAGCAGCAATTAATATTGGATGTCGGTTTCATTGCCATTTTTAAATGCAACAAAAATTAAATGAAAGTTACAGCTGGCTAAATTTGAATGAAGTTTAATTTGACTTCCAGCTTTGGTTGTGTGGGGATTATGAATTTAACCATAGGGATGACAATAAAATGAACACTTCTGTGTTATGCCAAAAAGAAAATCGAATTCAAAGCTTTGAAATCTTTCATAAATGAAAGTCACTAAAGAAAAGGTATAGAAATATAAATATCTCTAAATCACATTTTTTAATGATATTCATTTAACCCTGGGAATGAGTGTGTGTTGATCTATAAGTCACCAAATGGGCATTTTTGGATGTTGGCAGTAAATCATCCACTTTTTGCATGTGCCTTCTCATCTAGCTGGCCATGGGTATTGGGGCGGGGATGGCTCAGTCGGCAGCGCGCCAGGCTCGTAATCTGTAGTTCCCAGGTTCGAGTCCCAGCTGAGTCAGCGTTGAGATTTATCTCCGCAAAACTCCCCGCCCTGCCCACGGTCAGTAGGGGACACCGATGGGCTTGGAAAGGCCGCCGTCCGTCGGATGGGACGTTCAGCCGTGGCTCCGTGTGAGGGAGAGCATACCCTGTGTACGTTAAAGAACACGCTGCATCCAGCTTGTTCTTTAACGTACACAGGGTTGACAGTCTTGACGGGAGGCTACCATCTGTCTCCCAGCAGCTGTTCCAGTGGGTTCCCTCCCCAACTTTCTCTGAGCCTTCGGGGCCTTTGTGACCTGGCCATTTAGCCCATTGTGTGCAAAAAAGTGCCGCTCAGAAATAAAACAACCCAACCCAGTCATGGGTATTACTGTTATGTGGACATAAAAAATATTTTGCTTTGATGGTGTGTAAAAAACACGTTTTGTCCAAAGGGCAATAAAATGCCTAACAATATAAATCATTTTCCCCCAAATTTTGCTTTTTTTCCATTGCATCCTTCAATAGTTTGATATAATATTGTGTGTAGGGGGAAAATTGTCTCTTGCCTGGTGGGATCCTAACTCGCGACCTCGTGATAACAATCTATACACAGTGTTAGTTGTGTCATTGTTCATATACAACAATGAAAATAGTGGCTTCAAATAAACTTGAGAGTATTTCAGCCCATCATGCCTTAAGTGAAAAGTCCAATTCAAATATGGATCTTCAACAGCTTCCATCACGGAAATGCACAAAAAAAATAAAGGACAGAGTATTCAAAAAGACACCTTTTCACTTCAACAGTCAAAATCCTCTTCTCTTCTGCATTAGCGTGTTTCAGTCGCATTCTGCACCGGGCTTGAAGAAGCAACTGGGCTTTAGATGAGGTGTTAGGCCATGATTCTGTAAATGTGGAAAACACTCTGGCGATGACTCGATGTTTCCACCGGCGCCCGACAGATATTCAGTGTCTCCACTGCCCCGACTGTGTTCCAAACTTGAATATCTCTGACCAAGACATTTAATTCATTGTAGATGTGCTGCTCAAAGCAAAAAATCGGTTCAGCCCAAATCAGGGGATTTGAAGTACCAAGAATTCACTATTCCTTCAATAAGGTACAAGATCAGTAATAATAATAATTGAAAGAGCAGAGTTGCACTGCAAATATAACGACTGATTTATCGAAATTTTCCTGCCATAAACATTTTTGTATCGCTTTTATTTCCATGTTTGTCCATTCATGGTTCTCACCCTATTCTGAGTTTTTAGGGTCTTATGACTGTGCCATTAGATCCGTTGTACAGCAAAAAGGACCTCTCAAGATAAAAATCAAGAATAATATATGGCCACATAAAATTTCACTGAATTTTAACAATGTTCCAACTTCTTTTTGATATTCTGCAGTTTTAGCCCCCTAATCTCTCATTGCGAATTTATTATTATATGAAAAACTTCCTACGCAGAAATCAAGTCAAGGACTTCTCAGTGATGTGCCAAAAGCATTTATATTTGAAGGATGAAGTTTGCAGATAAAACAGCTGAGACCCAGGGAATATTGCAATGACATGAATTGGAGCATCAGATTTTTTTTTTATACTTGATGTTATCGTAGATCAGAAATAGCTGATGTAAAAGGAGAATTGTTTGCATTTTATATTCGTTTATAAAAAGTATTTATATCGGAAAGATGTTTTAAGAAAATTATAACTTTAGCAACGAAGTGACTTCAGGAATTCTGTAAGACCCATTTTTAGATGGAAGATATTTTTTATTTACTCAAGAAACTATGCATTTTTGTACATAATTATATCTATTATTTCTTTTTCCCACTAACGACTTATAAATGAAATTGACGTTCTCAGGGCAAAATGAGGGGCTCTTTATGCAGCTGCTTTCACGAAACTTCTTTTTATAATGAAGTGTAAAATCTAACTGTTGCAAGTTTTTGGTTAACGAGCTAAAACATATTTCCTGAGGTAATTTAGCCCTTGAAACTCTGCAGAACACGAGGAAATTTCCCACCGGTTAGTTACCTGCAACGCAAAAGAGAAGTAAAAGTGTTATTTCTAGGTAGTAATTTTGACAGAAGTGGAAAAATTTAGAGCTGAAATCACAACACTCCTACTGCGATTTTTATCGATAATTGAAGTCCTAGAGTTAAACTTAATAAATATAGTAACTTTATATCTTCATATGCGCTGTGTAGCACTGAATTATAAATCCACTCCAGAATCAATTTAGAATTAGAAGTTTTCAAATTATCACTAGTGTTGCGATAGATTTGTTTGTTGGAAGTATTGCTAATCAACTTTTATGTGGGTTCTAATTTTAATAATTTCCCAGCACCCTGAACCTAGCAGAACCTCCAGAAGAATGTAGCGGAAAGGAGATAATTAAGAGTACTCGGAAGTCTATTTCCAATCGAATAATTATTAAAACTGATACTCATTAAATCTTAGATCCTATTAGTACAATCTTATATTTGTAGCACCATAAAGGTTATTCCCATGAGGATTGATGAAAGTTCATAAGGCAATGATAGATTTATCGATTGGGAAACATATTTTAAGGAATAAGTGTTTATAACTTATTGATTGACAATTCAAAGTACTATCAGTTGCAGTTTTGAAAAAATCACTAAAAAAACCTTTTTTTTTTCAGAATGTTAATTTTTCTTTTCACAATGTACATAAAAATACAAAAAAAAATTCAAATTACGTGTTTATTTACGTGTTACTTATGTTTAATATAAAAGTGATAAGAGTTCTGAGCCCAGGATTTAGTTCAGACGGGGGGGGGGGGGGCGGTATGTCCCTGTCTGGAGCTCACAGACGTGTACTTTATTATGCTCGTCGCCGGTTCAAGTTGAGCTACTTTTAAAGATTTTTCGGAAAACTTGGAAGTAAAAGCCCATTTAAATTTTTGGATAATCTCATGAATTTGTTGTCGAAACATATCGCCATTTGAACACTGAAAAATCACATAGTTTTATTAATGAAAAGTGTCCTGAACATGTATTAGAAGTTAGTTAAATGTACTAAATAATACTATATGAACTATTTATGTATATTTTTCTCTATTTTCTGCTATATGTACATTGAAATTTATTCAGACTACTGGAGTTTTAGCGATTAATTTTCTTTAACTGTGCATTAATATTTTACATAAATGGACTATTTATTGAAGTGTATACTTGCAGCTGGAGAGAAAATGCTAAATTTTGTGAACTGCGAAATCCAATAGATATTTTTCCTTTGTACTCCATTGAATTCTTTCATTGAATATTTTCGAGACAATGATACGTGCTAATGTGCGTAGTGCCGTCCAACGTGGTGTTTGAGGAATTGTTTAGTAAAATGTAGTAACACGATGTTACTTCAGTCTGTAGATTAATTTCATTACAGTGAAATTTATTTAAAATCGTTATTTGCCAAATTCCCTGCACCACGAACAAGATGTAAACAAGATTTTATTCAATGTTGACGCATTTTTTTGTACATAGTGATATTGTTGAAAATAAAATGTTGGAACTGCCTTATGTGTTACTTTTATATTTTTGTGTGGAAAATGCTGCTTAAATAAGGGTATTTAAAACTCTATATTTTTGTTTATAATTTATAAATTCTTTGCAATGTACAGTGAAAATGACTTGTCAAATGTATATAAGATACGTTTTCAGGTCCTCGTCAAGATCAGCTTCATCCATAAGAGTATATTATTCGCATGTGGATGTTTAAAAATATGGTAACTACACTGCCATGCAATTCAAAAGGAATTATGGAAAACTGACTATTCCAAAAAAGTAGGTGAGGAAGTGTCTGTAGATAGTGATTAATATTGAAAGTGTGACAAAAGTGACATCCTAGTTGGGACAGATGAAGGCTGTGTGTGTTATCACTTCATAGCAACACAAGCCTCACAATTGTGCTTCATCATGTATATAAGGTTATCCAAAATATAGTAGTTATCAGGTGCCATTCATGTACTTGCATCTTTGAATGTGTCCGGAGAGGGAAATCAAAGAATGTGACGTCTCTTACTAGAGCATCCCAAGCATGCTCTATGGTATTGAGGTTGGGAGAACGTGCTGCTCACTCTATATGGGTAATGGTGTTTTCCAGGTTTGGTTGAGCCCTGTGAGGACAGGTATTAATATCTTCTATAATGATATTGGTCTGTAAATGGTAGCTAGGTAGTCACTGGAAGGAGAGCTATGCACCAATCCCCTGTGATGATGCATAGAACCGGCCAGGCCTAGCACCTAATGTCCGACCTCGCCATCTCGTGATGCAGACCGTTAGTACCTTTCAAAAGAGATTCTCTTGTAGAAGTGAACGGAACGGGAGGGCTGCCAGATTAGTTTGGCCTACTGATACTATGACTAAATTTGTTTTTTTTCCTACCCTGCTGAGGAGTGGTCCTGGTGCTGACCATGTAAACCCACTGGACAGATATATGGCTCTGAGCTTGATTATGGATCCTGATTTTGCTGCACTGATGGGCTTCTGTGGAGGGAAAATCTGCTGTGTTTTCTGTTTGTTTGTGGGTTGACAACCCCAAGTGAATAGATTCACAGGATATGTTTATCAGCTGGTGGATAATCCTGAGCAGAGGTCATCGCAGTCACCTGAACTCTTTCCTTCTATTGGCATCGTCAAATTCTACATTGGAGGAAGTCTTCCAGTATAGATGGCTTCAGCCTTTAGTGGTGGGGGAATGGGTTTTTGCCCCATGTCTGCGATTAGGGGACAGTTTGATATTGTCGGCATTCCCTCTCTCAATAAACATAGTTTCTTTAAACATCCCACTAACCATTTTCTCTCCATAGGTAGTTGGAATGTGAGGACTCTGCACAGAGCTTTTCTCTCGATGTCCCCCACACAAGAATTCCACCATTATAATTTAGATGTTCTCGGCTTGCAAGAGACCAGATGGACAGATAGAGGTCAGATTCTTAAAAATAATCTTAAATTTCTCTTTTCAGGGAGGGACGACAATAAGCATCACCAAGGTGTGGGTGTGCTTCTCAGCAGACATGCTAGTGATGCTCTTCTGCGATATGAGTGCATTAATGAAAGGTTCCTTACAGCAGAATTTCAGACAAGCGTTAAAGACTTGAATGTTATCTGCTGTTATGCCCCCACTGAGGATGCCGATGAGGATGCGAAGGATAAGTTTTACGGATAACTTCAGGATATTTTGAATTCTGTCAAGAAAGGAGATATTACCCTTGTTCTTGGTGACTTCAATGCCAAAGTTGGTACCGACTCTGACCTTTGGGGAGGAGTAATAGGCCCTTTTGGTATTGGTAGCTGCAATGGCCAACGTCTCCTACAGGTAAGTAAACGCAATGGATTCAGAATAACTAACACTTATTACAAACACCGCGACATACATAAGTACACATAGGTTTCACCCGATCGGCTGCATAAGAATATGATTGATTATATATTAATTAACAGCAAATGGGCTAGTTCTGTTAGAAATACCAGGTCATATAGGGGAGCTGAAATTGGATCTGACCATTACCTTGTTAAAAAGTGTCTTGCAACTTAAACTTAAAAAGTGTGCTAAGGGTTACAAAATTTACTTTTAATACTGAAGCTCTGAAAGATCCAGTTATAGCCAAAGCTTACCATGATAGGTTACTTAGTCATTATGACAGTCATGGTTTGCTTACTACTGAGGTTGAGGAAGAATGGGATCATTTTAAACAGGAGTTTTTGGACACTAACAGTACTCTTTTAGGAAAAAAGGAGCAGAAGAGACAGAATTATCTGAGTGATAAGGCACTTGAGCTTATTTCGGAAAGAAAGAATTGCGGGAATGTCCTTAATCAATACCCTACTAGTCCTAATAGAAAGCATTACAGAGAACTTAATAAAAGTGTAAAAGATCAGTTAGCTGCTGATAAGAATCTTTGGCTTGATGGCTTGGCTGACAAAGTCGAGGAAGCAGTTAGACAGCACAACAGCAGAGAGCTGTACCAGATAGTTAATGTTTCGTGTGGTAGAAAACGGACAGGTATACAGGGATTGAAGGATAAGCAAGGTAAGGTTATAGAAGGTGAGGATTCTGTCATGGTTAGTTGGGCTGATCATTTCAGTGATGTTCTAAAGAATGTGGTTACTTCTACTCCCATTGCTTGTAATGATGATAGATGCATTACTAGCTTTAATGTTGGCCCTTTAACACAATCTGAAGTTATTTTGGCTATTTCTAAACTGAAACTTCATAAATCCCCAGGAGTAGATGAAATTACTACGGAAATGCTTAGAGCTGGGAATATTTCGGTTACCACTTGGATGACTGAAATTTTGAATATCTCTTATGATAAAGGCATGGTTCCTAAGGATTTTACCAGAGCTATTTATCCCTATTTTCAAAAAAGGTGATCGCAATTCTTGTGATAACTATAGGGGTATCAGCCTTAATCTCTGTTCCAGGTAAAGTTCTTTCCATGATTGTGCTTAATAGAATTAAGAATCTGGTTGACAGTCAATTGCGTGATGAGCAATGTGGATTCAGAAGTGGTAGGGGATGTGTGGATCAGATATTTTCACTTAGGCAGATTCTTGAGAAATGTTTAGGTTGCTAGCTTTATTGATTTCAAAAAGGCTTTCGACTCTGTTGATCATCATAATTTGTGGTTGATTGTGAGATCATATGGTATACCTGATAAGTTAGTTAACATAATGAAAGCTCTCTATAATAACACTGAGTCGTGTGTGAGAGTTGGTAAGGCTTGTAGCAATTGGTTTAGCATTACTTCTGGTGTTCGACAAGGGTGCATTTTGTCTCCTTTTCTCTTTAGCTTGGTTATTGAATATGTTATGCGAAATTCACTTCAAGGGAAAAATTTTGGCCTTAAATGGGCTGGAGATGCGAAAATTTCTGATTTAGATTATGCTGACGATTTAGCCCTTTTGGCAAATGATGTTGATGAGATGAACTGTTTCATTCGAGCTGTTGATGAGACTGGTGGTAGAGTAGGTTTGGTTATAAACAGAGAGAAAACTAAAGTGATGAAAATTGGTCAGGCAGGCTGTGATTCAGTTAATCTGAATGGTTGTTAGTCTTGAGTAGGTGTCACAGTTTAAATATCTTGGGAGCTATGTAACAGATAATGGTGATGTGCGGCATGAGATTAACAGACGAATAGGGATTGCTGCTGGGACTTTTAAGAATCTATGGAGAGTGTGGAGAAATAGGCGTATACACCTAAAGACTAAAATTAGACTCTATAATAGTTTGGTTCTTTCTAGGGTTAGTTATGGTAGTGAAAGTTGTACACTTTGTAAACAAGATAACAGGAAATTAGATGCTTTTGATTCCAGATGCTTACGCAGTATCTTGGGCATTAGGTGGTTCAACTTTGTAACTAATAGGACCTCTCATGCCACCACGTATTGTAGATGCCAGACAAGAGGGTTCCATGGCCTCATGTTACTTGCACCAAATTCTGATCCTGTGCAATCAGCATGATGCAAAAAGAACCTTGAATCATCCAATGAGGCCACTATTTTCTAATCCTCGATGGTTCAGTGTCTATGCTCCTGCACCCACTGGAAACACGCTTTCATGTTCTTTGCTTACAACATCAGCATTCGACATGATTTTCAGCTGTTGCAGCCATTTCGTGACAATGTTCAGTGCATGGTGCATTCGGAGATGATATTCTGTACACCAATGTTTAATTCTGCTGTGATTTGCCTAGTTGTGACATATGCTCCTTTTCATGATTCGCTCCTTTGATCCCTCTGATCCAGAAACTGTTTTCGTCCACAGGATCACCAATCACTAGTAATTTTTTTGCTTTTCACACCATTCTCGGTAAACATTTGAAACGGTTGTGTATGAAAAAAGCACGGGAGGATGTTCATTTGGGAGCCAGTAGGCCTAGCACCAACTATCATGCCACATTCAAAGTTGCTCAGGTCGCTTGATTTCCCCATTCTGACGCTCAGTCTTTCTCTAACTGATGTTCGAAGAGCTGGTCTGCCTGATTTATACTGCACACCGTGGTCATGGGACGTATTACGAATTGGAATGAACCATTTATGTAATGAGGGGTAATGTACCTAATTAACTGGCATCTCAGTGTATACACGCTTATTTTTTTTTTTTGCCTCGTACGTTACTGGCATTATGAAGGGGGGGGGGTGTCCTCCCCCTTCTTTTATATTCAGCCATGGTCAGGAAAATAAATATATAACTTGCCCGACGAATTTTTAGGGTTTGTTAAATGTGGCATAGCTTATTGCCTCATAAGGCCAAAGTCCTGCACTGATGGAGAATGGAGAAAAATAAGAGTATTCACCTAAAGATTAAAATTAAAATGTATAATAGTTTATTCCTGTCTATAGTTATGGTAATGAAACGGGCGCTTTGTAAATAAGATAATAGGAAACTTGATGCTTTTGATTCTAGCTGCTTATTCAGTATCTTGGACTTTGTAAGTAATGATGAGGTTAGGCAAAGGAGTCGGCAATCTCCTTTTTGAGTTGCATATTGTGCAGAGAGAGACTCCGTTGGTTTGGCCATATTGCCCGTATGGAGAATTATAGATTAGCGAATAAGGTTCCATAGGGGCGAATAGAATAATGAAGAACTTACCTAAAGCTCTCAGATAAAGATGGAGACATGGAGTGTGCTGAGCGGACAATGTGAAAGAGGACCTTGATAGAAATTTCTACAGTGGCCAAATACAACAGCTGCAGCTCAGGACAGATGCGTTTGGAGAATAAAATTTCACAGTTTGCTTGGACTTCCATCATAGTACATGGCTGTTGGAGGACTTTGTATGTATGTGGGTGTTAAAGATGTCATTGATGACTTCATAGGGGGAATGCCTTACATTTTGAGGTATTGTATTGTAGCTGTCCCTCTTTCATCGATCGCAGATACCCAGGTGAAATGAGAAAATTTCATTGCATTACGGAGTTGCAACCTTCAAACGGCAATGGCCTTGAAGAATGGATTAATTAAATAAATGAAGAATGTGTTAAAATCCGTTCTTCATTGCCCTTTCTCCCGTTTAATCCATTCTTCATTGTCGTTTCTCCCGTTTAATCCATTCTTCATTACTGTTCCTCCCGTTTAATCCATTCTTCATTACTGTTTCTCCCTTTTTAATCCATTCTTCATTTGCTGTTTATCCCTTTTAATCCGCTCATTTGCTGATTTTCCCTTTTAATCCACTCCTCATTTGCTGTTTCTCCCTTTTAATCCGCTCTTCATTTGTTGTTTATCCTCTTTTAATCCTTTCATCATTTACTATTTCCCGCTTTTAATCAATTATTCATTATTGTTTCTCCCTTTTAATCCATCCTTCATTTTCCGTTTCTCCCTTTTAATCCATCCTTCATTTACAGTTTCTCTTTTTAATCCATTCTTCATTTACTGTTTCTTTTAAGCCATTCTTCAATACTGTTTCTCTTCTGATACTGAAATACAGTTGTCTCTTTCACTTTTGAAGTGAAGATTCATTTGTTGTTCGTATAAAGATTTCGCTTTCAGACGAATCGTGATGAAAGCATCATTGCGTGAGGAGGAGAGCTGAAAGAGGATCTGCATCAGTAGAGGAGAACTGCTCGCATCCAAAACAATAGCAACACTTTCATCCCTACCAAAAGCCACAGACTGCACTTCCCACTGAATCCGTTGACCGAAGGCGTTCGAAGGTTACCCCTCTGTCACGCGATGTCTGTGCCTGGGAGGATGCGCAGCCTCGAGCCTTCTGATCTCATTAACATTCTTTGATAACAGTTGGGCTTCAAGGCCAGCTCCGTTTCCTGAGGCAGCAGTTGGCTCTGTAACGGTTTGTGATCACTTATGGTGGCTGCCTGACCTTCGAGGATTGCTCAAGGTGTACAGAGGAAGATGATCACTCTTCGTCATTCGTTCAGCCCAAAAGAGGATGGAAATGAAGATGGTTATCGCCTGTTCACTTTAAAAGGGGATGGAAAAGGATAAGCTCGCTGAACGTCTTCAGTTCATTTGGACGAATGATGGTGGCCGCTGCTCTCATCGTTCGCTTCGAAATGGGACGGAGAGGAAGGAGATCATTGATTATCATCGGCTCGAATTGAAAGGAGGCATAATTCTAGCAGAAGCAACTGCAATTTTATTTGCTATCAAGTGAGCACTTCAATTTAATAATTCATATATTGTTATACTATCAGATTGTAAATCAGCCATTAACTTAATAAATCAAAATTTATACAAATCCAAATACCCAATATTTACAAGTGACTCTTTAATATTAATTCATAACCATATATCTAAAAAATACATACACATTCAATGGATACCCTCCCATACTGGAATAAAAGGTAATGAACCTGTAGATAAATTAGCTTAAGATGCATTGAAAAACCAAACTTTCATTCACTTTCCCCATTTAATTTACTTACACAAACAGGAAAACAAAAAATTAATGCAAACAGAACTGCAAACTTATTATTCTACACAGGCAATAAATTCTCATAGATTTAACATATCAAATCAGATACAAAAACATAACGACTATGGCTTAAACAAAAAAGAAATTAACCTTATTATTAAAATCAAAACTAATTATGCTTACACAAACATAACTTTATACAAATTTAAAAGAAAAAATTCCCCAAATTGTGATTACTGTAATGCTCCACATAAAATATTCCATATTATTTTTAACTGTCCACATTTTCAAACACAAAGAATAAAATATTACAATAATCTAAAAAAATACAACATAACAAACTGTACTTTTAAAACAATATTATATAATGAAAATAAAAAAAATAAATATGAACTTATACAAATTTATTATTTCATTTTTTTAAAGATTGTTCCCTTTTATACACCCACTAACTATCCCTTTTTGCAACCATTCTTACAACATAAACAACATGAAGAAAATGTCCACAATAATGCAAATTCAATCACTCCCAACATGAAGATCTCATCACAATTTTCCTCTTATTTTTCATTGTACAACATGAGGAATTATAACATCTTAACTGAAATATTATACTTATAATTCTCTTCCTTTTTCATTTTTTCTTTTAGATAAAACAAGCAGAAAATGCTTTCTGGATGAGTCAAGACTCAATCTTGAACGAGTTTTGGAATTTCCAAATTTGTGGGAAGTTGGATAGTATACATTACTAATATAGCTATAAAACACTTATCCGAAAGCTAATCATATAGTGCAAATATTATCCGTAACAGAATTAATGAAAGGCTTTTGAGACAATGAGTTCTAGCCCATAGGCAGCATGGAGAGGAATTTCTAGGACAGGCGTGTCCAACCCGCGACCCTAGACAGTTAGTAATGCGGCCCACAAAATCGTGAAGTTTACGACATAGCTTTCAACATAATATGTGATTTACAGCGAGTTTTTGATATCCCACTAGTTTTATGTTGCCCTTTTTTTAATTTTATAATAGAAAACATAAGAAAATAAATGAAGTTTTATTATTCATATACATTAACTATACTGCTCACAAAAATTAGGGGATATGTTATCGCTTCATATTCATTTTGAAATATCCCATAATTTTTGTGAGCAGTATATATTTTATGTGCGGCCCAAAACAATTACTCTTCACTCCTTGTGGCCCATGGAAGTCGAAAGGTTGGACACGTCTGTTCTAGGAGGAAAAACGAAGCTGGTTTTCACTATCCGTCTTTAGTCGTTCAAAGCTATAGTGAAAACAATTCTGGGCCATTCCCTTCTATTTAAAGGAATGGCCTCGATGCATCTATTTATGCATATCAGATATTCCCATAAATTTTGCAAAACGTTTTTTGCAGAGTGCCCCCTTCCCTACCCCAGCGCTGATATTGCGGGGCCTATTACTCTACCTATGGGGTCACTTGGGTAAATCATTATATGCGTAAAGAGCATCCTCTTGAAAGCGAAATGATACGTTTTTTATGAATTACAAAAAAGGATAAAATTTTAAGGAATAAAGAAAATATTTAGATTAAAAAATACTATACATATTAAATGAGTGCTGTGAAGTGGCCAAGGAATTACTTATGCTCCCAAAAGGTTCGTCGAAAATTTGGAAAAAATTAGCCAGATTCAGTATTTTGATTACACTAGACAACGAATTGAAACTTTGTTTTATAACATTGGTCAAATAGGATGTTTTTAGCCAATTTCGGGGTGCTGAATTCAAATATGGCTGTGAAAAATCTGCAGCACGTAGTTTTTTTTAAATTACGGATTGATGTATTTCGATGAATACACATATCTGGGAAATGAAAATAAATGTGACTGTTTCATTAAATTGCAACTTAAAATGATTAATTAATTACATGATTACAATGAAAAAATTAGAAACATCATAGTTAATATATAAATAATAATCGTATAAAATAATATTGAAACGCAAAATAAGAAAACATGGGTAAGGATCTTTTATACTTACAAGAAGTTTATTTTTTCTTTTATATGCTGAGGTATCTTCCTTCTGCAAGAACCAGCAGTAGTCTACTCATCATTGCTGGGTCCCACCTGCCGTGGTATCTCTCCTCCACGATTCAGATATCCTGGTGAAATCTTTCCCTGTGCTCATCACTGACAGCTCCTAAGTTCTTGGGAAAGGAGTCGAGATGCGAGTGCAAGAAATGGATCTTCAAAGACATTCGGCAGCCAAGATTTTCATAGTTTTTGAGAAGATCTTGAATGAGCTGATGAGAGTTTTCCTCTTTGTGATTCCCCAGAAAACCCTGGACCTCAGACGTGAATGATTTCCATGCAGCGTGCTCCTTTATATTCAGTTTTTCTTCGAAGACAATATCATTCAGTAGCTTCCTGATCTGAGTAGAGGTCCTGTATAGTTAGAGGCTGGCCATCTCGGTGATTCACTGCCATTGGTTGATTGAGTCACGTGGTTTATGAGCGCCATGTTTTGTCGTACCGTGAGACGAAAGCCTATGAGTTAGTGTGCGTACCAAGTTAAGACTTCTCAGTTGTTATTGTTTTATATATTTCTACGACTTTTTTGTCTATTAAAGCTGTCATATTTTATGAATGCCTCACTGCGCTGCATTTGGGTGTAAAAATTTCACTCAAAGAAATAAATTAATGAATATTTGTTTCCGAGAAACTCCATCAGAAGACGACAATCTTCTACAAAAGTGAAATGAGCTAACTGAAAACCAAAGGATAATTTCTTTTAAGGTTCGTTTGAAAAACGAGCTAATATTTTCCCTTTGTCGTCTGCCTATGCCAATATTCGTTTGTCTGTCTGTCCGTCTCTCTGTTAATTCTCTGTGAACTGTAACAGTTCGTTGTCCATCCATCTGTCTTTCCTCCTGTCTGTCTACAGACAATCAATTTTTTTACTTTTAGAGCTAAATGAAAAATTCTTTTGGGGTTGGATAGGTGTCGAACAAATATTGCGATTCATCATCATCCTCAAGCTGCTCTGGGCTACAGAGGTCCAACCAGACGGTGCAATTCTGTTCTCCAAGCAAGTCTGTCCTGGGCTACATCTACTGCATCTGGCCACTGCACACCAGTTCTAACAAGGTCCTGTTTGACATTGTCTGCCCACTGCATCCTAGGTCTCCCCTTCTTTATGAGGCCTTTAGGCACACTGTTCACAACCCTATTTGCCAATCTATAATCATTCATACTGGCAACATGGCCAAACCAACGGAGTCTCTCTCTGCACAATATGCTGCTTAAAGGAAGTTGCCAACTCCTTTGCCTAACCTCATCATTAGTTACAAAGTTGAACCACCTAATGCGCAAGATACTGCGTAAGCATCTGGAATCAAAAGCATCTAGTTTCCTGTTATCTTGTTTACAAAGTGTCCAAGTTTCACTACCACAACTAACCCTAGAAAGAACCAAACTATTATACAGTCTAATTTTAGTCTTTGGGTGTATATGCCTATTTCTCCACACTCTCCATAGATTCTTAAAAGTCCCGGCAGCAATACCTATTCGTCTGTTAATCTCATGCCGCACATCACCATTATCTGTTACATAGCTATAAAGATAATTATACTGTGACACCTGCTCAAGACTAACAACCATTCAGATTAACTGAATCAGAGCCTGCCTGACCAATTTTCATCACTTTAGTTTTCTCTCTGTTTATAACCAAACGTACTCTACCACCAGTTTCATCAACAGCTCGAATGAAAGAGTTCAACTCATCAATATCATTTGCCAAAAGGGCTAAATCATCAGCATAATCTAAATCAGAAATTTTCGTATCTCCTGTCCATTTAAGGCCAAAATCTTTTCCTTGAAGTGAATTTCGCATAACATAATCAATAACCAAGCTAAAGAGAAAAGGGGACAAAATGCACCCTTGTCAAACACCAGAAGTAATGTTAAACCAATTGCTACAAGCCTTACGAACTCTCAACATGACTCAGTGTTATTATAGAGAGCTTTCATTATGTTAACTAACTTGTCAGGTATACCATATGATCTCACAATGAACCAAAAATTATGACGATCAACAGAGTCGAAAGCCTTTTTGAAATCAACAAAGCTAGCAACCAAAGGTGTCTGGAATTCTAAACATTTCTCAAGAATCTGCCTAAGTGAAAATATCTGATCCACACATCCCCTACCACTTCTGAATCCACATTGCTCATCACGCAATTGACTGTCAACCAGATTCTTAATTCTATTAAGCACAATCATGGAAAGAACTTTACCTGGAACAGAGAGTAGGCTGATACCCCTATAGTTATCACAAGAATTGCGATCACCATTTTTGAAAATAGGGATAAATAGCCCTGATAAAATCCTTAGGAACCATGCCTTTATCATAAAAGATATTCAGAATTTCAGCCATCCAAGTGGTAACCGAAATATTCCCAGCTCTAAGCATTTCCGTAGTAATTTCATCTACTCCTGTTGATTTATGAAGTTTGGTCGAGTGGTTAGCACGCTTGGCTACTGATATAAGAGACCTGGGTTCTGCTGAGGGCCTGCCATCCTCTCAGACCTTCTACTATGGCATATAAACTGCCAGGCTCGTGTCAGACCTCTGTGGCTTGAGGCCTCAGCTGCTTGAGGGGTTATTTATTTATTTATTTTTTTTAAGTTTAGAAACGGCCAAAATAACTTCAGATTGTGCTACAGGGCCAACATTAAAGCCACCAATGCATCTATCATCATTGCAAACAATGGGAGTAGAACTAACCACATTGTTTAGAATATCACTAAAATGCTCAGCCCACCTAGCAATTTTGAAAATTTTAAAAAGCTTTAGTAGCGCCCTCTAGCGATGGCTAAAATTTCAAGCGAATATTACAAACTATTTACACTGGAAATCTCAAATTTTGGTAGTAGAGTGTTATGGTTAGAAAGTTTACTATGGCAACAAGGCTTTGCCGTCTTAGCCAAAAGGGTGTGTGAAAATGAAACTTTTTTTAAGGAGATAAATGAAATAATATATATATATTTGTTTTACAGGCACTAACAAAATATTAATGATTTAAACAATATTTGATAATCTCAGCATTACCTGTAGATGTTTAAACGTCTATAAATCAATAAATGTTTTTTGTGAAAAAAGCCGGCATTACTTCAACAGGTTAGAATACTCTGAGAGATGCTGATTCGAATCCTGTATGCGGCGAAATTTTTTTCCATAAAAATATTACTATTTTCATTTTCGAATACCCATCAGCTGGAATTTCCAGTGTTAGAGAGTGCTAAGAGCGGTAAATAAAAACTCGAAAAGCGACCTCTAGCTGCGGAAAAAGGCTGGAAAATACCAAATCTTTAAATAAATATTGCAAACGGTCTATTTTTGCTAGAAACTTAAATTTTTTGGTCATAGAGTGTAATGGTCAAATGATTTATCCTAATAGTAATGATTTGTCCAGTTGATAAAATACAACTTTTCTGCTTTAAGAGATAAATGAAAAACTTTTTTGCACATTACAGGTACTAATAAAATATTAATAGTTTATTTTCTCAATTACACAGTAGTTAGAATTTCCATTATCAGCGGGTACTGAAAATGTTAAATAACTAGAAGAATAACTAGATGAGATTCCCATATACTCCTCTGGCGTATATGGGAATCTCATTTTCAAAGAGAATGAAGTTCTTCCTTTGCCTACTTTTTCACTCCTTAAAAGTTTTAATTATGTTCGTGTTGTTTTTCTGCTGAGATTCCGCCGTCCTCATGGACCTTCTACCATGGCGTATAAGCTGACATTTCCTGTCAGACCTCTGTACAAGCAGCTGCTTGAGGGGTTATTTATCTGTTTTTTAATATATGATGGGGGAAATTCACATAGTAGTATTTTATTAATAATTATAAAACATAAAAATTATTTGTCTTTCAGTTTTTAAATTTAAAAAGTTGCTTTTCTCTCGCTTCTCTGAAAAATAGTGGGTAGATAATTGTTCTCAGTGGAATTTCTACCATAACAGAACTCCTCACGCCGAAATTTCTATCATAAATATGATATCTAATGATATAAATTCAAACTACCTTTGAAAATGCGAATTACATTTCATTAGTAACCAACTAAAACAAAGATTTCCAATTATCTCTTAAAACAAAACCGCTTAGGGTCAAATCATAGTTGTCAACGGAATTTTAAAGACAGTCGCATTCCACGACCAGAATTTCAAATTTCTAGCCTAACTACATCGTTTGCAATATTCATTTTAAATTTTTCGGATTTTTCTTTTTCCACCGTTAGAGAGCGCAATTATAGCTTTTGGGAAAATTGCAAAATGCAAATTGTAATATTTCGTCAATACCTGTCCTACCCAAAAATAATTTTTAATTTATCTCTAAAAACATACACTTTTCTGTTAAAACAAAAAAAAGTTACATTTACCTCTCCCCTGGGTCTAAAGGGTCAAGTGATTGTTGTCAATGGTAACTTCGTGACCTTCACATTTCAACACCAAAATTTTAAACTTTTAACATAACTACATCGTTTGGAATATTCGTTTGATATTTTGGAATTTTTAGCTTTTTCCACCGTTAGAGGGCGCAGTTATAACTTTTGGGAGATTCGAAAAATGCAAATAGTAATATATCATTATTTCCTATCTAACACAAAAAGAATTTTTTATTTATCTGTATAAACAAAACGTTCGATGTCTACAGATGGACAGACAACATAGCGAAATTATATCTTTTAAAAAAAAAAAGAATGAAAGCCCTAAAATTTACTTTTCCTTTCTTAGCCGTTTTCTAAAGTGCTTCCAATCATGAACACTGAAATCTGTATCACATATTACCGTTTCCTTTTTCGGAATCCATAAATACCGTGCAATATCATTCAGCTATGCACGCTGAACCATCAGAGCGACGACAAAACATGGCGTCCAATTTTGAGATGGCCAACCTCTACCTATATAGGGCCTCTAAATCTGAGGACCAACAAAGATCCCTTCTTTGAGTTTGGCATCACTTAGGTTTGAAAATTTTTCCTTCCAGTGCAAAAACACTTTACCGATTTTGTCCATACAAAGCCTTTACAAAGTTTTTCATACGCCCCAGTTTGATGTGTAGTGGTGGGAGCCTTTACGATTTTGTCCATACATAGCCTTTACAAAGTTTTTCATACGCCCCAGTTTGATGTGTAGTGGTGGGAGCAGAACATCAGAGGGGTCAACTAGAGGCTTATACCTCACACTACTCTTTCCAGGAATAAAATAATCTCTTTTGGGTCAGTCTTTTGTTTTGTAGTGTTGCTTACTGACCCTACTGTCCCACAAACGCAGAAAACAGCAAATTTTTTTGAAGCCTCCTTGAAGCCCGAGCAAGAGAGAATGACTTTTAGATCACAACATATTGTCCACTTAAACTGGTCATATTTAGTAATAAGTATTGTGCCCTGTTTAAATATAATAGTCACTGTTAATATTAGTATATAACAGTGAGTATTTTTTTCCATACTTTCATAAGTTTCCGTCGTTCCCACAGCGTGTGTCACTGGAATAGAAGGTTTTTGGTTTCCTTTCCCAAAAGGACAGCTTTTAAGCTGAATTTCGATGAATATATAAATAGACGCTATTCCTTAGGGTCGTGAGAATTTCTTCCATCAGTCCTGAAATATCTGTGCAGAAACAGAAACCATCTTGCATCTCGCAATAAGCAGATAAAGTCAAATTTCTCTTTCTGAACAAAGAAACTCTCCGGTACCTTTGGCCAGAGATTCCACTCTTCAAGTCGTTGTTTGGAAAGTACTAGGTCTCGAACAAGATCATTTAGTTCATTTTCCTGAATCAGATGAGGCTCGTCTAACTTTTTAGGGGTGTATATAGGCTCAGGATCTGAATGTGCCTGAAAGTCTTCCTCTGATGAATGTGAATCCACTCCTCCCAGTTGGTTGGAGGTGTTGATATAGGAAGAACTTCTCCATGAGGAACTGGCCTTATGGCTAAAGGCACATTTGGATGTTGTATTTTGCTTTTGTTCTTTTTTTTAAAAGCCCGAAACTTTAGTTAAACAAAAATGCAATCATGCAAGTGACGAATTCGCTCATGCCAAATCATTAGAACTGCAAAAGGCATAGATTTCATCTTTCCTTTCAACCATTCACTCAAGCCAACAAAGCACGAAATGTAGCACACATGTGGAGCCCATATTTTGTCCTGATCTCCAACATGACATCCAAAATACAACTCATAGGCTTTCTTCACAATCTTTGTCAGAGAACGACCCTGGGATTTTAAAATATAATTTCCACACACATAACAAACTTATCTGGCACATTAATACATCAGCGACGCTGCCTTTGTGTCATTTAAACGCCAAATTTCACTCTTCAACGTACAGCACGTGTTACTCCTACCAGTGCCTACGTAATGGGAATGTCTGCCGATTTCTGCGAATCTCCGTGTTAACAAGCGCACGTAGGAAGCTTTAGAACTTGCCACATGAGGGCAGCACCGTTCCGCAGTAAGTTAACCTGCGCTGATGGTAAGTATATAGCGCTCTGGTTGAAGTCATATGGTAAAGAATCAGACAGATGGAAATATAATATACTAGAATCTTTCTTAGAGATACAACGGGAATAATGATTTAAACTCTCCATAACGAAAATATGTTTAAAAATAATCGTGTTACTTTTGAAAATTATCATCCATTAAAATCCGAAATATTTAAGTGTTTACCCAATATTATTTAACGGCTAAAGCAATTCTTTATCCAATTTAATAATTTTAATTACTATTGCAACAGAGCTTATTGTTAAGGGAAATGCATAAGCAATAGATTTAAGCAATTATTTGATATTACAACCTGATTTTTTTAATTAAGCATGAAATGAAAAATTTACAAAAAAAATTAATGATTAAAAGTAATAGTTTTTAATGCAATAGGCACAAAGTTTATGCTGCAGTACAGAATTGACTCATTACACGTTAATCATTTTATTTCAATAACTTCCCCCGACCAACAGGGCCCCCTCCTCTTTTTGCTTGTTTTAAAGTAACGTTATTTTTTTATCACGTTAATTGACGATTTTATATAAAGTAGTTTAAAATTCATCATTTTTCAGTTTAGAAGGATAAAGGGGCTCCATTTAGAATATAGCTCTATGACTCCTATTTAGAACTTTATTCCAGGGCATCCATTTAGAAGTTGGCTGCAGGTCTCCCATTTGCTTCTTCTGCCCTTTTTCAGACATCTGTTTGTGCAGTTAAGAACGCTCACAAAATTTTAAACTTCCACATTCCATTAATCATGTTCAAGACTGGTTTAAGAAGAAATGGGGAGGGGGGGGGGGGGAGGGGAGAGAAGAGTGTCCGGGCCCCAAGAAAATGAGCGACATTTTTACTAATATTATCTAGCACTATTTTTTTTTAGTTTAATTTTTATTTAAAAGTTTTTATTTTAATTCTTATTTTTAATTAATATTTTCATTTTTAAGTTTATTTGAATTAGTGAAATATTTTAAAGTGGTAACAACAATATTATGCTCAAAGAAAGCTAGAGTATTATCTTTCCATGTTATTTCAACAGGAATCGAACTGCGAAGCTCCATAACAGGGAGGGCCAAACTTTTGGACTCTGCGATCGACTTTTACGACAGATTTTTTCGTTTCGCTAACGACAAGAGTAAATAAGTCATAATAATGATTTAGACTACTTGACAAGCTAAGCATAAAATATCAATTAACATCAAACATATTAACGTCACATTGTTACATTAATTAAAATACAATCTTTTCCACCTAAAACTATGCAAAAAACAATCTTTTCCACGTAAAACTGTCAGTTACGCGATCGACTGTTTAGTCATCTCTGCTCTAATATCTAAAATATGCATTTAATAGAGAAATGTGGTGAAGATAAAAATTGTAGACTGGTATTGTAGCCCCGTCAGGACTAGATTCTTTTCGAGCCGCTCGTGTGTGCAGAAGTGTTGCTGCTGCTATCTAGGTTATACGAGATAAATACAAACAGTTTTTGCATACAAGCACTTGATGCATTTAATTGTGACTGAAGTTAAAGATAATCAGATTCATTTAAATCTCGATTTATCATCAATATTCGTTCACTATTTAAAGAGTTACGAAAACTGGAATATTTAATAATAAATTATCTTGTTTGATAAAATTCGTTCATAATTATCTAACATCGAAATAATCATTATGCAGCTTTTAAAATTTATATTTTATTATAGGTTTGAAAAAATACTTATTTTTTAAGTTTTAATTAATATCTGAAATAAATTATTATGACCCATCACTGTTGTGAAATATTCTAGCTTCCAATAGAGAGATAATGTTATTATCTTTATTCTCAATAATATTTTCCTACTAAATGAATATTTTAGAACTTATAGAGCTTCGAATTAGATTCTCTTTCACTTAACATTATTCTCTAATATTGTGGTAAGGTAGTGTAACTCAGTTTCGTATATTGTAAAGATATTCATCTTTTTGTGCTAATGGGAATAACTTTCCCATTCTTACAATTTCTGCGATTCCAAAATATTATTTTTTCAAAAGCGATCTCTGAAATTCTTTCAAATTACTCATATCAACATTGTGTTGCCTGCCGACATATTACTGTAGCCATCTGTTTCGCAGACCCAGTTCGGAAGAGATTCAATAGAAACTGATTTTTGTTTCACAAGTTTTGCTTCTGCAAAATATCACACAATACTGCATGATCGTTCAAACTTCTAGTTAAAGATAGCAGAAAGTAGACAGAACAGTAAATAAATTACATATGAACAAATCCGTATTAGAATCCAATTTTGAAAATAGCAGTAAACAGCGTAATAACCTATACTGCTACGAAGCAAGTAGCAAACAAAACAGCGGATCGCCAGCGCCACAGCGGACGTAAATGTAACTAGCGCTACTGTCGCTTCACGTCTTAAACTACCCACTGGAGAATTTTGTCATTTAGAATGATATCGGGGGGGGGGGGGGGGCAAAAATACGTAAAACAAAATACCAGATTTGTTCTAGATTGCCTAGAAAACCAAATGAGTTATTAGCACTCTATATTCCTTACCTTTTTTCCTAGGACGATCCTATCACTGACAAATTCATGTTTAATATTCTCATAATACCCACCTGAAAATAACGATAAAAAATAATGTTCCTTAGCTTTCACTACTTGAAAATTTTGGCCACTGTAAACATATTTATTTTAAAATATCTTAATTTAAACAGGGCACAATACTTTAATGCCCAAGAAATATGTAATTGGAAGAATCAGTAGACATATTCAGAACTAGTTTTTTTTTAGTTCTTAGAAGTTCAATTTAAAGCGTTTTTTTAAGGGACCGGTTTCAAGCCCCGGATACGGTGTGGATGTTTGTGTTATTTTTCTGCTGAGGTCCCGCCATCCTCACAGATTTTCTACTGTGGTGTATAAACTGACAGGCTCCTGTCAGACCTCTGTGGCAAGCAGCTGCTTGAGCGGGTGCTTATTTTATTTATTTATCAATAAGGCATATTTCTTGCATGTAAAATATGACATGATACTTTGAGGAAATGGTCATTGTATTATGATCATCCTACTCCATGTTATATTGTCATAGAGCTTCAAAAGTAGCTTCTCATTAACTTCTAACATAAATCTTTTATAGGAAAATACGGCTGAAAAGAAATTAACTTTCCCAATCAAATCAATTTAAATATTAGTTTTTTAACAATATTCATTCAATATTTAGAGCTTTTACCAGCAAAAGTATTTTAAGAAATTAAAAGTGATGAGTATTGAAATTCAGCACAATCTGTTTTACCCTTCATATTTACTTCTATAACTGTCTAAATATGCAATATATTGTTGAAAAACCAAAATTTATAAGCTTTGATAAAAAAAAACAACTGAATCTTGTGATTATCTTCATTGACATTTTCACCTATAGTGCTTATTTTAGAAGTAAAGAGCTTCAGTATTAGCTTCCTATTGACATAACATAGCATCAGGTGGTTAGAATTCAATGGCCACTGACTGTTATGCAATATTCAAAGTGTTACTCTCATATATATTCATACATATGTCCAATATTCTTGTCTTCTTTTTTTTAAAAAAAGCATAAGGAATTAAATCATACTTGAAAAACTGTGATCTATATATATTTATTTAAATAAACAACATTTCACAATATTCCATAAAATGTGTTACTATGGAATTGTATCTGTTACGAGCTGATATTACTTATCTTTAACTGAAATAAAGATTACTGATAACAATATTAGCTCATAAATAATATACAGGGGATATCCCAAAGACTGAGGTATGTATACAGTCGTATCAGAATAATATGACCCCTCCCCCATTTACGTTATTAGATAGGTGGTCATATAATTCTGATACGACTGTGTATATATAGTACACAGTGCACCAGTCAACTATGATAAAAGTATTTTATTATGTTATTGTCTTTTAAATAGAATATTGTGTAAATCTCTGCTTTACTGAGAGCAATATTAGCTCATAAATAATATATATACAGGATATCCAAGGCTGAGGGATCTATATATATATATTACACAGTGTAGCATTCAGATATGATCAAAATATATTATTTTGATCATATCTGAATCTCATACATACATATCATAATATCTACCAACATTATTGTCCTTTAATTAGAATCAGTTTTGTAAACTTCTGTCTTACTGATAGGCCCTGTTATGCAATGCTCTGTTTTTTGCACATATGTATCAGCCTCACATTAAAGAAGCAGTCCAGCAAACCTTTAACCAGAATGTCATAATGAGTTCTGCTTCCAAACTCTGCAGAATTGAACAAATGACTAGCACGGAAAACATTTTTATCTCTTATCATGGACAAAGTTGATATCTTCAATTGAAGTAATAAATTTTTCCCATTTTTAACTTTTCTTTTATGTCTTGAGAAAACATTGTTTTTAGAATCATCATATATTACAAGGCAAATAAGAGATTCTTAATATTTAATGTTAGAATCTTTGTAGTGTTTCTGCATGCAAATCAATGTACTTTTAAATCTAATAGTTCATTGAGGAAACCCATGTTGCACAGTGGAGGAATATTAACTCACCAAATGGAATAACGTAATATTTTACACTTATCATCTAGATCAGGGGTTCTCAACGTGGGGTACGCGGTAAAATGGTTTGGGGTACGCCGTGAGAGCTGAAAAGTCGCTAGATCTAGTAACAAAGTCGCTCAGTTGGTAACACTGCTGTGCAAAAATGTCATTATTTGTATTTATCGATATTTGTATTTTGTGAATACAAACTTTAATGTGTGTATATATATATATACGTTTTATTTTATTCCCATTGTTATACAATAACTATAGTTTTATCTATCTATACAAGAGGTACACCAGTTACATACACATTTCCGTGAAGCATAAAAGGTTGAGAACCACCGAGCTAGATAAATATTTTCTTCATTAAATTTAGCCACAGCTCTACTATATAAATCCTTGTTTAAATCTACCTTATCCTCAACCTTCTCACATTTAGTTTTGTCGCTGTCTGCATTATTATTTACTTCACTCTCAATGAAACCACTAGGCTCTAAATCTCTTTCTCTGATATTAATACTCTTACTATCTTTTTCCCTTTCAGGTAAAACATAATATTTTACACTTATCACCTAGATAAATATTTTCTTCGGTAAATTTAGGCACAATCTTTTCTACCTTAAATTTAATTGCATTAAGTGCATTGCTGCTGCTGCACCTTTTCTCATTATTTACCTGAAATTTTGACTTCTTCTCGGCCTTTCTAGCCAAACTCTCTAGGACGGTGAGAGAACTCGGAGTGATTAAAATATTGTCACTTAATTCATCTAACATCGCACACAAAATTTCACACTTTCCTCCATATCTTCCAACCCTCTCCTTAAGCGTATCATTTGAGTAAGAGCGGCGTCCCTTGACGCATTTTAAAACGTCCTTCCTGTTTGACAGCTATGGTCAAGACTGTTGCTTCCTTATTGCCCGGCCCCTCTCCCACGCTGACACTTGCGCCCCATGCCAACACCTCCTACAACACCTCCAACAGACTCCATGACGTCACGCTAGTTAGACCCACGTTCGTCTCGTCAGGAGCACTTCGCTTGTTAACTGTATGATAGTGACTCTCACCGGATTTTTTTTAAACCATATAACGCGAGGTTTACTATAACATTTTTTATTATTGTACTTGATTTAATACATCGTTAACTTATAAGTTTTTATTTTAAAGATTTACTCCGAAAATTTCCCGCTGAACAATTAGTATATTAACAATTAGTATTTCAGCACTTTTCTTAAATTGCCTATATGATAAAATTTTCTTCTATTGGGAAAACCAAGAAGAATAAAATTTAAATATTATGCTACTATTAACATATTTTATCACTTTAAATGTTTTCCGATCTTTTTAAGTTATCACCACTTCTAAATGTTACCATTTCAAATAGAAAAAACAATTCTAATTTCTATAAATAATTTTATTACCACATTACAACATACGTACAACAAACGATATAATTCAAAAAACGCATTTTAACAGTCAATAATTTATCCCTCTTGACACATGATAGTTACATATAAATACCACTCACATGATTTTTACAAGAAAACACAATTTTTAGAACTGACTGATTTCCCACCCAACTGATTTCCAACATAGGATATATCATCATTCACTGGATTATGTAAATGGCTTATACACCATACACATCTTCAACACAAATCATAAACAATTTTTTTTAAACTGCTATTATGAAGATTTATAGGTCAGCATTTACATTTGCTGCATACACCTCTTTTATAATATCAAAGGCACATTATATTGAAATGAAAAACTATTTTGAATCAGATGCAATTAAATGAACTCTTACATATCTATGACTACCATAGAGCAACTGATGAAAATAAACCTCTTGCTCTACAATACCTTGCAAAATATTTTTTCTCCAGCCAGAGCTATTCAAATTCATGTCATCAAAACTAAAGGTAATTCCTCTTACCATAAATGACTAGTCTAAAAAAAATACACACACTGATGGATTATTCTCAAGCATGTATTTCCTCCAGATGTATTTCAGGAATCTATTATTTTCTATTTAAAATTTCTCCATCAAGTAAGCACTGTAAATGACTACTAGCACTTAAGCTCAAGGAAGGTGAAACCAAACCAAAATTAATAAAAATAATTTTTTCAACAGTGACCAAGCAGCAATTCCCATATGATATATCAGAACACATATCTGACTAATCATAAAACACAACGTTTTACACTGATGTGCAGTACCTGTCTCTAACTACTATTATTAAGATATATGTCAGCATTTACATATTCATAAACCTGTTGTATAATATTAATGGCCCATTACATTGAAATTAAAAACTATTTTGAATCAGATGCAATTAAATGAACTCTTATATATCTATGACTACCTTAGAGCAACTGATGAAAGTAAACCTCTTTGCTCTACAATACCTTGCAAAATATTTTCCCCCCAGCCAGAACTGTAATTTTCACCTTCAATTCAGAATATTATATGAAAACTAAAGGAATTCATCATCTCAAAAACCTAGTCAAAAAATTTAAACAAACTTGACTATCTCTTTCATGAGTCCCATGTCTACAGGACATCTGTGAAAATTTACTACTGAATATATATACACACACAGCTGTGAATTATTCACAATCATGAATGCAGTTATTCAATTTCAGTGTTCAAAGACTGGCAAGTGTAATTCTATTGAAATTAGTCAATAAATATTTGATAATTACTCCATAATTTAACATAGTAAATAAACCCGATGTTAAGCACAAGTGGCAAAGTATTAATTACTATGATTATCAATCACTTTAATCAGATATTCTTATTTCCACATTTCCCTTAATATAAATGCAAAATTAACATAGATAAATGATATTTCTGAATCATAATTTGCCACTGTAATTATATATCGAAACTGTTATATTTGGATAATACCAGTAAAGAACCAGTCCTAACATAATAGGAAGCAATGAAAAAAAAAGCAAAAAGATTTGAGCATTTACTTTAAAGCTAGTTATGTTAATAAACTGCTAGAAATTATAAATGTACTAATTACAGAGGTGCTACTTGTGTCAGTGTATTTAATTTCCTTTCTTTTGCATGAGAAACTGGAATATCATTCACTTTTTTTTACAGTAATTTTTTAACAAGGTATTTGTTGATGCACAAACAATTAACTTCATAAGAAAATCATTTGAATCCCATTATCACATATATCAATAGGTAAATATTTCTCATTACAACTCAAGGTATTCATTGTTAAACTGGAGACAACAGATCTTTGGTTACGTGATTTTAAAAATTCAGCTTCAAATTCAGCTGATAACACTTGGATATTATGATGTAATTGTATATAATTATGTTAGTGACATGTTCAGTGGGATATTTTAATCCTCCACGATCAAGTTTTTTTTATCAGATCCCAGGTTTCACTACATTCTATATTTTTTTCTAATACAAGGTTGTCTCTGCAGTATACATAGTTTAATTTTTTTAATGCTGAATGAGCACAAAAACCTGATATATAAGTTAACACTGGAAGTAAATTATTTAACTGTAAAATATCACTTTCATTAACTACAATTTGACTTTGCAAGTATTGTGAATTAATAGAATGTATGGAATCATCTTCCATAGCATCTACTGCACTAACATTAAAATTTCCATGCTTCTATGAATTTAGAGTTAAAGGTAAAAAGTTTTGAATTCTTATTTTTTTTTTCCGTTTCATATACCAGATTGCAGAGATGTGATACTGAGCTCCAGCTAACTGTCTATAACGAGCAAAACGATCTTCTAATGAATCAGTCTGGAGTTTACCAGTTGAAATATATTTAAAGTTTAGTTCATCTATACAGTAGCATGCAATTTCAAGTATAGCATATGTAGAATGCTTCAGTGCAAGTTGAGTCTCTTAACTGTAACAACCTGTTGTACAATCAAGTTTCTCCCAGTTTTCCAACCAATTCACAAAATTATTCAAAAATTGACCTTTATGTCATCTGCTGAATTAGTTAGTGGTTCCTGATAATCATTTCTCTTGTGTTTACCTTTCATTGGAGTGCGTACATTAAGTATGTCCCACCATTTACATATGGTCACAATATAATCAGCAGTGTCTTCAAAATGTGGGATTCTTCAAAATGTGTGCTCCTGCAATATGACGAAGGCTTTCAGAAACATTAATATTGAAAATTTGAAGTGCCAACTTCACATTTTGCCTTTCAAGATTGGTGGGACACAAAGCTTTTGAAGTCAGTGTATAGCCATTTTTTGCTAAATTTGTATATTCTACTTCATAGCTTTTTAAGGGAAGAAAATGATGCAGTTTTTACACAAATTGCATCATCTGCACATTCTGGTTTCTGATCAAAATTTGGATAATACATACACTGGCTGTGATATTTTGGTTCAGCCAGTTATTCCTGATACACTTCAATATATGAACACAGTCAATAATAAAAAATAATGGCCTCATAGGATCTACAGGGTGTTAATATACAATATTCAATTGATCTGTTGATAGCATTATCATCACTAATAATAGAAATGACCTTAACACCAAGGATTTCTAATCTTTCAATTATCTTTAAATAAAAGTATACAGGATGTCAGCAGATATTTTAGCAACTGGAAGAATATGTACAACATCTTTATATGCGGACATAATACTCTGTATGATAAATACATATGCAGTAGTTGCTGCCTCTTGACAGTTATAAGCCATTCCAATGACATTCCCTCCTTTGTAATCTAAAAATGATTTAGTGTGGATTTCATTTATCATTAAAACAACATTTTTATCAGAATCATTTAGATAGGCAATTTTTTGCTTAATATACATTAAAACGTTTTGCTCAGACTGCTCTAATTTAGGATCAATATTATAATTATTACAAAGGTTACGTATTGTATTTGGATGTGGTAAAATTAAACAGCCACTGTTACGTAAAAAACGATACGCATATGGTGATATAGAAAATACTAAAGAACATAAAATTAGAAACGCTGCACTGCAACGCTATTTTTTTGACATTTCAACAGAAACATTTGTTCAGAAACAAAATGAATAATATCCTTTTGGCACTGAGGAGCATTCCTTTCAGTAAAATCTAAAACATTTTCAGCAATATTATATAAACTTTTCGCAGACTGTTCATCACAGGAATAGTCCAGTAATTCAAAAGTGGCTTTTAAAATACACTCCAAATCATTTACATTACTAACTGTAAGCGGCAAATTATAACTATTTATCTTATTGATTTTCACACTTTCCTAATGTGTTGTTACTTGTAGATCTTCATCTATAACTATTGATAACGAAACAACAGGATGAGGTCGCATAATTATTTTTAAAAACATTTCCTTCTTATCCTTGTTAACAATAGTCCACAGATGATGAAAATCACAATTTTTCAAGCAGTTCATTAGCTCATCCAATGAAGCATAATTGTATTTTTTTCATATGCTTGCTTAGTAGCTATGCTTTCAGCTATAGCAGTTTCAATTTGTTTGTTTTCTAATCTGTCCTTTTTTTGGGAGGGATTTTCACGATGGGATTTTGAAGAAGTAAAATATTCTGGGCATCCTGGAAACTTACATGGTACGGCACTACCATGAAGTCTTGGCTGCAGCAAATTCACAGTTATCTTTATCTTATCATTATTCTGATCATAATGCTCAGATGTTCTGCGGATGTCTTTTGCATCAAAATGAATTTCACAAACCTAAAAGTAATATAAACTCTCAAAACTTTGCCAAATAATTTATATTATATATGGAACATTAATCATCCGAAAGAAGATGAGTTAAAAAAATGAATCTTACTTCTCAACATTCAAATATAATCAAATAAATACGCATTGTGAATGTGGCATCTTAACGTGAATGAGAGTTTAATAAAATGTACTAATTCACCAATTCAAACAACTGTCTCTATTGTAAGGTGTCTCTCCTACAGATATTTCTAGTTTGTTTATGAAATTATAGAACAATCATTCTCAACTGGTGTGTTCCTTCTAAGATCCAGGTGTGTCGTGAAAATGTATGAAAAACAATAATACTGCAAGTAGTTTATTCACAACCTACCGTTCCCCCTTTGCACAGTGCTTTCCCCCCCTATGTCGCAATCGTCCACGTTGCCTTCTTGACTTGGACCCCCTATGTCGCAATCGACCGGAAATTGACCTGTGCTGGGCCACGCTGCCTTCTGAACTTTGATCCCTATGTTGCAATCAACAGGAAATTGACCTGGCGTAGCAACTGTCGTGGTATTAATAATTCATAATTAATAATTCATAATTAAAAATTCCTCCCCCTTTTAACCCCTTGTGCTATCTAGTTTTTAACTCTAATTTTAAGCTCCCCTTCTCGAATAGTCTCGATTTTTCTTTATTTCAGACTCACCTATATTTTAAACCCTCGATTTTGCAAACCCCCTGGTTGACCTATATTTTAAGCCCTACCTATATTTTAACCCCCTTCTCGAATAGTCTGGATTTTTCTTTATTTCAGACTCGCCTTTTATTTTAAAACCTCGATTTTGCAAACCCCCTGGTTGAGCTATATTTTAAGCTCCCCTTCTCGAATAGTCTCGATTTTCTTGATTAGACCCCTACACATATTTTAAGCCCTCTTCATAGACCCCCTGGTTGACCAATATTTTAAGCTCTACCTATATTTTAAGGCCCCTCCTTCCCTCGGACCGGCTGATGCACGCCTCAGAATAATTACACAGAAAAGGATGATACAAGTCTCAATTGTAAAATCAACTCCCAAAGTTGTATTCTTATTAAACCTCCCTCCCCTTAAAAAACTAATCGGTGGTGTCCAATACGTATTTTAGTACATCTCCTGTATTTAAAAACTCTCTAGGTATTCATCTGAAATTTTACAAGACCACTCAACTCTTTCTGAATGACAACGGTCAGAATGCCTAATGCAGCTCTCTAAATAAAACTTTCTTTAACAGAAAATCAGCTCTCAAAGTTGTATTCTTATTAATTAAACACTCACCAAAACCACACATCCCTTCTATTAAAAGTTACCTCTATTAAAACTTCACAAACTCACGTCCTTTTACAAGTTCTCTAAACATGTTGTATATTCTCTGTATTTATTCCTTATAATTAAACACTCATCAAAAATTCTCTCACCTTTATTAAAAAATCACTCCACGGTCGTAATAAAAAAGTTTTCTGTAGATGGGTTTCATCAAAAAAAAAAAAAAAAAAAAAAAAAAATCCTCCACCTGCAGTGAGATTCGAACCGACTATCTTGGGCTCGATAGCCGGACGCACTCGACTATGGTTTGTACTTAATGTGGCCTAGAAAGGTGTCGAACGGATCAGACATTTCAAATATTAACCTAATACGTTTTTTACAACCTTCGTATTCTTTATAACTAGTTTTTTCTACGTATTTCTTATAATGAACCCGATAGTCCTTTCACATTAACATATGTATTTTTTATAACTCACGTATTTTAAGTCCGTTTCAGTAACACTTATTTCTTTTAACTCCGTGACTGTTGGCTGTCGCTTACTAGGACTATCCACAGTAACTATTTTTAAAAGACTGGCCCGCAGAAAATGCCGATGGGTTAAAAATTAATAAAAACTGATTATACTCGTCATGATGAAAAATATTGAGGGGTAATAGGGCCGACCTAAAAGACTCAGTGTTCGGATCCTCACCCTGGACTACGTTTCACTGACGGATGGTTAAGTCCTGTGAAATTATTCCAAACGGGGAATCACAAGGGTTTTATTAACGAATGAATCATGGATCTGTGCTGCTTCCGTGTCAGGAGCACTGCCTTACATCGTGAAAACCCACTAGCACTCTTTATCGTGGTTTTCGGACTCGATATTTTTCCAAGTCCCGAGACGGTTCTCCCAATTGTAATCCTTTACGATACAAGGGCGTTTCAATGTACCCAATGTAGACAAACCCTTTTGAAATGACGCGTCCTAAACCTCCAAGTGCTGGGCTTATTAAAATTAGTCTCCATCGGGTTGGTCCCGTCAGATATCTGTGTTTCCACGTAGTAATGCTACACTGAAGAAAAGTCGGCTAAAAAACCGTCTTTAACATCGTTTGCGTGCGAACGTATGCCGCATCACGCTGTTGAAATCGGGTAAAAAAAATAACTTTTTTTTTTGTACGCAGTAGAATGTTCAAAGTACGTTGCAGTTACTGTTGCGTAAAAACTTTAGTTCCATCACGAATGCACGTTAACGGTGTAGGGGAACATTAGTTTTAGCAAATACTTCCACTATAAAAAAAATAATACAATGTCTCACGCACCCTTTCAACTTACCTGCACTAATCCACTGATATTTTATTTGCAGCTGGACTGATAGTCAAAATTTAGCAAATATTACAAAGAATCTCTCAATTGTAAAAATCAACTCTCAAAGTTGTATTCTTATTAATTAAAACCCTTTCTATTAAAAGTTACCTCTATTAAAAATCTTTTGCTATTCATTTTGCCAGGACTGCTAAACGATTCCCTTTTATTAAATTTCAATTCTTTGGGATTCATTTTTTCCAACCCCGTTAATCGATCCCCTACTAAATAAAAACTCTCACTCACCTTTATTAAAATCATCCAGCGCTCGTAATAAATCAGTTTAATCGGGAAAAAAAAAAAAATCATTCCCTCGCTAGCGTACCTCCACGTTAATTTCGGGAAAAAGTCTCATCGGATCCAAGGTTCACGTATTTTACTAGAAGAATGACACAGTAATTGTTCCACAGAAAAATTAATAAAATTTGGTTTAAATTATTCGTAGGACTTGTATATAAGATCTACCTTGCAATAGACGTTCAACAGGCTAAAAGTTTTCCAAGTCCGTTATCAGTGTATCGGAAATAGTACATTTCCTGTTGACTTCCTTCAGATCGTTTATCCGTGGGTAACAACAGCACTTTCGCCACATCACACGATATGGTGCAATCCTTTCTCAGCTGGAAGATCAAAAGGTCAAATGTCCAGCGCTTCACTGTGTCTGCATTTGACACTGATAAGGTTTAAAAATAGATGTTTCCTAGAATCCACATTGCCTTCTCAGATTGGACTTTGAACCCTATGTCGCAACCGACCATATTTTAAGTCCTCTTCATAGAACCCCTGGTTGACTTATATTTTAAGTCCCTTTCTCGAATTTTCTTGTTTTTCCCCTGTTTAACCCATATTTTAAGCCCTCCCCTCTTCATAGACCAACCTATTGATCCACCTATATTTTAAGCCCTCCCCTCTTTAAACCAAATCAGTTTTTGCGCATTTAATCGGTGTCATCCAACGTCCATACTATTTTTAGTACGTCTCCTGTATTTAAAAAAAAAAAAAAATTATTGGCTTTCGTCGCCGTATTTGAACGCGCTACCTCAGTGCCGATAGCTGAAGTGTCATCGCCAGGGCGCGGATTTTTGCGGAGCTAAATCTCAACTCTGGCCCTGCTATCCGCTCGACAATATTTGCTACTGATAAAACGATTTCCTTCATTAAAAATAAAAACTAATTAAATAATGGGGTATCACTGGGAAAATACTGGGAAGAACCCAAACTGATTTCGTGCTAAAACATCTCCAGATTTCAGCTTACTTGAAAAACTATTGTTAGAAATGAACCAGTGACTTGAATCACTCAACTTCCATAAGAATACACAATTATGGTACAGTGTCGGGAAGAAATATGTTTCAACGAAATTCAATTGCATGTATTACGATCAGAAAAATAATTTAGTGGACAAAGTTTAAAATAGTTATTAAATGGTACCTTACAGTGCAAGTGCGCTTCAGGCGAAAAGCCTCCCCTTCGAACACTGCACCCCGTTTTTCCGAAGTAACTGTGTCACAAGTCTTCCTACATCATCCCTAAACAGAGAATCGGATTCAATGTGCAAGAAGATCAAGACCTCATTTGAAGGAGCACATAGTGGATACTGTACTCCATAGTGAAATGAACATTGGCCTCTTGCGGGACCTAGTTATATCCCTACTCCAAGAGAATTACTAATGAAAACGTGCTATTGTTAATGTATGTAATTCCGACAAAAAATGTTTTGTCTGTTTTAGCCACTTTGTATCCTGCAATAGGAAACACTGAACACTTTAACAACTATATACATTTAGAAGAAAACACATCAGGTCTAATTTTCCCTTTAACAATAAATCAAATATCTAAATTCGAAAAAATTAACATTTCTGTTTGGATACGAGAAAGAGATGTTCCCACTCTACATCACACCATTCAGATTTAAAGCGCACGCAAATCTCCTACTGTTATCAGACGATGAAAAGCAGCATTATTGTTCCATTAAGAATTTGTTTCTATGAAATTCAAAGGGAGAATGCTGTTTTCCATATTATAGGGAATGCAATTAATAATTCCTTGCAGAAGGTTGTCCTTTAGGTTATGAAATAATCTTATTAGAATGCTTAAAATTGAGATGACACACATTAGCTCCTCGGAGAAGCGCTAGCGGGTAGAAGACTATACCCGTGTAATGAAAATATTCATTCGACATAAAAAAAACCTACGCCAATATCGCGTACACTGACGTGCTCCTCTTAGCTGATGTGTTTGGTGGCAGATACTGACCCCTGCTATGTTTACACAGCTCCTGCCTTCATACCTGAAGATGACAAATACTAGAGTTGATAACCTACAATGTATCTTTTTGGAAGGCATACGAGGAGGAATTTCGGTGATATGCAGACAACAACCATTTAGAATGAAAAACTGATTGCAAGTTTGCTTTACTGTCATACAAACCTGAAAAGAGATGAAATGGGTAGTACTTTACCCATGATATACCATGTGACTAGGTCGTTAAATCAAATTACATGCATAAACGAAAATTAGAAAAACAACGAAATGCTTGGTAAATTCAATGAGAATCACTAAAATGTAAAGAGTGTTGGAATATCTGTAAATGCACACACATTTCATTGGATAGGTGAATATTTTCACAATTCTTTGGAAGTGGAAGGCACAATAACTGTAAAACATACTGTGACGAGAGAGAAAGTATAAAAATGTAGTGGGATGGTTGTAAAAAATCGCTTCAAAACAGAAAATTACAACGCAAATACTGAAAGATAGAAAAAAAAAACGACTATTCGACGGTTATTCCAAACTGCTATCTCACGCTCTTTTCAGATTTCCTGGTTCTATAGTTCCCTGGTACGTAGCGCATAAGTGTGGGTGTAGTTGGCTATTTTTCGTTGCAAACACAAGTTGTTTTTACTATTAGTTATTTTTCCTGCATGAGAATACACATTTCTATACTACATTGCGTACACACGGATGGACGAATATCACAAAATACTTTGCATATAGAAAACATCAGCAAAGAACCACAGAAGTTTGGAAATTTAAAATCTGAAAACTCAGTGTTTATAAGAAAACAACAATATTTTCAGTACTTCCATGAAAAGTTGAGTCCCAGAATCGATCCGCTAGACATGACTTTGCATTCTCTGACTTCAACCACCAATAAAACGTAATGTAAGCTCTCTCGTCAGTTATCCCAAGCCGCTATCTCTTTTCAGAGTTTCTGCCCCCCTCGGTACGTTTGAATAAGCGCATAAGTGTGGGTGAAAATGGCTATTTTTCGCTGCAAACACAAGTTTTTCGACAAAGATAGGGTGTTTCACTACAATCTAACACGGGATTTCATGTGTGTTTAGTTATTTTTCCTGCATGAGAATATTTCTAAGCCTTCTCATAGACAGCAGGTTAGTTACTTCGGATCTAACAAAGCCAAGGTTTGAGATCCATAGTAAGACATGAACGTTTGTGTTGTTTTCCTACCAAGATCCCGACATCCTCTCACCCCCTTCTACTGGGTCGTATGAAAAAATCCAGTAACTGTTACGACAATTAGCTGCGTGAAGGCGTATTTATTTTTAAAGCAAAGACACACTAATTTCGGACTCGCTAGCTAGAGAATGATATATTAACTTGCTAAAGTTTGATTTTAATGATCAGATAGTGTATACATCACCACTTTTTTAGTTCATACTAATATCTTCTAACTTTCAAAGGAAATATTGTCTCATTATAAGCGATTTCATACAAAGAGATGCGCACTCTATGCTTCATCTATAGAGATAACGATCACTGCCCATGGAACACATCTGTGAAAAACACGCTATGATAGGGTTTGAGGAAGATTTTTAGTCCATGGGGGTGCTGTACTGCAGGAAAGCACATTATCTTTGAGATCAGAACCTACATGAAAATTATACTGTTTGGGTTTGAGAAAGATTCTTTAGTTCACGGGACACCGCATGAATAAGTGCATAAGTGTGGGTGAAGACGGCTATTTTTCGCTGCAAACACAAGTTTTTCGACAAAGATAGGGTGTTTCACTACAGTCTAACACGGGATTTCATGTGTGTTTAGTTATTTTTCCTGCATGAGAATATTTCTAATCTATCTCATAGACAGCAGGTTAGTTACTTCGGATCTAACAAAGCCAAGGTCTGAGATCCATAGTAAGACACGAACGTTTGTGTTGTTTTCCTACCAAGGTCCCGACATCCTCTCACATGAAATATTACTGTACTAGGATCTAGAAAAATCACTATCCATTACATTAAGTTTTTTATTACATTCATGTATTTCACCCCATTTTCTTGTCAAGAGCTAAAATTATTTGATGAATGAACGACAAAATATCTTCAAATGCAGTGGACGCATGACAGAATAACTTCAAAATAAGTTCCAATAGCTGAAAAAAACAACTGTAAAAAATTAGATAAATACAGGGATAGGGAAAGACAGAATTGCTTTCAAAACATTAAAATACCTTAAATGTGTGGTTGAATCACCACCAAATATCTCCAGCACACTTTTAAAGGAAATATTTTCTCATTATAAGCGATTTCATACAAAGAGATACGCACTCTATGCTTCACATTTAAATCTATAGAGATAACGATCACTGCCCATGGAACACATCTGTGAAAAAACACGCTACGATTGGGTTTGAGAAAGATTTTTAGCCCATGGGGGTGCTGCACTGCAAGAAGGCACATTATCTTTGATATCAGAACGTGCGTGAAAGTTATACTGTTTGGGTTTGAGAAAGATTCTTTAGTTCACAGGGCACCGCATTACACTAAAGCACACTGTCTTGTACGTATGTCTATCTGTATGTTTGTTTCTCTGTGTGTGTGTGTGTGTTTGTGTCTATGTGTAAATATGTATGTTACTACGAAATGTGTGTATGTGTAGATGTGTGCATATATGTCAAGATGTAACTGTGTCTGCATGTTTGTTTCTCTCTAGGTGTGTGTGTGTGTGTGTTTCAGTGAATCGTGTATGTGTGCGTATGTGAGTGTGTGTATGTTCATGTATGTTAATATGTTTCTTTATATGTATATGTTTTCGTGCGTATGTGTTAAGATGTCTGTGTGCACATAGTCGTTTCTTTGTATGTGTATACGTCTTCATGTTTGTCTCTGTGTGTGTGTGTGTGTGTTAAAGTGTCTGTATGTGTTTCATCTTTATGTGCATATGTTATCGTATGTGTGTTCACATGCAAGAATAAACATATTGTCTTACGGACACTTGCTTGCTACAGAACAAGCTAACAATTTAAAACGAGACTTGTGGTTATGCAAAATATTTCATGTGTGCGTATGTGAGTGTGTGTATGTTCATGTATGTTAATATGTTTCTTTATATGTATATGTTTTCGTGCGTATGTGTTAAGATGTCTGTGTGCACATAGTCGTTTCTCTGTATGTGTATACGTCTTCATGTTTGTCTCTCTCTGTGCGTGTGTTAAAGTGTCTGTATGTGTTTCATCTTTATGTGCATATGTTATCGTGTGTGTGTGTGTGTGTGTTTGTTCACATGCAAGAATAAACATATTATCTTACGGACACTTGCTTGTTATAGAAGAAGCTAACAATTTAAAACGAGAGTTGTGGCTATGCCAAATATTTCATCACAGATCTTAACTTGAATACTCATATTTCAGGAGATGTAAGGATTTTTCTTCAGCACGTTCGAATATTTTTTGAACACGACTGTCTTATGTTACGTTTCCTGTCAGATGTCTCGTAACGAACAAAGCGTGTGTGTGTGTTCTGCTAATACAGAAGAGGACATTCAACCGAGAATATTTCAAACTTAGAATAATACGACATCCTGATGCGTTAAGAACGAAGTGGAGGGATACTAACAGCTGAAACACGACCTGAAGCGATCGAAATCCTGTTGTTTCGCGCAAGGCCTCTTTTTTGAAACAAGGATTTTTTACGTTTTATCACCCTTCGTCCCCTTGCGCGAAACAACAGGATTTCGATCGCTTCAGGTCGTGTTTCAGCTGTTAGTATCCCTCCACTTCGTTCTTAACGCATCAGGATGTCGTATTATTCTAAGTTTGAAATATTCTCGGTTGAATGTCCTCTTCTGTATTAGCAGAACACACACACACGCTTTGTTCGTTACGAGACATCTGACAGGAAACGTAACATAAGACAGTCGTGTTCAAAAAATATTCGAACGTGCTGAAGAAAAATCCTTACATCTCCTGAAATATGAGTATTCAAGTTAAGATCTGTGATGAAATATTTGGCATAGCCACAACTCTCGTTTTAAATTGTTAGCTTCTTCTATAACAAGCAAGTGTCCGTAAGATAATATGTTTATTCTTGCATGTGAACAAACACACACACACACACACACACGATAACATATGCACATAAAGATGAAACACATACAGACACTTTAACACACGCACAGAGAGAGACAAACATGAAGACGTATACACATACAGAGAAACGACTATGTGCACACAGACATCTTAACACATACGCACGAAAACATATACATATAAAGAAACATATTAACATACATGAACATACACACACTCACATACGCACACATGAAATATTTTGCATAACCACAAGTCTCGTTTTAAATTGTTAGCTTGTTCTGTAGCAAGCAAGTGTCCGTAAGACAATATGTTTATTCTTGCATGTGAACACACATACGATAACATATGCACATAAAGATGAAACACATACAGACACTTTAACACACACACACACACACAGAGACAAACATGAAGACGTATACACATACAAAGAAACGACTATGTGCACACAGACATCTTAACACATACGCACGAAAACATATACATATAAAGAAACATATTAACATACATGAACATACACACACTCACATACGCACACATACACGATTCACTGAAACACACACACACACACACCTAGAGAGAAACAAACATGCAGACACAGTTACATCTTGACATATATGCACACATCTACACATACACACATTTCGTAGTAACATACATATTTACACATAGACACAAACACACACACACACACAGAGAAACAAACATACAGATAGACATACGTACAAGACAGTGTGCTTTAGTGTAATGCGGTGCCCTGTGAACTAAAGAATCTTTCTCAAACCCAAACAGTATAACTTTCACGCACGTTCTGATATCAAAGATAATGTGCCTTCTTGCAGTGCAGCACCCCCATGGGCTAAAAATCTTTCTCAAACCCAATCGTAGCGTGTTTTTTCACAGATGTGTTCCATGGGCAGTGATCGTTATCTCTATAGATTTAAATGTGAAGCATAGAGTGCGTATCTCTTTGTATGAAATCGCTTATAATGAGAAAATATTTCCTTTAAAAGTGTGCTGGAGATATTTGGTGGTGATTCAACCACACATTTAAGGTATTTTAATGTTTTGAAAGCAATTCTGTCTTTCCCTATCCCTGTATTTATCTAATTTTTTACAGTTGTTTTTTTCAGCTATTGGAACTTATTTTGAAGTTATTCTGTCATGCGTCCACTGCATTTGAAGATATTTTGTCGTTCATTCATCAAATAATTTTAGCTCTTGACAAGAAAATGGGGTGAAATACATGAATGTAATAAAAAACTTAATGTAATGGATAGTGATTTTTCTAGATCCTAGTACAGTAATATTTCATGTGAGAGGATGTCGGGACCTTGGTAGGAAAACAACACAAACGTTCGTGTCTTACTATGGATCTCAGACCTTGGCTTTGTTAGATCCGAAGTAACTAACCTGCTGTCTATGAGATAGATTAGAAATATTCTCATGCAGGAAAAATAACTAAACACACATGAAATCCCGTGTTAGACTGTAGTGAAACACCCTATCTTTGTCGAAAAACTTGTGTTTGCAGCGAAAAATAGCCGTCTTCACCCACACTTATGCACTTATTCATGCGGTGTCCCGTGAACTAAAGAATCTTTCTCAAACCCAAACAGTATAATTTTCATGTAGGTTCTGATCTCAAAGATAATGTGCTTTCCTGCAGTACAGCACCCCCATGGACTAAAAATCTTCCTCAAACCCTATCATAGCGTGTTTTTCACAGATGTGTTCCATGGGCAGTGATCGTTATCTCTATAGATGAAGCATAGAGTGCGCATCTCTTTGTATGAAATCGCTTATAATGAGACAATATTTCCTTTGAAAGTTAGAAGATATTAGTATGAACTAAAAAAGTGGTGATGTATACACTATCTGATCATTAAAATCAAACTTTAGCAAGTTAATATATCATTCTCTAGCTAGCGAGTCCGAAATTAGTGTGTCTTTGCTTTAAAAATAAATACGCCTTCACGCAGCTAATTGTCGTAACAGTTACTGGATTTTTTCATACGACCCAGTAGAAGGGGGTGAGAGGATGTCGGGATCTTGGTAGGAAAACAACACAAACGTTCATGTCTTACTATGGATCTCAAACCTTGGCTTTGTTAGATCCGAAGTAACTAACCTGCTGTCTATGAGAAGGCTTAGAAATATTCTCATGCAGGAAAAATAACTAAACACACATGAAATCCCGTGTTAGATTGTAGTGAAACACCCTATCTTTGTCGAAAAACTTGTGTTTGCAGCGAAAAATAGCCATTTTCACCCACACTTATGCGCTTATTCAAACGTACCGAGGGGGGCAGAAACTCTGAAAAGAGATAGCGGCTTGGGATAACTGACGAGAGAGCTTACATTACGTTTTATTGGTGGTTGAAGTCAGAGAATGCAAAGTCATGTCTAGCGGATCGATTCTGGGACTCAACTTTTCATGGAAGTACTGAAAATATTGTTGTTTTCTTATAAACACTGAGTTTTCAGATTTTAAATTTCCAAACTTCTGTGGTTCTTTGCTGATGTTTTCTATATGCAAAGTATTTTGTGATATTCGTCCATCCGTGTGTACGCAATGTAGTATAGAAATGTGTATTCTCATGCAGGAAAAATAACTAATAGTAAAAACAACTTGTGTTTGCAACGAAAAATAGCCAACTACACCCACACTTATGCGCTACGTACCAGGGAACTATAGAACCAGGAAATCTGAAAAGAGCGTGAGATAGCAGTTTGGAATAACCGTCGAATAGTCGTTTTTTTTTTCTATCTTTCAGTATTTGCGTTGTAATTTTCTGTTTTGAAGCGATTTTTTACAACCATCCCACTACATTTTTATACTTTCTCTCTCGTCACAGTATGTTTTACAGTTATTGTGCCTTCCACTTCCAAAGAATTGTGAAAATATTCACCTATCCAATGAAATGTGTGTGCATTTACAGATATTCCAACACTCTTTACATTTTAGTGATTCTCATTGAATTTACCAAGCATTTCGTTGTTTTTCTAATTTTCGTTTATGCATGTAATTTGATTTAACGACCTAGTCACATGGTATATCATGGGTAAAGTACTACCCATTTCATCTCTTTTCAGGTTTGTATGACAGTAAAGCAAACTTGCAATCAGTTTTTCATTCTAAATGGTTGTTGTCTGCATATCACCGAAATTCCTCCTCGTATGCCTTCCAAAAAGATACATTGTAGGTTATCAACTCTAGTATTTGTCATCTTCAGGTATGAAGGCAGGAGCTGTGTAAACATAGCAGGGGTCAGTATCTGCCACCAAACACATCAGCTAAGAGGAGCACGTCAGTGTACGCGATATTGGCGTAGGTTTTTTTTATGTCGAATGAATATTTTCATTACACGGGTATAGTCTTCTACCCGCTAGCGCTTCTCCGAGGAGCTAATGTGTGTCATCTCAATTTTAAGCATTCTAATAAGATTATTTCATAACCTAAAGGACAACCTTCTGCAAGGAATTATTAATTGCATTCCCTATAATATGGAAAACAGCATTCTCCCTTTGAATTTCATAGAAACAAATTCTTAATGGAACAATAATGCTGCTTTTCATCGTCTGATAACAGTAGGAGATTTGCGTGCGCTTTAAATCTGAATGGTGTGATGTAGAGTGGGAACATCTCTTTCTCGTATCCAAACAGAAATGTTAATTTTTTCGAATTTAGATATTTGATTTATTGTTAAAGGGAAAATTAGACCTGATGTGTTTTCTTCTAAATGTATATAGTTGTTAAAGTGTTCAGTGTTTCCTATTGCAGGATACAAAGTGGCTAAAACAGACAAAACATTTTTTGTCGGAATTACATACATTAACAATAGCACGTTTTCATTAGTAATTCTCTTGGAGTAGGGATATAACTAGGTCCCGCAAGAGGCCAATGTTCATTTCACTATGGAGTACAGTATCCACTATGTGCTCCTTCAAATGAGGTCTTGATCTTCTTGCACATTGAATCCGATTCTCTGTTTAGGGATGATGTAGGAAGACTTGTGACACAGTTACTTCGGAAAAACGGGGTGCAGTGTTCGAAGGGGAGGCTTTTCGCCTGAAGCGCACTTGCACTGTAAGGTACCATTTAATAACTATTTTAAACTTTGTCCACTAAATTATTTTTCTGATCGTAATACATGCAATTGAATTTCGTTGAAACATATTTCTTCCCGACACTGTACCATAATTGTGTATTCTTATGGAAGTTGAGTGATTCAAGTCACTGGTTCATTTCTAACAATAGTTTTTCAAGTAAGCTGAAATCTGGAGATGTTTTAGCACGAAATCAGTTTGGGTTCTTCCCAGTATTTTCCCAGTGATACCCCATTATTTAATTAGTTTTTATTTTTAATGAAGGAAATCGTTTTATCAGTAGCAAATATTGTCGAGCGGATAGCAGGGCCAGAGTTGAGATTTAGCTCCGCAAAAATCCGCGCCCTGGCGATGACACTTCAGCTATCGGCACTGAGGTAGCGCGTTCAAATACGGCGACGAAAGCCAATAATTTTTTTTTTTTTTTAAATACAGGAGACGTACTAAAAATAGTATGGACGTTGGATGACACCGATTAAATGCGCAAAAACTGATTTGGTTTAAAGAGGGGAGGGCTTAAAATATAGGTGGATCAATAGGTTGGTCTATGAAGAGGGGAGGGCTTAAAATATGGGTTAAACAGGGGAAAAACAAGAAAATTCGAGAAAGGGACTTAAAATATAAGTCAACCAGGGGTTCTATGAAGAGGACTTAAAATATGGTCGGTTGCGACATAGGGTTCAAAGTCCAATCTGAGAAGGCAATGTGGATTCTAGGAAACATCTATTTTTAAACCTTATCAGTGTCAAATGCAGACACAGTGAAGCGCTGGACATTTGACCTTTTGATCTTCCAGCTGAGAAAGGATTGCACCATATCGTGTGATGTGGCGAAAGTGCTGTTGTTACCCACGGATAAACGATCTGAAGGAAGTCAACAGGAAATGTACTATTTCCGATACACTGATAACGGACTTGGAAAACTTTTAGCCTGTTGAACGTCTATTGCAAGGTAGATCTTATATACAAGTCCTACGAATAATTTAAACCAAATTTTATTAATTTTTCTGTGGAACAATTACTGTGTCATTCTTCTAGTAAAATACGTGAACCTTGGATCCGATGAGACTTTTTCCCGAAATTAACGTGGAGGTACGCTAGCGAGGGAATGATTTTTTTTTTTTTCCCGATTAAACTGATTTATTACGAGCGCTGGATGATTTTAATAAAGGTGAGTGAGAGTTTTTATTTAGTAGGGGATCGATTAACGGGGTTGGAAAAAATGAATCCCAAAGAATTGAAATTTAATAAAAGGGAATCGTTTAGCAGTCCTGGCAAAATGAATAGCAAAAGATTTTTAATAGAGGTAACTTTTAATAGAAAGGGTTTTAATTAATAAGAATACAACTTTGAGAGTTGATTTTTACAATTGAGAGATTCTTTGTAATATTTGCTAAATTTTGACTATCAGTCCAGCTGCAAATAAAATATCAGTGGATTAGTGCAGGTAAGTTGAAAGGGTGCGTGAGACATTGTATTATTTTTTTTATAGTGGAAGTATTTGCTAAAACTAATGTTCCCCTACACCGTTAACGTGCATTCGTGATGGAACTAAAGTTTTTACGCAACAGTAACTGCAACGTACTTTGAACATTCTACTGCGTACAAAAAAAAAAGTTATTTTTTTTACCCGATTTCAACAGCGTGATGCGGCATACGTTCGCACGCAAACGATGTTAAAGACGGTTTTTTAGCCGACTTTTCTTCAGTGTAGCATTACTACGTGGAAACACAGATATCTGACGGGACCAACCCGATGGAGACTAATTTTAATAAGCCCAGCACTTGGAGGTTTAGGACGCGTCATTTCAAAAGGGTTTGTCTACATTGGGTACATTGAAACGCCCTTGTATCGTAAAGGATTACAATTGGGAGAACCGTCTCGGGACTTGGAAAAATATCGAGTCCGAAAACCACGATAAAGAGTGCTAGTGGGTTTTCACGATGTAAGGCAGTGCTCCTGACACGGAAGCAGCACAGATCCATGATTCATTCGTTAATAAAACCCTTGTGATTCCCCGTTTGGAATAATTTCACAGGACTTAACCATCCGTCAGTGAAACGTAGTCCAGGGTGAGGATCCGAACACTGAGTCTTTTAGGTCGGCCCTATTACCCCTCAATATTTTTCATCATGACGAGTATAATCAGTTTTTATTAATTTTTAACCCATCGGCATTTTCTGCGGGCCAGTCTTTTAAAAATAGTTACTGTGGATAGTCCTAGTAAGCGACAGCCAACAGTCACGGAGTTAAAAGAAATAAGTGTTACTGAAACGGACTTAAAATACGTGAGTTATAAAAAATACATATGTTAATGTGAAAGGACTATCGGGTTCATTATAAGAAATACGTAGAAAAAACTAGTTATAAAGAATACGAAGGTTGTAAAAAACGTATTAGGTTAATATTTGAAATGTCTGATCCGTTCGACACCTTTCTAGGCCACATTAAGTACAAACCATAGTCGAGTGCGTCCGGCTATCGAGCCCAAGATAGTCGGTTCGAATCTCACTGCAGGTGGAGGATTTTTTTTTTTTTTTTTTTTTTTTTGGATGAAACCCATCTACAGAAAACTTTTTTATTACGACCGTGGAGTGATTTTTTAATAAAGGTGAGAGAATTTTTGATGAGTGTTTAATTATAAGGAATAAATACAGAGAATATACAACATGTTTAGAGAACTTGTAAAAGGACGTGAGTTTGTGAAGTTTTAATAGAGGTAACTTTTAATAGAAGGGATGTGTGGTTTTGGTGAGTGTTTAATTAATAAGAATACAACTTTGAGAGCTGATTTTCTGTTAAAGAAAGTTTTATTTAGAGAGCTGCATTAGGCATTCTGACCGTTGTCATTCAGAAAGAGTTGAGTGGTCTTGTAAAATTTCAGATGAATACCTAGAGAGTTTTTAAATACAGGAGATGTACTAAAATACGTATTGGACACCACCGATTAGTTTTTTAAGGGGAGGGAGGTTTAATAAGAATACAACTTTGGGAGTTGATTTTACAATTGAGACTTGTATCATCCTTTTCTGTGTAATTATTCTGAGGCGTGCATCAGCCGGTCCGAGGGAAGGAGGGGCCTTAAAATATAGGTAGAGCTTAAAATATTGGTCAACCAGGGGGTCTATGAAGAGGGCTTAAAATATGTGTAGGGGTCTAATCAAGAAAATCGAGACTATTCGAGAAGGGGAGCTTAAAATATAGCTCAACCAGGGGGTTTGCAAAATCGAGGTTTTAAAATAAAAGGCGAGTCTGAAATAAAGAAAAATCCAGACTATTCGAGAAGGGGGTTAAAATATAGGTAGGGCTTAAAATATAGGTCAACCAGGGGGTTTGCAAAATCGAGGGTTTAAAATATAGGTGAGTCTGAAATAAAGAAAAATCGAGACTATTCGAGAAGGGGAGCTTAAAATTAGAGTTAAAAACTAGATAGCACAAGGGGTTAAAAGGGGGAGGAATTTTTAATTATGAATTATTAATTATGAATTATTAATACCACGACAGTTGCTACGCCAGGTCAATTTCCTGTTGATTGCAACATAGGGATCAAAGTTCAGAAGGCAGCGTGGCCCAGCACAGGTCAATTTCCGGTCGATTGCGACATAGGGGGTCCAAGTCAAGAAGGCAACGTGGCCCAGCACAGGTCAATTTCCGGTCGATTGCGACATAGGGGGTCCAAGTCAAGAAGGCAACGTGGACGATTGCGACATAGGGGGGGAAAGCACTGTGCAAAGGGGGAACGGTAGGTTGTGAATAAACTACTACTGCATAATAACATGGCAACGTCATGGTAAGTGGACTATATCACAAGCATGTCACAGTATATAAATTATTTCAGAAGTGACACCAAGCTAAAAGGTTCGAAAATCCTGTTACAGAATCATGATTTTATTTCTGTGAAGTTTCTAAAAGAGGAGGCATGAATCCTTATTATTTTGTAACCTAAGCACATATTTTTAAATAGCTAAATATATATATAGATGTGCTCCACCACTGCATAAAATCCCATAACTAAAAGCAGACTAATTTGTTAAAATAGATAATTCTAAGTATGTCTCAATTCAATACCACTGTTACTTAGTATAACTTGTAAAAGTACCTCTTAACACTAACCATTTTATCCCAATTGTGTACTATAAAGTTAACATTAACAGTTATGTTAAAAGTGTGTTGCAACTTAAACTTAAAAAGTGTTGTGCTAGGGTTAAAAATTTTACCTTTAAAACTGAAGCTCTGAAAGACCCAGTTATAGCCAAAGCTTACCATGATAGGTTACTTAGTCATTATGACAGTCATGGTTTGCTTACTACTGAAGTTGAGGAAGAATGGGATCATTTTAAACAGACTTTTTTGGACACTAACAGTACTCTTTTAGGAAAAAAGGAGCAGAAGAGACAGAATTATCTGAGTGATAAGGCACTTGAGCTTATTTCGGAAAGAAAGAACTGCGGGAATGTCCTTAATCAATACCCTACTAGTCCTAATAGAAAGCATTACAGAGAGCTTAATAAACGTGTAAAGGATCAGTTAGCTGCTGATAAGAATCTTTGGCTTGATTGTTTGGCTGACAAAGCCGAGGTAGCAGTCAGACAGCACAACAACAGAGAGCTGTACCAGATAGTTAAGGTTTTCTGTGGTAGAAAACGGACAGGTATACAAGGATTGAAGGATAAACAAGGTAAGGTTATAGAAGGTGAGGATTCTCTCATGGCTAGGTGGGCTGAGCATTTCGGTGATGTTCTAAACAATGCGGTTAGTTCTACTCCCATTGTTTACAATGATGACAGATGCATTGGTGGCTTTAATGTTGGCCCTATAACACAATCTGAAGTTATTTTGGCTGTTTCTAAACTTAAACTACATAAATCCCCAGGGGTAGATGAAATTACTACGGAAATGCTCAGAGCTGGGAATGTTTCGGTTACCACTTGGATGACTAAAATTTTGAATATCTTTTATGATAAAGGCATGTTTCCTAAGGATTTTACCAGAGCTATTGTTATCCCTATTATCAAAAAAGGTGATCGCAGTTCTTGTGATAACTATAGGGGTATCAGCCTACTCTCTGTTCCAGGTAAAGTTCTTTCCATGATTGTGCTTAATAGAATTAAGAATCTGGTTGACAGGCAATTGCGTGATGAGCAATGTGGATTCAGAAGTGGTAGGGGATGTGTGGATCAGATATTTTCATTTTTCTTGAGAAATGTTTAGAGTTTCAGAAACCTTTGGTTGCTAGCTTTGTTGATTTCAAAAAGGCTTTCGACTCTGCTGATCGTCATAATTTGTGGTTGATTGTGAGATCATATGGTATACCTGACAAGTTAGTTAACATAATGAAAGCTCTCTATAATAACACTGAGTCGTGTGTGAAAGTTAGTAAGGCTTGTAGCAATTGGTTTAGCATTACTTCTGGTGTTCGACAAGGGTGCATTTTGTCTCCTTTTCTCTGTAGCTTGGTTATTGATTATGTTATGCGAAATTTACTTCAAGGGAAAGATTTTGGCCTTAAATGGATTGGAAGATTATGCTGATGATTTAGCCCTTTTGGCAAATGATGTTGATGAGATGAACTCTTTCATTCGAGCTGTTGATGAGACTGGTAGTAGAGTAGGTTTGGTTATAAACAGAGAGAAAACTAAAGTGATGAAAATTGGTCAGGCAGGCTGTGATTCAGTTAATCTGAATGGTTGCAGTCTTGAACAGGTGTCACAGTTTAATTATCTTGGGAGCTATGTAACAGATAATGGTGATGTGCGGCATGAGATTAACAGACGAATAGGGATTGCTGCCGGGACTTTTAAGAATCGATGGAGAGTGTGAAGAAAGAGGCGTATACACCTAAAGACTAAAATTAGACTGTAAAATAGTTTGTTTCTTTCTAGGGTTAGTTATGGTAGTGAAACTTTTATACTTTGTAAACAAGATAACAGGAAACTAGATGCTTTTGATTCCAGATGCTTACGCAGTATCTTGGGCATTAGGTGGTTCAACTTTGTAACTAATGATGAGGTTAGGCAAAGGAGTTTGCAACCTCCTTTAAGCAGCATATTGTGCAGAGAGAGACTCCGTTGGTGTGGCCATGTTGCCCGTATGAATAATTATAGATTGGCGAATAGGGTTATGAACAATGTGCCTAAAGGCCTCAGAAAGAAGGGGAGACTTAGGATGCGGTGGGCAAACAATGTCAAACAGGACCTTGTTAGAATTGGTGTGCAGTGGCCAGATGCAGTAGATGTAGCTCAGGATAGACTTGCTTGGAGAACTAAATTGCACGGTCTGGTTGGACCTCCGTAGCCCATGGCTGCTTGAGAATGATGATGATGATGGTGTATGTTATAGCTTTGTGATATTTATGGCTAAATCATTTACTTTATCTCCAATGTGAATTAGGTCACTCTTATTAACCTTAGCAAAATATTTAGGTTTTCAGCGCAAAATGTTACTGAAGTGTGGTAAGCAAATATATTTCTATGTTCTAAAAACCGAAATCGTTAGTTAAAATATGAAAACATTCGATTTCAAACTGAAAATACAGACTATTTCACTGAATCGGATGTGATAACAAATGGAAGTATAAATAAAAAATACACCTATCCCTCGATTTACACTGAAGATAGGTTCCGTACAAAACCGTGTAAATCGAAATCTTGGATTTTGCTATGTAAAACCGTGTAAAACGAAAAAAAACTCTAAAATGTGCATAATTCAGTCATTTATTTACGTAAAACAAAAGCAAGACATCTTGAAAAACATAAAATTACACTTCATTCATAAAATAACAAATATATGTAGGTAATACAAGTACATATTTAATTCATTTTACATTAGGAACAAAAAATATAAGATCCTTAAAAAAATTAACAATAAGTTTAATTACTGTCATCACTTTCATGGACTATCAGTCTTTTCTTCCTGATTGGTATGATGTCACTTTCATCACTCGATAGTTCTTGATACGATTCTGGTTCAATGGTTGATGAATTAGGGACAATCTCAGATGGACGAGACTTTGTAATGAAATCCGTAATTAACAATTGTGTAGGTGTTTTTGTTAAATCTTTATAGACCTCCTCATATTGATTTAAGCACTTACTAATATTCCGCTGGAATCGGAGAGCTCGCTCAACATTCGGGTCATTTTGTAAAAAATGATTACCCAATTTTCTCCCCAATTCAAGTCCTACGCTGATGACTCTTCCTGTGAACGCAACTGGTTCAGATTGCTCTTCATCAGGATCATTGTCTTCATCACGTTTATTCGTTTCATGAATCATGTTAACTAAATCATCCTCATCTAGTTCTTCATCAGCCATTATTTCTTCAATATCTGCCTCAGCTAAATCCTCAAAACCTTCTCCTCCTATAGTATGCGCCAACTCAGTGATCTGAGAATATTCATGCTCTAATGGTAATCTATAATTCTCACCTTCAACAGCATCTGGCCATATTGCTTTCCAGCAGGCATTGAGCGTTGATTGTTTAATCTGGGTATATGACAGTCCAACATGCTTAACACAATCTAAGATTGTAAATTTCTTCCAAGCATCCATAAGAGTAAGAGATCCATCATTCTCCATTTGTTCTAAAATATACCTGAAGGTTTGCTTGATATACAGTGCCTTGAAAGTCGAAATTATCCCTTGATCTAACGGTTGTAATAAGGAAGTTGTATTCTTTGGTAAAAAACAATTTGTACATTTTCGTGTTGTAAATCTTGAGGATGACCTGGTGCATTACCAATTAATAGAAGGGCCTTAAAAGGCAATCCCCTTTTACTTAAATAACTTTTGACATCTGGGACAAACAAGTTATGAAACCATTCATTGAAAACCATGGCAGTGACTCATGCTTTCTTATTAGCCATCCAATAAACAGGAAGGTTTTTGATGTTTATTCCTTTAAATGAGCGTGGTGTTTTCGATTTGTTAATAACCAATGGTTTCATTATATGATCGCCTGAAGCGTTGCTACAGAAAAGAACTGTTATACGACTTTTTGCTGCCTTATGACCACTAGCTGACTTGTGAGATTTAGCCAAATAGGTTCTTTCTGGCATTTTTTTCCAGAATAACCCGGACTCGTCAGCATTGAAGACCTGGTCAGGAGTGTAGGAGTTGGCGGCAATGATTTCAGCAAATTTTGGTGGATATTGTTGTGCTGCATCCGAATCAGCAGATGCTCTTTCACCTTTCAATCTTAGATTATGTAAAGAATGTCTTTGTTTAAATCTCTCGAACCAACCATGGCTTGCGGAAAAAGATACCTTCTTTTCATCTGGCGAAGTCGACGGTACCTGATTCTTAAGTGTTTCATAAATCTTTAAAGCCTTATTTGTAATGGCACTGGTATCAATTGGAACCCGCTTTTGAGTTTGGTCTTCTAGCCATATCACTAATGCCTTTTCCATATTTTCCATTGTAATATCTCCTACATATGAAATTGTGCTCATACTCGTGCAAGATCCAGCTGCTACACTTTTTCTAATGGAGTCTTCATTTTTTCTTATTGTTCTTATTGTGGCTTCATTCAGGGAGTAAAATTTAACAACATCTCTTACTCTTTCTCTATTACGTAGACGATCTAATATTTTAATTTTTGTTTCTAAAGAAATGACTTTTCTTTTCATTTGATTTTTTAAAAATCTTTTGGCATTATAAAACCTTAAAAAATTACGTAAATTATAAAAATGCCAGAAAAACTATAAATGTTGGAAACTTACCAGTAGATATTTAAATAATAAAATAAAAAAATGCACAATGATGTAAAGCTTTGCTGCTAAAATGATACTGCACTACTTCACATGAACCAGATAGCTTTACTATTGTGAAATACTACGGGGATTCACCGTGTTGTAAAATATAGGGGAATCCCCGTCCCCGTTGTTGCCATTGTTACCAAAGGAATGAGATTAAAAAATGACTTGAAATATTTATGCAGCCGAATATACATTTTTACCAGTTTTTTGAAATCCGTTATTTTATCAACCGTGTAAAACCGAAATCGTGTAAAACAAGTACCGTGTAAATCGGGGGATAAGTGTATTATGGTATACAGCTGAAGTAAACTGGAATGAAATCATTCACAGATCTCTTAAACATCTGCCAAGTTTAAAAATGCAGGCTTCAATCGTGTACATCGATTAACCAAATATGTGTTTTTTTTAATAAAGCGAATAAAAAATTAATTGATTAATTTACATATCCTGCTTCAGGTCTAAAGATGAAATGATTAATAACTTGATTTTATTGCCTCGGGCAGCAAAATTTTAAAGGAATAACGAGGAAGACAGTTTAAAAAAAAAAGGTTTTTTAAGCAATTTGTATACTTTAAACGTAAAAAAAATTACATTCTCTAATTTGTAATATTCGTATGCATAACGAATACCCAAATTGCTGATTAGATTTGAAACTAGCGCCGCCATTTTTCCCTGTAGAGAGCAATATTTTAATTACAGTTTGCAATGTTATATAAAAACACATATGTGATTTCAGATACAACTTGCATGCAAAACTTAATGGAAACTGAAACTAATTTATTAAATAAGAGATACAAACTATGTACAATCATTAAAGTTAACTTGCTTTCGAACTTTTAGTTGGCACGAAATCCTGTAATAGACTGAGCATGACGTCATAACGTTTAAGTCGACTTGTGGACGGCGAAGTTTTCTGAGGCGGGGCTAAATGCATTTGAAAGGCAACGGAGAGGCATTTGTGCGGATTGTATTACACTTTAAATGAAGCTTTAAAGCTATATTTTGAGTGAAGATGGCTCGTATTTGGGCTGTCTGGTGCTGCAACTTAAGGTGTGAAAAATGATGCCTGTTCGTTGTAACGAATTCCCCCCCTACCCCTGATAATCCGGTCGTCTTATACGAAATCTCAAACTTGTCTGTCTGCTTTGAAATCCAAAATAGGTCTCTTTGTATAATTTTACTTTAGCACCAAATTTTATGCTCGACGCTAAAAATAGATAAAAAAAACTATAAAATCTCATTCTACTTAGCATGTCATTTCAATCCTTCCTGTCCGGTGGAATATTTTAATAACTGGAAAACCCTACTGAAGTCTTATTATGAACCTCCTCCCCCACCCCACCCTCCACCGAAACTGAATTCTCGGATCCCACCGCCGAAACTAAATCCTGGGTACGTGCCTGTACTGCAGTGTAACATTCCCTCTGCTTTTCAGAGGTTTTTTAACAAATTTCCTGAAAAATGAGTGAAAGATGTATGAGTTTAATAATGTTTTGGTTCCATATGACCCTTATTAGAGGAACTACTTCCTCCACGAATTGCCTTAAAGTGTCATGGATGCCAAGTTTCCCGAAGTCACGTAGTGGTGGCACTGAAAGCAGTGATATGGATCTTATCTAGCATACATACACGACTGAGCACAACGGCGTGCAGCGACCCCTAGAGCAACAGGCAATAATTGCCATCCTCCCGCGAACTTTCGAAGCGCGTGGACGTCCAATTTTTCATGAAAGGTAATCGGTTGGCTCCCTCATTGGAGACAAATGTCACCATGATTTTACTATACCTTGATTAATATATTTTTGAATTGTTATACACGAATGTGCATTGATTTCTGATTATCCCACCCTACTGGAAATTAGCTTTATCATTCAGATGTCATTTGTGTTAGAAACCTTTATATTAGAATGTTATAGGTATATGCGTTGTGTATTAAGCTAAGTGAAAGACAAACTTCTTCAAATACCTAGTAGATTAACGAAATGTGAAATTGTTCAGAATGACTTAGGACCAAACATACCTTACCTCAGTGTATAATATTGTTTTGCAATCAATTATTGGATCAAAACAAAGATGTTTATTTCTCATCTGGGGAAGAAATATTCCTATATAGGGGAAAAAAAATAAAACAAAATATGTTAACTGTAGTGCGTATGCAAAAACGAAGAACTGGAAGGGTGACGCCATTAAAGGTGTAATGAAACTTCTTGGAACAGCATACAGTGCAATGGGAGTCGTCTATCTGTGATAGTTGCTTAATTTTTGGGCTCAACAGGCCTAAACTCTCTTGGCAGGATGAGTTTAAACTGAGTTGCTAACTTTATATTTTACCAAGGAAGGACATTTAGGTATGAACAGTTTAGAAAAGGATATTTAGATATGAAAATTTAACAATGCACTGAACTTTGGGTTTAAAATGGAATCTAATAAGAGAATTTAAGAAGATATTTCGTCAGCAGTAGTGAGGCCAGTGTGATGATTTGACTTGAAACCCAATGACGTGGGCTCACTGTTGGTGCCAGATGAAAGAGATCATCTGTTTAAACGGAAATCAGTTCCTACCATTTCAGTTGAACTGAAATTCTACAAACCATTCTATAAAAGGAATGAAAACGTATGGAATCAAAATTTTAAACTGAATGCATTCAAACAGTTGAAATATTGCATTCTTATCTAATTTCGGAATTCAATCTTTCTGTTGTAAGACGCATCTTATTCGAAGCAAACTATAGTTTTATTTTTATAATCAGTTAGACTTACTCATATCTCATTGATTATATACAGGCCCGGATATAGGGAAAAAAAACTCAGGGGGGAGGGGGCCAAGAAGCAAAATGGCCGAAAAAAATGCAAAAGTCGGGAGGGGCAACAGAGGGGATTTCCAATGCAGGCATAACATTTCCTCCTCCGTTTTGCAGATCTTTAAAGCATTTCTTGAAAAAAATGCATGAAATATAAGTCTCATAATTTTTTCCTCTTTTACCATTATTAGCATTCTGAAAGGGGGGGATGACTCCTTAGCCCCCCTCCCCTACATCCGGCCCTCATGATACGTATACTATATATTGTCAATGCTTTTGGTATATTTCAGTCAATATTTTGGGTTTTTCAATACATATTATACCATTATAATAATATGTGTAAAAGAAAAATATTGAAATATTTTGGACACCAAAGAATAAGGGAAAAAGTTATATTGTTTCCAATGTTGGCAATATTTGCTTTGTTCTTCCTTCTGCAGACTCCTCTGTAGTGGTATCAAGGGTCCTTCTCTCAGACCTCCGTCACACGCCTACAAACGACTGCAATTACGTCACTCACCCGCAATGCCAATTCAAACGGAAAAATTTCATTCGGTTATATAAAAACTGGTTGATGTATGTTGCCTGTGGTAACAAGATGCTATAAAATAAAATTCACTGAAAATTAAAAAAAGTTTTTGTCATTTATTTATATGTTTTTTGCGAATGATAATTTCATGTTTATTGCATCGAACGAGAAAGATTTCAACAAAAAACATTCAAGTCTTCCGCAGCAAAGAATCACAGGATTTGTCTTGTTTGCTCCCAAATCGTTGTTCCAAATGCACGTAATTTGCACCAATGCACACAACTTTTGCAACCATTTCCTGCAGCAATTCTATCTTTCAGTTTCCTCAATTCAAACGAAAATTGTTCCAATCATCCAATTTCAATTTTCATCGAACGACGGGACGCAATGGGTTCTATCTCAGTTAAGGAACGGAGATCGACCTTTGACCCTTCGTTGTTCCTAAAGGATCGCATCATCGGAACGGAGCGAATGACCAGAGTGTCTTATTTGGACTTCAGTTAGTTGCCTGAAGATTCCCAAAAAGGAAGTCGAGGAACTGTTCCATTTGCGTTGTATTTGTTTTGGATAACAATTCGTTCCCAATTCAAATGAATGGCATTGAATGTTGGCAGCACTGAAACTGAAAAGGGGAAAGAATTGTCGAGTCTCTCGTTGATTACCGACTAACACTCATTATCGTTGTTAACAACAATGAAATTATCTCTACGACTGAATGCATTGATGGCGGAAAAGTCCTAGTGAACGATGGTTCAGCTAGGTTGTTTCATTAGTGATCATTAGAACTGATTTCGGTGTATGTGCTGTTAAAGGATTTGGAACACGGTTGTTATGGTCGAATGTAGCGACCTGAGCCTCTCTGAGATGAGAGAGGACACTCCATCCATTGCAAGTATAGTGTGATGGGATTTACCTTGGCTTTGAGAGGCAAGCTGCATTAGAGCTACTACCAGGTAGACTTAGAGTCCTATGGACGGCTGTTGTCAAATGGAAAGCGATGAATACAAATCATGTTGATCTTATGCTTCGAGGTGCCATGTGATCGATCATGGACAATGTCACATGATCTGAACCTCAAAAGCAGATTGCTCGTCTCCGAAGTATGGCATCACATGGCGCACGGTTTTCAGTCAAAATCTGTGATTGGCTACTCATTTAGAAAACAGATAACTATGAGCGTCCAAAGGGGGGTGCAGCGGGAGCACTTGCCTCCCCCCAGCTGGAAATCTGAAAACGGATTTTTTTGAGTTATGAGAAAACTGGAGGATTATTTGTTTCTCTGGTTTGTAGTATGAAGGCTTTACATGAGAAAAATGTTGCCAACAAAGTTTGCATTTAAATAAACGAAAATTATTGGAAACATGTAAATTATCCCCTCTTTTGGTTCCACACTAATATGATTAAACGTACTCCTCCCCCCCCCACCCTCCAATGGAATTTCTGCGGGGGTCATTGCAGCTGACAAGGATTGTTAACGAACCGATGCAGCGAAGAGGCGAAGTGAGTTCCTTTGGTGGGCAGGTGGCAGCAGCAAAGCGACTGCGATCTCCATAAAGAAACCAATTTGTTCTGCATAAGCCATCGGTGCCATCTTCAATCAGTCAGAATCAAATTGCCTCTTAGCTGAATCTGAATATTAGAAGCAGCAGATTTTTTGAATTAACAGTTGTAGTTGCTGATTGAAGGAATATTTTGCTGAACGTGAAAACCTAGACGATTTGTTGTAGTATTTTTCTGATACAGGAGGTGCCCGTTTATCCTTAGTTAATTGGAACGCAAAATCGCCACTTAAAGCGAATACCCTTTAAGCGATAATTTCGGCCCACGAAAAGTCCAGGTCATCTGATTAAACAATTGATTATACATTTTTTTAAAGAAATTACCATATATCACTTATTATAAGCTATCGATCTATTTATCTTAAAGATAAGACGCTAATTTTACGTTCTGTGTGAGAAGAGGGATTTTGCTCAGAGACATCTGACTTCAGATATCCTCAGGATGAGCTGTCATCACCTGGAGTCCATTGCAATGGAGTTGCAATGGAGTCATCCGTTAAGAAGGCATTGGATCCCTCCTCTTCGGTAAGCTATGTAGTTCGTAATTTTTTTTTGCAACCAAACATTAATTAGACATGAACCATTTGTTTTAATAACTTGTTTTAAAAAATCAGAACTTTTTATTAATTTCAAAAACAGAGGTGTTGGGATTGATTGGACGGCTCTAGATTGATGTTGGCAGAGAATTTGGCAGAGTTGCTGGAGAAGCAGCAGCATTGGGGGAGGGGATCATCTCCTGATCTCTTCCTAGGGATGTCTGATGATAACTGGAAGGACCTTGAAGTAAAAATGCTACCCCTACCTTCCTAAGGTTCAGATTCCTCTACGATAGGTTTGTGGGTTTTTTTTTTGCGAAGAACGAGTTTAAAGTTGTTGGGTTCCAGCTTCCAGGTTTATTTGTAGAATTGCTTCATAGCATAAAAAAACACTTCGTAGCTCACGTTCAATTTGACAAAACGATCATAGAAGAAGATCATGGTTCTTAAAATAATTCACAACCTCATAAATTTTGCTGAAGACTTCTCTCGTACCTTTAATTGTTGAAGTGCTTTTTCCTGCAATGTCGTCGTCGTCATTTGTGGTCTATGGATGTGACCTTCGAAAGTGCGGAAAATTTATACGTCGAGTTACTTAATTATTTGTCCCCGTATTTGCGAGGAGACGGATAGCGGGGTCCTAATGTATATACAATACGAAAATAAACCTGTGCATAAGAGTAATACAATATTTTGCCAGTCATTTAAGTTCTGCTGCATTCGTATGTCTCATAGACACTAGCAGACGCCTTCGCCCTTATCTATTTAAGAACTAAAATCTGTGCAAAAAAGGACGGATTTTTTTCATGACACACTGCAACAGTTTACAGTCCAATGTATCGCCAGTTCTAGTATATGGTGGACGTTTAAAAATATTTTCAGGAAGCGTGGTTTAACATTACTTTTACTAACAATATTTTTTTTAAGAAATTGGATCAAGTTACGTAATTTATCCAAGTTCTTACACTGGGAAAAAAGTGGAATTAAATTATGGTGGCAGCTATATTGGTGCATTTTTATAAAGGAAAGGTTGCACTCGTGAAATTCTTCACTGATAATGGGAAACCAATTACCACATTCTTTCGAAAGTTTAAACCGTTGCCATTTTCTAAAAACTTCATCTCCAGTGCTGCCATCTACGGAAAAGGTAGATATTGCACAAAAACATTTTTTCCACCAAGGCCTCAATTACTTTTTTTTTAACAGCCAATCCTCAAACGATAAATACTTTACGTAAAGCATCGGTCCTGCAGCCTAAAGAGAAGGCATTTACGATTATTGAAATCACCAATATGCTAATTAATAGTGATTTTAATCTTTTTATGATCTGGATATTAATTTCTTATGGACCCGCCATCTTGTCAGACCTTCTGCTATGGCGTATAAACTGACAGACCTCTGTGGCAAGCAGTTGCTGGAAGGGATATTCATTTTATTTTATTTTTCAGCAGTTGAGAGGCGCTTCGAATTCAGACGAAATATTCTAAAATAGGGATTAAAGGAACAATTTTTTTAAATAAAATATTACAATTTTCTAAAAAGTTATCGAAAGCCATTGGCTATAAATTTCGAACAAGCATAAAGAAATGCAGTACTAACAAATATTATTGCTTGCATGTAATTTCTGCACTGCCTCTCGTAAATGTCGCTTTTATTAACTGGATTTAAGATTTTCAGTCTTCTGGATTTTCAATCTTCTTGCAATTGGCAAACGAAATGAAAAACGTTTCGTTTCATTTTTCGTTACAGCCAAAAACTTTGCTATCGGTTTTTGTTAACGTTTTTCGTTACAGCAAAATATAAATTTCGTCATAACGTTACATTAACGTTATTTCGAAATATTTTGAGTACAAATGCAAAATAACGAAATATGTGTTATCGTTTTCATTATATATGTATGCAGTAGCGTCTTCCAGCAGTTTGCAACATTTCAATCAATCCACGTTAAAAATGCAGCCTGAAGAAAATGTATTTTCTCAGAGTGTATTTTACAATTATTGAAATCACCAGGAGATGACATGCTAGACCAATATGCCAGTGAAATAACAATATTATCCACGTTCTCACGCTTGCAAATAAAAAATGAAAAAAGGAAACTTATCAATAATAATAATAACAATTTTTAATAAAGAAATAAATACATATATGAAAATAAAATTGTTGTGGTTACTTTTCTGTTACTGATTCTTAAAAACTGTGTTTTAAGAATAATAACGAATAAAAAAAATTGCAATTAGGAGACCTAGTTATGAATAAATAGGATGACACCATTCTAAGTATTCTAATAATGTAAGCCAAACAATCGAAACTACTGAAGGCAGGCAAGTACCAGGATTTTTTTTTTTTGGGGGGGGGGAGGGGTGTCTGTGAATTTAGGTGTGGTTTTGAGAATTTAGTTTCAAGGGGGAAGATCTGAAAATTTAGTTTGGGCGAGGGGATAGGAATTTAATTTGGGAGGGGGGTGAGAATTTAGTTTTTTTTCTTTTGGGAGGGGGGTTAAGTCTGATAATAATACTTGAGTAGGTTTCCTAATTGCTAAAATATTCCACCGGACAGGAAAGTTTAAAATGATATTCTATGATACATGGAATAAAATTTTATATTTATTTTCTTTATATCTACTTTTATTGTCGGGCATAAAATATATGGCTAAAATAAAAATTATAAAAAACACCTGTTTTTTTATTTCAAATCAGGTAGATTAGTTTGAGTTTTCGAATAAGACGACCAGATTTTCAAGGGGGGGGGGGGGGACCCTTCTTCCTGGATACGTCCCTGACTAAAGAAATTTATATCAAATTCCTAGGAATTGCTAAAAATAATATGGAGCATTATTACTAAAAATTTCTTAGTATAACTATGCAATCATAATTCTTAGTATGTAGTGATTTTTATGCACATATTAATATTTTTTAAACAAGTTGCTGAAGGAAATATTAACATTACAACACACAGTCGATGAAAATTTAAAAAAAAAACGAAATTCATTTAAAAATATTGATATAATGCAATCAATGTTATTCTATTATTTTATTCATCATTATGAACAAAATGTCTTCGAATAATTTTGATTCCAAATTATTTCTTTTTTCAGAGAGAATCCATTTAAAACAGAAAACCTCTCCCGGTAGATACCTGAGTACTATTAGAATAATTCTTTGCAATGCTTTGTCTTGATTTTTACAGTAGTGAAAAATGTTTCCTTTTCTAGAAATTCTGTTTGCTTTCCCAAATTCATTTTATGAAATTGAAATTTCATTTTCTTCCGCCTGTAATTTTTTGGTTTCATACAAATAGATTTCCAGCAAATCATTTGTTGAGTTGTTTAATGGCACTGAACAATTTTTATCAATGCATTCCTGTAGAAGAATTCATGCCAAATAATTAAATGAGTTTTCTCTGAAATAGACTTCAAACAGAATAAAAAAATAATTTAATGAATAAATATAAGTAAAGAAACTGAAAACATTATCTATTTAACTTTATGCAATCTCTTCTTAAAGGAGCTGCAGCAAAGTACAAGATACACCTTGTCACTGCTCGATTGAAACATGAGAATTACCTCCTTTATTTTTCTCAACATATGTAGTAGGTGAGATTGATTGTTAACGGAATTGCAAACATGCACAATAGAAATGTTTTTTCCCTTTTTTTTGGGGGGGGGAGGAGAGTTGAAGGTTTGGTGGGAAGATCAAAACTGAAAGTTTCGAATATTGCCAATAAATTAATGGTCACTTCCTCCAATTCTCTATGCTATACCCAAAATATCCCACCTACATAGTTTCTTTTCTAAGTGTCTAAGCTGATCACAGGGAATTGTAATATACCTGGGATTTTTGCATTATTGTAATTGCCCTATTTTCCTTCTGCATGAATGGAGACTTTCTTTTCCACTGCAGCTCTTTATCAGGCTATTACAAAACCTTTTCTCTGAGTGCCAATCGCCATGAAGGTGGCTAAAGCAACTGTTTCCCAAATTCTTTCAGAACATGCTCAGAAAAGTACAGAATCTGTTTCACACAAATTTCTAAGCAGATGTTATACAGGAAAAATCTGAAATGTATCAAAACACAAAAATAGTGAAAATAACGAAATTATTTTTTCCATTATTTGTTAAGTTTTATCATTATAAATATTTTTAAATTCTGTTAACATTATTCAAAAAACATTTTGTTATTGCATTTTTTCATTATGTTACAATAATGTTTTTTAACACTGATTAAAAGAAGTAAAAGTTGGAAATAAATCATCAAATATTGGGTTAAATTTTGTTACTTTTTTGTTGTGTGCTGGTTGCTGTCAAATATGAAAATATTGTTGTGAAGTAATAAGCAGGAAACTCAACTATACAATTTACAAATGTAATTTAAGCATTATCTTAAAAATGATTGCTTTTAATATTATTTATGTAGATATAAAACATTTAAAATACATAGCTTTACGCAGATAATCAATATCAATACTTTCTCACCTAAGTTTTATCTTATACTTGAGGATTATTTTTTCCAGGGAAAGAAAATGTCAAATGTGTGAAAGCGCCCTCTGTTGGCCATTTTCATTTGACGGTTTAATGGAGAGGAACGTATCCAGGAGGGAGGGGGGGACAACCCCCCCTGAAAATCCTGTCATTTTATACTAAATATCAAACATGTCTATAATAATAAAAAAAATACCCCCTCAAGCAGCTGCTTGCCACAGAGGTCTGACAGGAGCCTGTCAGTTTATATGCCATAGTAGAAGGTCTGAGAGGATGGCAGGACCTCAACAGAAAAACTAGACAAACAGCCATGCCTTATCCGGGGCTCGAACCCAGGTCCCTTAGATCAGTAGCCAAGCGCGCTAACCACTCGGCCATGGGACGGCCAAACATGTATACCTGCTTTCAAATTCAAAACTTTTGTGTAATTTCATTTTATCCCATATATTATGTCTGACACTAAAAAGAGATTAAAAAAACAACTATAAAATGTTATTGTACGATATAGAGAATATCATTTTAACCTTTCTTGTTCGGTGGAATATTTTGGTAATTGGGAAACTTATTCAAGTCTTATTCTCAGATTCACCCCCTCCCCGGAACAAAATCCTGGGTACGTGCCTGTATGGAACTTCCCCTCTTCATGACTTATACGTTCTTTGGTCTCGACCCCTGACTTCCCCCCCCCCTCACTCCGGGTACGAGGTTCAAAGCAATTTTAACAAAAAGCGAGTTTAAACTTTGCATGCACGTTTTAATTTTTAGACTCAAGATTGGCTTGCATGTTTAAAATTTAATATTATCTAGAGTAAAATTTATGTCTATGCCTTGAATTGCTTCTAGCAATTGAAGACAATGACATAGCCTTAGAATCTATGTCTTTGTCTTGAATTGCTCTACATTAGAAGCGTTTTATATAACTTGAGTGATATATTGAGTACTAATTCCCGGGAATGGGTCTTTTATTCTTCAACTTACAGTATTCTTCATACGTAATATTGAAAATGGCGCTTCAAATTAAAACTGAATAAGATCTCAAGATAAAATGCAATTAACAAAATATCAAGTGCAATTGAAATTTTACGGTATGGTAAGATTAAATTTCAAACATGCAAGCCAATCTCGAATCTAAAAATTAAAAAATGCATGCAAAGTTTAAACTCGCTTTTTGTTAAAATTGCTTTGAACTTCGATCTTTTTGACGCTGCTAGAAATAACCACCTTCGCTAAAAATGCCGCCATGCCAGTGACGCGACGCGCTTCGTCGAACTTTTGATGCAATTAGAACGCTTCAGTTCTGTTGCCAGATCCGTAGACGTCGCCATTAATCAGTCGCGAGAGAAATATAATTATCGAAGTAAGAATGCAAATATAATTTTCTGTACAGGACGAATATTTGTTTTCATATTGAAGTTTGTTTTCTTCAAAGAAATGAAGTTTGTTAATTACTTTAGCTAATTAACCACGGTCTGGTGGTTAGCGTACTTGGCGACTAAGACCAGCGGGGGCATGTTCCTGTGTAAGTGTTTGTGTGTTATATGAGAAACCAGGACAACCCTAATATAGCTTCTAGGTTATCTCCGTTCGTTGTGTAGGGAAGCACCTTCTTCCTTTAAAAATAAAATTAAAAATAATTACACGGTCTGGTTGGACCTCCGTAGCCCATGGCTGCTTGAGGATGATGATGATGATGACTGTTTTGGTATTCATAATTTTATAGCCTCTTCTGAGGCTAGGCGACTGCAATTCAATAATCAGTCTATCACGAAGTCTTGTAACATGCTCTTCCCATTTCCAATTGGTCTCTTAACATGTTGAACATTTTCTCTTCTGTTCTGAACTTTCTGCATTCCTTTGTTTTCATGTCTAGGAGTGGCTCCAAGAATACTTCGTTCCAAGTGCTGGATCTAAGAGGGGCGAAGGATTCCTCACCCCCCCCCCCCCCCCTAGATAACAACTTCATTAACCAGAACCAATAATAGGCGGAAATAATGTGCGAAACATACGTATCTATTCTGCATATTTTGCAAGATTTTTTTCTTACTAAGACAGTTACAAATGTAAAAAGAAAAAGTCTGTTGCACTACTTGGCGAGAATATTTTCTGAAAAGGAGCTTCCATTCCCAATGGAATGGTGACTGAATCGGTTCTTATAAGTCATTTGACACACCTCATCATCACACTGAGAACGAATATTGATTGGAGTTTCAAAGACTGAAATTATTTTGAAAATTCTTCGTCATATATCTTCAACAAAAGGAGATGAAGCAGACGATATCTAAGATTAAAACTAAAACTGAGCAAAGTTTATTTGAAGGGATAAAAAGAGCGAGATTAAAAGATACAATGCGACGAGGTTAATTTTGATGTTCCGGTTTTTCCTTCTGTTATAGTTTCGAAGGTCTTTTCCCTTCGGAGCCATCTTCTTAATTTAGGCATTATTAAAATTCCTCGTGCAATTAATGCTAGTGTTAAACCTTTGATCATCTTTTAAGACACAAAACTATTTCCTTTTTTAACGAGTCCCACAAGAGCATTCGCGAAGTTGATTTTTCGAAAAAAAAAGATATCATTCGCGATGGCGGATACCTGCGAAGAAAGGTGGCCGAACGAAACATAACGGTGCCACACTTTCTGCTCCACGAGACGCGCATGCGCTCAGGTGAAAGGGAGTCCACCAGTCCCGATGTAGGCCACCCGAGGTATGTGAACAGAAACCTGCTGGCCCAAAGTACACACCGTCCCCTCTAGTGCCTTCAACTACATCACTTGACTCAGTGCCGTTGGATATGGAGCAACTCCGCACCACAACCATACAGGTAAGGGTTAGCAATTATTGCTTTCGGCTTATTTTCTTTCAGACGAAATAAGACACAAATTGCGCAACTCTGAATGCTTAAGAATATGTAGCAGAATTCTGACATATGCTAAACTGGCAAGGAAGAAGTTTCTTAACAACATTATTTATTTTTTAGTATTTCATTTTTTTAAGGTTACTAATATTCAGTTTTTTTAAATTAATTATTGAATGAAATGCAAATTTATTGGAGGTAAGTTTTGTGAGTTGCATTGAAAGGAACACGAACTTTTAATCATTGTCGTTAAAGCTTCCGTTTCTAAGGAAACCGTCACTGAGAAAAATGGGAACAATCTTTGGTACTCAGATAAGCAAATCGAATTCTTAACTTTAAATAGTCCGTGTTTTATATGCAAAAGAACTGAATTTCAACAGATGTCAGACTACTACGTTATGTAGCTCATTATGAACTATTTTAACAAAGTTATTGGCACATTTCCATGTTATGTGAATTGATGCTACCTAACTTTGAAACAAGCTTTTTGACCGGTTAATGCCAACGAAGATGAATTGAATATCTCCTTAAAATCACTCCAAATCTCGATTTGCCACTTTACTCTTTTAATATTTAAAGGATTTTGGAAGCTGAAGCATTTAACCAGCAAAGTTGCTTCTCATAAGAATTAATCTCAAAAATTAATTTAAACACAAATAATAATTGTTTCACGAAATCGCTCACTAAAATCAAAGTACTTTTAAAAGTTTGAACAATTTTTTTTTTCAGTTTTTCTTAAAAAAAAAAACGTGTCCAGCAAGAGCCCTAACAGCATCGTCTACTGTTAAATGTGAGAACTTCAAAATCTTTTTTAAATATTAAATAAATGATATTGAAAACTGAGATTAATTCAGATTCGAGTAATTTTATCCAGAGTGACACTTTCCCTTAAAAGTTGATTTCAGTGTTAGGGAACATTTTCCTTTCGCAAAACATGAAAGAGTCCCAATTTTGTTTCGCAATGTATCGTAAATGTAATCGAATTTATTTCAAGTAAAGGTTTTACAATTCAATCAACTCTGAAGGCTGAAAACTTGATTCTCCTGTTCTGAACTCTACACATGCAAATAAAAAAAATCACAAAAATAACATTGCCAAGGGAAGCGACACGACGAGGCCCAAAGGAAACACAAACGCCATCTACCTCACGAAGGTACCGTTGGCAAAAACTCGATTTTTTTTTTTGTGGATTTTATCTCCATCTTATCTGCTTTATAAGATTCGAACCTGGATTTCTTAGGCTGCATGCATTAATATTTGCCACAATTTGAAAGTGCAGAGAGTGCACCAACAGATACATTTTTCGAAAGAGGGGCTGATGGAGGGAGGGGGCGGGACTGTTTTCCTTTTGCAATATGGGAAGGGGAGGGGAGGGGAGTGTTTCTATTTTACGCATGCGTCGAGGGACAAAAATGTAAAACGCTCTGGTTCCAATGACACTGAGAGTTTGAACTCGGTGATGACATTCTTTATTTTGATTGAAAGATTCTTTGTAACCTCAGTTGGAAAGAAAGGCAAATGCGATTGTCAGGTCAAACTTTCTTTTTTTTTTGGAAAGGTTCTGAGGTCATCGAAGAGTTCACTTTACATTCAACGTAACAAGGAAATGTCTTTGGACAGAAAACGCTTTTTGTTCCGGAAGGGATTTCCGCAATAACTCAAATCTAGAAACAAATTGAACACAAAAGAGTCTGAATATTATTTCCACTTCTTAAGAGCGAAATAGAAAAGAAGCGATGTGTCAAGCGGAGAAAGATCCCTTACAGCAATGCTTTACATTGTTGAAAAGGAATAATATGTAAAATGTGTAATGAACATAGAATTCAAGGCATTTTCATAGCTTTTGAAATATCACTGTAAACCAACTTATATATTGGCTTCCATAAATTAAGGAAAAATGAGAAAAATCTCAATAATTCGCCAAAAAATTGTGCAATTCTCACCAAGCTCTTTCACGTAACCAGTAAAGTAATGCCGAGTGAGCGTATCGTATGCAAATTAGTCTGGGTTGCGTCTATTTGCGTAATCGGATAGCGGCATAAAAACGGGTGTTTTGGAGTGGATCGTTATTTTTGTGTTGTAATTGTGAGTAAAGAAATTCGGAATAGCCATTTTGTAGGAATGACCTCGAGACATCATTTGCCAAATGAACTGCGGTGGAGAGCTATTGGCCGGCTCGAAGCAGGCCAAAGTCAGTCAGACGTGGCACGATGGCTGAATGTGAGTCCTTCTGTGGTCCATAGACTGTGGAATCAATTTCTTAGCAGGGATTCCGCGTCTCGGAGGTTTAGTCGAGGAAGGGATAAAGTTACGACAGTTGTACAAGACATCCGCGATTAACAGCATGAAGGAGCAGGACGTCTACTCTCTCCCAGCTATGACCTCTCTTATAGCAGTCACTGGGAGGGTTGTATCAGCTTCTACTTTGCATAGAAGGACTTCATGAGGCAGGTCTGTACGCTACAAGGCCAGTAATTTGCAAACCCGTCACGTCACAGGAGAGAGCGGTTGGATTAGGCACGCATGCATGTTAACTGGATAGAAGAGCAATGGAGGTCCATACTCTTCACAGATGAGTTCAGATATTGCAGAGTGTTTCCAGACATTGTTTGATATGGAGAGAACGAGGTACCCGCAATCATCCCAGTAACATCCGTCAAAGAGGCAGTTACGGCGGATGTAACGTGTGTGTTTGGGGTGGCCTTTCCTTAGGTTGGCGCACAAACCTCTATGTGTTGACGCGTGGGAACATCAATGCTCAAAGGTATAGAGATGACATCCTAGACCCTTATGTATGTCCTTACTCTGGTGCAATAGGTGAAACATTCATCTTGCAAGACGATAAAGCTTGTCCGCACAGAGCTCGACTAGTGGAACAGTACATTCAAGAGGAGACCATTATACGCATGGAATGGCCGGCTCGATCTCCCAACCTAAATCCGTTTGAGCATGTGTGGGATGCTCTAGGGAGACGTGTTGCTGCCCTCAACCCACAACCTGAAACAAAAGGGGAGCTTATTACTGCTTTAAAGGAACAATGGTCGTTATTCCCTGCTGAACTGATTCACAACATCGTAATCAGCATGGAACATCGCTGTCGTGCCTGCATTGCTATAAGGGGTGACCACAATCCTTTATTAAAGAACTTTGCCCATTGTATTCTGACACCTCATTTTTGGACAAGTTCCTGTAAGTGTTATTTTTTGACGAAATATGTTTCTAGTGTAGAATATTTCATGCCATTCTGAAACTGTAATATAATTCATGTTTTTATCAAATTTCTTTAAAATCATTCATATAGTTTTTTGTTTATCATAATTTTTCTGTTTTCCTTAATTTATGGAAACCAGTGTATTTCATATAATAATAATAGTCCTTAAATCTCTCTGTCATGTGATAGTCATTGTTGGACAAGGTGCGATAAAAGAAACGCTCAGACATGGGATGCTGTGAGATGGAAACGGAGGAGCCACTCCTCTTCACCTATCTTCCTCTTGCTCTTCACTCGTCACTTGTCGGTTGATGTATTTATCAAAATAGTTGTTCTAATCACATCTCTTAAAAGCGACGGTCAAATTTAATGATTTATATGTCAAATGAGAGCTTCTGACGCGAGGGGGAGGGGGTCATAGGTCATGTTTCTTCCCTCTAGAAAGGAGAAATATAAAAATGATTGTTCCGTTATATCATTCGTTCCTTATACTGAACATTCGGTGTCACAAAATTTATTTAAAGTATTTCCCTTAGCTGATGGCAAATTTTTATACAAAAAGGAGCACATTTGTTTCGATTTCAGCTAAAACTGAGAGATATCTTTAAACGCATGAATGAGGGGAAACAAACGAAACTGAATGAACATCAGAAGGAGAAGTCAATGCTATATGGAACATCGAAGGCGATTCAGGATGAAGAAAAGTCTTCTTCAGCCGTCATCATCTCCGAAACGGACATGTTGTCGTTCACAAGATTTCTGACTTCATGGCTCGTGTTCCCATTGGCTAGTGTCAGGTTGCAAAAGACGAGGTCTGCTAGATGCATTGAAGATGCTTTTTTGCGTAACTGCAATATTCTTGGGAGAAAAAGCTCCTATATTGAAAAGTTCGCCAGTTCTCTTCTGTTTCAATGCAAAAAAAAAAATGAGAAATGCTTTCAACAGCTAACTTTCGGTGAATGGCATTTTGTGGTAGCTGAAAACCACAAGGCCTCTCTGTTCTGCGTCATCTCCATTTTTAAATCAATAATATGCGGATTTCGTTTTTCAAATGACATCTGCATAGATGATGAAGTGTGTGTGGATGAGGCCATTCGCCTGATAAAAAAAGAGAAACGAATGCACAGGAGCATGAGAAGTGATACAAGTGGGAGGCGAAGTGGTAAAAGAGGAAGGCAAAATGAATGTTGATCGCGTCATAACGTCCACATGTTGTTGTTAGCTGGGAAATCACAATTCATGTGGTTGCTATGAAACTTAGTATTCTTATTTGATGATTAGATTTCAAAGGGCTTAAAGAAATTGAATTTTTTTTTTTTTGCAGCCGGCTTCTGCCCTCTATCTAGTTTTAGTTTAGGAATGTGTTTTTGATTTCTCCTCTCAATTAATTTAATACTGATCTTAAAAGAATATTTTTTATATATCTGATCACGGAAATCGCCAAATGTCTGTGACCACATATTCGATTGTGAAGATATTAAGCAGCTGCGAGCATGAAACTTTGAAAAGAGAGATTTGTTTTTCTTCTTGAAGCGAGGGGTGCACGGAGAGAATTTCGTTTTTTCTTTCATCGAAGACTTCAGAAGCGGAGAGGTGCGGGGTTGAAAACGAGCCCGCCGTTACTAAATACCACCGAAAGAAATAGGGCTGGTCAGTTTTTAATCACAAAGACATAAAGCTGAATATTATTTCCACTTCTTAAGAGCCATTATTAGCAATAAGCTCAGAGAAATTTTGTCGAAACAGGAATTCCGCCCGTGATGAAGATGAAACAGAGGCCTCACAGTATGCCGAATAAATTTCGGTTTGCTTTCAAAGCATACCTGATTGCTGCAATGCATTTATGATCGACGCATTTCACACACTCGAGGCTTTCCCACAAAGTTCCAATAAATGATGGGGACAGGCTGACTTATTTAGGCTTTGATTTTCGGGAAATGTCTTAGAAAATAAATGTTTTCAAGCTCTCAAGGGAGTGGAAGTTTAACCCCATACTTCCTCTTCCCTTCAAGGGATTTTACTACCAAGAGTCGCCTGACACTGATGTTATTTCCATGGAGAGCAACACCCAAAAACTAAATAACTTTAAAAACAATATTTTTACGAAAAAAATCCCACTGAAGATAATTCGAAAATCTCAGATATATGGAAATGTCGATATTTCAACAATATTAGTTGAATATTTTCAGAATTTTCGGAAAATGAAACACTTAACATCATTGTTGTTAATGATAATTTTTTAACTTAAAAGTCATTTGAAACATAAATAATAATTGCTGTAATCAATAGTTGACTAAAATAAAAATAAATTTAAAAATGTTTCATGATTTTTCCACTTTTTGTTAATTTCTAAAAAAAATATTTGGGAGAGTGTAACAGCAGCTGTTAAAAAAATATTTCTGCTGTAAAACGTTTCAGTTTTAATAACTCTAAGTATGAAACGAATCTTGCTTACAATCGAGAACAACTGGAGAGAAAGATCTTCGATTTTTCTCTTTGACAGTCTTCAATAAAAAACGCATTTTCACAATTACGAAGGAAGATCACAATGTCAATTTCAATTCACGTAACATGGAAGTTTCCCAATGCCTTTTGTAAAATGGGGTGCATACACAGTGTGCTATGAAAAGAGTTGAAGGATAATTATAAAATGTTGAGAACGTATCAAAGAATATGTTGCTTTATATTTGCCCGAATATTACGCGACATTCTGCCCCAAATATTTAGCATTCTGTTGTCTGTGCAACTGGTTTATGTGACAATACATAACACATCACATTGCAAAGGGCTCAACCCCAGACAGCTCATAACAGCCAATCACAGAGCTCTTCTTAAATCGGAGCAAAGCTAATGTTCCTTTCTTCGACTGCTGCCATTGTTCACTGAAGCTCTAATTTCTCTAACGTTTGACACGTTTCATTTTTAAAGTAAAGCACATATGAAGAAGTGAAATGGACTCAATGCTCAGTGATTTCTCCATGTCTTAATCCTCTCATAAAGGTGAGTCACCATATTAAGTCTTCCCTTCCCCCTTCTTCCTTGCATCAGATTGAATCACCATGTTAAGTCTTCCCTTCTTTCCTCCTTGCATCAGACTGAGTCACCATATTAAGTGTTCCCTTCCCCCTTCCTCCTTGCATCAGATTGTCACCATATTAAGTCTTCCCTTCCCCCTTGCATCAGATTGAGTCACCATATTAAGTCTTCCCGTCCCCCTTGCATCCGATTGAGTCACCATATTAAGTCTTCCCTTCCCCCTTGCATCAGATTGAGTCACCATATTAAGTCTTCCCTTCCCTCTTGCATCAGATTGAGTCACCATATTAAGTCTTCCCTTCCCCCTTGCATCCGATTGAGTCACCATATTAAGTCTTCCCTTCCCCCTTGCATCAGATTGAGTCACCATATTAAGTCTTCCCGTCCCCCTTGCATCCGATTGAGTCACCATATTAAGTCTTCCCTTCCCCCTTGCATCAGATTGAGTCACCATATTAAGTCTTCCCTTCCCCCTTGCATCCGATTGAGTCACCATATTAAGTCTTCCCGTCCCCCTTGCATCAGATTGAGTCACCATATTAAGTCTTCCCTTCCCCCTTGCATCCGATTGAGTCACCATATTAAGTCTTCCCTTCCCCCTTGCATCAGATTGAGTCACCATATTAAGTCTTCCCGTCCCCCTTGCATCCGATTGAGTCACCATATTAAGTCTTCCCTTCCCCCTTGCATCAGATTGAGTCACCATATTAAGTCTTCCCTTCCCCCTTGCATCCGATTGAGTCACCATATTAAGTCTTCCCTTCCCCCTTGCATCAGATTGAGTCACCATATTAAGTCTTCCCTTCCCCCTTGCATCCGATTGAGTCACCATATTAAGTCTTCCCGTCCCCCTTGCATCCGATTGAGTCACCATATTAAGTCTTCCCTTCCCCCTTGCATCAGATTGAGTCACCATATTAAGTCTTCCCTTCCCCCTTGCATCAGATTGAGTCACCATATTAAGTCTTCCCTTCCCCCTTGCATCAGATTGAGTCACCATATTAAGTCTTCCCTTTCCCCTTGCATCAGATTGAGTCACCATATTAAGTCTTCCCTTCCCCCTTGCATAAGATTGAATCACCATGTTGTCTTCCCTTCCCCCTTGCATCAGATTGAGTCACGATATTAAGTCTTCCCTTTCCCCTTGCATCAGATTGAGTCACCATATTAAGTCTTCCCTTCCCCCTTGCATAAGATTGAATCACCATGTTAAGTTTTCCCTACCGCCTTCCTTCTTGCATCAGATTGAATCACCATGTTGTCTTCCCTTCCCCCTTGCATCAGATTGAGTCACCATATTAAGTCTTCCCTTTCCCCTTGCATCAGATTGAGTCACCATATTAAGTCTTCCCTTCTCCCTTGCATAAGATTGAATCACCATGTTAAGTTTTCCCTACCCCCTTCCTCCTTGCATCAGATTGAATCACCATGTTGTCTTCCCTTCCCCCTTGCATCAGATTGAGTCACCATATTAAGTCTTCCCTTTCCCCTTGCATCAGATTGAGTCACCATATTAAGTCTTCCCTTCCCCCTTGCATCAGATTGAGTCACCATATTAAGTCTTCCCTTCCCCCTTGCATCAGATTGAGTCACCATATTAAGTCTTCCCTTTCCCTTGCATCAGATTGAGTCACCATATTAAGTCTTCCCTTCCCCCTTGCATAAGATTGAATCACCATGTTAAGTTTTCCCTACCGCCTTCCTCCTTGCATCAGATTGAATCACCATGTTGTCTTCCCTTCCCCCTTGCATCAGATTGAGTCACCATATTAAGTCTTCCCTTTCCCCTTGCATCAGATTGAGTCACCATATTAAGTCTTCCCTTCCCCCTTGCATAAGATTGAATCACCATGTTAAGTTTTCCCTACCCCTTCCTCCTTGCATCAGATTGAATCACCATGTTGTCTTCCCTTCCCCCTTGCATCAGATTGAGTCACCATATTAAGTCTTCCCTTTCCCCTTTCATCAGATTGAGTCACCATATTAAGTCTTCCCTTTCCCCTTGCATCAGATTGAGTCACCATATTAAGTCTTCCCTTCCCCCTTGCATCAGATTGAGTCACCATATTAAGTCTTCCCTTCCCCCTTGCATAAGATTGAATCACCATGTTAAGTTTTCCCTACCGCCTTCCTCCTTGCATCAGATTGAATCACCATGTTGTCTTCCCTTCCCCCTTGCATCAGATTGAGTCACCATATTAAGTCTTCCCTTTCCCCTTGCATCAGATTGAGTCACCATATTAAGTCTTCCCTTCCCCCTTGCATAAGATTGAATCACCATGTTAAGTTTTCCCTACCCCCTTCCTCCTTGCATCAGATTGAATCACCATGTTGTCTTCCCTTCCCCCTTGCATCAGATTGAGTCACCATATTAAGTCTTCCCTTTCCCCTTTCATCAGATTGAGTCACCATATTAAGTCTTCCCTTTCCCCTTGCATCAGATTGAGTCACCATATTAAGTCTTCCCTTCCCCCTTGCATCAGATTGAGTCACCATATTAAGTCTTCCCTTCCCCCTTGCATAAGATTGAATCACCATGTTAAGTTTTCCCTACCGCCTTCCTCCTTGCATCAGATTGAATCACCATGTTGTCTTCCCTTCCCCCTTGCATCAGATTGAGTCACCATATTAAGTCTTCCCTTTCCCCTTGCATCAGATTGAGTCACCATATTAAGTCTTCCCTTCCCCCTTGCATAAGATTGAATCACCATGTTAAGTTTTCCCTACCCCCTTCCTCCTTGCATCAGATTGAATCACCATATTGTCTTCCCTTCCCCCGATTCCCCTTCCTCCTTGCATCAGGTTGAGTCTTCTCTTCCTCCTGCCATCAGATTATGAAGTCTTCTCTTCACCCGATTCCTCTTCTTCCAAACAAAAAAAAAGTTGTTCAATTGTCCAAAAGAGTTTTCTTAGCTCAAATCATCAAAGTCCATAAAACAAGTTTTTGCTTTGGTTGTTTTTGAGTTTTTGATGTCATGCTTTTGGAAAAAATCGATTTTGAAATTTTTTGAAGAACGTATACGTAATTTTATGCCTGGATAATTTCTATAACTTTCATATCTAAAAGTGGAAACCCGTTTTATTTTTTCAGTCGCATAAAAATATTCCCTCTAAACTAGTCCTACCTGGTGCAGAGGTTAGCGTAATTGACCACTGAGCCAGCTCGCTTGTCTTTGTGTATTTGTGTGGGAAACTAGGACAAGCTACGTAAAACTTCTAGGTTGTCTTTGTGTAGGGGAGTACCTTCTACTTTTAAAGAAAAAACAAATATAAGAACAAAATTTAAAATTCGTTTCTGAAGTGCTCTGAATGTCCTGTGTCTGTGCAGTCCTGGTGTTGTTTCTTAATTCCTAACCGAGCCCTTTCATGATGTACATGCATCCTCTCTCCTCTCAATGTGTTCTGCCATCCGTCACCAAGGAGATTGTGTCACTTCCTTCCCAGTTATCATTGATTCTCTTTTAATCCCTACAGATATAATTAAGAAGATTGATCCATTTGTTTTTCTCTTGCGATCTATTCTTTTGTTAATAAGCATTTTGGAGAAATGATGGCCGACGTTTGAGTCAAATGTCTTTTTTATTATTATTTCCTATTTCCATCATTAAATTTGCTGTTCCATGTAACAATTGACGTGCAATACATTACTTTCACTCTTGAAACTATTTTGTCTTTCCTCCAATAATTCTTTAGAAAACTTTTATCCCTCTTCCATGGAATTTTGGAAAATATTTTGTACGCACGAGTCAGCAATGGCGGCAAAGTTGTTCATCTCCCTTTTTTTTTTGAATGGGAAGAATTCCTCAGTCACTAATTAAACAATTTCTGAAAATGCAAAATACTTTATACTCGTCAATTTTGAACTATTTCAGTCTTAAGATCATCCACTCCTGGAGTATTTTTTTAAAATTGTTAAATGCATTTCTTTCTGGTTCCTGGTGGAATTATTCTAAAGTTTTCTGTCCTTACGATTTTCCTAATTTCCATTTCCTTGTTATGTTTCCGTATCATCAATATGAAAGGTATTGCAGGGGATGTTTCGCAGATTCATTTCATTGCTTTCGAGATTTGTTTTGATCTTGAATCGTACCTTACATGGACTTTGCTGCTACGTCATTGGCTTAGATACAATTTCCATTTATTGCTCATCCACTTTATTTCTGATTTCTTGCATTTCCTATCACTCTCATTTGTAGATTTTTTTTTGGTTTCGTTTTTTACAGAAGTTTACTTTTCATCATTTCCTTTCTTTCATTATCTTCTTGGGTCTCGTTTTCATGTCCCCTCGGGTGTCTTTTTTTTGCATTTCCACGAATCCTCTCCATTCCTTCTTTCCAAAGCAAATTTTCACCTTTTTTTCCCTTCTTAAGAGATCCTTCACAGTTTCATTTAAGTGTAGTCTTCCTTCAGTTTTAGCGTCATTACTCTTGAAGTCTTTTTAAAGAAGTTGATGTTACATCAGCTTACTGTTTGGAAATATTGTTCCTTGTAATTCTCTCATTTCCATCTAGGACGGGGGTGGCTCAGTCGGTAGCGCGCCAGGCTCGTAATTTGTAGTTCCCAGGTTCGAGTCCCAGCTGGGTCAGCGTTGAGATTTATCTCCGCAAAATTCCCCGCCCTACCCACGGTCAGTAGGGGACACCGATGGGCTTGGAAAGGCCGCCGTCCGTCGGATGGGACGTTAAGCCGTGGCCCCGTGTGCGGGAGAGCCATACCCTGTGCACGTTAAAGAACACGCTGGATGGCCTTGACGGGAGGCTACCATCTGTCTCCCAACAGCTGTTCCAGTGGGTCCCCTCCCCCAACCTTCTCTGAGCCTTCGGGGTCCATGTGACCTGGCCATTTAGCCCATGGTGTGCAAAAAAGTGCCGCTCAGAGGTAAAACAACCCAACCCATTTCCATCTGGTCAAGTGCACCAAATGAATGCAATCATTGTTACTTCATCTTCTGGGCATAATTGGCTTTTGTGCTCATTTATGAAATTCGAAACTCTGCGCCAAAGCAAGAGTCGTGACTGGGCCTAAAACAATGACGTAGAAGCAACAAAATAAAGCAGCTGGAAGCGCTTCCAGAAAGGGGGGGGGGGGAAGAAAAGGACATTAACGGTGGCTCACAAAAAAGCGGGAGTGAGTTTTTCTCTCGGCAGCTAATTGAGAGCACGAGTTCTCCCTTTTCTCTATTGATTTCGATCGAAAGGTTTCGTCTTTTAAACCAAATTGGCGAATAATAAAGTATATATAAATGGCAGAATACGAAGAACACTTAAAAAATAGCTTCCGGATTGAAATATTAGGAACTGCTTTCCAGTACTACAACATTGAGTAGCAGAAGACAGCATTCGGTTAATTCTCATCTTCGCATTCGGAAATGTCCCAAGGGAGCCAATGATTTTCCAGCAGAGGGGTAGCGGGGGAGGGGGAGAGGGGGGTAGGGGGAGGAGAACTTCAAGATCAAGTCGCTTCTTTAATTCAGAGCTTGAAAATTATTGATTTGTTTCGTTTCTCCCTCAGTAACAGTTTCCTCTTTTCTTTATAATGGACGGAGTCATATCCCAAGGCTCAGAACTCTCTTGAGAAAGGAACTCAACGGGGAAAATGAGAATGCCAAGGAATTCTTTAGGTGGCACAATTTGTGTCTCTTCCACTGAGCACGGGACCTGAGTCCATCGTCCTGTGGGATGGACGACGTCCAATCTAATTTCTTTACTACCGAGGGACAAGATTGGGTTGGGATCGGAAATGGGACTATCATTTGCAAAGAACAAAGAAAACTGCTAATTCTCTGTCTTTTAATTTGGATTTATGAAATCTCACATCTGCAGTAGTATTTAAAAAATTCGGCAGTCGTAACCCATGCAAATAAGTCTTTTTTTTACTCCCTTAATAACATTAAGGCGCCCAGTTGGCCGAGCGGTTAGCGTGCTTGCTACAGAATTTTGAAGAGTCGATCCCGGATGAGGTGTAACTGTTTCTTTTCTGTGTGTTGTTTTTCTTATTGAAACTTTATATTTTTCTTGCGAAAAAATTTCATAAACAATTCAATAAGAAAAACTTCCTTTTTCTGATTGAATTTTTTTATGAATTTATAAAATATATTTGAAACAACGCAGCAAACGAATTCCCGAATCTCCCGAGACCTCTTTCTCTGTGCGCGATGGAGTCTCCCTTCTCCCAGTGATCTGACCCCGTGAGTCAGGTCAGATGCTGACATCGAGAAGACGGAACCAGAGCACGAGGAGACGAAGCAACGTGACGACACGTCCACCACGAAAGAAGGGCGATCATTCGCATTCGAATCTCGGAACGCTTTGCGCGCTCGAACCTCCTGGGCACTTTGAACCCGAAACGTCAACGGCAAGCTTCTTTTTACGCAAAATTTGCTTTTAATTGTTTTTCTCGGATGTTTCATTTGATGCATCTCGTGCTCACGTCAATCACAGCTGCGTGAGTGGAATGTTTCCTTCCTTTGGACGATCTCATGCGACCCCGATACACGAGACGCGATCAGAATTCCAATCGGAGAATCTCCTTCCGCAACCGACGTTGGAATCTGTTTCCTGCTGTGAAGGTCGAACTCGGATCTCAACCCACATCTGTTAGTTTCGGAACCTCGGGCCTCGTCGCCATCAGGTCAATGCAGCAATGGCAGAAGGATATGATGATAACACACGACATCCTCATTAGTATTTTAACCAAAAGATGTTTTCACACTTAAATATAAAGGAAAGAAATGCAGCACACCTCGATGCTGTGGCATGAAACGGATCAAACGATCGATTCACTTCATGCATAAGAAGTCTCGGAGACGATTCTACGCCTGTCTCCAATTCCACGAAGGTCGGAAATCGACGCAAATCTCTTTCGTTGGAGCACGATTCGGCTACGGATTCCTCTAATTTGGAATTGAACACAAATATTTCTATTAATTCATTGCGGTTTATCTCTGCTTTAAATAATAGTTTTATAGCCAAAAATTAACTCTACCAATATAAACGAATAAGGATTGAATATTTAGTTTCAGTGCAATATTTCAGTTGCATAATCGACAATAAAAACACCCTGAGAGAGAAACGTTTGACTGCGGAAAGGAAAAAACTATTCAATGCTCAATTCCGTTACGTTTCGGGTTCGATTTTTATTGGAATCTTGACTTCTTTGTCCTTCAGCGCCTCTTCCTATCTGCGCCTTCAGCCTCATCCCAACATCCTCTTCCAAAGCCATCCTCACCCCACCACCCTCTTCTGAAACCATCCTCATCCCAACTTCTTCTTTCGAAGTTAACTTAATCTTCCGAAACCATCCTCATTCCATCATCCTTTTCCGAAACCATCATCATCCCAAAATCCTCTTCCAAAGCCATCATCGTCCCACTCCCTCTTCCGAACCCATCCTCACCTCACCATTCTCTTCTGAAGCTATCCCTTAGCCGCTAACCACGATCAACTTTTACGTAATGACTCGTTTTTAACCCTGTTTTTGACGTTTTATGGTATACAGGATATTTTACACGTATTTAACATTTTTATCTTTTGCCTTTTTATATTTATTCTATGGGTCCTATACACCCATTGATGTTATGCTTTTTATAATTGTTGACTGTGTTTACCCTGGTTTTACAATATGGTTACATTTTCCATTCTTGTTTTTTTGCATTTTTCTTTCTTTCATACTTTTGTGTGTTGCTTTTAACTCTTGTTTGAGAGTCGCATGACTTTTATCTGTTTATTTTTTGTATACACCATATGTTTGGCGCAATATGGTCTAAGTTGTTGTTATGCCATTAAACCCCAACCAACCAACCGAAGCCATCCTCACCTCAGCATCCTCTTCAGAGGCTATCCCCATCCCACCATCCTCTTCCAAAGCCATCCTCACCTCACCATTCTGTTCCGAAAACATCCTCATCCTACCATCCCTTTCTGAAACTATCCTACTCCCAACTTCTTCCAAAACCATCCTCATCTCAACACCCCTTCTGAAATTATCTTCATCCAAACATTCTCTTCCAAAGCCATCCTCACCCTACCATCCTCTTCCGAAACCATCCTCATCCCAACATCCTCTTCCAAAACCATCCTCTACCGAAACCATACTCAGCGTTTCATCCTCCTCCCAACATCTTCCTTCGAAACCATCCTCATCACTGCATCACAATTTACACCTCACAAACGATTGTCTCATTGTTTGGTTCTAAAAACTTTTGGAGTCTAGTAAAAACTCTTTCAGATTTCCAGTGTTCGAAAGAGTAAGAAGAAATTGCTGGAATATTATTCTCCATTTCGTCTAAGTTGAGACCTAAGATAAACAAACCTTATGATACGAGAAATTCTTATTGCCAATGCGCGCAGAAGTAACTGCCATTGGTAATATTCCGAGGTCTCATTTTGAAGCACATGTCGATATAAATCCCAATACCATAAACATAGACATTTGCTTGTAGATATTTCCCCCCAATCTACTGTATCATAGTTTCCTCCCCCTGCGGAAGCAGGCATGACACTTCCAGAAGCGCCGACCTTGTATTTCCAGTGCTAAATAAAGGCCATTGTTCAATTCTAGAAATATTTCTGAAATAAATAAGAAATAATATAAGGAATATCGATAAAAACATTTAAACGAATTTAACTTTAAAATGGCCTTGCTGTTTCAATCTCTGAGAGTCTGAAATCGCTGTCCTCTAATGCCTTACCTATGACATCATCACTATCCCTGGGGAGAGGGTGGCTCAGTCGGTAGCGCGCCAGGCCAGTCCCAACTTTCGAGCTTCAAGATTGATCTCCGCTAACCCTACTATCTGTCAGAAAGGCGACACCGATGTCTTGTGGGCTCTTGGACAGGCTGCCGTCTGTCGGATAGGTAGTAATCCGTGGTCCGTATGCAGGAGAGCGATACCAGTGCACATTAAAAAGCATGCTGGATGGCTTCCAGACAGGCCACCACCACCTGAGCCCTAACAAATGCCCAGTGGGTTCCCTTCAGCCAATCTGCTTTGAGCCCTTGGGATTCTTGTGACCTGACCATTTAGTCCATTGTGTGCAAATAAGTTGCCGCTCAGAAGTAAAATCAACCCATCATTGTTACTGTTTGTAAGTCAACAAATAGGTTTTCAACAACTTTCATCGAAACTTGCTTATTACATCGGATGCTTCACTTTAGAAGGTTTTTTGGCTTGAATAAAAATTCATCTCCAAATTCCTTACCCGTTTTATGTTTTTTAATTTTTGCTTTCCTTAGACCAGGGGTGGGCAATTGTTTTCGTATCTACACTGCGCATGCGTATTGTCGTGGTCGTCCTAGTGGAAAATACGAGACGAATCTTCGGTCGCGCACGCGAAGGAAATCTCAGTTCAAGGCGGAATTTTCTGACTGTCTTGGCGGGCCACAAAAAACTCTTAGCGGGCCGCTATTTGACCACCCCTGCCTTAGACGATATGCTTTAATTTCCCGTAAATAATTTCGCCCCAATATTATTGTCTAGTTCAGTTAAAGCACCTTCTCGTTTACCAGTGTAAAATCCAAAGCCGATATTTTGTAGAAATATGTGTAATGTTTATAACTTATATATATATACACACCGAAGAGCCAAATCATTATGACCAGCGCGTCTTTATGCAAATCGAAGCAACTGCAGGTAAATGACGGCGCGCGTGAAGGTCAGAAACGGTATAAATAACATCTGATACTGAGCTCTGTTCATCAGTGTCATTCTTGTTCTTCAGATGGGAAAGGCAGCGAACTTTTAAATGAGTTTGACAAAGGCCAAATTGTAATGGCCAGACGACTGGGTCAGAGCATTTACGAGACGGCAAGGCTTGTGGAGGTGCTCAGCTGTCAGCCATGGTTAGTACAGTCGCTCAAAAAAGTATCCGAATCCTATGGTTGATTACAGAATTCAGAAACAATATCTGGCAACGATTTTTTTTAAGAAATTAGCGATATGGCAACCTTCGTGTCACGTGATTACAGAATTCAGGAAAAATATCTGGAGCGTGTACAGCAACTGTACACGCTCCAGTTTGCTGTGAACGGTAACTGCACACGCTCAATATTTCCGTGAGTGAGCCCACACGATCTAGTATCAAAATAATATGACCACCTACAGTCGCTCGAAAAAATATCCGAACCCTATGGTTGATTACAGAATTCAGAAAAAATATCTGGCAACGATTTTTTTAAAGAAATTAGTGATCTGGCAACCTTCGTGTCACGTGACACGAAGGTTGCCAGATCACTAATTTCTAAAAAAAATCGTTGTCAGATATTTTTTCTGAATTCTGTAAGCAACCATAGTGTTTAGATACTTTTTTGAGCGACTGTACCTTTAAAAAGTGGTCCGTGGAGGGAAAAACTTCGAACCGCCGACAAGGTGTCAGCTGACCATAGCTGATCGATGCTAGATGTGAGCGAAGGCTATCCCGTATGGCATGAACCAAACAGAAGGGATACTGTGGTGGAACCCGCTCGTAATTTGAATGCTGGTGACGGGAGTAATGTGTACATCGAACACTGCTGAAAATAGGGCTGCTTAGTCACAGGCCACTCCGAGTGTCCATGCTAACCTCGGTTCACCATCGGGAGCATCAAAACTGGACCTTGAATGATTGGTCGTCTGGTCCGACGAATCTAGTTTCTTGTTGCACCGTGTGGATGACCTGGTACATGTGCATCATTTTTCTGGGGAAGTGTTGGCACCAGGATGCACCGTGGGATGAAAACAAGCCAGTGGAGGAAGTGTAATGCTTTGGACAATGTTCTGCTGGGAAACCCTCTATCCAGTCATTCATGTGCAGGAAACTGTGACATCTACCTAGTACCTAAACATTATTGCAGATCCGGTACATCCTTTCATGGCAACGGTATCCCCTCTAGCAGGGCCTTCTTTCAGCGGGATAATGCGCCATGCCACACTGCCCGGATTGTTCGAGAATGATTCGTGGAACATGAAGTAGACTTCCAGGTATTGCCATCTCCTCCAAATTCCCCAGACATCAATCGAGCATCTGTGGTTTGTGTTGGAACAACATATTCGATCTGCGGAGGCTCAACCATATAACTTACAAGAGTTAAAGGATCTGCTGATAACGTGTTGGTACATACCAGATACCGCAAGACACCTTTAGGAATCTTGTAGCGTCAATGCCTCGCTGGGTAAGGGCTGTTTTGGTGGCACGTGGAGGACCAACATCATATTAGGCAGGTGGTCATAATGTTTTGGCTCTTCGGGGTATATTGTTCGACTGAAAGTAGACAAATCAGGATCCGAGTTTATCGATATTAATACTTTTCCTAAATTCAGCAATTCATTTCTTATGAAGAATTCTTGAACCTTTTTTCTGATAAATGTCAAGATAAACTGATCACATTTTTGTACCCGTTTAATGACGTTGCTTACATATTTCCTTCGTTTGTGTGACTGACACCACCCTTGCTCTTGGCAGCCGCCATCTTGTCTTCTTCTGGAATTGGTTGGTTTAGTTTCGTATTCGCTGTTCAAATGATAAATCTCCAGATTATTAGCATTAACTGCTAATAAACCTGAAGTGTTTCTGGCGACCTAATAAAGTAGATTTAGCTTATTTTTTCTGACCATTGCTTTGCTGAAACCCATAAGCCACCAGAAAAATCTACAATTTTCTTTTTACGTGTAGAATTCCAAATGAGCAGCTACGCCGTTTTCTTCTTATTCATACCTAGCTGAATAGCACCGGACTCTGCCCTGCTGTCACTTCATATGCATATTCTTATTTTCACTTCACTGCACGTAAGTTTTTCAAGTACTACCCCCCTCCGACACTTTAACGCAGATTGAACACGAAGGAAATTTCCCGGCGTTTGCTCGGGTCGTTGCTGACGTCAGCACTCTATTTTAGAAGTGCACGGCTTTGCTAACTTCAGCGCTGTGTCTCATAGCCCGTGACTTTCTACCTAAACTATTGAAATTATTATTTCCATTACAACAGATTTTGCTGACCTATGGGTCCCGTGATACATAACCGAATGGTCCAAATCTCATACACTGCCCCCCCCCCCCCCTACACTATGCCCCGTTGGTTGGCTAAAAAATTAGGTTCCTGCTTGGCCCGTGGCTTCGTTTCTAGATAAATTGTCGTTTCCCGGATCTTTCTTTTAATCTGCATATTCTGTCTTTTATTGCACTAAAGGCTAGTTTTGTGAGTATCAACCCCCCCCCCCCCCCGACATTTTAGAACATATTAAACACGAAGATTTGCCCGGTGCTGCAAAGGTCATTGCTGACTCAGCACGCGCTCTCATAGCCCGTGGCTTTGTTACAAACTATCGGGTTTTTATTTCGACAAGTTTTAGTACTCTTCAGTTCTCGATGTAGTTGAACGAAGGATCTCGAATTTCGTCTGCAGTTTCCCCATGCCTGACTCCGTGTTGGATTAAAAAATCAGGTCCCTAGGTGCAATGGGGGGGGGGGGAGCTTAAAATAATAATGCCTTTGGAAACGCGGGAAATTTGTCAACGGCAGCAGATTTAAATGTTATTTTAACTCTTTTACGTTCACAGTTAGGGAGCAGTAAATGGCAACAATAAATTTGACAGAGATTATCGTTTCCCGTACGAATGGCATGGCACATGTGTTTGCTTCCAGCAGCGCCCCCTTTTGGAATTTCGACTTGAAAATTGGCACTGCAATCGGGACTTCAACCAGAAACATTCCCTGAAAATATGAAACCTACGCCATGATTTTCAGATGAGTTAATGGCTGCCAGAGATCCAGGCAGACGCCTTTCACTGTTGTAGATGCATCACAATTTCGGCTGCCTTTTAAATGAAATGCAAAAGGAACGAAGATGAAAGGAAATGGAATTTTTTCTTTGCATCATTTTAACCAAATCATTTGGGGGTTTATTAAGAGAAATTTTGTCTCCTCCATTTCATCTTCTTTCTAAGATTTTAAAATTTAAACTTTTATTTCCCCTTTTTAAAATTAAGAACTGACTCATTTCTGGAAATCAAACCGCTCTTAAATTCCAAGAAAAAAGAAATGTTACATTTTCGGCTGAAAAATTAAGAAAAAAGAAACCAATTTATAATTATGATGATGAGGTAGATGAAAAAAGGTTAATGCGAAAGGATTCCCCATTCCTTGTTCATTAAGTGTTGAGTACTTTGGGGATAAAAGTCGGAAGCAGACGACACTGGCACAATTCTCAATTAAGTCTGTTGATTCTTTTTATGCTTTTCAAATTGGAAAACGAAAAGCACTAATATCTTGAATTTAGATTAATACGAACTGAATAATTAAGGTTTATATCAAAAATAAACGAATGAGGAAATCATTTTGAATTTTTATGGTGAGTGGAAAAAGATCGAGTGTTCATCGCGACTGCTAGGGTGGAAAATGAGAGGGGATTTGGGAGAGAGAGGAGGGTAAAGATGGAAGAGCGTGAAAGAAGGGGGGAAGGAGCAGAAGACGATAAAAAAAGTTGGAAAAATGTGAAAGATGAACGATATATGAGGACTTAGAAGGTGGAAGAATGTGAAGAGAGGGCAGAAGAAGAGATAACAGATGGAAGAGTGTGAGGAGAGAGCAGAAGAATGGATAACAGATGGAAGAGTGTGAAGGGAGAGCAGAAGAATAGATAACAGATGGAAGAGTGTGAAGGACGAGTAGAAGAATGGATAACAGATGGAAGAGTGTGAAGGGAGAGAAGAAGAATGGATAACAGATGGAAGAGTGTGAAGGGAGAGCAGAAGAATGGATAACAGATGGAAGAGTGTGAAGGGCGAGTAGAAGAATGGATAACAGATGGAAGGTGTGAAGGGAGAGCAGAAGAATGGATAACAGATGGAAGAGTGTGAGGAGAGAGCAGAAGAATGGATAACAGATGGAAGAGTGTGAAGGGAGAGCAGAAGAATAGATAACAGATGGAAGAGTGTGAAGGACGAGTAGAAGAATGGATAACAGATGGAAGAGTGTGAAGGGAGAGCAGAAGAATGGATAACAGATGGAAGAGTGTGAGGAGAGAGCAGAAGAATGGATAACAGATGGAAGAGTGTGAAGGGAGAGCAGAAGAATAGATAACAGATGGAAGAGTGTGAAAGGAGAGTAGAAGAATGGATAACAGATGGAAGAGTGTGAAGGGAGAGCAGAAGAATGGATAACAGATGGAAGAGTGTGAAGGGAGAGCAGAAGAATGGATAACAGATGGAAGAGTGTGAAGGGCGAGTAGAAGAATGGATAACAGATGGAAGAGTGTGAAGGGAGAGCAGAAGAATGGATAACAGATGGAAGAGTGTGAGGAGAGAGCAGAAGAATGGATAACAGATGGAAGAGTGTGAAGGGAGAGCAGAAGAATAGATAACAGATGGAAGAGTGTGAAGGACGAGTAGAAGAATGGATAACAGATGGAAGAGTGTGAAGGGAGAGCAGAAGAATGGATAACAGATGGAAGAGTGTGAGGAGAGAGCAGAAGAATGGATAACAGATGGAAGAGTGTGAAGGGAGAGCAGAAGAATAGATAACAGATGGAAGAGTGTGAAAGGAGAGTAGAAGAATAGATAACAGATGGAAGAGTGTGAAGGGAGAGCAGAAGAATGGATAACAGATGGAAGAGTGTGAGGAGAGAGCAGAAGATTGGATAACATATGGAAGAGTGTGAAGGGAGAGCAGAAGAATAGATAACAGATGGAAGAGTGTGAAAGGAGAGTAGAAGAATGGATAACAGATGGAAGAGTGTGAGGAGAGAGCAGAAGATTGGATAACATATGGAAGAGTGTGAAGGGAGAGCAGAAGAATAGATAACAGATGGAAGAGTGTGAAAGGAGAGTAGAAGAATGGATAACAGATGGAAGAGTGTGAGGAGAGAGCAGAAGAATGGATAACAGATGGAAGAGTGTGAAGGGAGAGCAGAAGAATAGATAACAGATGGAAGAGTGTGAAAGGAGAGTAGAAGAATAGATAACAGATGGAAGAGTGTGAAGGGCGAGTAGAAGAATGGATAACAGATGGAAGAGTGTGAAGGGAGAGCAGAAGAATGGATAACAGATGGAAGAGTGTGAGGAGAGAGCAGAAGAATGGATAACAGATGGAAGAGTGTGAAGGGAGAGCAGAAGAATAGATAACAGATGGAAGAGTGTGAAGGACGAGTAGAAGAATGGATAACAGATGGAAGAGTGTGAAGGGAGAGCAGAAGAATGGATAACAGATGGAAGAGTGTGAGGAGAGAGCAGAAGAATGGATAACAGATGGAAGAGTGTGAAGGGAGAGCAGAAGAATAGATAACAGATGGAAGAGTGTGAAAGGAGAGTAGAAGAATGGATAACAGATGGAAGAGTGTGAAGGGAGAGCAGAAGAATGGATAACAGATGGAAGAGTGTGAGGAGAGAGCAGAAGAATGGATAACAGATGGAAGAGTGTGAAGGGAGAGCAGAAGAATAGATAACAGATGGAAGAGTGTGAAAGGAGAGTAGAAGAATAGATAACAGATGGAAGAGTGTGAAGGGAGAGCAGAAGAATGGATAACAGATGGAAGAGTGTGAGGAGAGAGCAGAAGATTGGATAACATATGGAAGAGTGTGAAGGGAGAGCAGAAGAATGGATAACAGATGGAAGAGTGCGTATGGAGAGCAGAAGAGGAGAGAATGTTTACTTAGTCCGGAGGGGGAGGGCAAGAGAACGAGTGTTTCAGTAGAAAGAGGATGAAGACCGGTTTTTTTGTCGTCATCGGATTGCATGAGAAAATTAAACGAGAGTGACGAGGCTCGAGCTTAGCTAGCTTGTCTCCATTGTCGTGTAAGGAAGAGCAATCAGGAAACCAGTCCGACCGGAGGGTCACACTGGGGAGACATCACGCGATGGTTGCTGGAAATGCAGAGGGTTTTAAAATTGTGCCTGGTGCAGACGACTTGAAAAAAAGAAAAAAAAGAACCTAACTTTCTCCGATCTCACGAAGAGTGTTCAGGTGAGCCATGTTGCTCTCCGATCTCACGAAGGGTGTTCAGTGGAGCCTTGTTGTTCTCCGATCTCACGAAGGGTGTTAGGTGCAGCCTTGTTGCTTTCAGATCTCAGAAAGGGTGTTCAGTGGAGCCTTGTTGCTCTCTGATCTCACGAAGGGTGTTCGGTGGAACTTGGTGTTCTCCTATCTCACGAAGGGTGTTCGGTGGAACACTGTTGATCTCCGATCTCGCGAAGGATGTTCGGTGGAGTCATGTTGCTCTCCTATCTCGCGAAGGGTGTTCAGATAGGCCTTGTTGCTCTCTGATCTCACGAATGGTGTTTAGTGGAGCCTTGTTGCTCTCCTATCTCGCGAAGGGTGTTCAGATAGGCCTTGTTGCTCTCCGATCTCGTGAATGGTCTTTAGTGGAGCCTTGTTGCTCTCCGATCTCACGGAGCATGTTTGGTGTAGCCTTGTTTCTCTCCGATCTCGTGAAGGGTGTTCGGTGGAGCCTTGTTGCTAAGGAGTGTAAGCGCGATCATGCACCTGATGAGCTTTACATATTTTTCTTCGCTCTCCAGAAACTGCTCTCAGTGGGAATGAGGACTTCGATGGCGTGGCAACCGTCCTTCGAGTCAGAAAATAAGTCGTGGTTCCGTGTGCATGCTGAAGCACAAGCTGAGTTCGTCTCGTGTGAACTTTGTTGACCTCATGACCTGACCCATTCAGTGTACAGCGAAAATAACGCCACTTCATTTTACTTTCAAAAATTGTGAATCTCATGAATCGCGCGCTCCTTGGTTTCGTCATGCCACGAGGAGTTCGCCTGGATGCCGATTGCACATAAGAGCTCGATCTTTGGGATCGATCTCGAGGTGCTTGATGTCTTCTTCGTCTGCCGATTGAATGCTTTTGGGATCGATTCATTCCGATGCAAACGATTCCCTCATTTCTCGGATCGATCGCTATGAGCTGCAGAAATCAGCCGCTGCGCTTTCACGAAAAGCCCCATTCACTAGAAATGGAAATACGAATCTAAATTCGGGGCGGGGGTGGCTCAGTCGGTAGCGCGCCAGGCTCGTAATCTGTAGTTCCCAGGTTCGAGTCCCAGTTGGGTCAGCGTTGAGATTTATCTCCGCAAAATTCCCCGCCCTGCCCACGGTCAGTAGGGGACACCGATGGGCTTGGAAAGGCCGCCGTCCGTCGGATGGGACGTTAAGCCGTGGCCCCGTGTGTGGGAGAGACATACCCTGTGCACGTTAAAGAACATGCTGGATGGCCTTGACGGGAGGCTACCATCTGTCTCCCAACAGCTGTTCCAGTGGATCCCTCCCCCAACCTTCTCTGAGCCTTCGGGGTCCATATGACCTGACCATTTAACCCATGGTGTGCAAAAAAGTGCCGCTTAGAGGTAAAACAACCCAACCCAACGAATCTAAATTCATTTTGAAGGTAGGGGGGAAGGGGTCTGATCTTAATTCCAATCTGATCTTATCGACGATGATCTGATCTTAATTCCTTCATTAACGATGATCTGAGATCATCTCGAAGTCTTTGCGTTTGAGAGTATCTCTGCTGAGCGAGAAGTCCATTTCCCTCGGCCCTTTCGATTCGTCTGAAACGAACCCTTTTTCTTCGTCGTCTGCAGCTACCCTTAGTGCCAGCAGATATTTTGGTCCTAGCGCCTCGTGCAGCGGTAGTGACGTGGCCTACTTTGGAAACTCGTCTGCTACTTGCTGACCCTGAGTGGCACGTGCAGGCACCCGAGCCAAACAGGAAAGTGGCGAATCGACGCTCGGGGCGAAAAAATAAAAAAAACTGAATTCTTCGCACTGTGGGCGTCGCCGGCGCTCAAGTGGATTTTCTTTCAACTAACGGGATGAGATCTCCGCTCCGAGCAGCGGTCGGCGTCGGTTGCGATTTTCACTGCGACCACGCCTTAAGCTCTCCTTCACTGCGACCACGCCTTAAGCTCTCCTTCACTCCGCTGCGCACACTTTCCTTTTCTGCTCTCGCGCGCAGCGAATGATGAAGCCTCTCCATCTACAAGGAACTCACAGTCGCTTTGCACTCTTTTATTACTACGCGGGAAAATAAAATTCTTTGGCTTCCAAGATGACAGCGTCACAGAGTCTGATATCATACATCTTTAGGTCGAAAGGGACTTCGATTCGATCCCCGACGTAACATATTTTTCCACCTCTCGACCAGGAACTGCTCTCAGAAAAAAGAGTTCGATTGTTTCCCTCGCTCAGCATCTGCGCTGAGAAAGAATTCCTCTTGCACTTCTCTCGGTGCAAAGTAATGAAGCTTTAATGGGCATCGAGGATTATTAGAGAGGTCGCTGGTGTTCCAGCAGGGCAAAGGTAGTGTGTTAGCTCTATCTGAGGCAGTGGCCAGCAGCGACTTCGTTCGGTCTTAGTATGAGGAGGCCTGGAAGCACTACCAACAGCTTCTAGGATTCTTCTCTCTCCCTTATGCCCAAATGAAAGGAAAAAGTTACAGTTGTCGTTCCCACGTGAACGTCTGCCTCTGGCCGGGACTATTTTACTTCAAGCGATGTCTGATGCTTAGCAACTGCATTTCCGAGATACCTGAGCGGCAATTCTTTTGCAGCGCGATGGGATACATGACCGAGTCACAAGGACCCTATTGCTCAGTAGAAAGTGGAGAAGGAATCCACTTGGACATCTATTAGGGGCAGAGAGCGTCCCCCTGTCAATACCACTCACAGTGTTTTCTAAAGAGTGGAGATCTCCCGTACACAGAGCCACGGCTTAACCTCCGATACGACGAACGGGGTTGACAGGAAAAAAAAAAAACAGCAAAGCAATTCGTGGCTGATCTGGAACCTAGAGTGCGCCACCTACCGCCCTGAAGTGTTAGTTCGGTTGGGTTTTTTTACCTTTGGATAGCACTTTTTATGCACATAATTTGCTAACTGGCCATGTCACAAGGATCCCGCAGGCTCAGAGAAGGTTGTGGGGAGGGGACCCACTGGAACAGCTGTTGGGAGATAGATGGTAGCCTCCCGTCGAGGCCATCCTGCGTGTTCTTTAACGTGCACAGGGTATGACTCCCCCGCACACGGGTCACGTTTGATGGATGGCGACCACTCCAAACCCATCGGTGCCCCCTACTGACCGAGGGGGGTGGGGGAAGAGTTTTGTGGGGATAAATCTCAATGCTGGCCCAGCTGGGACTCGAACCTGGGAACTACAGATTACGAGCCTTGCGCGCTATCCACCGCCGCCTCTGTCCCCTGAAATGCTAGTCCCACGTGCAGTAGAAATACGTCATCGCGTATTTTAATTCAGTTGCTGGATTCCGCCTCCGACCGAGGCTGAGTGGTTCTCCTTCGTCACTCGTTCTTTGGGGTTTTTGTGACATTGTGAATGTGCCATCGTGCAGAAAAAAAAATTGGGTTCAGACTTGAATGAATGCACCTTAACCAAAGCATCAACTTCAAAGAAATTCTTCGAGACGTCGTCCAATATCGAGGCCATGTTTTAGCTTCAGGTGAGGTTTTGTTTTTTTGGGGGAATTCGGATCTCTTTCTGAATGAGGTTGAACTCAATATGAAAAAGAAATATGAAAAAAAAAGCAGCAGACGATATCTTAAAGATTCTTGGCACTCGGATCTTGACCTGAAACAGATTCACCTTTCTCTTGTGCCGAGTCCGTCTGCCAATGACCCTGGCGCTGGAGCTGCTCCACATCAGCAGCAGAACATCATCAGCAGGGAATTCACCGGCGCCCGCGATGTAGGCCAAGCGACGGAGGCATCGTCTGCCGACAGCTGACACTCCACAAACAGATTCCGTCCGCTTCTTCACGGCTCGTCGCTCTCGTGCCAGGGGACGAAGAGAACGCGCTCCGTCCCATCTCCAATTGGATGACCAAAAAGTCACAGATCCCTCGTTTTCGGTTGTTTGACTGTCGAGCGGAAATTCTTCGCTCGCAATGGAAACGTCGTCTGCCAGGTGACAAGGATCTCGAGACTCGCAATCTGGTGAAGGAATAATGTCCCGTCGGAAGCATCCAGAGTCCTTTGGAACAGAATTCATTAAACGCAACAGCGATTCTGTGCCTCGTGCACACTGGACCACGGCTGAGCGCTTCCTTCGGAGGAGATCGCCCTCCTTAACAGCAACGGGGTCTCCTTCCCTGCGGAAGAGAGGAGAAAATCTCCATTCTGGCACTCTTGAGGACAGACCCTCGAAGAAACAGTTTCGACTTTTTCGGAACAGTATTCGTAACATTTCCTCAAGAAAAGTTTTTTTTTTATTTCAAATAAAAATTATAATTTCTTTTTCTTATTGCTCTTAGTATTCTCTTAATGATATAAATTGTCCTAGCAACCGATAATAGATCTTCCATGTCATGTCAAATGCAATGCAAAGCCAAATTTAAATTTAATTTTTTTAAAATGGAAGAAGTTGCTTTCCTACACAAAGGATGGAGATAGTCTAGAAGCTAGATCGGGCTTGTCCTGGTTTCTCAGACAACATATAGACACATGAGGACATGCCCTGCTGGTCTTAGTAGGTACGTACGCAGGCCGCCAGTGATCAGTTGTGAAGAATCGAATAAGATCTCTCTAGACTTTGAGTTTCAACCTCATTCGTTCATTATCAAAAGAATTGCGGAAACTGAACATCAACTCGCTTGGCATAAAACATTCTTCATCAACATGTAATGAAGTTCATAAAGATGTAATGAAGTTCTTAAGTGATCACTCTTCCGAGTATTTGATTCACATTGATGCGCAAAGCTAAAGGAAAATGGACAAAAGCATCAAGAACTGAAGAATGAAGCAACAGAATTCAATGCCATGATGGAAAGGTTTTCTGATGTGACTGAGTGGAATAATGACGCAATCTGTAATATGCATCAGTGATGAGATCTGGATTAAGGGGACAGGATATGCTAATGATTACCTTTCACACATCGCGTTCTCGTATTGTTGGGTTGGGTTGAGTTGTTTTACCTCTGAGCGGCACTTTTTTGCACACCATGGGCTAAATGGCCAGGTCACATGGACCCCGAAGGCTCAGAGAAGGTTGGAGGAGGGGACCCACTGGAACAGCTGTTGGGAGACAGATGGTAGCCTCCCGTCAAGGCCATCCAGCGTGTTCTTTAACGTGCACAGGGTATGTCTCTCCCACACAGGGGCCACGGCTTAACGTCCCATCCGACGGACGGCGGCCTTTCCAAGCCCATCGGTGTCCCCTACTGACCGTGGGCAGGGCGGGGAATTTTGCGGAGATAAATCTCAACGCTGACCCAGCTGGGACTGGAACCTGGGAACTACAGATTACGACCTTGGCGCGCTACCGACTGAGCCACTCCCGCCCTCTCGTATTGTTGAAGAGATTTTGTGGAGATAAATCCCAATCCTCAGCATGAGCAGAGCTGAGCTCGTGGAAGATTCTGGGAGGGAGCTGGCGTCCTGCTTTATTCCAACCAATTACATCTCATCCATGTTAATTTGGATTTGAGTCCTGGGATCTGAAGTCATCCACCCAGTGAGCCCTTTGGAGACTGCAATTACTTTCATAATGGATCGACCCCTGAAAGGCCTCGCACAGGGTGTAAGAATCTGATCTATCCCTGAGCAGTGAAGTGAGACCAAAAAGATGGTGAAGATCTCTTTTGCAAGCCATCATGATGCGAAGGCAGACCATCCCACCACTTCCTTCATGAAAACGATCTCTTTCTCTGATGTTAGAACTCTAATGGTGGGTTCCTTCTTCTCTTCAGGTGGACCCACTTCGAGAAGAACTGAACAAACTGAATTTGAGTTCATCTGTGAAGAGAGACCATGTGAAAGGAATTCATCTATTGAAAGAGATGAGGAGGACACAACTTTAAATTCAGCCATCGTAATAGAGCCCTCGTTCGTGCAGCCTCCTGTACCAGTATGTCTTGAAACTGTGGTTATTGACAGTTAGCGGTAGAGTTGATTTCATTTCCGATGTCGACTTGGTGTTAGTGACAGATAGAGATCGTTTTGAGCAATCGCGGCCCTGAGACCACTCTAACCATCTCTATGATTAACCTCTCTTCTTTCTTGAAACTGTCTCAAAAGTCTTGAGAGAACATTTTGTGATCCATTTACTCTCCTGAACATCTCGGTTTGGAACTGACCCTTTTCCATCCTAACGATTGTTTCCCACTCTTCCTAATCGACGTCTTTGTGAGATCAACTGTCGTCCTTCTGCTTGCTCACATATTACCGAGGCTTTTATTTAGCTCACATTTCGCCCCTGTCATCGTACTATAAAGATAGATAGCTGTCGTCCTCAGCAGCCGTGGTCCCGGGATGATTGGGGTGGGAGTGGCTCAGTCGGTAGCGCGCCAGGCTCGTAATCTGTAGTTCCCAGGTTCCAGTCCCAGCTGGGTCAGCGTTGAGATTTATCTCCGCAAAGTTCCTCGCCCTGCCCACGTAGTCAGTAGGGGACAGCGATGGGCTTGGAAAGACCCGCGTCCGTCGGATGGGACGTTAAGCCGTGGCCCCGTGTGCGGGAGAGCCATAACCTGTGCACGTTAAAGAACACGCTGGATGGCCTTAACGGGAGGCTACCATCTGCCTCCCAACAGCTGTTCCAGTGGGTCTCCTCCCCCAACCTTCTCTGAGCCTTCGGGGTCCATATGACCTAGCTATTTAGCCCATGGTGTGCAAAAAAGTGCCGCTCAGAGGTTAAACAACAAAACAGAAATCGATGGTACTTAACTGAAGCAATACTTGGGGGTGTTTTATAAAATAAGAGGGCATTTTTTTCTTTTTACTATTATTATAGGTTTTTTTTCTGGAGTTTTTCTATAGATTACATAGATTAGATTTTGAAACTTTCAAAAAAAGTAATGGCCACACTTTCGAAGTTCCATTCATCGAGGCTATATTACTAAAGAGCGGACTGGCAACGTCCTCCAAACGTCGTGGCTCCAATGATACTATATCTTCTAACATGATATCCACGTTATAAGAACATGGATAAAAAATATTCCTAAATTTGCATTCACGGCAAACATTATTTCATCTGGTTTCAGCAAGAAGAAATATTTTCAATTTTATGAAGGGTAAAGACTCAAAAAAAGTGGTTGGCTTAAAGTGTATGGGAACCTGTGATATAAACGCAGTCTATTGTATACATGGAAGTAAAATTGCTTTAAAGGTTCTAAATTTATCTTCAATTTTGTGGAATATATCACCGAATTATGTACTTTTGTAAAAATGATAAATCATTTTCACTGGCGCTGTGACAAATTATTTCCATACTCGTTGTTTTAATTTTTTTATCCCTCTGCTGCGAACCCCAATAGGTAATTTTTGCAGGCGGGTTGTGTGTGGGGGAGAGTGACATTTTTTTTTTATTTGCGACATATAGGACAGAGAAGAATCCTAGAAGCTACTCCTAGCTTAATAAAGGCCTTCTCATACAAGGACATGCCCTACTAAGACCTAAGTCACTGCTGACCACTGCCTTAGTTAGAGCTAACACAACACACAATGTTTGCCTTGCTGGAACAGTCGCTAGCTGCCTAACCACTATGCCAGTTAAGGCTTGCCAGTTAAGTTACATTGGAACACTGTTCCGGTATTTTTTCAGAAAATATTCTCGCTAAATAGGGAACTAGATTTTTTACATAAAGTGGCGTTTTAAAAAGTTAATATTGGAAAGCTATATAGCATAGGCCTTATGATTACTGTTGCTTTGCCTTATCGTTGGCGCCATTTCTTATGCTTCGTAAAACACAATTGCTCTGTTTCAGATAAACTTAAATGAATAATGATAAGTTGAAATTCTCCCCCATGTAAATCAACGATCTGTTCCTTTAACTCTGTAAACGGAACCATTAACAGGGTTAAAGGAACCCTGTAACGTTGATGATGCTCATATTCAAAGGAACCATTAACAGGGTTAAAGGAACCCTGTAACGTTGATGATGCTCATATTCAAAGGAACCATTAGCAGGGTTAAAGGAACCCTGTAACGTTGATGATGCTCATATTCAAAGGAACCATTAACAGGGTTGAAGGAACCCTGCAACGTTGATGATGCTCATATTCAAGGGAACCATTAGCAGGGTTGAAGGAACCCTGCAACGTTGATGATGCTCATATTCAAGGGAACCATTAGCAGGGTTAAAGGAACCCTTAACGTTGATGATGCTCATATTCAAGGGAACCATTAACAGGGTTGAAGGAACCCTGCAACGTTGATGATGCTCATATTCACGGGAACCATTAACAGGGTTGAAGGAACCCTGCAACGTTGATGATGCTCATATTCAAGGGAACCATTAGCAGGGTTGAAGGAACCCTGCAACGTTGATGATGCTCATATTCAAGGGAACCATTAGCAGGGTTAAAGGAACCCTTAACGTTGATGATGCTCATATTCAAGGGAACCAGTAGCAGGGTTGAAGGAACTCTGCAACGTTGATGATGCTCATATTCAAGGGAACCATTAACAGGGTTAAAGGAACCCTTAACGTTGATGATGCTCATATTCAAGGGAACCAGTAGCAGGGTTGAAGGAACCCTGCAACGTTGATGATGCTCATATTCAAGGGAACCATTAACAGGGTTAAAGGAACCCTGTAACGTTGATGATGCTCATATTCAAGGGAACCATTAGCAGGGTTAAAGGAACCCTGTAACGTTGATGATGCTCATATTCAAGGGAACCATTAGCAGAGTTAAAGGAACCGTTTTAACTTGATTATGTTGATTTTTAAAGAACCGTTAACAGAGTTAAAGAAAAGCTCTAAACTTCCTCACCCAATACGTAATTAGCCGAAAATGATATTTTCCTAATTTATTTCATTAATTTTACGTAAACAATTACGTAAATTATTAGGAAGCCTAATTAGTTATATCTGAAATGAAATTGGATTATTTGGGGAATATAATTGGCTAGCTAAAATTATGTCTTCATAAAAGAGATGGAGGAAAATCTCCCAACGAAGAGATTTCATTCACCTTAAATTTCATGTAAAGTGAGAAAATGCTATTTTCGTGCATCATTTATTTTATATTAAGACCAGGGAATTCTTCTAGTGATAAATGAAATAAATGATTTGCTTCCGAAAACAGAAGAAAACGCAAATTAAAAATCAAAATTACATTTCGTACAGGGTTGTTGGGTTGTTTTACCTCTGAAAGGCACTTTTTTGCACACCATGGGCTAAATGGCCAGGTCACATGGACCCCGAAGGCTCAGAGAAGGTTGGGGGAGGGGACCCACTGGAACAGCTGTTGGGAGACAGATGGTAGCCTCCCGTCAAGGCCATCCAGCGTGTTCTTTAACGTGCACAGAGTATGTCTATCCCACACACGGACCCACGGCTTAACGTACCATCCGACGGACGGCGGCCTTTCCAAGCCCATCGGTGTCCCCTACTGACCGTGGGCAGGGCGCGGAATTTTGCGGAGATAAATCTTAACGCTGACCCAGCTGGGACTGGAACCTGGGAACTACAGATTACGAGCCTGGCGCGCTACCGACTGAGCCGCCCCCTTTCGTACAGGGGAAAAATATCGATATTTGGTACACCTAATACGATTCATCATTGATAAAATTTTTGAACAATTTTCCTAGGGAGGAGGGCAACTGCTCTTCTTCCCTCCCCACCTCTTCAACTCTCAGTGGATGCCCAGGGGGGCTCAAAGAGAGAAAATGATGCACGCGGGAATAATTGATTGATGGTTCACCTTATCTAAGGAGATATCATTAAAATGGAAATTTATTTGAACTTGAAATTCCAGATCTCTTTCCTGAAGCACTGATTTTTTATATTCCAATACATTGGCTATGCCAACAAGTAGTGCCATGCACCTGCGCTTTCCTTTCAGCAGCTGAGGGATTTCTTTTCACCCACTTCAGCGTGAGTGAAAAAGATTTCAAATTCGGAGAATCGAAACCAAGTAATAAGAAAAAGTTGCCTTTGCCCCTGGCCGGAAAGTGGGAAAAGTATCGTAGGAAATGCCGGAGTATTTTATCGCGCCGCAATGCAATTGAAATTTGACCCCCACTTGCCCTTGGAGCAATCTCTAACATTTCTTACTTAAAATGTTGCTATTTAGTAATGAGCGCGTCTCAGATCATTGAAACGTTCTGTGCATCAGCGGTTACTAAGGAAAGAGGTTTAGAGAATTTGGGATGGGGGGCGGGGGGCGATGGGGCATTCTCTTCAGTAGAAAGAGATGATAGCGATGGAAATAAAAAATCATGGCTAGTGAATACCCTTGACTTTGTATACAAAGTAAATATTATTTCAATTAGTTTAATACTAGGGGGGGGGGGGGGATTCAATTCCACGAAGCTATGTTCTAAAGAGTGAAGAGGGCGCTGCGCACGAAAAGGGTTCTAAATCAGTCAACGGAATGGCTGAACTGAATGGATGCATTCTGTGTTATTAAGATTTAGAGCGCTTAATATTTTTTACTTTTGACATTCAAATATTAACAGTTGAGTTTAAATTCTTTAAACAAATGTGTTGCAATAGTAGAAAAAAGAAATATTTCAAAAAGTGTTTTAAAATGTAGTTTTTTAACTCTGCTGCATTTGATTCTCGCAAGATGTTGAAACCATTTGGCAACATTGCCTCATTTGCTGGCGGATGTTTGGAATTGCTGTTCCCAGTGGATAAAAAAAAGAAATCTCCATTACACGTTCGAACTGGATCTCAGCTTCAGTTATAATCAGTTTCACCCAGTCCTGTTCAAAATTTCTCTAAAGTGAACATTTAATTTTATACAGATTTGAATTTTTTAGTGTCAGTTTTAATCTTTGCATAGTTGATTCCCAAGTGCCAGCAATACCCGTTGACGCTATTGCCTAATAGTTCGACGAATAATCATATTTAATTTTCCCCCCTACCAGTTCCAATGATAAAATCGTTGCCATGGTGACATGACATGAAAGTTGTGCAAGTCACAGAATGATACGTAACCAAAGTACGTGACTGAACTGTTATAAGCACGTAATGTAATACCACGTGGTCCAACGAACCGTGACTTCAAATCTAGTCAATGTTCTACATTTCATTGGAGGGGCCGGGGAGGGAGGGAGGGGACGTTGGCTCAGTGGTAGTGCGTTCAGCTCTTACACAGATTCGAGTGTCAACGTTGACAAAGTTGCGATTGATTTCCTCTCTCTGGCGTCGGTGAGAGAGGAGACAAGGATCGGTTGCCAAGACAACTGTCCTTCGGATGGGAGGCTAAGCCGTGGGCCCGAGTGCATCAGAGGCTTTTCTTATTAGTACCGCTCAGAAGTTATACAACCTAACTCACTTTTAATTAGACTCTACGAAATATCCTAATGCGTTTTATTAACTGTAGTGTAGTATAAATCAATCTCAGATTTATTTTTAAGTATTAAAAAAGTTTGAATTATCGTCACCAGGAAGGTGTTAAAAAAATTAAGGATAGCCACGTGGAAGAATAAAGCGAAGATCTTAACAAAGCACTCATCACATGATCTCATCGCACGTGGAAAACTCTACCACATCGGATCTCTATGTACCGGAAGTAGAGATTTCATTCTGCTTCAGGATCTCTTTAGATTAGAAATTTTAACAAAGATAAGCCCTATAAAAGAATAAAAAAGATTTAACTAAGAGAAGCTCTATAAATATGCTAAGAGAAGCCCTCTGCATCTCTTCTGGAGGGCATTAAATAAAGCAGACGAGACTCACTTCAAGGGTGGCATCATTAGTGGAAGGAGCTGATATTGCACAAATCACTGCGCATGCGTACTGATTATTAGCTCGTTTCAAAAAGAAAAAACCTCGCCGTTTTCGACGGTTTTTTCTTCCAGTGCGTACAGATTGGGTGTCACAATGTCTGTCCCTCCATTGGTAGACATTTAATTTTATTCTAAAAGCAAAAAAAGTTCAAAGGTTTTCGTGAAAATTTTATGAAGCGAAAGTGTGTTCGTAATTTCTTCTTCTGATTTCTTCATCTTTCGATTCTAGAGATGCATCGCAATTTCGAAGTTCCTTTTATCCTTCTGTTCTTAATTCCCTTTCCTTGTTGCAACCGCGTCACAACGACGCAGGCATTGCCACAAAACGAATTTTTAACCAGCACACGAACTTTTTTTCCCTCTTTTCTGTTGCTATGTCTGCTGTTTGTGTTTCCGGTTGACCTCCTTCGATGATTTGATGAAAGAACCGGGACTTCGATTACCGAGAGGTTTTCCGCAAAAGAATTTTCAATCTTAACTCTCCTCTCTCCTCGTATTTCGACTATTAAAGCAATTTTTGCTCGTCAAATTATCAATTGGCAAAGTTAGTAAGAATATTTTCATTATTTCACCAATTAGACAGGCTTAGTCATTTCCTTCTTTAACTGAATTTTCTTATTTCAAATATTAGTTGTAGGTTTTTACAGAAAGAAAATTCTTAATATTGTCCATTCATTTACACTTGCATTCAAAACTGAAACGAGGAACTTCTTTTTAACAGTTTATATTAATAATGGCTAAAAATGAACTTAACTCTGATCACAGAAAGGCCAATATCATTTGCATATCTGAGTTGTAAGTAATGTGCATTTGTTTCAATTCAGATATGCAAATAAGGTTGTTATTGATCTTGCGCACAATACACCGCAGCTCATTATGTCTACAAAGAATTATTAAAAAAAAAACTCCTCGAAAGCAGAGAAAACAAAGGTTAAGGGATTATTTTTCTCTATAAGAAATGAGAGTCGCCCACCTTTCGCTTGCTGATTTTGTAGATTATTATTCGCCATCCTTTTTCCCCTGTACAATCGCTCAAAAAAGTATCCGAACACTATGGTTGATTACAGAATTCAGAAAAAATATCTGGCAACGATTTTTTTTTAAATTAGTGATCTGGCAACCTTCGTGTCACGTGATTACAGAATTCAGGAAAAATATCTGGAGTGTGTACAGCAACTGTACACGCTCCAGTTTGCTGTGAACGGTAACTGCACATGCTCAATATTTCCGTGAGTGAGCCCACACGATCTAGTATCAAAATAATATGACCACCTACAGTCGCTCAAAAAAGTATCCGAACCCTATGGTTGATTACAGAATTCAGAAACAATATCTGGCAACGATTTTTTATTTAAAGAAATTAGTGATCTGGCAACCTTCGTGTCACGTGAAACGAAGGTTACCAGATCACTAATTTCTAAAAAAATCGTTGCCAGATATTTTTTCTGAATTTTGTAATCAACCATAGTGTTCGAATACTTTTTTGAGCGACTGTACAATCATCTAACATTACTCTCTGTTGTTCTATTTTTTATCCCTTGATGAATATATTTTATATATTCCTCCTTTTACTTGACCTTCACCGTCATGCTCATATTATTTCTTTATAATATACAACTTGTTGGCATTTCATTAATGCATCAAAGAACGAGGCAATTTCTGTGCACGTTTTTGAATCAAGCAACTTGAACATTTAAATTAGTGTCTTAAATTCTCCCTACATTGTCTTCACTGCAACCCTCCCGCATGGAATGACAATAACAACAATATCTGGGTTGCGCAATCCCTGAGGGTCATATGAGCGGAAACAGACCCTGAAGATCATCTGGCACGAGGTATGGCTCATCTGAAGATTGGCATCACTTGATTTACGTCATATCCTCATACTATCGTAAGCCAATCACTGGCGGAGGAAATCCGACCCCATCCATCACAAAGAAAAACAATTGAGCGCCACCTGCCTGCCATTCCGCAAACATTCAGAATTCATTAGGTTCGGGAGCGAATTCTTTTGCAGGGAGCTAAAAGCCAAACACAAAATTTAAGAACCAGACAATTTTCTGAGACTTAAGTGGCTAGCAGTCGAAGGTTTTATCTATCAAAAGGGTAATCAAGTAAGGCTAAAATATTAGGCGCCCCGTATTTCGTGAACCGTGTATTAGGCAAACTGATACACTCAAGGGAAAAAATTAAGAAGCGTATCGGTTTTAAATAAATAAATACCCCTCAAGCAGCTGCTTGCCACAGAGGTCTGACAGGAGCCTGTCAGTTTATATGCCATAGTAGAAGGTCTGAGAGGATGGCAGGACCTCAGCAGAAAAACAACACATACATACGGGGCTCGAACCCAGGTCCCTCAGATCAGTAACCAAGCGCGCTCCCGTGGCCCAGTGGTTAGCACGCTTGGCTACTGATCTAAGGGACCTGGGTTCGAGCCCCGGGTAAGGCATGGATGTATGTGTCGTTTTTCTGCTGAGGTCCTGCCATCCTCTCAGACCTTCTACTATGGCATATAAACTGACAGGCTCCTGTCAGACCTCTGTGGCAAGCAGGTGCTTGAGGGGGTATTTATTTTTTTATATCGGTTTTACCTTAACATTTTGAAAAATATATAGAATTAACAATCGAAATTTGAGTTACTTATGGGATATCATGCAGAGAATATGTAAATCAGGTGGTAAAGCCGCTTCCGGGGGGACCGAACATGCAAATGAACCGTCAGAACAAAATGCACTTTCTAACAGGCCTGTGTATTGTTTACTGTTTGCCCACAAATTGCACGTGTTCTTTAATGTTTGCCCACGAACAGAAAATTGGAGATTGCCATTTCGTTGAAAATGTCTCGAAAAGATGGCTTAGAGGACTCGTTAATGCCATTAGAAGAATGGGGGCTTGCCAGTCTCCAGCCAATTTAGTCAGATGAATGAATGTGTCTCGAATGGTAGTCTCCAGCCTCTGGAGCCAATTTCTCCAATTTTTCAAAATGGATATATTGTTGTTAGTATAGAAAAGGTATTGCGAGTCCTGCCTTGTTGTCTGGGGATGATCACATCTCTTATTAACGCCATTTTCATTCGCCTGATTGGCTTTTCTCGCACTTATGCATGGCCAGGATCTAGGAAAAAAATCGACAGACTGGATTTCCAATGCAGTATAAAGTTTCACCCTCAAATTTATAGGTCTTCGAAAATTTCTTTTTCGCATTTTTTTTTAAAACGAACTTGCATTTCGTTTTAAAAATAATGTTTTTTGCCTTTACCACCATTATTAGGTTTTATGCCTTTCTTACCTTTATTGCCATGGATCCCCTGCGCTCATCCCCCCCCCTTCCCTAGATCCGGGGCCCGGCCTTCATGTAGACATGATGATAAACATCCAATTCTTCTTCTTAGAACCTTTTGACTTATGAAGAATTGTAATCACACGACAACTTGCTAAAATATGAATTTTGCTTAAAATTCATAAACACCAATTTAAGCAAATCTCGTTTTCCTGTTTGATGAGTAAATGTGTCGATGGAAAAATTCATTTGTATGCTTGACTGTAATAATTGATTTTTAATAATAAAATGATCTTAACATCAACGCATTGTACAAACCTATTCAGCATGAAGAGTAAATTGATCGAAATTTATTGTTGGTACAAATGAAATCTTTTCATCTTGCAATTTTGCTTTTCTGTTCTTCTGATTTTTATTCCACTGTTGGCCATATTGACTTCTATTTCAGTACCTTTTCTAAAATGTTTTCTTAGAAAGGCTTGCTTTTTATTTTTGACCTTTTTTTGTAAGTGTTGGAGACTTAATTGAAGCAATCCATTTCTGCTTTCGATTCTGATGTAAAAGAGAGACCAAAGAGATTCCATTGCTCATTGCACGCTGTTGGATCAGAAGGAGATGTTGGTGATTGATCCTCCGCATCGTTTTCTGATGTAAAAGAGAGACCAAAGAGATTGCATTGCTCATTGCATGCTGCTGGATCAGAAGGAGATGTTGGTGATTGATCCTCCGCATCGTTTTCTCTTTAAAAGACTCCTTTCAATTGCTTCACCTTTTTCAGCCTCGATCTGAAGTCCGACGCATCTCTTCTGAAGGGCATTAAATAAAGCAGACGAGATCAGTTGAACTCTTTGAATGGGCGGTCCTTTCTTCATTTCAAGGGTGGCATCACTAGTGCAAGGAGCAGCGATGCACTTCGCGGCGCATGATGACGTTGTCTCCTGCCGCTTCATCAGCGGAATGGGAACAGCCAATCAGATGATGAGCACTCAAACTTCGTTCGCGTTCAACATCTGCCAGCAATAGCCGATTCCCTCGGAGTTCCCTCTGGTTCTTTTCTGGTTTTTTAAAGCTGCTCTTTTCCCTTCGCAGAATAGAGCTCGCGACCATCCCTTCCCGTCATCCTTCGACGGGAGAGTCCAAAGTGCGCACCGGGATCGCCAGCTGAGAGCTGTCAGTTTGATTCCCGATACCGAATGGATCTTGACCCCTGACCCCAGTATGCAGGAGAGACATACTCTGCGACTCACCACGTTGGGCTTTGGTTTTGAGACTGCTCTAACAACTGACCCTTCGATCCCATTTCTTTCATTCAAGAAGATCTCTCAGCCCATTTGAAGGCAAATGAAATCAGCCAATCAAATCTCTTCGATGCCGAGATTTTGTTTCGTCTTCTCCCATCATAGCAGTTCTGCTGAGTTTCCGTACATTGCATTTTGTATGCAAATTGTGCATCAAGGGGTCTTAACAAACTGAAACATATTTGCAAAGTCAATCAACACTTTTACGATCATACACTAATTTGTTTTGATAATTGTATCTTTTTCCAGTTGAAAAGAATCATGATGATTCTGAATGAAAGACAATCCTCACAGGTAAAGACTCTGGATGACTCATAACAGACGCCACTCCGCACAGAGAAAGAGTCGTGATGATTCCCAACAGATGCCACGCCACATAAGAATAGAATAATGATGATTCTGAAAAAAGACAATCCTCACAGGTAAAGACTCTTGATGACTCACAACAGACGCCACTCCGCACAGAGAAAGAGTCATGATGAGTCACAACAGATGCCAGGCCACATAAGAAAAGAATCATGATGATTCTGAAAGAAAGACAATCCTCACAGGTAAAGACTCTTGATGACTCACAACAGACACCACTCCGCACAGAGAAAGAGTCGTGATGATTCCCAACAGATGCCACGCCACATAAGAAAAGAATCGTGATGATTCCCAACAGATGCCACGCCACATAAGAAAAGAATCATGATGATTCTGAAAGAAAGACAATCCTCACAGGTAAAGACTCTTGATGACTCACAACAGACGCCACTCCGCACAGAGAAAGAGTCATGATGAGTCCCAACAGATGCCAGGCCACATAAGAAAAGAATCATGATGATTCTGAAAGAAAGACAATCCTCACAGGTAAAGACTCTTGATGACTCACAACAGACGCCACTCCGCACAGAGAAAGAGTCGTGATGATTCCCAACAGATGCCAAGCCACATAAGAAAAGAATCATGATGATTCTGAAAGAAAAACAATCCTCACAGGTAAAGACTCTTGATGACTCACAACAGACGCCACTCCGCACAGAGAAAGAGTCATGATGAGTCCCAACAGATGCCAGGCCACATAAGAAAAGAATCATGATGATTCTGAAAGAAAGACAATCCTCACAGGTAAAGACTCTTGATGACTCACAACAGACGCCACTCCGCACAGAGAAAGAGTCGTGATGATTCCCAACAGATGCCAAGCCGCATAAGAAAAGAATCATGATGATTCTGAAAGAAAGACAATCCTCACAGGTAAAGACTCTTGATGACTCACAACAGACGCCACTCCGCACAGAGAAAGAGTCATGATGAGTCCCAACAGATGCCAGGCCACATAAGAAAAGAATCATGATGATTCTGAAAGAAAGACAATCCTCACAGGTAAAGACTCTTGATGACTCACAACAGACGCCACTCCGCACAGAGAAAGAGTCGTGATGATTCCCAACAGATGCCAAGCCACATAAGAAAAGAATCATGATGATTCTGAAAGAAAAACAATCCTCACAGGTAAAGACTCTTGATGACTCACAACAGACGCCACTCCGCACAGAGAAAGAGTCATGATGAGTCCCAACAGATGCCAGGCCACATAAGAAAAGAATCATGATGATTCTGAAAGAAAGACAATCCTCACAGGTAAAGACTCTTGATGACTCACAACAGACGCCACTCCGCACAGAGAAAGAGTCGTGATGATTCCCAACAGATGCCAAGCCGCATAAGAAAAGAATCGTGATGATTCTGAAAGAAAGACAATCCTCACAGGTAAAGACTCTTGATGACTCACAACAGACGCCACTCCGCACAGAGAAAGAGTCGTGATGATTCCCAACAGATGCCAAGCCACATAAGAAAAGAATCATGATGATTCTGAAAGAAAGACAATCCTAACAGGTAAAGACTCACAACAGACGCCACTCCGCACAGAGAAAGAGTCGTGATGATTCCCAACAGATGCCACGCCACATAAGAAAAGAATCATGATGATTCTGAAAGAAAGACAATCCTCACAGGTAAAGACTCTTGATGACTAACAACAGACGCCACTCCGCACAGAGAAAGAGTCATGATGAGTCCCAACAGATGCCAGGCCACATAAGAAAAGAATCATGATGATTCTGAAAGAAAGACAATCCTAACAGGTAAAGACTCTTGATGACTCACAACAGACGCCACTCCGCACAGAGAAAGAGTCGTGATGATTCCCAACAGATGCCACGCCACATAAGAAAAGAATCATGATGATTCTGAAAGAAAGACAATCCTCACAGGTAAAGACTCTTGATGACTAACAACAGACGCCACTCCGCACAGAGAAAGAGTCATGATGAGTCCCAACAGATGCCAGGCCACATAAGAAAAGAATCATGATGATTCTGAAAGAAAGACAATCCTCACAGGTAAAGACTCTTGATGACTCACAACAGACGCCACTCCACACAGCGAAAGAGTCATGATGAGTCCCAACAGACGCCAGGCCACATAAGAAAAGAATCATGATGATTCTGAAAGAAAGACAATCCTCACAGGTAAAGACTCTTGATGACTCACAACAGACGCCACTCCGCACAGAGAAAGAGTCGTGATGATTCCCAACAGATGCCAAGCCACATAAGAAAAGAATCATCATGATTCTGAAAGAAAGACAATCCTCACAGGTAAAGACTCTTGATGACTTACACAGACGCCACTCCGCACAGAGAAAGAGTCGTGATGATTCCCAACAGATGCCACGCCACATAAGAAAAGAATCATGATGATTCTGAAAGAAAGACAATCCTCACAGGTAAAGACTCTTGATGACTCACAACAGACGCCACTCCGCACAGAGAAAGAGTCGTGATGATTCCCAACAGATGGCAAGCCACATAAGAAAAGAATCATGATGATTCTGAAAGAAAGACAATCCTCACAGGTAAAGACTCTTGATGACTCACAATAGACGCCACTCCGCACAGAGAAAGAGTCGTGATGATTCCCAACAGATGCCACGCCACATAAGAAAAGAATCATGATGATTCTGAAAGAAAGACAATCCTCACAGGTAAAGACTCTTGATGACTCACAACAGACGCCACTCCGCACAGAGAAAGAGTCGTGATGATTCCCAACAGATGCCACGCCACATAAGAAAAAAATCATGATGATTCTGAAAGAAAGACAATCCTCACAGGTAAAGACTCTTGATGACTCACAACAGACGCCACTCCGCACAGAGAAAGAGTCATGATGAGTCCCAACAGATGCCAGGCCACATAAGAAAAGAATCATGATGATTCTGAAAGAAAGACAATCCTCACAGGTAAAGACTCTTGATGACTCACAACAGACGCCACTCCGCACAGAGAAAGAGTCGTGATGATTCCCAATAGATGCCAAGCCACATAAGAAAAGAATCATGATGATTCTGAAAGAAAGACAATCCTCACAGGTAAAGACTCTTGATGACTCACAACAGACGCCACTCCGCACAGAGAAAGAGTCGTGATGATTCCCAACAGATGCCACGCCACATAAGAAAAGAATCATGATGATTCTGAAAGAAAGACAATCCTCACAGGTAAAGACTCTTGATGACTCACAACAGACGCCACTCCGCACAGAGAAAGAGTCATGATGAGTCCCAACAGATGCCAGGCCACATAAGAAAAGAATCATGATAATTCTGAAAGAAAGACAATCCTCACAGGTAAAGACTCTTGATGACTCACAACAGACGCCACTCCGCACAGAGAAAGAGTCGTGATGATTCCCAACAGATGCCAAGCCACATAAGAAAAGAATCATGATGATTCTGAAAGAAAGACAATCCTCACAGGTAAAGACTCTTGATGACTCACAACAGACGCCACTCCGCACAGAGAAAGAGTCGTGATGATTCCCAACAGATGCCAAGCCACATAAGAAAAGAATCATGATGATTCTGAAAGAAAGACAATCCTCACAGGTAAAGACTCTTGATGACTCACAACAGACGCCACTCTGCACAGAGAAAGAGTCATGATGAGTCCCAACAGATGCCAGGCCACATAAGAAAAGATCATGATGATTCTGAAAGAAAGACAATCCTCACAGGTAAAGACTCTTGATGACTCACAACAGACGCCACTCCGCACAGAGAAAGAGTCGTGATGATTCCCAACAGATGCCAAGCCACATAAGAAAAGAATCATGATGAATCTGAAAGAAAGACAATCCTCACAGGTAAAGACTCTTGATGACTCACAACAGACGCCACTCCGCACAGAGAAAGAGTCATGATGAGTCCCAACAGGTGCCAGGCCACATAAGAAAAGAATCATGATGATTCTGAAAGAAAGACAATCCTCACAGGTAAAGACTCTTGATGACTCACAACAGACGCCACTCCGCACAGAGAAAGAGTCGTGATGATTCCCAACAGATGCCACGCCACATAAGAAAAGAATCGTGATGATTCTGAAAGAAAGACAATCCTCACAGGTAAAGACTCTTGATGACTCACAACAGACGCCACTCCGCACAGAGAAAGAGTCGTGATGATTCCCAACAGATGCCAAGCCACATAAGAAAAGAATCATGATGATTCTGAAAGAAAGACAATCCTCACAGGTAAAGACTCTTGATGACTCACAACAGACGCCACTCCGCACAGAGAAAGAGTCGTGATGATTCCCAACAGATGCCACGCCACATAAGAAAAGAATCGTGATGATTCTGAAAGAAAGACAATCCTCACAGGTAAAGACTCTTGATGACTCACAACAGACGCCACTCCGCACAGAGAAAGAGTCGTGATGATTCCCAACAGATGCCAAGCCGCATAAGAAAAGAATCATGATGATTCTGAAAGAAAGACAATCCTCACAGGTAAAGACTCTTGATGACTCACAACAGACGCCACTCCGCACAGAGAAAGAGTCATGATGAGTCCCAACAGATGCCAGGCCACATAAGAAAAGAATCATGATGATTCTGAAAGAAAGACAATCCTCACAGGTAAAGACTCTTGATGACTCACAACAGACGCCACTCCGCACAGAGAAAGAGTCGTGATGATTCCCAACAGATGCCACGCCACATAAGAAAAGAATCGTGATGATTCTGAAAGAAAGACAATCCTCACAGGTAAAGACTCTTGATGACTCACAACAGACGCCACTCCGCACAGAGAAAGAGTCGTGATGATTCCCAACAGATGCCAAGCCGCATAAGAAAAGAATCATGATGATTCTGAAAGAAAGACAATCCTCACAGGTAAAGACTCTTGATGACTCACAACAGACGCCACTCCGCACAGAGAAAGAGTCGTGATGATTCCCAATAGATGCCAAGCCACATAAGAAAAGAATCATGATGATTCTGAAAGAAAGACAATCCTCACAGGTAAAGACTCTTGATGACTCACAACAGACGCCACTCCGCACAGAGAAAGAGTCGTGATGATTCCCAACAGATGCCAAGCCACATAAGAAAAGAATCATGATGATTCTGAAAGAAAGACAATCCTCACAGGTAAAGACTCTTGATGACTCACAACAGACGCCACTCCGCACAGAGAAAGAGTCATGATGAGTCCCAACAGATGCCAGGCCATATAAGAAAAGAATCATGATGATTCTGAAAGAAAGACAATCCTCACAGGTAAAGACTCTTGATGACTCACAACAGACGCCACTCCGCACAGAGAAAGAGTCGTGATGATTCCCAACAGATGCCACGCCACATAAGAAAAGAATCGTGATGATTCCCAACAAGATACAGGAAAAGAAGCGGGATTTATTCCTAATGTATGCCACTCTGTGCAGGGAAGGTGATGTGATGATTCCCAAAAGATGCTACTCGAAGCAAGAAAAGTGCATAATGATTAGGAATCATCAATCGATGCTCCTAAATACTAAAAATGTCATTTATATAATGAGACGATGACCGTTTTAAAAAATAGTAGCAAAAGAGTGATTTCGCAATCCCAAATTCTCGCGCTGTTTTTCTTCCCCATTTCTGGAATTATAATCTGATAATTGGCTGCATCTTTTTCTCTCCTATAATACTCCGCAAAATTCCCCGCCCTGCCCACGGTCAGTAGGGGACACCGATGGGCTTGGAAAGGCCGCCGTCCGTCGGATGGGACGTTAAGCCGTGGCCCCGTGTGCGGGAGAGCCATACCCTGTGCACGTTAAAGAACACGCTGGATGGCCTTGACGGGAGGCTACCATCTGTCTCCCAACAGCTGTTCCAGTGGGTCCCCTCCCCCAACCTTCTCTGAGCCTTCGGGGTCCTTGTGACCTGGCCATTTAGCCCATGGTGTGCAAAAAAGTGCCGCTCAGAGGTAAAACAACCCAACCAACCCAACTCTCCTATAATAATATTTGAGATTAATTTTCGAGATCATTTGATGTGCTGATTTGTTTCCCACTTTCAGTAAGTGCAAAAGATTTCAACCAGAAGGAGTTTGCAGTTCTTCGTTTCTCGCATTATATGCCGAGAAAACAGAATGCGAATGATGAGAAATTCCTCAGTGGAAGTTGCAAAAATTTCTCTTCTTGTGAACTTTGATCTCATTCCCTTCCGACCTTTGAACCTTGTCCGCAGTGAACTTTGTCCCCCCCCCCCCCCAGCTCCTTCCCATCCAAGGAAGCGAGTTTTTTTTTTTCAAACAAGGATTGACCTTAATTTTTGTGTCATTAAGATGTCCATTCCATTCGAAAAGCCTTCGCGGTCTTTCCTTGATCGAGTTCGTTTCCTTTTCGAGATAAAGATTCCCGAAAGGATTTCACTTTTCTTCAAAATGAGAAGACGATTTGCGGCGTCGCTGAGATTTCTAGGCGAGGAATAATGCAGACGCACTCTTGTTAAGCCAATGGGAGGACAACAACTCCAAAGCAGTCGAAACTCCTGAAAAGATTATAGAAAAATATCACGAAGAGGAAATTTAAGAAATCTTTTTCCGATCTTTCGGATTCGTTCAGAATTAGTTCGAATTCTTTAAAATCGTCGACCTGTGGATTGAATCTCCGCTTTCCGCACTCGACAAACCAAACCAAATTTCACGTCAGGTTATAAAATTTGCTCTCACGGGCGCAGTGGCGGATCGGGACTAAATTATCTGGGGGGGGGGGGGGGGGGGCACTTTGAGAGCAGAGGAAGACCTGATATTGAATGAACTGAATCGGACTGAAAAAGCGTTTCGTAATGCATAGAGCTATCTTTTTTGTATCAGCTATTCTGAAAACACATTATTTAACAAAACATTTTGGGGGGAAAATTCTGAAAGGTATTCTTGTACTATTTCAATTTGTGGTCTTTCTCCTTCCCCCTCCCCTGTGATAATTGCCTATGCCCAGGGCCGGATTTGTGGAGTGGGGGAAAATTCCCCCCTCCCCCCCCGAATGCGAGTAAGAGTAAAAGGAGCAAAAATTTATTTAATTTTTTTAAATCCCATAAACCAGAGGCTGAAATATCATGCTGCATTGGCAATCAAGTCTCTTGGGTTAACACCCCCCCCCCCCCCCCCCGAAAAAAAAAACTTTTACGTTTTTACTGCTCGATTCCATTTCTTGCCCCCCCCACTCCGCCCTCTCGAATTTTTTCTAGATCCAGGCATGTTTATGTATATATATATAAGTATTTTTCCTCCAGATTATAAATTTATATTTTTTAAACTAAATTATTCGTCGTAAATTATAATTGAAAAGTTGCCTATTTTGGTTACGTTTAATTTACGATATTAATTTATATATATATTATTGCCTAGATTAATTTATTTTTCAAAGAATGATAAAAAAATTATGCTAATAAAATATTAAAAGAAACTATTTTGAGAGTGCCAGGAATCGAACCCGGTGACCATGGAGTTGCAAGCCAAGAATAAAACTTAAATGGCTGCGCTACGCCTTATGTCGTGCTTTGTTAAAATATATTATCAGCATTCCCTTGTAGACCTTATTTCTATTCTTCATGCATAAGCATCCTTCTGTGGCAAAGCAAAAAGTTGGCAACTCAGTCAACTTTTTGTTCGTCTCGTGACGAAAGATCATCTCGAAACAAATCATCTCGTGACGAAAGCTTAGGCTTGTTGAGCCTGCCACTGTCCAATGAAGATCCTCGCAAAGTAGCAAGATCTTCGATTATTGGTTGCACTCGTAGAATCAGCAAATCAAGTGTCACGGGTCAATATAAAATGGTGACCTGTCTTCTGCAGTTCAGCCGCATTATATTCCATCACATGTGCATTTGTGTCATCGCTATAATACATAATGCTTATATATAACATATGTTACCGCTAAAGTGCAGAAATCAGTTATTCTGCACATTACCGGCTTTCGAGCTTTAGCGGTAACATATACATACACACGGACGGTGGCCGTAATGTTAAAATGCTAAATTTCTTATTGACAATACGAAAGCAGCAGGCGATGTAAATGCTGTGATTGCCTACGTAACAGGCCAAATAACGATTACAAAAGGAATACGAAAATATATTATGAATTAGGAATTAGAAAATATAATAACAAATTAGGAAGAATAAATTCGAAATTTATTACTTTTTGTGATTATTTTTGGTGGGGGCAGTGCCCCACGTGACCTAACGGAAGGGTTATTTTACCTCTAAGTGGCACTTTGTTCGCACATAATGGGTTAAATGGCCAGGTCACAAGGACCTCTAAGTCTCAGAGAAGGTTGCGGGAGGGAACTCAATGGACACCTGTAATGGTAGCTTTCCATCAAGCCATTCCGAGTGCTCTTTAACTCCCTGAACGGGGAATGAATGTTCCTGAAAATGAAAATTGGATTCTGATCTCGAAATTCAATTCGGAATCCATTTCTTTGAAAACGAAATTCCGAATCGTCTTTCGATCGATGCTGACGAGACAGAACACTCTGCGCAACAGAGGTCGGAGGTCGCATTGAGTACAAAGGTGGAAAAAACTGACCCCCCCCCCCCCTCCCGAGACTTGGATCATTCGAGATGTAGGTGAAGATTCTACCCCAAGAGAAAGATGTTTCCGCGAAGTGATCTTCTTCTCAGGCAGCGTCACGTGATCTTCAGACTTGGTTAACTGATTTAATGCGCTGCTCTTCGTAATTGATGGAAGAGTAGCTCTGCTGCTGGCGGCGAAATGGGAAATCAGGTTGTTCATTGTTCTCGTTACCGTTTAATGCTCGGAGTGGTTAATGTGCTAAAACGTTTCACCTCTGTCAGCTCGAGCTCAGCCGAAAGGTGTCATTTCCTGTTCCCCCCCCTTCCTCCCCATGGTGTAGTTTCCATGGCAACATCGTTTCTCGAGGCGAGTTCCAATAATGAAGCTGATTATTGAAGTAGAACTTTGCCTTGATGCAACCGAATCAAAAAGATGCGGCTCCATCAAACTCTTCTCTTCGTTTTCCGAGAAAGATGATTCCGGAATGAGATCCACTTTGACCCTGATCCATCCGAATGGATGACCACTCAAGCTGAACCTCCGATTTGGCCTTCGGTATTCTAATGACCTCTGGGTCACATGTGGAGCTGCGGACCTGAAAACCTCTGCTCCATCGATTCAGGAAATGCTCTCTCCGCATCACTGCTTCCACTCCCCTTGCCTTTTGGCACTGACTTCCTGTCAATGACCCTCAAAGGAGAGGAAGCTCTCGGGCTTCACTCCTTCCCTACTGCTCCATGAGAGGAGACATCGAAAATCTGCACTCACAGACATCCTGTCTCTGTTACACTTTCAGGGAAATCGGTGTAAATCATAAACTGGGAGTGGGAGGTCTCAGCAGAAACAACAGCAACGTGCGGATGCTTTATTCATTGTTCGGACCCAGATCCATTTCTGCTACATTTCAGCGCTTTCAGCTCTTCGGAAGGTGGAAGAAGAACCTCAGTTGGCCCCGAGCCTCGATTGAAATCCGAAGCGTCCAGCTTGTTTCCCACTGATTCAGATGATCTCCGTTCCTCCCCTCGGCGAGAAATCCCCCGAGCGGAGTCCACTCGCCGTCAGATGAGATGCTGACACACCATGATCCATCCTCTCGGCAAGAGATCATCAAGAGAGTAACTTATCTGTTCCTAACAGCTATCCAGTGGGTGTTGTCCTTCTTCCTGACCTTGGGCCCTCGTGACCTTGCCAATGAAACCACTGTGCAGCTGAAATGTGCCATTCAAGAGACGAAAACAACCTCGACCTATTTCTTTGTTTGTTTTCTCCATTTTCAGAGATCTCGAGGAATGATCTCGTTTGAAATGTTGTTTTTTCTTTCGAGAGAAATCTGAGGAAAGGTATTCCCGGATCACCTACAGGAAGTGGAATTGTTTCCATTTCCCAATTCTATTCAGTGAAATGAAGGCAGCATTCAATCTGTTTGGTGACAAAAGGGAAAGTCTCTTGCAGCAGAAGAGAACAAGTGTTTTTTAATCAAGGACGTCAAGGTAATTACCCATTCTAAAGGAATGAATGCGAAATCACATCTCAAACGTTATATCTTTCCTGTTTAAGTTCTTTTTTACAATTATGAAGTTTGGAACAATTAGTAGCAGCACACCCTTGTTCTATCTAAAACCAATTGAGCCATAAATAAATGACTCACATATCCAATTTTCCGTTCATGCACGGGGGTTAGTCGGTAGCGCGCTTGGCTGGTAATCCGCAGTTCCCAGGTTCGAATTTCAGTTCTGCCGGCGTTGAGATTTATTTCCGGAAAACTCCCCACCCTGCCCTCGGACAGTAGGAGCCACAATGGTCTTGAAAAAGCCGCCGTCCATCAGGTGGGATGTTAAACCGTGGCTCCGTGTGCGGGCGAGCCAACACCACCTAGAGGAGAAGGCCGTAGCACTCATTTGTGACGTCAGCATTAGTGGACCGAACTGCCGGCAGAATAGAATGAGAAATAGCTTATCCTTTTTAATAGAACTTTCCATTTAATCTTCTGAATATTCACTAATAAATCGGCATCACCATTAAAATAATTTGTTTTCATATAATTTAAAAAAAATTCTTTTCCTCTCCTTATTTTTAGAGATAACATATTTTTTTGCTTTGATTAGTATTGATAAACCATTAATTAACGTTCCCGATTTTCCATATAGCTTTAATACCGCCCTGTAACGTTCAGAAATTCCAAATCTTTTAACTAATTTCGCAAACGATCAATCAATGTATTGAACAGATACTAAATTTTCACTCCTAAAGGATTCTAGAAGTGAGAAATATATTGTTACGACAGAAGAATCTGGCAACCAAAAAGCAAAGTTTCAGCCAACGAATTGAACTTTGGGAGAATTTGGAGAAGAAGAGGGGAGCGGTAACGGTCGTTGTGTTGTAACGGTCGGAGAGTTCGAAAATGGACGGTGAGCTGTTCTGAGACAGTGCGCGTTAAGTATCAAGAAGTAACTTGATGTGTTGTGTATACGCGGAAGGATAAAAGTGGGATCTTTTATCGTTAAGTATCAAGAAGTAACTTGATGTGTTGTGTATACGCGGAAGTATAAAAGTGGGAACTTTTATGGCTAACTTCGAATGTCTACACGGACTGTCTTTTTGTTCGGCTAGTGTGTGAAAAGTTATTAGCACAGGACGAGAATTGGTTTACGAGTGAAGATCTTCGGGTGACCTGGTAAATCAAGTAAAAGGTAGTATTTAGTAAAATACACAGAGCTGATATTGTGTGCTCTACGCAGGAAGATTGATGACTTGTGCATGTTAATAGTTGATTTGTTAATAAGATACTTCATCCATATTTCCTTTGTAACAATTTACCTTGTATTGAATTTGGTTTTGAAATATAGCTTTTAATACTCACGCTCAGTGGCTATCCATTTTTGTGATCCGCAACATTTGGTGTCAGAAGCGGGATTAATTAATTGAATGCCGTTAACTAGAAGTATGGATGAATTAGTAAAGTTGATAAATAGCTTCAAAGCCGATATGACGACGCTGATGACTGATATGAAAGCCGAAATAGCGACACAAAATAGTACATTAGATGAAATGATCAGTCAAAATGGTAAAATGATAGCCGCAATGGCTACACAAAATAATGAAAAGGAAAAAGAGAAAGGCAACGCATATCAAAATGTGAATCCAAAACCAATAGGTGAAATTTGCAAAACTAATAGCACTGGAGGTAACATTACAGATGAACAATGTTTTAAAGATGCTAACCATAAGAATATTGTTGAGCAGTATAAAAATTATAGGAACAAAATTATGCAAGAAGCGAGAGCTGGTAGAGATGTTGTTACAGTTACAGTTAAGACAACGAAATTGGTTGAAGATGAATATATCTCCAGCAGTGGGAGCTATAGTACAGATGAACATAATGCTGAGGCGGGAAAGAAACGATGCAGAACCAGAAAACATTCCAAGATCCTTTGCTATCTGAAAAAGAAGCAATTTAAGAAACGATGCGGAACCAGAAAACATTCCGGGATTCTTCGCTGTCTGAAAAAGAAGCAATGTAGATTCAATTCGTTTCTACAAAATTCGATGGACAGGAGAAGCTCGCTGGGGCAGCGGCGTTCTGATGAAGCCATATGGATTGAAGAGATCTCGAGGGAGATGGAGAAAGTGCGAGAAGACTGCGAGAGGAAGACTACAAAAGAATCGAATCTTCGCAAGAAAGGAGAATCTCGAAATGTGGATCTGCTACTGGAAATCAAGAAACGTAGAGATAGCACAGATAATGCCTTTGACCACGCAACTACTGGTGATGCATGGCAGAGTGTCTATGTCGCTGGTGACATGTCTAGGAACTGTGAAGAACAATCAGAGAGCTGTGAGACTATACAGTATGCTTTGCACTTCAAAATACCTAGGTATACAAGTCTGGCACGATCTGAAGAGAGATCCACACGAAAGGTATTCTATTCCTCGCTGTCAGCAAAATGCGTCATGGACAATTATCGCAAAGGCAGAGTAGCGAGTGGTAATGAGGGGGAACGAAACAGAGTTTACGTTTCGCAGAGTGGTCTGAGTAAAGCAGAGGCGTCCATTCATCATAGATACAAAGTGCCATTCGACGTTACCCGGGAAGTCGGAGAGATTTTTCCAAAACATATAGCCACACTCGAATCGTTTATAGAAAGTGGGGATTTAAGAAAGAAGAATTCCGAAGAATGGCTTAGAAGCGTAACAGGTGATGCTAGTAAAGGAGCTTCAGGCAGAGACAGTACTTCAAAGACTAACTTTCTGGATGAAACTAAGCCTCAGAGTTACGATCAGAGAGAAGTAAAGCCCTCAGACAATCTCAACGAAACCATGCTGAATTTCTTTTCTGAACAGTCAATGCGCAGATTTGGACATTATAACCATTTAGATTATAAGGATATAGAAAAGTTTTATCACGATTACAAGAGCTCTAAAGTGGACAATATCATGTTACAGAACTCGTCGCTGATCTCCAGAATGAACAATTTGGCAATCATGACTGATATTTCCCTGGCTAATTACAATGAGAGCTCCAAGAAAGTGAATTCGGAAGAAACAGCAAATATGACCTCCTCGGGTCATGTGTTTTGCTGGAGACCCGAGTGGTGCCATCGGATGGTAGATAAAAACGGTACAGGAGGTGTCGGCGACAAAGTGAGTCTTGTCTTGGCTCCTGCACTTGCTGCTTTAGGTCTCAAGGTCCCTATGATCTCCGGTCGTGCTCTCCAATTGACGGGAGATACTCTGGACAAATTGGAATCCATCCCTGGCTTCACAGTCGACTGCACTAAAGATAAAATCGAGCAGATGATGGGAGACGTCGGATGCTGCATCGTAGGACAGACAGTGGAGCTGGTGCCAACAGATAAGGAGATTTACCGCTGCAAGGATCTGACGGCTACCGTAGATAGCGTTCCTCTAATGAGATGCTCAATTGTGTCCAAAAAGCTGGCTGAAGGAGTGTGCGCTTTGGTTTATGATGTTGAATTCGGAAAAGGGGCTATTGATCTCATCAGTACAGAAGACGCTGTTGATTTAGTTAAGAAAATGGTTGCAGCATCACAAGCTCGTGGAATGAAGAGTTCAGCTGTTATCAGCAACATGGATTCACCTCTTGAAAACTCTGTTGACAACTCTCTGGAAGTGATGGAAGCTGTTCAGTGTTTCCTTGGTAACGGATCCTTGGAACTGCAAGAGCTCGTCGAAGAGTTAGGAGGAGAACTTCTGCGTTTGGTGAACATTGTGGATAATAGGGTAGATGAAGCATCACGTGTCTGCAAGGTTCTGCATAACGGCAATGCTTTGAACAAGTTTCGTAACATGTTAATAGAACAAGGAGTATCTGAAGATGTTGCAAGCTGGCTATGTGAAGGTAAAACAGAAAAAATATTGCTAGCAGCCCGACACATCACTGATTTCACTTATACAGGAGAAACAGGTAAGGTTGTCGGATTAGAAGCTGCAGTTCTAACAAGATTATGGAAGGAGGAGATGGACCGAGGCGCTAAAAAGAATTATGGAGCTGATATAATTGTGAAGCACCTTGGGGATCAAATTGAATCAGGTGAAGTATGGCTGAAGGTTCATCACGACAGTTCTGAATTAAGTGAAAGTCAACTGACAAAAGGGTCAGACTGGAGGATGAAACTCCTCCCTAGATTTTATGTCACTAATGACTTTCATTCCTTGTTACTGTTGATAGAAGTAAAAATCCAAAGAAGAAAACTTTCGACAAAGAAGAAAACTTTTTACAGGTTTTGCACGAAAACTCTTAGTCGATTCTTCTTCCTGCAGAGACATAAACGTGTGCACAAGGGCTATAGGCCTTACATGTATTATGTTTGTGGACGAGGCTTCAGTCAGAAAAGAAATCTACATCATAATGAGATTCGCTTTCATTTTGACACAGACGTGGTATATCGCATTCGTCGATGTCCAGCTACAAAGTGCAAGGTGGTTCACGTGGATCGTTTGGCCCCGTTTCATCGAAGAACTGAAGAAGCTTTGGAATCCAGAATTGTTCGGGACGAACAAGACCTAGGAAGGGGGCAGTGTTACGACAGAAGAATCTGGCAACCAAAAAGCAAAGTTTCAGCCAACGAATTGAACTTTGGGAGAATTTGGAGAAGAAGAGGGGAGCGGTAACGGTCGTTGTGTTGTAACGGTCGGAGAGTTCGAAAATGGACGGTGAGCTGTTCTGAGACAGTGCGCGTTAAGTATCAAGAAGTAACTTGATGTGTTGTGTATACGCGGAAGGATAAAAGTGGGATCTTTTATCGTTAAGTATCAAGAAGTAACTTGATGTGTTGTGTATACGCGGAAGTATAAAAGTGGGAACTTTTATGGCTAACTTCGAATGTCTACACGGACTGTCTTTTTGTTCGGCTAGTGTGTGAAAAGTTATTAGCACAGGACGAGAATTGGTTTACGAGTGAAGATCTTCGGGTGACCTGGTAAATCAAGTAAAAGGTAGTATTTAGTAAAATACACAGAGCTGATATTGTGTGCTCTACGCAGGAAGATTGATGACTTGTGCATGTTAATAGTTGATTTGTTAATAAGATACTTCATCCATATTTCCTTTGTAACAATTTACCTTGTATTGAATTTGGTTTTGAAATATAGCTTTTAATACTCACGCTCAGTGGCTATCCATTTTTGTGATCCGCAACAATATTTTAAAAAACACTACTTTTTATCAAAACACCACACATATCCATCTATTTTTTTTCACAGATATGTATATATATAAAGGTCTAAAACGTTATTTAATGAAAACAGCATGTTTAAATATTGCATATGTTAAGAAAAACAATCAACAAATTCCACATAAAAAACTACTTTTATTTACAATCTGAATCCACAAATTTACACCTCACAAATATATATACAGGATACACATTACAATGAAATAAATATTTCACATCATTGTTTACTTTTTTTTTAAGAAAATTGGGCAATTAAAACAGGAAAATTCACCAATCTATGGGAGAATTTTTAAGCAATATGAAGGAACTTAATATTGTGCAATACTATTTATATTGAAAAGGAAATTTTTAAGACATTCCTTCATCCCAGTTGAACAATTGCTGTTTTTTAAAATAGTTTAATATGAAAGCTATGTTTTTAAAATGTATCACATTGATGAAAACTGTTTCTAGCACAACTATGACATTTAGATAAAAAGAACAACAAAAAAGGAAAAAAACTACTCTCCCATACTTTTTCACACTAATCCGTATTAAAACTGATTCCTTCACAAAAGATTAGAAATTTTTATCCTTTTTGCTATGATAATAACATTTAAAGAAATAAATTTTAATAATAGAAAAAAAATTCTAAAGTAACATGAAAGCAACATCAAAATACATGTGGTCAAAAGGTTTAAACAGATTCAAAATACAACAGAAATATAAAAAATCCAATGAGTATCATACAATGTAAAGGTCACATTGAAATATCCATATACACTCAGTGATTATGAAACCTAATTCCATGTTATGTCAATGGAAAGCTAATTTCAAAGCTTTGTAACTTTTAAAATAAACTTTTATGGGGAAAAAAAGGAAATGAAGATTAATTAAAGATCTCAATCAAATTGATCTAAATCTATGTTCAATAAATATTAAAGAATTATGGAAACTGGGATATTTAACTTTAACGATAAAAGTAAAATAATAAATACCCCCTCAAGCAGCTGCTTACCACAGAGGTCTGACAGGAGCCTGTCAGTTTATATGCCATAGTAGAAGATCTGAGAGGATGGCAGGCCCTCAGCAGAAAAACGACACAAACGTCCATGCCTTATTCGGGGGCTCGAACCCAGGTCCCTTAGATCAGTAGCCAAGCGCGCTGGCTGTTAAAAATATTTGATCTGGGAAGTTAGTTGAAATAAGTTCATCCTAAAACAATATCCCCATATTAAATTTTATTTGACGTTATAAAAATCTCGATAGCTTACGCAGAAACTGAGCCACGGCCATGAAGAGTGTTCGATGACGTCAACAACGATTCGGGCAATTTTTTTCCTGTTGAAAACCTGTACTAAAGTGTCGGGGGGGGGGGGGGGGTCTTACAAAATTTACCTTTAATACAGAGAAGATAAGAATATACAGGTCAAAAGTAGCATCCGGGCAACGCTGGGTAAGTTCAGGTAGCGTAAAATAAATGCGGAAATTCACGTTGAGCTGAAAATCACTTGAAACATCGCTCTTATGAATGCATGTTTAAAGGTTTGAAATACTCCAATCTGGGAAGTGAGTCTGGAATCAACTCCACTATAAGTTTTTCATTTCAAAGTCTTACTGTGATTTTCGGTTAATTAGGTATAATTTTGTTTAAATAGACCACAGATGTGTTATATTAATGTTAAAGGGTATTTGGATTGACTGGTCAGGAAGTTTGCTGTTGTTAACAGTTCCAGTATTAAATATTTACCCTTACATATCAATGAAATTGTATGCATTTGTGACTTTTAATATATTTATATTCATAGAATAGATGAAATGACAGATACTCCGTCAAATATTCTCTAATATGATTGTAGAATGATATATTTTTAACAAAATTAAAAATAAACAACGAAGCCACATGCAATAAAGATATTACAGTAGCCTGTCGTACCATTATTATAATACATCTGACTTATCTCATTTTACAATGAGAGTGATTGGAAATATATATACTTTTAATTATTCCTTTCAAAGTAAAAAAATTATTTAACTTTATTATTAAAACCTTTTTCAAAATACCTTTTCATTATTAATCTATATGTACGTTAGTTGTAGCCCACCCATTCTTTAATATCCACTACACCTTGATCTGATTTTAGAGATATAATTATGCAGATTAATTTTTCATAAAGCCTGTCATACCTTTATTATAATATAGTGATGTGTGAGGAAGGCAATATCTCAGCAGGAAAATAATACATACTCACAAAGCCATCTCTAGGCTTTGAACCTGGGTCCAATTTGTATCAAAGTATACTAGTATCAACACCGAAATAATTTTTAATTCTTCTGCAAAGAATTTGCATTTAAAAATAAGTTTTACTATGATCTTGCCTTTGGCTCATATATGTATTTGAAGTTTAACAGTATCATCATATTAACTTATTAGAGGGATATATTTAAACTCTATGGATATATAAAAATATAGTGATATAACATTAGACCCTGAAACTATCCCAACAAAAGTATCAATTTTTTAACCCACTACTGTAATCTATTAAATAGAAAGCCTGGTCACTGTGAAATATTCTTTAACATATGTACGTTTGACATTTTTTATTCCAGCGTATTTAGGTTTCTTACATAATAAAAATAACGTCAAATTAATCTATACAAGGTCAATGATGTTATGTATGTATATTATGCAAACGTAACATACAATAGTTAAAACGATAATTTTCACTTTAGGAGTTCATAAGTACGACAACAGATATTAAAAAAGAATAAACTTCTCCTTACCTTGGATGCTTTCGTTGGATGGAAGTTTTGCCTTGGCATTGAACGAATCCATTTCTGTCGCAAATCGATATCTTCTGGAAATTTAAATACTGAGAAACTCTGTACACACACCAAATCAAACGCAGCAAAACTTCTTCAACACTATAACTATGGCAAGATGGCTGCTAGATTACCACGTTCTCCTTGGTCGCCACAATACACATTGCTTCCCGTGGCCGAGTGGTTAGCGCACTTGGTTACTGATCTACGGAACCTGGGTTCGAGCCCCGGGTATCGTTTTTCTGCTGAGGTCCTGCCATCCTCACAGACCATCTACTATGGCATATAAACTGACAGGCTCCTGTCAGACCTCTGTGGCAAGCAGCTGCTTGAGGGGGTGTGATGTTGCTTCTTCGGTTGTGTCTGTTGGGATCACTTAGGAATGTCCCTCCGGTTCGATCGCAATATGCGACGGGTGAAAGGGTCTTTCAGAACAAAAATCAAAGATCTTATTGCAATTGAAGGGACTCGATACTGAGGCTCCTTCCCAAATAAATGTTTCAACTTAGTCCTTGGTAAAACAATAACTATCCTTTATTGATACGAATTACATTGACTGATCAGGAAAAACACACTCTTCACTCATTTACTATGAATTACAAAACCAGCTTACTATCCCCTTTCAGCTGTTTTTCCGAGAGCCTACGTACCGCTCATACCAATCGGAACTCACCAGCTTTTCAATTTTGCGTCATTCCGCGCTCGTCCCTCGACTGGCTCTCCCTCTGGTCGTTGCCAAACCCTTTTTTCCTTTCTCTCTCCGCTTCGGCCATCTGGCAAGATCGTTCGCCCCCGGGCCAGAGTCACTTCTCAGCGGGCATCACTGCTGTTTCAATTAACTTTCCAGATGCTGGGACAGAGGGCCTCCCACGTAGCATATGCCCTTTTTGGTGAAATCCAAAATACGTACAAAACCCGAACAAAAAAAATATTTAAAAAGGCCTCTAGCACGACAGGGTGTATTTTTTTTTAGATTGCCACGTTCTTCTAGGTCGACCAGAACTGACGTTATCAGAATCACTCCAGCCACTGGTATGGTATTTCACCATCTCCTCTAGGTGGTGTTGGCCATACCCTGTAGATGCTAAAAGCGCTCGAACAATTATCAAGGAAAATCGTTTTGCATTTTCTTCGAAATTGGTGAAGCATAATCCAAGCATTGGAAAGCTTTTTCTCTTCAAGCAAAAGATTTAAATTTAAGAATTTTATTTCAAGCACATTTCTTTTATCTAAAATGAAACCTCGTAAGCAGGGGGGGGGGATTTTCCCTTCTTTCGTCCCCCCAAAAGGTAGAGGGAAATTTGACGAATTTTGAATTTAATGTCTTTCTATCTAGAATTAAAACTTAAATGACCTGAGGAGAGATAGTGGTTATAAATCGCTTGGCACCGACCTTTCTTCTTTCCTAAAAAAGATTACTTTTCAAACTCCCAATTCCATGTTATCTCCGTTATCACCGCGTCCAAATAATTTATTTATCAACTAGAAAATGATCATATTTGTTGATTTATTGGTATTTGATAATCGCTCGAAAGGCATCCATAATTATTGGATATTTTAGTTGTTTTGTACAGTCGCTCAAAAAAGTATCCGACCACTATGGTTGATTACAGAATTCAGAAAAAATATCTGGCAACGACTTTTTTTAGAAATTAGTGATCTGGCATTTCACCATCTCCTCTAGGTGGTGTTGGCCATACCCAACTTCGTGTCGCGTGACACGAAGTTGCCAGATTACTAATTTCTAAAAAAAATCGTTGCCAGATATTTTTTCTGAATTCTGTAATCAACCATAGTGTTCGGATACTTTTTTGAACGACTGTACATACCAAGAGCCATATTTTTTGGTAGAGCTAAACCACAATCTGTGCATTGTTTACAATTTATGTATAAACCATCAATTGGTAAGAGTTCAATAAATTTAAAACCATATTTTTTCCCTTTCGCGTTTTATTTTTCGCCTGTCAGCTATTTATTAATTTCTTTGATTAAACTATCGGTTGTCCCATAAACAATTTGGCGCCTGGTAAATAGGTCACAAGCACGTGCTCTTCTCTCCAACTGATACATAAACTGAGATGCCAGTTTATTAGTAGGCCAACCTAGTAGGGTGTTGCATATCTTTTTGCCTGCAGAACAGCCCGAATTTGTCGGTGCATGGAACCTACAAGATGCTGGATGCGTTGGGCAGAAATGTTTTACCACGAGGAAATGATTGTGTCACGCAGTTGCTTGCAAATTGGATAGCGGCATAGTCTCGCTGAGATCATCCCCCACCATCTCATCCCACAGATGGTCGATATGGTTTAGATCTGGGGACTGTGCAGGCCAATGAAGCAAGGAAAACTCTTCGGCATGTTCCTGGACTCATTCGGTGACAATGCATGCGTTGTGAACAGGTGCATTATGATGCTGAACATGTCCTTCCGAGTGAGGATAAAATGCAGCCATGAAGGGATGAACTTGGTGAGCAATGATGTTCGAATACAATATGGCGTTCAGATATCCTTCGATGGGTATCAGGAGGCCTAATGTGTGCCAGGAAAACATTCCCCACACCATCACACCGCACCATTCTCGATAAACGATTGAAACAGTTGCACGTGAAAAGCCCAGGAAGGAGGCCATTTGGGAGATGCTAGAACCGGCACCCCAAGTACTCTCATGCCACGTTCAAAGTCGCCTAGGTCACTCGTTTTGCCCATTCTGACGCTCAATCCAACTCTAACTGATGCTCGAAGAGTTGGTCTGCCTGATTTATACACCACACCGCGGTCACGTGATGTATTACATATTTGAACGAAGCATTTATACGGCGAGGGGTGATGTACCTAATAAACTAGCATCTCAGTGTACACTCTCCTCACCAGACAATATTGCCCCGCGCAGAAGAAATAGAGCTACGTTTATGCAGATTAGGATGGAAGTGCGAGACAATAATATATACAAATTAAGAAATAATCGCTGTTCTGGCTATATTTACAATGCGGCCACTAACACGGACTCGTTAGCTGTAGGAAAGTTAGTTGTTGGGACAATAGTGCAGATTAAAGAAACGCAATCTGATTTAAAAATCTGGTTGCCACCAAAGGATAATGCTGTTTTTATGTTATAAACAGATGTTAAATCAACTTGGCTTGTTTGAGCGAGTCTTGAAATGACTTCTGAGAACCGAACCAGCGTATAACGTGACGAATCTTCAGCTAATCGAGAGATCCATAGATGAGGACATTATTAGCAATTATTAGGAACCTTTTTGACTCACTTCCTAATTGCATTAGCACTTGCATTCCTGAGAAAGGCAGCCACACCTCGTTCTGATGTTACTCTAATATCCATCTGCATCCAGGCTGCAAATGTGATCATTTGTTTCTTACATTACTACCTTTTAACACTTCGCTTTGTATCGTATGCACAACATTCCTCCTGGGTGGGGAAATTTTGTTGATGAGGAATTTATTTACGTATTTTTTCCAGTTGTTTTTATAAGGAAGCTTCTTACTTTATTTATAGCCACAAAAAGCTGAAACTTTCTGTGATAATGAAAATGCATTGAAAGATCGAGAGAATCCACCAGTCCTGACTTTTCCGATATTCAGAAGTGGTTTCAGGCTGCATTGCACAAATCTTTTTCGCTTAGATTCTTGAGAAACGTTTCGAGTTTCAGAAACCTATGATTGGTTACTCTGAAGATTTCAAAACGAGCTTTTGTCATGCTGGTGATAGTGAAGATACACTCTGTACTAATATTGTGTCTTGTATTAGAGTTGGTCATGTTTGAAGTGATTGGTTCTGCTTTACCACTGGAGTTCGACAAGACAGCCTTTTTATCATCTTTCCAGTTTGGTTATTAATTATGTTATGAGGAACTCGTTAGCAAAGAAGAAGGAAAGATTTGGAATTCGGTGGTATTGAAATCTGAAGATATCTGATTTAGATTATGCTGACGATTTCGCCCTTTTGGCAAATGACGAAATGAACTCTTTCATTAAAGCTATTGATGAGACTGATAAGAGAAGAGGATTACTGATTAATAGACAGAAAACAAAACTTTTAAAGTGATGGAAATTGATACTTTGTGCTTCAATTCTTTTGAATGGCTGCATTCTTGATCAAGTTTTTCATTTTAATTTTCTCGGGAGTTGTGTGACAGATGCTGGTAAAATGCGACATCAGGTAAATAGGAAAATAGGCGTCGCTACCGGAACCTTTAAGAATCTCAGATGAGTGTGGAAAAATAGGTGCACATATGCAAAGACTACAATTGGGCTCTATAATACGTAGTTTGCACTTTTCAAAGTTTGCTATAGAAACGAAACTTGGACGCTTTGTAAGCTAGATAACAGGAAACTTGGTGCTTTGATTCCTCTTGTTTATGTTGGGATATATTTGAGTATCAGGTGGTCATGATTAGGTTAGGCAATGATAAGTTATCTATGATAATATTAGACAAATAGGTCCCAATAAGGACGCCTTACCCCCCTAGGTGGTGTTTTAGAAATTTATGGAACATTTTATTTGAGTTTCTGTGGAAATCGATTAAATGGAATGTCGAATACTTAATACATTAACATTATTACGTTTATTTCATTTTGGTGAGAAATCGTTTCAAATTCATGGATCAATTTACTCGTAAATTTGTTTACACAATAAATATTTTAACAACTATTTGCAGTTTCCAAGCAGATGGATATTTGTATGCATTTCCTGTGATCTAGTTGAATCGTTCTGCGACGGAAACTCACTGGTGAAGGAATCCACAGCTGTATCTCCATGATGCAGTTTGAAAGAGTGCCCTTTAAGTGACCTTTGTGTCCGTTGGTCTCCCTTTGCCACCGATATCCTCATTCTGCATCGCTTGGTGGTTAAGGATCCCACTGCGCACCAAGAAAGAATAGAGCTCGGATTTTTTTTCCTCCTTAATGATTTGTATTTTCTTCGGCCGTTGCCGTCAATTTCCTTCAAATGTTCCACTGTTGATAGTTCACGTTATTCTGTTTCATCTTCCTCCTCTTCATCATCAGCAGAAACGAAAGAAGAGCTTGTCTCGAACGAAATGCCAGATTCAGATGATGAGGAAGTCTGTCTCGTTCCCAGGGGGAGGAAAGGGGTTCCAAACGATACCTGAGAGCGAGCTTTTCGTTTCATTTCAACGGAAGAGTTGCAATTTTGAGATAGGACTCTATTTTGGGTATTGGTTGGGCTCGATCACCTCATTGAGCTCTTCACTTTGCTCACGAATTGATGTAGAGAGCCACGATTCGTGGGCGGTCAGAAGTCAGAAGTCTGCAGGCGGCCATTTAAGGAAGTCTGAAGGATTTTTTGCCTGCACGGCATTTAAAAGAATCGCCCGAAAGGGAAGTTCCTATTCTGTTTTGTTTTTAAGGTAATATACGATTTAAAGCAAATGAAAAGTTAACTATTTATTAAGAAATTGTCTAAATCGAAAATTCTTCAAACTGTGTTCCATGGAGCATTCCCAAGTGTTGCACAGAGATTTCAAGGTTTAATATTTTATAATGTTAGCTTTATAATGTTAGTTTTATAACAGGAGCTCTGCTGAAGTATTTTGATCAAAGAGTTAAATATGCAAGAGAAGTGATATGTTTTTGATGCAACCAAACTTAAATATAACTAATGATGCTAATTAACTAATTGATGATTTTGATTTGTCGAT